>CM069880.1:4845778-7267417 GCA_036172665.1 Prosopocoilus inquinatus
GAGATACGAAGTTTTCGGACGCAGCGGAAGCTGGAAATAGTTTTGAACGAAATAACACGTATTAGCGTTGTTCCTGTGAAGTATCTAATCGATCCTAACTTATCTATCATGTTATTTGACGTTACGATAGACTCCACTAACTCTGATGTGAGATACGAAGTTTTCGGACGCAGCGGAAGCTGGAAATAGTTTTGAACGAAATAACACGTATTAGCGTTGTTCCTGTGATGTATCTAATCGATCCTTACTTATCTAACATGTTGTTTAACGTTTCAACGGACTCCAGTAACTCTGATGTGAGATACGAAGTTCTCGCACTCAGCAGAAGCTGGAAATAGTTTTGAACGAAACAACACGTATTAGCGTTGTTCCTGTGATGTATCTAATCGATCCTTACTTATCTATCATGTTATTTGACGTTACGATGGACTCCTGTAACTATGATGTGAGATACGAAGTTTTCGGACGCAGCGGAAGCTGGAAATAGTTTTGAAGGAAATAACACGTATTAGCGTTGTTCCTGTGATGTATCTAATCGATCCTTACTTATCTAACATGTTGTTTGACGTTTCAACGGACTCCAGTAACTCTGATGTGAGATACGAAGTTCTCGCACTCAGCAGAAGCTGGAAATAGTTTTGAGCGAAACAACAAGTATTAGCGTTGTTCCTGTGATGTATCTAATCGATCCTTACTTATCTAATATGTTATTTGACGTTTCAATGGACTCCAGTAACTCTGATGTGAGATACGAAGTTCTCGCACTCAGCGGAAGCTGGAAATAGTTTTGAACGAAATAACACGTATTAGCGTTGTTCCTGTGATGTATCTAATCGATCCTTACTTATCTATCATGTTATTTGACGTTACGATGGACTCCAGTAACTCTGATGTGAGATACGAAGTTTTCGGACGCAGCGGAAGCTGGAAATAGTTTTGAACGAAACAACACGTATTAGCGTTGTTCCTGTGATGTATCTAATCGATCCTTACTAATCTATCATGTTATTTGACGTTACGATGGACTCCAGTAACTCTGATGTGAGATACGAAGTTTTCGGACGCAGCGGAAGCTGGAAATAGTTTTGAACGAAATAACACGTATTAGCGTTGTTCCTGTGAAGTATCTAATCGATCCTTACTTATCTATCATGTTATTTGACGTTACGATGGACTCCACTAACTCTGATGTGAGATACGAAGTTTTCGGACGCAGCGGAAGCTGGAAATAGTTTTGAACGAAATAACACGTATTAGCGTTGTTCCTGTGATGTATCTAATCGATCCTTACTTATCTAACATGTTGTTTAACGTTTCAACGGACTCCAGTAACTCTGATGTGAGATACGAAGTTCTCGCACTCAGCAGAAGCGGGAAATAGTTTTGAACGAAACAACACGTATTAGCATTGTTCCTGTGATGTATCTAATCGATCCTTACTTATCTAATATGTTATTTGACGTTTCAACGGACTCCAGTAACTCTGATGTGAGATACGAAGTTCTCGCACTCAGCAGAAGCTGGAAATAGTTTTGAACGAAATAACACGTATTAGCATTGTTCCTGTGATGTATCTAATCGATCCTTACTTATCTATCATGTTATTTGACGTTACGATGGACTCCAGTAACTCTGATGTGAGATACGAAGTTTTCGGACGCAGCGGAAGCTGGAAATAGTTTTGAACGAAATAACACGTATTAGCGTTGTTCCTGTGATGTATCTAATCGATCCTTACTTATCTATCATGTTATTTGACGTTACGATGGACTCCAGTAATTCTGATGTGAGATACGAAGTTTTCGGACGCAGCGGAAGCTGGAAATAGTTTTGAACGAAATAACACGTATTAGCGTTGTTCCTGTGATGTATCTAATCGATCCTTACTTATCTAATATGTTATTTGACGTTCCAACGGACTAAAGTAACTCTGATATGAGATACGAAGTTCTCGCACTCAGCAGAAGCTGGAAATAGTTTTGAACGAAACAACACGTATTAGCGTTGTTCCTGTGATGTATCTAATCGATCCTTACTTATCTATCATGTTATTTGACGTTACGATGGACTCCAGTAATTCTGATGTGAGATACGAAATTTTCGGTCGCAGCGGAAGCTGGAAATAGTTTTGAACGAAATAACACGTATTAGCGTTGTTCCTGTGATGTATCTAATCGATCCTTACTTATCTAATATGTTGTTTGACGTTTCAACGGACTCCAGTAACTCTGATGTGAGATACGAAGTTCTCGCACTCAGCAGAAGCTGGAAATAGTTTTGAACGAAATAACACGTATTGGCGTTGTTCCTGTGATGTATCTAATCGATCCTTACTTATCTAATATGTTATTTGACGTTTCAACGGACTCTAGTAACTCTGATGTGAGATACGAAGTTCTCGCACTCAGCAGAAGCTATAAATAGTTTTGAACGAAACAACACGTATTAGCGTTGTTCCTGTGATGTATCTAATCGATCCTTACTTATCTAATATGTTATTTGACGTTTCAACGGACTCCAGTAACTCTGATGTGAGATACGAAGTTCTCGCACTCAGCGGAAGCTGGAAATAGTTTTGAACGAAATAACACGTATTAGCGTTGTTCCTGTGATGTATCTAATCGATCCTTACTTATCTATCATGTTATTTGACGTTACGATGGACTCCTGTAACTCTGATGTGAGATACGAAGTTTTCGGACGCAGCGGAAGCTGGAAATAGTTTTGAACGATATAACACGTATTAGCGTTGTTCCTGTGATGTATCTAATCGTTCAGTACTTATCTAATATGTTAATTGACGTTCCAACGGACTCCAGTAACTCTGATGTGAGATACGAAGTTCTCGCATTCAGCAGAAGCTGGAAATAGTTTGGAACGAAACAACACGTATTAGCATTGTTCCTGTGATGTATCTAATCGATCCTTACTTATCTAATATGTTATTTGACGTTTCAACGGACTCCAGTAACTCTGATGTGAGATACGAAGTTATCGCACTCAGCAGAAGCTGGAAATAGTTTTGAACGAAACAACACGTATTAGCATTGTTCCTGTGATGTATCTAATCGATCCTTACTTATCTATCATGTTATTTGACGTTACGATGGACTCCAGTAACTCTGATGTGAGATACGAAGTTTTCGGACGCAGCGGAAGCTGGAAATAGTTTTGAACGAAATAACACGTATTAGCGTTGTTCCTGTGATGTATCTAATCGATCCTTACTTATCTATCATGTTATTTGATGTTACGATGGACTCCAGTAATTCTGATGTGAGATACGAAGTTTTCGGACGCAGCGGAAGCTGGAAATAGTTTTGAACGAAATAACACGTATTAGCGTTGTTCCTGTGATGTATCTAATCGATCCTTACTTATCTAATATGTTATTTGACGTTCCAACAGACTCCAGTAACTCTGATGTGAGATACGAATTTCTCGCACTCAGCAGAAGCTGGAAATAGTTTTGAACGAAACAACACGTATTAGCGTTGTTCCTGTGATGTATCTAATCGATCCTTACTTATCTATCATGTTATTTGACGTTACGATGGACTCCAGTAACTCTGATGTGAGATACGAAATTTTCGGACGCAGCGGAAGCTGGAAATAGTCTTGAACGAAACAACACGTATTAGCGTTATTCCTGTGATGTATCTAATCTATCCTTACTTATCTATTACGTTATTTGACGTTACGATGGACTCCAGTAACTCTGATGTGATATACGAAGTTTTCGGACGCAGCGGAAGCTGGAAATAGTTTTGAAGGAAATAACACGTATTAACGTTGTTCCTGTGATGTATCTAATCGATCCTTACTTATCTAATATGTTGTTTGACGTTCCAACGGACTCCAGTAACTCTGATGTGAGATACGAAGTTTTCGGACGCAGCGGAAGCTGGAAATAGTTTTGAACGAAACAACACGTATTAGCGTTATTCCTGTGATGTATCTAAGCGATCCTTACTTATCTATCATGTCATTAAACGTTACGATGGACTCCAGTAACTCTGATGTGAGATACGAAGTTTTCGGACGCAGCGGAAGCTGGAAATAGTTTTGAAAGAAATAACACGTATTAGCGTTGTTCCTGTGATGTATCTAATCGATCCTTACTTATCCAATATGTTAATTGACGTTCCAACGGACTCCAGTAACTCTGATGTGAGATACGAAGTTCTCGCACTCAGCAGAAGCTGGAAATAGTTTTGAAGAAACAACACGTATTAGCATAGTTCCTGTGATGTATCTAATCGATCCTTACTTATCTATCATGTTATTTGACGTTACGATGGACTCCAGTAACTCTGATGTGAGATACGAAGTTCTCGCACTCAGCAGAAGCTGGAAATAGTTTTGAACGAAACAACACGTATTAGCGTTGTTCCTGTGATGTATCTAATCTATCCTTACTTCTCTAATATGTTATTTGACGTTTCAACGGACTCCAGTAACTCTGATGTGAGATACGAAGTTCTCGCACTCAGCAGAAGCTGGAAATAGTTTTGAACGAAACAACACGTATTAGCGTTGTTCCTGTGATGTATCTAATCTATCCTTACTTCTCTAATATGTTGTTTGACGTTCCAACGGACTCCAGTAACTCTGATGTGAGATACGAAGTTCTCGCACTCAGCAGAAGCTGGAAATAGTTTTGAACGAAACAACACGTATTAGCATTGTTCCTGTGATGCATCTAATCGATCCTTACTTATCTATCATGTTATTTGACGTTACGATGTACTCCAGCAACTCTGAGGTGAGATACGAAGTTCTCGGACGCAGCGGAAGCTGGAAATAGTTTTGAACGAAACAACACGTATTAGCATTGTTCTGTGATGTATCTAATCGATCCTTACTTATCTAATATGTTATTTGACGTTTTAACGGACTCCAGTAACTCTGATGTGAGATACGAAGTTCTCGCACTCAGCAGGAGCTGGAAATAGTTTTGAAGAAACAACACGTATTAGCATAGTTCCTGTGATGTATCTAATCGATCCTTACTTGTCTATCATGTTATTTGACGTTACGATGGACTCCAGTAACTCTGATGTGAGATACGAAGTTCTCGCACTCAGCAGAAGCTGGAAATGGTTTTGAACGAAACAACACGTATTAGCATTGTTCCTGTGATGTATCTAATCGATCCTTACTTATCTAATATGTTATTTGACGTTTCAACGGACTCCAGTAACTCTGATGTGAGATACGAAGTTCTCGCACTCAGCAGGAGCTGGAAATAGTTTTGAACGAAACAACACGTATTAGCATAGTTCCTGTGATGTATCTAATCGATCCTTACTTATCTATCATGTTATTTGACGTTACGATGGACTCCATTAACTCTGATGTGAGATACGAAGTTTTCGGACGCAGCGGAAGCTGGAAATAGTTTTGAACGAAACAACACGTATTAGCGTTGTTCCTGTGATGTATCTAATAGATCCTTACTTATCTAATATGTTATTTGACGTTTCAACGGACTCCAGTAACTCTGATGTGAGATACGAAGTTCTCGCACTCAGCAGAAGCTGGAAATAGTTATGAACGAAACAACACGTATTAGCATTGTTCCTGTGATGTATCTAATCGATCCTTACTTATCTATCATGTTATTTGACGTTACGATGGACTCCAGTAACTCTGATGTGAGATACGAAGTTTTCGGACGCAGCGGAAACTGGAAATAGTTTTGAACGAAACAACACGTATTAGCGTTGTTCCTGTGATGTATCTAATCGATCCTTACTAATCTATCATGTTATTTGACGTTACGATGGACTCCAGTAACTCTGATGTGAGATACGAAGTTTTCGGACGCAGCGGAAGCTGGAAATAGTTTTGAACGAAATAACACGTATTAGCGTTGTTCCTGTGATGTATCTAATCGATCCTTACTTATCTATCATGTTATTTGACGTTACGATGGACTCCAGTAACTCTGATGTGCGATACGAAGTTTTCGGACGCAGCGGAAGCTGGAAATAGTTTTGAAGGAAATAACACGTATTAGCGTTGTTCCTGTGATGTATCTAATCGATCCTTACTTATCTAATATGTTATTTGACGTTTCAATGGACTCCAGTAACTCTGATGTGAGATACGAAGTTCTCGCACTCAGCGGAAGCTGGAAATAGTTTTGAACGAAATAACACGTATTAGCGTTGTTCCTGTGATGTATCTAATCGATCCTTACTTATCTATCATGTTATTTGACGTTACGATGGACTCCAGTAACTCTGATGTGAGATACGAAGTTTTCGGACGCAGCGGAAGCTGGAAATAGTTTTGAACGAAACAACACGTATTAGCGTTGTTCCTGTGATGTATCTAATCGATCCTTACTAATCTATCATGTTATTTGACGTTACGATGGACTCCAGTAACTCTGATGTGAGATACGAAGTTTTCGGACGCAGCGGAAGCTGGAAATAGTTTTGAACGAAATAACACGTATTAGCGTTGTTCCTGTGAAGTATCTAATCGATCCTAACTTATCTATCATGTTATTTGACGTTACGATAGACTCCACTAACTCTGATGTGAGATACGAAGTTTTCGGACGCAGCGGAAGCTGGAAATAGTTTTGAACGAAATAACACGTATTAGCGTTGTTCCTGTGATGTATCTAATCGATCCTTACTTATCTAACATGTTGTTTAACGTTTCAACGGACTCCAGTAACTCTGATGTGAGATACGAAGTTCTCGCACTCAGCAGAAGCTGGAAATAGTTTTGAACGAAACAACACGTATTAGCGTTGTTCCTGTGATGTATCTAATCGATCCTTACTTATCTATCATGTTATTTGACGTTACGATGGACTCCTGTAACTATGATGTGAGATACGAAGTTTTCGGACGCAGCGGAAGCTGGAAATAGTTTTGAAGGAAATAACACGTATTAGCGTTGTTCCTGTGATGTATCTAATCGATCCTTACTTATCTAACATGTTGTTTGACGTTTCAACGGACTCCAGTAACTCTGATATGAGATACGAAGTTCTCGCACTCAGCAGAAGCTGGAAATAGTTTTGAGCGAAACAACAAGTATTAGCGTTGTTCCTGTGATGTATCTAATCGATCCTTACTTATCTAATATGTTATTTGACGTTTCAATGGACTCCAGTAACTCTGATGTGAGACACGAAGTTCTCGCACTCAGCGGAACCTGGAAATAGTTTTGAACGAAATAACACGTATTAGCGTTGTTCCTGTGATGTATCTAATCGATCCTTACTTATCTATCATGTTATTTGACGTTACGATGGACTCCAGTAACTCTGATGTGAGATACGAAGTTTTCGGACGCAGCGGAAGCTGGAAATAGTTTTGAACGAAACAACACGTATTAGCGTTGTTCCTGTGATGTATCTAATCGATCCTTACTAATCTATCATGTTATTTGACGTTACGATGGACTCCAGTAACTCTGATGTGAGATACGAAGTTTTCGGACGCAGCGGAAGCTGGAAATAGTTTTGAACGAAATAACACGTATTAGCGTTGTTCCTGTGAAGTATCTAATCGATCCTTACTTATCTATCATGTTATTTGACGTTACGATGGACTCCACTAACTCTGATGTGAGATACGAAGTTTTCGGACGCAGCGGAAGCTGGAAATAGTTTTGAACGAAATAACACGTATTAGCGTTGTTCCTGTGATGTATCTAATCGATCCTTACTTATCTAACATGTTGTTTAACGTTTCAACGGACTCCAGTAACTCTGATGTGAGATACGAAGTTCTCGCACTCAGCAGAAGCTGGAAATAGTTTTGAACGAAACAACACGTATTAGCGTTGTTCCTGTGATGTATCTAATCGATCCTTACTTATCTATCATGTTATTTGACGTTACGATGGACTCCTGTAACTCTGATGTGAGATACGAAGTTTTCGGACGCAGCGGAAGCTGGAAATAGTTTTGAACGAAATAACACGTATTAGCGTTGTTCCTGTGATGTATCTAATCGTTCATTACTTATCTAATATGTCAATTGACGTTCCAACGGACTCCAGTAACTCTGATGTGAGATACGAAGTTCTCGCACTCAGCAGAAGCGGGAAATAGTTTTGAACGAAACAACACGTATTAGCATTGTTCCTGTGATGTATCTAATCGATCCTTACTTATCTAATATGTTATTTGACGTTTCAACGGACTCCAGTAACTCTGATGTGAGATACGAAGTTCTCGCACTCAGCAGAAGCTGGAAATAGTTTTGAACGAAATAACACGTATTAGCATTGTTCCTGTGATGTATCTAATCGATCCTTACTTATCTATCATGTTATTTGACGTTACGATGGACTCCAGTAACTCTGATGTGAGATACGAAGTTTTCGGACGCAGCGGAAGCTGGAAATAGTTTTGAACGAAATAACACGTATTAGCGTTGTTCCTGTGATGTATCTAATCGATCCTTACTTATCTATCATGTTATTTGACGTTACGATGGACTCCAGTAATTCTGATGTGAGATACGAAGTTTTCGTACGCAGCGGAAGCTGGAAATAGTTTTGAACGAAATAACACGTATTAGCGTTGTTCCTGTGATGTATCTAATCGATCCTTACTTATCTAATATGTTATTTGACGTTCCAACGGACTAAAGTAACTCTGATATGAGATACGAAGTTCTCGCACTCAGCAGAAGCTGGAAATAGTTTTGAACGAAACAACACGTATTAGCGTTGTTCCTGTGATGTATCTAATCGATCCTTACTTATCTATCATGTTATTTGAGGTTACGATGGACTCCAGTAATTCTGATGTGAGATACGAAATTTTCGGTCGCAGCGGAAGCTGGAAATAGTTTTGAACGAAATAACACGTATTAGCGTTGTTCCTGTGATGTATCTAATCGATCCTTACTTATCTAATATGTTGTTTGACGTGTCAACGGACTCCAGTAACTCTGATGTGAGATACGAAGTTCTCGCACTCAGCAGAAGCTGGAAATAGTTTTGAACGAAATAACACGTATTGGCGTTGTTCCTGTGATGTATCTAATCGATCCTTACTTATCTAATATGTTATTTGACGTTTCAACGGACTCTAGTAACTCTGATGTGAGATACGAAGTTCTCGCACTCAGCAGAAGCTATAAATAGTTTTGAACGAAACAACACGTATTAGCATTGTTCCTTGATGTATCTAATCGATCCTTACTTATCTATCATGTTATTTGACGTTACGATGGACTCCAGTAACTCTGATGTGAGACACGAAGTTTTCGGACGCAGCGGAAGCTGGAAATAATTTTGAACGAAACAACAGGTATTAGCGTTATTGCTGTGATGTATCTAATCTATCCTTACTTATCTATTACGTTATTTGACGTTACGATGGACTCCAGTAACTCTGATGTGATATACGAAGTTTTCGGAAGCAGCGGAAGCTGGAAATAGTTTTGAAGGAAATAACACGTATTAACGTTGTTCCTGTGATGTATCTAATCGATCCTTACTTATCTAATATGTTGTTTGACGTTCCAACGCACTCCAGTAACTCTGATGTGAGATACGAAGCTCTCGCACTCAGCAGAAGCTGGAAATAGTTTTAAACGAAACAACACGTATTAGCGTTGTTCCTGTGAAGTATCTAATCGATCCTTACTTATCTATCATGTTATTTGACGTTATGATGGACTCCAGAAACTCTGATGTGAGATACGAAGTTTTCGGACGCAGCGGAAGCTGGAAATAGTTTTGAACGAAACAACACGTATTAGCGTTATTCCTGTGATGTATCTAATCGATCCTTACTTATCTATTACGTTATTTGACGTTACGATGGACTCCAGTAACTCTGATGTGAGATACGAAGTTTTCGGACGCAGCGAAAGCTGGAAATAGTTTTGAACGAAAAAACACGTATTAGCGTTGTTCCTGTGATGTATCTAATCGATCCTTACTTATCTAATATGTTATTTGACGTTTCAACGGACTCCAGTAACTCTGATGTGAGATACGAAGTTCTCGCACTCAGCAGAAGCTGGAAATAGTTTTGAACGAAACAACACGTATTAGCATTGTTCCTGTGATGTATCTAATCGATCCTTACTTATCTATCATCTTATTTGACGTTACGATGAACTCCAGTAACTCTGATGTGAGATACGAAGTTTTCGGACGCAGCGGAAGCTGGAAATAGTTTTGAACGAAATAACACGTATTAGCGTTGTTCCTGTGATGTATCTAATCGATCATTACTTATCTAATATGTTAATTGAGGTTCCAACGGACTCCAGTAACTCTGATGTGAGATATGAAGTTCTCGCACTCAGCAGAAGCTGGAAATAGTTTTGAACGAAACAACACGTATTAGCATTGTTCCTGTGATGTATCTTATCGATCCTTACTTATCTAATATGTTATTTGAAGTTTCAACGGACTCCAGTAACTCTGATGTGAGATACGAAGTTCTCGCACTCAGCAGAAGCTGGAAATAGTTTTGAACGAAGCAACACGTATTAGCATTGTTCCTGTGATGTATCTAATCGATCCTTACTTATCTATCATGTTATTTGACGTTACGATGGACTCCAGTATCTCTGATGTGGGATACGAAGTTCTCGCACTCAGCAGAAGCTGGAAATTGTTTTGAACGAAACAACACGTATTAGCATTGTTCCTGTGATGTATCTAATCGATCCTTACTTATCTATCATCTTATTTGACGTTACGATGAACTCCAGTAACTCTGATGTGAGATACGAAGTTTTCGGACGCAGCGGAAGCTGGAAATAGTTTTGAACGAAATAACACGTATTAGCGTTGTTCCTGTGATGTATCTAATCGATCCTTACTTATCTAATATGTTAATTGACGTTCCAACGGACTCCAGTAACTCTGATGTGAGATACGAAGTTCTCGCACTCAGCAGAAGCTAGAAGTAGTTTTGAACGAAACAACACGTATTAGCATTGTTCCTGTGATGTATCTAATCGATCCTTACTTATCTATCATGTTATTTGACGTTACGATGGACTCCAGTAACTCTGATGTGAGCTACGAAGTTTTCGGACGCAGCGGAATCTGGAAATAGTTTTGAAGGAAACAACACGTATTAGCATTGTTCCTGTGATGTATCTAATCGATCCTTACTTATCTATCATGTTATTTGACGTTACGATGGACTCCAGTAACTCTGATGTGAGATACGAAGTTTTCGGACGCAGCGGAAGCTGGAAATAGCTTTGAAAGAAATAACACGTATTAGCGTTGTTCCTGTGATGTATCTAATCGATCCTTACTTATCTAATATGTTAATTGACGTTCCAACGTACTCCAGTAACTCTGATGTGAGATACGAAGTTCTCGCACTCAGCAGAAGCTGGAAGTAGTTTTGAACGAAACAACACGTATTAGCGTTGTTCCTGTGATGTATCTAATCGATCCTTACTTATCTAACATGTTGTTTGACGTTTCAACGGACTCCAGTAACTCTGATGTGAGATACGAAGTTCTCGCACTCAGCAGAAGCTGGAAATAGTTTTGAACGAAACAACACGTACTAGCGTTATTCCTGTGATGTATCTAATCGATCATTACTTATCTAATATATTAATTGACGTTTCAATGGACTCCAGTAACTCTGATGTGAGATACGAAGTTCTCGCACTCAGCGGAAGCTGGAAATAGTTTTGAACGAAATAACACGTATTAGCGTTGTTCCTGTGATGTATCTAATCGATCCTTACTTATCTATCATGTTATTTGACGTTACGATGGACTCCAGTAACTCTGATGTGAGATACGAAGTTTTCGGACGCAGCGGAAGCTGGAAATAGTTTTGAACGAAACAACACGTATTAGCGTTGTTCCTGTGATGTATCTAATCGATCCTTACTAATCTATCATGTTATTTGACGTTACGATGGACTCCAGTAACTCTGATGTGAGATACGAAGTTTTCGGACGCAGCGGAAGCTGGAAATAGTTTTGAACGAAATAACACGTATTAGCGTTGTTCCTGTGAAGTATCTAATTGATCCTTACTTATCTATCATGTTATTTGACGTTACGATGGACTCCACTAACTCTGAGGTGAGATACGAAGTTTTCGGACGCAGCGGAAGCTGAAAATAGTTTTGAACGAAATAACACGTATTAGCGTTGTTCCTGTGATGTATCTAATCGATCCTTACTTATCTAACATGTTGTTTAACGTTTCAACGGACTCCAGTAACTCTGATGTGAGATACGAAGTTCTCGCACTCAGCAGAAGCTGGAAATAGTTTTGAACGAAACAACACGTATTAGCGTTGTTCCTGTGACGTATCTAATCGATCCTTACTTATCTATCATGTTATTTGACGTTACGATGGACTCCTGTAACTATGATGTGAGATACGAAGTTTTCGGACGCAGCGGAAGCTGGAAATAGTTTTGAAGGAAATAACACGTATTAGCGTTGTTCCTGTGATGTATCTAATCGATCCTTACTTATCTAACATGTTGTTTGACGTTTCAACGGACTCCAGTAACTCTGATGTGAGATACGAAGTTCTCGCACTCAGCAGAAGCTGGAAATAGTTTTGAACGAAACAACAAGTATTAGCGTTGTTCCTGTGATGTATCTAATCGATCCTTACTTATCTAATATGTTATTTGACGTTTCAATGGACTCCAGTAACTCTGATGTGAGATACGAAGTTCTCGCACTCAGCGGAAGCTGGAAATAGTTTTGAACGAAATAACACGTATTAGCGTTGTTCCTGTGATGTATCTAATCGATCCTTACTTATCTATCATGTTATTTGACGTTACGATGGACTCCAGTAACTCTGATGTGAGATACGAAGTTTTCGGACGCAGCGGAAGCTGGAAATAGTTTTGAACGAAATAACACGTATTAGCGTTGTTCCTGTGATGTATCTAATCGATCCTTACTAATCTATCATGTTATTTGACGTTACGATGGACTCCAGTAACTCTGATGTGAGATACGAAGTTTTCGGACGCAGCGGAAGCTGGAAATAGTTTTGAACGAAATAACACGTATTAGCGTTGTTCCTGTGAAGTATCTAATCGATCCTTACTTATCTATCATGTTATTTGACGTTACGATGGACTCCACTAACTCTGATGTGAGATACGAAGTTTTCGGACGCAGCGGAAGCTGGAAATAGTTTTGAACGAAATAACACGTATTAGCGTTGTTCCTGTGATGTATCTAATCGATCCTTACTTATCTAACATGTTGTTTAACGTTTCAACGGACTCCAGTAACTCTGATGTGAGATACGAAGTTCTCGCACTCAGCAGAAGCTGGAAATAGTTTTGAACGAAACAACACGTATTAGCGTTGTTCCTGTGATGTATCTAATCGATCCTTACTTATCTATCATGTTATTTGACGTTACGATGGACTCCTGTAACTCTGATGTGAGATACGAAGTTTTCGGACGCAGCGGAAGCTGGAAATAGTTATGAACGAAATAACACGTATTAGCGTTGTTCCTGTGATGTATCTAATCGTTCATTACTTATCTAATATGTTAATTGACGTTCCAACGGACTCCAGTAACTCTGATGTGAGATACGAAGTTCTCGCACTCAGCAGAAGCGGGAAATAGTTTTGAACGAAACAACACGTATTAGCATTGTTCCTGTGATGTATCTAATCGATCCTTACTTATCTAATATGTTATTTGACGTTTCAACGGACTCCAGTAACTCTGATGTGAGATACGAAGTTCTCGCACTCAGCAGAAGCTGGAAATAGTTTTGAACGAAACAACACGTATTAGCATTGTTCCTGTGATGTATCTAATCGATCCTTACTTATCTATCATGTTATTTGACGTTACGATGGACTCCAGTAACTCTGATGTGAGATACGAAGTTTTCGGACGCAGCGGAAGCTGGAAATAGTTTTGAACGAAATAACACGTATTAGCGTTGTTCCTGTGATGTATCTAATCGATCCTTACTTATCTATCATGTTATTTGACGTTACGATGGACTCCAGTAATTCTGATGTGAGATACGAAGTTTTCGGACGCAGCGGAAGCTGGAAATAGTTTTGAACGAAATAACACGTATTAGCGTTGTTCCTGTGATGTATCTAATCGATCCTTACTTATCTAATATGTTATTTGACGTTCCAACGGACTAAAGTAACTCTGATATGAGATACGAAGTTCTCGCACTCAGCAGAAGCTGGAAATAGTTTTGAACGAAACAACACGTATTAGCGTTGTTCCTGTGATGTATCTAATCGATCCCTACTTATCTATCATGTTATTTGACGTTACGATGGACTCCAGTAATTCTGATGTGAGATACGAAATTTTCGGTCGCAGCGGAAGCTGGAAATAGTTTTGAACGAAATAACACGTATTAGCGTTGTTCCTGTGATGTATCTAATCGCTCCTTACTTATCTAATATGTTGTTTGACGTTTCAACGGACTCCAGTAACTCTGATGTGAGATACGAAGTTCTCGCACTCAGCAGAAGCTGGAAATAGTTTTGAACGAAATAACACGTATTGGCGTTGTTCCTGTGATGTATCTAATCGATCCTTACTTATCTAATATGTTATTTGACGTTTCAACGGACTCTAGTAACTCTGATGTGAGATACGAAGTTCTCGCACTCAGCAGAAGCTGGAAATAGTTTTGAACGAAATGACACGTATTAGCGTTGTTCCTGTGATGTATCTAATCGATCCTTACTTATCTATCATGTTATTTGACGTTACGATGGACTCCAGTAACTCTGATGTGAGATACGAAGTTTTCGGACGCAGCGGAAGCTGGAAATAGTTTTGAACGAAACAACACGTATTAGCGTTGTTCCTGTGATGTATCTAATCGATCCTTACTAATCTATCATGTTATTTGACGTTACGATGGACTCCAGTAACTCTGATGTGAGATACGAAGTTTTCGGACGCAGCGGAAGCTGGAAATAGTTTTGAACGAAATAACACGTATTAGCGTTGTTCCTGTGAAGTATCTAATCGATCCTTACTTATCTATCATGTTATTTGACGTTACGATGGACTCCACTAACTCTGATGTGAGATACGAAGTTTTCGGACGCAGCGGAAGCTGGAAATAGTTTTGAACGAAATAACACGTATTAGCGTTGTTCCTGTGATGTATCTAATCGATCCTTACTTATCTAACATGTTGTTTAACGTTTCAACGGACTCCAGTAACTCTGATGTGAGATACGAAGTTCTCGCACTCAGCAGAAGCTGGAAATAGTTTTGAACGAAACAACACGTATTAGCGTTGTTCCTGTGATGTATCTAATCGATCCTTACTTATCTATCATGTTATTTGACGTTACGATGGACTCCTGTAACTCTGATGTGAGATACGAAGTTTTCGGACGCAGCGGAAGCTGGAAATAGTTATGAACGAAATAACACGTATTAGCGTTGTTCCTGTGATGTATCTAATCGTTCATTACTTATCTAATATGTTAATTGACGTTCCAACGGACTCCAGTAACTCTGATGTGAGATACGAAGTTCTCGCACTCAGCAGAAGCGGGAAATAGTTTTGAACGAAACAACACGTATTAGCATTGTTCCTGTGATGTATCTAATCGATCCTTACTTATCTAATATGTTATTTGACGTTTCAACGGACTCCAGTAACTCTGATGTGAGATACGAAGTTCTCGCACTCAGCAGAAGCTGGAAATAGTTTTGAACGAAACAACACGTATTAGCATTGTTCCTGTGATGTATCTAATCGATCCTTACTTATCTATCATGTTATTTGACGTTACGATGGACTCCAGTAATTCTGATGTGAGATACGAAGTTTTCGGACGCAGCGGAAGCTGGAAATAGTTTTGAACGAAATAACACGTATTAGCGTTGTTCCTGTGATGTATCTAATCGATCCTTACTTATCTAATATGTTATTTGACGTTCCAACGGACTCCAGTAACTCTGATATGAGATACGAAGTTCTCGCACTCAGCAGAAGCTGGAAATAGTTTTGAACGAAACAACACGTATTAGCATTGTTCCTGTGATGTATCTAATCGATCCTTACTTATCTATCATCTTATTTGACGTTACGATGAACTCCAGTAACTCTGATGTGAGATACGAAGTTTTCGGACGCAGCGGAAGCTGGAAATAGTTTTGAACGAAATAACACGTATTAGCGTTGTTCCTGTGATGTATCTAATCGATCATAACTTATCTAATATGTTGTTTGACGTTCCAACGGACTCCAGTAACTCTGATATGAGATACGAAGTTCTCGCACTCAGCAGAAGCTGGAAATAGTTTTGAACGAAACAACACGTATTAGCGTTGTTCCTGTGATGTATCTAATCGATCCTTACTTATCTAATATGTTATTTGACGTTTCAACGGACTCCAGTAACTCTGATGTGAGATACGAAGTTCTCGCACTCAGCAGAAGCTGGAAATAGTTTTGAACGAAACAACACGTATTAGCATTGTTCCTGTGATGTATCTAATCGATCCTTACTTATCTATCATCTTATTTGACGTTACGATGAACTCCAGTAACTCTGATGTGAGATACGAAGTTTTCGGACGCAGCGGAAGCTGGAAATAGTTTTGAACGAAATAACACGTATTAGCGTTGATCCTGTGATGTATCTAATCGATCATAACTTATCTAATATGTTAATTGAGGTTCCAACGGACTCCAGTAACTCTGATGTGAGATATGAAGTTCTCGCACTCAGCAGAAGCTGGAAATAGTTTTGAACGAAACAACACGTATTAGCATTGTTCCTGTGATGTATCTTATCGATCCTTACTTATCTAATATGTTATTTGACGTTTCAACGGACTCCAGTAACTCTGATGTGAGATACGAAGTTCTCGCACTCAGCAGAAGCTGGAAATAGTTTTGAACGAAACAACACGTATTAGCATTGTTCCTGTGATGTATCTAATCGATCCTTACTTATCTATCATGTTATTTGAAGTTACGATGGACTCCAGTATCTCTGATGTGGGATACGAAGTTTTCGGACGCAGCGGAAGCTGGAAATAGTTTTGAACGAAATAACACGTACTAGCGTTATTCCTGTGATGTATCTAATCGATCATTACTTATCTAATATGTTAATTGACGTTCCAACGGACTCCAGTAACTCTGATGTGAGATACGAAGTTCTCGCACTCAGCAGAATCTGGAAATAGTTTTGAAGGAAACAACACGTATTGGGATTGTTCCTGTGATGTATCTAATCGATCCTTACTTATCTATCATGTTATTTGACGTTACGATGGACTCCAGTAACTCTGATGTGAGATACGAAGTTTTCGGACGCAGCGGAAACTAGAAATAGTTTTGAACGAAATAACACGTATTAGCGTTGTTCCTGTGATGTATCTAATCGATCCTTACTTATCTAATATGTTAATTGACGTTCCAACGGACTCCAGTAACTCTGATGTGAGATACGAAGTTCTCGCACTCAGCAGAAGCTAGAAGTAGTTTTGAACGAAACAACACGTATTAGCATTGTTCCTGTGATGTATCTAATCGATCCTTACTTATCTAATATGTTAATTGACGTTCCAACGGACTCCAGTAACTCTGATGTGAGATACGAAGTTCTCGCACTCAGCAGAAGCTAGAAGTAGTTTTGAACGAAACAACACGTATTAGCATTGTTCCTGTGATGTATCTAATCGATCCTTACTTATCTATCATGTTATTTGACGTTACGATAGACTCCAGTAACTCTGATGTGAGCTACGAAGTTTTCGGACGCAGCGGAATCTGGAAATAGTTTTGAAGGAAACAACACGTATTAGCATTGTTCCTGTGATGTATCTAATCGATCCTTACTTATCTATCATGTTATTTGACGTTACGATGGACTCCAGTAACTCTGATGTGAGATACGAAGTTTTCGGACGCAGCGGAAGCTGGAAATAGTCTTGAACGAAACAACACGTATTAGCATTGTTCCTGTGATGTATCATATCGATCCTTACTTATCTATCATGTTATTTGACGTTACGATGGACTCCAGTAACTCTGATGTGAGATACCAAGTTTTCGGACGCAGCGGAAGCTGGAAATAGTTTTGAACGAAACAACACGTATTAGCGTTGTTCCTGTGATGTATCTAATCTATCCTTACTTATCTAATATGTTATTTGACGTTTCAACGGACTCCAGTAACTCTGATGTGAGATACGAAGTTCTCGCACTCAGCAGAAGCGAGAAATAGTTTTGAACGAAATAACACGTATTAGCGTTGTTCCTGTGATGTATCTAATCGATCCTTACTTATCTAATATGTTATTTGACGTTCCAACGGACTCCAGTAACTCTGATGTGAGATACGAAGTTCTCGCACTCAGCAGAAGCTGGAAATAGTTTTGAACGAAACAACACGTATTAGCGTTGTTCCTGTGATGTATCTAATCGATCCTTACTTATCTATCATGTTATTTGACGTTACGATGGACTCCAGTAACTCTGATGTGAGATACGAAGTTTTCGGACGCAGCGGAAGCTGGAAATAGTTTTGAACGAAACAACACGTATTAGCGTTATTCCTGTGATGTATCTAATCGATCCTTACTTATCTATTACCTTATTTGACGTTACGATGGACTCCAGTAACTCTGATGTGATATACGAAGTTTTCGGACGCAGCGGAAGTTGGAAATAGTTTTGAAGGAAATAACACGTATTAACGTTGTTCCTGTGATGTATCTAGTCGATCCTTACTTATCTAATATGTTAATTGACGTTCCAACGTACTCCAGTAACTCTGATGTGAGATACGAAGTTCTCGCACTCAGCAGAAGCTGGAAGTAGTTTTGAACGAAACAACACGTATTAGCGTTGTTCCTGTGATGTATCTAATCGATCCTTACTTATCTAACATGTTGTTTGACGTTTCAACGGACTCCAGTAACTCCGATGTGAGATACGAAGTTCTCGCACTCAGCAAAAGCTGGAAATAGTTTTGAACGAAACAACACGTACTAGCGTTATTCCTGTGATGTATCTAATCGATCACTACTTATCTAATATGTTAATTGACGTTCCAACGGACTCCAGTAACTCTGATGTGAGATACGAAGTTCTCGCACTCAGCAGAAGCTGGAAATAGTTTTGAACGAAACAACACGTATTAGCATTGTTCCTGTGATGTATCTAATCGATCCTTACTTGTCTAATATGTTATTTGACGTTTCAACGGACTCCAGTAACTCTGATGTGAGATACGAAGTTCTCGCACTCAGCAGAATCTGGAAATTGTTTTGAAGGAAACAACACGTATTGGCATTGTTCCTGTGATGTATCTAATCGATCCTTACTTATCTATCATGTTATTTGACGTTACGATGGACTCCAGTAACTCTGATGTGAGATACGAAGTTTTCGGACGCAGCGGAAGCTGGAAATAGTTTTGAACGAAATAACACGCATTAGCGTTGTTCCTGTGATGTATCTAATCGATCCTTACTTATCTAATATGTTAGTTGACGTTTCAACGGACTCCAGTAACTCTGATGTGAGATACGAAGTTCTCGCACTCAGCAGAAGCTAGAAATAGTTTTGAACGAAATAACACGTATTAGCGTTGTTCCTGTGATGCATCTAATCGATCCTTACTTATCTAATATGTTATTTGACGTTCCAACGAACTCCAGTAACTCTGATGTGAGATACGAAGTTCTCGCACTCAGCAGAAGCTGGAAATAGTTTTGAACGAAACAACACGTATTAGCGTTATTCCTGTGACGTATCTAATCGATCCTTACTTATCTATCATGTTATTTGACGTTACGATGGACTCCAGTAACTCTGATGTGAGATACGAAGTTTTCGGACGCAGCGGAAGCTGGAAATAGTTTTGAACGAAATAACACGTATTAGCGTTGTTCCTGTGATGTATCTAATCGATCCTTATTTATCTATCATGTTATTTGACGTTACGATGGACTCCAGTAATTCTGATGTGAGATACGAAGTTTTCGGACGCAGCGGAAGCTGGAAATAGTTTTGAACGAAATAACACGTATTAGCGTTGTTCCTGTGATGTATCTAATCGATCCTTACTTATCTAATATGTTATTTGACTTTCCAACGGACTCCAGTAACTCTGATATGAGATACGAAGTTCTCGCACTCAGCAGAAGCTGGAAATAGTTTTGAACGAAACAACACGTATTAGCGTTGTTCCTGTGATGTATCTAATCGTTCCTTACTTATCTAATATGTTAATTGACGTTCCAACGTACTCCAGTAACTCTGATGTGAGATACGAAGTTCTCGCACTCAGCAGAAGCTGGAAATAGTTTTGAACGAAACAACACGTATTAGCATTGTTCCTTGATGTATCTAATCGATCCTTACTTATCTATCATGTTATTTGACGTTACGATGGACTCCAGTAACTCTGATGTGAGATACGAAGTTTTCGGACGCAGCGGAAGCTGGAAATAGTTTTGAACGAAACAACACGTATTAGCGTTATTCCTGTGATGTATCTAATCTATCCTTACTTATCTATTACGTTACTTGACGTTACGATGGACTCCAGTAACTCTGATGTGATATACGAAGTTTTCGGACGCACCGAAAGCTGGAAATAGTTTTGAACGAAATAACACGTATTAGAGTTGTTCCTGTGATGTATCTAATCGATCCTTACTTATCTAATATGTTATTTGACGTTTCAACGGACTCCAGTAACTCTGATGTGAGATACGAAGTTCTCGCACTCAGCAGAAGCTGGAAATAGTTTTGAACGAAACAACACGTATTAGCATTGTTCCTGTGATGTATCTAATCGATCCTTACTTATCTATCATCTTATTTGACGTTACGATGAACTCCAGTAACTCTGATGTGAGATACGAAGTTTTCGGACGCAGCGGAAGCTGGAAATAGTTTTGAACGAAATAACACGTATTAGCGTTGTTCCTGTGATGTATCTAATCGATCATTACTTATCTAATATGTTAATTGAGGTTCCAACGTACTCCAGTAACTCTGATGTGAGATACGAAGTTCTCGCACTCAGCAGAAGCTGGAAATAGTTTTGAACGAAACAACACGTATTAGCATTGTTCCTGTGATGTATCTTATCGATCCTTACTTATCTAATGTTATTTGACGTTTCAACGGACTCCAGTAACTCTGATGTGAGATACGAAGTTCTCGCACTCAGCAGAAGCTGGAAATAGTTTTGAACGAAACAACACGTATTAGCATTGTTCCTGTGATGTATCTAATCGATCCTTACTTATCTATCATGTTATTTGACGTTACGATGGACTCCAGTATCTCTGATGGGGGATACGAAGTTTTCGGACGCAGCGGAAGCTGGAAATAGTTTTGAACGAAATAACACGTATTAGCGTTGTTCCTGTGATGTATCTAATCGATCCTTACTTATCTAATATGTTAATTGACGTTCCAACGGACTCCAGTAACTCTGATGTGAGATACGAAGTTCTCGCACTCAGCAGAAGCTGGAAATAGTTTTGAACGAAACAACACGTATTAGCATTGTTCCTGTGATGTATCTAATCGATCCTTACTTATCTATCATGTTATTTGACGTTACGATGGACTCCAGTAACTCTGATGTGAGATACGAAGTTTTCGGACGCAGCGGAAACTAAAAATAGTTTTGAACGAAATAACACGTATTAGCGTTGTTCCTGTGATGTATCTAATCGATCCTTACTTATCTAATATGTTAATTGACGTTCCAACGGACTCCAGTAACTCTGATGTGAGATACGAAGTTCTCGCACTCAGCAGAAGCTAGAAGTAGTTTTGAACGAAACAACACGTATTAGCATTGTTCCTGTGATGTATCTAATCGATCCTTACTTATCTATCATGTTATTTGACGTTACGATGGACTCCAGTAACTCTGATGTGAGATACGAAGTTTTCGGACGCAGCGGAAGCTGGAAATAGTTTTGAACGAAATAACACGTATTAGCGTTGTTCCTGTGATGTATCTAATCGATCCTTACTTATCTAATATGTTAATTGACGTTTTAACGGGCTCCAGTAACTCTGATGTGACATACGAAGTTCTCGCACTCAGCAGAAGCTGGAAATAGTCTTGAACGAAACAACACGTATTAGCATTGTTCCTGTGATGTATCAAATCGATCCTTACTTATCTATCATGTTATTTGACGTTACGATGGACTCCAGTAACTCTGATGTGAGATACGAAGTTTTCGGACGCAGCGGAAGCTGGAAATAGTTTTGAACGAAACAACACGTATTAGCGTTGTTCCTGTGATGTATCTAATCTATCCTTACTTATCTAATATGTTATTTGACGTTCCAACGGACTCCAGTAACTCTGATGTGAGATACGAAGTTCTCGCACTCAGCAGAAGCTGGAAATAGTTTTGAACGAAACAACACGTATTAGCGTTGTTCCTGTGATGTATCTAATCGATCCTTACTTATCTATCATGTTATTTGACGTTACGATGGACTCCAGTAACTCTGATGTGAGATACGAAGTTTTCGGACGCAGCGGAAGCTGGAAATAGTTTTGAACGAAATAACACGTATTGGCATTGTTCCTGTGATGTATCTAATCGATCCTTACTTATCTATCATGTTATTTGACGTTACGATGGACTCCAGTAACTCTGATGTGAGATACGAAGTCTTCGGACGCAGCGGAAGCTGGAAATAGTTTTGAACGAAATAACACGTATTAGCGTTGTTCCTGTGATGTATCTAATCGATCCTTACTTATCTAATATGTTATTTGACGTTTCAACGGACTTCAGTAACTCTGATGTGAGATACGAAGTTCTCGCACTCAGCAGAAGCTGGAAATAGTTTTGAACGAAACAACAGGTATTAGCATTGTTCCTGTGATGTATCTAATCGATAATTATTTATCTATCATGTTATTTGACGTTACCATGGACTCCAGTAACTCTGATGTGTGATACTAAGTTCTCGCACTCAGCAGAAGCTGGAAATAGTTTTGAACGAAACAACACGTATTAGCGTTGTTCCTGTGATGTATCTAATCGATCCTTACTTATCTATCATGTTGTTTGACGTTACGATGCACTCCAGTAACTCTGATGTGAGATACGAAGTTTTCGGACGCAGCTGAAGCTGGAAATAGTTTTGAACGAAACAACACGTATTAGCGTTATTCCTGTGATGTATCTAATCGATCCTTACTTATCTATTACGTTATTTGACGTTACGATGGACTCCAGTAACTCTGATGTGATATACGAAGTTTTCGGACGGAGCGGAAGTTGGAAATAGTTTTGAAGGAAATAACACGTATTAACGTTGTTCCTGTGATGTATCTAATCGATCCTTACTTATCTAATATGTTAATTGACGTTCCAACGTACTCCATTAACTCTGATGTGAGATACGAAGTTCTCGCACTCAGCAGAAGCTGGAAGTAGTTTTGAACGAAACAACACGTATTAGCGTTGTTCCTGTGATGTATCTAATCGATCCTTACTTATCTAACATGTTGTTTGACGTTTCAACGGACTCCAGTAACTCTGATGTGAGATACGAAGTTCTCGCACTCAGCAGAAGCTGGAAATAGTTTTGAACGAAACAACACGTACTAGCGTTATTCCTGTGATGTATCTAATCGATCATTACTTATCTAATATGTTAATTGACGTTCCAACGGACTCCAGTAACTCTGATGTGAGATACGAAGTTCTCGCACTCAGCAGAATCTGGAAATAGTTTTGAAGGAAACAACACGTATTGGGATTGTTCCTGTGATGTATCTAATCGATCCTTACTTATCTATCATGTTATTTGACGTTACGATGGACTCCAGTAACTCTGATGTGAGATACGAAGTCTTCGGACGCAGCGGAAGCTGGAAATAGTTTTGAACGAAATAACACGTATTAGCGTTGTTCCTGTGATGTATCTAATCGATCCTTACTTATCTAATATGTTAATTGACGTTTCAACGGACTCCAGTAACTCTGATGTGAGATACGAAGTTCTCGCACTCAGCAGAAGCTAGAAATAGTTTTGAACGAAATAACACGTATTAGCGTTGTTCCTGTGATGTATCTAATCGATCCTTACTTATCTAATATGTTATTTGACGTTCCAACGGACTTCAGTAACTCTGATGTGAGATACGAAGTTCTCGCACTCAGCAGAAGCTGGAAATAGTTTTGAACGAAACAACACGTATTAGCGTTGTTCCTGTGATGTATCTAATCGATCCTTACTTATCTATCATGTTATTTGACGTTACGATGGACTCCAGTAACTCTGATGTGAGATACGAAGTTTTCGGACGCAGCGGAAGCTGGAAATAGTTTTGAACGAAATAACACGTATTAGCGTTGTTCCTGTGATGTATCTAATCGATCCTTACTTATCTAATATGTTAATTGACGTTCCAACGGACTCCAGTAACTCTGATGTGAGATACGAAGTTCTCGCACTCAGCAGAAGCTGGAAATAGTTTTGAACGAAACAACACGTATTAGCTTTGTTCCTGTGATGTATCTAATCGATCCTTACTTATCTAATATGTTATTTGACGTTCCAACGGACTCCAGCAACTCTGATGTGAGATACGAAGTTCTCGCACTCAGCAGAAGCTGGAAGTAGTTTTGAACGAAACAACACGTATTAGCATTGTTCCTGTGATGTATCTAATCGATCCTTACTTATCTATCATGTTATTTGACGTTACGATGGACTCCAGTATCTCTGATGTGGGATACGAAGTTTTCGGACGCAGCGGAAGCTGGAAATAGTTTTGAACGAAACAACACGTATTAGCATTGTTCCTGTGATGTATCTAATCGATCCTTACTTATCTATCATCTTATTTGACGTTACGATGGACTCCAGTATCTCTGATGTGGGATACGAAGTTTTCGGACGCAGCGGAAGCTGGAAATAGTTTTGAACGAAACGACACGTATTAGCATTGTTCCTGTGATGTATCTAATCGATCCTTACTTATCTATCATCTTATTTGACGTTACGATGAACTCCAGTAACTCTGATGTGTGATACTAAGTTTTCGGACGCAGCGGAAGCTGGAAATAGTTTTGAACGAAACAACACGTATTAGCGTTATTCCTGTGATGTATCTAATCGATCCTTACTTATCTATTACGTTATTTGACGTTACGATGGACTCCAGTAACTCTGATGTGATATACGAAGTTTTCGGACGCAGCGGAAGTTGGAAATAGTTTTGAAGGAAATAACACGTATTAACGTTGTTCCTGTGATGTATCTAATCGATCCTTACTTATCTAATATCTTGTTTGACGTTTCAACGGACTCCAGTAACTCTGGCGTGAAATACGAAGTTCTCGCACTCGGCAGAAGCTGGAAAGAGTTTTGAACGAAACAACACGTATTAGCATTGTTCCTGTGATGTATCTAATCGATCCTTACTTATCTATCATGTTATTTGACGTTACGATGTACTCCAGCAACTCTGATGTGAGATACGAAGTTCTCGGACGCAGCGGAAGCTGGAAATAGTTTTGAACGAAATAACACGTATTAGCGTTGTTCCTGTGATGTATCTAATCGATCCTTACTTATCTAATATGTTATTTGAAGTTTCAACGGACTCCAGTAACTCTGATGTGAGATACGAAGTTCTCGCACTCAGCAGAAGCTGGAAATAGTTTTGAACGAAACAACACGTATTAGCATTGTTCCTGTGATGTATCTAATCGATTCTTACTTATCTATCATGTCATTTGACGATACGATGGACTCCAGTAACTCTGATGTGAGATACGAAGTTTTCGAACGCAGCGGAAGCTGGAAATAGTTTTGAACGAAATAACACGTATCAGCGTTGTTCCTGTGATGTATCTAATCGATCCTTACTTATCTATCATGTTATTTGACGTTACGATGGACTCCAGTAACTCTGATGTGAGATACGAAGTTTTCGGACGCAGCGGAAGCTGGAAATAGTTTTGAACGAAATAACACGTATTAGCGTTGTTCCTGTGATGTATCTAATCGATCCTTACTTATCTAATATGTTAATTGACGTTCCAACGGACTCCAGTAACTCTGATGTGAGATACGAAGTTCTCGCACTCAGCAGAAGCTGGAAATAGTTTTGAACGAAACAACACGTATTAGCTTTGTTCCTGTGATGTATCTAATCGATCCTTACTTATCTAATATGTTATTTGACGTTCCAACGGACTCCAGCAACTCTGATGAGAGATACGAAGTTCTCGCACTCAGCAGAAGCTGGAAGTAGTTTTGAACGAAACAACACGTATTAGCATTGTTCCTGTGATGTATCTAATCGATCCTTACTTATCTATCATGTTATTTGACGTTACGATGGACTCCAGTATCTCTGATGTGGGATACGTAGTTTTCGGACGCAGCGGAAGCTGGAAATAGTTTTGAACGAAACAACACGTATTAGCATTGTTCCTGTGATGTATCTAATCGATCCTTACTTATCTATCATCTTATTTGACGTTACGATGAACTCCAGTAACTCTGATGTGAGATACGAAGTTTTCGGACGCAGCGGAAGCTGGAAATAGTTTTGAACGAAATAACACGTATTAGCGTTGTTCCTGTGATGTATCTAATCGATCCTTACTTATCTAATATGTTATTTGACGTTTCAACGGACTTCAGTAACTCTGATGTGAGATACGAAGTTCTCGCACTCAGCAGAAGCTGGAAATAGTTTTGAACGAAACAACAGGTATTAGCATTGTTCCTGTGATGTATCTAATCGATAATTATTTATCTATCATGTTATTTGACGTTACCATGGACTCCAGTAACTCTGATGTGTGATACTAAGTTCTCGCACTCAGCAGAAGCTGGAAATAGTTTTGAACGAAACAACACGTATTAGCGTTGTTCCTGTGATGTATCTAATCGATCCTTACTTATCTATCATGTTGTTTGACGTTACGATGCACTCCAGTAACTCTGATGTGAGATACGAAGTTTTCGGACGCAGCTGAAGCTGGAAATAGTTTTGAACGAAACAACACGTATTAGCGTTATTCCTGTGATGTATCTAATCGATCCTTACTTATCTATTACGTTATTTGACGTTACGATGGACTCCAGTAACTCTGATGTGATATACGAAGTTTTCGGACGCAGCGGAAGTTGGAAATAGTTTTGAAGGAAATAACACGTATTAACGTTGTTCCTGTGATGTATCTAATCGATCCTTACTTATCTAATATGTTAATTGACGTTCCAACGTACTCCATTAACTCTGATGTGAGATACGAAGTTCTCGCACTCAGCAGAAGCTGGAAGTAGTTTTGAACGAAACAACACGTATTAGCGTTGTTCCTGTGATGTATCTAATCGATCCTTACTTATCTAACATGTTGTTTGACGTTTCAACGGACTCCAGTAACTCTGATGTGAGATACGAAGTTCTCGCACTCAGCAGAAGCTGGAAATAGTTTTGAACGAAACAACACGTACTGGCGTTATTCCTGTGATGTATCTAATCGATCATTACTTATCTAATATGTTAATTGACGTTCCAACGGACTCCAGTAACTCTGATGTGAGATACGAAGTTCTCGCACTCAGCAGAATCTGGAAATAGTTTTGAAGGAAACAACACGTATTGGGATTGTTCCTGTGATGTATCTAATCGATCCTTACTTATCTATCATGTTATTTGACGTTACGATGGACTCCAGTAACTCTGATGTGAGATACGAAGTCTTCGGACGCAGCGGAAGCTGGAAATAGTTTTGAACGAAATAACACGTATTAGCGTTGTTCCTGTGATGTATCTAATCGATCCTTACTTATCTAATATGTTAATTGACGTTTCAACGGACTCCAGTAACTCTGATGTGAGATACGAAGTTCTCGCACTCAGCAGAAGCTAGAAATAGTTTTGAACGAAATAATACGTATTAGCGTTGTTCCTGTGATGTATCTAATCGATCCTTACTTATCTAATATGTTATTTGACGTTCCAACGGACTTCAGTAACTCTGATGTGAGATACGAAGTTCTCGCACTCAGCAGAAGCTGGAAATAGTTTTGAACGAAACAACACGTATTAGCGTTGTTCCTGTGATGTATCTAATCGATCCTTACTTATCTATCATGTTATTTGACGTTACGATGGACTCCAGTAACTCTGATGTGAGATACGAAGTTTTCGGACGCAGCGGAAGCTGGAAATAGTTTTGAACGAAATAACACGTATTAGCGTTGTTCCTGTGATGTATCTAATCGATCCTTACTTATCTAATATGTTAATTGACGTTCCAACGGACTCCAGTAACTCTGATGTGAGATACGAAGTTCTCGCACTCAGCAGAAGCTGGAAATAGTTTTGAACGAAACAACACGTATTAGCTTTGTTCCTGTGATGTATCTAATCGATCCTTACTTATCTAATATGTTATTTGACGTTCCAACGGACTCCAGCAACTCTGATGTGAGATACGAAGTTCTCGCACTCAGCAGAAGCTGGAAGTAGTTTTGAACGAAACAACACGTATTAGCATTGTTCCTGTGATGTACCTAATCGATCCTTACTTATCTATCATGTTATTTGACGTTACGATGGACTCCAGTATCTCTGATGGGGGATACGAAGTTTTCGGACGCAGCGGAAGCTGGAAATAGTTTTGAACGAAATAACACGTATTAGCGTTGTTCCTGTGATGTATCTAATCGATCATTACTTATCTAATATGTTAATTGAGGTTCCAACGTACTCCAGTAACTCTGATGTGAGATACGAAGTTCTCGCACTCAGCAGAAGCTGGAAATAGTTTTGAACGAAACAACACGTATTAGCATTGTTCCTGTGATGTATCTTATCGATCCTTACTTATCTAATGTTATTTGACGTTTCAACGGACTCCAGCAACTCTGATGTGAGATACGAAGTTCTCGCACTCAGCAGAAGCTGGAAGTAGTTTTGAACGAAACAACACGTATTAGCATTGTTCCTGTGATGTATCTAATCGATCCTTACTTATCTATCATGTTATTTGACGTTACGATGGACTCCAGTAATTCTGATGTGAGATACGAAGTTTTCGGACGCAGCGGAAGCTGGAAATAGTTTTGAACGAAATAACACGTATTAGCGTTGTTCCTGTGATGTATCTAATCGATCCTTACTTATCTAATATGTTATTTGACTTTCCAACGGACTCCAGTAACTCTGATATGAGATACGAAGTTCTCGCACTCAGCAGAAGCTGGAAATAGTTTTGAACGAAACAACACGTATTAGCGTTGTTCCTGTGATGTATCTAATCGTTCCTTACTTATCTAATATGTTAATTGACGTTCCAACGTACTCCAGTAACTCTGATGTGAGATACGAAGTTCTCGCACTCAGCAGAAGCTGGAAATAGTTTTGAACGAAACAACACGTATTAGCATTGTTCCTTGATGTATCTAATCGATCCTTACTTATCTATCATGTTATTTGACGTTACGATGGACTCCAGTAACTCTGATGTGAGATACGAAGTTTTCGGACGCAGCGGAAGCTGGAAATAGTTTTGAACGAAACAACACGTATTAGCGTTATTCCTGTGATGTATCTAATCTATCCTTACTTATCTATTACGTTACTTGACGTTACGATGGACTCCAGTAACTCTGATGTGATATACGAAGTTTTCGGACGCACCGAAAGCTGGAAATAGTTTTGAACGAAATAACACGTATTAGAGTTGTTCCTGTGATGTATCTAATCGATCCTTACTTATCTAATATGTTATTTGACGTTTCAACGGACTCCAGTAACTCTGATGTGAGATACGAAGTTCTCGCACTCAGCAGAAGCTGGAAATAGTTTTGAACGAAACAACACGTATTAGCATTGTTCCTGTGATGTATCTAATCGATCCTTACTTATCTATCATCTTATTTGACGTTACGATGAACTCCAGTAACTCTGATGTGAGATACGAAGTTTTCGGACGCAGCGGAAGCTGGAAATAGTTTTGAACGAAATAACACGTATTAGCGTTGTTCCTGTGATGTATCTAATCGATCATTACTTATCTAATATGTTAATTGAGGTTCCAACGTACTCCAGTAACTCTGATGTGAGATACGAAGTTCTCGCACTCAGCAGAAGCTGGAAATAGTTTTGAACGAAACAACACGTATTAGCATTGTTCCTGTGATGTATCTTATCGATCCTTACTTATCTAATGTTATTTGACGTTTCAACGGACTCCAGTAACTCTGATGTGAGATACGAAGTTCTCGCACTCAGCAGAAGCTGGAAATAGTTTTGAACGAAACAACACGTATTAGCATTGTTCCTGTGATGTATCTAATCGATCCTTACTTATCTATCATGTTATTTGACGTTACGATGGACTCCAGTATCTCTGATGGGGGATACGAAGTTTTCGGACGCAGCGGAAGCTGGAAATAGTTTTGAACGAAATAACACGTATTAGCGTTGTTCCTGTGATGTATCTAATCGATCCTTACTTATCTAATATGTTAATTGACGTTCCAACGGACTCCAGTAACTCTGATGTGAGATACGAAGTTCTCGCACTCAGCAGAAGCTGGAAATAGTTTTGAACGAAACAACACGTATTAGCATTGTTCCTGTGATGTATCTAATCGATCCTTACTTATCTATCATGTTATTTGACGTTACGATGGACTCCAGTAACTCTGATGTGAGATACGAAGTTTTCGGACGCAGCGGAAACTAAAAATAGTTTTGAACGAAATAACACGTATTAGCGTTGTTCCTGTGATGTATCTAATCGATCCTTACTTATCTAATATGTTAATTGACGTTCCAACGGACTCCAGTAACTCTGATGTGAGATACGAAGTTCTCGCACTCAGCAGAAGCTAGAAGTAGTTTTGAACGAAACAACACGTATTAGCATTGTTCCTGTGATGTATCTAATCGATCCTTACTTATCTATCATGTTATTTGACGTTACGATGGACTCCAGTAACTCTGATGTGAGATACGAAGTTTTCGGACGCAGCGGAAGCTGGAAATAGTTTTGAACGAAATAACACGTATTAGCGTTGTTCCTGTGATGTATCTAATCGATCCTTACTTATCTAATATGTTAATTGACGTTTTAACGGGCTCCAGTAACTCTGATGTGACATACGAAGTTCTCGCACTCAGCAGAAGCTGGAAATAGTCTTGAACGAAACAACACGTATTAGCATTGTTCCTGTGATGTATCAAATCGATCCTTACTTATCTATCATGTTATTTGACGTTACGATGGACTCCAGTAACTCTGATGTGAGATACGAAGTTTTCGGACGCAGCGGAAGCTGGAAATAGTTTTGAACGAAACAACACGTATTAGCGTTGTTCCTGTGATGTATCTAATCTATCCTTACTTATCTAATATGTTATTTGACGTTCCAACGGACTCCAGTAACTCTGATGTGAGATACGAAGTTCTCGCACTCAGCAGAAGCTGGAAATAGTTTTGAACGAAACAACACGTATTAGCTTTGTTCCTGTGATGTATCTAATCGATCCTTACTTATCTATCATGTTATTTGACGTTACGATGGACTCCAGTAACTCTGATGTGAGATACGAAGTTTTCGGACGCAGCGGAAGCTGGAAATAGTTTTGAACGAAATAACACGTATTGGCATTGTTCCTGTGATGTATCTAATCGATCCTTACTTATCTATCATGTTATTTGACGTTACGATGGACTCCAGTAACTCTGATGTGAGATACGAAGTCTTCGGACGCAGCGGAAGCTGGAAATAGTTTTGAACGAAATAACACGTATTAGCGTTGTTCCTGTGATGTATCTAATCGATCCTTACTTATCTAATATGTTATTTGACGTTTCAACGGACTTCAGTAACTCTGATGTGAGATACGAAGTTCTCGCACTCAGCAGAAGCTGGAAATAGTTTTGAACGAAACAACAGGTATTAGCATTGTTCCTGTGATGTATCTAATCGATAATTATTTATCTATCATGTTATTTGACGTTACCATGGACTCCAGTAACTCTGATGTGTGATACTAAGTTCTCGCACTCAGCAGAAGCTGGAAATAGTTTTGAACGAAACAACACGTATTAGCGTTGTTCCTGTGATGTATCTAATCGATCCTTACTTATCTATCATGTTGTTTGACGTTACGATGCACTCCAGTAACTCTGATGTGAGATACGAAGTTTTCGGACGCAGCTGAAGCTGGAAATAGTTTTGAACGAAACAACACGTATTAGCGTTATTCCTGTGATGTATCTAATCGATCCTTACTTATCTATTACGTTATTTGACGTTACGATGGACTCCAGTAACTCTGATGTGATATACGAAGTTTTCGGACGGAGCGGAAGTTGGAAATAGTTTTGAAGGAAATAACACGTATTAACGTTGTTCCTGTGATGTATCTAATCGATCCTTACTTATCTAATATGTTAATTGACGTTCCAACGTACTCCATTAACTCTGATGTGAGATACGAAGTTCTCGCACTCAGCAGAAGCTGGAAGTAGTTTTGAACGAAACAACACGTATTAGCGTTGTTCCTGTGATGTATCTAATCGATCCTTACTTATCTAACATGTTGTTTGACGTTTCAACGGACTCCAGTAACTCTGATGTGAGATACGAAGTTCTCGCACTCAGCAGAAGCTGGAAATAGTTTTGAACGAAACAACACGTACTAGCGTTATTCCTGTGATGTATCTAATCGATCATTACTTATCTAATATGTTAATTGACGTTCCAACGGACTCCAGTAACTCTGATGTGAGATACGAAGTTCTCGCACTCAGCAGAATCTGGAAATAGTTTTGAAGGAAACAACACGTATTGGGATTGTTCCTGTGATGTATCTAATCGATCCTTACTTATCTATCATGTTATTTGACGTTACGATGGACTCCAGTAACTCTGATGTGAGATACGAAGTCTTCGGACGCAGCGGAAGCTGGAAATAGTTTTGAACGAAATAACACGTATTAGCGTTGTTCCTGTGATGTATCTAATCGATCCTTACTTATCTAATATGTTAATTGACGTTTCAACGGACTCCAGTAACTCTGATGTGAGATACGAAGTTCTCGCACTCAGCAGAAGCTAGAAATAGTTTTGAACGAAATAACACGTATTAACGTTGTTCCTGTGATGTATCTAATCGATCCTTACTTATCTAATATGTTATTTGACGTTCCAACGAACTTCAGTAACTCTGATGTGAGATACGAAGTTCTCGCACTCAGCAGAAGCTGGAAATAGTTTTGAACGAAACAACACGTATTAGCGTTGTTCCTGTGATGTATCTAATCGATCCTTACTTATCTATCATGTTATTTGACGTTACGATGGACTCCAGTAACTCTGATGTGAGATACGAAGTTTTCGGACGCAGCGGAAGCTGGAAATAGTTTTGAACGAAATAACACGTATTAGCGTTGTTCCTGTGATGTATCTAATCGATCCTTACTTATCTAATATGTTAATTGACGTTCCAACGGACTCCAGTAACTCTGATGTGAGATACGAAGTTCTCGCACTCAGCAGAAGCTGGAAATAGTTTTGAACGAAACAACACGTATTAGCTTTGTTCCTGTGATGTATCTAATCGATCCTTACTTATCTAATATGTTATTTGACGTTCCAACGGACTCCAGCAACTCTGATGTGAGATACGAAGTTCTCGCACTCAGCAGAAGCTGGAAGTAGTTTTGAACGAAACAACACGTATTAGCATTGTTCCTGTGATGTATCTAATCGATCCTTACTTATCTATCATCTTATTTGACGTTACGATGGACTCCAGTATCTCTGATGTGGGATACGAAGTTTTCGGACGCAGCGGAAGCTGGAAATAGTTTTGAACGAAACGACACGTATTAGCATTGTTCCTGTGATGTATCTAATCGATCCTTACTTATCTATCATCTTATTTGACGTTACGATGAACTCCAGTAACTCTGATGTGTGATACTAAGTTTTCGGACGCAGCGGAAGCTGGAAATAGTTTTGAACGAAACAACACGTATTAGCGTTATTCGTGTGATGTATCTAATCGATCCTTACTTATCTATTACGTTATTTGACGTTACGATGGACTCCAGTAACTCTGATGTGATATACGAAGTTTTCGGACGCAGCGGAAGTTGGAAATAGTTTTGAAGGAAATAACACGTATTAACGTTGTTCCTGTGATGTATCTAATCGATCCTTACTTATCTAATATCTTGTTTGACGTTTCAACGGACTCCAGTAACTCTGGCGTGAAATACGAAGTTCTCGCACTCGGCAGAAGCTGGAAAGAGTTTTGAACGAAACAACACGTATTAGCATTGTTCCTGTGATGTATCTAATCGATCCTTACTTATCTATCATGTTATTTGACGTTACGATGTACTCCAGCAACTCTGATGTGAGATACGAAGTTCTCGGACGCAGCGGAAGCTGGAAATAGTTTTGAACGAAATAACACATATTAGCGTTGTTCCTGTGATGTATCTAATCGATCCTTACTTATCTAATATGTTATTTGAAGTTTCAACGGACTCCAGTAACTCTGATGTGAGATACGAAGTTCTCGCACTCAGCAGAAGCTGGAAATAGTTTTGAACGAAACAACACGTATTAGCATTGTTCCTGTGATGTATCTAATCGATTCTTACTTATCTATCATGTCATTTGACGATACGATGGACTCCAGTAACTCTGATGTGAGATACGAAGTTTTCGAACGCAGCGGAAGCTGGAAATAGTTTTGAACGAAATAACACGTATCAGCGTTGTTCCTGTGATGTATCTAATCGATCCTTACTTATCTATCATGTTATTTGACGTTACGATGGACTCCAGTAACTCTGATGTGAGATACGAAGTTTTCGGACGCAGCGGAAGCTGGAAATAGTTTTGAACGAAATAACACGTATTAGCGTTGTTCCTGTGATGTATCTAATCGATCCTTACTTATCTAATATGTTAATTGACGTTCCAACGGACTCCAGTAACTCTGATGTGAGATACGAAGTTCTCGCACTCAGCAGAAGCTGGAAATAGTTTTGAACGAAACAACACGTATTAGCTTTGTTCCTGTGATGTACCTAATCGATCCTTACTTATCTAATATGTTATTTGACGTTCCAACGGACTCCAGCAACTCTGATGAGAGATACGAAGTTCTCGCACTCAGCAGAAGCTGGAAGTAGTTTTGAACGAAACAACACGTATTAGCATTGTTCCTGTGATGTATCTAATCGATCCTTACTTATCTATCATGTTATTTGACGTTACGATGGACTCCAGTATCTCTGATGTGGGATACGAAGTTTTCGGACGCAGCGGAAGCTGGAAATAGTTTTGAACGAAACAACACGTATTAGCATTGTTCCTGTGATGTATCTAATCGATCCTTACTTATCTATCATCTTATTTGACGTTACGATGAACTCCAGTAACTCTGATGTGAGATACGAAGTTTTCGGACGCAGCGGAAGCTGGAAATAGTTTTGAACGAAATAACACCTATTAGCGTTGTTCCTGTGATGTATCTAATCGATCCTTACTTATCTAATATGTTATTTGACGTTTCAACGGACTTCAGTAACTCTGATGTGAGATACGAAGTTCTCGCACTCAGCAGAAGCTGGAAATAGTTTTGAACGAAACAACAGGTATTAGCATTGTTCCTGTGATGTATCTAATCGATAATTATTTATCTATCATGTTATTTGACGTTACCATGGACTCCAGTAACTCTGATGTGTGATACTAAGTTCTCGCACTCAGCAGAAGCTGGAAATAGTTTTGAACGAAACAACACGTATTAGCGTTGTTCCTGTGATGTATCTAATCGATCCTTACTTATCTATCATGTTGTTTGACGTTACGATGCACTCCAGTAACTCTGATGTGAGATACGAAGTTTTCGGACGCAGCTGAAGCTGGAAATAGTTTTGAACGAAACAACACGTATTAGCGTTATTCCTGTGATGTATCTAATCGATCCTTACTTATCTATTACGTTATTTGACGTTACGATGGACTCCAGTAACTCTGATGTGATATACGAAGTTTTCGGACGCAGCGGAAGTTGGAAATAGTTTTGAAGGAAATAACACGTATTAACGTTGTTCCTGTGATGTATCTAATCGATCCTTACTTATCTAATATGTTAATTGACGTTCCAACGTACTCCATTAACTCTGATGTGAGATACGAAGTTCTCGCACTCAGCAGAAGCTGGAAGTAGTTTTGAACGAAACAACACGTATTAGCGTTGTTCCTGTGATGTATCTAATCGATCCTTACTTATCTAACATGTTGTTTGACGTTTCAACGGACTCCAGTAACTCTGATGTGAGATACGAAGTTCTCGCACTCAGCAGAAGCTGGAAATAGTTTTGAACGAAACAACACGTACTGGCGTTATTCCTGTGATGTATCTAATCGATCATTACTTATCTAATATGTTAATTGACGTTCCAACGGACTCCAGTAACTCTGATGTGAGATACGAAGTTCTCGCACTCAGCAGAATCTGGAAATAGTTTTGAAGGAAACAACACGTATTGGGATTGTTCCTGTGATGTATCTAATCGATCCTTACTTATCTATCATGTTATTTGACGTTACGATGGACTCCAGTAACTCTGATGTGAGATACGAAGTCTTCGGACGCAGCGGAAGCTGGAAATAGTTTTGAACGAAATAACACGTATTAGCGTTGTTCCTGTGATGTATCTAATCGATCCTTACTTATCTAATATGTTAATTGACGTTTCAACGGACTCCAGTAACTCTGATGTGAGATACGAAGTTCTCGCACTCAGCAGAAGCTAGAAATAGTTTTGAACGAAATAACACGTATTAGCGTTGTTCCTGTGATGTATCTAATCGATCCTTACTTATCTAATATGTTATTTGACGTTCCAACGGACTTCAGTAACTCTGATGTGAGATACGAAGTTCTCGCACTCAGCAGAAGCTGGAAATAGTTTTGAACGAAACAACACGTATTAGCGTTGTTCCTGTGATGTATCTAATCGATCCTTACTTATCTATCATGTTATTTGACGTTACGATGGACTCCAGTAACTCTGATGTGAGATACGAAGTTTTCGGACGCAGCGGAAGCTGGAAATAGTTTTGAACGAAATAACACGTATTAGCGTTGTTCCTGTGATGTATCTAATCGATCCTTACTTATCTAATATGTTAATTGACGTTCCAACGGACTCCAGTAACTCTGATGTGAGATACGAAGTTCTCGCACTCAGCAGAAGCTGGAAATAGTTTTGAACGAAACAACACGTATTAGCTTTGTTCCTGTGATGTATCTAATCGATCCTTACTTATCTAATATGTTATTTGACGTTCCAACGGACTCCAGCAACTCTGATGTGAGATACGAAGTTCTCGCACTCAGCAGAAGCTGGAAGTAGTTTTGAACGAAACAACACGTATTAGCATTGTTCCTGTGATGTATCTAATCGATCCTTACTTATCTATCATGTTATTTGACGTTACGATGGACTCCAGTATCTCTGATGTGGGATACGAAGTTTTCGGACGCAGCGGAAGCTGGAAATAGTTTTGAACGAAACAACACGTATTAGCATTGTTCCTGTGATGTATCTAATCGATCCTTACTTATCTATCATCTTATTTGACGTTACGATGGACTCCAGTATCTCTGATGTGGGATACGAAGTTTTCGGACGCAGCGGAAGCTGGAAATAGTTTTGAACGAAACGACACGTATTAGCATTGTTCCTGTGATGTATCTAATCGATCCTTACTTATCTATCATCTTATTTGACGTTACGATGAACTCCAGTAACTCTGATGTGTGATACTAAGTTTTCGGACGCAGCGGAAGCTGGAAATAGTTTTGAACGAAACAACACGTATTAGCGTTATTCCTGTGATGTATCTAATCGATCCTTACTTATCTATTACGTTATTTGACGTTACGATGGACTCCAGTAACTCTGATGTGATATACGAAGTTTTCGGACGCAGCGGAAGTTGGAAATAGTTTAGAAGGAAATAACACGTATTAACGTTGTTCCTGTGATGTATCTAATCGATCCTTACTTATCTAATATCTTGTTTGACGTTTCAACGGACTCCAGTAACTCTGGCGTGAAATACGAAGTTCTCGCACTCGGCAGAAGCTGGAAAGAGTTTTGAACGAAACAACACGTATTAGCATTGTTCCTGTGATGTATCTAATCGATCCTTACTTATCTATCATGTTATTTGACGTTACGATGTACTCCAGCAACTCTGATGTGAGATACGAAGTTCTCGGACGCAGCGGAAGCTGGAAATAGTTTTGAACGAAATAACACGTATTAGCGTTGTTCCTGTGATGTATCTAATCGATCCTTACTTATCTAATATGCTATTTGAAGTTTCAACGGACTCCAGTAACTCTGATGTGAGATACGAAGTTCTCGCACTCAGCAGAAGCTGGAAATAGTTTTGAACGAAACAACACGTATTAGCATTGTTCCTGTGATGTATCTAATCGATTCTTACTTATCTATCATGTCATTTGACGATACGATGGACTCCAGTAACTCTGATGTGAGATACGAAGTTTTCGAACGCAGCGGAAGCTGGAAATAGTTTTGAACGAAATAACACGTATCAGCGTTGTTACTGTGATGTATCTAATCGATCCTTACTTATCTATCATGTTATTTGACGTTACGATGGACTCCAGTAACTCTGATGTGAGATACGAAGTTTTCGGACGCAGCAGAAGCTGGAAATAGTTTTGAAAGAAACAACACGTATTAGCATTGTTCCTGTGATGTATCTAATCGATCCTTACTTATCTATCATGTTATTTGATGTTACGATGGACTCCAGTAACTCTGTTGTGAGATACGAAGTTTTCGGACGCAGCTTAAGCTGGAAATAGTTTTGAACGAAACAACACGTATTAGCGTTACTCCTGTGATGTATCTAATCGATCCTTACTTATCTATTACGTTATTTGACGTTACGATGGACTCCAGTAACTCTGATGTGATATACGAAGTTTTCGCACTCAGCAGAAGCTGGAAATAGTTTTGAACGAAACAACACGTATTAGCGTTGTTCCTGTGATGTATCTAATCGATCCTTACTTATCTAATATGTTATTTGACGTTACGATGTACTCCAGCGTCTCTGATGTGAGATACGAAGTTCTCGGACGCAGCGGAATCTGGAAATAGTTTTGAACGAAATAACACGTATTAGCGTTGTTCCTGTGATGTATCTAACCGATCCTTACTTATCTAATATGTTATCTGACGTTTCAACGGACTCCAGTAACTCTGATGTGAGATACGAAGTTCTCGCACTCAGCAGAAGCTGGAAATAGTTTTGAGCGAAACAACACGTATTAGCATTGTTCCTGTGATGTATCTAATCGATTCTTACTTATCTATCATGTCATTTGACGTTACGATGGACTCCAGTAACTCTGATGTGAGATACGAAGTTTTCGGACGCAGCGGAAGCTGGAAATAGTTTTGAACGAAATAACACGTATTAGCGTTGTTCCTGTGATGTATCTAATCGATCCTTACTTATCTATCATGCTATTTGACGTTTCAACGGGCTCCAGTAACTCTGATGTGAGATACGAAGTTCTCGCACTCAGCAGAAGCTGGAAATAGTTTTGAACGAAATAACACGTATTAGCGTTGTTCCTGTGATGTATCTAATCGATCCTTACTTATCTAATATGTTATTTGACGTTTCAACGGACTCCAGTAACTCTGATGTGAGATACGAAGTTCTCGCACTCAGCAGAAGCTGGAAATAGTTTTGAACGAAACAACACGTATTAGCGTTGTTCCTGTGATGTATCTAATCGATCCTTACTTATCTAATATGTTATTTGACGTTACGATGTACTCCAGCAACTCTGATGTGAGATACGAAGTTTTCGGACGCAGCGGAAGCTGGAAATAGTTTTGAACGAAATAACACGTATTAGCGTTGTTCCTGTGATGTATCTAATCGATCCTTACTTATCTAATATGTTATTTGACGTTTCAACGGGCTCCAGTAACTCTGATGTGAGATACGAAGTTCTCGCACTCAGCAGAAGCTGGAAATAGTTTTGAACGAAATAACACGTATTAGCGTTGTTCCTGTGATGTATCTAATCGATCCTTACTTATCTAATATGTTATTTGACGTTTCAACGGACTCCAGTAACTCTGATGTGAGATACGAAGTTCTCGCACTCAGCAGAAGCTGGAAATAGTTTTGAACGAAACAACACGTATTAGCGTTGTTCCTGTGATGTATCTAATCGATCCTTACTTATCTAATATGTTATTTGACGTTACGATGGACTCCAGCAACTCTGATGTGAGATACGAAGTTTTCGGACGCAGCGTAAGCTGGAAATAGTTTTGAACGAAATAACACGTATTAGCGTTATTCCTGTGATGTATCTAATCGATCCTTACTTATCTATTACGTTATTTGACGTTACGATGGACTCCAGTAACTCTGATGTGATATACGAAGTTTTCGGACGCAGCGGAAGTTGGAAATAGTTTTGAAGGAAATAACACGTATTAACGTTGTTCCTGTGATGTATCTAATCGATCCTTACTTATCTAATATGTTGTTTGACGTTTCAACGGACTCCAGTAACTCTGGCATGAAATACGAAGTTCTCGCACTCAGCAGAAACTGGAAATAATTTTGAACGAAACAACACGTATTAGCATTGTTCCTGTGATGTATCTAATCGATCCTTACTTATCTATCATGTCATTTGACGTTACGATGGACTCCAGTAACTCTGATGTGAGATACGATGTTTTCGGACGCAGCGGAAGCTGGAAATAGTTTTGAACGAAAAAACACGTATTAGCGTTGTTCCTGTGATGTATCTAATCGATCCTTACTTATCTAATCTGTTAATTGACGTTTCAACGAACTCCAGTAACTCTGATGTGAGATACGAAGCTCTCGCACTCAGCAGAAGCTAGAAATAGTTTTGAACGAAACAACACGTATTAGCGTTGTTCCTGTGATGTATCTAATCTATCCTTACTTATCTAATATGTTATTTGACGTTTCAACGGACTCCAGTAACTCTGATGTGAGATACGAAGTTCTCGCACTCAGCAGAAGCTAGAAATAGTTTTGAACGAAATAACACGTATTAGCGTTGTTCCTGTGATGCATCTAATCGATCCTTACTTATCTAATATGTTATTTGACGTTACGATGTACTCCAGCGACTCTGATGTGAGATACGAAGTTCTCGGACACAGCGGAAGCTGGAAATAGTTTTGAACGAAATAACACGTATTAGCGTTGTTCCTGTGATGTATCTAACCGATCCTTACTTATCTAATATGTTATCTGACGTTTCAACGGACTCCAGTAACTCTGATGTGAGATACGAAGTTCTCGCACTCAGCAGAAGCTGGAAATAGTTTTGAGCGAAACAACACGTATTAGCATTGTTCCTATGATGTATCTAATCGATTCTTACTTATCTATCATGTCATTTGACGTTGCGATTGACTCCAGTAACTCTGATGTGAGATACGAAGTTTTCGGACGCAGCGGAAGCTGGAAATAGTTTTGAAGGAAATAACACGTATTAGCGTTGTTCCTGTGATGTATCTAATCGATCCTTACTTATCTAATATGTTATTTGACGTTACGATGTACTCCAGCGACTCTGATGTGAGATACGAAGTTTTCGGACGCAGCGGAAGCTGGAAATAGTTTTGAACGAAATAACACGTATTAGCGTTGTTCCTGTGATGCATCTAATCGATCCTTACTTATCTAATATGTTATTTGACGTTACGATGTACTCCAGCGACTCTGATGTGAGATACGAAGTTCTCGGACGCAGCGGAAGCTGGAACTAGTTTTGAACGAAATAACACGTATTAGCGTTGTTCCTGTGATGTATCTAACCGATCCTTACTTATCTAATATGTTATCTGACGTTTCAACGTACTCCAGTAACTCTGATGTGAGATACGAAGTTCTCGCACTCAGCAGAAGCTGGAAATAGTTTTGAACGAAACAACACGTATTAGCATTGTTCCTGTGATGTATCTAATCGATTCTTACTTATCTATCATGTCATTTGACGTTACGATGGACTCCAGTAACTCTGATGTGAGATACGAAGTTTTCGGACGCAGCGGAAGCTGGAAATAGTTTTGAACGAAAAAACACGTATTAGCGTTGTTCCTGTGATGTATCTAATCGATCCTTACTTATCTAATATGTTAATTGACGTTTCAACGGACTCCAGTAACTCTGATGTGAGATACGAAGTTCTCGCACTCAGCAGAAGCTAGAAATAGTTTTGAACGAAACAACACGTATTAGCGTTGTTCCTGTGATGTATCTAATCTATTCTTACTTATCTAATATGTTATTTGACGTTTCAACGGACTCCAGTAACTCTGATGTGAGATACGTAGTTCTCGCACTCAGCAGAAGCTAGAAATAGTTTTGAACGAAATAACACGTATTAGCGTTGTTCCTGTGATGTATCTAATCGATCCTTACTTATCTAATATGTTATTTGACGTTACGATGTACTCCAGCGACTCTGATGTGAGATACGAAGTTCTCGGACGCAGCGGAAGCTGGAAATAGTTTTGAACGAAATAACACGTATTAGCGTTGTTCCTGTGATGTATCTAACCGATCCTTACTTATCTAATATGTTATCTGAGGTTTCAACGGACTACAGTAACTCTGATGTGAGATACGAAGTTCTCGCACTCAGCAGAAGCTGGAAATAGTTTTGAGCGAAACAACACGTATTAGCATTGTTCCTATGATGTATCTAATCGATTCTTACTTATCTATCATGTCATTTGACGTTGCGGTTGACTCCAGTAACTCTGATGTGAGATACGAAGTTTTCGGACGCAGCGGAAGCTGGAAATAGTTTTGAAGGAAATAACACGTATTAGCGTTGTTCCTGTGATGTATCTAATCGATCCTTACTTATCTAATATGTTAATTGACGTTCCAACGGACTCCAGTAACTCTGATGTGAGATACGAAGTTCTCGCACTCAGCAGAAGCTGGAAATAGTTTTGAACGAAACAACACGTATTAGCATTGTTCCTGTGATGTATCTAATCGATCCTTACTTATCTAATATGTTGTTTGACGTTTCAACGGACTCCAGTAACTCTGGCGTGAAATACGAAGTTCTCGCACTCAGCAGAGGCTGGAAATAGTTTTGAACGAAACAACACGTATTAGCATTGTTCCTGTGATGTATCTAATCGATCCTTACTTATCTATCATGTTATTTGACGTTACGATGTACTCCAGCAACTCTGATGTGAGATACGAAGTTCTCGGACGCAGTGGAAGCTGGAAATAGTTTTGAATTAAATAACACGTATTAGCGTTGTTCCTGTGATGTATCTAATAGATCCTTACTTGTCTAATATGTTATTTGACGTTTCAACGGACTCCAGTAACTCTGATGTGAGATACGAAGTTCTCGCACTCAGCAGAAGCTGGAAATAGTTTTGAACGAAACAACACGTATTAGCATTGTTCCTGTGATGTATCTAATCGATTCTTACTTATCTATCATGTCATTTGACGATACGATGGACTCCAGTAACTCTGATGTGAGATACGAAGTTTTCGGACGCAGCGGAAGCTGGAAATAGTTTTGAACGAAATAACACGTATTAGCGTTGTTCCTGTGATGTATCTAATCGATCCTTACTTATCTAATATGTTAATTGACGTTCCAACGGACTCCAGTAACTCTGATGTGAGATACGAAGTTCTCGCACTCAGCAGAAGCTGGAAATAGTTTTGAACGAAACAACACGTATTAGCGTTGTTCCTGTGATGTATCTAATCGATCCTTACTTATCTAATATGTTATTTGACGTTCCAACGGACTCCAGTATCTCTGATGTGAGATACGAAGTTCTCGCACTCAGCAGAAGCTGGAAATAGTTTTGAACGAAACAACACGTATTAGCGTTGTTCCTGTGATGTATCTAATCGATCCTTACTTATCTATCATGTTATTTGACGTTACGATGTACTCCAGCGACTCTGATGTGAGATACGAAGTTCTCGGACGCAGCGGAAGCTGGAAATAGTTTTGAACGAAATAACACGTATTAGCGTTGTTCCTGTGATGTATCTAATCGATCCTTACTTATCTAATATGTTATTTGACGTTTCAACGGACTCCAGTAACTCTGATGTGAGATACGAAGTTCTCGCACTCAGCAGAAGCTGGAAATAGTTTTGAACGAAACAACACGTGTTAGCATTGTTCCTGTGATGTATCTAATCGATCCTTACTTATCTATCATGTTATTTGACGTTACGATGTACTCCAGCGACTCTGATGTGAGATACGAAGTTTTCGGACGCAGCGGAAGCTGGAAATAGTTTTGAAGGAAATAACACGTATTAACATTGTTCCTGTGATGTATCTAATCGATCCTTACTTATCTAATATGTTGTTTGAAGTTTCAACGGACTCCAGTAACTCTGGCGTCAAATACGAAGTTCTCGCACTCAGCAGAAGCTGGAAATAGTTTTGAACGAAACAACACGTATTAGCATTGTTCCTGTGATGTATCTAATCGATCCTTACTTATCTATCATGTTATTTGACGTTACGATGTACTCCAGCGACTCTGATGTGAGATACGAAGTTCTCGGACGCAGCGGAAGCTGGAAATAGCTTTGAACGAAATAACACGTATTAGCGTTGTTCCTGTGATGTATCTAATCGTTCATTACTTATCTAATATGTTAATTGACGTTCCAACGGACTCCAGTAACTCTGATGTGAGATACGAAGTTCTCGCACTCAGCAGAAGCGGGAAATAGTTTTGAACGAAACAACACGTATTAGCATTGTTCCTGTGATGTATCTAATCGATCCTTACTTATCTAATATGTTATTTGACGTTTCAACGGACTCCAGTAACTCTGATGTGAGATACGAAGTTCTCGCACTCAGCAGAAGCTGGAAATAGTTTTGAACGAAACAACACGTATTAGCATTGTTCCTGTGATGTATCTAATCGATCCTTACTTATCTATCATGTTATTTGACGTTACGATGGACTCCAGTAACTCTGATGTGAGATACGAAGTTTTCGGACGCAGCGGAAGCTGGAAATAGTTTTGAACGAAATAACACGTATTAGCGTTGTTCCTGTGATGTATCTAATCGATCCTTACTTATCTATCATGTTATTTGACGTTACGATGGACTCCAGTAATTCTGATGTGAGATACGAAGTTTTCGGACGCAGCGGAAGCTGCAAATAGTTTTGAACGAAATAACACGTATTAGCGTTGTTCCTGTGATGTATCTACTCGATCCTTATCTAATATGTTATTTGACGTTCCAACGGACTCCAGTAACTCTGATGTGAGATACGAAGTTCTCGCACTCAGCAGAAGCTGGAAATAGTTTTGAACGAAACAACACGTATTACCTTTGTTCCTGTGATGTATCTAATCGATCCTTATTTATCTAATATGTTATTTGACGTTCCAACGGACTCCAGCAACTCTGATGTGAGATACGACGTTCTCGCACTCAGCAGAAGCTGGAAGTAGTTTTGAACGAAATAACACGTATTAGCGTTGTTCCTGTGATGTATCTAATCGATCCTTACTTATCTAATATGTTATTTGACGTTCCAACGGACTCCAGTAACTCTGATGTGAGATACGAAGTTTTCGGACGCAGCGGAAGCTGGAAATAGTTTTGAACGAAATAACACGTATTAGCGTTGTTCCTGTGATGTATCTAATCGATCCTTACTTATCTATCATGTTATTTGACGTTACGATGGACTCCAGTAATTCTGATGTGAGATACGAAGTTTTCGGACGCAGCGGAAGCTGGAAATAGTTTTGAACGAAATAACACGTATTAGCGTTGTTCCTGTGATGTATCTACTCGATCCTTATCTAATATGTTATTTGACGTTCCAACGGACTCCAGTAACTCTGATGTGAGATACGAAGTTCTCGCACTCAGCAGAAGCTGGAAATAGTTTTGAACGAAACAACACGTATTAGCATTGTTCCTGTGATGTATCTAATCGATCCTTACTTATCTATCATGTTATTTGACGTTACCATGGACTCCAGTAACTCTGATGTGTGATACTAAGTTCTCGCACTCAGCAGAAGCTGGAAAGAGTTTTGAACGAAACAACACGTATTAGCGTTGTTCCTGTGATGTATCTAATCGATCCTTACTTATCTATCATGTTATTTGACGTTACGATGGACTCCAGTAACTCTGATGTGAGATACGAAGTTCTCGGACGCAGCGGAAGCTGGAAATAGTTTTGAACGAAACAACACGTATTAGCGTTATTCCTGTGATGTATCTAATCGATCCTTACTTATATATTACGTTATTTGACGTTACGATGGACTCCAGTATCTCTGATGTGATATACGAAGTTTTCGGACGCAGCGGAAGTTGGAAATAGTTTTGAAGGAAATAACACGTATTAACGTTGTTCCTGTGATGTATCTAATCGATCCTTACTTATCTAATATGTTAATTGACGTTCCAACGTACTCCAGTAACTCTGATGTGAGATACGAAGTTCTCGCACTCAGCAGAAGCTGGAAGTAGTTTTGAACGAAACAACACGTATTAGCGTTGTTCCTGTGATGTATCTAATCGATCCTTACTTATCTAACATGTTGTTTGACGTTTCAACGGACTCCAGTAACTCTGATGTGAGATACGAAGTTCTCGCACTCAGCAGAAGCTGGAAATAGTTTTGAATGAAACAACACGTACTAGCGTTATTCCTGTGATGTATCTAATCGATCATTACTTATCTAATATGTTAATTGACGTTCCAACGGACTCCAGTAACTCTGATGTGAGATACGAAGTTCTCGCACTCAGCAGAAGCTGGAAATAGTTTTGAACGAAACAACACGTATTAGCATTGTTCCTGTGATGTATCTAATCGATCCTTACTTGTCTAATATGTTATTTGACGTTTCAACGGACTCCAGTAACTCTGATGTGAGATACGAAGTTCTCGCACTCAGCAGAATCTGGAAATAGTTTTGAAGGAAACAACACGTATTGGCATTGTTCCTGTGATGTATCTAATCGATCCTTACTTATCTATCATGTTATTTGACGTTACGATGGACTCCAGTAACTCTGATGTGAGATACGAAGTTTTCGGACGCAGCGGAAGCTGGAAATAGTTTTGAAAGAAATAACACGTATTAGCGTTGTTCCTGTGATGTATCTAATCGATCCTTACTTATCTAATATGTTAATTGACGTTTCAACGGACTCCAGTAACTCTGATGTGAGATACGAAGTTCTCGCACTCAGCAGAAGCTAGAAATAGTTTTGAACGAAATAACACGTATTAGCGTTGTTCCTGTGATGTATCGAATCGATCCTTACTTATCTAATATGTTATTTGACGTTCCAACGGACTCCAGTAACTCTGATGTGAGATACGAAGTTCTCGCACTCAGCAGAAGCTGGAAATAGTTTTGAACGAAACAACACGTATTAGCGTTGTTCCTGTGATGTATCTAATCGATCCTTACTTATCTATCATGTTATTTGACGTTACGATGTACTCCAGCGACTCTGATGTGAGATACGAAGTTCTCGGACGCAGCGGAAGCTGGAAATAGTTTTGAACGAAATAACACGTATTAGCGTTGTTCCTGTGATGTATCTAATCGATCCTTACTTATCTAATATGTTATTTGACGTTTCAACGGACTCCAGTAACTCTGATGTGAGATACGAAGTTCTCGCACTCAGCAGAAGCTGGAAATAGTTTTGAACGAAACAACACGTGTTAGCATTGTTCCTGTGATGTATCTAATCGATCCTTACTTATCCATCATGTTATTTGACGTTACGATGGACTCCAGTAACTCTGATGTGAGATACGAAGTTTTCGGACGCAGCGGAAGCTGGAAATAGTTTTGAAGGAAATAACACGTATTAACATTGTTCCTGTGATGTATCTAATCGATCCTTACTTATCTAATATGTTGTTTGAAGTTTCAACGGACTCCAGTAACTCTGGCGTGAAATACGAAGTTCTCGCACTCAGCAGAAGCTGGAAATAGTTTTGAACGAAACAACACGTATTAGCATTGTTCCTGTGATGTATCTAATCGATCCTTACTTATCTATCATGTTATTTGACGTTACGATGTACTCCAGCGACTCTGATGTGAGATACGAAGTTCTCGGACGCAGCGGAAGCTGGAAATAGCTTTGAACGAAATAACACGTATTAGCGTTGTTCCTGTGATGTATCTAATCGATCCTTACTTATCTAACATGTTGTTTGACGTTTCAACGGACTCCAGTAACTCTGATGTGAGATACGAAGTTCTCGCACTCAGCAGAAGCTGGAAATAGTTTTGAACGAAACAACACGTATTAGCGTTGTTCCTGTGATGTATCTAATCGATCCTTACTTATCTATCATGTTATTTGACGTTACGATGGACTCCAGTAACTCTGATGTGAGATACGAAGTTTTCGGACGCAGCGGAAGCTGGAAATAGTTTTGAACGAAATAACACGTATTAGCGTTGTTCCTGTGATGTATCTAATCGATCCTTACTTATCTATCATGTTATTTGACGTTACGATGGACTCCAGTAATTCTGATGTGAGATACGAAGTTTTCGGACGCAGCGGAAGCTGCAAATAGTTTTGAACGAAATAACACGTATTAGCGTTGTTCCTGTGATGTATCTACTCGATCCTTATCTAATATGTTATTTGACGTTCCAACGGACTCCAGTAACTCTGATGTGAGATACGAAGTTCTCGCACTCAGCAGAAGCTGGAAATAGTTTTGAACGAAACAACACGTATTACCTTTGTTCCTGTGATGTATCTAATCGATCCTTACTTATCTAATATGTTATTTGACGTTCCAACGGACTCCAGCAACTCTGATGTGAGATACGACGTTCTCGCACTCAGCAGAAGCTGGAAGTAGTTTTGAACGAAATAACACGTATTAGCGTTGTTCCTGTGATGTATCTAATCGATCCTTACTTATCTAATATGTTATTTGACGTTCCAACGGACTCCAGTAACTCTGATGTGAGATACGAAGTTTTCGGACGCAGCGGAAGCTGGAAATAGTTTTGAACGAAATAACACGTATTAGCGTTGTTCCTGTGATGTATCTAATCGATCCTTACTTATCTATCATGTTATTTGACGTTACGATGGACTCCAGTAATTCTGATGTGAGATACGAAGTTTTCGGACGCAGCGGAAGCTGGAAATAGTTTTGAACGAAATAACACGTATTAGCGTTGTTCCTGTGATGTATCTACTCGATCCTTATCTAATATGTTATTTGACGTTCCAACGGACTCCAGTAACTCTGATGTGAGATACGAAGTTCTCGCACTCAGCAGAAGCTGGAAATAGTTTTGAACGAAACAACACGTATTAGCATTGTTCCTGTGATGTATCTAATCGATCCTTACTTATCTATCATGTTATTTGAAGTTACCATGGACTCCAGTAACTCTGATGTGTGATACTAAGTTCTCGCACTCAGCAGAAGCTGGAAAGAGTTTTGAACGAAACAACACGTATTAGCGTTGTTCCTGTGATGTATCTAATCGATCCTTACTTATCTATCATGTTATTTGACGTTACGATGGACTCCAGTAACTCTGATGTGAGATACGAAGTTCTCGGACGCAGCGGAAGCTGGAAATAGTTTTGAACGAAACAACACGTATTAGCGTTATTCCTGTGATGTATCTAATCGATCCTTACTTATATATTACGTTATTTGACGTTACGATGGACTCCAGTATCTCTGATGTGATATACGAAGTTTTCGGACGCAGCGGAAGTTGGAAATAGTTTTGAAGGAAATAACACGTATTAACGTTGTTCCTGTGATGTATCTAATCGATCCTTACTTATCTAATATGTTAATTGACGTTCCAACGTACTCCAGTAACTCTGATGTGAGATACGAAGTTCTCGCACTCAGCAGAAGCTGGAAGTAGTTTTGAACGAAACAACACGTATTAGCGTTGTTCCTGTGATGTATCTAATCGATCCTTACTTATCTAACATGTTGTTTGACGTTTCAACGGACTCCAGTAACTCTGATGTGAGATACGAAGTTCTCGCACTCAGCAGAAGCTGGAAATAGTTTTGAACGAAACAACACGTACTAGCGTTATTCCTGTGATGTATCTAATCGATCATTACTTATCTAATATGTTAATTGACGTTCCAACGGACTCCAGTAACTCTGATGTGAGATACGAAGTTCTCGCACTCAGCAGAAGCTGGAAATAGTTTTGAACGAAACAACACGTATTAGCATTGTTCCTGTGATGTATCTAATCGATCCTTACTTGTCTAATATGTTATTTGACGTTTCAACGGACTCCAGTAACTCTGATGTGAGATACGAAGTTCTCGCACTCAGCAGAATCTGGAAATAGTTTTGAAGGAAACAACACGTATTGGCATTGTTCCTGTGATGTATCTAATCGATCCTTACTTATCTATCATGTTATTTGACGTTACGATGGACTCCAGTAACTCTGATGTGAGATACGAAGTTTTCGGACGCAGCGGAAGCTGGAAATAGTTTTGAACGAAATAACACGTATTAGCGTTGTTCCTGTGATGTATCTAATCGATCCTTACTTATCTAATATGTTAATTGACGTTTCAACGGACTCCAGTAACTCTTATGTGAGATACGAAGTTCTCGCACTCAGCAGAAGCTAGAAATAGTTTTGAACGAAATAACACGTATTAGCGTTGTTCCTGTGATGTATCGAATCGATCCTTACTTATCTAATATGTTATTTGACGTTCCAACGGACTCCAGTAACTCTGATGTGAGATACGAAGTTCTCGGACGCAGCGGAAGCTGGAAATAGTTTTGAACGAAATAACACGTATTAGCGTTGTTCCTGTGATGTATCTAATCGATCCTTACTTATCTAATATGTTATTTGACGTTTCAACGGACTCCAGTAACTCTGATGTGAGATACGAAGTTCTCGCACTCAGCAGAAGCTGGAAATAGTTTTGAACGAAACAACACGTGTTAGCATTGTTCCTGTGATGTATCTAATCGATCCTTACTTATCTATCATGTTATTTGACGTTACGATGGACTCCAGTAACTCTGATGTGAGATACGAAGTTTTCGGACGCAGCGGAAGCTGGAAATAGTTTTGAAGGAAATAACACGTATTAACATTGTTCCTGTGATGTATCTAATCGATCCTTACTTATCTAATATGTTGTTTGAAGTTTCAACGGACTCCAGTAACTCTGGCGTGAAATACGAAGTTCTCGCACTCAGCAGAAGCTGGAAATAGTTTTGAACGAAACAACACGTATTAGCATTGTTCCTGTGATGTATCTAATCGATCCTTACTTATCTATCATGTTATTTGACGTTACGATGTACTCCAGCGACTCTGATGTGAGATACGAAGTTCTCGGACGCAGCGGAAGCTGGAAATAGCTTTGAACGAAATAACACGTATTAGCGTTGTTCCTGTGATGTATCTAATCGATCCTTACTTATCTAACATGTTGTTTGACGTTTCAACGGACTCCAGTAACTCTGATGTGAGATACGAAGTTCTCGCACTCAGCAGAAGCTGGAAATAGTTTTGAACGAAACAACACGTATTAGCGTTGTTCCTGTGATGTATCTAATCGATCCTTACTTATCTATCATGTTATTTGACGTTACGATGGACTCCTGTAACTCTGATGTGAGATACGAAGTTTTCGGACGCAGCGGAAGCTGGAAATAGTTTTGAACGAAATAACACGTATTAGCGTTGTTCCTGTGATGTATCTAATCGTTCATTACTTATCTAATATGTTAATTGACGTTCCAACGGACTCCAGTAACTCTGATGTGAGATACGAAGTTCTCGCACTCAGCAGAAGCGGGAAATAGTTTTGAACGAAACAACATGTATTAGCATTGTTCCTGTGATGTATCTAATCGATCCTTACTTATCTAATATGTTATTTGACGTTTCAACGGACTCCAGTAACTCTGATGTGAGATACGAAGTTCTCGCACTCAGCAGAAGCTGGAAATAGTTTTGAACGAAACAACACGTATTAGCATTGTTCCTGTGATGTATCTAATCGATCCTTACTTATCTATCATGTTATTTGACGTTACGATGGACTCCAGTAACTCTGATGTGAGATACGAAGTTTTCGGACGCAGCGGAAGCTGGAAATAGTTTTGAACGAAATAACACGTATTAGCGTTGTTCCTGTGATGTATCTAATCGATCCTTACTTATCTATCATGTTATTTGACGTTACGATGGACTCCAGTAATTCTGATGTGAGATACGAAGTTTTCGGACGCAGCGGAAGCTGGAAATAGTTTTGAACGAAATAACACGTATTAGCGTTGTTCCTGTGATGTATCTACTCGATCCTTATCTAATATGTTATTTGACGTTCCAACGGACTCCAGTAACTCTGATGTGAGATACGAAGTTCTCGCACTCAGCAGAAGCTGGAAATAGTTTTGAACGAAACAACACGTATTACCTTTGTTCCTGTGATGTATCTAATCGATCCTTACTTATCTAATATGTTATTTGACGTTCCAACGGACTCCAGTAACTCTGATGTGAGATACGAAGTTTTCGGACGCAGCGGAAGCTGGAAATAGTTTTGAACGAAATAACACGTATTAGCGTTGTTCCTGTGATGTATCTAATCGATCCTTACTTATCTATCATGTTATTTGACGTTACGATGGACTCCAGTAATTCTGATGTGAGATACGAAGTTTTCGGACGCAGCGGAAGCTGGAAATAGTTTTGAACGAAATAACACGTATTAGCGTTGTTCCTGTGATTTATCTACTCGATCCTTATCTAATATGTTATTTGACGTTCCAACGGACTCCAGTAACTCTGATGTGAGATACGAAGTTCTCGCACTCAGCAGAAGCTGGAAATAGTTTTGAACGAAACAACATGTATTAGCGTTGTTCCTGTGATGTATCTAATCGATCCTTACTTATCTATCATGTTATTTGACGTTACGATGGACTCCTGTAACTCTGATGTGAGATACGAAGTTTTCGGACGCAGCGGAAGCTGGAAATAGTTTTGAACGAAATAACACGTATTAGCGTTGTTCCTGTGATGTATCTAATCGTTCATTACTTATCTAATATGTTAATTGACGTTCCAACGGACTCCAGTAACTCTGATGTGAGATACGAAGTTCTCGCACTCAGCAGAAGCGGGAAATAGTTTTGAACGAAACAACATGTATTAGCATTGTTCCTGTGATGTATCTAATCGATCCTTACTTATCTAATATGTTATTTGACGTTTCAACGGACTCCAGTAACTCTGATGTGAGATACGAAGTTCTCGCACTCAGCAGAAGCTGGAAATAGTTTTGAACGAAACAACACGTATTAGCATTGTTCCTGTGATGTATCTAATCGATCCTTACTTATCTATCATGTTATTTGACGTTACGATGGACTCCAGTAACTCTGATGTGAGATACGAAGTTTTCGGACGCAGCGGAAGCTGGAAATAGTTTTGAACGAAATAACACGTATTAGCGTTGTTCCTGTGATGTATCTAATCGATCCTTACTTATCTATCATGTTATTTGACGTTACGATGGACTCCAGTAATTCTGATGTGAGATACGAAGTTTTCGGACGCAGCGGAAGCTGGAAATAGTTTTGAACGAAATAACACGTATTAGCGTTGTTCCTGTGATGTATCTACTCGATCCTTATCTAATATGTTATTTGACGTTCCAACGGACTCCAGTAACTCTGATGTGAGATACGAAGTTCTCGCACTCAGCAGAAGCTGGAAATAGTTTTGAACGAAACAACACGTATTACCTTTGTTCCTGTGATGTATCTAATCGATCCTTACTTATCTAATATGTTATTTGACGTTCCAACGGACTCCAGTAACTCTGATGTGAGATACGAAGTTTTCGGACGCAGCGGAAGCTGGAAATAGTTTTGAACGAAATAACACGTATTAGCGTTGTTCCTGTGATGTATCTAATCGATCCTTACTTATCTATCATGTTATTTGACGTTACGATGGACTCCAGTAATTCTGATGTGAGATACGAAGTTTTCGGACGCAGCGGAAGCTGGAAATAGTTTTGAACGAAGTAACACGTATTAGCGTTGTTCCTGTGATGTATCTACTCGATCCTTATCTAATATGTTATTTGACGTTCCAACGGACTCCAGTAACTCTGATGTGAGATACGAAGTTCTCGCACTCAGCAGAAGCTGGAAATAGTTTTGAACGAAACAACATGTATTAGCGTTGTTCCTGTGATGTATCTAATCGATCCTTACTTATCTATCATGTTATTTGACGTTACGATGGACTCCAGTAACTCTGATGTGAGATACGAAGTTTTCGGACGCAGCGTAAGCTGGAAATAGTTTTGAACGAAATAACACGTATTAGCGTTGTTCCTGTGATGTATCTAATCGATCCTTACTTATCTAATATGTTAATTGACGTTCCAACGGACTCCAGTAACTCTGATGTGAGATGCGAAGTTCTCGCACTCAGCAGAAGCTGGAAATAGTTTTGAACGAAACAACACGTATTAGCTTTGTTCCTGTGATGTATCTAATCGATCCTTACTTATCTAATATGTTATTTGACGTTCCAACGGACTCCAGCAACTCTGATGTGAGATACGAAGTTCTCGCACTCAGCAGAAGCTGGAAGTAGTTTTGAACGAAACAACACGTATTAGCATTGTTCCTGTGATGTATCTAATCGATCCTTACTTATCTATCATGTTATTTGACGTTACGATGGACTCCAGTATCTCTGATGTGGGATACGAAGTTTTCGGACGCAGCAGAAGCTGGAAATAGTTTTGAACGAAACAACACGTATTAGCATTGTTCCTGTGATGTATCTAATCGATCCTTACTTATCTATCATGTTATTTGACGTTACGATGTACTCCAGCGACTCTGATGTGAGATACGAAGTTCTCGGACGCAGCGGAAGCTGGAAATAGTTTTGAACGAAATAACACGTATTAGCGTTGTTCCTGTGATGTATCTAATCGATCTTTACTTATCTAATATGTTATCTGACGTTTCAACGGACTCCAGTAACTCTGATGTGAGATACGAAGTTCTCGCACTCAGCAGAAGCTGGAAATAGTTTTGAACGAAACAACACGTATTAGCGTTGTTCCTGTGATGTATCTAATCGATTCTTACTTATCTATCATGTCATTTGACGTTACGATGGACTCCAGTAACTCTGATGTGAGATACGAAGTTTTCGGACGCAGCGGAGGCTGGAAATAGTTTTGAACGAAACAACACGTATTAGCGTTGTTCCTGTGATGTATCTAATCTATCCTTACTTATCTAATATGTTATTTGACGTTTCAACGGACTCCAATAACTCTGATGTGAGATACGAAGTTCTCGCACTCAGCAGAAGCTAGAAATAGTTTTGAACGAAATAACACGTATTAGCGTTGTTCCTGTGATGTATCTAATCGATCCTTACTTATCTAATATGTTATTTGACGTTTCAACGGACTGCAGTAACTCTGATGTGAGATACGAAGTTCTCGCACTCAGCAGAAGCTGGAAATAGTTTTGTACGAAACAACACGTATTAGCATTGTTCCTGTGATGTATCTAATCGATCCTTACTTATCTATCATGTTATTTGACGTTACCATGGACTCCAGTAACTCTGATGTGAGATACGAAGTTTTCGGACGCAGCGGAAGCTGGAAATAATTTTGAACGAAACAACACGTATTAGCGTTATTCCTGTGATGTATCTAATCGATCCTTACTTATCTATTACGTTATTTGACGTTACGATGGACTCCAGTAACTCTGATGTGATATACGAAGTTTTCGGACGCAGCGGAAGTTGGAAATAGTTTTGAAGGAAATAACACGTATTAACGTTGTTCCTGTGATGTATCTAATCGATCCTTACTTATCTAATATGTTGTTTGACGTTTCAACGGACTCCAGTAACTCTGGCGTGAAATACGATGTTCTCGCACTCAGCAGAAGCTGGAAATAGTCTTGAACGAAACAACACGTATTAGCATTGTTCCTGTAATGTATCTAATCGATCCTTACTTATCTATCATGTTATTTGACGTTACGATGTACTCCAGCAACTCTGATGTGAGATACGAAGTTCTCGGACGCAGCGGAAGCTGGAAATAGTTTTGAACGAAATAACACGTATTAGCGTTGTTCCTGTGAAGTATCTAATCGATCCTTACTTATCTAATATGTTATTTGACGATTCAACGGACTCCAGTAACTCTGATGTGAGATACGAAGTTCTCGCACTCAGCAGAAGCTGGAAATAGTTTTGAACGAAACAAGACGTATTAGCATTGTTCCTGTGATGTATCTAATCGATTCTTACTTATCTATCATGTCATTTGACGATACGATGGACTCCAGTAACTCTGATGTGAGATACGAAGTTTTCGGACGCAGCGGAAGCTGGAAATAGTTTTGAACGAAATAACACGTATTAGCGTTGTTCCTGTGATGTATCTAATCGATCCTTACTTATATAATATGTTATTTGACGTTACGATGTACTCCAGCGACTCTGATGTGAGATACGAAGTTCTCGGACGCAGCGGAAGCTGGAAATAGTTTTGAACGAAATAACACGTATTAGCGTTGTTCCTGTGATGTATCTAACCGATCCTTACTTATCTAATATGTTATCTGACGTTTCAACGGACTCCAGTAACTCTGATGTGAGATACGAAGTTCTCGCACTCAGCAGAAGCTGGAAATAGTTTTGAGCGAAACAACACGTATTAGCATTGTTCCTGTGATGTATCTAATCGATCCTTACTTATCTATCATGTTATTTGACGTTACCATGGACTCCAGTAACTCTGATGTGAGATACGAAGTTTTCGGACGCAGCGGAAGCTGGAATTAGTTTTGAACGAAACAACACGTATTAGCGTTATTCCTGTGATGCATCTAATCGATCCTTACTTATCTATTACGTTATTTGACGTTACGATGGACTCCAGTAACTCTGATGTGATATACGAAGTTCTCGCTCTCAGCAGAAGCTGGAAATAGTTTTGAACGAAACAACACGTATTAGCATTGTTCCTGTGATGTATCTAATCGATCCTTACTTATCTAACATGTTGTTTGACGTTTCAACGGACTCCACTAACTCTGATGTGAGATACGAAGTTCTCGCACTCAGCAGAAGCTGGAAATAATTTTGAACAAAACAACACGTATTAGCATTGTTCCTGTGATGTATCTAATCGATCCTTACTTATCTATCATGTTATATGACGTTACGATGGAATCCAGTAACTCTGATGTGAGATACGAAGTTCTCGCACTCAGCAGAAGCTGGAAATAGTTTTGAACCAAACAACACGTATTAGCATTGTTCCTGTGATGTATCTAATCGATCCTTACTTATCTAATATTTATTTGACGTTTCAACGGACTCCAGTAACTCTGATGTGAGATACGAAGTTCTCGCACTCAGCAGAAGCTGGAAATAGTTTTGAACGAAACAACACGTATTAGCATTGTTTCTGTGATGTATCTAATCGATCCTTACTTATCTATCATGTTATTTGACGTTACGATGGACTCCAGTATCTCTGATGTGGGATACGAAGTTTTCGGACGCAGCGGAAGCTGGAAATAGTTTTGAACGAAATAACACGTATTAGCGTTGTTCCTGTGATGTATCTAATCGATCCTTACTTATCTAATATGTTAATTGACGTTCCAACGGACTCCAGTAACTCTGATGTGAGATACGAAGTTCTCGCACTCAGCACAAGCTGGAAGTAGTTTTGAACGAAACAACACGTATTAGCGTTGTTCCTGTGATGTATCTAATCGATCCTTACTTATCTAACATGTTGTTTGACGTTTCAACGGACTCCACTAACTCTGATGTGAGATACGAAGTTCTCGCACTTAGCAGAAGCTGGAAATAGTTTTGAACGAAACAACACGTATTAGCGTTGTTCCTGTGATGTATCTAATCGATCCTTACTTATCTATCATGTTATTTGACGTTACGATGTACTCCAGCCACTCTGATGTGAGATACGAAGTTCTCGGACGCAGCGGAAGCTTAAAATAGTTTTGAACGAAATAACACGTATTAGCGTTGTTCCTGTGATGTATCTAATCGATCCTTACTTATCTAATATGTTATTTGACGTTTCAACGGACTTCAGTAACTCTGATATGAGATACGAAGTTCTCGCACTCAGCAGAAGCTGGAAATAGTTTTGAACGAAACAACACGTATTAGCATTGTTCCTGTGATGTATCTAATCGATCCTTACTTATCTATCATGTTATTTGACGTTACCATGGACTCCAGTAACTCTGATGTGAGATACGAAGTTTTCGGACGCAGCGGACGCTGGAAATAGTTTTGAACGAAACAACACGTATTAGCGTTATTCCTGTGATGTATCTAATCGATCCTTACTTATCTATTACGTTATTTGACGTTACGATGGACTCCAGTAACTCTGATGTGATATACGAAGTTTTCGGACGCAGCGGAAGTTGGAAATAGTTTTGAAGGAAATAACACGTATTAACATTGTTCCTGTGATGTATCTAATCGATCCTTACTTATCTAATATGTTGTTTGCGCGTTTCAACGGACTCCAGTAACTCTGGCGTGAAATACGAAGTTCTCGCACTCAGCAGAAGCTGGAAATAGTTTTGAACGAAACAACACGTATTAGCATTGTTCCTGTGATGTATCTAATCGATCCTTACTTATCTATCATGTTATTTGACGTTACGATGTACTCCAGCGACTCTGATGTGAGATACGAAGTTCTCGGACGCAGCGGAAGCTGGAAATAGTTTTGAACGAAATAACACGTATTAGCGTTGTTCCTGTGATGTATCTTATCGATCCTTACTTATCTAATATGTTATCTGACGTTTCAACGGACTCCAGTGACTCTGATGTGAGATACGAAGTTCTCGCACTCAGCAGAAGCTGGAAATAGTTTTGAACGAAACAACACGTATTAGCATTGTTCCTGTGATGTATCTAATCGATTCTTACTTATCTATCATGTCATTTGACGTTACGATGGACTCCAGTAACTCTGATGTGAGATACGAAGTTTTCGCACGCAGCGGAGGCTGGAAATAGTTTTGAACGAAACAACACGTATTAGCGTTGTTCCTGTGATGTATCTAATCTATCCTTACTTATCTAATATGTTATTTGACGTTTCAACGGACTCCAATAACTCTGATGTGAGATACGAAGTTCTCGCACTCAGCAGAAGCTAGAAATAGTTTTGAACGAAATAACACGTATTAGCGTTGTTCCTGTGATGTATCTAATCGATCCTTACTTATCTAATATGTTATTTGACGTTTCAACGGACTCCAGTAACTCTGATGTGAGATACGAAGTTCTCGGACGCAGCGGAAGCTGGAAATAGTTTTGAACGAAACGACACGTATTAGCGTTATTCCTGTGATGTATCTAATCGATCCTTCCTTATCTATCATGTTATTTGACGTTACGATGGACTCCAGTAACTCTGATGTGAGATACGATGTTTTCGGACGCAGCGGAAGCTGGAAATAGTTTTGAACGAAACAACACGTATTAGCGTTGTTCGTGTGATGTATCTAATCGATCCTTACTTATCTACTATGTTATTTGACGTTACGATGGACTCCAGTAACTCTGATGTGAGATACGAAGTTCTTGAACTCAGCAGAAGCTGGAAATAGTTTTGAACGAAACAACACGTATTAGCGTTGTTCATGTGATGTATCTAATCGATCCTTACTTATCTATCACGTTGTTTGACGTTACGATGGACTCCAGTAACTCTGATGTGAGAGACGAAGTTTTCGGACGCAGCGGAGTCTGGAAATAGTTTTGAACGAAATAACACGTATTAGCGTTGTTCCTGTGATGTATCTAATCGTTCCTTACTTATCTAATATGTTATTTGACGTTTCAACGGACTCCAGTAACTCAGATATGAGATACGAATTTCTCGCACTCAGCGGAAGCTGGAAATAGTTTTGAACGAAACTACACGTATTAGCGTTATTCCTGTGATGTATCTAATCCATCCTTACTTCTCTATCACGTTACTTGACGTTACGATGGACTCCAGTAACTCTGATGTGAGATGCGAAGTTTTCGGACGCAGCGGAAGCTGGAAATAATTTTGAACGAAACAACACGTATTAGCGTTATTCCTGTGATGTATCTAATCGATCCTTACTTATCTATTACGTTATTTGACCTTACGATGGACTCCAGTAACTCTGATGTGATATACGAAGTTTTCGGACGCAGCGGAAGTTGGAAATAGTTTTGAAGGAAATAACACGTATTAACGTTGTTCCTGTCATGTATCTAATCGATCCTTACTTATCTAATATGTTGTTTGACGTTTCAACGGACTCCAGTAACTCTGGCGTGAAATACGAAGTTCTCGCACTCAGCAGAAGCTGGAAATAGTCTTGAACGAAACAACACGTATTAGCATTGTTCATGTGATGTATCTAATCGATCCTTACTTATCTATCAAGTTATTTGACGTTACGATGTACTCCAGCAACTCTGATGTGAGATACGAAGTTCTCGGACGCAGCGGAAGCTGGAAATAGTTTTGAACGAAATAACACCTATTAGCGTTGTTCCTGTGAAGTATCTAATCGATCCTTACTTATCTAATATGTTATTTGACGATTCAACGGACTCCAGTAACTCTGATGTGAGATACGAAGTTCTCGCACTCAGCAGAAGCTGGAAATAGTTTTGAACGAAACAACACGTATTAGCATTGTTCCTGTGATGTATCTAATCGATTCTTACTTATCTATCATGTCATTTGACGATACGATGGACTCCAGTAACTCTGATGTGAGATACGAAGTTTTCGGACGCAGCGGAAGCTGGAAATAGTTTTGAACGAAATAACACGTATTAGCGTTGTTTCTGTGATGTATCTAATCGATCCTTACTTATCTAATATGTTGTTTGACGTTTCAACGGACTCCAGTAACTCTGGCGTGAAATACGAAGTTCTCGCACTCAGCAGAAGCTGGAAATAGTTTTGAACGAAACAACACGTATTAGCATTGTTCCTGTGATGTATCTAATCGATCCTTACTTATCTATCATGTTATTTGACGTTACGATGTACTCCAGCGACTCTGATGTGAGATACGAAGTTCTCGGACGCAGCGGAAGCTGGAAATAGTTTTGAACGAAATAACACGTATTAGCGTTGTTCCTGTGATGTATCTAATCGATCCTTACTTATCTAATATGTTATCTGACGTTTCAACGGACTCCAGTAACTCTGATGTGAGATACGAAGTTCTCGCACTCAGCAGAAGCTGGAAATAATTTTGAACGAAACAACACGTATTAGCATTGTTCCTGTGATGTATCTAATCGATTCTTACTTATCTATCATGTCATTTGACGTTACGATGGACTCCAGTAACTCTGATGTGAGATACGAAGTTTTCGGACGCAGCGGAAGCTGGAAATAGTTTTGAACGAAACAACACGTATTAGCGTTGTTCCTGTGATGTATCTAATCTATCCTTACTTATCTAATATGTTATTTGACGTTTCAACGGACTCCAATAACTCTGATGTGAGATACGAAGTTCTCGCACTCAGCAGAAGCTAGAAATAGTTTTGAACGAAATAACACGTATTAGCGTTGTTCCTGTGATGTATCTAATCGATCCTTACTTATCTAATATGTTATTTGACGTTTCAACATACTGCAGTAACTCTGATGTGAGATACGAAGTTCTCGCACTCAGCAGAAGCTGGAAATAGTTTTGAACGAAACAACACGTATTAGCATTGTTCCTGTGATGTATCTAATCGATCCTTACTTATCTATCATGTTATTTGACGTTACCATGGACTCCAGTAACTCTGATGTGAGATACGAAGTTTTCGGACGCAGCGGAAGCTGGAAATAATTTTGAACGAAACAACACGTATTAGCGTTATTCCTGTGATGTATCTAATCGATCCTTACTTATCTATTACGTTATTTGACGTTACGATGGACTCCAGTAACTCTGATGTGATATACGAAGTTTTCGGACGCAGCGGAAGTTGGAAATAGTTTTGAAGGAAATAACACGTATTAACGTTGTTCCTGTGATGTATCTAATCTATCCTTAATTATCTAATATGTTGTTTGACGTTTCAACGGACTCCAGTAACTCTGGCGTGAAATACGAAGTTCTCGCACTCAGCAGAAGCTGGAAATAGTCTTGAACGAAACAACACGTATTAGCATTGTTCCTGTGATGTATCTAATCGATCCTTACTTATCTATCATGTTATTTGACGTTACGATGTACTCCAGCAACTCTGATGTGAGATACGAAGTTTTTGGACGCAGCGGAAGCTGGAAATAGTTTTGAACGAAACAACACGTATTAGCGTTATTCCTGTGATGTATCTAATCGATCCTTACTTATCCATCACGTTATTTGACGTTACGATGGACTCCAGTAACTCTGATGTGAGAAACGAAGTTCTCGGACGCAGCGGAAGCTGGAAATAGTTTTGAACGAAATAACACGTATTAGCGTTGTTCCTGTGAAGTATCTAATCGATCCTTACTTATCTAATATGTTATTTGACGATTCAACGGACTCCAGTAACTCTGATGTGAGATACGAAGTTCTCGCACTCAGCAGAAGCTGGAAACAGTTTTGAACGAAACAACACGTATTAGCATTGTTCCTGTGATGTATCTAATCGATTCTTACTTATCTATCATGTCATTTGACGATACGATGGACTCCAGTAACTCTGATGTGAGATACGAAGTTTTCGGACGCAGCGGAAGCTGGAAATAGTTTTGAACAAAATAACACGTATTAGCGTTGTTCCTGTGATGTATCTAATCGATCCTTACTTATCTAATATGTTATTTGACGTTATGATGTACTCCAGCGACTCTGATGTGAGATACGAAGTTCTCGGACGCAGCGGAAGCTGGAAATAGTTTTGAACGAAATAACACGTATTAGCGTTGTTCCTGTGATGTATCTAACCGATCCTTACTTATCTAATATGTTATCTGACGTTTCAACGGACTCCAGTAACTCTGATGTGAGATACGAAGTTTTCGGACGCAGCGGAAGCTGGAATTAGTTTTGAACGAAACAACACGTATTAGCGTTATTCCTGTGATGCATCTAATCGATCCTTATTTATCTATTACGTTATTTGACGTTACGACGGACTCCAGTAACTCTGATGTGATATACGAAGTTCTCGCTCTCAGCAGAAGCTGGAAATAGTTTTGAACGAAACAACACGTATTAGCATTGTTCCTGTGATGTATCTAATCGATCCTTACTTATCTAACATGTTGTTTGACGTTTCAACGGACTCCACTAACTCTGATATGAGATACGAAGTTCTCGCACTCAGCAGAAGCTGGAAATAATTTTGAACGAAACAACACGTATTAGCATTGTTCCTGTGATGTATCTAATCGATCCTTACTTATCTATCATGTTATATGACGTTACGATGGAATCCAGTAACTCTGATGTGAGATACGAAGTTCTCGCACTCAGCAGAAGCTGGAAATAGTTTTGAACCAAACAACACGTATTAGCATTGTTCCTGTGATGTATCTAATCGATCCTTACTTATCTAATGTGTTATTTGAGGTTTCAACGGACTCCAGTAACTCTGATGTGAGATACGAAGTTCTCGCACTCAGCAGAAGCTGGAAATAGTTTTGAACGAAACAACACGTATTAGCATTGTTTCTGTGATGTATCTAATCGATCCTTACTTATCTATCATGTTATTTGACGTTACGATTGACTCCAGTATCTCTGATGTGGGATACGAAGTTTTCGGACGCAGCGGAAGCTGGAAATAGTTTTGAACGAAATAACACGTATTAGCGTTGTTCCTGTGATGTATCTAATCGATCCTTGCTTATCTAACATGTTAATTGACGTTCCAACGGACTCCAGTAACTCTCATGTGAGATACGAAGTTCTCGCACTCAGCAGAAGCTGGAAGTAGTTTTGAACGAAACAACACGTATTAGCGTTGTTCCTGTGATGTATCTAATCGATCCTTACTTATCTAACATGTTGTTTGACGTTTCAACGGACTCCACTAACTCTGATGTTAGATACGAAGTTCTCTCACTCAGCAGAAGCTGGAAATAGTTTTGAACGAAACAACACGTATTAGCATTGTTCCTGTGATGTATCTAATCGATCCTTACTTATCTATCATCTTATTTGACGTTACGATGAACTCCAGTAACTCTGATGTGAGATACGAAGTTTTCGGACGCAGCGGAAGCTGGAAATAGTTTTGAACGAAATAACACGTATTAGCGTTGTTCCTATTCGTTGAAACGCCAAATAACATATTAGATAAGTAAGGATCGATTAGATACAACACAGGAACAACGCTAATACGTTTTATTTCGTTCAAAACTATTTCCAGCTTCCGCTGCGTCCGAAAACTTCGTATCTCACATCAGAGTTACTGGAGTCCATCGTAACGTCAAATAACATGATAGATAAGTAAGGATCGATTAGATACATCACAGGAACAATGCTAATACGTGTTGTTTCGTTCAAAACTATTTCCAGCTTCTGCTGAGTGCGAGAACTTCGTATCTCACATCAGAGTTACTGGAGTTCGTTGGAACGTCAAATAACATATTAGATAAATAGGGATCGATTAGATACATCACAGGAACAAGGCTAACACGTGTTATTTCGCTCAAAACTATTTCTAGCTTCCGCTGCGTCCGAAAACTTCGTATCTCACATCAGAGTTACTGGAGTCCATCGTAACGTCAAATAACATGATAGATAAGTAAGGATCGATTAGATACATCACAGGAACAATGCTAATACGTGTTGTCTCGTTCAAAACTATTTCCAGCTTCTGCTGAGTGCGAGAACTTCGTATCTCACATCAGAGTTACTTGAGTCCGTTGAAACGTCAAACAACATATTAGATAAATAAGGTTCGATTAGATACATCATAGGAACAACGTTAATACGTGTTATTTCCTTCATAACTATTTCCAGCTTCCGCTGCGTCCGAAAACTTCGTATCTCACATCAGAGTTACTGGAGTCCATCGTAACGTCAAATAACATGATAGATAAGTAAGGATCGATTAGATACATCACAGGAACAAGGCTAATACGTGTTGTTTCGTTCAAAACTATTTCCAGCTTCCGCTGCGTCCGAAAATTTCGCATCTCACATCAGAGTTACTGGAGTCCATCGTAACGTCATAATAACAAGATAGATAAGTAAGGATCGATTAGATACATCACAGGAATAACGCTAATACGTGTTGTTTCGTTCAAAACTATTTCCAGCTTCTGCTGAGTGCGAGAACTTCGTATCTCATATCTGAGTTACTGGAGTTCGTTGAAACGTCAAATAACATATTAGATAAGTAAGGAACGATTAGATACATCACAGGAACAACACTAATACGTGTTATTTCGTTCAAAACTATTTCCAGATTCCGCTGCGTCCAAAAAGTTCCTATCTCACATCAAAGATGCTGGAGTCCATCGTAACGTCAAATAACATGATAGATAAGTAAGGATCGATTAGATACATCACAGGAACAATGCCAATACGTGCTGTTTCGTTCAAAACTATTTCCAGCTTCTGCTGAGTGCGAGAACTTCGTATCTCACATCAGAGTTACTGGAGTTCGTTGGAACGTCAAATAACATATTAGATAAATAGGGATCGATTAGATACATCACAGGAACAAGGCTAATACGTGTTATTTCGCTCAAAACTATTTCTAGCTTCCGCTGCGTCCGAAAACTTCGTATCTCACATCAGAGTTACTGGAGTCCATCGTAACGTCAAATAACATGATAGATAAGTAAGGATCGATTAGATACATCACAGGAACAATGCCAATACGTGCTGCTTCGTTCAAAACTATTTCCTGCTTCTGCTGAGTGCGAGAACTTCGTATCTCATATCTGAGTTACTGGAGTCCGTTGAAACGTCAAATAACATATTAGATAAGTAAAGATCGATTAGATACATCACAGGAATAACGCCAATACGTGTTGTTTCGTTCAAAACTATTTCCAGCTTCCGCTGCGTCCAAAAACTTCGTATCTCACATCAAAGTTTCTGGAGTCCATCGTAACGTCAAATAACATGATAGATAAGTAAGGATCGATTAGATACATCACAGGAACAATGCCAATACGTGCTGCTTCGTTCAAAACTATTTCCTGCTTCTGCTGAGTGCGAGAACTTCGTATCTCATATCTGAGTTACTGGAGTCCGTTGAAACGTCAAATAACATAGTAGATAAGTAAGGATCGATTAGATACATTACACGAACAACGCTAATACGTGTTGTTTCGTTCAAAACTATTTCCAGCTTCCGCTGCGTCCGAAAACTTCGTTTCTCACATCAGAGTTGCTGGAGTCCATCGTAACGTCAAATAACATGATAGATAAGTAAGGATCGATTAGATACATCACAGGAATAACGCTAATACGTGTTGTTTCGTTCAAAACTATTTCCAGCTTCCGCTGCGTCCGAAAACTTCGTATCTCACATCAGAGTTACTGGAGTCCATCGTAACGTCAAATAACGTGATACATAAGTAAGGATCGATTAGATACATCACAGGAACAAGGCTAATACGTGTTGTTTCGTTCAAAACTATTTCCAGTTTCCGCTGCGTCCGAAAATTTCGCATCTCACATCAGAGTTACTGGAGTCCGTTGAAACGTCAAATAACATATTAGATAAGTAAGCAACGATTAGATACATCACAGGAACAACGCTAATACGTGTTATTTCGTTCAAAACTATTTCCAGCTTCCGCTGCGTCCAAAAACTTCGTTTCTCCCACCAGAGTTACTGGAGTCCATCGTAACGTCAAATAACTTGATAGATAAGTAAGGATCGATTAGATACATCACAGGAATGACGCTAATACTTGTTGTTTCGTTCAAAACTATTTCCAGCTTCCGCTGCGTCCAAAAATTTCGCATCTCACATCAGAGTTACTGGAGTCCATCGTAACGTCAAATAACATGATAGATAAGTAAGGATCGATTAGATACATCACAGGAATAACGCTAATACGTGTTGTTTCGTTCAAAACTATTTCCAGCTTCTGCTGAGTGCGAGAAATTCGCATCTCATATCTGAGTTACTGGAGTCCGTTGAAACGTCAAATAACATATTAGATAAGTAAGGAACGATTAGATACATCACAGGAACAACGCTAATACGTGTTATTTCGTTCAAAACTATTTCCAGATTCCGCTGCGTCCGAAAACTTCGTCTCTCACATCAGAGTTACTGGAGTCCATCGTAACGTCAAACAACGTGATAGATAAGTAAGGATCGATTAGATACATCACATGAACAACGCTAATACGTGTTGTTTCGTTCAAAACTATTTCCAGCTTCTGCTAAGTTCGAGAACTTCGTATCTCACATCAGAGTTACTGGAGTTCGTTGGAACGTCAAATAACATATTAGATAAATAGGGATCGATTAGATACATCACAGGAACAAGGCTAATACGTGTTATTTCGCTCAAAACTATTTCTAGCTTCCGCTGCGTCCGAAAACTTCGTATCTCACATCAGAGTTACTGGAGTCCATCGTAACGTCAAATAACATGATAGATAAGTAAGGATCGATTAGATACATCACAGGAACAATGCTAATACGTGTTGTTTCGTTCAAAACTATTTCCAGCTTCTGCTGAGTGCGAGAACTTCGTATCTCATATCTGAGTTACTGGAGTCCGTTGAAACGTCAAATAACATATTAGATAAGTAAGGAACGATTAGATACATCACAGGAACAACACTAATACGTGTTATTTCGTTCAAAACTATTTCCAGATTCCGCTGCGTCCAAAAAGTTCGTATCTCACATCAAAGTTGCTGGAGTCCATCGTAACGTCAAATAACATGATAGATAAGTAAGGATCGATTAGATACATCACAGGAACAATGCCAATACGTGCTGCTTCGTTCAAAACTATTTCCTGCTTCTGCTGAGTGCGAGAACTTCGTATCTCATATCTGAGTTACTGGAGTCCTTTGAAACGTCAAATAACATAGTAGATAAGTAAGGATCGATTAGATACATTACACGAACAACGCTAATACGTGTTGTTTCGTTCAAAACTATTTCCAGCTTCCGCTGCGTCCGAAAACTTCGTTTCTCACATCAGAGTTGCTGGAGTCCATCGTAACGTCAAATAGCATGATAGATAAGTAAGGATCGATTAGATACATCACAGGAATAACGCTAATACGTGTTGTTTAGTTCAAAACTATTTCTAGCTTCTGCTGAGTGCGAGAACTTCGTATCTCACATCTGAGTTACTGGAGTCCGTAGAAACGTCAAATAACATATTAGATAAGTAAGGAACGATTAGATATATCACAGGAACAACGCTAATACGTGTTATTTCGTTCAGAACTATTTCCAGCTTCCGCTGCGTCCGAAAACTTCGTTTCTCACATCAGAGTTACTGGAGACCATCGTAACGTCAAGTAACGTGATAGATAAGTAAGGATCGATTAGATACATCACAGGAATAACGCTAATATGTGTAGTTTCGTTCAAAACTCTTTCCAGCTTCCGCTGCGTCCAAAAACTTCGTTTCTCACATCAGAGTTACTGGAGTCCATCGTAAAGTCAAATAACTTGATAGATAAGTAAGGATCGATTAGATACATCACAGGAATAACGCTAATAAGTCTAGTTTCGTTCAAAACTATTTCCAGCTTCCGCTGCGTCCAAAAACTTCGTTTCTCACATCAGAGTTACTGGAGCCCATCGTAACGTCAAATAACTTGATAGATAAGTAAGGATCGATTAGATACATCACAGGAATGACGCTAATACGTGTTGTTTCGTTCAAAATTATTTCCAGCTTCTGCTGAGTGCGAGAACTTCGTATCTCACATCTGAGTTACTGGCGTCCGTTGAAATGTCAAATAACATATTAGATAAGTAAGGATCGATTAGATACATCACAGGAACAACGCTAATACGTGTTATTTCGTTCAAAACTATTTCCAGCTTCCGCTGCGTCCGAAAACTTCGTTTCTCACATCAGAGTTACTGGAGTCCATCGTAACGTCAAATAACGTGATAGATAAGTAAATATCGATTAGACACAACACAGGAATAACGCTAATACGTGTTGTTTCATTCAAAACTATTTCCAGCTTCCGCTGGGTCCAAAAACTTCGTATCTCACATCACAGTTGCTGGAGTCCATCGTAACCTCAAATAACATGATAGATAAGTAAGGATCGATTAGATACATCACAGGAACAATGCCAATACGTGTTGTTTCGTTCAAAACTATTTAAAGCTTCCGCTGAGTCCGAAAATTTCGCATCTCACATCAGAGTTACTGGAGTCCATCGTAACGTCAAATATCATGATAAATAAGTAAGGATCGATTAGATACATCACAGGAACAACGCTAATACGTGTTATTTCGTTCAAAACTATTTCCAGCTTCCGCTGCGTCCGAAAACTTCGTATCTCTCATCAGAGTTACTGGAGTCCATCGTAACGTCAAATAACATGATAGATTAGTAAGGATCCATTAGATACATCACAGGAACAACGCTAATACGTATTGTTTCGTTCAAAACTATTTCCAGTTTACGCTGCGTCCGAAAACTTCGTATCTCACATCAGAGTTACTGGAGTCCATCGTAACGTCAAATAACATGATAGATAAGTAAGGATCGGTTAGATACATCACAGGAATAACGCTAATACGTGTTGTTTCGTTCAAAACTATTTCCAGCTTCCGCTGCGACCGAAAACTTGGTATCTCACATCAGAGTTACTGGAGTCCATCGTATCGTCAAATAACAAGATAGATAAGTAAGGATCGATTAGATACATCACATGAATAACGCTAATACGTGTTGTTTCGTTCAAAACTATTTCCAGCTTCTGCTTAGTGCGAGAACTTCGTATCTCACATCTGAGTTACTGGAGTCCTTTGATACGTCAAATAACATATTAGATAAGTAAGGAACGATTAGATACATCACAGGAACAACGCTAATACGTTTTATTTCGTTCAAAACTATTTCCAGATTCCGCTGCGTCCGAAAACTTCGTTTCTCACATCAGAGTTACTGGAGTCCACCGTAACGTCAAATAACGTGATAGATAAGTAAGGATCGATTAGATACATCACAGGAACAACGCTAATACGTGTTGTTTCGTTCAAAACTATTTCCAGCTTCTGCTGAGTTCGAGAACTTCGTATCTCACATCAGAGTTACTGGAGTCCATCGTAACGTCAAATAACATAGTAGATAAGTAAGGATCGATTAGATACATCACACGAACAACGCTAATACGTGTTGTTTCGTTCTAAACTATTTCCAGCTTCCGCTGCGTCCGAAAACTTCGTTTCTCACATCAGAGTTACTGGAGTATATCGTAACGTCAAATAACGTGATAGATAAGTAAGGATCGATTAGATACATCACAGGAATAACGCTAATACGTGTTGTTTCGTTCAAAACTATTTCCAGCTTCCGCTGCGTCCAAAAACTTCGTATCTCACATCAAAGTTGCTGGAGTCTATCGTAACGTCAAATAACATGATAGATAAGTAAGGATCGATTAGATACATCACAGGAATGACGCTAATACGTGTTGTTTCGTTCAAAACTATTTCCAGCTTCCGCTGCGTCCGAAAATTTCGCATCTCACATCAGAGTTACTGGAGTCCATCGTAAAGTCAAATAACATGGTAGATAAGTAAGGATCGATTAGATACATCACAGGAACAATGCTAATACGTGTTGTTTCGTTCAAAACTATTTCCAGCTTCTGCTGAGTTCGAGAACTTCGTATCTCACATCAGAGTTACTGGAGTCCATCGTAACGTCAAATAACATAGTAGATAAATAAGGATCGATTAGATACATCACACGAGCAACGCTAATACGTGTTGTTTCGTTCTAAACTATTTCCAGCTTCCGCTGCGTCCGAAAACTTCGTTTCTCACATCAGAGTTACTGGAGTCCATCGTAACGTCAAATAACGTGATAGCTAAGTAAGGATCGATTAGATACATCACAGGAATAACGCTAATACGTGTTGTTTCGTTCAAAACTATTTCCAGCTTCCGCTGCGTCCAAAAACTTCGTATCTCACATCAAAGTTGCTGGAGTCCATCGTAACGTCAAATAACATGATAGATAAGTAAGGATCGATTAGATACATCACAGGAACAATGCCAATACGTGCAGTTTCTTTCAAAACTATTTCCAGCTTCTGCTGAGTGCGAGAACTTCGTATCTCACATCTGAGTTACTGGAGTCCGTTGAAACGTCAAATAACATAATAGATAAGTAAGGATCGATTAGATACATCACACGAACAACGCTAATACGTGTTGTTTCGTTCAAAACTATTTCCAGCTTCCGCTGCGTCCGAAAACTTCATTTCTCTCATCAGAGTTACTGGAGTCCATCGTAAAGTCAAATAACATGATAGATAAGTAAGGATCGATTAGATACATCACAGGAATAACGCTAATACGGGTCGTTTCGTTCAAAACTATTTCCAGCTTCTGCTGTGTGCGAGAACTTCGTATCTCACATCTGAGTTACTGGAGTCCGTTGAAACGTCAAATAACATATTAGATAAGTAAGGAACGATTAGGTATATCACAGGAACAACGCTAATACGTGTTATTTCGTTCAAAACTATTTCCAGCTTCCGCTGCGTCCGAAAACTTCGTTTCTCACATCAGAGTTACTGGAGTCCATCGTAACGTCAAGTAACGTGATAGTTAAGTAAGGATCGATTAGATACATCACAGGAATAACGCTAATACGTGTAGTTTCGTTCAGAACTATTTCCAGCTTCCGCTGCGTCCAAAAACTTCGTTTCTCACATCAGAGTTACTGGAGTCCATCGTAAAGTCAAATAACTTGATAGATAAGTAAGGATCTATTAGATACATCACAGGAATGACGCTAATACGTGTTGTTTCGTTCAAAACTATTTCCAGCTTCCGCTGCGTCCGAAAATTTCGCATCTCACATCAGAGTTACTGGAGTCCATCGTAACGTCAAATAACATGATAGATAAGTAAGGATCGATTAGATACATCACAGGAATAACGCTAATACGTGTCGTTTCGTTCAAAACTATTTCCAGCTTCTGCTGAGTGCGAGAACTTCGTATCTCACATCTGAGTTACTGGAGTCCGTTGACACGTCAAATAACATATTAGATAAGTAAGGAACGATTAGATACATCACAGGAACAACGCTAATACGTGTTATTTCGTTCAAAACTATTTCCAGATTCCGCTGCGTCCGAAAACTTCGTCACTCACATCAGAGTTACTGGAGTCCATCGTAAGGTCAAATAACGTGATAGATAAGTAAGGATCGATTAGATACATCACAGGAACAACGCTAATACGTGTTGATTCGTTCAAAACTATTTCCAGCTTCTGCTGAGTTCGAGAACTTCGTATCTCACATCAGAGTTACTGGAGTCCATCGTAACGTCAAATAACATAGTAGATAAGTAAGGATCGATTAGATACATCACAGGAACAATGCCAATACGTGTTGTTTCGTTCAAAACTATTTCCAGCTTCTGCTGAGTTCGAGAACTTCGTATCTCACATCAGAGTTACTGGAGTCCATCGTAACGTCAAATAACATAGTAGATAAGTAAGGATCGATTAGATACATCACAGGAATAACGCTAATACGTGTTGTTTCGTTCAAAACTATTTCCAGCTTCCGCTGCGTCCGAAAACTTCGTTTCTCACATCAGAGTTACTGGAGTCCATCGTAACGTCAAATAACGTGATAGATAAGTAAGGATCGATTAGATACATCACAGGAATAACGCTAATACGTGTTGTTTCGTTCAAAACTATTTCCGGCTTCCGCTGCGTCCAAAAACTTCGTATCTCATATCAAAGTTGCTGGAGTCCATCGTAACGTCAAATAAGATGATAGATAAATAAGGATCGATTAGATACATCACAGGAACAATGCCAATACGTGTTGTTTCGTTCAAAACTATTTCCAGCTTCTGCTGAGTGCGAGAACTTCGTATCTCACATCTGATTTACTGGAGTCCGTTGAAGCGTCAAATAACATATTAGATAAGTAAGGATCGATTAGATACATCACAGGAACAACGCTAATACGTGTTATTTCGTTCAAAACTATTTCCTGCTTCCGCTGCGTCCGAAAACTTCGTTTCTCACATCAGAGTTACTGGAGTCCATCGTAACGTCAAATAACGTGATAGATAAGTAAGGATCGATTAGACACAACACAGGAATAACGCTAATACGTGTTGTTTCGTTCAAAACTATTTCCAGCTTCCGCTGCGTCCGAAAACTTCGTTTCTCACATCAGAGTTACTGGAGTCCATCGTAACGTCAAATAACGTGATAGATAAGTAAGGATCGATTAGATACATCACAGGAATAACGCTAATACGTGTTGTTTCGTTCAAAACTATTTCCAGCTTCCGCTGCGTCCAAAAACTTCGTATCTCACATCAAAGTTGCTGGAGTCCATCCTAACGTCAAATAACATGATAGATAAGTAAGGATCGATTAGATACATCACAGGAACAATGCCAATACGTGCTGTTTCGTTCAAAATTATTTCCAGCTTCTGCTGAGTGCGAGAACTTCGTATCTCACATCTGAGTTACTGGAGTCCGTTGAAACGTCAAATAACATAGTAGATAAGTAAGGATCGATTAGATACATCACACGAACAACGCTAATACGTGTTGTTTCGTTCAAAACTATTTCCAGCTTCCGCTGCGTCCGAAAACTTCGTTTCTCACATCAGAGTTACTGGAGTCCATCGTAACGTCAAATAACGTGATAGATAAGTAAGGATCGATTAGATACATCACAGGAATAACGCTAATACGTGTTGTTTCGTTCAAAACTATTTCCAGCTTCCGCTGCGTCCAAAAACTTCGTATCTCACATCAAAGTTGCTGGAGTCCATCCTAACGTCAAATAACATGATAGATAAGTAAGGATCGATTAGATACATCACAGGAACAATGCCAATACGTGCTGTTTCGTTCAAAATTATTTCCAGCTTCTGCTGAGTGCGAGAACTTCGTATCTCACATCTGAGTTACTGGAGTCCGTTGAAACGTCAAATAACATATTAGATAATTAAGGAACGATTAGATATATCACAGGAACAACGCTAGTACGTGTTATTTCGTTCAAAACTATTTCCAGCTTCCGCTGCGTCCGAAAACTTCGTTTCTCATATCAGAGTTACTGGAGTCCATCGTAACGTCAAGTAACGTGATAGATAAGTAAGGATCAATTAGATACATCACAGGAATAACGCTAATACGTGTAGTTTCGTTCAAAACTATTTCCAGCTTCCGCTGAGTGCGAGAAATTCGTATCTTATATCTGAGTTACTGGAGTCCGTTGAAACGTCAAATAACATATTAGGTAAGTAAGGAACGATTAGATACATCACAGGAACAACGCTAATACGTGTTATTTCGTTCAAAACTATTTCCAGACTCCGCTGCGTCCGAAAACTTCGTCTCTCACATCAGAGTTACTCTAGTCCATCGTAACGTCAAACAACGTGATAGATAAGTAAGGATCGATTAGATACATCACATGAACAACGCTAATACGTGTTGTTTCGTTCAAAACTATTTCCAGCTTCTGCTGAGTTCGAGAACTTCGTATCTCACATCAGAGTTACTGGAGTCCATCGTAACGTCAAATAACATAGTAGATAAGTAAGGATCGATTAGATACATCACACGAACAACGCTAATACGTGTTGTTTCGTTCAAAACTATTTCCAGCTTCCGCTGCGTCCGAAAACATCGTATCTCACATCAGAGTTACTGGAGTCCATCGTAACGTCAAATAACATGATAGATAAGGAAGGATCGATTAGATACATCACAGGAATAAAGCTAATACGTGTCGTTTCGTTCAAAACTATTTCCAGCTTCCGCGGCGTCCGAAAATTTCGCATCTCACATCAGAGTTACTGGAGTCCATCGTAACGTCAAATAACATGATAGATAAGTAAGGATCGATTAGATACATCACAGGAATAACGCTAATACGTGTCGTTTCGTTCAAAACTATTTCCAGCTTCTGCTGAGTGCGAGAACTTCGTATCTCACATCTGAGTTACTGGAGTCCGTTGAAACGTCAAATAACATATTAGATAAGTAAGGAACGATTAGATATATCACAGGAACAACGCTAATACGTGTTATTTCGTTCAAAACTATTTCCAGCTTCCGCTGCGTCCGAAAACTTCGTTTCTCACATCAGAGTTACTGGAGTCCATCGTAACGTCAAGTAACGTGATAGTTAAGTAAGGATCGATTAGATACATCACAGGAATAACGCTAATACGTGTAGTTTCGTTCAAAACTATTTCCAGCTTCCGATGCGTCCAAAAACTTCGTTTCTCACATCAGAGTTACTGGAGTCCATCGTAAAGTCAAATAGCTTGATAGATAAGTAAGGATCGATTAGATATATCACAGGAATAACGCTAATACGTGTTGTTTCGTTCAAAACTATTTCCAGCTTCTGCTGCGTCCGAAAATTTCGTCTCTCACATCAGAGTTACTGGAGTCCATCGTAACGTCAAATAACGTGATATATTAGTAAGGATCGATTAGATACATCACAGGAACAACGCTAATACGTGTTGTTTCGTTCAAAACTATTTCCAGCTTCTGCTGAGTGCGAGAACTTCGTATCTCACATCTGAGATACTGGAGTCAGTTGAAACGTCAAATAACATAGTAGATAAGTAAGGATCGATTAGATACATCACACGAACAACGCTAATACGTGTTGTTTCGTTCAAAACTATTTCCAGCTTTCGCTGCATCCGAAAACTTCGTTTCTCACATCAGAGTTACTGGAGTCCATCGTAACGTCAAATAACATGATAGATAAGTAAGGATCGATTAGATACATCACAGGAATAACGCTAATACGTGTTGTTTCGTTCAAAACTATTTCCAGCTTCTGCTGAGTGCGAGAACTTCGTATCTCACATCTGAGGTACTGGAGTCCGTTGAAACGTCAAATAACATATTAGATAAGTAAGGAACGATTAGATACATCACAGGAACAACGCTAATACGTGTTATTTCGTTCAAAACTATTTCCAGCTTCCGCTGCGTCCGAAAATTTCGTTTCTCACATCACAGTTACTGGAGTCCATCGTAACGTCAAATAACGTGATAGATAAGTAAGGATCGATTAGATATATCACACGAACAACGCTAATACGTGTTGTTTCGTTCAAAACTATTTCCAGCTTCCGCTGCATCCGAAAACTTCGTTTCTCACATCAGAGTTACTGGAGTCCATCGTAACGTCAAATAACTTGATAGATAAGTAAGGATCGATTAGATACATCACACGAACTACGCTAATACGTGTTGTTTCGTTCAAAACTATTTCCAGCTTCCGCTGCATCCGAAAACTTCGTTTCTCACATCAGAGTTACTGGAGTCCATCGTAACGTCAAATAACATGATAGATAAGTAAGGATCGATTAGATACATCACAGGAATAAAGCTAATACGTGTTGTTTCGTTCAAAACTATTTCCAGCTTCTGCTGAGTGCGAGAACTTCGTATCTCACATCTGAGTTACTGGAGTCCGTTGAAACGTCAAATAACATATTAGATAAGTAAGGAACGATTAGATACATCACAGGAACAACGCTAATACGTGTTATTTCGTTCAAAACTATTTCCAGATTCCGCTGCGTCCGAAAACTTCGTCTCTCACATCAGAGTTACTGGAGTCCATCGTGAGGTCAAATAACGTGATAGATAAGTAAGGATCGATTAGATACATCACAGGAACAACGCTAATACGTGTTGTTTCCTTCAAAACTATTTCCAGCTTCTGCTGAGTTCGAGAACTTCGTATCTCACATCAGAGTTACTGGAGTACATCGTAACGTCAAATAACATGATAGATAAGTAAGGATCGATTAGATACATCACAGGAATAAAGGTAATACGTGTTGTTTCGTTCAAAACTATTTCCAGCTTCTGCTGAGTGCGAGAACTTCGTATCTCACATCTGAGTTACTGGAGTCCGTTGAAACGTCAAATAGCATAGTAGATAAGTAAGGATCGATTAGATACATCACACGAACAACGCTAATACGTGTTGTTTCGTTCAAAACTATTTCCAGATTCCGCTGCGTCCGAAAACTTCGTCTCTCACATCAGAGTTACTGGAGTCCATCGTAAGGTCAAATAACGTGATAGATAAGTAAGGATCGATTAGATACATCACAGGAACAACGCTAATACGTGTTGTTTCGTTCAAAACTATTTCCAGCTTCTGCTGAGTTCGAGAATTTCGTATCTCACATCAGAGATACTGGAGTCCATCGTAACGTCAAATAACATAGTAGATAAGTAGGGATCGATTAGATACATCACACGAACAACGCTAATACGTGTTGTTTCGTTCAAAACTATTTCCAGCTTCCGCTGCGTCCGAAAACTTCGTTTCTCACATCAGAGTTACTGGAGTCCATCGTAACGTCAAATAACGTGATAGATAAGTAAGGATCGATTAGATACATCACAGGAATAACGCTAATACGTGTTGTTTCGTTCAAAACTATTTCCAGCTTCCGCTGCGTCCAAAAACTTCGTATCTCACATCAAAGTTGCTGGAGTCCATCGTAACGTCAAATAAGATGATAGATAAGTAAGGATCGATTAGATACATCACAGGAACAATGCTAATACGTGTTGTTTCGTTCAAAACTATTTCCAGCTTCTGCTGAGTGCGAGAACTTCGTATCTCACATCTGAGTTACTGAAGTCCGTTGAAACGTCAAATAACATATTAGATAAGTAAGGAACGATTAGATACATCACAGGAACAACGCTAATACGTGTTATTTCCTTCAAAACTATTTCCAGATTCCGCTGCGTCCGAAAACTTCGTCTCTCACATCAGAGTTACTGGGGTCCATCGTGAGGTCAAATAACGTGATAGATAAGTAAGGATCGATTAGATACATCACAGGAACAACGCTAATACGTGTTGGTTCCTTCAAAACTATTTCCAGCTTCTGCTGAGTTCGAGAACTTCGTATCTCACATCAGAGTTACTGGAGTACATCGTAACGTCAAATAACATGATAGATAAGTAAGGATCGATTAGATACATCACAGGAATAACGCTAATAAGTGTTGTTTCGTTCAATACTATTTCCAGCTTCTGCTGAGTTCGAGAACTTCGTATCTCACATCAGAGTTACTGGAGTCCATCGTAACGTCAAATAACATAGTAGATAAGTAAGGATCGATTAGATACATCACACGAACAACGCTAATACGTGTTGTTTCGTTCAAAACTATTTCCAGCTTCCGCTGCGTCCGAAAACTTCGTTTCTCACATCAGAGTTACTGGAGTCCATCGTAACGTCAAATAACGTGATAGATAAGTTAGGATCGATTAGATACATCACAGGAATAACGCTAATACGTTTTGTTTCGTTCAAAACTATTTCCAGCTTCCGCTTCGTCCAAAAACTTCGTATCTCACATCAAAGTTGCTGGAGTCCATCGTAAAGTCAAATAACATGATAGATAAGTAAGGATCGATTAGATACATCACAGGAACAATGCCAATACGTGCTGTTTCGTTCAAAACTATTTCCAGCTTCTGCTGAGTGCGAGAACTTCGTATCTCACATCTGAGTAACTGGAGTCCGTTGAAACGTCAAATAACATAGTAGATAAGTAAGGATCGATTAGATACATCACAGGAATAACGCTAATACGTGTTGTTTCGTTCAAAACTATTTCCAGCTTCTGCTGAGTGCGAGAACTTCTTATCTCACATCTGAGTTACTGGAGCCCCTTGAAACGTCAAATAACATATTAGATAAGTAAGGAACGATTAGATACATCACAGGAACAACGCTAATACGTGTTATTTCGTTCAAAACTATTTCCAGCTTCCGCTGCGTCCGAAAACTTCGTTTCTCACATCAGAGTTACTGGAGTCCATCGTAACGTCAAATAACGTGATAGATAAGTAAGGATCGATTAGATACATCACAGGAATAACGCTAATACGTGTAGTTTCGTTCAAAACTATTTCCAGCTTCCGTTGCGTCCAAAAACTTCGTATCTCACATCAGAGTTGCTGGAGTCCATCGTAACCTCAAATAACATGATAGATAAGTAAGGATCGATTAGATACATCACAGGAACAATGCCAATACGTGTTGTTTCGTTCAAAACTATTTCCAGCTTCCGCTGAGTCCGAAAATTTCGCATCTCACATCAGAGTTACTGGAGTCCATCGTAACGTCAAATGACATGATAGATTAGTAAGGATACATTAGATACATCACAGGAACAACGCTAATACGTATTGTTTCGTTCAAAACTATTTCCAGCTTACGCTGCGTCCGAAAACTTCGTATCTCACATCAGAGATACTGGAGTCCATCGTAACGTCAAATAACATGATAGATAAGTAAGGATCTATTAGATACATCACAGGAATAACGCTAATACGTGTTGTTTCGTTCAAAACTATTTCCAGCTTCCGCTGCGTCCGAAAACTTCGTATCTCACATCAGAGTTGCTGGAGTCCATCGTAACGTCAAATAACGTGATAGATAAGTAAGGATCGATTAGATACATCACAGGAATAACGCTAATACGTGTTGTTTCGTTCAAAACTATTTCCAGCTTCCGCTGCGTCCGAAAACTTCGTATCTCACATCAGAGTTACTGGAGTCCATCGTAACGTCAAATAACATGATAGATAAGTAAGGATCTATTAGATACATCACAGGAATAACGCTAATACGTGTTGTTTCGTTCAAAACTATTTCCAGCTTCCGCTGCGTCCGAAAACTTCGTATCTCACATCAGAGTTACTGGAGTCCATCGTAACGTCAAATAACATGATAGATAAGTAAGGATCTATTAGATACATCACAGGAATAACGCTAATACGTGTTGTTTCGTTCAAAACTATTTCCAGCTTCCGCTGCGTCCGAAAACTTCGTATCTCACATCAGAGTTACTGGAGTCCATCGTAACGTCAAATAACATGATAGATAAGTAAGGATCTATTAGATACATCACAGGAATAACGCTAATACGTGTTGTTTCGTTCAAAACTATTTCCAGCTTCCGCTGCGTCCGAAAACTTCGTATCTCACATCAAAGTTGCTGGAGTCCATCGTAACGTCAAATAACATTATAGATAAGTAAGGATCGATTAGATACATCACAGGAAAAATGCCAATACGTGCTGTTTCGTTCAAAACTATTTCCAGCTTCTGCTGAGTGCGAGAACTTCGTATCTCACATCTGAGTTACTGGAGTCCGTTGAAACGTCAAATAACATAGTAGATAAGTAAGGATCGACTAGATACATCACACGAACAACGCTAATACGTGTTGTTTCGTTCAAAACTATTTCCAGCTTCCGCTGCATCCGAAAACTTCGTTTCTCACATCAGAGTTACTGGAGTATATCGTAACGTCAAATAACATGATAGATAAGTAAGGATCGATTAGATACATCACAGGAATAACGCTAATACGTGTTGTTTCGTTCAAAATATTTCCAGCTTCTGCTGAGTGCGAGAACTTCGTATCTCACATCTGAGTTACTGGAGTCCGTTGAAACGTCAAATAACATATTAGATAATTAAGGAACGATTAGATATATCACAGGAACAACGCTAATACGAGTTATTTCGTTCAAAACTATTTCCAGCTTCCGCTGCGTCCGAAAACTTCGTTTCTCACATCAGAGTTACTGGAGTCCATCGTAACGTCAAGTAACGTAATAGATAAGTAAGGGTCAATTAGATACATCACAGGAATAACGCTAATACGTGTAGTTTCGTTCAAAACTATTTCCAGCTTCCGCTGCATCCGAAAACTTCGTTTCTCACATCAGAGTTACTGGAGTCCATCGTAACGTCAAATAACTTGATAGATAAGTAAGGATCGATTAGATACATCACAGTAATGACGCTAATACGTATTGTTTCGTTCAAAACTATTTCCAGCTTCCGCTGCGTCCGAAAATTTCGCATCTCACATCAGAGTTACTGGAGTCCATCGTAACGTCAAATAACATTATAGATAAGTAAGGATCGATTAGATACATCACAGGAAAAATGCCAATACGTGCTGTTTCGTTCAAAACTATTTCCAGCTTCTGCTGAGTGCGAGAACTTCGTATCTCACATCTGAGTTACTGGAGTCCGTTGAAACGTCAAATAACATAGTAGATAAGTAAGGATCGACTAGATACATCACACGAACAACGCTAATACGTGTTGTTTCGTTCAAAACTATTTCCAGCTTCCGCTGCATCCGAAAACTTCGTTTCTCACATCAGAGTTACTGGAGTATATCGTAACGTCAAATAACATGATAGATAAGTAAGGATCGATTAGATACATCACAGGAATAACGCTAATACGTGTTGTTTCGTTCAAAATATTTCCAGCTTCTGCTGAGTGCGAGAACTTCGTATCTCACATCTGAGTTACTGGAGTCCGTTGAAACGTCAAATAACATATTAGATAATTAAGGAACGATTAGATATATCACAGGAACAACGCTAATACGAGTTATTTCGTTCAAAACTATTTCCAGCTTCCGCTGCGTCCGAAAACTTCGTTTCTCACATCAGAGTTACTGGAGTCCATCGTAACGTCAAGTAACGTAATAGATAAGTAAGGGTCAATTAGATACATCACAGGAATAACGCTAATACGTGTAGTTTCGTTCAAAACTATTTCCAGCTTCCGCTGCATCCGAAAACTTCGTTTCTCACATCAGAGTTACTGGAGTCCATCGTAACGTCAAATAACTTGATAGATAAGTAAGGATCGATTAGATACATCACAGTAATGACGCTAATACGTATTGTTTCGTTCAAAACTATTTCCAGCTTCCGCTGCGTCCGAAAATTTCGCATCTCACATCAGAGTTACTGGAGTCCATCGTAACGTCAAATAACATGATAGATAAGTAAGGATCGATTAGATACATCACAGGAATAACGCTAATACGTGTTGTTTCTTTCAAAACTATTTCCAGCTTCTGCTGAGTTCGAGAACTTCGTATCTCACATCAGAGCTACTGGAGTCCATCGTAACCTCAAATAACGTGATGGATAAGTAAGGATCGATTAGATACATCACAGGAATAACGCTAATACGTGTTGTTTCGTTCAAAACTATTTCCAGCTTCCGCTGCGTCCAAAAACTTCGTATCTCACATCAACGTTGCTGGAGTCCATCGTAACGTCAAATAACATGATAGATAAGTAAGGATCGATTAGATACATCACAGGAACAATGCCAATACGTGCTGTTTCGTTCAAAACTATTTCCAGCTTCTGCTGAGTGCGAGAACTTCGTATCTCACATCTGATTTACTGGAGTCCGTTGAAACGTCAAATAACATATTAGATAAGTAAGGAACGATTAGATACATCACAGGAATAACGCTAATACGTGTTATTTCGTTCAAAACTATTTCCAGATTCCGCTGCGTCCGAAAACATCGTCTCTCACATCAGAGTTACTGGAGTCCATCGTAAGGTCAAATAACGTGATAGATAAGTAAGGATATATTAGATACATCACAGGAACAACGCTAATACGTGTTGTTTCGTTCAAAACTATTTCCAGCTTCTGCTGAGTTCGAGAACTTCGTATCTCACATCAGAGTTACTGGAGTCCATCGTAACGTCAAATAACATAGTAGATAACTAAGGATCGATTAGACACAACACAGGAATAACGCTAATACGTGTTGTTTCGTTCAAAACTATTTCCAGCTTCCGCTGCGTCCAAAAACTTCGTATCTCACACCAAAGTTGCTGGAGTCCATCGTAACGTCAAATAACATGATAGATAAGTAAGGATCGATTAGATACATCACAGGAATAACGCTAATACGTGTTGTTTCGTTCAAAACTATTTCCAGCTTCTGCTGAGTACGAGAACTTCTTATCTCACATCTGAGTTACTGGAGTCCACCGTAACGTCAAATAACGTGATAGATAAGTAAGGATCGATTAGATACATCACAGGAATAACGCTAATACGTGTAGTTTCGTTCAAAACTATTTCCAGCTTCCGCTGCGTCCAAAAACTTCGTATCTCACATCAGAGTTGCTGGAGTCCATCGTAACCTCAAATAACATGTAGAAAGTTTTTTTAATCTCAAACCGGACAGAAAAATGAAGGGAAACACACTCAACGTTTCGCTATAGATTTATAGCTTCGTCAGGAGTGAAAAAAAAAAGTAAATAAACAAGTTGTCAAGAGAAACAAGTCGTCAAGAGAAACGAAAAGGTAACATGATTTTTAAACTAAACTACGAGTTGTTCGGAATAAAAGTAACTAGAACTAATTAAAGCTACTTTTTTTTTTTTTTTTTTTTTTTTTTTTTTTTTTTTTTTTTTAAATATATATATAATTAAATAATTAATTGACAGATCTATATCTTGTTTAAAGAGTCCAGAAAACTACAAAATATGTCATTTAAATTTTCAAAGTCCGTACGTTTATTAATAGAATTTCCAGACATTTTAATTTTACACATTTCTATGAAACGTCTTTTAAAAATATTAGATTCACTGTACAAAATATCAGTATTATCAAAATCAAAATTATGATTATTTACTAATGAATGCTCTACAAGCATTGAATGATTTTGATTATTTTTTTGAATATGATATTTATGTTGGTCTAAACGTTTTTTTAAATTTTGGCTCGTTTCACCTATATAAACAGAATTACAATTTGAACATTTGATTTCATAAACCACGTTAGGTTGTTTTAATTTCGGTGTTTTGGTTTTTAAATTCGAAAAAATTAAATTTAAATTATTCACAGATTTACTGGCTAAAATTAAATTATGTTTTTTGAAAATGTGTTTAAATGTATTGTGTAATGGTTCAATATAAGGCAAAGATATGTATTTATGATTCGAAGTTTGTCTAATGTTTTTAGAGACATTTGAATTTTGTAAGTATTTAATACGATTTTTAATTACTGATTCAATAAGATTTATTGGATAAGAATTTTGAATAAGAGTTTTCTTTATTAAATTTAAGTTATCATAAATGTAAACTTTATCAGAAAGTAAAATAGCTCGATCAGTTAATGAAATAATAGTTGCAATTTTATAATTTTTAGGTGTGTACGAGTGAAAATTTATGTACCTACCTGACCAGGTAGGTTTATGAAACCAATTAGTAATTAATTTATCATTCTGTCTGATAATATTTACATCAAGAAAACTCAATGAATTATTATTTTCTTTTTCTACTGTAAATTGTAATCTATTATGAAAAGAATTAAATTTATTTAAAACAAAATCTATCTTATCAGAAGGCAAAATCAATAAAATGTCATCTACATAACGAAAATATAACGTTAAATCGAATGATAAAGAGTTAATAACAGATTTTTCTAGTTCTTGCATAACAATTTCAGCTAAAGCCGGAGATAAAGGAGAACCCATTGCTGTACCAAAAATCTGTTTATAAAATTTATCATTGAAAGCAAAATAAGATGTTTCAAAACATAAATCAACTATTTCTAAAAAGTTACCTTTGGAAATATCAGTAAAATCTTTAATCTCTAACCACCTATCATTTATACTTTTTAAAGCTAAATCTTTAGGAATGTTAGTAAATAAAGAAATAACATCTAAAGAAATTATAATGCAATTATTTGGTACAGTTATTTGTTTTAATTTTTCTACGAGTTCAAAAGAATTTTTTATAAAATATTCTGATTTACTAGTAACCTGAGTAATGATTTTTGAAATAAATTTAGATAAGAAATATGGAGAAGAACCAATAGTGGAAACTATAGGACGAAGAGGTGTATTAGGTTTATGAATTTTTGGAATGCAGTATAATTTAGGAAATATGGGATGTTGTACTTTAAGAGATTTAGCAACAATATTACTAATTTCAACAGATTTCTCTATCTTATTAATAATACTGAAAGTTTTACGTTGATAAGATTCGGTGGGATCGTTAGCTAATTCTACATATGTATTATTATCAGACAGCATAGTTTGAACTTTTGAAAAATAATCAGTTTTATCAATTAAAACAGTTACATTGCTTTTATCAGCTGTAGTAACAATAATATTAGGATTATCTTTAAGAAATTTTTTACAAGACAAAACATCTCTAATAAGAATCTTATACTTTGATTTTTCAAAAGTTTTATCAATATTTCTAATATAATTTAAAAAATTAGAACAAAATTTATTTCTTATTTGTATTTTTGAAGGAGAATCTAAAGATTTAATACCAAACTCTAAGCTACTTAATACTTTTAAGAAATCTACTTGTTGTTTATGAAAATAAGGTAATGAAAATTTTTTGCCTAAAGCGAATATGTATTTTAAATTTGACGGAATCTCAGTGTTTGTATAATTTACAAGCCACTTATTTATTATATTTTGATCAAATTTAATGTAAAAATTTTTATCTCTAATAGAAATAAGATTATCTAACTTTCTAATCTGTGTTAATCGAATTTTATTAAAATACCTTTCATTTTTTTGATTTTCAAAATTTAGAAAATTAGTCAGTGTGATATTATCAAGAAAATTACTTAACTGACCTAAGGTATAATCTAATTTCCAAGTTAATTTGGCAAGAACTTTGAAAGTTACCTCTATTTCATATGAAAGAATTTTATTAGCAAAATCTGATACGTATCTGTCAATTTTGTGACATGACATATCGTACGCTCTTTTTAAAGGTTCAATTATATGACGAGGGAAAACTCCCTCTTTCCTACATTTAAGTAAAAAGAGCTTACGATTTTTCATTCTAGTAATTTTAATTAAAGTATTAGAATAAATTTTGCACAGTACCTTATTTTGGTGATCGTAGTGAAACTCGACAAAACCGTAAAACCCTATGTTTCTGATATCCATAATTGAAGTTTGTTCTTGTCCGATGAAAATAGTAAGTAGAAAGTTTTTTTAATCTCAAACCGGACAGAAAAATGAAGGGAAACACACTCAACGTTTCGCTATAGATTTATAGCTTCGTCAGGAGTGAAAAAAAAAGTAAATAAACAAGTTGTCAAGAGAAACAAGTCGTCAAGAGAAACGAAAAGGTAACATGATTTTTAAACTAAACTACGAGTTGTTCGGAATAAAAGTAACTAGAACTAATTAAAGCTACTTTTTTTTTTTTTTTTTTTTTTTTTTTTTTTTTTTTTTTTTTTTTTTTTTTTTTAATATATATATAATTAAATAATTAATTGACAGATCTATATCTTGTTTAAAGAGTCCAGAAAACTACAAAATATGTCATTTAAATTTTCAAAGTCCGTACGTTTATTAATAGAATTTCCAGACATTTTAATTTTACACATTTCTATGAAACGTCTTTTAAAAATATTAGATTCACTGTACAAAATATCAGTATTATCAAAATCAAAATTATGATTATTTACTAATGAATGCTCTACAAGCATTGAATGATTTTGATTATTTTTTTGAATATGATATTTATGTTGGTCTAAACGTTTTTTTAAATTTTGGCTCGTTTCACCTATATAAACAGAATTACAATTTGAACATTTGATTTCATAAACCACGTTAGGTTGTTTTAATTTCGGTGTTTTGATTTTTAAATTCGAAAAAATTAAATTTAAATTATTCACAGATTTACTGGCTAAAATTAAATTATGTTTTTTGAAAATGTGTTTAAATGTATTGTGTAATGGTTCAATATAAGGCAAAGATATGTATTTATGATTCGAAGTTTGTCTAATGTTTTTAGAGACATTTGAATTTTGTAAGTATTTAATACGATTTTTAATTACTGATTCAATAAGATTTATTGGATAAGAATTTTGAATAAGAGTTTTCTTTATTAAATTTAAGTTATCATAAATGTAAACTTTATCAGAAAGTAAAATAGCTCGATCAGTTAATGAAATAATAGTTGCAATTTTATAATTTTTAGGTGTGTACGAGTGAAAATTTATGTACCTACCTGACCAGGTAGGTTTATGAAACCAATTAGTAATTAATTTATCATTCTGTCTGATAATATTTACATCAAGAAAACTCAATGAATTATTATTTTCTTTTTCTACTGTAAATTGTAATCTATTTTCATCGGACAAGAACAAACTTCAATAAAATAACATGATAGATAAGTAAGGATCGATTAGATACATCACAGGAACAATGCCAATACGTGTTGTTTCGTTCAAAACTATTTAAAGCTTCCGCTGAATCCGAAAATTTCGCATCTCACATCAGAGTTACTGGAGTCCATCGTAACGTCAAATAACATGATAGATTAGTAAGGATCCATTAGATACATCACAGGAACAACGCTAATACGTGTTATTTCGTTCAAAACTATTTCCAGCTTCCGCTGCGTCCGAAAACTTCGTTTCTCACATCAGAGTTACTGGAGTCCATCGTAACGTCAAATAACGTGATAGATAAGTAAGGATCGATTAGATACATCACAGGAATAACGCTAATACGTGTAGTTTCGTTCAAAACTATTTCCAGCTTCCGCTGCGTCCAAAAACTTCGTATCTCACATCAGAGTTGCTGGAGTCCATCGTAAAATCAAATAACATGATAGATAAGTAAGGATCGATTAGATACATCACAGGAACAATGCCAATACGTGTTGTTTCGTTCAAAACTATTTCCAGCTTCCGCTGAGTCCGAAAATTTCGCATCTCACATCAGAGTTACTGGAGTCCATCGTAACGTCAAATAACATGATAGATTAGTAAGGATATATTAGATACATCACAGGAACAACGCTAATACGTATTGTTTCGTTCAAAACTATTTCCAGTTTACGCTGCGTCCGAAAACTTCGTATCTCACATCAGAGTTACTGGAGTCCATCGTAACGTCAAATAACATGATAGATAAGTAAGGATCGATTAGATACATCACAGGAATAACGCTAATACGTGTTGTTTCGTTCAAAACTATTTCCAGCTTCCGCTGCGTCCGAAAACTTCGTATCTCACATCAGAGATGCTGGAGTCCATCGTAACGTCAAATAACGTGATAGATAAGTAAGGATCGATTAGATACATCACAGAAACAATGCCAATACGTGCTGTTTCGTTCAAAACTAATTCCAGCTTCTGCTGAGTGCGAGAACTTCGTATCTCACATCTGAGTTACTGGAGTCCGTTGAAACGTCAAATAACATAGTAGATAAGTAAGGATCGATTAGATACATCACATGAACAACGCTAATACGTGTTGTTTCGTTCAAAATTATTTCCAGCTTCCGCTGCGTCCGAAAACTTCGTATCTCACATCAGAGTTACTGGAGTCCTTCGTAACGTCAAATAACGTGATAGATAAGTAAGGATCGATTAGATACATCACAGGAATAACGCTAATACGTGTTGTTTCTTTCAAAACTATTTCCAGCTTCTGCTAAGTGCGAGAACTTTGTATCTCACATCTGAGTTACTGGAGTCCGTTGAAACGTCAAATAACATATTAGATAAGTAAGGAACGATTAGATACATCACACGAACGACGCTAATACGTGTTGTTTCGTTCAAAACAATTTCCAGCTTCCGCTGCGTCCAAAAACTTCGTTTCTCACATCAGAGTTACTGGAGTCCATCGTAACGTCAAATAATATGATAGATAAGTAAGGATCGATTAGATACATCACAGGAATAACGCTAATACGTGTTGTTTCGTTCAAAACTATTTCCAGCTTCTGCTGAGTGCGAGAACTTCGTATCTCACGTCTGAGTTACTGGAGTCCGTTGAAACCTCAAATAACATATTAGATAAGTAAGGAACGATTAGATATATCACAGGAACAACGCTAATACGTGTTATTTCGTTCAAAACTATTTCCAGCTTCCGCTGCGTCCGAAAACTTCGTTTCTCACATCAGAGTTACTGGAGTCCATCGTAACGTCAAATAACGTGATAGATAAGTAAGGATCGATTAGATACATCACAGGAATAACGCTAATACGTGTAGTTTCGTTCAAAACTATTTCCAGCTTCCGCTGCGTCCAAAAACTTCGTTTCTCACATCAGAGTTACTGGAGTCCATCGTAATGTCAAATAACTTGATTGTTAAGTGAGGATCGATTAGATACATCACAGGAATGATGCTAATACGTGTTGTTTCGTTCAAAACTATTTCCAGCTTCCGCTGCGTCCGAAAATTTCGCATCTCACATCAGAGTTACTGGAGTCCATCGTAACGTCAAATAACATGATAGATAAGTATGGATCGATTAGATACATCACAGGAATAACGCTAATACGTGTTATTTCGTTCATAACTATTTCCAGATTCCGCTGCGTCCGAAAACTTCGTCTCTCACATCAGAGATACTGGAGTCCGTTGAAACGTCAAATAACATATTAGATAAGTAAGGATCGATTAGATACATCACAGGAACAACGCTAATACGTGTTATTTCGTTCAAAACTATTTCCAGCTTACGCTGCGTCCGAAAACTTCGTATCTCACATCAGAGTTACTGGAGTCCATCGTAACGTCAAATAACATTATAGATAAGTAAGGATCGATTAGATACATCACACGAACAACGCTAATACGTGTTGTTTCGTTCAAAACTATTTCCAGCTTCCGCTGCGTCCAAAAACTTCGTATCTCCCATCAAAGTTGCTGGAGTCCATCGTAACGTCAAATAACATGATAGATAAGTAAGGATCGATTAGATACATCACAGAAACAATGCCAATACGTGCTGTTTCGTTCAAAACTAATTCCAGCTTCTGCTGAGTGCGAGAACTTCGTATCTCACATCTGAGTTACTGGAGTCCGTTGAAACGTCAAATAACATAGTAGATAAGTAAGGATCGATTAGATACATCACATGAACAACGCTAATACGTGTTGTTTCGTTCAAAATTATTTCCAGCTTCCGCTGCGTCCGAAAACTTCGTTTCTCACATCAGAGTTACTGGAGTCCTTCGTAACGTCAAATAACGTGATAGATAAGTAAGGATCGATTAGATACATCACAGGAATAACGCTAATACGTGTTGTTTCTTTCAAAACTATTTCCAGCTTCTGCTAAGTGCGAGAACTTTGTATCTCACATCTGAGTTACTGGAGTCCGTTGAAACGTCAAATAACATATTAGATAAGTAAGGAACGATTAGATACATCACAAGAACGACGCTAATACGTGTTGTTTCGTTCAAAACAATTTCCAGCTTCCGCTGTGTCCAAAAACTTCGTTTCTCACATCAGAGTTACTGGAGTCCATCGTAACGTCAAATAATATGATAGATAAGTAAGGATCGATTAGATACATCACAGGAATAACGCTAATACGTGTTGTTTCGTTCAAAACTATTTCCAGCTTCTGCTGAGTGCGAGAACTTCGTATCTCACGTCTGAGTTACTGGAGTCCGTTGAAACCTCAAATAACATATTAGATAAGTAAGGAACGATTAGATATATCACAGGAACAACGCTAATACGTGTTATTTCGTTCAAAACTATTTCCAGCTTCCGCTGCGTCCGAAAACTTCGTTTCTCACATCAGAGTTACTGGAGTCCATCGTAACGTCAAATAACGTGATAGATAAGTAAGGATCGATTAGATACATCACAGGAATAACGCTAATACGTGTAGTTTCGTTCAAAACTATTTCCAGCTTCCGCTGCGTCCAAAAACTTCGTTTCTCACATCAGAGTTACTGGAGTCCATCGTAACGTCAAATAACTTGATAGTTAAGTGAGGATCGATTAGATACATCACAGGAATGATGCTAATACGTGTTGTTTCGTTCAAAACTATTTCCAGCTTCCGCTGCGTCCGAAAATTTCGCATCTCACATCAGAGTTACTGGAGTCCATCGTAACGTCAAATAACATGATAGATAAGTAAGGATCGATTAGATACATCACAGGAATAACGCTAATACGTGTTATTTCGTTCATAACTATTTCCAGATTCCGCTGCGTCCGAAAACTTCGTCTCTCACATCAGAGATACTGGAGTCAGTTGAAACGTCAAATAACATATTAGATAAGTAAGGATCGATTAGATACATCACAGGAACAACGCTAATACGTGTTATTTCGTTCAAAACTATTTCCAGCTTACGCTGCGTCCGAAAACTTCCTATCTCACATCAGAGTTACTGGAGTCCATCGTAACGTCAAATAACATTATAGATAAGTAAGGATCGATTAGATACATCACACGAACAACGCTAATACGTGTTGTTTCGTTCAAAACTATTTCCAGCTTCCGCTGCGTCCAACAACTTCGTATCTCCCATCAAAGTTGCTGGAGTCCATCGTAACGTCAAATAACATGATAGATAAGTAAGGATCGATTAGATACATCACAGAAACAATGCCAATACGTGCTGTTTCGTTCAAAACTAATTCCAGCTTCTGCTGAGTGCGAGAACTTCGTATCTCACATCTGAGTTACTGGAGTCCGTTGAAACGTCAAATAACATAGTAGATAAGTAAGGATCGATTAGATACATCACATGAACAACGCTAATACGTGTTGTTTCGTTCAAAATTATTTCCAGCTTCCGCTGCGTCCGAAAACTTCGTTTCTCACATCAGAGTTACTGGAGTCCTTCGTAACGTCAAATAACGTGATAGATAAGTAAGGATCGATTAGATACATCACAGGAATAACGCTAATACGTGTTGTTTCTTTCAAAACTATTTCCAGCTTCTGCTAAGTGCGAGAACTTTGTATCTCACATCTGAGTTACTGGAGTCCGTTGAAACGTCAAATAACATATTAGATAAGTAAGGAACGATTAGATACATCACAGGAACAACGCTAATACGTGTTATTTCGTTCAAAACTATTTCCAGCTTCCGCTGCGTCCAAAAACTTCGTATCTCTCATCAGAGTTGCTGGAGTCCATCGTAACCTCAAATAACATGATAGATAAGTAAGGATCGATTAGATACATCACAGGAACAATGCCAATACGTGTTGTTTCGTTCAAAACTATCTCCAGCTTCCGCTGAGTCCGAAAATTTCGCATCTCACATCACAGTTACTGGAGTCCATCGTAACGTCAAATAACATGATAGATAAGTAAGGATCGATTAGATACATCACAGGAACAACGCTAATACGTGTTATTTCGTTCAAAACCATTTCCAGTTTCCGCTGCGTCCGAAAACTTCGTATCTCACATCAAAGTTGCTGGAGTCCATCGTAACGTCAAATAACATGATAGATAAGTAAGGATCGATTAGATACATCACAGGAATAACGCTAATACGTGTTGTTTCGTTCAAAACTATTTCCAGCTTCTGCTGAGTGCGAGAACTTCGTATCTCACATCTGAGTTACTGGAGTCCGTTGAAACGTCAAATAACATATTAGATAAGTAAGGAACGATTAGATACATCACAGGAACAACGCTAATACGTGTTATTTCGTTCAAAACTATTTCCAGCTTCCGCTGCGTCCAAAAACTTCGTATCTCACATCAAAGTTGCTGGAGTCCATCGTAACGTCAAATAACATGATAGATAAGTAAGGATCGATTAGATACATCACAGGAACAATGCCAATACGTGCTATTTCGTTCAAAACTATTTCCAGCTTCTGCTGAGTGCGAGAACTTCGTATCTCACATCTGAGTTACCGGAGTCCGTTGAAACGTCAAATAATATAGTAGATAAGTAAGGATCGATTAGATACATCACACGAACGACGCTAATACGTGTTGTTTCGTTCAAAACTATTTCCAGCTTCTGCTGAGTGCGAGAACTTCGTATCTCACATCAGAGTTACTGGAGCCCGTTGAAACGTCAAATAACATATTAGATAAGTAAGGATCGATTAGATACATCACAGGAACAACGCTAATACGTGTTGTTTCGTTCAAAACTATTTCCAGCTTCTGCTGAGTGCGAGAACTTCGTATCTCACATCAGAGTTACTGGAGTCCGTTGGAACGTCAAATAACATGATGGATAAGTAAGGATCGATTAGATACATCACAGGAACAATGCTAATACGCGTTGTTTCGTTCAAAACTATTTCCGGCTTCTGCTGAGTGCGAGAACTTCGTATCTCACATCAGAGTTACTGGAGTCCGTTGGAACGTCAATTAACATATTAGATAAGTAAGCATCGATTAGATACATCACAGGAACAACGCAAATACGTGTTATTTCGTTCAAAACTATTTCAAGCTTCTGCTGCGTCCGAAAACTTCGTATCTCATATCAGAGTTACTGGAGTCCATCGTAACGTCAAATAACATGATAGATAAGTAAGGATCGATTAGATACATCACAGGAACAATGCTAATACGTGTTGTTTCGTTCAAAACTATTTCCAGCTTCTGCTGAGTGCGAGAACTTCGTATCTCACATCAGAGTTACTGGAGTCCATCGTAACGTCAAATAACATGATAGATAAGTAAGGATCGATTAGATACATCACAGGAACAACGCTAATACGTGTTATTTCGTTCAAAACCATTTCCAGTTTCCGCTGCGTCCGAAAACTTCGTATCTCACATCAAAGTTGCTGGAGTCCATCGTAACGTCAAATAACATGATGGATAAGTAAGGATCGATTAGATACATCACAGGAATAACGCCAATACGTGTTGTTTCGTTCAAAACTATTTCCAGCTTCCGCTGCGTCCAAAAACTTCGTATCTCACATCAAAGTTGCTGGAGTCCATCGTAACGCCAAATAACATGATAGATAAGTAAGGATCGATTAGATACATCACAGGAACAATGCCAATACGTGCTGTTTCGTTCAAAACTAATTCCAGATTCTGCTGAGTGCGAGAACTTCGTATCTCACATCTGAGATACTGGAGTCCGTTGAAACGTCAAATAACATAGTAGATAAGTAAGGATCGATTAGATACATCACACGAACAACGCTAATACGTGTTGTTTCGTTCAAAACTATTTCCAGCTTCCGCTGCATCCGAAAACTTCGTTTCTCACATCAGAGTTACTGGAGTCCATCGTAACGTCAAGTAACATGATAGATAAGTAAGGATCGATTAGATACATCACAGGAATAACGCTAATACGTGTTGTTTCGTTCAAAACTATTTCCAGCTTCTGCTGAGTGCGAGAACTTCGTATCTCACATCTGAGTTACTGGAGTCCGTTGAAACGTCAAATAACATATTAGATAAGTAAGGAACGATTAGATACATCACAGGAACAACGCTAATACGTGTTATTTCGTTCAAAACTATTTCCAGCTTCCGCTGCGTCCAAAAACTTCGTATCTCACATCAAAGTTGCTGGAGTCCATCGTAACGTCAAATAACGTGATAGATAAGTAAGGATCGATTAGATACATCACAGGAATAACGCTAATACGTGTTGTTTCGTTCAAAACTATTTCCAGCTTCTGCTGAGTGCGAGAACTTCGTATCTCACATCTGAGTTACTGGAGTCCGTTGAAACGTCAAATAACATATTAGATAAGTAAGGAACGATTAGATACATCACAGGAACAACGCTAATACGTGTTATTTCGTTCAAAACTATTTCCAGCTTCCGCTGCGTCCAAAAACTTCGTATCTCACATCAAAGTTGCTGGAGTCCATCGTAACGTCAAATAACGTGATAGATAAGTAAGGATCGATTAGATACATCACAGGAATAACGCTAATACGTGTAGTTTCGTTCAAAACTATTTCCAGCTTCCGCTGCGTCCAAAAACTTCGTTTCTCACATCAGAGTTACTGGAGTCCATCGTAACGTCAACTAACTTGATAGATAAGTAAGGATCGATTAGATACATCACAGGAATGACGCTAATACGTGTTGTTTCGTTCAAAACTATTTCCAGCTTCCGCTGCGTCCGAAAACTTCGTCTCTCACATCAGAGTTACTGGAGTCCATCGTAACGTCAAACAACGTGATAGATAAGTAAGGATCGATTAGATACATCACATGAACAACGCTAATACGTGTTGTTTCGTTCAAAACTATTTCCAGCTTCTGCTGAGTTCGAGAACTTCGTATCTCACATCAGAGTTACTGGAGTCCATCGTAACGTCAAATAACATAGTAGATAAGTAAGGATCGATTAGATACATCACACGAACAACGCTAATACGTGTTGTTTCGTTCAAAACTATTTCCAGCTTCCGCTGCGTCCGAAAACTTCGTCTCTCACATCAGAGTTACTTGAGTCCATCGTAACGTCAAACGACGTGATAGATAAGTAAGGATCGATTAGATACATCACATGAACAACGCTAATACGTGTTGTTTCGTTCAAAACTATTTCCAGCTTCTGCTGAGTTCGAGAACTTCGTATCTCACATCAGAGTTACTGGAGTCCATCGTAACGTCAAATAACATAGTAGATAAGTAAGGATCGATTAGATACATCACACGAACAACGCTAATACGTGTTGTTTCGTTCAAAACTATTTCCAGCTTCCGTTGCGTCCGAAAACATCGTATCTCACATCAGAGTTACTGGAGTCCATCGTAACGTCAAATAACATGATAGATAAGGAAGGATCGATTAGATACATCACAGGAATAACGCTAATACGTGTCGTGTCGTTCAAAACTATTTCCAGCTTCCGCTGCGTCCGAAAACTTCGTATCTCACATCAGAGTTACTGGAGTCCATCGTAGCGTCAAATAACGTGATACATAAGTAAGGATCGATTAGATACATCACAGGAACAAGGCTAATACGTGTTGTTTCGTTCAAAACTATTTCCAGCTTCCGCTGCGTCCGAAAATTTCGCATCTCACATCAGAGTTACTGGAGTCCGTTGAAACGTCAAATAACATATTAGATAAGTAAGCAACGATTAGATACATCACAGGAACAACGCTAATACGTGTTATTTCGTTCAAAACTATTTCCAGCTTCCGCTGCGTCCGAAAACTTCGTTTCTCACACCAGAGTTACTGGAGTCCATCGTAACGTCAAATAACGTGATAGATAAGTAAGGATCGATTAGATACATCACAGGAATAACGCTAATACGTGTAGTTTCGATCAAAACTATTTCCAGCTTCCGCTGCGTCCAAAAACTTCGTTTCTCACATCAGAGTTACTGGAGTCCATCGTAACGTCAAATAACATGATAGATAAGTAAGGATCGATTAGATACATCACAGGAACAATGCCAATACGTGCTATTTCGTTCAAAACTATTTCCAGCTTCTGCTGAGTGCGAGAACTTCGTATCTCACATCTGAGTTACCGGAGTCCGTTGAAACGTCAAATAATATAGTAGATAAGTAAGGATCGATTAGATACATCACACGAACGACGCTAATACGTGTTGTTTCGTTCAAAACTATTTCCAGCTTCTGCTGAGTGCGAGAACTTCGTATCTCACATCAGAGTTACTGGAACCCGTTGAAACGTCAAATAACATATTAGATAAGTAAGGATCGATTAGATACATCACAGGAACAACGCTAATACGTGTTGTTTCGTTCAAAACTATTTCCAGCTTCTGCTGAGTGCGAGAACTTCGTATCTCACATCAGAGTTACTGGAGTCCGTTGGAACGTCAAATAACATGATGGATAAGTAAGGATCGATTAGATACATCACAGGAACAATGCTAATACGCGTTGTTTCGTTCAAAACTATTTCCGGCTTCTGCAGAGTGCGAGAACTTCGTATCTCACATCAGAGTTACTGGAGTCCGTTGGAACGTCAATTAACATATTAGATAAGTAAGCATCGATTAGATACATCACAGGAACAACGCAAATACGTGTTATTTCGTTCAAAACTATTTCAAGCTTCTGCTGCGTCCGAAAACTTCGTATCTCATATCAGAGTTACTGGAGTCCATCGTAACGTCAAATAACATGATAGATAAGTAAGGATCGATTAGATACATCACAGGAACAATGCTAATACGTGTTGTTTCGTTCAAAACTATTTCCAGCTTCTGCTGAGTGCGAGAACTTCGTATCTCACATCAGAGTTACTGGAGTCCGTTGAAACGTCAAATAACATATTAGATAAGTAAGGATCGATTAGATACATCACAGGAACAATGCTAATACGTGTTGTTTCGTTCAAAACTATTTCCAGCTTCTGCTGAGTGCGAGAACTTCGTATCTCACATCAGAGTTACTGGAGTCCGTTGGAACGTCAATTAACATATTAGATAAGTAAGGATCGATTAGATACATCACAGGAACAACGCTAATACGTGTTATTTCGTTCAAAACTATTTCCAGCTTCCGCTGCGTCCGAAAACTTCGTATCTCACATCAGAGTTACTGGAGTCCATCGTAACGTCAAATAACGTAATAAAGTAAGGATCGATTAGATACATCACAGGAATAATGCTAATACGTGTTGTTTCGTTCAAAACTATTTCCAGCTTCCGCTGCGTCCGAAAATTTCGTATCTCACATCAGAGTTACTGGAGTCCATCGTAACGTCAAGTAACATGATAGATAAGTAAGGATCGATTAGATACATCACAGGAACAAGGCTAACACGTGTTGTTTCGTTCAAAACTATTTCCAGCTTCTGCTGAGTGCGAGGACTTCGTATCTCACATCAGAGTTACTTGAGTCCGTTGAAACGTCAAACAACATATTAGATAAGTAAGGATCGATTAGATACATCATAGGAACAACGTTAATACGTGTTATTTCCTTCAAAACTATTTCCAGCTTCCGCTGGGTCCAAAAACTTCGTATCTCACATCAGAGTTGCTGGAGTCCATCGTAACCTCAAATAACATGATAGATAAGTAAGGATCGATTAGATACATCACGGGAACTATGCTAGTACGTGTTGTTTCGTTCAAAATTATTTCCAGCTTCCGCTGCGTCCGAAAATTTCGCATCTCACATCAGAGTTACTGGAGTCCATCGTAACGTCAAATAACATGATAGATAAGTAAGGATCGATTAGATACATCACATTAACAGTGCTAATACGTGTTGTTTCGTTCAAAACTATTTCCAGCTTCTGCTGAGTGCGAGAACTTCGTATCTCACATCAGAGTTACTTGAGTCCGTTGAAACGTCAAACAACATATTAGATAAGTAAGGATCGATTAGATACATCATAGGAACAAAGTTAATACGTGTTATTTCCTTCAAAACTATTTCCAGCTTCCGCTGCGTCCGAAAACTTCGTATCTCACATCAGAGTTACTGGAGTCCATCGTAACGTCAAATAACATGATAGATAAGTAAGGATCGATTAGATACATCACAGGAACAAGGCTAATACGTGTTGTTTCGTTCAAAACTATTTCCAGCTTCCGCTGCGTCCGAAAATTTCGCAACTCACATCAGAGTTACTGGAGCCCGTTGAAACGTCAAATAACATATTATATAAGTAAGCAACGATTAGATACATCACAGGAACAACGCTAATACGTGTTATTTCGTTCAAAACTATTTCCAGCTTCCGCTGCGTCCGAAAACTTCGTTTCTCACATCAGAGTTACTGGAATCCATCGTAACGTCAAATAACATGATAGATAAGTAAGGATCGATTAGATACATCACAGGAACAATGCTAATACGTGTTGTTTCGTTCAAAACTATTTCCAGTTTCTGCTGAGTGCGAGAACTTCGTATCTCACATCAGAGTTACTGGAGTTCGTTGGAACGTCAAATAACATATTAGATAAATAGGGATCGATTAGATACATCACAGGAACAAGGCTAATACGTGTTATTTCGCTCAAAACTATTTCTAGCTTCCGCTGCGTCCGAAAACTTCGTATCTCACATCAGAGTTACTGGAGTCCATCGTAACGTCAAATAACATGATAGATAAGTAAGGATCGATTAGATACATCACAGGAACAATGCTAATACGTGTTGTTTCGCTAAAAACTATTTCCAGCTTCTGCTGAGTGCGAGGACTTCGTATCTCACATCAGAGTTACTTGAGTCCGTTGAAACGTCAAACAACATATTAGATAAGTAAGGATCGATTAGATACATCATAGGAACAACGTTAATACGTGTTATTTCCTTCAAAACTATTTCCAGCATCCGCTGCGTCCGAAAACTTCGTATCTCACATCAGAGTTACTGGAGTCCATCGTAAAGTCAAATAACATGATAGATAAGTAAGGATCGATTAGATACATCACAGGAACAAGGCTAATACGTGTTGTTTCGTTCAAAACTATTTCCAGCTTCCGCTGCGTCCGAAAATTTCGCATCTCACATCAGAGATACTGGAGTCCGTTGAAACGTCAAATAACATATTAGATAAGTAAGCAACGATTAGATACATCATAGGAACAACGCTAATACGTGTTATTTCGTTCAAAACTATTTCCAGCTTCCGCTGCGTCCGAAAACTTCGTTTCTCACATCAGAGTTACTGGAGTCCATCGTAACGTCAAATAACCTGATAGATAAGTAAGGATCGATTAGATACATCACAGGAATAACGCTAATACGTGTAGTTTCGTTCAAAACTATTTCCAGCTTCCGCTGCGTCCAAAAACTTCGTTTCTCACATCAGAGTTACTGGAGTCCATCGTAACGTCAACTAACTTGATAGATAAGTAAGGATCGATTAGATACATCACAGGAATGACGCTAATACGTGTTGTTTCGTTCAAAACTATTTCCAGCTTCCGCTGCGTCCGAAAACTTCGTCTCTCACATCAGAGTTACTGGAGTCCATCGTAACGTCAAACAACGTGATAGATAAGTAAGGATCGATTAGATACATCACATGAACAACGCTAATACGTGTTGTTTCGTTCAAAACTATTTCCAGCTTCTGCTGAGTTCGAGAACTTCGTATCTCACATCAGAGTTACTGGAGTCCATCGTAACGTCAAATAACATAGTAGATAAGTAAGGATCGATTAGATACATCACACGAACAACGCTAATACGTGTTGTTTCGTTCAAAACTATTTCCAGCTTCCGCTGCGTCCGAAAACTTCGTCTCTCACATCAGAGTTACTTGAGTCCATCGTAACGTCAAACGACGTGATAGATAAGTAAGGATCGATTAGATACATCACATGAACAACGCTAATACGTGTTGTTTCGTTCAAAACTATTTCCAGCTTCTGCTGAGTTCGAGAACTTCGTATCTCACATCAGAGTTACTGGAGTCCATCGTAACGTCAAATAACATAGTAGATAAGTAAGGATCGATTAGATACATCACACGAACAACGCTAATACGTGTTGTTTCGTTCAAAACTATTTCCAGCTTCCGTTGCGTCCGAAAACATCGTATCTCACATCAGAGTTACTGGAGTCCATCGTAACGTCAAATAACATGATAGATAAGGAAGGATCGATTAGATACATCACAGGAATAACGCTAATACGTGTCGTGTCGTTCAAAACTATTTCCAGCTTCCGCTGCGTCCGAAAATTTCGCATCTCACATCAGAGTTACTGGAGTCCGTTGAAACGTCAAATAACATATTAGATAAGTAAGCAACGATTAGATACATCACAGGAACAACGCTAATACGTGTTATTTCGTTCAAAACTATTTCCAGATTCCGCTGCGTCCGAAAACTTCGTCTCTCACATCAGAGTTACTGGAGTCCATCGTAACGTCAAACAACGTGATAGATAAGTAAGGATCGATTAGATACATCACATGAACAACGCTAATACGTGTTGTTTCGTTCAAAACTATTTCCAGCTTCTGCTGAGTTCGAGAACTTCGTATCTCACATCAGAGTTACTGGAGTCCATCGTAACGTCAAATAACATAGTAGATAAGTAAGGATCGATTAGATACATCACACGAACAACGCTAATACGTGTTGCTTCGTTCAAAACTATTTCCAGCTTCCGCTGCGTCCGAAAACATCGTATCTCACATCAGAGTTACTGGAGTCCATCGTAACGTCAAATAACATGATAGATAAGGAAGGATCGATTAGATACATCACAGGAATAACGCTAATACGTGTCGTTTCGTTCAAAACTATTTCCAGCTTCCGCTGCGTCCGAAAACTTCGTATCTCACATCAGAGTTACTGGAGTCCATCGTAACGTCAAATAACATGATAGATAAGTAAGGATCGATTAGATACATCACAGGAACAATGCTAATACGTGTTGTTTCGTTCAAAACTATTTCCAGCTTCTGCTGAGTGCGAGAACTTCGTATCTCACATCAGAGTTACTGGAGTTCGTTGAAACGCCAAATAATATATTAGATAAGTAAGGATCGATTAGATACATCACAGGAACAACGCTAATACGTGTTATTTCGTTCAAAACTATTTCCAGCTTCCGCTGCGTCCGAAAACTTCGTATCTCACATCAGAGTTACTGGAGTCCATCGTAGCGTCAAATAACGTGATACATAAGTAAGGATCGATTAGATACATCACAGGAACAAGGCTAATACGTGTTGTTTCGTTCAAAACTATTTCCAGCTTCCGCTGCGTCCGAAAATTTCGCATCTCACATCAGAGATACTGGAGTCCGTTGAAACGTCAAATAACATATTAGATAAGTAAGCAACGATTAGATACATCACAGGAACAACGCTAATACGTGTTATTTCGTTCAAAACTATTTCCAGCTTCCGCTGCGTCCGAAAACTTCGTTTCTCACACCAGAGTTACTGGAGTCCATCGTAACGTCAAATAACGTGATAGATAAGTAAGGATCGATTAGATACATCACAGGAATAACGCTAATACGTGTAGTTTCGATCAAAACTATTTCCAGCTTCCGCTGCGTCCAAAAACTTCGTTTCTCACATCAGAGTTACTGGAGTCCATCGTAACGTCAAATAACTTGATAGATAAGTAAGGATCGATTAGATACATCACAGGAATGATGCTAATACGTGTTGTTTCGTTCAAAACTATTTCCAGCTTCCGCTGCGTCCAAAAACTTCGTATCTCACATCAGAGTTGCTGGAGTCCATCGTAAAATCAAATAACATGATAGATAAGTAAGGATCGATTAGATACATCACAGGAACAATGCCAATACGTGTTGTTTCGTTCAAAACTATTTCCAGCTTCCGCTGAGTCCGAAAATTTCGCATCTCACATCAGAGTTACTGGAGTCCATCGTAACGTCAAATAACATGATAGATTAGTAAGGATATATTAGATACATCACAGGAACAACGCTAATACGTATTGTTTCGTTCAAAACTATTTCCAGTTTACGCTGCGCCCGAAAACTTCGTATCTCACATCAGAGTTACTGGAGTCCATCGTAACGTCAAATAACATGATAGATAAGTAAGGATCGATTAGATACATCACAGGAATAACGCTAATACGTGTTGTTTCGTTCAAAACTATTTCCAGCTTCCGCTGCGTCCGAAAACTTCGTATCTCACATCAGAGTTGCTGGAGTCCATCGTAACGTCAAATAACGTGATAGATAAGTAAGGATCGATTAGATACATCACAGGAATAACGCTAATACGTGTTGTTTCGTTCAAAACTATTTCCAGCTTCCGCTGCATCCGAAAACTTCGTTTCTAACATCAGAGTTACTGGAGTATATCGTAACGTCAAATAACATGATAGATAAGTAAGGATCGATTAGATACATCACAGGAATAACGCTAATACGTGTTGTTTCGTTCAAAACTATTTCCAGCTTCTGCTGAGTGCGAGAACTTCGTATCTCACATCTGAGTTACTGGAGTCCGTTGAAACGTCAAATAACATATTAGATAAGTAAGGAACGATTAGATACATCACAGGAACAACGCTAATACGTGTTATTTCGATCAAAACTATTTCCAGCTTCCGCTGCGTCCGAAAACTTCGTTTCTCACATCAGAGATACTGGAGTCCATCGTAAAGTCAAATAACGTGATAGATAAGTAAGGATCGATTAGATACATCACAAGAATAACGCTAATACGTGTACTTTCGTTCAAAACTATTTCCAGCTTCCGCTGCGTACAAAAACTTCGTTTCTCACATCAGAGTTACTGGAGTCCATCGTAACGTCAAATAACTTGATAGATAAGTAAGGATCGATTAGATACATCACAGGAATGAAGCTAATACGTGTTGTTTCGTTCAAAACTATTTCCAGCTTCCGCTGCGTCCGAAAGCTTCGTATCACACATCAGAGTTGCTGGAGTCCATCGTAACGTCAAATAAAATGATAGATAAGTAAGGATCGATTAGATACATCACAGGAACAATGCTAATACGTGTTGTTTCGTTCAAAACTATTTCCAGCTTCTGCTGAGTGCGAGAACTTCGTATCTCACATCTGAGTTACTGGAGTCCGTTGAAACGTCAAATAACATATTAGATAAGTAAGGATCGATTAGATACATCACAGGAACAACGCTAATACGTATTATTTCGTTCAAAACTATTTCCAGCTTCCGCTGCGTCCGAAAACTTCGTTTCTCACATCAGAGTTACTGGAGTCCATCGTAACGTCAAATAACGTGATGGATAAGTAAGGATCGATTAGACACAACACAGGAATAACGCTAATACGTGTTGTTTCGTTCAAAACTATTTCCAGCTTCCGCTTGGTCCAAAAACTTCATATCTCACATCAGAGTTGCTGGAGTCCATCGTAACCTCAAATAACATGATAGATAAGTAAGGATCGATTAGATACATCACAGGAACAATGCCAATACGTGTTGTTTCGTTCAAAACTATTTCCAGCTTCCGCTGAGTCCGAAAATTTCGCATCTCACATCAGAGTTACTGGAGTCCATCGTAACGTCAAATAACATGATAGATTAGTAAGGATCCATTAGATACATCTCAGGAACAACGCTAATACGTATTGTTTCGTTCAAAACTATTTCCAGCTTACGCTGCGTCCGAAAACTTCGTATCTCACATCAGAGTTACTGGAGTGCATCGTAAGGTCAAATAAATGATAGATAAGTAAGGATCGATTAGATACATCACAGGAATAACGCTAATACGTGTTGTTTCTTTCAAAACTATTTCCAGCTTCCGCTGCGTCCGAAAACTTCGTATCTCACATCAGAGTTACTGGAGTCCATCGTAACGTCAAATAACATGATAGATAAGTAAGGATCGATTAGATACATCACAGGAACAATGCTAACACGTGTTGTTTCGTTCAAAACTATTTCCAGCTTCTGCTGAGTGCGAAAACTTCGTATCTCACATCAGAGTTACTGGAGTTCGTTGGAATGTCAAATAACATATTAGATAAGTAAGGATCGATTAGATACATCACAGGAACAACGCTAATACGTGTTATTTCGTTCAAAACTATTTCCAGCTTCCGCTGCGTCCGAAAACTTCGTATCTCACATCAGAGTTACTGGAGTCCATCGTAACGTCAAATAACATGATAGATAAGTAAGGATCGATTAGATACATCACAGGAACAATGCTAATACGTGTTGTTTCGTTCAAAACTGTTACCAGCTTCTGCTGAGTGCGAGAACTTCGTATCTCACATCAGAGTTACTTGAGTCCGTTGAAACGTCAAACAACATATTAGATAAGTAAGGATCGATTAGATACATCACAGGAACAACGTTAATACGTGTTATTTCCTTCAAAAGTATTTCCAGCTTCCGCTGCGTCCGAAAACTTCGTATATCACATCAGAGTTACTGGAGTCCATCGTAACGTCAAATAACGTAATAAAGTAAGGATCGATTAGATACATCACAGGAATAATGCTAATACGTGTTGTTTCGTTCAAAACTATTTCCAGCTTCCGCTGCGTCCGAAAACTTCGTATCTCACATCAGAGTTACTGGAGTCCATCGTAACGTCAAGTAACATGATAGATAAGTAAGGATCGATTAGATACATCACAGGAACAAGGCTAACACGTGTTGTTTCGTTCAAAACTATTTCCAGCTTCTGCTGAGTGCGAGAACTTCGTATCTCACATCAGAGTTACTGGAGTCCGTTGAAACGTCAAATAACATATTAGATAAGTAAGGATCGATTAGATACATCACAGGAACAACGCTAATACGTGTTATTTCGTTCAAAACTATTTCCAGCTTCCGCTGCGTCCGAAAACTTCGTATCTCACATCAGAGTTACTGGAGTCCATCGTAACGTCAAATAACATGATAGATAAGTAAGGATCGAATAGATACATCACAGGAACAATGCTAATACGTGTTGTTTCGTTCAAAACTATTTCCAGCTTCTGCTGAGAGCGAGAACTTCGTATCTCACATCAGAGTTACTGGAGTTAGTTGAAACGTCAAATAACATATTAGATAAGTAAGGATCGATTAGATACATCACAGGAACAACGCTAATACGTGTTATTTCGTTCAAAACTATTTCCAGCTTACGCTGCGTCCGAAAACTTCGTATCTCACATCAGAGTTACTGGAGTCCATCGTAACGTCAAATAACGTGATAGATAAGTAAGGATCGATTAGATACATCACAGGAATAACGCTAATACGTGTTGTTTCGTTCAAAACTATTTCCAGCTTCCGCTGCGTCCAAAAACTTCGTATCTCACATCAAAGTTGCTGGAGTCCATCATAACGTCAAATAACATGATAGATAAGTAAGGATCGATTAGATACATCACAGGAACAATGCCAATACGTGCTGTTTCGTTCAAAACTATTTCCAGCTTCTGCTGAGTGCGAGAACTTCGTATCTCACATCTGAGTCACTGGAGTCCGTTGAAACGTCAAATAACACAGTAGATAAGTAAGAATCGATTAGATACATCACACGAACTACGCTAATACGTGTTGTTTCGTTCAAAACTATTTCCAGCTTCCGCTGCATCCGAAAACTTCGTTTCTCACATCAGAGTTACTGGAGTCCATCGTAAGGTCAAATAACATGATAGATAAGTAAGGATCGATTAGATACATCACAGGAATAACGCTAATACGTGTTGTTTCGTTCAAAACTATTTCCAGCTTCTGCTGAGTGCGAGAACTTTGTATCTCACATCTGAGTTACTGGAGTCCGTTGAAACGTCAAATAACATATTAGATAAGTAAGGAACGATTAGATACATCACAGGAACAACGCTAATACGTGTTATTTCGTTCAAAACTACTTCCAGCTTCCGCTGCGTCCAAAAACTTCGTATCTCTCATCAGAGTTGCTGGAGTCCATCGTAACCTCAAATAACATGATAGATAAGTAAGGATCGATTAGATACATCACAGGAACAATGCCAATACGTGTTGTTTCGTTCAAAACTATCTCCAGCTTCCGCTGAGTCCGAGAATTTCGCATCTCACATCACAGTTACTGGAGTCCATCGTAACGTCAAATAACATGATAGATAAGTAAGGATCGATTAGATACATCACAGGAACAACGCTAATACGTGTTATTTCGTTCAAAACCATTTCCAGTTTCCGCTGCGTCCGAAAACTTCGTATCTCACATCAGAGTTACTGGAGTCCATCGTAAGGTCAAATAACATGATAGATAAGTAAGGATCGATTAGATACATCACAGGAATAACGCTAATACGTGTTGTTTCGTTCAAAACTATTTCCAGCTTCCGCTGCGTCCGAGAACTTCGTATCTCACATCAGAGTTACTGGAGTCCATCGTAACGTCAAATAACATAGTAGATAAGTAAGGATCGATTAGATACATCACACGAACAACGCTAATACGTGTTGTTTCGTTCAAAACTATTTCCAGCTTCCGCTGCGTCCGAAAACTTCGTTTCTCACATCAGAGTTACTGGAGTCCATCCTAACGTCAAATAACGTGATAGATAAGTAATTATCGATTAGATACATCACAGGAATAACGCTAATACGTGTTGTTTCGTTCAAAACTATTTCCAGCTTCCGCTGCGTCCAAAAACTTCGTATCTCACATCAAAGTTGCTGGAGTCCATCGTAACGTCAAATAACATGATAGATAAGTAAGGATCGATTAGATACATCACAGGAACAACGCTAATACGTGTTGTTTCGTTCAAAACTATTTCCAGCTTCCGCTGCATCCGAAAACTTCGTTTCTCACATCAGAGTTACTGGAGTCCATCGTAACGTCAAATAACATGATAGATAAGTAAGGATCTATTAGATACATCACAGGAATAACGCTAATACGTGTTGTTTCGTTCAAAACTATTTCCAGCTTCTGCTGAGTGCGAGAACTTCGTATCTCACATCTGAGTTACTGGAGTCCGTTGAAACGTCAAATAACATATTAGATAAGTAAGGAACGATTAGATACATCACAGGAACAACGCTAATACGTGTTATTTCGTTCAAAACTATTTCCAGCTTCCGCTGCGTCCAAAAACTTCGTATCTCACATCAAAGTTGCTGGAGTCCATCGTAACGTCAAATAACATGATAGATAAGTAAGGATCGATTAGATACATCACAGGAACAATGCCAATACGTGCTATTTCGTTCAAAACTATTTCCAGCTTCTGCTGAGTGCGAGAACTTCGTATCTCACATCTGAGTTACCGGAGTCCGTTGAAACGTCAAATAATATAGTAGATAAGTAAGGATCGATTAGATACATCACACGAACGACGCTAATACGTGTTGTTTCGTTCAAAACTATTTCCAGCTTCCGCTGCATCCGAAAACTTCGTTTCTCACATCAGAGTTACTGGAGTCCATCGTAACGTCAAATAATATGATAGATAAGTAAGGATCGATTAGATACATCACAGGAATAACGCTAATACGTGTTGTTTCGTTCAAAACTATTTCCAGCTTCTGCTGAGTGCGAGAACTTCGTATCTCACGTCTGAGTTACTGGAGTCCGTTGAAACCTCAAATAACATATTAGATAAGTAAGGAACGATTAGATATATCACAGGAACAACGCTAATACGTGTTATTTCGTTCAAAACTATTTCCAGCTTCCGCTGCGTCCGAAAACTTCGTTTCTCACATCAGAGTTACTGGAGTCCATCGTAACGTCAAATAACGTGATAGATAAGTAAGGATCGATTAGATACATCACAGGAATAACGCTAATACGTGTAGTTTCGTTCAAAACTATTTCCAGCTTCCGCTGCGTCCAAAAACTTCGTTTCTCACATCAGAGTTACTGGAGTCCATCGTAACGTCAAATAACTTGATAGTTAAGTGAGGATCGATTAGATACATCACAGGAATGATGCTAATACGTGTTGTTTCGTTCAAAACTATTTCCAGCTTCCGCTGTGTCCGAAAATTTCGCATCTCACATCAGAGTTACTGGAGTCCATCGTAACGTCAAATAATATGATAGATAAGTAAGGATCGATTAGATACATCACAGGAATAACGCTAATACGTGCTGTTTCGTTCAAAACTAATTCCAGCTTCTGCTGAGTGCGAGAACTTCGTATCTCACATCTGAGTTACTGGAGTCCGTTGAAACGTCAAATAACATATTAGATAAGTAAGCATCGATTAGATACATCACAGGAACAACGCAAATACGTGTTATTTCGTTCAAAACTATTTCAAGCTTCTGCTGCGTCCGAAAACTTCGTTTCTCACATCAGAGTTACTGGAGTCCATCGTAACGTCAAATAACATTATAGATAAGTAAGTATCGATTAGATACATCACACGAACAACGCTAATACGTGTTGTTTCGTTCAAAACTATTTCCAGCTTCCGCTGCGTCCAAAAACTTCGTATCTCCCATCAAAGTTGCTGGAGTCCATCGTAACGTCAAATAACATGATAGATAAGTAAGGATCGATTAGATACATCACAGAAACAATGCCAATACGTGCTGTTTCGTTCAAAACTAATTCCAGCTTCTGCTGAGTGCGAGAACTTCGTATCTCACATCTGAGTTACTGGAGTCCGTTGAAACGTCAAATAACATATTAGATAAGTAAGCATCGATTAGATACATCACAGGAACAACGCAAATACGTGTTATTTCGTTCAAAACTATTTCAAGCTTCTGCTGCGTCCGAAAACTTCGTTTCTCACATCAGAGTTACTGGAGTCCTTCGTAACGTCAAATAACGTGATAGATAAGTAAGGATCGATTAGATACATCACAGGAATAACGCTAATACGTGTTGTTTCGTTCAAAACTATTTCCAGCTTCCGCTGCGTCCAAAAACTTCGTTTCTCACATCAGAGTTACTGGAGTCCTTCGTAACGTCAAATAACGTGATAGATAAGTAAGGATCGATTAGATACATCACAGGAATAACGCTAATACGTGTTGTTTCGTTCAAAACTATTTCCAGCTTCTGCTGAGTGCGAGAACTTCGTATCTCACATCAGAGTTACTGGAGTTCATCGTAACGTCAAATAACATGATAGATTAGTAAGGATCGATTAGATACATCACAGGAACAACGCTAATACGTGTTGTTTCGTTCAAAACTATTTCCAGCTTCTGCTGAGTGCGAGAACTTCGTATCTCACATCAGAGTTACTGGAGTCCGTTGGAACGTCAAATAACATGATGGATAAGTAAGGATCGATTAGATACATCACAGGAACAATGCTAATACGCGTTGTTTCGTTCAAAACTATTTCCGGCTTCTGCTGAGTGCGAGAACTTCGTATCTCACATCAGAGTTACTGGAGTTCGTTGGAACGTCAATTAACATATTAGATAAGTAAGCATCGATTAGATACATCACAGGAACAACGCAAATACGTGTTATTTCGTTCAAAACTATTTCAAGCTTCTGCTGCGTCCGAAAACTTCGTATCTCATATCAGAGTTACTGGAGTCCGTTGAAACGTCAAATAACATTAGATAAGTAAGGATCGATTAGATACATCACAGGAACAATGCTAATACGTGTTGTTTCGTTCAAAACTATTTCCAGCTTCTGCTGAGTGCGAGAACTTCGTATCTCACATCAGAGTTACTGGAGTCCATCGTAACGTCAAATAACATGATAGATAAATAAGGATCGATTAGATACATCACAGGAACAATGCTAATACGTGTTGTTTCGTTCAAAACTATTTCCAGCTTCTGCTGAGTGCGAGAACTTCGTATCTCACATCAGAGTTACTGGAGTCCGCTGAAACTTCAAATAACATATTAGATAAGTAAGGATCGATTAGATACATCACAGGATCAACGCTAATACGTGTTGTTTCGTTCAAAACTATTTCCAGCTTCTGCTGAGTGCGAGAATTTCGTATCTCACATCAGAGTTACTGGAGTCCATCGTAACGTCAAATAACATGATATATAAGTAAGGATCGATTAGATACATCACAGGAACAATGCTAATACGTGTTGTTTCGTTCAAAACTATTTAAAGCTTCTGCTGAGTGCGAGAACTTCGTATCTCACATCAGAGTTACTGGAGTCCGTTGAGACGTCAAACAACATATTAGATAAGTAAGGATCGATTAGATACATCACAGGAACAACGCTAATACGTGTTATTTCCTTCAAAACTATTTCCAGCTTCCGCTGCGTCCGAAAACTTCATATATCACATCAGAGTTACTGGAGTCCATCGTAACGTCAAATAACGTAATAGATAAGTAAGGATCGATTAGATATATCACAGGAACAACCCTAATACGTATTGTTTCGTTCAAAACTATTTCCAGCTTACGCTGCGTCCGAAAACTTCGTATCTCACATCAGAGATACTGGAGTCCATCGTAACGTCAAATAACATGATAGATAAGTAAGGATCGATTAGATACATCACAGGAACAATGCTAATACGTGTTGTTTCGTTCAAAACTATTTCCAGCTTCTGCTGAGTGCGAGAACTTCGTATCTCACATCAGAGTTACTGGAGCCCGTTGAAACGTCAAATAACATATTAGATAAGTAAGGATCGATTAGATACATCACAGGAACAACGCTAATACGTGTTGTTTCGTTCAAAACTATTTCCAGCTTCTGCTGAGTGCGAGAACTTCGTATCTCACATCAGAGTTACTGGAGTCCGTTGGAACGTCAAATAACATGATAGATAAGTAAGGATCGATTAGATACATCACAGGAACAACGCTAATACGTGTTATTTCGTTCAAAACTATTTCCAGCTTCCGCTGCGTCCGAAAACTTCGTATCTCACATCAGAGTTACTGGAGTCCATCGTAACGTCAAATAACATGATAGATAAGTAAGGATCGATTAGATACATCACAGGAACAATGCTAATAAGTGTTGCTTCGTTCAAAACTATTTCCAGCTTCTGCTGAGTGCGAGAACTTCGTATCTCACATCTGAGTTACTGGAGTCCGTTGAAACGTCAAATAACATATTAGATAAGTAAGGATCGATTAGCTACATCACAGGAACAATGCTAATACGTGTTGTTTCGTTCAAAACTATTTCCAGCTTCTGCTGAGTGCGAGAACTTCGTATCTCACATCAGAGTTACTGGAGTCCGTTGAAACGTCAAATAACATATTAGATAAGTAAGGATCGATTAGATACATCACACGAACAACGCTAATACGTGTTGTTTCGTTCAAAACTATTTCCAGCTTCCGCTGCATCCGAAAACTTCGTTTCTCACATCAGAGTTACTGGAGTCCATCGTAACGTGAAATAACATGATAGATAAGTAAGGATCTATTAGATACATCACAGGAATAACGCTAATACGTGTTGTTTCGTTCAAAACTATTTCCAGCTTCTGCTGAGTGCGAGAACTTCGTATCTCACATCTGAGTTACTGGAGTCCGTTGAAACGTCAAATAACATATTAGATAAGTAAGGAACGATTAGATACATCACAGGAACAACGCTAATACGTGTTATTTCGTTCAAAACTATTTCCAGCTTCCGCTGCGTCCAAAAACTTCGTATCTCACATCAAAGTTGCTGGAGTCCATCGTAACGTCAAATAACATGATAGATAAGTAAGGATCGATTAGATACATCACAGGAACAATGCCAATACGTGCTATTTCGTTCAAAACTATTTCCAGCTTCTGCTGAGTGCGAGAACTTCGTATCTCACATCTGAGTTACCGGAGTCCGTTGAAACGTCAAATAATATAGTAGATAAGTAAGGATCGATTAGATACATCACACGAACGACGCTAATACGTGTTGTTTCGTTCAAAACAATTTCCAGCTTCCGCTGCGTCCGAAAACTTCGTTTCTCACATCAGAGTTACTGGAGTCCATCGTAACGTCAAATAATATGATAGATAAGTAAGGATCGATTAGATACATCACAGGAACAACGCTAATACGTGTTGTTTCGTTCAAAACTATTTCCAGCTTCCGCTGCATCCGAAAACTTCGTTTCTCACATCAGAGTTACTGGAGTCCATCGTAACGTCAAATAACATGATAGATAAGTAAGGATCGATTAGATACATCACAGGAACAATGCTAATACGTGTTGTTTCGTTCAAAACTATTTAAAGCTTCTGCTGAGTGCGAGAACTTCGTATCTCACATCAGAGTTACTGGAGTCCGTTGAGACGTCAAACAACATATTAGATAAGTAAGGATCGATTAGATACATCACAGGAACAACGCAAATACGTGTTATTTCCTTCAAAACTATTTCCAGCTTCCGCTGCGTCCGAAAACTTCATATATCACATCAGAGTTACTGGAGTCCATCGTAACGTCAAATAACATGATAGATAAGTAAGGATCGATTAGATATATCACACGAACAACGCTAATACGTGTTGTTTCGTTCAAAACTATTTCCAGCTTCCGCTGCGTCCGAAAACTTCGTATCTCACATCAGAGTTGCTGGAGTCCATCGTAAAATCAAATAACATGATAGATAAGTAAGGATCGATTAGATACATCACAGGAACAATGCCAATACGTGTTGTTTCGTTCAAAACTATTTCCAGCTTCCGCTGAGTCCGAAAATTTCGCATCTCACATCAGAGTTACTGGAGTCCATCGTAACGTCAAATAACATGATAGATTAGTAAGGATATATTAGATACATCACAGGAACAACGCTAATACGTATTGTTTCGTTCAAAACTATTTCCAGTTTACGCTGCGCCCGAAAACTTCGTATCTCACATCAGAGTTACTGGAGTCCATCGTAACGTCAAATAACATGATAGATAAGTAAGGATCGATTAGATACATCACAGGAATAACGCTAATACGTGTTGTTTCGTTCAAAACTATTTCCAGCTTCCGCTGCGTCCGAAAACTTCGTATCTCACATCAGAGTTGCTGGAGTCCATCGTAACGTCAAATAACGTGATAGATAAGTAAGGATCGATTAGATACATCACAGGAATAACGCTAATACGTGTTGTTTCGTTCAAAACTATTTCCAGCTTCCGCTGCATCCGAAAACTTCGTTTCTAACATCAGAGTTACTGGAGTATATCGTAACGTCAAATAACATGATAGATAAGTAAGGATCGATTAGATACATCACAGGAATGATGCTAATACGTGTTGTTTCGTTCAAAACTATTTCCAGCTTCCGCTGCGTCCAAAAACTTCGTATCTCACATCAGAGTTGCTGGAGTCCATCGTAAAATCAAATAACATGATAGATAAGTAAGGATCGATTAGATACATCACAGGAACAATGCCAATACGTGTTGTTTCGTTCAAAACTATTTCCAGCTTCCGCTGAGTCCGAAAATTTCGCATCTCACATCAGAGTTACTGGAGTCCATCGTAACGTCAAATAACATGATAGATTAGTAAGGATATATTAGATACATCACAGGAACAACGCTAATACGTATTGTTTCGTTCAAAACTATTTCCAGTTTACGCTGCGCCCGAAAACTTCGTATCTCACATCAGAGTTACTGGAGTCCATCGTAACGTCAAATAACATGATAGATAAGTAAGGATCGATTAGATACATCACAGGAATAACGCTAATACGTGTTGTTTCGTTCAAAACTATTTCCAGCTTCCGCTGCGTCCGAAAACTTCGTATCTCACATCAGAGTTGCTGGAGTCCATCGTAACGTCAAATAACGTGATAGATAAGTAAGGATCGATTAGATACATCACAGGAATAACGCTAATACGTGTTGTTTCGTTCAAAACTATTTCCAGCTTCCGCTGCATCCGAAAACTTCGTTTCTAACATCAGAGTTACTGGAGTATATCGTAACGTCAAATAACATGATAGATAAGTAAGGATCGATTAGATACATCACAGGAATAACGCTAATACGTGTTGTTTCGTTCAAAACTATTTCCAGCTTCTGCTGAGTGCGAGAACTTCGTATCTCACATCTGAGTTACTGGAGTCCGTTGAAACGTCAAATAACATATTAGATAAGTAAGGAACGATTAGATACATCACAGGAACAACGCTAATACGTGTTATTTCGATCAAAACTATTTCCAGCTTCCGCTGCGTCCGAAAACTTCGTTTCTCACATCAGAGATACTGGAGTCCATCGTAAAGTCAAATAACGTGATAGATAAGTAAGGATCGATTAGATACATCACAAGAATAACGCTAATACGTGTACTTTCGTTCAAAACTATTTCCAGCTTCCGCTGCGTACAAAAACTTCGTTTCTCACATCAGAGTTACTGGAGTCCATCGTAACGTAAAATAACTTGATAGATAAGTAAGGATCGATTAGATACATCACAGGAATGAAGCTAATACGTGTTGTTTCGTTCAAAACTATTTCCAGCTTCCGCTGCGTCCGAAAGCTTCGTATCACACATCAGAGTTGCTGGAGTCCATCGTAACGTCAAATAAAATGATAGATAAGTAAGGATCGATTAGATACATCACAGGAATAACGCTAATACGTGTTGTTTCGTTCAAAACTATTTCCAGCTTCCGCTGCGTCCGAAAACTTCGTATCTCACATCAGAGTTGCTGGAGTCTATCGTAACGTCAAATAACGTGATAGATAAGTAAGGATCGATTAGATACATCACAGGAATAACGCTAATACGTGTAGTTTCGTTCAAAACTATTTCCAGCTTCCGCTGCATCCGAAAACTTCGTTTCTAACATCAGAGTTACTGGAGTATATCGTAACGTCAAATAACATGATAGATAAGTAAGGATCGATTAGATACATCACAGGAATGATGCTAATACGTGTTGTTTCGTTCAAAACTATTTCCAGCTTCCGCTGCGTCCAAAAACTTCGTATCTCACATCAGAGTTGCTGGAGTCCATCGTAAAATCAAATAACATGATAGATAAGTAAGGATCGATTAGATACATCACAGGAACAATGCCAATACGTGTTGTTTCGTTCAAAACTATTTCCAGCTTCCGCTGAGTCCGAAAATTTCGCATCTCACATCAGAGTTACTGGAGTCCATCGTAACGTCAAATAACATGATAGATTAGTAAGGATATATTAGATACATCACAGGAACAACGCTAATACGTATTGTTTCGTTCAAAACTATTTCCAGTTTACGCTGCGCCCGAAAACTTCGTATCTCACATCAGAGTTACTGGAGTCCATCGTAACGTCAAATAACATGATAGATAAGTAAGGATCGATTAGATACATCACAGGAATAACGCTAATACGTGTTGTTTCGTTCAAAACTATTTCCAGCTTCCGCTGCGTCCGAAAACTTCGTATCTCACATCAGAGTTGCTGGAGTCCATCGTAACGTCAAATAACGTGATAGATAAGTAAGGATCGATTAGATACATCACAGGAATAACGCTAATACGTGTTGTTTCGTTCAAAACTATTTCCAGCTTCCGCTGCATCCGAAAACTTCGTTTCTAACATCAGAGTTACTGGAGTATATCGTAACGTCAAATAACATGATAGATAAGTAAGGATCGATTAGATACATCACAGGAATAACGCTAATACGTGTTGTTTCGTTCAAAACTATTTCCAGCTTCTGCTGAGTGCGAGAACTTCGTATCTCACATCTGAGTTACTGGAGTCCGTTGAAACGTCAAATAACATATTAGATAAGTAAGGAACGATTAGATACATCACAGGAACAACGCTAATACGTGTTATTTCGATCAAAACTATTTCCAGCTTCCGCTGCGTCCGAAAACTTCGTTTCTCACATCAGAGATACTGGAGTCCATCGTAAAGTCAAATAACGTGATAGATAAGTAAGGATCGATTAGATACATCACAAGAATAACGCTAATACGTGTACTTTCGTTCAAAACTATTTCCAGCTTCCGCTGCGTACAAAAACTTCGTTTCTCACATCAGAGTTACTGGAGTCCATCGTAACGTCAAATAACTTGATAGATAAGTAAGGATCGATTAGATACATCACAGGAATGAAGCTAATACGTGTTGTTTCGTTCAAAACTATTTCCAGCTTCCGCTGCGTCCGAAAGCTTCGTATCACACATCAGAGTTGCTGGAGTCCATCGTAACGTCAAATAAAATGATAGATAAGTAAGGATCGATTAGATACATCACAGGAACAATGCTAATACGTGTTGTTTCGTTCAAAACTATTTCCAGCTTCTGCTGAGTGCGAGAACTTCGTATCTCACATCTGAGTTACTGGAGTCCGTTGAAACGTCAAATAACATATTAGATAAGTAAGGATCGATTAGATACATCACAGGAACAACGCTAATACGTATTATTTCGTTCAAAACTATTTCCAGCTTCCGCTGCGTCCGAAAACTTCGTTTCTCACATCAGAGTTACTGGAGTCCATCGTAACGTCAAATAACGTGATGGATAAGTAAGGATCGATTAGACACAACACAGGAATAACGCTAATACGTGTTGTTTCGTTCAAAACTATTTCCAGCTTCCGCTTGGTCCAAAAACTTCATATCTCACATCAGAGTTGCTGGAGTCCATCGTAACCTCAAATAACATGATAGATAAGTAAGGATCGATTAGATACATCACAGGAACAATGCCAATACGTGTTGTTTCGTTCAAAACTATTTCCAGCTTCCGCTGAGTCCGAAAATTTCGCATCTCACATCAGAGTTACTGGAGTCCATCGTAACGTCAAATAACATGATAGATTAGTAAGGATCCATTAGATACATCTCAGGAACAACGCTAATACGTATTGTTTCGTTCAAAACTATTTCCAGCTTACGCTGCGTCCGAAAACTTCGTATCTCACATCAGAGTTACTGGAGTGCATCGTAAGGTCAAATAAATGATAGATAAGTAAGGATCGATTAGATACATCACAGGAATAACGCTAATACGTGTTGTTTCTTTCAAAACTATTTCCAGCTTCCGCTGCGTCCGAAAACTTCGTATCTCACATCAGAGTTACTGGAGTCCATCGTAACGTCAAATAACATGATAGATAAGTAAGGATCGATTAGATACATCACAGGAACAATGCTAACACGTGTTGTTTCGTTCAAAACTATTTCCAGCTTCTGCTGAGTGCGAAAACTTCGTATCTCACATCAGAGTTACTGGAGTTCGTTGGAATGTCAAATAACATATTAGATAAGTAAGGATCGATTAGATACATCACAGGAACAACGCTAATACGTGTTATTTCGTTCAAAACTATTTCCAGCTTCCGCTGCGTCCGAAAACTTCGTATCTCACATCAGAGTTACTGGAGTCCATCGTAACGTCAAATAACATGATAGATAAGTAAGGATCGATTAGATACATCACAGGAACAATGCTAATACGTGTTGTTTCGTTCAAAACTGTTACCAGCTTCTGCTGAGTGCGAGAACTTCGTATCTCACATCAGAGTTACTTGAGTCCGTTGAAACGTCAAACAACATATTAGATAAGTAAGGATCGATTAGATACATCACAGGAACAACGTTAATACGTGTTATTTCCTTCAAAAGTATTTCCAGCTTCCGCTGCGTCCGAAAACTTCGTATATCACATCAGAGTTACTGGAGTCCATCGTAACGTCAAATAACGTAATAAAGTAAGGATCGATTAGATACATCACAGGAATAATGCTAATACGTGTTGTTTCGTTCAAAACTATTTCCAGCTTCCGCTGCGTCCGAAAACTTCGTATCTCACATCAGAGTTACTGGAGTCCATCGTAACGTCAAGTAACATGATAGATAAGTAAGGATCGATTAGATACATCACAGGAACAAGGCTAACACGTGTTGTTTCGTTCAAAACTATTTCCAGCTTCTGCTGAGTGCGAGAACTTCGTATCTCACATCAGAGTTACTGGAGTCCGTTGAAACGTCAAATAACATATTAGATAAGTAAGGATCGATTAGATACATCACAGGAACAACGCTAATACGTGTTATTTCGTTCAAAACTATTTCCAGCTTCCGCTGCGTCCGAAAACTTCGTATCTCACATCAGAGTTACTGGAGTCCATCGTAACGTCAAATAACATGATAGATAAGTAAGGATCGAATAGATACATCACAGGAACAATGCTAATACGTGTTGTTTCGTTCAAAACTATTTCCAGCTTCTGCTGAGAGCGAGAACTTCGTATCTCACATCAGAGTTACTGGAGTTAGTTGAAACGTCAAATAACATATTAGATAAGTAAGGATCGATTAGATACATCACAGGAACAACGCTAATACGTGTTATTTCGTTCAAAACTATTTCCAGCTTACGCTGCGTCCGAAAACTTCGTATCTCACATCAGAGTTACTGGAGTCCATCGTAACGTCAAATAACGTGATAGATAAGTAAGGATCGATTAGATACATCACAGGAATAACGCTAATACGTGTTGTTTCGTTCAAAACTATTTCCAGCTTCCGCTGCGTCCAAAAACTTCGTATCTCACATCAAAGTTGCTGGAGTCCATCATAACGTCAAATAACATGATAGATAAGTAAGGATCGATTAGATACATCACAGGAACAATGCCAATACGTGCTGTTTCGTTCAAAACTATTTCCAGCTTCTGCTGAGTGCGAGAACTTCGTATCTCACATCTGAGTCACTGGAGTCCGTTGAAACGTCAAATAACACAGTAGATAAGTAAGAATCGATTAGATACATCACACGAACTACGCTAATACGTGTTGTTTCGTTCAAAACTATTTCCAGCTTCCGCTGCATCCGAAAACTTCGTTTCTCACATCAGAGTTACTGGAGTCCATCGTAAGGTCAAATAACATGATAGATAAGTAAGGATCGATTAGATACATCACAGGAATAACGCTAATACGTGTTGTTTCGTTCAAAACTATTTCCAGCTTCTGCTGAGTGCGAGAACTTTGTATCTCACATCTGAGTTACTGGAGTCCGTTGAAACGTCAAATAACATATTAGATAAGTAAGGAACGATTAGATACATCACAGGAACAACGCTAATACGTGTTATTTCGTTCAAAACTACTTCCAGCTTCCGCTGCGTCCAAAAACTTCGTATCTCTCATCAGAGTTGCTGGAGTCCATCGTAACCTCAAATAACATGATAGATAAGTAAGGATCGATTAGATACATCACAGGAACAATGCCAATACGTGTTGTTTCGTTCAAAACTATCTCCAGCTTCCGCTGAGTCCGAGAATTTCGCATCTCACATCACAGTTACTGGAGTCCATCGTAACGTCAAATAACATGATAGATAAGTAAGGATCGATTAGATACATCACAGGAACAACGCTAATACGTGTTATTTCGTTCAAAACCATTTCCAGTTTCCGCTGCGTCCGAAAACTTCGTATCTCACATCAGAGTTACTGGAGTCCATCGTAAGGTCAAATAACATGATAGATAAGTAAGGATCGATTAGATACATCACAGGAATAACGCTAATACGTGTTGTTTCGTTCAAAACTATTTCCAGCTTCCGCTGCGTCCGAGAACTTCGTATCTCACATCAGAGTTACTGGAGTCCATCGTAACGTCAAATAACATAGTAGATAAGTAAGGATCGATTAGATACATCACACGAACAACGCTAATACGTGTTGTTTCGTTCAAAACTATTTCCAGCTTCCGCTGCGTCCGAAAACTTCGTTTCTCACATCAGAGTTACTGGAGTCCATCCTAACGTCAAATAACGTGATAGATAAGTAATTATCGATTAGATACATCACAGGAATAACGCTAATACGTGTTGTTTCGTTCAAAACTATTTCCAGCTTCCGCTGCGTCCAAAAACTTCGTATCTCACATCAAAGTTGCTGGAGTCCATCGTAACGTCAAATAACATGATAGATAAGTAAGGATCGATTAGATACATCACAGGAACAACGCTAATACGTGTTGTTTCGTTCAAAACTATTTCCAGCTTCCGCTGCATCCGAAAACTTCGTTTCTCACATCAGAGTTACTGGAGTCCATCGTAACGTCAAATAACATGATAGATAAGTAAGGATCTATTAGATACATCACAGGAATAACGCTAATACGTGTTGTTTCGTTCAAAACTATTTCCAGCTTCTGCTGAGTGCGAGAACTTCGTATCTCACATCTGAGTTACTGGAGTCCGTTGAAACGTCAAATAACATATTAGATAAGTAAGGAACGATTAGATACATCACAGGAACAACGCTAATACGTGTTATTTCGTTCAAAACTATTTCCAGCTTCCGCTGCGTCCAAAAACTTCGTATCTCACATCAAAGTTGCTGGAGTCCATCGTAACGTCAAATAACATGATAGATAAGTAAGGATCGATTAGATACATCACAGGAACAATGCCAATACGTGCTATTTCGTTCAAAACTATTTCCAGCTTCTGCTGAGTGCGAGAACTTCGTATCTCACATCTGAGTTACCGGAGTCCGTTGAAACGTCAAATAATATAGTAGATAAGTAAGGATCGATTAGATACATCACACGAACGACGCTAATACGTGTTGTTTCGTTCAAAACTATTTCCAGCTTCCGCTGCATCCGAAAACTTCGTTTCTCACATCAGAGTTACTGGAGTCCATCGTAACGTCAAATAATATGACAGATAAGTAAGGATCGATTAGATACATCACAGGAATAACGCTAATACGTGTTGTTTCGTTCAAAACTATTTCCAGCTTCTGCTGAGTGCGAGAACTTCGTATCTCACGTCTGAGTTACTGGAGTCCGTTGAAACCTCAAATAACATATTAGATAAGTAAGGAACGATTAGATATATCACAGGAACAACGCTAATACGTGTTATTTCGTTCAAAACTATTTCCAGCTTCCGCTGCGTCCGAAAACTTCGTTTCTCACATCAGAGTTACTGGAGTCCATCGTAACGTCAAATAACGTGATAGATAAGTAAGGATCGATTAGATACATCACAGGAATAACGCTAATACGTGTAGTTTCGTTCAAAACTATTTCCAGCTTCCGCTGCGTCCAAAAACTTCGTTTCTCACATCAGAGTTACTGGAGTCCATCGTAACGTCAAATAACTTGATAGTTAAGTGAGGATCGATTAGATACATCACAGGAATGATGCTAATACGTGTTGTTTCGTTCAAAACTATTTCCAGCTTCCGCTGTGTCCGAAAATTTCGCATCTCACATCAGAGTTACTGGAGTCCATCGTAACGTCAAATAATATGATAGATAAGTAAGGATCGATTAGATACATCACAGGAATAACGCTAATACGTGCTGTTTCGTTCAAAACTAATTCCAGCTTCTGCTGAGTGCGAGAACTTCGTATCTCACATCTGAGTTACTGGAGTCCGTTGAAACGTCAAATAACATATTAGATAAGTAAGCATCGATTAGATACATCACAGGAACAACGCAAATACGTGTTATTTCGTTCAAAACTATTTCAAGCTTCTGCTGCGTCCGAAAACTTCGTTTCTCACATCAGAGTTACTGGAGTCCATCGTAACGTCAAATAACATTATAGATAAGTAAGTATCGATTAGATACATCACACGAACAACGCTAATACGTGTTGTTTCGTTCAAAACTATTTCCAGCTTCCGCTGCGTCCAAAAACTTCGTATCTCCCATCAAAGTTGCTGGAGTCCATCGTAACGTCAAATAACATGATAGATAAGTAAGGATCGATTAGATACATCACAGAAACAATGCCAATACGTGCTGTTTCGTTCAAAACTAATTCCAGCTTCTGCTGAGTGCGAGAACTTCGTATCTCACATCTGAGTTACTGGAGTCCGTTGAAACGTCAAATAACATATTAGATAAGTAAGCATCGATTAGATACATCACAGGAACAACGCAAATACGTGTTATTTCGTTCAAAACTATTTCAAGCTTCTGCTGCGTCCGAAAACTTCGTTTCTCACATCAGAGTTACTGGAGTCCTTCGTAACGTCAAATAACGTGATAGATAAGTAAGGATCGATTAGATACATCACAGGAATAACGCTAATACGTGTTGTTTCGTTCAAAACTATTTCCAGCTTCCGCTGCGTCCAAAAACTTCGTTTCTCACATCAGAGTTACTGGAGTCCTTCGTAACGTCAAATAACGTGATAGATAAGTAAGGATCGATTAGATACATCACAGGAATAACGCTAATACGTGTTGTTTCGTTCAAAACTATTTCCAGCTTCTGCTGAGTGCGAGAACTTCGTATCTCACATCAGAGTTACTGGAGTTCATCGTAACGTCAAATAACATGATAGATTAGTAAGGATCGATTAGATACATCACAGGAACAACGCTAATACGTGTTGTTTCGTTCAAAACTATTTCCAGCTTCTGCTGAGTGCGAGAACTTCGTATCTCACATCAGAGTTACTGGAGTCCGTTGGAACGTCAAATAACATGATGGATAAGTAAGGATCGATTAGATACATCACAGGAACAATGCTAATACGCGTTGTTTCGTTCAAAACTATTTCCGGCTTCTGCTGAGTGCGAGAACTTCGTATCTCACATCAGAGTTACTGGAGTTCGTTGGAACGTCAATTAACATATTAGATAAGTAAGCATCGATTAGATACATCACAGGAACAACGCAAATACGTGTTATTTCGTTCAAAACTATTTCAAGCTTCTGCTGCGTCCGAAAACTTCGTATCTCATATCAGAGTTACTGGAGTCCGTTGAAACGTCAAATAACATTAGATAAGTAAGGATCGATTAGATACATCACAGGAACAATGCTAATACGTGTTGTTTCGTTCAAAACTATTTCCAGCTTCTGCTGAGTGCGAGAACTTCGTATCTCACATCAGAGTTACTGGAGTCCATCGTAACGTCAAATAACATGATAGATAAATAAGGATCGATTAGATACATCACAGGAACAATGCTAATACGTGTTGTTTCGTTCAAAACTATTTCCAGCTTCTGCTGAGTGCGAGAACTTCGTATCTCACATCAGAGTTACTGGAGTCCGCTGAAACTTCAAATAACATATTAGATAAGTAAGGATCGATTAGATACATCACAGGATCAACGCTAATACGTGTTGTTTCGTTCAAAACTATTTCCAGCTTCTGCTGAGTGCGAGAATTTCGTATCTCACATCAGAGTTACTGGAGTCCATCGTAACGTCAAATAACATGATATATAAGTAAGGATCGATTAGATACATCACAGGAACAATGCTAATACGTGTTGTTTCGTTCAAAACTATTTAAAGCTTCTGCTGAGTGCGAGAACTTCGTATCTCACATCAGAGTTACTGGAGTCCGTTGAGACGTCAAACAACATATTAGATAAGTAAGGATCGATTAGATACATCACAGGAACAACGCTAATACGTGTTATTTCCTTCAAAACTATTTCCAGCTTCCGCTGCGTCCGAAAACTTCATATATCACATCAGAGTTACTGGAGTCCATCGTAACGTCAAATAACGTAATAGATAAGTAAGGATCGATTAGATATATCACAGGAACAACCCTAATACGTATTGTTTCGTTCAAAACTATTTCCAGCTTACGCTGCGTCCGAAAACTTCGTATCTCACATCAGAGATACTGGAGTCCATCGTAACGTCAAATAACATGATAGATAAGTAAGGATCGATTAGATACATCACAGGAACAATGCTAATACGTGTTGTTTCGTTCAAAACTATTTCCAGCTTCTGCTGAGTGCGAGAACTTCGTATCTCACATCAGAGTTACTGGAGCCCGTTGAAACGTCAAATAACATATTAGATAAGTAAGGATCGATTAGATACATCACAGGAACAACGCTAATACGTGTTGTTTCGTTCAAAACTATTTCCAGCTTCTGCTGAGTGCGAGAACTTCGTATCTCACATCAGAGTTACTGGAGTCCGTTGGAACGTCAAATAACATGATAGATAAGTAAGGATCGATTAGATACATCACAGGAACAACGCTAATACGTGTTATTTCGTTCAAAACTATTTCCAGCTTCCGCTGCGTCCGAAAACTTCGTATCTCACATCAGAGTTACTGGAGTCCATCGTAACGTCAAATAACATGATAGATAAGTAAGGATCGATTAGATACATCACAGGAACAATGCTAATAAGTGTTGCTTCGTTCAAAACTATTTCCAGCTTCTGCTGAGTGCGAGAACTTCGTATCTCACATCTGAGTTACTGGAGTCCGTTGAAACGTCAAATAACATATTAGATAAGTAAGGATCGATTAGCTACATCACAGGAACAATGCTAATACGTGTTGTTTCGTTCAAAACTATTTCCAGCTTCTGCTGAGTGCGAGAACTTCGTATCTCACATCAGAGTTACTGGAGTCCGTTGAAACGTCAAATAACATATTAGATAAGTAAGGATCGATTAGATACATCACACGAACAACGCTAATACGTGTTGTTTCGTTCAAAACTATTTCCAGCTTCCGCTGCATCCGAAAACTTCGTTTCTCACATCAGAGTTACTGGAGTCCATCGTAACGTGAAATAACATGATAGATAAGTAAGGATCTATTAGATACATCACAGGAATAACGCTAATACGTGTTGTTTCGTTCAAAACTATTTCCAGCTTCTGCTGAGTGCGAGAACTTCGTATCTCACATCTGAGTTACTGGAGTCCGTTGAAACGTCAAATAACATATTAGATAAGTAAGGAACGATTAGATACATCACAGGAACAACGCTAATACGTGTTATTTCGTTCAAAACTATTTCCAGCTTCCGCTGCGTCCAAAAACTTCGTATCTCACATCAAAGTTGCTGGAGTCCATCGTAACGTCAAATAACATGATAGATAAGTAAGGATCGATTAGATACATCACAGGAACAATGCCAATACGTGCTATTTCGTTCAAAACTATTTCCAGCTTCTGCTGAGTGCGAGAACTTCGTATCTCACATCTGAGTTACCGGAGTCCGTTGAAACGTCAAATAATATAGTAGATAAGTAAGGATCGATTAGATACATCACACGAACGACGCTAATACGTGTTGTTTCGTTCAAAACAATTTCCAGCTTCCGCTGCGTCCGAAAACTTCGTTTCTCACATCAGAGTTACTGGAGTCCATCGTAACGTCAAATAATATGATAGATAAGTAAGGATCGATTAGATACATCACAGGAACAACGCTAATACGTGTTGTTTCGTTCAAAACTATTTCCAGCTTCCGCTGCATCCGAAAACTTCGTTTCTCACATCAGAGTTACTGGAGTCCATCGTAACGTCAAATAACATGATAGATAAGTAAGGATCGATTAGATACATCACAGGAACAATGCTAATACGTGTTGTTTCGTTCAAAACTATTTAAAGCTTCTGCTGAGTGCGAGAACTTCGTATCTCACATCAGAGTTACTGGAGTCCGTTGAGACGTCAAACAACATATTAGATAAGTAAGGATCGATTAGATACATCACAGGAACAACGCAAATACGTGTTATTTCCTTCAAAACTATTTCCAGCTTCCGCTGCGTCCGAAAACTTCATATATCACATCAGAGTTACTGGAGTCCATCGTAACGTCAAATAACATGATAGATAAGTAAGGATCGATTAGATATATCACACGAACAACGCTAATACGTGTTGTTTCGTTCAAAACTATTTCCAGCTTCCGCTGCGTCCGAAAACTTCGTTTCTCACATCAGAGTTACTGGAGTCCATCCTAACGTCAAATAACGTGATAGATAAGTAATTATCGATTAGATACATCACAGGAATAACGCTAATACGTGTTGTTTCGTTCAAAACTATTTCCAGCTTCCGCTGCGTCCAAAAACTTCGTATCTCACATCAAAGTTGCTGGAGTCCATCGTAACGTCAAATAACATGATAGATAAGTAAGGATCGATTAGATACATCACAGGAACAACGCTAATACGTGTTGTTTCGTTCAAAACTATTTCCAGCTTCCGCTGCATCCGAAAACTTCGTTTCTCACATCAGAGTTACTGGAGTCCATCGTAACGTCAAATAACATGATAGATAAGTAAGGATCTATTAGATACATCACAGGAATAACGCTAATACGTGTTGTTTCGTTCAAAACTATTTCCAGCTTCTGCTGAGTGCGAGAACTTCGTATCTCACATCTGAGTTACTGGAGTCCGTTGAAACGTCAAATAACATATTAGATAAGTAAGGAACGATTAGATACATCACAGGAACAACGCTAATACGTGTTATTTCGTTCAAAACTATTTCCAGCTTCCGCTGCGTCCAAAAACTTCGTATCTCACATCAAAGTTGCTGGAGTCCATCGTAACGTCAAATAACATGATAGATAAGTAAGGATCGATTAGATACATCACAGGAACAATGCCAATACGTGCTATTTCGTTCAAAACTATTTCCAGCTTCTGCTGAGTGCGAGAACTTCGTATCTCACATCTGAGTTACCGGAGTCCGTTGAAACGTCAAATAATATAGTAGATAAGTAAGGATCGATTAGATACATCACACGAACGACGCTAATACGTGTTGTTTCGTTCAAAACTATTTCCAGCTTCCGCTGCATCCGAAAACTTCGTTTCTCACATCAGAGTTACTGGAGTCCATCGTAACGTCAAATAATATGATAGATAAGTAAGGATCGATTAGATACATCACAGGAATAACGCTAATACGTGTTGTTTCGTTCAAAACTATTTCCAGCTTCTGCTGAGTGCGAGAACTTCGTATCTCACGTCTGAGTTACTGGAGTCCGTTGAAACCTCAAATAACATATTAGATAAGTAAGGAACGATTAGATATATCACAGGAACAACGCTAATACGTGTTATTTCGTTCAAAACTATTTCCAGCTTCCGCTGCGTCCGAAAACTTCGTTTCTCACATCAGAGTTACTGGAGTCCATCGTAACGTCAAATAACGTGATAGATAAGTAAGGATCGATTAGATACATCACAGGAATAACGCTAATACGTGTAGTTTCGTTCAAAACTATTTCCAGCTTCCGCTGCGTCCAAAAACTTCGTTTCTCACATCAGAGTTACTGGAGTCCATCGTAACGTCAAATAACTTGATAGTTAAGTGAGGATCGATTAGATACATCACAGGAATGATGCTAATACGTGTTGTTTCGTTCAAAACTATTTCCAGCTTCCGCTGTGTCCGAAAATTTCGCATCTCACATCAGAGTTACTGGAGTCCATCGTAACGTCAAATAATATGATAGATAAGTAAGGATCGATTAGATACATCACAGGAATAACGCTAATACGTGCTGTTTCGTTCAAAACTAATTCCAGCTTCTGCTGAGTGCGAGAACTTCGTATCTCACATCTGAGTTACTGGAGTCCGTTGAAACGTCAAATAACATATTAGATAAGTAAGCATCGATTAGATACATCACAGGAACAACGCAAATACGTGTTATTTCGTTCAAAACTATTTCAAGCTTCTGCTGCGTCCGAAAACTTCGTTTCTCACATCAGAGTTACTGGAGTCCATCGTAACGTCAAATAACATTATAGATAAGTAAGTATCGATTAGATACATCACACGAACAACGCTAATACGTGTTGTTTCGTTCAAAACTATTTCCAGCTTCCGCTGCGTCCAAAAACTTCGTATCTCCCATCAAAGTTGCTGGAGTCCATCGTAACGTCAAATAACATGATAGATAAGTAAGGATCGATTAGATACATCACAGAAACAATGCCAATACGTGCTGTTTCGTTCAAAACTAATTCCAGCTTCTGCTGAGTGCGAGAACTTCGTATCTCACATCTGAGTTACTGGAGTCCGTTGAAACGTCAAATAACATATTAGATAAGTAAGCATCGATTAGATACATCACAGGAACAACGCAAATACGTGTTATTTCGTTCAAAACTATTTCAAGCTTCTGCTGCGTCCGAAAACTTCGTTTCTCACATCAGAGTTACTGGAGTCCTTCGTAACGTCAAATAACGTGATAGATAAGTAAGGATCGATTAGATACATCACAGGAATAACGCTAATACGTGTTGTTTCGTTCAAAACTATTTCCAGCTTCCGCTGCGACCAAAAACTTCGTTTCTCACATCAGAGTTACTGGAGTCCTTCGTAACGTCAAATAACGTGATAGATAAGTAAGGATCGATTAGATACATCACAGGAATAACGCTAATACGTGTTGTTTCGTTCAAAACTATTTCCAGCTTCTGCTGAGTGCGAGAACTTCGTATCTCACATCAGAGTTACTGGAGTTCATCGTAACGTCAAATAACATGATAGATTAGTAAGGATCGATTAGATACATCACAGGAACAACGCTAATACGTGTTGTTTCGTTCAAAACTATTTCCAGCTTCTGCTGAGTGCGAGAACTTCGTATCTCACATCAGAGTTACTGGAGTCCGTTGGAACGTCAAATAACATGATGGATAAGTAAGGATCGATTAGATACATCACAGGAACAATGCTAATACGCGTTGTTTCGTTCAAAACTATTTCCGGCTTCTGCTGAGTGCGAGAACTTCGTATCTCACATCAGAGTTACTGGAGTTCGTTGGAACGTCAATTAACATATTAGATAAGTAAGCATCGATTAGATACATCACAGGAACAACGCAAATACGTGTTATTTCGTTCAAAACTATTTCAAGCTTCTGCTGCGTCCGAAAACTTCGTATCTCATATCAGAGTTACTGGAGTCCGTTGAAACGTCAAATAACATTAGATAAGTAAGGATCGATTAGATACATCACAGGAACAATGCTAATACGTGTTGTTTCGTTCAAAACTATTTCCAGCTTCTGCTGAGTGCGAGAACTTCGTATCTCACATCAGAGTTACTGGAGTCCATCGTAACGTCAAATAACATGATAGATAAATAAGGATCGATTAGATACATCACAGGAACAATGCTAATACGTGTTGTTTCGTTCAAAACTATTTCCAGCTTCTGCTGAGTGCGAGAACTTCGTATCTCACATCAGAGTTACTGGAGTCCGCTGAAACTTCAAATAACATATTAGATAAGTAAGGATCGATTAGATACATCACAGGATCAACGCTAATACGTGTTGTTTCGTTCAAAACTATTTCCAGCTTCTGCTGAGTGCGAGAATTTCGTATCTCACATCAGAGTTACTGGAGTCCATCGTAACGTCAAATAACATGATAGATAAGTAAGGATCGATTAGATACATCACAGGAACAATGCTAATACGTGTTGTTTCGTTCAAAACTATTTAAAGCTTCTGCTGAGTGCGAGAACTTCGTATCTCACATCAGAGTTACTGGAGTCCGTTGAGACGTCAAACAACATATTAGATAAGTAAGGATCGATTAGATACATCACAGGAACAACGCTAATACGTGTTATTTCCTTCAAAACTATTTCCAGCTTCCGCTGCGTCCGAAAACTTCATATATCACATCAGAGTTACTGGAGTCCATCGTAACGTCAAATAACGTAATAGATAAGTAAGGATCGATTAGATATATCACAGGAACAACGCTAATACGTATTGTTTCGTTCAAAACTATTTCCAGCTTACGCTGCGTCCGAAAACTTCGTATCTCACATCAGAGATACTGGAGTCCATCGTAACGTCAAATAACATGATAGATAAGTAAGGATCGATTAGATACATCACAGGAACAATGCTAATACGTGTTGTTTCGTTCAAAACTATTTCCAGCTTCTGCTGAGTGCGAGAACTTCGTATCTCACATCAGAGTTACTGGAGCCCGTTGAAACGTCAAATAACATATTAGATAAGTAAGGATCGATTAGATACATCACAGGAACAACGCTAATACGTGTTGTTTCGTTCAAAACTATTTCCAGCTTCTGCTGAGTGCGAGAACTTCGTATCTCACATCAGAGTTACTGGAGTCCGTTGGAACGTCAAATAACATGATAGATAAGTAAGGATCGATTAGATACATCACAGGAACAACGCTAATACGTGTTATTTCGTTCAAAACTATTTCCAGCTTCCGCTGCGTCCGAAAACTTCGTATCTCACATCAGAGTTACTGGAGTCCATCGTAACGTCAAATAACATGATAGATAAGTAAGGATCGATTAGATACATCACAGGAACAATGCTAATAAGTGTTGCTTCGTTCAAAACTATTTCCAGCTTCTGCTGAGTGCGAGAACTTCGTATCTCACATCTGAGTTACTGGAGTCCGTTGAAACGTCAAATAACATATTAGATAAGTAAGGATCGATTAGCTACATCACAGGAACAATGCTAATACGTGTTGTTTCGTTCAAAACTATTTCCAGCTTCTGCTGAGTGCGAGAACTTCGTATCTCACATCAGAGTTACTGGAGTCCGTTGAAACGTCAAATAACATATTAGATAAGTAAGGATCGATTAGATACATCACACGAACAACGCTAATACGTGTTGTTTCGTTCAAAACTATTTCCAGCTTCCGCTGCATCCGAAAACTTCGTTTCTCACATCAGAGTTACTGGAGTCCATCGTAACGTGAAATAACATGATAGATAAGTAAGGATCTATTAGATACATCACAGGAATAACGCTAATACGTGTTGTTTCGTTCAAAACTATTTCCAGCTTCTGCTGAGTGCGAGAACTTCGTATCTCACATCTGAGTTACTGGAGTCCGTTGAAACGTCAAATAACATATTAGATAAGTAAGGAACGATTAGATACATCACAGGAACAACGCTAATACGTGTTATTTCGTTCAAAACTATTTCCAGCTTCCGCTGCGTCCAAAAACTTCGTATCTCACATCAAAGTTGCTGGAGTCCATCGTAACGTCAAATAACATGATAGATAAGTAAGGATCGATTAGATACATCACAGGAACAATGCCAATACGTGCTATTTCGTTCAAAACTATTTCCAGCTTCTGCTGAGTGCGAGAACTTCGTATCTCACATCTGAGTTACCGGAGTCCGTTGAAACGTCAAATAATATAGTAGATAAGTAAGGATCGATTAGATACATCACACGAACGACGCTAATACGTGTTGTTTCGTTCAAAACAATTTCCAGCTTCCGCTGCGTCCGAAAACTTCGTTTCTCACATCAGAGTTACTGGAGTCCATCGTAACGTCAAATAATATGATAGATAAGTAAGGATCGATTAGATACATCACAGGAACAATGCTAATACGTGTTGTTTCGTTCAAAACTATTTCCAGCTTCTGCTGAGTGCGAGAACTTCGTATCTCACATCAGAGTTACTGGAGTCCGCTGAAACTTCAAATAACATATTAGATAAGTAAGGATCGATTAGATACATCACAGGATCAACGCTAATACGTGTTGTTTCGTTCAAAACTATTTCCAGCTTCTGCTGAGTGCGAGAATTTCGTATCTCACATCAGAGTTACTGGAGTCCATCGTAACGTCAAATAACATGATAGATAAGTAAGGATCGATTAGATACATCACAGGAACAATGCTAATACGTGTTGTTTCGTTCAAAACTATTTAAAGCTTCTGCTGAGTGCGAGAACTTCGTATCTCACATCAGAGTTACTGGAGTCCGTTGAGACGTCAAACAACATATTAGATAAGTAAGGATCGATTAGATACATCACAGGAACAACGCAAATACGTGTTATTTCCTTCAAAACTATTTCCAGCTTCCGCTGCGTCCGAAAACTTCATATATCACATCAGAGTTACTGGAGTCCATCGTAACGTCAAATAACATGATAGATAAGTAAGGATCGATTAGATATATCACAGGAACAACGCTAATACGTATTGTTTCGTTCAAAACTATTTCCAGCTTACGCTGCGTCCGAAAACTTCGTATCTCACATCAGAGATACTGGAGTCCATCGTAACGTCAAATAACATGATAGATAAGTAAGGATCGATTAGATACATCACAGGAACAATGCTAATACGTGTTGTTTCGTTCAAAACTATTTCCAGCTTCTGCTGAGTGCGAGAACTTCGTATCTCACATCAGAGTTACTGGAGCCCGTTGAAACGTCAAATAACATATTAGATAAGTAAGGATCGATTAGATACATCACAGGAACAACGCTAATACGTGTTGTTTCGTTCAAAACTATTTCCAGCTTCTGCTGAGTGCGAGAACTTCGTATCTCACATCAGAGTTACTGGAGTCCGTTGGAACGTCAAATAACATGATAGATAAGTAAGGATCGATTAGATACATCACAGGAACAACGCTAATACGTGTTATTTCGTTCAAAACTATTTCCAGCTTCCGCTGCGTCCGAAAACTTCGTATCTCACATCAGAGTTACTGGAGTCCATCGTAACGTCAAATAACATGATAGATAAGTAAGGATCGATTAGATACATCACAGGAACAATGCTAATAAGTGTTGCTTCGTTCAAAACTATTTCCAGCTTCTGCTGAGTGCGAGAACTTCGTATCTCACATCTGAGTTACTGGAGTCCGTTGAAACGTCAAATAACATATTAGATAAGTAAGGATCGATTAGCTACATCACAGGAACAATGTTAATACGTGTTGTTTCGTTCAAAACTATTTCCAGCTTCTGCTGAGTGCGAGAACTTCGTATCTCACATCAGAGTTACTGGAGTCCGTTGAAACGTCAAATAACATATTAGATAAGTAAGGATCGATTAGATACATCACACGAACAACGCTAATACGTGTTGTTTCGTTCAAAACTATTTCCAGCTTCCGCTGCATCCGAAAACTTCGTTTCTCACATCAGAGTTACTGGAGTCCATCGTAACGTCAAATAACATGATAGATAAGTAAGGATCTATTAGATACATCACAGGAATAACGCTAATACGTGTTGTTTCGTTCAAAACTATTTCCAGCTTCTGCTGAGTGCGAGAACTTCGTATCTCACATCTGAGTTACTGGAGTCCGTTGAAACGTCAAATAACATATTAGATAAGTAAGGAACGATTAGATACATCACAGGAACAACGCTAATACGTGTTATTTCGTTCAAAACTATTTCCAGCTTCCGCTGCGTCCAAAAACTTCGTATCTCACATCAAAGTTGCTGGAGTCCATCGTAACGTCAAATAACATGATAGATAAGTAAGGATCGATTAGATACATCACAGGAACAATGCCAATACGTGCTATTTCGTTCAAAACTATTTCCAGCTTCTGCTGAGTGCGAGAACTTCGTATCTCACATCTGAGTTACCGGAGTCCGTTGAAACGTCAAATAATATAGTAGATAAGTAAGGATCGATTAGATACATCACACGAACGACGCTAATACGTGTTGTTTCGTTCAAAACAATTTCCAGCTTCCGCTGCGTCCGAAAACTTCGTTTCTCACATCAGAGTTACTGGAGTCCATCGTAACTTCAAATAATATGATAGATAAGTAAGGATCGATTAGATAGATCACAGGAATAACGCTAATACGTGTTGTTTCGTTCAAAACTATTTCCAGCTTCTGCTGAGTGCGAGAACTTCGTATCTCACGTCTGAGTTACTGGAGTCCGTTGAAACCTCAAATAACATATTAGATAAGTAAGGAACGATTAGATATATCACAGGAACAACGCTAATACGTGTTATTTCGTTCAAAACTATTTCCAGCTTCCGCAGCGTCCGAAAACTTCGTTTCTCACATCAGAGTTACTGGAGTCCATCGTAACGTCAAATAACGTGATAGATAAGTAAGGATCGATTAGATACATCACAGGAATAACGCTAATACGTGTAGTTTCGTTCAAAACTATTTCCAGCTTCCGCTGCGTCCAAAAACTTCGTTTCTCACATCAGAGTTGCTGGAGTCCATCGTAACGTCAAATAACTTGATAGTTAAGTGAGGATCGATTAGATACATCACAGGAATGATGCTAATACGTGTTGTTTCGTTCAAAACTATTTCCAGCTTCCGCTGCGTCCGAAAATTTCGCATCTCACATCAGAGTTACTGGAGTCCATCGTAACGTCAAATAACATGATAGATAAGTAAGGATCGATTAGATACATCACAGGAATAACGCTAATACGTGTTATTTCGTTCATAACTATTTCCAGATTCCGCTGCGTCCGAAAACTTCGTCTCTCACATCAGAGATACTGGAGTCCGTTGAAACGTCAAATAACATATTAGATAAGTAAGGATCGATTAGATACATCACAGGAACAACGCTAGTACGTGTTATTTCGTTCAAAACTATTTCCAGCTTACGCTGCGTCCGAAAACTTCGTATCTCACATCAGAGTTAGTGGAGTCCATCGTAACGTCAAATAACATTATAGATAAGTAAGGATCGATTAGATACATCACACGAACAACGCTAATACGTGTTGTTTCGTTCAAAACTATTTCCAGCTTCCGCTGCGTCCAAAAACTTCGTATCTCCCATCAAAGTTGCTGGATTCCATCGTAACGTCAAATAACATGATAGATAAGTAAGGATCGATTAGATACATCACAGAAACAATGCCAATACGTGCTGTTTCGTTCAAAACTAATTCCAGCTTCTGCTGAGTGCGAGAACTTCGTATCTCACATCTGAGTTACTGGAGTCCGTTGAAACGTCAAATAACATATTAGATAAGTAAGCATCGATTAGATACATCACAGGAACAACGCAAATACGTGTTATTTCGTTCAAAACTATTTCAAGCTTCTGCTGCGTCCGAAAACTTCGTTTCTCACATCAGAGTTACTGGAGTCCTTCGTAACGTCAAATAACGTGATAGATAAGTAAGGATCGATTAGTTACATCACAGGAATAACGCTAATACGTGTTGTTTCGTTCAAAACTATTTCCAGCTTCCGCTGCGTCCAAAAACTTCGTTTCTCACATCAGAGTTACTGGAGTCCTTCGTAACGTCAAATAACGTGATAGATAAGTAAGGATCGATTAGATACATCACAGGAATAACGCTAATACGTGTTGTTTCGTTCAAAACTATTTCCAGCTTCTGCTGAGTGCGAGAACTTCGTATCTCACATCAGAGTTACTGGAGTTCATCGTAACGTCAAATAACATGATAGATTAGTAAGGATCGATTAGATACATCACAGGAACAACGCTAATACGTATTGTTTCGTTCAAAACTATTTCCAGCTTACGCTGCGTCCGAAAACTTCGTATCTCACATCAGAGTTACTGGAGTCCATCGTAACGTCAAATAACATGATAGATAAGTAAGGATCGATTAGATACATCACAGGAACAACGCTAATACGTGTTGTTTCGTTCAAAACTATTTCCAGCTTCTGCTGAGTGCGAGAACTTCGTATCTCACATCAGAGTTACTGGAGTCCGTTGGAACGTCAAATAACATGATAGATAAGTAAGGATCGATTAGATACATCACAGGAACAACGCTAATACGTGTTATTTCGTTCAAAACTATTTCCAGCTTCCGCTGCGTCCGAAAACTTCGTATCTCACATCAGAGTTACTGGAGTACATCGTAACGTCAAATAACATGATAGATAAGTAAGGATCGATTAGATACATCACAGGAACAATGCTAATAAGTGTTGCTTCGTTCAAAACTATTTCCAGCTTCTGCTGAGTGCGAGAACTTCGTATCTCACATCTGAGTTACTGGAGTCCGTTGAAACGTCAAATAACATATTAGATAAGTAAGGATCGATTAGCTACATCACAGGAACAATGCTAATACGTGTTGTTTCGTTCAAAACTATTTCCAGCTTCTGCTGAGTGCGAGAACTTCGTATCTCACATCAGAGTTACTGGAGTCCGTTGAAACGTCAAATAACATATTAGATAAGTAAGGATCGATTAGATACATCACAGGAACAACGCTAATACGTGTTGTTTCGTTCAAAACTATTTCCAGCTTCTGCTGAGTGCGAGAACTTCGTATCTCACATCCGAGTTACTGGAGTCCGTTGGAACGTCAATTAACATATTAGATAAGTAAGGGTCGATTAGATACATCACAGGAACAAAGCTAATACGTGTTATTTCGTTCAAAACTATTTCCAGCTTCCGCTGCGTCCGAAAACTTCGTATCTCACATCAGAGTTACTGGAGTCCATCGTAACGTCAAATAACATGATAGATAAGTAAGGATCGATTAGATACATCACAGGAACAATGCTAATACTTGTTGTTTCGTTCAAAACTATTTCCAGCTTCTGCTGAGTGCGAGAACTTCGTATCTCACATCAGAGTTACTGGAGTTCATCGTAACGTCAAATAACATGATAGATTAGTAAGGATCGATTAGATACATCACAGGAACAACGCTAATACGTGTTGTTTCGTTCAAAACTATTTCCAGCTTCTGCTGAGTGCGAGAACTTCGTATCTCACATCAGAGTTACTGGAGTCCGTTGGAACGTCAAATAACATGATGGATAAGTAAGGATCGATTAGATACATCACAGGAATAACGCTAATACGTGTAGTTTCGTTCAAAACTATTTCCAGCTTCCGCTGCGTCCAAAAACTTCGTTTCTCACATCAGAGTTACTGGAGTCCATCGTAACGTCAAATAACTTGATAGTTAAGTGAGGATCGATTAGATACATCACAGGAATGATGCTAATACGTGTTGTTTCGTTCAAAACTATTTCCAGCTTCCGCTGTGTCCGAAAATTTCGCATCTCACATCAGAGTTACTGGAGTCCATCGTAACGTCAAATAATATGATAGATAAGTAAGGATCGATTAGATACATCACAGGAATAACGCTAATACGTGCTGTTTCGTTCAAAACTAATTCCAGCTCCTGCTGAGTGCGAGAACTTCGTATCTCACATCTGAGTTACTGGAGTCCGTTGAAACGTCAAATAACATATTAGATAAGTAAGCATCGATTAGATACATCACAGGAACAACGCAAATACGTGTTATTTCGTTCAAAACTATTTCAAGCTTCTGCTGCGTCCGAAAACTTCGTTTCTCACATCAGAGTTACTGGAGTCCATCGTAACGTCAAATAACATTATAGATAAGTAAGTATCGATTAGATACATCACACGAACAACGCTAATACGTGTTGTTTCGTTCAAAACTATTTCCAGCTTCCGCTGCGTCCAAAAACTTCGTATCTCCCATCAAAGTTGCTGGAGTCCATCGTAACGTCAAATAACATGATAGATAAGTAAGGATCGATTAGATACATCACAGAAACAATGCCAATACGTGCTGTTTCGTTCAAAACTAATTCCAGCTTCTGCTGAGTGCGAGAACTTCGTATCTCACATCTGAGTTACTGGAGTCCGTTGAAACGTCAAATAACATATTAGATAAGTAAGCATCGATTAGATACATCACAGGAACAACGCAAATACGTGTTATTTCGTTCAAAACTATTTCAAGCTTCTGCTGCGTCCGAAAACTTCGTTTCTCACATCAGAGTTACTGGAGTCCTTCGTAACGTCAAATAACGTGATAGATAAGTAAGGATCGATTAGATACATCACAGGAATAACGCTAATACGTGTTGTTTCGTTCAAAACTATTTCCAGCTTCCGCTGCGTCCAAAAACTTCGTTTCTCACATCAGAGTTACTGGAGTCCTTCGTAACGTCAAATAACGTGATAGATAAGTAAGGATCGATTAGATACATCACAGGAATAACGCTAATACGTGTTGTTTCGTTCAAAACTATTTCCAGCTTCTGCTGAGTGCGAGAACTTCGTATCTCACATCAGAGTTACTGGAGTTCATCGTAACGTCAAATAACATGATAGATTAGTAAGGATCGATTAGATACATCACAGGAACAACGCTAATACGTGTTGTTTCGTTCAAAACTATTTCCAGCTTCTGCTGAGTGCGAGAACTTCGTATCTCACATCAGAGTTACTGGAGTCCGTTGGAACGTCAAATAACATGATGGATAAGTAAGGATCGATTAGATACATCACAGGAACAATGCTAATACGCGTTGTTTCGTTCAAAACTATTTCCGGCTTCTGCTGAGTGCGAGAACATCGTATCTCACATCAGAGTTACTGGAGTTCGTTGGAACGTCAATTAACATATTAGATAAGTAAGCATCGATTAGATACATCACAGGAACAACGCAAATACGTGTTATTTCGTTCAAAACTATTTCAAGCTTCTGCTGCGTCCGAAAACTTCGTATCTCATATCAGAGTTACTGGAGTCCGTTGAAACGTCAAATAACATTAGATAAGTAAGGATCGATTAGATACATCACAGGAACAATGCTAATACGTGTTGTTTCGTTCAAAACTATTTCCAGCTTCTGCTGAGTGCGAGAACTTCGTATCTCACATCAGAGTTACTGGAGTCCATCGTAACGTCAAATAACATGATAGATAAATAAGGATCGATTAGATACATCACAGGAACAATGCTAATACGTGTTGTTTCGTTCAAAACTATTTCCAGCTTCTGCTGAGTGCGAGAACTTCGTATCTCACATCAGAGTTACTGGAGTCCGCTGAAACTTCAAATAACATATTAGATAAGTAAGGATCGATTAGATACATCACAGGATCAACGCTAATACGTGTTGTTTCGTTCAAAACTATTTCCAGCTTCTGCTGAGTGCGAGAATTTCGTATCTCACATCAGAGTTACTGGAGTCCATCGTAACGTCAAATAACATGATAGATAAGTAAGGATCGATTAGATACATCACAGGAACAATGCTAATACGTGTTGTTTCGTTCAAAACTATTTAAAGCTTCTGCTGAGTGCGAGAACTTCGTATCTCACATCAGAGTTACTGGAGTCCATCGTAACGTCAAATAACATGATAGATAAATAAGGATCGATTAGATACATCACAGGAACAATGCTAATACGTGTTGTTTCGTTCAAAACTATTTCCAGCTTCTGCTGAGTGCGAGAACTTCGTATCTCACATCAGAGTTACTGGAGTCCGCTGAAACTTCAAATAACATATTAGATAAGTAAGGATCGATTAGATACATCACAGGATCAACGCTAATACGTGTTGTTTCGTTCAAAACTATTTCCAGCTTCTGCTGAGTGCGAGAATTTCGTATCTCACATCAGAGTTACTGGAGTCCATCGTAACGTCAAATAACATGATAGATAAGTAAGGATCGATTAGATACATCACAGGAACAATGCTAATACGTGTTGTTTCGTTCAAAACTATTTAAAGCTTCTGCTGAGTGCGAGAACTTCGTATCTCCAATCAGAGTTACTGGAGTCCGTTGAGACGTCAAACAACATATTAGATAAGTAAGGATCGATTAGATACATCACAGGAACAACGCTAATACGTGTTATTTCCTTCAAAACTATTTCCAGCTTCCGCTGCGTCCGAAAACTTCATATATCACATCAGAGTTACTGGAGTCCATCGTAACGTCAAATAACGTAATAGATAAGTAAGGATCGATTAGATATATCACAGGAACAACGCTAATACGTATTGTTTCGTTCAAAACTATTTCCAGCTTCTGCTGAGTGCGAGAACTTCGTATCTCACATCAGAGTTACTGGAGCCCGTTGAAACGTCAAATAACATATTAGATAAGTAAGGATCGATTAGATACATCACAGGAACAACGCTAATACGTGTTGTTTCGTTCAAAACTATTTCCAGCTTCTGCTGAGTGCGAGAACTTCGTATCTCACATCAGAGTTACTGGAGTCCGTTGGAACGTCAAATAACATGATAGATAAGTAAGGATCGATTAGATACATCACAGGAACAACGCTAATACGTGTTATTTCGTTCAAAACTACTTCCAGCTTCCGCTGCGTCCGAAAACTTCGTATCTCACATCAGAGTTACTGGAGTCCATCGTAACGTCAAATAACATGATAGATAAGTAAGGATCGATTAGATACATCACAGGAACAATGCTAATAAGTGTTGCTTCGTTCAAAACTATTTCCAGCTTCTGCTGAGTGCGAGAACTTCGTATCTCACATCTGAGTTACTGGAGTCCGTTGAAACGTCAAATAACATATTAGATAAGTAAGGATCGATTAGCTACATCACAGGAACAATGCTAATACGTGTTGTTTCGTTCAAAACTATTTCCAGCTTCTGCTGAGTGCGAGAACTTCGTATCTCACATCAGAGTTACTGGAGTCCGTTGAAACGTCAAATAACATATTAGATAAGTAAGGATCGATTAGATACATCACACGAACAACGCTAATACGTGTTGTTTCGTTCAAAACTATTTCCAGCTTCCGCTGCATCCGAAAACTTCGTTTCTCACATCAGAGTTACTGGAGTCCATCGTAACGTGAAATAACATGATAGATAAGTAAGGATCTATTAGATACATCACAGGAATAACGCTAATACGTGTTGTTTCGTTCAAAACTATTTCCAGCTTCTGCTGAGTGCGAGAACTTCGTATCTCACATCTGAGTTACTGGAGTCCGTTGAAACGTCAAATAACATATTAGATAAGTAAGGAACGATTAGATACATCACAGGAACAACGCTAATACGTGTTATTTCGTTCAAAACTATTTCCAGCTTCCGCTGCGTCCAAAAACTTCGTATCTCACATCAAAGTTGCTGGAGTCCATCGTAACGTCAAATAACATGATAGATAAGTAAGGATCGATTAGATACATCACAGGAACAATGCCAATACGTGCTATTTCGTTCAAAACTATTTCCAGCTTCTGCTGAGTGCGAGAACTTCGTATCTCACATCTGAGTTACCGGAGTCCGTTGAAACGTCAAATAATATAGTAGATAAGTAAGGATCGATTAGATACATCACACGAACGACGCTAATACGTGTTGTTTCGTTCAAAACAATTTCCAGCTTCCGCTGCGTCCGAAAACTTCGTTTCTCACATCAGAGTTACTGGAGTCCATCGTAACGTCAAATAATATGATAGATAAGTAAGGATCGATTAGATACATCACAGGAACAATGCTAATACGTGTTGTTTCGTTCAAAACTATTTCCAGCTTCTGCTGAGTGCGAGAACTTCGTATCTCACATCAGAGTTACTGGAGTCCGCTGAAACTTCAAATAACATATTAGATAAGTAAGGATCGATTAGATACATCACAGGATCAACGCTAATACGTGTTGTTTCGTTCAAAACTATTTCCAGCTTCTGCTGAGTGCGAGAATTTCGTATCTCACATCAGAGTTACTGGAGTCCATCGTAACGTCAAATAACATGATAGATAAGTAAGGATCGATTAGATACATCACAGGAACAATGCTAATACGTGTTGTTTCGTTCAAAACTATTTAAAGCTTCTGCTGAGTGCGAGAACTTCGTATCTCACATCAGAGTTACTGGAGTCCGTTGAGACGTCAAACAACATATTAGATAAGTAAGGATCGATTAGATACATCACAGGAACAACGCTAATACGTGTTATTTCCTTCAAAACTATTTCCAGCTTCCGCTGCGTCCGAAAACTTCATATATCACATCAGAGTTACTGGAGTCCATCGTAACGTCAAATAACATGATAGATAAGTAAGGATCGATTAGATATATCACAGGAACAACGCTAATACGTATTGTTTCGTTCAAAACTATTTCCAGCTTACGCTGCGTCCGAAAACTTCGTATCTCACATCAGAGATACTGGAGTCCATCGTAACGTCAAATAACATGATAGATAAGTAAGGATCGATTAGATACATCACAGGAACAATGCTAATACGTGTTGTTTCGTTCAAAACTATTTCCAGCTTCTGCTGAGTGCGAGAACTTCGTATCTCACATCAGAGTTACTGGAGCCCGTTGAAACGTCAAATAACATATTAGATAAGTAAGGATCGATTAGATACATCACAGGAACAACGCTAATACGTGTTGTTTCGTTCAAAACTATTTCCAGCTTCTGCTGAGTGCGAGAACTTCGTATCTCACATCAGAGTTACTGGAGTCCGTTGGAACGTCAAATAACATGATAGATAAGTAAGGATCGATTAGATACATCACAGGAACAACGCTAATACGTGTTATTTCGTTCAAAACTATTTCCAGCTTCCGCTGCGTCCGAAAACTTCGTATCTCACATCAGAGTTACTGGAGTCCATCGTAACGTCAAATAACATGATAGATAAGTAAGGATCGATTAGATACATCACAGGAACAATGCTAATAAGTGTTGCTTCGTTCAAAACTATTTCCAGCTTCTGCTGAGTGCGAGAACTTCGTATCTCACATCTGAGTTACTGGAGTCCGTTGAAACTTCAAATAACATATTAGATAAGTAAGGATCGATTAGCTACATCACAGGAACAATGCTAATACGTGTTGTTTCGTTCAAAACTATTTCCAGCTTCTGCTGAGTGCGAGAACTTCGTATCTCACATCTGAGTTACTGGAGTCCGTTGAAACGTCAAATAACATATTAGATAAGTAAGGAACGATTAGATACATCACAGGAACAACGCTAATACGTGTTATTTCGTTCAAAACTATTTCCAGCTTCCGCTGCGTCCAAAAACTTCGTATCTCACATCAAAGTTGCTGGAGTCCATCGTAACGTCAAATAACATGATAGATAAGTAAGGATCGATTAGATACATCACAGGAACAATGCCAATACGTGCTATTTCGTTCAAAACTATTTCCAGCTTCTGCTGAGTGCGAGAACTTCGTATCTCACATCTGAGTTACCGGAGTCCGTTGAAACGTCAAATAATATAGTAGATAAGTAAGGATCGATTAGATACATCACACGAACGACGCTAATACGTGTTGTTTCGTTCAAAACAATTTCCAGCTTCCGCTGCGTCCGAAAACTTCGTTTCTCACATCAGAGTTACTGGAGTCCATCGTAACGTCAAATAATATGATAGATAAGTAAGGATCGATTAGATAGATCACAGGAATAACGCTAATACGTGTTGTTTCGTTCAAAACTATTTCCAGCTTCTGCTGAGTGCGAGAACTTCGTATCTCACGTCTGAGTTACTGGAGTCCGTTGAAACCTCAAATAACATATTAGATAAGTAAGGAACGATTAGATATATCACAGGAACAACGCTAATACGTGTTATTTCGTTCAAAACTATTTCCAGCTTCCGCTGCGTCCGAAAAGTTCGTTTCTCACATCAGAGTTACTGGAGTCCATCGTAACGTCAAATAACGTGATAGATAAGTAAGGATCGATTAGATACATCACAGGAATAACGCTAATACGTGTAGTTTCGTTCAAAACTATTTCCAGCTTCCGCTGCGTCCAAAAACTTCGTTTCTCACATCAGAGTTGCTGGAGTCCATCGTAACGTCAAATAGCTTGATAGTTAAGTGAGGATCGATTAGATACATCACAGGAATGATGCTAATACGTGTTGTTTCGTTCAAAACTATTTCCAGCTTCCGCTGCGTCCGAAAATTTCGCATCTCACATCAGAGTTACTGGAGTCCATCGTAACGTCAAATAACATGATAGATAAGTAAGGATCGATTAGATACATCACAGGAATAACGCTAATACGTGTTATTTCGTTCATAACTATTTCCAGATTCCGCTGCGTCCGAAAACTTCGTCTCTCACATCAGAGATACTGGAGTCCGTTGAAACGTCAAATAACATATTAGATAAGTAAGGATCGATTAGATACATCACAGGAACAACGCTAGTACGTGTTATTTCGTTCAAAACTATTTCCAGCTTACGCTGCGTCCGAAAACTTCGTATCTCACATCAGAGTTAGTGGAGTCCATCGTAACGTCAAATAACATTATAGATAAGTAAGGATCGATTAGATACATCACACGAACAACGCTAATACGTGTTGTTTCGTTCAAAACTATTTCCAGCTTCCGCTGCGTCCAAAAACTTCGTATCTCCCATCAAAGTTGCTGGATTCCATCGTAACGTCAAATAACATGATAGATAAGTAAGGATCGATTAGATACATCACAGAAACAATGCCAATACGTGCTGTTTCGTTCAAAACTAATTCCAGCTTCTGCTGAGTGCGAGAACTTCGTATCTCACATCTGAGTTACTGGAGTCCGTTGAAACGTCAAATAACATATTAGATAAGTAAGCATCGATTAGATACATCACAGGAACAACGCAAATACGTGTTATTTCGTTCAAAACTATTTCAAGCTTCTGCTGCGTCCGAAAACTTCCTTTCTCACATCAGAGTTACTGGAGTCCTTCGTAACGTCAAATAACGTGATAGATAAGTAAGGATCGATTAGATACATCACAGGAATAACGCTAATACGTGTTGTTTCGTTCAAAACTATTTCCAGCTTCCGCTGCGTCCAAAAACTTCGTTTCTCACATCAGAGTTACTGGAGTCCTTCGTAACGTCAAATAACGTGATAGATAAGTAAGGATCGATTAGATACATCACAGGAATAACGCTAATACGTGTTGTTTCGTTCAAAACTATTTCCAGCTTCTGCTGAGTGCGAGAACTTCGTATCTCACATCAGAGTTACTGGAGTTCATCGTAACGTCAAATAACATGATAGATTAGTAAGGATCGATTAGATACATCACAGGAACAACGCTAATACGTATTGTTTCGTTCAAAACTATTTCCAGCTTACGCTGCGTCCGAAAACTTCGTATCTCACATCAGAGTTACTGGAGTCCATCGTAACGTCAAATAACATGATAGATAAGTAAGGATCGATTAGATACATCACAGGAACAACGCTAATACGTGTTGTTTCGTTCAAAACTATTTCCAGCTTCTGCTGAGTGCGAGAACTTCGTATCTCACATCAGAGTTACTGGAGTCCGTTGGAACGTCAAATAACATGATAGATAAGTAAGGATCGATTAGATACATCACAGGAACAACGCTAATACGTGTTATTTCGTTCAAAACTATTTCCAGCTTCCGCTGCGTCCGAAAACTTCGTATCTCACATCAGAGTTACTGGAGTACATCGTAACGTCAAATAACATGATAGATAAGTAAGGATCGATTAGATACATCACAGGAACAATGCTAATAAGTGTTGCTTCGTTCAAAACTATTTCCAGCTTCTGCTGAGTGCGAGAACTTCGTATCTCACATCTGAGTTACTGGAGTCCGTTGAAACGTCAAATAACATATTAGATAAGTAAGGATCGATTAGCTACATCACAGGAACAATGCTAATACGTGTTGTTTCGTTCAAAACTATTTCCAGCTTCTGCTGAGTGCGAGAACTTCGTATCTCACATCAGAGTTACTGGAGTCCGTTGAAACGTCAAATAACATATTAGATAAGTAAGGATCGATTAGATACATCACAGGAACAACGCTAATACGTGTTGTTTCGTTCAAAACTATTTCCAGCTTCTGCTGAGTGCGAGAACTTCGTATCTCACATCCGAGTTACTGGAGTCCGTTGGAACGTCAATTAACATATTAGATAAGTAAGGGTCGATTAGATACATCACAGGAACAACGCTAATACGTGTTATTTCGTTCAAAACTATTTCCAGCTTCCGCTGCGTCCGAAAACTTCGTATCTCACATCAGAGTTACTGGAGTCCATCGTAACGTCAAATAACATGATAGATAAGTAAGGATCGATTAGATACATCACAGGAACAACGCTAATACGTGTTGTTTCGTTCAAAACTATTTCCAGCTTCTGCTGAGTGCGAGAACTTCGTATCTCACATCCGAGTTACTGGAGTCCGTTGGAACGTCAATTAACATATTAGATAAGTAAGGGTCGATTAGATACATCACAGGAACAACGCTAATACGTGTTATTTCGTTCAAAACTATTTCCAGCTTCCGCTGCGTCCGAAAACTTCGTATCTCACATCAGAGTTACTGGAGTCCATCGTAACGTCAAATAACATGATAGATAAGTAAGGATCGATTAGATACATCACAGGAACAACGCTAATACGTGTTATTTCGTTCAAAACTATTTCCAGCTTCCGCTGCGTCCGAAAACTTCGTATCTCACATCAGAGTTACTGGAGTACATCGTAACGTCAAATAACATGATAGATCAGTAAGGATCGATTAGATACATCACAGGAACAATGCTAATAAGTGTTGCTTCGTTCAAAACTATTTCCAGCTTCTGCTGAGTGCGAGAACTTCGTATCTCACATCTGAGTTACTGGAGTCCGTTGAAACGTCAAATAACATATTAGATAAGTAAGGATCGATTAGCTACATCACAGGAACAATGCTAATACGTGTTGTTTCGTTCAAAACTATTTCCAGCTTCTGCTGAGTGCGAGAACTTCGTATCTCACATCAGAGTTACTGGAGTCCGTTGAAACGTCAAATAACATATTAGATAAGTAAGGATCGATTAGATACATCACAGGAACAACGCTAATACGTGTTGTTTCGTTCAAAACTATTTCCAGCTTCTGCTGCGTCCGAAAACTTCGTGTCTCACATCAGAGTTACTCGAGTCCGTTGAAACGTCAAATAACATAGTAGGTAAGTAAGGATCGATTAGATACATCACAGGAACAACGCTAATACGTGTTATTTCGTTACGGTAATCCTGTGGGCTGACCAAGTAATGAAACCAGTGCGAGTTTATCCTAAATCGTTCGCATTAGAGAATAATAATTCGCTTTCATTAAACGAGGACAAGACTTTAATGTTAATGCATTAAAGTGCAGATGAAATTATATATTTTACGGAAACACGTTTGTTCATTCACCTCAACGCTGAAAATTGTCGCTAATTTTGGGTGGCTGAGTACGGCAGCGAAGCGTTGGAGCCGTCGCTGAGCATTACTGAACGCACGTGAGGGATCGATGCGCCATCTGTACGTTGAACGTGCAACCAACTTAGAGCGCGCCGATGATTACAAATTCCTGTAATTCTGCAGGGACCTGTGATCTTTGATTACTTGAAAGTTCGCGTCGGTCGTTTCAGGATGGCAGCACCAAGACGCATTAAAAATTATTTTTATTTATCGCTATTTTAAATGTTTTACAAGTAAAGATAATACCATGATGCTCCATAAATAACAATTACAGGATTTGCGTCAAGGTATTTTCGCTTATTCAACTTTTCTCGGAGAAAACACTTGTCTTACATAACATGCCTTGAGTTTCGTTCTCTTTTGAATTAAACAGGGCAGGAATAGTTGCTTTTCTCTTTTAAAACCGCCACAGGCGATGAGCGTGTAACATAATTTAAGCGTTAAAGCTCGTTTTCTGTGCGGAATTAATGTCTCTTTACGATGGTATTTTAAGGGTCGATATCTCGGGAAAGGGGCGAGCTAGAGAGGAACGGGGCACGGTTTTGAATGCACCTCGTCGAGCTCTATACGGGCGAATTTTTTCGCGATTTTAGGAGAAAAAAAGTTTTTTCGCCCTTAAAAGTAGTAAGCCTATATACAGGGATATTCAGGCAACACTTTCATTAAAAGTTTACAGACTTCTCCTTTAAATTTCGGTTTCATATTTTGCAGTTATAAGTTAACGATGATGGTCTATCAAAATATAATATTTTTAATTTTCGGACACTTCCGCTTATACCGGAAGTTGCTGTCAACTTTCTTTTTTTAAACAGAACATCCCAATTTTTAATGCTTTTTTGGAATCTTCATAAAATTCTAAAAATATTTTGTGCAACATGTGATACAAGAAAAATTAACCGTTTCCGAGATATTTTCATTTATTAAAAATAACTCAGACTTGCAGAACCTTGGTTATGATACTGTCATCTTTGTGTAACAAAAACCATGATGCCCATTTTTGGTCTGCAGTAGGATACAATAACATTCTTTCAGATCATCTCCAGTTTTGCACTTAATTGGTTACAGGCTGGTTGAAAAATAACTTCTATTCGAACTAATTTCAACTGTCGAAAAGTCATGTTTTTTAAATGGAACGCCTAGTATATTTTTATACCATGTGACTCAGGATTAAATGTTCTTTCGTCCTGTATTAGCATTCCCTATACCTATCTCTTATAGTTCACATGATATATAAGTAAGGATCGATTAGATACATCACAGGAACAACGCTAATGCGTGTTATTTCGTTCAAAACTATTTTAAGCTCCTGCTGCGTCCGAAAACTTGGTATCTCACATCAGAGTTACTGGGGTCCATCGAAACGTCAAATAACATGATAGATAAGCAAGGATCGATTAGATACATCACAGGAACAACGCTAATAGGTTTTGTTTCGTTCAAAACTATTTCCAGCTTCTGCTGCGTCCTAAAACTTCGTATCTCACATCTGAGATACTGGAGTCCATCGTAACGTCAAATAATATGATAGATAAGTAAGGATCGATTAGATACATCACAGGAACAACGCTAATACGTGTTATTTCTTTCAAAACTATTTCCAGCTCCTGCTGAGTCCGAGTACATAGTATCGCACACCAGAGTTACTGGAGTCCGTTGAAACGTCAAATAACATTGTAGATAAGTAAGGATCGATTAGATACATCACAGGAACAACGCTAATACGTGTTGTTTCTTTCAAAACTATTTCCAGCGTCCGCTGCGTCCAAAAACTTCGTATCTCACATCAGAGTTGCTGGAGTCCATCGTAACGTCAAATAACATGATAGATAAGTAGGGATCGATTAGATACATCACAGGAACAATGCCAATACGTGCTGTTTCGTTCAAAACTATTTCCAGCTTCCGCTGCGTCCGAAAATTTCGCATCTCACATCAGAGTTACTGGAGTCCATCGTAACGTCAAATAACAAGATAGATAAGTAAGGATCGATTAGATACATCACAGGAATAACGCTAATACGTGTTGTTTCGTTCAAAACTATTTCCAGCTTCTGCTGAGTGCGAGAACTTCGTATCTCACATCAGAGTTACTTGAGTCCGTTGAAACGTCAAACAACATATTAGATAAGTAAGGATCGATTAGATACATCATAGGAACAACGTTAATACGTGTTATTTCGCTCAAAACTATTTCTAGCTTCCGCTGCGTCCGAAAACTTCGTATCTCACATCAGAGTTACTGGAGTCCATCGTAACGTCAAATAACATGATAGATAAGTAACGATCGATTAGATACATCACAGGAACAATGCTAATACGTGTTGTTTCGTTCAAAACTATTTCCAGCTTCTGCTGAGTGCGAGGACTTCGTATCTCACATCAGAGTTACTTGAGTCCGTTGAAACGTCAAACAACATATTAGATAAGTAAGGATCGATTAGATACATCATAGGAACAACGTTAATACGTGTTATTTCGCTCAAAACTATTTCTAGCTTCCGCTGCGTCCGAAAACTTCGTATCTCACATCAGAGTTACTGGAGTCCATCGTAACGTCAAATAACATGATAGATAAGTAAGGATCGATTAGATACATCACATTAACAGTGCTAATACGTGTTATTTCGTTCAAAACTATTTCCAGATTCCGCTGCGTCCGAAAATTTCGTTTCTCACATCAGAGTTACTGGAGTCCATCGTAACGTCAAATAACGTGATAGATAAGTAAGGATCGATTAGATACATCACAGGAACAATGCCAATACGTGCTGTTTTGTTCAAAACTATTTCCAGCTTCTGCTGAGTGCGAGAACTTCGTATCTCACATCTGAGTTACTGGAGTCCGTTGAAACGTCAAATAAGATAGTAGATAAGTAAGGATCGATTAGATACATCACACGAACAACGCTAATACGTGTAGTTTCGTTCAAAACTATTTCCAGCTTCCGCTGCGTCCAAAAACTCCGTTTCTCACATCAGAGTTACTGGAGTCCATCGTAACGTCAAATAACTTGATAGATAAGTAAGGATCGATTAGATACATCACAGGAATGACGCTAATGCGTGTTGTTTCGTTCAAAACTATTTCCAGCTTCCGCTGCGTCCGAAAATTTCGCATCTCACATCAGAGTTACTGGAGTCCATCGTAACGTCAAATAACATGATAGATAAGTAAGGATCGATTAGATACATCACAGGAATAACGCTAATACGTGTTGTTTCGTTCAAAACTATTTCCAGCTTCCGCTGGGTCCAAAAACTTCGTATCTCACATCAGAGTGGCTGGAGTCCATCGTAACCTCAAATAACATGATAGATAAGTAAGGATCGATTAGATACATCACGGGAACTATGCTAATACGTGTTGTTTCGTTCAAAACTATTTCCAGCTTCCGCTGCGTCCGAAAATTTCGCATCTCACATCAGAGTTACTGGAGTCCATCGTAACGTCAAATAACATGATAGATAAGTAAGGATCGATTAGATACATCACATTAACAGTGCTAATACGTGTTGTTTCGTTCAAAACTATTTCCAGCTTCTGCTGAGTGCGAGAACTTCGTATCTCACATCAGAGTTACTTGAGTCCGTTGAAACGTCAAACAACATATTAGATAAGTAAGGATCGATTAGATACATCATGGGAACAACGTTAATACGTGTTATTTCCTTCAAAACTATTTCCAGCTTCCGCTGCGTCCGAAAACTTCGTATCTCACATCAGAGTTACTGGAGTCCATCGTAACGTCAAATAACATGATAGATAAGTAAGGATCGATTAGATACATCACAGGAACAAGGCTAATACGTGTTGTTTCGTTCAAAACTATTTCCAGCTTCCGCTGCGTCCGAAAATTTCGCAACTCACATCAGAGTTACTGGAGTCCGTTGAAACGTCAAATAACATATTGTCACGTGGTTAGGGGTAGGTAGCGGGTTCTCAGTGGTAGAGCTTGAAAACACAGTTTACCAAGACAATGTATACCTTTATTAAATGAATATTTTTATCTATCGGCGGACGATCTGTAAATGTGCGGGGGTGCCTTTTCGTAATTATCGGAAATCGCGACGGGTCGGCTGCGACAGCGAGGATGAGGAATCCCTCCGTGCTGGGGTTGAAGAGACCCGACGATTCGACTAACCGGATCCAGGGCAATCTCGAGGGCTGCAACAATTGCGATGAGATGTCCTGATGAGCACGGCGTCGGTGAGGATGCCTCCGTGGAACGGGCAGCGTCCTGATGAGGGTGGCGGCGGCAAGGCGTCGGTGAGGATGCCTCCGTGGAACGGGCAGCGTCCTGATGAGGGTGGCGGCAACAAGGCGTCGGTGATGATGATCCTTCTTGGGAACGGCAGCGTCCTGATGCGGGTGGTGGTTGCACGGCGTTGGTGAGGAAGGTCCTCCTGGGGAAGTTGGCTCTAGGCCTACTTGAGTCGACGGCTGGTTCGACTGCGAGGGCGGCTGCCCTTCTTACAGTAGGCACTAAGCCTACCGGAGTCGGGTTCGACTGTCTTCCCATCTTCTTCCGCACGTTATATAGGCGAAAATCTGTCTATTCGACTGTTATCACATGTTTCTGTGTTCTCCTTTCGTCACCTGTTGTATTAATTTGTCCCACATATAGCGCATGCCACCGATGTTTTGTTATGAAACGTGAACTGCTTATAACTTAGATTTCGCAAGATTGCTGTCTTAATTGTTCTACTTTATTCCTCGCGGAAATATTTCGTCGCGACTCCTTTACATTTTATATTTATTACTTTTAGGCTAAAAATTAAATCCTTATCGTGACATTTCCCTCCCCTTTAAGCTTGTGCGTCCCCGCACAAGAATAACTCGCGTCACGCGGAAAACTGTCTGTTGCGTAAGATCACGAAACAATTCCCGCGCGTTGCACTTGAAAAAGAAAACCGTTGAGTATGCTAAAGTTTTATAGTTCGCGGCGCGTACTTCTTATATTACATAGTATTTACCACCTTGACATTTAATTTTTTCAATGTTCTGTTGAAATAAAACGTAAGCATAAGTCATTTAATGATACCTTGGTAATTTCTTCACCTCCGTTTCGTATTTCAGCCAGGATTTGGGATGACGATTGGCTTGGCAGGGAGCATGTTCGTTTTGGTTTTCTGACGGCACATTTTCTTCTATATCTATATCTTCTATATCTTCGTATACTCATTCTAATGTTGATTGCTTCTTTCTTCGGAGCGTCTAATGGAGTTTCCCAACCTTGTGGCTCAAGGAGGACTTGGCACGATCCAGAGGGTCTTTTCCTTGATGCAGCTTATGGTTTGGTCCATTTAATGCGTCTCCTTTTCTTTCACAGGATGGCCCGGTCCTGTTTCTTCGAGTTTCTTCTCTTCTTTTTCTGCCTAGTAATCTCTTTAACAACATTATATTTAAAGCAATCATAATAATAACAAATGCAATTGTAGCGACATATACTACTACTTCGTGCATCTCTTGAAGACAGTGGACTGGCGTTGCCGTAAATGCTGTAGCAGTTCTTTAAATAACATAATGCTCAATTCTTAGCATAACTCACATATTTAAATTCTTCATCTGCTGATTTACTCATTTTGATGATCCTGAGGCTCCAGTTTGGATTGACACATCCGGACAGGTTTGTGTATACAGGTTGTATCCAAGAAGTCGGCTTCATCACAAAAAATGTCAACGTTGTCCAAATGGCCAGGAGGATGAGTGCACTTTCTATTCCTTTAGGCCTGGACAAGGGAATCTTGTCGAAATCTTCTTCTTCTGTAGACAGGATATCCGAGTGCTTCATCGAGCTACCTAAGATATGAATGTTTGTTTGTGATGTGTGGTGTTAGATAGCTTAATGCTGGAATTCTCCATGTTCCTATCTGTGTCTTCAACTGCCTTACTTCTTGCAAACTTGTTTTTGAATTGGTTCCAAATTCCTGTAATTCTGCCTGTAGTCCGCACGTCAATTTCTTGATAGTCCTTCGGATGTCATCATCTTTCGCCATTTACTCGTCCAACTGTTGCTGTGTGGCGTGGCATTACCACAATAAAAAAATCGAACGTCTCTAAACTTCTCCGTCATTACTTCAAATTTTCCTTCTCCCTTTGCTCCATTCTTCTATCCATTGTATTTTCTTTCCTGCATGCTGAAATCTGGCTTCGAAGGTTTCCATTCTCCCTTGGTTGATGGTTATTTCGTGAACTGTGTTTTTTCTTTTTTATTGGTCCCCATATCCACTTCATCACTAATTTTCCTAATTATTCTTCTAAATAACTAATTCTTAGTATTACATTTCTTAATTTAGTGATTATAGCTCTACGTATCGGAGACTGGCTTCCTCGCCGAGTCGGGCGTATGCACGTCGTACCGAAGTCTTGGATCCGCTGGATGTACTGTGCATCGTTGCACGCGGTGGTACTCTGGAGGAAAAATTACCATTTCGGTCAAACAGTAAGGCCGCTGGTTCGTGGCTCCTGGGTCTTGGGGTACTAATTTGGGTTTTTTCTGTTTCCTATCTAACGAGAACGCCTGTGGAATTGTTGTGTTGGACATTTTCTTCCTTATCTGCTCCGTTTCCAATTTATTCGGGTCCTTATTTCCTCGTACAGATTTCGTGTGTCTGTTGTCAGTTGCTGTAAAAATTTCTAGAATCTGTTCATTACCTCGTAATTTTTCTGTACTTGTTTGTTCTATTTCTGTTGACACGTCGCTGTCTTCTTTTGTACTCTTTCTTGATGTGCGGGGAGGTGACCTTGAGAGTGCTATTTTGGGACTAAAAACTTCCTTTTCTTCGTATCCGACTTCTGTACTGCGATGAGGTGGATGAAACGGTGATTCCTTTGCTGCGTTTGATCTTGTTTGGTATGGACCTGGCATCCCCTTCTTATCGTCACGACGTATTATTTTGGGACTTTAGGCGCCTCCACCATGTCACGAGGGATGCAGCAATTGCGATGAGATGTCCTGATGAGCACGGCGTCGGTGAGGATGCCTCCGTGGAACGGGCAGCGTCCTGATGAGGGTGGCGGCGGCAAGGCGTCGGTGAGGATGCCTCCGTGGAACGGGCAGCGTCCTGATGAGGGTGGCGGCAACAAGGCGTCGGTGATGATGATCCTTCTTGGGAACGGCAGCGTCCTGATGCTGGTGGTGGTTGCACGGCGTTGGTGAGGAAGGTAATCCTGGGGAAGTTGGCACTAGGCCTACTTGAGTCGACGGCTGGTTCGACTGCGAGGGCGGCTGCCCTTCTTACAGTAGGCACTAAGCCTACCGGAGTCGGGTTCGACTGTCTTCCCATCTTCTTCCTCACGTTATATAGGCGAAAATCTGTCTATTCGACTGTTATCACATGTTTCTGTGTTCTCCTTTCGTCACCTGTTGTATTAATTTGTCCCACATATAGCGCATGCCACCGATGTTTTGTTATGAAACGTGAACTGCTTATAACTTAGATTTCGCAAGATTGCTGTCTTAATTGTTCTACTTTATTCCTCGCGGAAATATTTCGTCGCGACTCCTTTACATTTTATATTTATTACTTTTAGGCTAAAAATTAAATCCTTATCGTGACAATATTATATAAGTAAGCAACGATTAGATACATCACAGGAACAACGCTAATACGTGTTATTTCGTTCAAAACTATTTCCAGCTTCCGCTGCGTCCGAAAACTTCGTTTCTCACATCAGAGTTACTGGAGTCCATCGTAAAGTCAAATAACATGATAGATAAGTAAGGATCGATTAGATACATCACAGGAACAATGCTAATACGTGTTGTTTCGTTCAAAACTATTTCCAGTTTCTGCTGAGTGCGAGAACTTCGTATCTCACATCAGAGTTACTGGAGTTCGTTGGAACGTCAAATAACATATTAGATAAATAGGGATCGATTAGATACATCACAGGAACAAGGCTAATACGTGTTATTTCGCTCAAAACTATTTCTAGCTTCCGGTGCGTCCGAAAACTTCGTATCTCACATCAGAGTTACTGGAGTCCATCGTAACGTCAAATAACATGATAGATAAGTAAGGATCGATTAGATACATCACAGGAACAATGCTAATACGTGTTGTTTCGTTCAAAACTATTTCCAGCTTCTGCTGAGTGCGAGGACTTCGTATCTCACATCAGAGTTACTTGAGTCCGTTGAAACGTCAAACAACATATTAGATAAGTAAGGATCGATTAGATACATCATAGGAACAACATTAATACGTGTTATTTCCTTCAAAACTATTTCCAGCTTCCGCTGCGTCCGAAAACTTCGTATCTCAGATCAGAGTTACTGGAGTCCATCGTAACGTCAAATAACATGATAGATAAGTAAGGATCGATTAGATACATCACAGGAACAAGGCTAATACGTGTTGTTTCGTTCAAAACTATTTCCAGCTTCCGCTGCGTCCGAAAATTTCGCATCTCACATCAGAGTTACTGGAGTCCGTTGAAACGTCAAATAACATATTAGATAAGTAAGCAACGATTAGATACATCATTGGAACAACGCTAATACGTGTTATTTCGTTCAAAACTATTTCCAGCTTCCGCTGCGTCCGAAAACTTCGTTTCTCACATCAGAGTTACTGGAGTCCATCGTAACGTCAAATAACGTGATAGATAAGTACGGATCGATTAGATACATCACAGGAATAACGCTAATACGTGTTGTTTCGTTCAAAACTATTTCCAGCTTCCGCTGCGTCCAAAAACTTCGTTTCTCACATCAGAGTTACTGGAGTCCATCGTAACGTCAAATAACTTGATAGATAAGTAAGGATCGATTAGATACATCACAGGAATGACGCTAATACGTGTTGTTTCGTTCAAAACTATTTCCAGCTTCCGCTGCGTCCGAGAACTTCGTCTCTCACATCAGAGTTACTGGAGTCCATCGTAACGTCAAACAACGTGATAGATAAGTAAGGATCGATTAGATACATCACATGAACAACGCTAATACGTGTTGTTTCGTTCAAAACTATTTCCAGCTTCTGCTGAGTTCGAGAACTTCGTATCTCACATCAGAGTTACTGGAGTCCATCGTAACGTCAAATAACATAGTAGATAAGTAAGGATCGATTAGATACATCACACGAACAACGCTAATACGTGTTGTTTCGTTCAAAACTATTTCCAGCTTCCGCTGCGTCCGAAAACATCGTATCTCACATCAGAGTTACTGGAGTCCATCGTAACGTCAAATAATGGTTGATGGTTATTTCGTGAACTGTGTTTTTTCTTTTTTATTGGTCCCCATATCCACTTCATCACTAATTTTCCTAATTATTCTTCTAAATAACTAATTCTTAGTATTACATTTCTTAATTTAGTGATTATAGCTCTACGTATCGGAGACTGGCTTCCTCGCCGAGTCGGGCGTATGCACGTCGTACCGAAGTCTTGGATCCGCTGGATGTACTGTGCATCGTTGCACGCGGTGGTACTCTGGAGGAAAAATTACCATTTCGGTCAAACAGTAAGGCCGCTGGTTCGTGGCTCCTGGGTCTTGGGGTACTAATTTGGGTTTTTTCTGTTTCCTATCTAACGAGAACGCCTGTGGAATTGTTGTGTTGGACATTTTCTTCCTTATCTGCTCCGTTTCCAATTTATTCGGGTCCTTATTTCCTCGTACAGATTTCGTGTGTCTGTTGTCAGTTGCTGTAAAAATTTCTAGAATCTGTTCATTACCTCGTAATTTTTCTGTACTTGTTTGTTCTATTTCTGTTGACACGTCGCTGTCTTCTTTTGTACTCTTTCTTGATGTGCGGGGAGGTGACCTTGAGAGTGCTATTTTGGGACTAAAAACTTCCTTTTCTTCGTATCCGACTTCTGTACTGCGATGAGGTGGATGAAACGGTGATTCCTTTGCTGCGTTTGATCTTGTTTGGTATGGACCTGGCATCCCCTTCTTATCGTCACGACGTATTATTTTGGGACTTTAGGCGCCTCCACCATGTCACGAGGGATGCAGCAATTGCGATGAGATGTCCTGATGAGCACGGCGTCGGTGAGGATGCCTCCGTGGAACGGGCAGCGTCCTGATGAGGGTGGCGGCGGCAAGGCGTCGGTGAGGATGCCTCCGTGGAACGGGCAGCGTCCTGATGAGGGTGGCGGCAACAAGGCGTCGGTGATGATGATCCTTCTTGGGAACGGCAGCGTCCTGATGCGGGTGGTGGTTGCACGGCGTTGGTGAGGAAGGTAATCCTGGGGAAGTTGGCACTAGGCCTACTTGAGTCGACGGCTGGTTCGACTGCGAGGGCGGCTGCCCTTCTTACAGTAGGCACTAAGCCTACCGGAGTCGGGTTCGACTGTCTTCCCATCTTCTTCCTCACGTTATATAGGCGAAAATCTGTCTATTCGACTGTTATCACATGTTTCTGTGTTCTCCTTTCGTCACCTGTTGTATTAATTTGTCCCACATATAGCGCATGCCACCGATGTTTTGTTATGAAACGTGAACTGCTTATAACTTAGATTTCGCAAGATTGCTGTCTTAATTGTTCTACTTTATTCCTCGCGGAAATATTTCGTCGCGACTCCTTTACATTTTATATTTATTACTTTTAGGCTAAAAATTAAATCCTTATCGTGACAATATTATATAAGTAAGCAACGATTAGATACATCACAGGAACAACGCTAATACGTGTTATTTCGTTCAAAACTATTTCCAGCTTCCGCTGCGTCCGAAAACTTCGTTTCTCACATCAGAGTTACTGGAGTCCATCGTAAAGTCAAATAACATGATAGATAAGTAAGGATCGATTAGATACATCACAGGAACAATGCTAATACGTGTTGTTTCGTTCAAAACTATTTCCAGTTTCTGCTGAGTGCGAGAACTTCGTATCTCACATCAGAGTTACTGGAGTTCGTTGGAACGTCAAATAACATATTAGATAAATAGGGATCGATTAGATACATCACAGGAACAATGCTAATACGTGTTGTTTCGTTCAAAACTATTTCCAGTTTCTGCTGAGTGCGAGAACTTCGTATCTCACATCAGAGTTACTGGAGTTCGTTGGAACGTCAAATAACATATTAGATAAATAGGGATCGATTAGATACATCACAGGAACAAGGCTAATACGTGTTATTTCGCTCAAAACTATTTCTAGCTTCCGGTGCGTCCGAAAACTTCGTATCTCACATCAGAGTTACTGGAGTCCATCGTAACGTCAAATAACATGATAGATAAGTAAGGATCGATTAGATACATCACAGGAACAATGCTAATACGTGTTGTTTCGTTCAAAACTATTTCCAGCTTCTGCTGAGTGCGAGGACTTCGTATCTCACATCAGAGTTACTTGAGTCCGTTGAAACGTCAAACAACATATTAGATAAGTAAGGATCGATTAGATACATCATAGGAACAACATTAATACGTGTTATTTCCTTCAAAACTATTTCCAGCTTCCGCTGCGTCCGAAAACTTCGTATCTCAGATCAGAGTTACTGGAGTCCATCGTAACGTCAAATAACATGATAGATAAGTAAGGATCGATTAGATACATCACAGGAACAAGGCTAATACGTGTTGTTTCGTTCAAAACTATTTCCAGCTTCCGCTGCGTCCGAAAATTTCGCATCTCACATCAGAGTTACTGGAGTCCGTTGAAACGTCAAATAACATATTAGATAAGTAAGCAACGATTAGATACATCATTGGAACAACGCTAATACGTGTTATTTCGTTCAAAACTATTTCCAGCTTCCGCTGCGTCCGAAAATTTCGCATCTCACATCAGAGTTACTGGAGTCCGTTGAAACGTCAAATAACGTGATAGATAAGTAAGGATCTATTAGATACATCACAGGAATAACGCTAATACGTGTTGTTTCGTTCAAAACTATTTCCAGCTTCCGCTGCGTCCAAAAACTTCGTTTCTCACATCAGAGTTACTGGAGTCCATCGTAACGTCAAATAACTTGATAGATAAGTAAGGATCGATTAGATACATCACAGGAATGACGCTAATACGTGTTGTTTCGTTCAAAACTATTTCCAGCTTCCGCTGCGTCCGAAAATTTCGCATCTCACATCAGAGTTACTGGAGTCCGTTGAAACGTCAAATAACATATTAGATAAGTAAGCAACGATTAGATACATCACAGGAACAACGCTAATACGTGTTATTTCGTTCAAAACTATTTCCAGCTTCCGCTGCGTCCGAAAACTTCGTTTCTCACACCAGAGTTACTGGAGTCCATCGTAACGTCAAATAACGTGATAGATAAGTAAGGATCGATTAGATACATCACAGGAATAACGCTAATACGTGTAGTTTCGTTCAAAACTATTTCCAGCTTCCGCTGCGTCCAAAAACTTCGTTTCTCACTTCAGAGTTACTGGAGTCCATCGTAACGTCAAATAACTTGATAGATAAGTAAGGATCGATTAGATACATCACAGGAATGACGCTAATACGTGTTGTTTCGTTCAAAACTATTTCCAGCTTCCGCTGCGTCCGAAAATTTCTCATCTCACATCAGAGTTACTGGAGTCCATCGTAACGTCAAATAACATGATAGATAAGTAAGGATCGATTAGATACATCACAGGAATAACGCTAATACGTGTTGTTTCGTTCAAAACTATTTCCAGCTTATGCTGAGTGCGAGAAATTCGTATCTCATATCTGAGTTACTGGAGTCCGTTGAAACGTCAAATAACATATTAGATAAGTAAGGAACGATTAGATACATCACAGGAACAACGCTAATACGTGTTATTTCGTTCAAAACTATTTATAGATTCCGCTGCGTCCGAAAACTTCGTCTCTCACAACAGAGTTACTGGAGTCCATCGTAACGTCAAACAACGTGATAGATAAGTAAGGATCGATTAGATACATCACATGAACAACGCTAATACGTGTTGTTTCGTTCAAAACTATTTCCAGCTTCTGCTGAGTTCGAGAACTACGTATCTCACATCAGAGTTACTGGAGTCCATCGTAACATCAAATAACATAGTAGATAAGTAAGGATCGATTAGATACATCACACGAACAACGCTAATACGTGTTGTTTCGTTCAAAACTATTTCCAGCTTCCGCTGCGTCCGAAAACATCGTATCTCACATCAGAGTTACTGGAGTCCATCGTAACGTCAAATAACATGATAGATAAGGAAGGATCGATTAGATACATCACAGGAACAATGCTAATACGTGTTGTTTCGTTCAAAACTATTTCCAGCTTCTGCTGAGTGCGAGAACTTCGTATCTCACATCAGAGTTACTTGAGTCCGTTGAAACGTCAAACAACATATTAGATAAGTAAGGATCGATTAGATACATCACAGGAACAAGGCTAATACGTGTTGTTTCGTTCAAAACTATTTCCAGCTTACGCTGCGTCCGAAAACTTCGTATCTCACATCAGAGTTACTGGAGTCCATCGTAACGTCAAATAACATGATAGATAAGTAAGGATCGGTTAGATACATCACAGGAATAACGCTAATACGTGTTGTTTCGTTCAAAACTATTTCCAGCATCCGCTGCGTCCGAAAACTTGGTATCTCACATCAGAGATACTGGAGTCCATCGTAACGTCAAATAACAAGATAGATAAGTAAGGATCGATTAGATACATCACATGAATAACGCTAATACGTGTTGTTTCGTTCAAAACTATTTCCAGCTTCTGCTGAGTGCGAGAACTTCGCATCTCACATCTGAGTTACTGGAGTCCGTTGATACGTCAAATAACATATTAGATAAGTAAGGAACGATTAGATACATCACAGGAACAACGCTAATACGTTTTATTTCGTTCAAAACTATTTCCAGATTCCGCTGCGTCCGAAAACTTCGTTTCTCACATCAGAGTTACTGGAGTCCATCGTAACGTCAAATAACGTGATAGATAAGTAAGGATCGATTAGATACATCACAGGAACAACGCTAATACGTGTTGTTTCGTTCTAAACTATTTCCAGCTTCTGCTGAGTTCGAGAACTTCGTATCTCACATCAGAGTTACTGGAGTCCATCGTAACGTCAAATAACATAGTAGATAAGTAAGGATCGATTAGATACATCACACGAACAACGCTAATACGTGTTGTTTCGTTCTAAACTATTTCCAGCTTCCGCTGCGTCCGAAAACTTCGTTTCTCACATCAGAGTTACTGGAGTCCATCGTAACGTCAAATAACGTGATAGATAAGTAAGGATCGATTAGATACATCACAGGAATAACGCTAATACGTGTCGTTTCGTTCAAAACTATTTCCAGCTTCCGCTGCGTCCGAAAACTTCGTATCTCACATCAGAGTTACTGGAGTCCATCGTAACGTCAAATAACATGATAGATAAGTAAGGATCGATTAGATACATCACAGGAACAATGCTAATACGTGTTGTTTCGTTCAAAACTATTTCCAGCTTCTGCTGAGTGCGAGAACTTCGTATCTCACATCAGAGTTACTGGAGTTCGTTGAAACGCCAAATAACATATTAGATAAGTAAGGATCGATTAGATACATCACAGGAACAACGCTAATACGTGCTATTTCGTTCAAAACTATTTCCAGCTTCCGCTGCGTCCGAAAACTTCGTATCTCACATCAGAGTTACTGGAGTCCATCGTAGCGTCAAATAACGTGATACATAAGTAAGGATCGATTAGATACATCACAGGAACAAGGCTAATACGTGTTGTTTCGTTCAAAACTATTTCCAGCTTCCGCTGCGCCCGAAAATTTCGCATCTCACATCAGAGTTACTGGAGTCCGTTGAAACGTCAAATAACATGATAGATAAGTAAGGATCGATTAGATACATCACAGGAACAATGCTAATACGTGTTGTTTCGTTCAAAACTATTTCCAGCTTCTGCTGAGTGCGAGAACTTCGTATCTCACATCAGAGTTACTTGAGTCCGTTGAAACGTCAAACAACATATTAGATAAGTAAGGATCGATTAGATACATCACAGGAACAAGGCTAATACGTGTTGTTTCGTTCAAAACTATTTCCAGCTTACGCTGCGTCCGAAAACTTCGTATCTCACATCAGAGTTACTGGAGTCCATCGTAACGTCAAATAACATGATAGATAAGTAAGGATCGGTTAGATACATCACAGGAATAACGCTAATACGTGTTGTTTCGTTCAAAACTATTTCCAGCATCCGCTGCGTCCGAAAACTTGGTATCTCACATCAGAGTTACTGGAGTCCATCGTAACGTCAAATAACAAGATAGATAAGTAAGGATCGATTAGATACATCACATGAATAACGCTAATACGTGTTGTTTCGTTCAAAACTATTTCCAGCTTCTGCTGAGTGCGAGAACTTCGTATCTCACATCTGAGTTACTGGAGTCCGTTGATACGTCAAATAACATATTAGATAAGTAAGGAACGATTAGATACATCACAGGAACAACGCTAATACGTTTTATTTCGTTCAAAACTATTTCCAGATTCCGCTGCGTCCGAAAACTTCGTTTCTCACATCAGAGTTACTGGAGTCCATCGTAACGTCAAATAACGTGATAGATAAGTAAGGATCGATTAGATACATCACAGGAACAACGCTAATACGTGTTGTTTCGTTCAAAACTATTTCCAGCTTCTGCTGAGTTCGAGAACTTCGTATCTCACATCAGAGTTACTGGAGTCCATCGTAACGTCAAATAACATAGTAGATAAGTAAGGATCGATTAGATACATCACACGAACAACGCTAATACGTGTTGTTTCGTTCTAAACTATTTCCAGCTTCCGCTGCGTCCGAAAACTTCGTTTCTCACATCAGAGTTACTGGAGTCCATCGTAACGTCAAATAACGTGATAGATAAGTAAGGATCGATTAGATACATCACAGGAATAACGCTAATAAGTGTCGTTTCGTTTAAAACTATTTCCAGCTTCCGCTGCGTCCGAAAACTTCGTATCTCACATCAGAGTTACTGGAGTCCATCGTAACGTCAAATAATGGTTGATGGTTATTTCGTGAACTGTGTTTTTTCTTTTTTATTGGTCCCCATATCCACTTCATCACTAATTTTCCTAATTATTCTTCTAAATAACTAATTCTTAGTATTACATTTCTTAATTTAGTGATTATAGCTCTACGTATCGGAGACTGGCTTCCTCGCCGAGTCGGGCGTATGCACGTCGTACCGAAGTCTTGGATCCGCTGGATGTACTGTGCATCGTTGCACGCGGTGGTACTCTGGAGGAAAAATTACCATTTCGGTCAAACAGTAGGGCCGCTGGTTCGTGGCTCCTGGGTCTTGGGGTACTAATTTGGGTTTTTTCTGTTTCCTATCTAACGAGAACGCCTGTGGAATTGTTGTGTTGGACATTTTCTTCCTTATCTGCTCCGTTTCCAATTTATTCGGGTCCTTATTTCCTCGTACAGATTTCGTGTGTCTGTTGTCAGTTGCTGTAAAAATTTCTAGAATCTGTTCATTACCTCGTAATTTTTCTGTACTTGTTTGTTCTATTTCTGTTGACACGTCGCTGTCTTCTTTTGTACTCTTTCTTGATGTGCGGGGAGGTGACCTTGAGAGTGCTATTTTGGGACTAAAAACTTCCTTTTCTTCGTATCCGACTTCTGTACTGCGATGAGGTGGATGAAACGGTGATTCCTTTGCTGCGTTTGATCTTGTTTGGTATGGACCTGGCATCCCCTTCTTATCGTCACGACGTATTATTTTGGGACTTTAGGCGCCTCCACCATGTCACGAGGGATGCAGCAATTGCGATGAGATGTCCTGATGAGCACGGCGTCGGTGAGGATGCCTCCGTGGAACGGGCAGCGTCCTGATGAGGGTGGCGGCGGCAAGGCGTCGGTGAGGATGCCTCCGTGGAACGGGCAGCGTCCTGATGAGGGTGGCGGCAACAAGGCGTCGGTGATGATGATCCTTCTTGGGAACGGCAGCGTCCTGATGCGGGTGGTGGTTGCACGGCGTTGGTGAGGAAGGTAATCCTGGGGAAGTTGGCACTAGGCCTACTTGAGTCGACGGCTGGTTCGACTGCGAGGGCGGCTGCCCTTCTTACAGTAGGCACTAAGCCTACCGGAGTCGGGTTCGACTGTCTTCCCATCTTCTTCCTCACGTTATATAGGCGAAAATCTGTCTATTCGACTGTTATCACATGTTTCTGTGTTCTCCTTTCGTCACCTGTTGTATTAATTTGTCCCACATATAGCGCATGCCACCGATGTTTTGTTATGAAACGTGAACTGCTTATAACTTAGATTTCGCAAGATTGCTGTCTTAATTGTTCTACTTTATTCCTCGCGGAAATATTTCGTCGCGACTCCTTTACATTTTATATTTATTACTTTTAGGCTAAAAATTAAATCCTTATCGTGACAATATTATATAAGTAAGCAACGATTAGATACATCACAGGAACAACGCTAATACGTGTTATTTCGTTCAAAACTATTTCCAGCTTCCGCTGCGTCCGAAAACTTCGTTTCTCACATCAGAGTTACTGGAGTCCATCGTAAAGTCAAATAACATGATAGATAAGTAAGGATCGATTAGATACATCACAGGAACAATGCTAATACGTGTTGTTTCGTTCAAAACTATTTCCAGTTTCTGCTGAGTGCGAGAACTTCGTATCTCACATCAGAGTTACTGGAGTTCGTTGGAACGTCAAATAACATATTAGATAAATAGGGATCGATTAGATACATCACAGGAACAATGCTAATACGTGTTGTTTCGTTCAAAACTATTTCCAGTTTCTGCTGAGTGCGAGAACTTCGTATCTCACATCAGAGTTACTGGAGTTCGTTGGAACGTCAAATAACATATTAGATAAATAGGGATCGATTAGATACATCACAGGAACAAGGCTAATACGTGTTATTTCGCTCAAAACTATTTCTAGCTTCCGGTGCGTCCGAAAACTTCGTATCTCACATCAGAGTTACTGGAGTCCATCGTAACGTCAAATAACATGATAGATAAGTAAGGATCGATTAGATACATCACAGGAACAATGCTAATACGTGTTGTTTCGTTCAAAACTATTTCCAGCTTCTGCTGAGTGCGAGGACTTCGTATCTCACATCAGAGTTACTTGAGTCCGTTGAAACGTCAAACAACATATTAGATAAGTAAGGATCGATTAGATACATCATAGGAACAACATTAATACGTGTTATTTCCTTCAAAACTATTTCCAGCTTCCGCTGCGTCCGAAAACTTCGTATCTCAGATCAGAGTTACTGGAGTCCATCGTAACGTCAAATAACATGATAGATAAGTAAGGATCGATTAGATACATCACAGGAACAAGGCTAATACGTGTTGTTTCGTTCAAAACTATTTCCAGCTTCCGCTGCGTCCGAAAATTTCGCATCTCACATCAGAGTTACTGGAGTCCGTTGAAACGTCAAATAACATATTAGATAAGTAAGCAACGATTAGATACATCATTGGAACAACGCTAATACGTGTTATTTCGTTCAAAACTATTTCCAGCTTCCGCTGCGTCCGAAAATTTCGCATCTCACATCAGAGTTACTGGAGTCCGTTGAAACGTCAAATAACGTGATAGATAAGTAAGGATCTATTAGATACATCACAGGAATAACGCTAATACGTGTTGTTTCGTTCAAAACTATTTCCAGCTTCCGCTGCGTCCAAAAACTTCGTTTCTCACATCAGAGTTACTGGAGTCCATCGTAACGTCAAATAACTTGATAGATAAGTAAGGATCGATTAGATACATCACAGGAATGACGCTAATACGTGTTGTTTCGTTCAAAACTATTTCCAGCTTCCGCTGCGTCCGAAAATTTCGCATCTCACATCAGAGTTACTGGAGTCCGTTGAAACGTCAAATAACATATTAGATAAGTAAGCAACGATTAGATACATCACAGGAACAACGCTAATACGTGTTATTTCGTTCAAAACTATTTCCAGCTTCCGCTGCGTCCGAAAACTTCGTTTCTCACACCAGAGTTACTGGAGTCCATCGTAACGTCAAATAACGTGATAGATAAGTAAGGATCGATTAGATACATCACAGGAATAACGCTAATACGTGTAGTTTCGTTCAAAACTATTTCCAGCTTCCGCTGCGTCCAAAAACTTCGTTTCTCACTTCAGAGTTACTGGAGTCCATCGTAACGTCAAATAACTTGATAGATAAGTAAGGATCGATTAGATACATCACAGGAATGACGCTAATACGTGTTGTTTCGTTCAAAACTATTTCCAGCTTCCGCTGCGTCCGAAAATTTCTCATCTCACATCAGAGTTACTGGAGTCCATCGTAACGTCAAATAACATGATAGATAAGTAAGGATCGATTAGATACATCACAGGAATAACGCTAATACGTGTTGTTTCGTTCAAAACTATTTCCAGCTTATGCTGAGTGCGAGAAATTCGTATCTCATATCTGAGTTACTGGAGTCCGTTGAAACGTCAAATAACATATTAGATAAGTAAGGAACGATTAGATACATCACAGGAACAACGCTAATACGTGTTATTTCGTTCAAAACTATTTATAGATTCCGCTGCGTCCGAAAACTTCGTCTCTCACAACAGAGTTACTGGAGTCCATCGTAACGTCAAACAACGTGATAGATAAGTAAGGATCGATTAGATACATCACATGAACAACGCTAATACGTGTTGTTTCGTTCAAAACTATTTCCAGCTTCTGCTGAGTTCGAGAACTACGTATCTCACATCAGAGTTACTGGAGTCCATCGTAACATCAAATAACATAGTAGATAAGTAAGGATCGATTAGATACATCACACGAACAACGCTAATACGTGTTGTTTCGTTCAAAACTATTTCCAGCTTCCGCTGCGTCCGAAAACATCGTATCTCACATCAGAGTTACTGGAGTCCATCGTAACGTCAAATAACATGATAGATAAGGAAGGATCGATTAGATACATCACAGGAACAATGCTAATACGTGTTGTTTCGTTCAAAACTATTTCCAGCTTCTGCTGAGTGCGAGAACTTCGTATCTCACATCAGAGTTACTTGAGTCCGTTGAAACGTCAAACAACATATTAGATAAGTAAGGATCGATTAGATACATCACAGGAACAAGGCTAATACGTGTTGTTTCGTTCAAAACTATTTCCAGCTTACGCTGCGTCCGAAAACTTCGTATCTCACATCAGAGTTACTGGAGTCCATCGTAACGTCAAATAACATGATAGATAAGTAAGGATCGGTTAGATACATCACAGGAATAACGCTAATACGTGTTGTTTCGTTCAAAACTATTTCCAGCATCCGCTGCGTCCGAAAACTTGGTATCTCACATCAGAGATACTGGAGTCCATCGTAACGTCAAATAACAAGATAGATAAGTAAGGATCGATTAGATACATCACATGAATAACGCTAATACGTGTTGTTTCGTTCAAAACTATTTCCAGCTTCTGCTGAGTGCGAGAACTTCGCATCTCACATCTGAGTTACTGGAGTCCGTTGATACGTCAAATAACATATTAGATAAGTAAGGAACGATTAGATACATCACAGGAACAACGCTAATACGTTTTATTTCGTTCAAAACTATTTCCAGATTCCGCTGCGTCCGAAAACTTCGTTTCTCACATCAGAGTTACTGGAGTCCATCGTAACGTCAAATAACGTGATAGATAAGTAAGGATCGATTAGATACATCACAGGAACAACGCTAATACGTGTTGTTTCGTTCAAAACTATTTCCAGCTTCTGCTGAGTTCGAGAACTTCGTATCTCACATCAGAGTTACTGGAGTCCATCGCAACGTCAAATAACATAGCAGATAAGTAAGGATCGATTAGATACATCACACGAACAACGCTAATACGTGTTGTTTCGTTCTAAACTATTTCCAGCTTCCGCTGCGTCCGAAAACTTCGTTTCTCACATCAGAGTTACTGGAGTCCATCGTAACGTCAAATAACGTGATAGATAAGTAAGGATCGATTAGATACATCACAGGAATAACGCTAATACGTGTCGTTTCGTTCAAAACTATTTCCAGCTTCCGCTGCGTCCGAAAACTTCGTATCTCACATCAGAGTTACTGGAGTCCATCGTAACGTCAAATAACATGATAGATAAGTAAGGATCGATTAGATACATCACAGGAACAATGCTAATACGTGTTGTTTCGTTCAAAACTATTTCCAGCTTCTGCTGAGTGCGAGAACTTCGTATCTCACATCAGAGTTACTGGAGTTCGTTGAAACGCCAAATAACATATTAGATAAGTAAGGATCGATTAGATACATCACAGGAACAACGCTAATACGTGCTATTTCGTTCAAAACTATTTCCAGCTTCCGCTGCGTCCGAAAACTTCGTATCTCACATCAGAGTTACTGGAGTCCATCGTAGCGTCAAATAACGTGATACATAAGTAAGGATCGATTAGATACATCACAGGAACAAGGCTAATACGTGTTGTTTCGTTCAAAACTATTTCCAGCTTCCGCTGCGCCCGAAAATTTCGCATCTCACATCAGAGTTACTGGAGTCCGTTGAAACGTCAAATAACATATTAGATAAGTAAGCAACGATTAGATACATCACAGGAACAACGCTAATACGTGTTATTTCGTTCAAAACTATTTCCAGCTTCCGCTGCGTCCGAAAACTTCGTTCCTCACACCAGAGTTACTGGAGTCCATCGTAACGTCAAATAACGTGATAGATAAGTAAGGATCGATTAGATACATCACAGGAATAACGCTAATACGTGTAGTTTCGTTCAAAACTATTTCCAGCTTCCGCTGCGTCCAAAAACTTCGTTTCTCACATCAGAGTTACTGGAGTCCATCGTAACGTCAAATAACTTGATAGATAAGTAAGGATCGATTAGATACATCACAGGAACAACGCTAATACGTTTTATTTCGTTCAAAACTATTTCCAGCTTCCGCTGCGTCCGAAAACTTCATATCTCACATCAGAGTTACTGGAGTCCATCGTAACGTCAAATAACATGATAGATAAGTAAGGATCGATTAGATACATCACAGGAACAATGCTAATACGTGTTGTTTCGTTCAAGACTATTTCCAGCTTCTGCTGAGTGCGAGAACTTCGTATCTCACATCAGAGTTACTGGAGTTCGTTGGAACGTCAAATAACATATTAGATAAATAGGGATCGATTAGATACATCACAGGAACAAGGCTAATACGTGTTATTTCGCTCAAAACTATTTCTAGCTTCCGCTGCGTCCGAAAACTTCGAATCTCACATCAGAGTTACTGGAGTCCATCGTAACGTCAAATAACATGATAGATAAGTAAGGATCGATTAGATACATCACAGGAACAATGCTAATACGTGTTGTTTCGTTCAAAACTATTTCCAGCTTCTGCTGAGTGCGAGAACTTCGTATCTCACATCAGAGTTACTTGAGTCCGTTGAAACGTCAAACAACATATTAGATAAGTAAGGATCGATTAGATACATCACAGGAACAAGGCTAATACGTGTTGTTTCGTTCAAAACTATTTCCAGCTTACGCTGCGTCCGAAAACTTCGTATCTCACATCAGAGTTACTGGAGTCCATCGTAACGTCAAATAACATGATAGATAAGTAAGGATCGGTTAGATACATCACAGGAATAACGCTAATACGTGTTGTTTCGTTCAAAACTATTTCCAGCATCCGCTGCGTCCGAAAACTTGGTATCTCACATCAGAGTTACTGGAGTCCATCGTAACGTCAAATAACAAGATAGATAAGTAAGGATCGATTAGATACATCACATGAATAACGCTAATACGTGTTGTTTCGTTCAAAACTATTTCCAGCTTCTGCTGAGTGCGAGAACTTCGTATCTCACATCTGAGTTACTGGAGTCCGTTGATACGTCAAATAACATATTAGATAAGTAAGGAACGATTAGATACATCACAGGAACAACGCTAATACGTTTTATTTCGTTCAAAACTATTTCCAGATTCCGCTGCGTCCGAAAACTTCGTTTCTCACATCAGAGTTACTGGAGTCCATCGTAACGTCAAATAACGTGATAGATAAGTAAGGATCGATTAGATACATCACAGGAACAACGCTAATACGTGTTGTTTCGTTCAAAATTATTTCCAGCTTCTGCTGAGTTCGAGAACTTCGTATCTCACATCAGAGTTACTGGAGTCCATCGTAACGTCAAATAACATAGTAGATAAGTAAGGATCGATTAGATACATCACACGAACAACGCTAATACGTGTTGTTTCGTTCTAAACTATTTCCAGCTTCCGCTGCGTCCGAAAACTTCGTTTCTCACATCAGAGTTACTGGAGTCCATCGTAACGTCAAATAACGTGATAGATAAGTAAGGATCGATTAGATACATCACAGGAATAACGCTAATAAGTGTCGTTTCGTTTAAAACTATTTCCAGCTTCCGCTGCGTCCGAAAACTTCGTATCTCACATCAGAGTTACTGGAGTCCATCGTAACGTCAAATAACATGATAGATAAGTAAGGATCGATTAGATACATCACAGGAACAAGGCTAATACGTGTTGTTTCGTTCAAAACTATTTCCAGCTTCCGCTGCGTCCGAAAATTTCGCATCTCACATCAGAGTTACTGGAGTCCGTTGAAACGTCAAATAACATATTAGATAAGTAAGCAACGATTAGATACATCACAGGAACAACGCTAATACGTGTTATTTCGTTCAAAACTATTTCCAGCTTCCGCTGCGTCCGAAAACTTCGTTTCTCACACCAGAGTTACTGGAGTCCATCGTAACGTCAAAAAACGTGATAGATAAGTAAGGATCGATTAGATACATCACAGGAATAACGCTAATACGTGTAGTTTCGTTCAAAACTATTTCCAGCTTCCGCTGCGTCCAAAAACTTCGTTTCTCACATCAGAGTTACTGGAGTCCATCGTAACGTCAAATAACTTGATAGATAAGTAAGGATCGATTAGATACATCACAGGAATGACGCTAATACGTGTTGTTTCGTTCAAAACTATTTCCAGCTTCCGCTGCGTCCGAAAATTTCTCATCTCACATCAGAGTTACTGGAGTCCATCGTAACGTCAAATAACATGATAGATAAGTAAGGATCGATTAGATACATCACAGGAATAACGCTAATACGTGTTGTTTCGTTCAAAACTATTTCCAGCTTATGCTGAGTGCGAGAAATTCGTATCTCATATCTGAGTTACTGGAGTCCGTTGAAACGTCAAATAACATATTAGATAAGTAAGGAACGATTAGATACATCACAGGAACAACGCTAATACGTGTTATTTCGTTCAAAACTATTTATAGATTCCGCTGCATCCGAAAACTTCGTCTCTCACATCAGAGTTACTGGAGTCCATCGTAACGTCAAACAACGTGATAGATAAGTAAGGATCGATTAGATACATCACATGAACAACGCTAATACGTGTTGTTTCGTTCAAAACTATTTCCAGCTTCTGCTGAGTTCGAGAACTTCGTATCTCACATCAGAGTTACTGGAGTCCATCGTAACGTCAAATAACATAGTAGATAAGTAAGGATCGATTAGATACATCACACGAACAACGCTAATACGTGTTGTTTCGTTCAAAACTATTTCCAGCTTCCGCTGCGTCCGAAAACATCGTATCTCACATCAGAGTTACTGGAGTCCATCGTAACGTCAAATAACATGATAGATAAGGAAGGATCGATTAGATACATCACAGGAATAACGCTGATACGTGTCGTTTCGTTCAAAACTATTTCCAGCTTCCGCTGCGTCCGAAAACTTCGTATCTCACATCAGAGTTACTGGAGTCCATCGTAACGTCAAATAACATGATAGATAAGTAAGGATCGATTAGATACATCACAGGAACAATGCTAATACGTGTTGTTTCGTTCAAAACTATTTCCAGCTTCTGCTGAGTGCGAGAACTTCGTATCTCACATCAGAGTTACTGGAGTTCGTTGAAACGCCAAATAACATATTAGATAAGTAAGGATCGATTAGATACATCACAGGAACAACGCTAATACGTGTTATTTCGTTCAAAACTATTTCCAGCTTCCGCTGCGTCCGAAAACTTCGTATCTCACATCAGAGTTACTGGAGTCCATCGTAGCGTCAAATAACGTGATACATAAGTAAGGATCGATTAGATACATCACAGGAACAAGGCTAATACGTGTTGTTTCGTTCAAAACTATTTCCAGCTTCCGCTGCGTCCGAAAATTTCGCATCTCACATCAGAGTTACTGGAGTCCGTTGAAACGTCAAATAACATATTAGATAAGTAAGCAACGATTAGATTCATCACAGGAACAACGCTAATACGTGTTATTTCGTTCAAAACTATTTCCAGCTTCCGCTGCGTCCGAAAACTTCGTTTCTCACACCAGAGTTACTGGAGTCCATCGTAACGTCAAATAACGTGATAGATAAGTAAGGATCGATTGGATACATCACAGGAATAACGCTAATACGTGTAGTTTCGTTCAAAACTATTTCCAGCTTCCGCTGCGTCCAAAAACTTCGTTTCTCACATCAGAGTTACTGGAGTCCATCGTAACGTCAAATAACTTGATAGATAAGTAAGGATCGATTAGATACATCACAGGAACAACGCTAATACGTTTTATTTCGTTCAAAACTATTTCCAGCTTCCGCTTCGTCCGAAAACTTCGTATCTCACATCAGAGTTACTGGAGTCCATCGTAACGTCAAATAACATGATAGATAAGTAAGGATCGATTAGATACATCACAGGAACAATGCTAATACGTGTTGTTTCGTTCAAAACTATTTCCAGCTTCTGCTGAGTGCGAGAACTTCGTATCTCACATCAGAGTTACTGGAGTTCGTTGGAACGTCAAATAACATATTAGATAAATAGGGATCGATTAGATACATCACAGGAACAAGGCTAATACGTGTTATTTCGCTCAAAACTATTTCTAGCTTCCGCTGCGTCCGAAAACTTCGAATCTCACATCAGAGTTACTGGAGTCCATCGTAACGTCAAATAACATGATAGATAAGTAAGGATCGATTAGATACATCACAGGAACAATGCTAATACGTGTTGTTTCGTTCAAAACTATTTCCAGCTTCTGCTGAGTGCGAGAACTTCGTATCTCACATCAGAGTTACTTGAGTCCGTTGAAACGTCAAACAACATATTAGATAAGTAAGTATCGATTAGATACATCACAGGAACAAGGATAATACGTGTTGTTTCGTTCAAAACTATTTCCAGCTTACGCTGCGTCCGAAAACTTCGTATCTCACATCAGAGTTACTGGAGTCCATCGTAACGTCAAATAACATGATAGATAAGTAAGGATCGGTTAGATACATCACAGGAATAACGCTAATACGTGTTGTTTCGTTCAAAACTATTTCCAGCATCCGCTGCGTCCGAAAACTTGGTATCTCACATCAGAGTTACTGGAGTCCGTTGATACGTCAAATAACATATTAGATAAGTAAGGAACGATTAGATACATCACAGGAACAAGGCTAATACGTGTTATTTCGCTCAAAACTATTTCTAGCTTCCGCTGCGTCCGAAAACTTCGAATCTCACATCAGAGTTACTGGAGTCCATCGTAACGTCAAATAACATGATAGATAAGTAAGGATCGGTTAGATACATCACAGGAATAACGCTAATACGTGTTGTTTCGTTCAAAACTATTTCCAGCATCCGCTGCGTCCGAAAACTTGGTATCTCACATCAGAGTTACTGGAGTCCGTTGATACGTCAAATAACATATTAGATAAGTAAGGAACGATTAGATACATCACAGGAACAATGCCAATACGTGCAGTTTCGTTCAAAACTATTTCCAGCTTCTGCTGAGTGCGAGAACTTCGTATCTCACATCTGAGTTTCTGGAGTCCGTTGAAACGTCAAATAACATAGTAGATAAGTAAGGATCGATTAGATACATCACACGAACAACGCTAATACGTGTTGTTTCGTTCAAAACTATTTCCAGCTTCCGCTGCGTCCGAAAACTTCGTTTCTCACATCAGAGTTACTGGAGTCCATCGTAACGTCAAATAACATGATAGATAAGTAAGGATCGATTAGATACATCACAGGAATAACGCTAATACGTGTTGTTTCGTTCAAAACTATTTCCAGCTTCTGCTGAGTGCGAGAATTTCGTATATCACATCTGAGTTACTGGAGTCCGTTGAAACGTCAAATAACATATTAGATAAGTAAGGAACGATTAGATATATCACAGGAACAACGCTAATACGTGTTATTTCGTTCAAAACTATTTCCAGCTTCCGCTGCGTCCGAAAACTTCGTTTCTCACATCAGAGTTACTGGAGTCCATCGTAACGTCAAGTAACGTGATAGATAAGTAAGGATCGATTAGATACATCACAGGAATAACGCTAATACGTGTAGTTTCGTTCAAAACTATTTCCAGCTTCCGCTGCGTCCAAAAACTTCGTTTCTCACATCAGAGTAACTGGAGTCCATCGTAAAGTCAAATAACTTGATAGATAAGTAAGGATCGATTAGATACATCACAGGAATGACGCTAATACGTGTTGTTTCGTTCAAAACTGTTTCCAGCTTCCGCTGCGTCCGAAAATTTCGCATCTCACATCAGAGTTACTGGAGTCCATCGTAACGTCAAATAACATGATAGATAAGTAAGGATCGATTAGATACATCACAGGAACAATGTTAATACGTGTTGTTTCGTTCAAAACTATTTCCAGCTTCTGCTGAGTGCGAGAACTTCGTATCTCACATCTGAGTTACTGGAGTCCGTTGAAATGTCGAATAACATATTAGATAAGTAAGGATCGATTAGATACATCACAGGAACAACGCTAATACGTGTTATTTCGTTCAAAACTATTTCCAGCTTCCGCTGCGTCCGAAAACTTCGTTTCTCACATCAGAGTTACTGGAGTCCATCGTAACGTCAAATATCGTGATAGATAAGTAAGGATTGATTAGACACAACACAGGAATAACGCTAATACGTGTTGTTTCGTTCAAAACTATTTCCAGCTTCCGCTGGGTCCAAAAACTTCGTATCTCACATCAGAGTTGCTGGAGTCCATCGTAACCTCAAATAACATGATAGATAAGTAAGGATCGATTAGATACATCACAGGAACAATGCCAATACGTGTTGTTTCGTTCAAAACTATTTCCAGCTTCCGCTGAGACCGAAAATTTCGCATCTCACATCAGAGTTACTGGAGTCCATCGTAACGTCAAATAACATGATAGATAAGTAAGGATCGATTAGATACATCACAGGAACAACGCTAATACGTGTTATTTCGTTCAAAACTATTTCCAGCTTCCCCTGCGTCCGAAAACTTCGTATCTCACATCAGAGTTACTGGAGTCCATCGTAACGTCAAATAACATGATAGATTAGTAAGGATCCATTAGATACATCACAGGAACAACGCTAATACGTATTGTTTCCTTCAAAACTATTTCCAGCTTACGCTGCGTCCGAAAACTTCGTATCTCACATCAGAGTTACTGGAGTCCATCGTAACGTCAAATAACATGATAGATAAGTAAGGATCGGTTAGATACATCACAGGAATAACGCTAATACGTGTTGTTTCGTTCAAAACTATTTCCAGCTTCCGCTGCGTCCGAAAACTTGGTATCTCACATAAGAGTTACTGGAGTCCATCGTAACGTCAAATAACAAGATAGATAAGTAAGGATCGATTAGATACATCACATGAATAACGCTAATACGTGTTGTTTCGTTCAAAACTATTTCCAGCTTCTGCTGAGTGCGAGAACTTCGTATCTCACATCTGAGTTACTGGAGTCCGTTGAAACGTCAAATAACATATTAGATAAGTAAGGAACGATTAGATATATCACAGGAGCAACGCTAATACGTGTTATTTCGTTCAAAACTATTTCCAGCTTCCGCTGCGTCCGAGAACTTCGTTTCTCACATCAGAGTTACTGGAGTCCATCGTAACGTCAAGTAACGTGATAGAGAAGTAAGGATGGATTAGATACATCACAGGAATAACGCTAATACGTGTAGTTTCGTTCAAAACTATTTCCAGCTTCCGCTGAGTGCGAGAAATTCGTATCTCATATCTGAGTTACTGGAGTCCGTTGAAACGTCAAATAACATATTAGATAAGTAAGGAACGATTAGATACATCACAGGAACAACGCTAATACGTGTTATTTCGTTCAAAACTATTTCCAGACTCCGCTGCGTCCGAAAACTTCGTCTCTCACATCAGAGTTACTGGAGTCCATCGTAACGTCAAACAACGTGATAGATAAGTAAGGATCGATTAGATACATCACATGAACAACGCTAATACGTGTTGTTTCGTTCAAAACTATTTCCAGCTTCTGCTGAGTTCAAGAACTTCGTATCTCACATCAGAGTTACTGGAGTCCATCGTAACGTCAAATAACATAGTAGATAAGTAAGGATCGATTAGATACATCACACGAACAACGCTAATACGTGTTGTTTCGTTCAAAACTATTTCCAGCTTCCGCTGCGTCCGAAAACATCGTATCTCACATCAGAGTTACTGGAGTCCATCGTAACGTCAAATAACATGATAGATAAGGAAGGATCGATTAGATACATCACAGGAATAACGCTAATACGTGTCGTTTCGTTCAAAACTATTTCCAGCTTCCGCTGCGTCCGAGAACTTCGTATCTCACATCAGAGTTACTGGAGTCCATCGTAACGTCAAATAACATGATAGATAAGTAAGGATCGATTAGATACATCACAGGAACAATGCCAATACGTGCAGTTCCTTTCAAAACTATTTCCAGCTTCTGCTGAGTGCGAGAACTTCGTATCTCACATCTGAGTTACTGGAGTCCGTTGAAACGTCAAATAACATAGTAGATAAGTAAGGATCGATTAGATACATCACACGAACAACGCTAATACGTGTTGTTTCGTTCAAAACTATTTCCAGCTTCCGCTGCGTCCGAGAACTTCGTTTCTCTCATCAGAGTTACTGGAGTCCATCGTAACGTCAAGTAACATGACAGATAAGTAAGGATCGATTAGATACATCACAGGAATAACGCTAATACGTGTCGTTTCGTTCAAAACTATTTCCAGCTTCTGCTGAGTGCGAGAACTTCGTATCTCACATCTGAGTTACTGGAGTCCGTTGAAACGTCAAATAACATATTAGATAAGTAAGGAACGATTAGATATATCACAGGAACAACGCTAATACGTGTTATTTCGTTGAAAACTATTTCCAGCTTCCGCTGCGTCCGAAAACTTCGTTTCTCACATCAGAGTTACTGGAGTCCATCGTAACGTCAAGTAACGTGATAGTTAAGTAAGGATCGATTAGATACATCACAGGAATAACGCTAATACGTGTAGTTTCGTTCAAAACTATTTCCAGCTTCCGCTGCGTCCAAAAACTTCGTTTCTCACATCAGAGTTACTGGAGTCCATCGTAAAGTCAAATAACTTGATAGATAAGTAAGGATCGATTAGATACATCACAGGAACAACGCTAATACGTGTTGTTTCGTTCAAAACTATTTCCAGCTTCTGCTGAGTTCGAGAACTTCGTTTCTCACATCAGAGTTACTGGAGTCCATCGTAACTTCAAATAACGTGATAGATAAGTAAGGATCGATTAGATACATCACAGGAATAACGCTAATACGTGTAGTTTCGTTCAAAACTATTTCCAGCTTCCGCTGCGTCCAAAAACTTCGTTTCTCACATCAGAGTTACTGGAGTCCATCGTAAAGTCAAATAACTTGATAGATAAGTAAGGATCGATTAGATACATCACACGAACAACGCTAATACGTGTTGTTTCGTTCAAAACTATTTCCAGCTTCCGCTGCGTCCGAGAACTTCGTTTCTCTCATCAGAGTTACTGGAGTCCATCGTAACGTCAAGTAACATGACAGATAAGTAAGGATTGATTAGATACATCACAGGAACAATGCCAATACGTGTTGTTTCGTTCAAAACTATTTCCAGCTTCTGCTGAGTTCGAGAACTTCGTATCTCACATCAGAGTTACTGGAGTCCATCGTAACGTCAAATAACATAGTAGATAAGTAAGGATCGATTAGATACATCACACGAACAACGCTAATACGTGTTGTTTCGTTCAAAACTATTTCCAGCTTCCGCTGCGTCCGAAAACTTCGTTTCTCACATCAGAGTTACTGGAGTCCATCGTAACGTCAAATAACGTGATAGATAAGTAAGGATCGATTAGATACATCACAGGAATAACGCTAATACGTGTTGTTTCGTTCAAAACTATTTCCAGCTTCCGCTGCGTCCAAAAACTTCGTATCTCACATCAAAGTTGCTGGAGTCCATCGTAACGTCAAATAACATGATAGATAAGTAAGGTACGATTAGATACATCACAGGAACAATGCCAATACGTGCTGTTTCGTTCAAAACTATTTCCAGCTTCTGCTGAGTGCGAGAACTTCGTATCTCACATCTGAGTTACTGGAGTCCATCGTAACGTCAAATAACATAGTAGATAAGTAAGGATCGATTAGATACATCACACGAACAACGCTAATACGTGTTGTTTCGTTCAAAACTATTTCCAGCTTCCGCTGCGTCCGAAAACTTCGTTTCTCACATCAGAGTTACTGGAGTCCATCGCAACGTCAAGTAACGTGATAGATAAGTAAGGATCAATTAGATACATCACAGGAATAACGCTAATACGTGTAGTTTCGTTCAAAACTATTTCCAGCTTCCGCTGCGTCCAAAAACTTCGTTTCTCACATCAGAGTTACTGGAGTCCATCGTAAGGTCAAATAACTTGATAGATAAGTAAGGATCGATTAGATACATCACAGGAACAATGCCAATACGTGCTGTTTCGTTCAAAACTATTTCCAGCTTCTGCTGAGTCCGAAAACTTCGTATCTCACATCAGAGTTACTGGAGTCCATCGTAACGTCAAATAACATGATAGATAAGTAAGGATCGATTAGATACATCACAGGAACAATGCCAATACGTGCTGTTTCGTTCAAAACTATTTCCAGCTTCTGCTGAGTCCGAAAACTTCGTATCTCACATCAGAGTTACTGGAGTCCATCGTAACGTCAAATAACATGATAGATTAGTAAGGATCCATTAGATACATCACAGGAACAACGCTAATACGTATTGTTTCCTTCAAAACTATTTCCAGCTTACGCTGCGTCCGAAAACTTCGTATCTCACATCAGAGTTACTGGAGTCCATCGTAACGTCAAATAACATGATAGATAAGTAAGGATCGGTTAGATACATCACAGGAATAACGCTAATACGTGTTGTTTCGTTCAAAACTATTTCCAGCTTCCGCTGCGTCCGAAAACTTGGTATCTCACATCAGAGTTACTGGAGTCCATCGTAACGTCAAATAACAAGATAGATAAGTAAGGATCGATTAGATACATCACATGAATAACGCTAATACGTTTTGTTTCGTTCAAAACTATTTCCAGCTTCTGCTGAGTGCGAGAACTTCGTATCTCACATCTGAGTTACTGGAGTCCGTTGAAACGTCAAATAACATATTAGATAAGTAAGGAACGATTAGATATATCACAGGAACAACGCTAATACGTGTTATTTCGTTCAAAACTATTTCCAGCTTCCGCTGCGTCCGAAAACTTCGTTTCTCACATCAGAGTTACTGGAGTCCATCGTAACGTCAAGTAACGTGATAGAGAAGTAAGGATGGATTAGATACATCACAGGAATAACGCTAATACGTGTAGTTTCGTTCAAAACTATTTCCAGCTTCCGCTGAGTGCGAGAAATTCGTATCTCATATCTGAGTTACTGGAGTCCGTTGAAACGTCAAATAACATATTAGATAAGTAAGGAACGATTAGATACATCACAGGAACAACGCTAATACGTGTTATTTCGTTCAAAACTATTTCCAGACTCCGCTGCGTCCGAAAACTTCGTCTCTCACATCAGAGTTACTGGAGTCCATCGTAACGTCAAACAACGTGATAGATAAGTAAGGATCGATTAGATACATCACATGAACAACGCTAATACGTGTTGTTTCGTTCAAAACTATTTCCAGCTTCTGCTGAGTTCAAGAACTTCGTATCTCACATCAGAGTTACTGGAGTCCATCGTAACGTCAAATAACATAGTAGATAAGTAAGGATCGATTAGATACATCACACGAACAACGCTAATACGTGTTGTTTCGTTCAAAACTATTTCCAGCTTCCGCTGCGTCCGAAAACATCGTATCTCACATCAGAGTTACTGGAGTCCATCGTAACGTCAAATAACATGATAGATAAGGAAGGATCGATTAGATACATCACAGGAATAACGCTAATACGTGTCGTTTCGTTCAAAACTATTTCCAGCTTCCGCTGCGTCCGAGAACTTCGTATCTCACATCAGAGTTACTGGAGTCCATCGTAACGTCAAATAACATGATAGATAAGTAAGGATCGATTAGATACATCACAGGAACAATGCCAATACGTGCAGTTCCTTTCAAAACTATTTCCAGCTTCTGCTGAGTGCGAGAACTTCGTATCTCACATCTGAGTTACTGGAGTCCGTTGAAACGTCAAATAACATAGTAGATAAGTAAGGATCGATTAGATACATCACACGAACAACGCTAATACGTGTTGTTTCGTTCAAAACTATTTCCAGCTTCCGCTGCGTCCGAGAACTTCGTTTCTCTCATCAGAGTTACTGGAGTCCATCGTAACGTCAAGTAACATGACAGATAAGTAAGGATCGATTAGATACATCACAGGAATAACGCTAATACGTGTCGTTTCGTTCAAAACTATTTCCAGCTTCTGCTGAGTGCGAGAACTTCGTATCTCACATCTGAGTTACTGGAGTCCGTTGAAACGTCAAATAACATATTAGATAAGTAAGGAACGATTAGATATATCACAGGAACAACGCTAATACGTGTTATTTCGTTGAAAACTATTTCCAGCTTCCGCTGCGTCCGAAAACTTCGTTTCTCACATCAGAGTTACTGGAGTCCATCGTAAAGTCAAATAACTTGATAGATAAGTAAGGATCGATTAGATACATCACAGGAACAACGCTAATACGTGTTGTTTCGTTCAAAACTATTTCCAGCTTCTGCTGAGTTCGAGAACTTCGTATCTCACATCAGAGTTACTGGAGTCCATCGTAACGTCAAATAACATTGTAGATAAGTAAGGATCGATTAGATACATCACACGAACAACGCTAATACGTGTTGTTTCGTTCAAAACTATTTCCAGCTTCCACTGCGTCCGAAAACTTCGTTTCTCACATCAGAGTTACTGGAGTCCGTTGAAACGTCAAATAACATATTAGATAAGTAAGCAACGATTAGATACATCACAGGAACAACGCTAATACGTGTTATTTCGTTCAAAACTATTTCCAGCTTCCGCTGGGTCCGAAAACTTCGTTTCTCACATCAGAGTTACTGGAGTCCATCGTAACGTCAAATAACGTGATAGATAAGTAAGGATCGATTAGATACATCACAGGAATAACGCTAATACGTGTAGTTTCGTTCAAAACTATTTCCAGCTTCCGCTGCGTCCAAAAACTTCGTTTCTCACATCAGAGTTACTGGAGTCCATCGTAAAGTCAAATAACTTGATAGATAAGTAAGGATTGATTAGATACATCACAGGAACAATGCCAATACGTGTTGTTTCGTTCAAAACTATTTCCAGCTTCTGCTGAGTTCGAGAACTTCGTATCTCACATCAGAGTTACTGGAGTCCATCGTAACGTCAAATAACATAGTAGATAAGTAAGGATCGATTAGATACATCACACGAACAACGCTAATACGTGTTGTTTCGTTCAAAACTATTTCCAGCTTCCGCTGCGTCCGAAAACTTCGTTTCTCACATCAGAGTTACTGGAGTCCATCGTAACGTCAAATAACGTGATAGATAAGTAAGGATCGATTAGATACATCACAGGAATAACGCTAATACGTGTTGTTTCGTTCAAAACTATTTCCAGCTTCCGCTGCGTCCAAAAACTTCGTATCTCACATCAAAGTTGCTGGAGTCCATCGTAACGTCAAATAACATGATAGATAAGTAAGGATCGATTAGATACATCACAGGAACAATGCCAATACGTGCTGTTTCGTTCAAAACTATTTCCAGCTTCTGCTGAGTGCGAGAACTTCGTATCTCACATCTGAGTTACTGGAGTCCATCGTAACGTCAAATAACATAGTAGATAAGTAAGGATCGATTAGATACATCACACGAACAACGCTAATACGTGTTGTTTCGTTCAAAACTATTTCCAGCTTCTGCTGAGTGCGAGAACTTCGTATCTCACATCTGAGTATCTGGAGTCCGTTGAAACGTCAAATAACATAGTAGATAAGTAAGGATCGATTAGATACATCACACGAGCAACGCTAATACGTGTTGTTTCGTTCAAAACTATTTCCAGCTTCCGCTGCATCCGAAAACTTCGTTTCTCACATCAGAGTTACTGGAGTCCATCGTAACGTCAAATAACATGATAGATAAGTAAGGATCGATTAGATACATCACAGGAATAACGCTAATACGTGTTGTTTCGTTCAAAACTATTTCCAGCTTCTGCTGAGTGCGAGAACTTCTTATCTCACATCTGAGTTACTGGAGTCCGTTGATCGTCAAATAACATATTAGATAAGTAAGGAACGATTAGATACATCACAGGAACAACGCTAATACGTGTTATTTCGTTCAAAACTATTTCCAGCTTCCGCTGCGTCCGAAAACTTCGTTTCTCACATCAGAGTTACTGGAGTCCATCGTAACGTCAAATAACGTGATAGATAAGTAAGGATCGATTAGATACATCACAGGAATAACGCTAATACGTGTAGTTTCGTTCAAAACTATTTCCAGCTTCCGCTGCGTCCAAAAACTTCGTATCTCACATCAGAGTTGCTGGAGTCCATCGTAACCTCAAATAACATGATAGATAAGTAAGGATCGATTAGATACATCACAGGAACAGTGCCAATACGTGTTGTTTCGTTCAAAACTATTTCCAGCTTCCGCTGAGTCCGAAAATTTCGCATCTCACATCAGAGTTACTGGAGTCCATCGTAACGTCAAATAACATGATAGATAAGTAAGGATCGATTAGATACATCACAGGAATAACGCTAATACGTGTTGTTTCGTTCAAAACTATTTCCAGCTTCCGCTGCGTCCGAAAACTTCGTATCTCACATCAGAGTTGCTGGAGTCCATCGTAACGTCAAATAACGTGATAGATAAGTAAGGATCGATTAGATACATCACAGGGATAACGCTAATACGTGTTGTTTCGTTCAAAACTATTTCCAGCTTCCGCTGCGTCCAAAAACTTCGTATCTCACATCAAAGTTGCTGGAGTCCATCGTAACGTCAAATAACATTATAGATAAGTAAGGATCGATTAGATACATCACAGGAAAAATGCCAATACGTGCTGTTTCGTTCAAAACTATTTCCAGCTTCTGCTGAGTGCGAGAACTTCGTATCTCACATCTGAGTTACTGGAGTCCGTTGAAACGTCAAATAACATAGTAGATAAGTAAGGATCGATTAGATACATCACACGAACAACGCTAATACGTGTTGTTTCGTTCAAAACTATTTCCAGCTTCCGCTGCATCCGAAAACTTCGTTTCTCACATCAGGAGTATATACTGGAGTATATCGTAACGTCAAATAACATGATAGATAAGTAAGGATCGATTAGATACATCACAGGAATAACGCTAATACGTGTTGTTTCGTTCAAAACTATTTCCAGCTTCTGCTGAGTGCGAGAACTTCGTATCTCACATCTGAGTTACTGGAGTCCGTTGAAACGTCAAATAACATATTAGATAATTAAGGAACGATTAGATATATCACAGGAACAACGCTAATACGTGTTATTTCGTTCAAAACTATTTCCAGCTTCCGCTGCGTCCGAAAACTTCGTTTCTCACATCAGAGTTACTGGAGTCCATCGTAACGTCAAATAACGTGATAGATAAGTAAGGATCGATTAGACACAACACAGGAATAACGCTAATACGTGTTGTTTCGTTCAAAACTATTTCCAGCTTCCGCTGAGTCCGAAAATTTCGCATCTCACATCAGAGTTACTGGAGTCCATCGTAACGTCAAATAACATGATAGATTAGTAAGGATCCATTAGATACATCACAGGAACAACGCTAATACGTATTGTTTCGTTCAAAACTATTTCCAGCTTACGCTGCGTCCGAAAACTTCGTATCTCACATCAGAGTTACTGGAGTCCATCGTAAGGTCAAATAACATGATAGATAAGTAAGGATCGATTAGATACATCACAGGAATAACGCTAATACGTGTTGTTTCTTTCAAAACTATTTCCAGCTTCCGCTGAGTCCGAAAACTTCGTATCTCACATCAGAGTTACTGGAGTCCATCGTAACGTCAAATAACATGATAGATAAGTAAGGATCGATTAGATACATCACAGGAACAATGCTAACACGTGTTGTTTCGTTCAAAACTATTTCCAGCTTCTGCTGAGTGCGAGAACTTCGTATCTCACATCAGAGTTACTGGAGTTCGTTGGAATGTCAAATAACATATTAGATAAGTAAGGATCGATTAGATACATCACAGGAACAACGCTATTACGTGTTATTTCGTTCAAAACTATTTCCAGCTTCCGCTGCGTCCGAAAACTTCGTATCTCACATCAGAATTACTGGAGTCCATCGTAACGTCAAATAACATGATAGATAAGTAAGGATCGATTAGATACATCACAGGAACAATGCTAATACGTGTTGTTTCGTTCAAAACTGTTTCCAGCTTCTGCTGAGTGCGAGAACTTCGTATCTCACATCAGAGTTACTTGAGTCCGTTGAAACGTCAAACAACATATTAGATAAGTAAGGATCGATTAGATACATCACAGGAACAACGTTAATACGTGTTATTTCCTTCAAAAGTATTTCCAGCTTCCGCTGCGTCCGAAAACTTCGTATATCACATCAGAGTTACTGGAGTCCATCGTAACGTCAAATAACGTAATAAAGTAAGGATCGATTAGATACATCACAGGAATAATGCTAATACGTGTTGTTTCGTTCAAAACTATTTCCAGCTTCCGCTGCGTCCGAAAACTTCGTATCTCACATCAGAGTTACTGGAGTCCATCGTAACGTCAAGTAACATGATAGATAAGTAAGGATCGATTAGATACATCACAGGAACAAGGCTAACACGTGTTGTTTCGTTCAAAACTATTTCCAGCTTCTGCTGAGTGCGAGAACTTCGTATCTCACATCAGAGTTACTGGAGTCCGTTGAAACGTCAAATAACATATTAGATAAGTAAGGATCGATTAGATACATCACAGGAACAACGCTAATACGTGTTATTTCGTTCAAAACTATTTCCAGCTTCCGCTGCGTCCGAAAACTTCGTATCTCACATCAGAGTTACTGGAGTCCATCGTAACGTCAAATAACATGATAGATAAGTAAGGATCGAATAGATACATCACAGGAACAATGCTAATACGTGTTGTTTCGTTCAAAACTATTTCCAGCTTCTGCTGAGAGCGAGAACTTCGTATCTCACATCAGAGTTACTGGAGTTAGTTGAAACGTCAAATAACATATTAGATAAGTAAGGATCGATTAGATACATCACAGGAACAACGCTAATACGTGTTATTTCGTTCAAAACTATTTCCAGCTTCCGCTGCGTCCGAAAACTTCGTATCTCACATCAGAGTTACTGGAGTCCATCGTAACGTCAAATAACATGATAGATAAGTAAGGATCGATTAGATAAATCACAGGAATAACGCTAATACGTGTTGTTTCTTTCAAAACTATTTCCAGCTTCCGCTGCGTCCGAAAACTTCGTATCTCACATCAGAGTTACTGGAGTCCATCGTAACGTCAAATAACATGATAGATAAGTAAGGATCGATTAGATACATCACAGGAACAATGCTAACACGTGTTGTTTCGTTCAAAACTATTTCCAGCTTCTGCTGAGTGCGAGAACTTCGTATCTCACATCAGAGTTACTGGAGTTCGTTGGAATGTCAAATAACATATTAGATAAGTAAGGATCGATTAGATACATCACAGGAACAACGCTAATACGTGTTATTTCGTTCAAAACTATTTCCAGCTTCCGCTGCGTCCGAAAACTTCGTATCTCACATCAGAAATACTGGAGTCCATCGTAACGTCAAATAACATGATAGATAAGTAAGGATCGATTAGATACATCACAGGAACAATGCTAATACGTGTTGTTTCGTTCAAAACTATTTCCAGCTTCCGCTTGGTCCAAAAACTTCGTATCTCACATCAGAGTTGCTGGAGTCCATCGTAACCTCAAATAACATGATAGATAAGTAAGGATCGATTAGATACATCACAGGAACAATGCCAATACGTGTTGTTTCGTTCAAAACTATTTCCAGCTTCCGCTGAGTCCGAAAATTTCGCATCTCACATCAGAGTTACTGGAGTCCATCGTAACGTCAAATAACATGATAGATTAGTAAGGATCCATTAGATACATCACAGGAACAACGCTAATACGTATTGTTTCGTTCAAAACTATTTCCAGCTTACGCTGCGTCCGAAAACTTCGTATCTCACATCAGAGTTACTGGAGTCCATCGTAAGGTCAAATAACATGATAGATAAGTAAGGATCGATTAGATACATCACAGGAATAACGCTAATACGTGTTGTTTCTTTCAAAACTATTTCCAGCTTCCGCTGAGTCCGAAAACTTCGTATCTCACATCAGAGTTACTGGAGTCCATCGTAACGTCAAATAACATGATAGATAAGTAAGGATCGATTAGATACATCACAGGAACAATGCTAACACGTGTTGTTTCGTTCAAAACTATTTCCAGCTTCTGCTGAGTGCGAGAACTTCGTATCTCACATCAGAGTTACTGGAGTTCGTTGGAATGTCAAATAACATATTAGATAAGTAAGGATCGATTAGATACATCACAGGAACAACGCTAATACGTGTTATTTCGTTCAAAACTATTTCCAGCTTCCGCTGCGTCCGAAAACTTCGTATCTCACATCAGAATTACTGGAGTCCATCGTAACGTCAAGTAACATGATAGATAAGTAAGGATCGATTAGATACATCACAGGAACAATGCTAATACGTGTTGTTTCGTTCAAAACTGTTTCCAGCTTCTGCTGAGTGCGAGAACTTCGTATCTCACATCAGAGTTACTTGAGTCCGTTGAAACGTCAAATAACATATTAGATAAGTAAGGATCGATTAGATACATCACAGGAACAGCGTTAATACGTGTTATTTCCTTCAAAAGTATTTCCAGCTTCCGCTGCGTCCGAAAACTTCGTATATCACATCAGAGTTACTGGAGTCCATCGTAACGTCAAATAACGTAATAAAGTAAGGATCGATTAGATACATCACAGGAATAGTGCTAATACGTGTTGTTTCGTTCAAAACTATTTCCAGCTTCTGCTGAGTGCGAGAACTTCGTATCTCACATCAGAGTTACTGGAGTCCGTTGAAACGTCAAATAACATATTAGATAAGTAAGGATCGATTAGATACATCACAGGAACAACGCTAATACGTGTTATTTCGTTCAAAACTATTTCCAGCTTCCGCTGCGTCCGAAAACTTCGTATCTCACATCAGAGTTACTGGAGTCCATCGTAACGTCAAATAACATGATAGATAAGTAAGGATCGAATAGATACATCACAGGAACAATGCTAATACGTGTTGTTTCGTTCAAAACTATTTCCAGCTTCTGCTGAGAGCGAGAACTTCGTATCTCACATCAGAGTTACTGGAGTTAGTTGAAACGTCAAATAACATATTAGATAAGTAAGGATCGATTAGATACATCACAGGAACAACGCTAATACGTGTTATTTCGTTCAAAACTATTTCCAGCTTCCGCTGCGTCCGAAAACTTCGTATCTCACATCAGAGTTACTGGAGTCCATCGTAACGTCAAATAACATGATAGATAAGTAAGGATCGATTAGATACATCACAGGAATAACGCTAATACGTGTTGTTTCTTTCAAAACTATTTCCAGCTTCCGCTGCGTCCGAAAACTTCGTATCTCACATCAGAGTTACTGGAGTCCATCGCAACGTCAAATAACATGATAGATAAGTAAGGATCGATTAGATACATCACAGGAACAATGCTAACACGTGTTGTTTCGTTCAAAACTATTTCCAGCTTCTGCTGAGTGCGAGAACTTCGTATCTCACATCAGAGTTACTGGAGTTCGTTGGAATGTCAAATAACATATTAGATAAGTAAGGATCGATTAGATACATCACAGGAACAACGCTAATACGTGTTATTTCGTTCAAAACTATTTCCAGCTTCCGCTGCGTCCGAAAACTTCGTATCTCACATCAGAATTACTGGAGTCCATCGTAACGTCAAATAACATGATAGATAAGTAAGGATCGATTAGATACATCACAGGAACAATGCTAATACGTGTTGTTTCGTTCAAAACTGTTTCCAGCTTCTGCTGAGTGCGAGAACTTCGTATCTCACATCAGAGTTACTTGAGTCCGTTGAAACGTCAAACAACATATTAGATAAGTAAGGATCGATTAGATACATCACAGGAACAACGTTAATACGTGTTATTTCCTTCAAAAGTATTTCCAGCTTCCGCTGCGTCCGAAAACTTCGTATATCACATCAGAGTTACTGGAGTCCATCGTAACGTCAAATAACGTAATAAAGTAAGGATCGATTAGATACATCACAGGAATAATGCTAATACGTGTTGTTTCGTTCAAAACTATTTCCAGCTTCCGCTGCGTCCGAAAACTTCGTATCTCACATCAGAGTTACTGGAGTCCATCGTAACGTCAAGTAACATGATAGATAAGTAAGGATCGATTAGATACATCACAGGAACAAGGCTAACACGTGTTGTTTCGTTCAAAACTATTTCCAGCTTCTGCTGAGTGCGAGAACTTCGTATCTCACATCAGAGTTACTGGAGTCCGTTGAAACGTCAAATAACATATTAGGTAAGTAAGGATCGATTAGATACATCACAGGAACAACGCTAATACGTGTTATTTCGTTCAAAACTATTTCCAGTTTCCGCTGCGTCCGAAAACTTCGTATCTCACATCAGAGTTACTGGAGTCCATCGTAACGTCAAATAACATGATAGATAAGTAAGGATCGAATAGATACATCACAGGAACAATGCTAATACGTGTTGTTTCGTTCAAAACTATTTCCAGCTTCTGCTGAGAGCGAGAACTTCGTATCTCACATCAGAGTTACTGGAGTTAGTTGAAACGTCAAATAACATATTAGATAAGTAAGGATCGATTAGATACATCACAGGAACAACGCTAATACGTGTTATTTCGTTCAAAACTATTTCCAGCTTCCGCTGCGTCCGAAAACTTCGTATCTCACATCAGAGATACTGGAGTCCATCGTAACGTCAAATAACATGATAGATAAGTAAGGATCGAATAGATACATCACAGGAACAATGCTAATACGTGTTGTTTCGTTCAAAACTATTTCCAGCTTCTGCTGAGTGCGAGAACTTCGTATCTCACATCAGAGATACTGGAGTCCGTTGAAACGTCAAATGACATATTAGATAAGTAAGGATCGATTAGATACATCACAGGAACAACGCTAATACGTGTTATTTCGTTCAAAACTATTTCCAGCTTACGCTGCGTCCGAAAACTTCGTATCTCACATCAGAGTTACTGGAGTCCATCGTAACGTCAAATAACGTGATAGATAAGTAAGGATCGATTAGATACATCACAGGAATAACGCTAATACGTGTTGTTTCGTTCAAAACTATTTCCAGCTTCCGCTGCGTCCAAAAACTTCGTATCTCACATCAAAGTTGCTGGAGTCCATCGTAATGTCAAATAACATGATAGATAAGTAAGGATCGATTAGATACATCACCGGAACAATGCCAATACGTGCTGTTTCGTTCAAAACTATTTCCAGCTTCTGCTGAGTGCGAGAACTTCGTATCTCACATCTGAGTCACTGGAGTCCGTTGAAACGTCAAATAACACAGTAGATAAGTAAGAATCGATTAGATACATCACACGAACTACGCTAATACGTGTTGTTTCGTTCAAAACTATTTCCAGCTTCCGCTGCATCCGAAAACTTCGTTTCTCACATCAGAGTTACTGGAGTCCATCGTAAGGTCAAATAACATGATAGATAAGTAAGGATCGATTAGATACATCACAGGAATAACGCTAATACGTGTTGTTTCGTTCAAAACTATTTCCAGCTTCCGCTGCGTCCAAAAACTTCGTATCTCTCATCAGAGTTGCTGGAGTCCATCGTAACCTCAAATAACATGATAGATAAGTAAGGATCGATTAGATACATCACAGGAACAATGCCAATACGTGTTGTTTCGTTCAAAACTATCTCCAGCTTCCGCTGAGTCCGAAAATTTCGCATCTCACATCAGAGTTACTGGAGTCCATCGTAACGTCAAATAACATGATAGATAAGTAAGGATCGATTAGATACATCACAGGAAAAACGCTAATACGTGTTATTTCGTTCAAAACCATTTCCAGTTTCCGCTGCGTCCGAAAACTTCGTATCTCACATCAGAGTTACTGGAGTCCATCGTAAGGTCAAATAACATGATAGATAAGTATGGATCGATTAGATACATCACAGGAATAACGCTAATACGTGTTGTTTCGTTCAAAACTATTTCCAGCTTCCGCTGCGTCCGAAAACTTCGTATCTCACATCAGAGTTACTGGAGTCCATCGTAACGTCAAATAACATGATAGATAAGTAAGGATCGATTAGATACATCACAGGAACAATGCTAATACGTGTTGTTTCGTTCAAAACTATTTCCAGCTTCTGCTGAGTGCGAGAACATCGTATCTCACATCAGAGTTACTGGAGTCCGTTGGCACGTCAAATAACATATTAGATAAGTAAGCAACGATTAGATACATCACAGGAACAATGCTAATACGTGTTGTTTCGTTCAAAACTATTTCCAGCTTCTGCTGAGAGCGAGAACTTCGTATCTCACATCAGAGTTACTGGAGTTAGTTGAAACGTCAAATAACATATTAGATAAGTAAGGATCGATTAGATACATCACAGGAACAACGCTAATACGTGTTATTTCGTTCAAAACTATTTCCAGCTTCCGCTGCGTCCGAAAACTTCGTATCTCACATCAGAGTTACTGGAGTCCATCGTAACGTCAAATAACATGATAGATAAGTAAGGATCGATTAGATACATCACAGGAATAACGCTAATACGTGTTGTTTCTTTCAAAACTATTTCCAGCTTCCGCTGCGTCCGAAAACTTCGTATCTCACATCAGAGTTACTGGAGTCCATCGCAACGTCAAATAACATGATAGATAAGTAAGGATCGATTAGATACATCACAGGAACAATGCTAACACGTGTTGTTTCGTTCAAAACTATTTCCAGCTTCTGCTGAGTGCGAGAACTTCGTATCTCACATCAGAGTTACTGGAGTTCGTTGGAATGTCAAATAACATATTAGATAAGTAAGGATCGATTAGATACATCACAGGAACAACGCTAATACGTGTTATTTCGTTCAAAACTATTTCCAGCTTCCGCTGCGTCCGAAAACTTCGTATCTCACATCAGAATTACTGGAGTCCATCGTAACGTCAAATAACATGATAGATAAGTAAGGATCGATTAGATACATCACAGGAACAATGCTAATACGTGTTGTTTCGTTCAAAACTGTTTCCAGCTTCTGCTGAGTGCGAGAACTTCGTATCTCACATCAGAGTTACTTGAGTCCGTTGAAACGTCAAACAACATATTAGATAAGTAAGGATCGATTAGATACATCACAGGAACAACGTTAATACGTGTTATTTCCTTCAAAAGTATTTCCAGCTTCCGCTGCGTCCGAAAACTTCGTATATCACATCAGAGTTACTGGAGTCCATCGTAACGTCAAATAACGTAATAAAGTAAGGATCGATTAGATACATCACAGGAATAATGCTAATACGTGTTGTTTCGTTCAAAACTATTTCCAGCTTCCGCTGCGTCCGAAAACTTCGTATCTCACATCAGAGTTACTCTAGTCCATCGTAACGTCAAATAACATGATAGATAAGTAAGGATCGAATAGATACATCACAGGAACAATGCTAATACGTGTTGTTTCGTTCAAAACTATTTCCAGCTTCTGCTGAGAGCGAGAACTTCGTATCTCACATCAGAGTTACTGGAGTTAGTTGAAACGTCAAATAACATATTAGATAAGTAAGGATCGATTAGATACATCACAGGAACAACGCTAATACGTGTTATTTCGTTCAAAACTATTTCCAGCTTCCGCTGCGTCCGAAAACTTCGTATCTCACATCAGAGTTACTGGAGTCCATCGTAACGTCAAATAACATGATAGATAAGTAAGGATCGAATAGATACATCACAGGAACAATGCTAATACGTGTTGTTTCGTTCAAAACTATTTCCAGCTTCTGCTGAGTGCGAGAACTTCGTATCTCACATCAGAGATACTGGAGTCCGTTGAAACGTCAAATGACATATTAGATAAGTAAGGATCGATTAGATACATCACAGGAACAACGCTAATACGTGTTATTTCGTTCAAAACTATTTCCAGCTTACGCTGCGTCCGAAAACTTCGTATCTCACATCAGAGTTACTGGAGTCCATCGTAACGTCAAATAACGTGATAGATAAGTAAGGATCGATTAGATACATCACAGGAATAACGCTAATAGGTGTTGTTTCGTTCAAAACTATTTCCAGCTTCCGCTGCGTCCAAAAACTTCGTATCTCACATCAAAGTTGCTGGAGTCCATCGTAATGTCAAATAACATGATAGATAAGTAAGGATCGATTAGATACATCACCGGAACAATGCCAATACGTGCTGTTTCGTTCAAAACTATTTCCAGCTTCTGCTGAGTGCGAGAACTTCGTATCTCACATCTGAGTCACTGGAGTCCGTTGAAACGTCAAATAACACAGTAGATAAGTAAGAATCGATTAGATACATCACACGAACTACGCTAATACGTGTTGTTTCGTTCAAAACTATTTCCAGCTTCCGCTGCATCCGAAAACTTCGTTTCTCACATCAGAGTTACTGGAGTCCATCGTAAGGTCAAATAACATGATAGATAAGTAAGGATCGATTAGATACATCACAGGAATAACGCTAATACGTGTTGTTTCGTTCAAAACTATTTCCAGCTTCCGCTGCGTCCAAAAACTTCGTATCTCTCATCAGAGTTGCTGGAGTCCATCGTAACCTCAAATAACATGATAGATAAGTAAGGATCGATTAGATACATCACAGGAACAATGCCAAAACGTGTTGTTTCGTTCAAAACTATCTCCAGCTTCCGCTGAGTCCGAAAATTTCGCATCTCACATCAGAGTTACTGGAGTCCATCGTAACGTCAAATAACATGATAGATAAGTAAGGATCGATTAGATACATCACAGGAACAACGCTAATACGTGTTATTTCGTTCAAAACCATTTCCAGTTTCCGCTGCGTCCGAAAGCTTCGTATCTCACATCAGAGTTACTGGAGTCCATCGTAAGGTCAAATAACATGATAGATAAGTATGGATCGATTAGATACATCACAGGAATAACGCTAATACGTGTTGTTTCGTTCAAAACTATTTCCAGCTTCCGCTGCGTCCGAAAACTTCGTATCTCACATCAGAGTTACTGGAGTCCATCGTAACGTCAAATAACATGATAGATAAGTAAGGATCGATTAGATACATCACAGGAACAATGCTAATACGTGTTGTTTCGTTCAAAACTATTTCCAGCTTCTGCTGAGTGCGAGAACATCGTATCTCACATCAGAGTTACTGGAGTCCGTTGGCACGTCAAATAACATATTAGATAAGTAAGGATCGATTAGTTACATCACAGGAACAAGGCTAATACGTTTTATTTCGTTCAAAACTATTTCTAGCTTCCGCTGCGTCCGAAAACTTCGTATCTCACATCAGAGTTACTGGAGTCCATCGTAACGTCAAATAACATGATAGATAAGTAAGGGTCGATTAGACACATCACAGGAACAATGCTAATACGTGTTGTTTCGTTCAAAACTATTTCCAGCTTCTGCTGAGTGCGAGAACTTCGTATCTCACATCAGAGTTACTTGAGTCCGTTGAAACGTCAAACAACATATTAGATAAGTAAGGATCGATTAGATACATCACAGGAACAACGTTAATACCTGTTATTTCCTTCAAAACTATTTCCAGCTTCCGCTGCGTCCGAAAACTTCGTATATCACGTCAGAGTTACTGGAGTCCATCGTAACGTCAAATAACTTAATAAAGTAAGGATCGATTAGATACATCACAGGAATAACGCTAATACGTGTTGTTTCGTTCAAAACTATTTCCAGCTTCTGCTGCGTCCGAAAACTTCGTATCTCACATCAGAGTTACTGGAGTCCATCGTAACGTCAAATAACATAGTAGATAAGTAAGGATCGATTAGATACATCACACGAACAACGCTAATACGTGTTGTTTCTTTCAAAACTATTTCCAGCTTCCGCTGCGTCCGAAAACTTCGTTTCTCACATCAGAGTTACTGGAGTCCATCCTAACGTCAAATAACGTGATAGATAAGTAAGGATCGATTAGATACATGACAGGAATAACGCTAATACGTGTAGTTTCGTTCAAAACTATTTCCAGCTTCCGCTGGGTCCAAAAACTTCGTATCTCACATCAGAGTTGCTGGAGTCCATCGTAACCTCAAATAACATGATAGATAAGTAAGGATCGATTAAATACATCACAGGAACAATGCCAATACGTGTTGTATCGTTCAAAACTATTTCCAGCTTCTGCTGAGTTCGAGAACTTCGTATCTCACATCAGAGTTACTGGAGTCCATCGTAACGTCAAATAACATAGTAGATAAGTAAGGGTCGATTAGATACATCACACGAACAACGCTAATACGTGTTGTTTCGTTCAAAACTATTTCCAGCTTCCGCTGCGTCCGAAAACTTCGTTTCTCACATCAGAGTTAGTGGAGTCCATCGTAACGTCAAATAACGTGATAGATAAGTAAGGATCGATTCGACACATCACAGGAATAACGCTAATACGTGTTGTTTCGTTCAAAACTATTTCCAGCTTCTGCTGAGTGCGAGAACTTCGTATCTCACGTCTGAGTTACTGGAGTCCGTTGAAACCTCAAATAACATATTAGATAAGTAAGGAACGATTAGATATATCACAGGAACAACGCTAATACGTGTTATTTCTTTCAAAACTATTTCCAGCTTCCGCTGCGTTCGAAAACTTCGTTTCTCACATCAGAGTTACTGGAGTCCATCGTAACGTCAAATAACGTGATAGATAAGTAAGGATCGATTAGATACATCACAGGAATAACGCTAATACGTGTTGTTTCGTTCAAAACTATTTCCAGCTTCCGCTGCGTCCAAAAACTTCGTATCTCACATCAAAGTTGCTGGAGTCCATCGTAACGTCAAATAACATGATAGATAAGTAAGGATCGATTAGATACATCACAGGAACAATGCCAATACGTGCTGTTTCGTTCAAAACTATTTCCAGCTTCTGCTGAGTGCGAGAACTTCGTATCTCACATCTGAGTTACTGGAGTCCATCGTAACGTCAAATAACATAGTAGATAAGTAAGGATCGATTAGATACATCACACGAACAACGCTAATACGTGTTGTTTCGTTCAAAACTATTTCCAGCTTCTGCTGAGTGCGAGAACTTCGTATCTCACATCTGAGTATCTGGAGTCCGTTGAAACGTCAAATAACATAGTAGATAAGTAAGGATCGATTAGATACATCACACGAGCAACGCTAATACGTGTTGTTTCGTTCAAAACTATTTCCAGCTTCCGCTGCATCCGAAAACTTCGTTTCTCACATCAGAGTTACTGGAGTCCATCGTAACGTCAAATAACATGATAGATAAGTAAGGATCGATTAGATACATCACAGGAATAACGCTAATACGTGTTGTTTCGTTCAAAACTATTTCCAGCTTCTGCTGAGTGCGAGAACTTCTTATCTCACATCTGAGTTACTGGAGTCCGTTGATCGTCAAATAACATATTAGATAAGTAAGGAACGATTAGATACATCACAGGAACAACGCTAATACGTGTTATTTCGTTCAAAACTATTTCCAGCTTCCGCTGCGTCCGAAAACTTCGTTTCTCACATCAGAGTTACTTTAGTCCATCGTAACGTCAAATAACGTGATAGATAAGTAAGGATCGATTAGATACATCACAGGAATAACGCTAATACGTGTAGTTTCGTTCAAAACTATTTCCAGCTTCCGCTGCGTCCAAAAACTTCGTATCTCACATCAGAGTTGCTGGAGTCCATCGTAACCTCAAATAACATGATAGATAAGTAAGGATCGATTAGATACATCACAGGAACAGTGCCAATACGTGTTGTTTCGTTCAAAACTATTTCCAGCTTCCGCTGAGTCCGAAAATTTCGCATCTCACATCAGAGTTACTGGAGTCCATCGTAACGTCAAATAACATGATAGATAAGTAAGGATCGATTAGATACATCACAGGAATAACGCTAATACGTGTTGTTTCGTTCAAAACTATTTCCAGCTTCCGCTGCGTCCGAAAACATCGTATCTCACATCAGAGTTACTGGAGTCCATCGTAACGTCAAATAACATGATAGATAAGGAAGGATCGATTAGATACATCACAGGAATAACGCTAATACGTGTCGTTTCGTTCAAAACTATTTCCAGCTTCCGCTGCGTCCGAGAACTTCGTATCTCACATCAGAGTTACTGGAGTCCATCGTAACGTCAAATAACATGATAGATAAGTAAGGATCGATTAGATACATCACAGGAACAATGCCAATACGTGCAGTTCCTTTCAAAACTATTTCCAGCTTCTGCTGAGTGCGAGAACTTCGTATCTCACATCTGAGTTACTGGAGTCCGTTGAAACGTCAAATAACATAGTAGATAAGTAAGGATCGATTAGATACATCACACGAACAACGCTAATACGTGTTGTTTCGTTCAAAACTATTTCCAGCTTCCGCTGCGTCCGAGAACTTCGTTTCTCTCATCAGAGTTACTGGAGTCCATCGTAACGTCAAGTAACATGACAGATAAGTAAGGATCGATTAGATACATCAGAGGAATAACGCTAATACGTGTCGTTTCGTTCAAAACTATTTCCAGCTTCTGCTGAGTGCGAGAACTTCGTATCTCACATCTGAGTTACTGGAGTCCGTTGAAACGTCAAATAACATATTAGATAAGTAAGGAACGATTAGATATATCACAGGAACAACGCTAATACGTGTTATTTCGTTGAAAACTATTTCCAGCTTCCGCTGCGTCCGAAAACTTCGTTTCTCACATCAGAGTTACTGGAGTCCATCGTAACGTCAAGTAACGTGATAGTTAAGTAAGGATCGATTAGATACATCACAGGAATAACGCTAATACGTGTAGTTTCGTTCAAAACTATTTCCAGCTTCCGCTGCGTCCAAAAACTTCGTTTCTCACATCAGAGTTACTGGAGTCCATCGTAAAGTCAAATAACTTGATAGATAAGTAAGGATCGATTAGATACATCACAGGAACAACGCTAATACGTGTTGTTTCGTTCAAAACTATTTCCAGCTTCTGCTGAGTTCGAGAACTTCGTATCTCACATCAGAGTTACTGGAGTCCATCGTAACGTCAAATAACATTGTAGATAAGTAAGGATCGATTAGATACATCACACGAACAACGCTAATACGTGTTGTTTCGTTCAAAACTATTTCCAGCTTCCACTGCGTCCGAAAACTTCGTTTCTCACATCAGAGTTACTGGAGTCCGTTGAAACGTCAAATAACATATTAGATAAGTAAGCAACGATTAGATACATCACAGGAACAACGCTAATACGTGTTATTTCGTTCAAAACTATTTCCAGCTTCCGCTGGGTCCGAAAACTTCGTTTCTCACATCAGAGTTACTGGAGTCCATCGTAACGTCAAATAACGTGATAGATAAGTAAGGATCGATTAGATACATCACAGGAATAACGCTAATACGTGTAGTTTCGTTCAAAACTATTTCCAGCTTCCGCTGCGTCCAAAAACTTCGTTTCTCACATCAGAGTTACTGGAGTCCATCGTAAAGTCAAATAACTTGATAGATAAGTAAGGATTGATTAGATACATCACAGGAACAATGCCAATACGTGTTGTTTCGTTCAAAACTATTTCCAGCTTCTGCTGAGTTCGAGAACTTCGTATCTCACATCAGAGTTACTGGAGTCCATCGTAACGTCAAATAACATAGTAGATAAGTAAGGATCGATTAGATACATCACACGAACAACGCTAATACGTGTTGTTTCGTTCAAAACTATTTCCAGCTTCCGCTGCGTCCGAAAACTTCGTTTCTCACATCAGAGTTACTGGAGTCCATCGTAACGTCAAATAACGTGATAGATAAGTAAGGATCGATTAGATACATCACAGGAATAACGCTAATACGTGTTGTTTCGTTCAAAACTATTTCCAGCTTCCGCTGCGTCCAAAAACTTCGTATCTCACATCAAAGTTGCTGGAGTCCATCGTAACGTCAAATAACATGATAGATAAGTAAGGATCGATTAGATACATCACAGGAACAATGCCAATACGTGCTGTTTCGTTCAAAACTATTTCCAGCTTCTGCTGAGTGCGAGAACTTCGTATCTCACATCTGAGTTACTGGAGTCCATCGTAACGTCAAATAACATAGTAGATAAGTAAGGATCGATTAGATACATCACACGAACAACGCTAATACGTGTTGTTTCGTTCAAAACTATTTCCAGCTTCTGCTGAGTGCGAGAACTTCGTATCTCACATCTGAGTATCTGGAGTCCGTTGAAACGTCAAATAACATAGTAGATAAGTAAGGATCGATTAGATACATCACACGAGCAACGCTAATACGTGTTGTTTCGTTCAAAACTATTTCCAGCTTCCGCTGCATCCGAAAACTTCGTTTCTCACATCAGGGTTACTGGAGTCCATCGTAACGTCAAATAACATGATAGATAAGTAAGGATCGATTAGATACATCACAGGAATAACGCTAATACGTGTTGTTTCGTTCAAAACTATTTCCAGCTTCTGCTGAGTGCGAGAACTTCTTATCTCACATCTGAGTTACTGGAGTCCGTTGATCGTCAAATAACATATTAGATAAGTAAGGAACGATTAGATACATCACAGGAACAACGCTAATACGTGTTATTTCGTTCAAAACTATTTCCAGCTTCCGCTGCGTCCGAAAACTTCGTTTCTCACATCAGAGTTACTGGAGTCCATCGTAACGTCAAATAACGTGATAGATAAGTAAGGATCGATTAGATACATCACAGGAATAACGCTAATACGTGTAGTTTCGTTCAAAACTATTTCCAGCTTCCGCTGCGTCCAAAAACTTCGTATCTCACATCAGAGTTGCTGGAGTCCATCGTAACCTCAAATAACATGATAGATAAGTAAGGATCGATTAGATACATCACAGGAACAGTGCCAATACGTGTTGTTTCGTTCAAAACTATTTCCAGCTTCCGCTGAGTCCGAAAATTTCGCATCTCACATCAGAGTTACTGGAGTCCATCGTAACGTCAAATAACATGATAGATAAGTAAGGATCGATTAGATACATCACAGGAATAACGCTAATACGTGTTGTTTCGTTCAAAACTATTTCCAGCTTCCGCTGCGTCCGAAAACTTCGTATCTCACATCAGAGTTGCTGGAGTCCATCGTAACGTCAAATAACGTGATAGATAAGTAAGGATCGATTAGATACATCACAGGGATAACGCTAATACGTGTTGTTTCGTTCAAAACTATTTCCAGCTTCCGCTGCGTCCAAAAACTTCGTATCTCACATCAAAGTTGCTGGAGTCCATCGTAACGTCAAATAACATTATAGATAAGTAAGGATCGATTAGATACATCACAGGAAAAATGCCAATACGTGCTGTTTCGTTCAAAACTATTTCCAGCTTCTGCTGAGTGCGAGAACTTCGTATCTCACATCTGAGTTACTGGAGTCCGTTGAAACGTCAAATAACATAGTAGATAAGTAAGGATCGATTAGATACATCACACGAACAACGCTAATACGTGTTGTTTCGTTCAAAACTATTTCCAGCTTCCGCTGCATCCGAAAACTTCGTTTCTCACATCAGGAGTATATACTGGAGTATATCGTAACGTCAAATAACATGATAGATAAGTAAGGATCGATTAGATACATCACAGGAATAACGCTAATACGTGTTGTTTCGTTCAAAACTATTTCCAGCTTCTGCTGAGTGCGAGAACTTCGTATCTCACATCTGAGTTACTGGAGTCCGTTGAAACGTCAAATAACATATTAGATAATTAAGGAACGATTAGATATATCACAGGAACAACGCTAATACGTGTTATTTCGTTCAAAACTATTTCCAGCTTCCGCTGCGTCCGAAAACTTCGTTTCTCACATCAGAGTTACTGGAGTCCATCGTAACGTCAAATAACGTAATAAAGTAAGGATCGATTAGATACATCACAGGAATAATGCTAATACGTGTTGTTTCGTTCAAAACTATTTCCAGCTTCCGCTGCGTCCGAAAACTTCGTATCTCACATCAGAGTTACTGGAGTCCATCGTAACGTCAAGTAACATGATAGATAAGTAAGGATCGATTAGATACATCACAGGAACAAGGCTAACACGTGTTGTTTCGTTCAAAACTATTTCCAGCTTCTGCTGAGTGCGAGAACTTCGTATCTCACATCAGAGTTACTGGAGTCCGTTGAAACGTCAAATAACATATTAGATAAGTAAGGATCGATTAGATACATCACAGGAACAACGTTAATACCTGTTATTTCCTTCAAAACTATTTCCAGCTTCCGCTGCGTCCGAAAACTTCGTATATCACGTCAGAGTTACTGGAGTCCATCGTAACGTCAAATAACTTAATAAAGTAAGGATCGATTAGATACATCACAGGAATAACGCTAATACGTGTTGTTTCGTTCAAAACTATTTCCAGCTTCTGCTGCGTCCGAAAACTTCGTATCTCACATCAGAGTTACTGGAGTCCATCGTAACGTCAAATAACATAGTAGATAAGTAAGGATCGATTAGATACATCACACGAACAACGCTAATACGTGTTGTTTCTTTCAAAACTATTTCCAGCTTCCGCTGCGTCCGAAAACTTCGTTTCTCACATCAGAGTTACTGGAGTCCATCCTAACGTCAAATAACGTGATAGATAAGTAAGGATCGATTAGATACATGACAGGAATAACGCTAATACGTGTAGTTTCGTTCAAAACTATTTCCAGCTTCCGCTGGGTCCAAAAACTTCGTATCTCACATCAGAGTTGCTGGAGTCCATCGTAACCTCAAATAACATGATAGATAAGTAAGGATCGATTAAATACATCACAGGAACAATGCCAATACGTGTTGTATCGTTCAAAACTATTTCCAGCTTCTGCTGAGTTCGAGAACTTCGTATCTCACATCAGAGTTACTGGAGTCCATCGTAACGTCAAATAACATAGTAGATAAGTAAGGGTCGATTAGATACATCACACGAACAACGCTAATACGTGTTGTTTCGTTCAAAACTATTTCCAGCTTCCGCTGCGTCCGAAAACTTCGTTTCTCACATCAGAGTTAGTGGAGTCCATCGTAACGTCAAATAACGTGATAGATAAGTAAGGATCGATTCGACACATCACAGGAATAACGCTAATACGTGTTGTTTCGTTCAAAACTATTTCCAGCTTCTGCTGAGTGCGAGAACTTCGTATCTCACGTCTGAGTTACTGGAGTCCGTTGAAACCTCAAATAACATATTAGATAAGTAAGGAACGATTAGATATATCACAGGAACAACGCTAATACGTGTTATTTCTTTCAAAACTATTTCCAGCTTCCGCTGCGTTCGAAAACTTCGTTTCTCACATCAGGGTTACTGGAGTCCATCGTAACGTCAAATAACGTGATAGATAAGTAAGGATCGATTAGATACATCACAGGAATAACGCTAATACGTGTTGTTTCGTTCAAAACTATTTCCAGCTTCCGCTGCGTCCAAAAACTTCGTATCTCACATCAAAGTTGCTGGAGTCCATCGTAACGTCAAATAACATGATAGATAAGTAAGGATCGATTAGATACATCACAGGAACAATGCCAATACGTGCTGTTTCGTTCAAAACTATTTCCAGCTTCTGCTGAGTGCGAGAACTTCGTATCTCACATCTGAGTTACTGGAGTCCATCGTAACGTCAAATAACATAGTAGATAAGTAAGGATCGATTAGATACATCACACGAACAACGCTAATACGTGTTGTTTCGTTCAAAACTATTTCCAGCTTCTGCTGAGTGCGAGAACTTCGTATCTCACATCTGAGTATCTGGAGTCCGTTGAAACGTCAAATAACATAGTAGATAAGTAAGGATCGATTAGATACATCACACGAGCAACGCTAATACGTGTTGTTTCGTTCAAAACTATTTCCAGCTTCCGCTGCATCCGAAAACTTCGTTTCTCACATCAGAGTTACTGGAGTCCATCGTAACGTCAAATAACATGATAGATAAGTAAGGATCGATTAGATACATCACAGGAATAACGCTAATACGTGTTGTTTCGTTCAAAACTATTTCCAGCTTCTGCTGAGTGCGAGAACTTCTTATCTCACATCTGAGTTACTGGAGTCCGTTGATCGTCAAATAACATATTAGATAAGTAAGGAACGATTAGATACATCACAGGAACAACGCTAATACGTGTTATTTCGTTCAAAACTATTTCCAGCTTCCGCTGCGTCCGAAAACTTCGTTTCTCACATCAGAGTTACTTTAGTCCATCGTAACGTCAAATAACGTGATAGATAAGTAAGGATCGATTAGATACATCACAGGAATAACGCTAATACGTGTAGTTTCGTTCAAAACTATTTCCAGCTTCCGCTGCGTCCAAAAACTTCGTATCTCACATCAGAGTTGCTGGAGTCCATCGTAACCTCAAATAACATGATAGATAAGTAAGGATCGATTAGATACATCACAGGAACAGTGCCAATACGTGTTGTTTCGTTCAAAACTATTTCCAGCTTCCGCTGAGTCCGAAAATTTCGCATCTCACATCAGAGTTACTGGAGTCCATCGTAACGTCAAATAACATGATAGATAAGTAAGGATCGATTAGATACATCACAGGAATAACGCTAATACGTGTTGTTTCGTTCAAAACTATTTCCAGCTTCCGCTGCGTCCGAAAACATCGTATCTCACATCAGAGTTACTGGAGTCCATCGTAACGTCAAATAACATGATAGATAAGGAAGGATCGATTAGATACATCACAGGAATAACGCTAATACGTGTCGTTTCGTTCAAAACTATTTCCAGCTTCCGCTGCGTCCGAGAACTTCGTATCTCACATCAGAGTTACTGGAGTCCATCGTAACGTCAAATAACATGATAGATAAGTAAGGATCGATTAGATACATCACAGGAACAATGCCAATACGTGCAGTTCCTTTCAAAACTATTTCCAGCTTCTGCTGAGTGCGAGAACTTCGTATCTCACATCTGAGTTACTGGAGTCCGTTGAAACGTCAAATAACATAGTAGATAAGTAAGGATCGATTAGATACATCACACGAACAACGCTAATACGTGTTGTTTCGTTCAAAACTATTTCCAGCTTCCGCTGCGTCCGAGAACTTCGTTTCTCTCATCAGAGTTACTGGAGTCCATCGTAACGTCAAGTAACATGACAGATAAGTAAGGATCGATTAGATACATCAGAGGAATAACGCTAATACGTGTCGTTTCGTTCAAAACTATTTCCAGCTTCTGCTGAGTGCGAGAACTTCGTATCTCACATCTGAGTTACTGGAGTCCGTTGAAACGTCAAATAACATATTAGATAAGTAAGGAACGATTAGATATATCACAGGAACAACGCTAATACGTGTTATTTCGTTGAAAACTATTTCCAGCTTCCGCTGCGTCCGAAAACTTCGTTTCTCACATCAGAGTTACTGGAGTCCATCGTAACGTCAAGTAACGTGATAGTTAAGTAAGGATCGATTAGATACATCACAGGAATAACGCTAATACGTGTAGTTTCGTTCAAAACTATTTCCAGCTTCCGCTGCGTCCAAAAACTTCGTTTCTCACATCAGAGTTACTGGAGTCCATCGTAAAGTCAAATAACTTGATAGATAAGTAAGGATCGATTAGATACATCACAGGAACAACGCTAATACGTGTTGTTTCGTTCAAAACTATTTCCAGCTTCTGCTGAGTTCGAGAACTTCGTATCTCACATCAGAGTTACTGGAGTCCATCGTAACGTCAAATAACATTGTAGATAAGTAAGGATCGATTAGATACATCACACGAACAACGCTAATACGTGTTGTTTCGTTCAAAACTATTTCCAGCTTCCACTGCGTCCGAAAACTTCGTTTCTCACATCAGAGTTACTGGAGTCCGTTGAAACGTCAAATAACATATTAGATAAGTAAGCAACGATTAGATACATCACAGGAACAACGCTAATACGTGTTATTTCGTTCAAAACTATTTCCAGCTTCCGCTGGGTCCGAAAACTTCGTTTCTCACATCAGAGTTACTGGAGTCCATCGTAACGTCAAATAACGTGATAGATAAGTAAGGATCGATTAGATACATCACAGGAATAACGCTAATACGTGTAGTTTCGTTCAAAACTATTTCCAGCTTCCGCTGCGTCCAAAAACTTCGTTTCTCACATCAGAGTTACTGGAGTCCATCGTAAAGTCAAATAACTTGATAGATAAGTAAGGATTGATTAGATACATCACAGGAACAATGCCAATACGTGTTGTTTCGTTCAAAACTATTTCCAGCTTCTGCTGAGTTCGAGAACTTCGTATCTCACATCAGAGTTACTGGAGTCCATCGTAACGTCAAATAACATAGTAGATAAGTAAGGATCGATTAGATACATCACACGAACAACGCTAATACGTGTTGTTTCGTTCAAAACTATTTCCAGCTTCCGCTGCGTCCGAAAACTTCGTTTCTCACATCAGAGTTACTGGAGTCCATCGTAACGTCAAATAACGTGATAGATAAGTAAGGATCGATTAGATACATCACAGGAATAACGCTAATACGTGTTGTTTCGTTCAAAACTATTTCCAGCTTCCGCTGCGTCCAAAAACTTCGTATCTCACATCAAAGTTGCTGGAGTCCATCGTAACGTCAAATAACATGATAGATAAGTAAGGATCGATTAGATACATCACAGGAACAATGCCAATACGTGCTGTTTCGTTCAAAACTATTTCCAGCTTCTGCTGAGTGCGAGAACTTCGTATCTCACATCTGAGTTACTGGAGTCCATCGTAACGTCAAATAACATAGTAGATAAGTAAGGATCGATTAGATACATCACACGAACAACGCTAATACGTGTTGTTTCGTTCAAAACTATTTCCAGCTTCTGCTGAGTGCGAGAACTTCGTATCTCACATCTGAGTATCTGGAGTCCGTTGAAACGTCAAATAACATAGTAGATAAGTAAGGATCGATTAGATACATCACACGAGCAACGCTAATACGTGTTGTTTCGTTCAAAACTATTTCCAGCTTCCGCTGCATCCGAAAACTTCGTTTCTCACATCAGAGTTACTGGAGTCCATCGTAACGTCAAATAACATGATAGATAAGTAAGGATCGATTAGATACATCACAGGAATAACGCTAATACGTGTTGTTTCGTTCAAAACTATTTCCAGCTTCTGCTGAGTGCGAGAACTTCTTATCTCACATCTGAGTTACTGGAGTCCGTTGATCGTCAAATAACATATTAGATAAGTAAGGAACGATTAGATACATCACAGGAACAACGCTAATACGTGTTATTTCGTTCAAAACTATTTCCAGCTTCCGCTGCGTCCGAAAACTTCGTTTCTCACATCAGAGTTACTGGAGTCCATCGTAACGTCAAATAACGTGATAGATAAGTAAGGATCGATTAGATACATCACAGGAATAACGCTAATACGTGTAGTTTCGTTCAAAACTATTTCCAGCTTCCGCTGCGTCCAAAAACTTCGTATCTCACATCAGAGTTGCTGGAGTCCATCGTAACCTCAAATAACATGATAGATAAGTAAGGATCGATTAGATACATCACAGGAACAGTGCCAATACGTGTTGTTTCGTTCAAAACTATTTCCAGCTTCCGCTGAGTCCGAAAATTTCGCATCTCACATCAGAGTTACTGGAGTCCATCGTAACGTCAAATAACATGATAGATAAGTAAGGATCGATTAGATACATCACAGGAATAACGCTAATACGTGTTGTTTCGTTCAAAACTATTTCCAGCTTCCGCTGCGTCCGAAAACTTCGTATCTCACATCAGAGTTGCTGGAGTCCATCGTAACGTCAAATAACGTGATAGATAAGTAAGGATCGATTAGATACATCACAGGGATAACGCTAATACGTGTTGTTTCGTTCAAAACTATTTCCAGCTTCCGCTGCGTCCAAAAACTTCGTATCTCACATCAAAGTTGCTGGAGTCCATCGTAACGTCAAATAACATTATAGATAAGTAAGGATCGATTAGATACATCACAGGAAAAATGCCAATACGTGCTGTTTCGTTCAAAACTATTTCCAGCTTCTGCTGAGTGCGAGAACTTCGTATCTCACATCTGAGTTACTGGAGTCCGTTGAAACGTCAAATAACATAGTAGATAAGTAAGGATCGATTAGATACATCACACGAACAACGCTAATACGTGTTGTTTCGTTCAAAACTATTTCCAGCTTCCGCTGCATCCGAAAACTTCGTTTCTCACATCAGGAGTATATACTGGAGTATATCGTAACGTCAAATAACATGATAGATAAGTAAGGATCGATTAGATACATCACAGGAATAACGCTAATACGTGTTGTTTCGTTCAAAACTATTTCCAGCTTCTGCTGAGTGCGAGAACTTCGTATCTCACATCTGAGTTACTGGAGTCCGTTGAAACGTCAAATAACATATTAGATAATTAAGGAACGATTAGATATATCACAGGAACAACGCTAATACGTGTTATTTCGTTCAAAACTATTTCCAGCTTCCGCTGCGTCCGAAAACTTCGTTTCTCACATCAGAGTTACTGGAGTCCATCGTAACGTCAAATAACGTAATAAAGTAAGGATCGATTAGATACATCACAGGAATAATGCTAATACGTGTTGTTTCGTTCAAAACTATTTCCAGCTTCCGCTGCGTCCGAAAACTTCGTATCTCACATCAGAGTTACTGGAGTCCATCGTAACGTCAAGTAACATGATAGATAAGTAAGGATCGATTAGATACATCACAGGAACAAGGCTAACACGTGTTGTTTCGTTCAAAACTATTTCCAGCTTCTGCTGAGTGCGAGAACTTCGTATCTCACATCAGAGTTACTGGAGTCCGTTGAAACGTCAAATAACATATTAGATAAGTAAGGATCGATTAGATACATCACAGGAACAACGCTAATACGTGTTATTTCGTTCAAAACTATTTCCAGCTTCCGCTGCGTCCGAAAACTTCGTATCTCACATCAGAGTTACTGGAGTCCATCGTAACGTCAAATAACATGATAGATAAGTAAGGATCGAATAGATACATCACAGGAACAATGCTAATACGTGTTGTTTCGTTCAAAACTATTTCCAGCTTCTGCTGAGAGCGAGAACTTCGTATCTCACATCAGAGTTACTGGAGTTAGTTGAAACGTCAAATAACATATTAGATAAGTAAGGATCGATTAGATACATCACAGGAACAACGCTAATACGTGTTATTTCGTTCAAAACTATTTCCAGCTTCCGCTGCGTCCGAAAACTTCGTATCTCACATCAGAGTTACTGGAGTCCATCGTAACGTCAAATAACATGATAGATAAGTAAGGATCGATTAGATAAATCACAGGAATAACGCTAATACGTGTTGTTTCTTTCAAAACTATTTCCAGCTTCCGCTGCGTCCGAAAACTTCGTATCTCACATCAGAGTTACTGGAGTCCATCGTAACGTCAAATAACATGATAGATAAGTAAGGATCGATTAGATACATCACAGGAACAATGCTAACACGTGTTGTTTCGTTCAAAACTATTTCCAGCTTCTGCTGAGTGCGAGAACTTCGTATCTCACATCAGAGTTACTGGAGTTCGTTGGAATGTCAAATAACATATTAGATAAGTAAGGATCGATTAGATACATCACAGGAACAACGCTAATACGTGTTATTTCGTTCAAAACTATTTCCAGCTTCCGCTGCGTCCGAAAACTTCGTATCTCACATCAGAAATACTGGAGTCCATCGTAACGTCAAATAACATGATAGATAAGTAAGGATCGATTAGATACATCACAGGAACAATGCTAATACGTGTTGTTTCGTTCAAAACTATTTCCAGCTTCCGCTTGGTCCAAAAACTTCGTATCTCACATCAGAGTTGCTGGAGTCCATCGTAACCTCAAATAACATGATAGATAAGTAAGGATCGATTAGATACATCACAGGAACAATGCCAATACGTGTTGTTTCGTTCAAAACTATTTCCAGCTTCCGCTGAGTCCGAAAATTTCGCATCTCACATCAGAGTTACTGGAGTCCATCGTAACGTCAAATAACATGATAGATTAGTAAGGATCCATTAGATACATCACAGGAACAACGCTAATACGTATTGTTTCGTTCAAAACTATTTCCAGCTTACGCTGCGTCCGAAAACTTCGTATCTCACATCAGAGTTACTGGAGTCCATCGTAAGGTCAAATAACATGATAGATAAGTAAGGATCGATTAGATACATCACAGGAATAACGCTAATACGTGTTGTTTCTTTCAAAACTATTTCCAGCTTCCGCTGAGTCCGAAAACTTCGTATCTCACATCAGAGTTACTGGAGTCCATCGTAACGTCAAATAACATGATAGATAAGTAAGGATCGATTAGATACATCACAGGAACAATGCTAACACGTGTTGTTTCGTTCAAAACTATTTCCAGCTTCTGCTGAGTGCGAGAACTTCGTATCTCACATCAGAGTTACTGGAGTTCGTTGGAATGTCAAATAACATATTAGATAAGTAAGGATCGATTAGATACATCACAGGAACAACGCTAATACGTGTTATTTCGTTCAAAACTATTTCCAGCTTCCGCTGCGTCCGAAAACTTCGTATCTCACATCAGAATTACTGGAGTCCATCGTAACGTCAAGTAACATGATAGATAAGTAAGGATCGATTAGATACATCACAGGAACAATGCTAATACGTGTTGTTTCGTTCAAAACTGTTTCCAGCTTCTGCTGAGTGCGAGAACTTCGTATCTCACATCAGAGTTACTTGAGTCCGTTGAAACGTCAAATAACATATTAGATAAGTAAGGATCGATTAGATACATCACAGGAACAGCGTTAATACGTGTTATTTCCTTCAAAAGTATTTCCAGCTTCCGCTGCGTCCGAAAACTTCGTATATCACATCAGAGTTACTGGAGTCCATCGTAACGTCAAATAACGTAATAAAGTAAGGATCGATTAGATACATCACAGGAATAATGCTAATACGTGTTGTTTCGTTCAAAACTATTTCCAGCTTCCGCTGCGTCCGAAAACTTCGTATCTCACATCAGAGTTACTGGAGTCCATCGTAACGTCAAGTAACATGATAGATAAGTAAGGATCGATTAGATACATCACAGGAACAAGGCTAACACGTGTTGTTTCGTTCAAAACTATTTCCAGCTTCTGCTGAGTGCGAGAACTTCGTATCTCACATCAGAGTTACTGGAGTCCGTTGAAACGTCAAATAACATATTAGATAAGTAAGGATCGATTAGATACATCACAGGAACAACGCTAATACGTGTTATTTCGTTCAAAACTATTTCCAGCTTCCGCTGCGTCCGAAAACTTCTTATCTCACATCAGAGTTACTGGAGTCCATCGTAACGTCAAATAACATGATAGATAAGTAAGGATCGAATAGATACATCACAGGAACAATGCTAATACGTGTTGTTTCGTTCAAAACTATTTCCAGCTTCTGCTGAGAGCGAGAACTTCGTATCTCACATCAGAGTTACTGGAGTTAGTTGAAACGTCAAATAACATATTAGATAAGTAAGGATCGATTAGATACATCACAGGAACAACGCTAATACGTGTTATTTCGTTCAAAACCATTTCCAGCTTCCGCTGCGTCCGAAAACTTCGTATCTCACATCAGAGTTACTGGAGTCCATCGTAACGTCAAATAACATGATAGATAAGTAAGGATCGATTAGATACATCACAGGAATAACGCTAATACGTGTTGTTTCTTTCAAAACTATTTCCAGCTTCCGCTGCGTCCGAAAACTTCGTATCTCACATCAGAGTTACTGGAGTCCATCGCAACGTCAAATAACATGATAGATAAGTAAGGATCGATTAGATACATCACAGGAACAATGCTAACACGTGTTGTTTCTTTCAAAACTATTTCCAGCTTCTGCTGAGTGCGAGAACTTCGTATCTCACATCAGAGTTACTGGAGTTCGTTGGAATGTCAAATAACATATTAGATAAGTAAGGATCGATTAGATACATCACAGGAACAACGCTAATACGTGTTATTTCGTTCAAAACTATTTCCAGCTTCCGCTGCGTCCGAAAACTTCGTATCTCACATCAGAATTACTGGAGTCCATCGTAACGTCAAATAACATGATAGATAAGTAAGGATCGATTAGATACATCACAGGAACAATGCTAATACGTGTTGTTTCGTTCAAAACTGTTTCCAGCTTCTGCTGAGTGCGAGAACTTCGTATCTCACATCAGAGTTACTTGAGTCCGTTGAAACGTCAAACAACATATTAGATAAGTAAGGATCGATTAGATACATCACAGGAACAACGTTAATACGTGTTATTTTCTTCAAAAGTATTTCCAGTTTCCGCTGCGTCCGAAAACTTCGTATATCACATCAGAGTTACTGGAGTCCATCGTAACGTCAAATAACGTAATAAAGTAAGGATCGATTAGATACATCACAGGAATAATGCTAATACGTGTTGTTTCGTTCAAAACTATTTCCAGCTTCCGCTGCGTCCGAAAACTTCGTATCTCACATCAGAGTTACTGGAGTCCATCGTAACGTCAAGTAACATGATAGATAAGTAAGGATCGATTAGATACATCACAGGAACAAGGCTAACACGTGTTGTTTCGTTCAAAACTATTTCCAGCTTCTGCTGAGTGCGAGAACTTCATATCTCACATCAGAGTTACTGGAGTCCGTTGAAACGTCAAATAACATATTAGGTAAGTAAGGATCGATTAGATACATCACAGGAACAACGCTAATACGTGTTATTTCGTTCAAAACTATTTCCAGCTTCCGCTGCGTCCGAAAACTTCGTATCTCACATCAGAGTTACTGGAGTCCATCGTAACGTCAAATAACATGATAGATAAGTAAGGATCGAATAGATACATCACAGGAACAATGCTAATACGTGTTGTTTCGTTCAAAACTATTTCCAGCTTCTGCTGAGAGCGAGAACTTCGTATCTCACATCAGAGTTACTGGAGTTAGTTGAAACGTCAAATAACATATTAGATAAGTAAGGATCGATTAGATACATCACAGGAACAACGCTAATACGTGTTATTTCGTTCAAAACTATTTCCAGCTTCCGCTGCGTCCGAAAACTTCGTATCTCACATCAGAGTTACTGGAGTCCATCGTAACGTCAAATAACATGATAGATAAGTAAGGATCGAATAGATACATCACAGGAACAATGCCAATACGTGTTGTTTCGTTCAAAACTATTTCCAGCTTCCGCTGCGTCCGAAAACTTCGTATCTCACATCAGAGTTACTGGAGTCCATCGTAACGTCAAATAACATGATAGATAAGTAAGGATCGATTAGATACATCACAGGAACAATGCTAATACGTGTTGTTTCGTTCAAAACTATTTCCAGCTTCTGCTGAGTGCGAGAACATCGTATCTCACATCAGAGTTACTGGAGTCCGTTGGCACGTCAAATAACATATTAGATAAGTAAGCAACGATTAGATACATCACAGGAACAATGCTAATACGTGTTGTTTCGTTCAAAACTATTTCCAGCTTCTGCTGAGAGCGAGAACTTCGTATCTCACATCAGAGTTACTGGAGTTAGTTGAAACGTCAAATAACATATTAGATAAGTAAGGATCGATTAGATACATCACAGGAACAACGCTAATACGTGTTATTTCGTTCAAAACTATTTCCAGCTTCCGCTGCGCCCGAAAACTTCGTATCTCACATCAGAGTTACTGGAGTCCATCGTAACGTCAAATAACATGATAGATAAGTAAGGATCGATTAGATACATCACAGGAATAACGCTAATACGTGTTGTTTCTTTCAAAACTATTTCCAGCTTCCGCTGCGTCCGAAAACTTCGTATCTCACATCAGAGTTACTGGAGTCCATCGCAACGTCAAATAACATGATAGATAAGTAAGGATCGATTAGATACATCACAGGAACAATGCTAACACGTGTTGTTTCGTTCAAAACTATTTCCAGCTTCTGCTGAGTGCGAGAACTTCGTATCTCACATCAGAGTTACTGGAGTTCGTTGGAATGTCAAATAACATATTAGATAAGTAAGGATCGATTAGATACATCACAGGAACAACGCTAATACGTGTTATTTCGTTCAAAACTATTTCCAGCTTCCGCTGCGTCCGAAAACTTCGTATCTCACATCAGAATTACTGGAGTCCATCGTAACGTCAAATAACATGATAGATAAGTAAGGATCGATTAGATACATCACAGGAACAATGCTAATACGTGTTGTTTCGTTCAAAACTGTTTCCAGCTTCTGCTGAGTGCGAGAACTTCGTATCTCACATCAGAGTTACTTGAGTCCGTTGAAACGTCAAACAACATATTAGATAAGTAAGGATCGATTAGATACATCACAGGAACAACGTTAATACGTGTTATTTCCTTCAAAAGTATTTCCAGCTTCCGCTGCGTCCGAAAACTTCGTATATCACATCAGAGTTACTGGAGTCCATCGTAACGTCAAATAACGTAATAAAGTAAGGATCGATTAGATACATCACAGGAATAATGCTAATACGTGTTGTTTCGTTCAAAACTATTTCCAGCTTCCGCTGCGTCCGAAAACTTCGTATCTCACATCAGAGTTACTGGAGTCCATCGTAACGTCAAGTAACATGATAGATAAGTAAGGATCGATTAGATACATCACAGGAACAAGGCTAACACGTGTTGTTTCGTTCAAAACTATTTCCAGCTTCTGCTGAGTGCGAGAACTTCGTATCTCACATCAGAGTTACTGGAGTCCGTTGAAACGTCAAATAACATATTAGGTAAGTAAGGATCGATTAGATACATCACAGGAACAACGCTAATACGTGTTATTTCGTTCAAAACTATTTCCAGCTTCCGCTGCGTCCGAAAACTTCGTATCTCACATCAGAGTTACTGGAGTCCATCGTAACGTCAAATAACATGATAGATAAGTAAGGATCGAATAGATACATCACAGGAACAATGCTAATACGTGTTGTTTCGTTCAAAACTATTTCCAGCTTCTGCTGAGAGCGAGAACTTCGTATCTCACATCAGAGTTACTGGAGTTAGTTGAAACGTCAAATAACATATTAGATAAGTAAGGATCGATTAGATACATCACAGGAACAACGCTAATACGTGTTATTTCGTTCAAAACTATTTCCAGCTTCCGCTGCGTCCGAAAACTTCGTATCTCACATCAGAGTTACTGGAGTCCATCGTAACGTCAAATAACATGATAGATAAGTAAGGATCGAATAAATACATCACAGGAACAATGCTAATACGTGTTGTTTCGTTCAAAACTATTTCCAGCTTCTGCTGAGTGCGAGAACTTCGTATCTCACATCAGAGATACTGGAGTCCGTTGAAACGTCAAATGACATATTAGATAAGTAAGGATCGATTAGATACATCACAGGAACAACGCTAATACGTGTTATTTCGTTCAAAACTATTTCCAGCTTACGCTGCGTCCGAAAACATCGTATCTCACATCAGAGTTACTGGAGTCCATCGTAACGTCAAATAACGTGATAGATAAGTAAGGATCGATTAGATACATCACAGGAATAACGCTAATACGTGTTGTTTCGTTCAAAACTATTTCCAGCTTCCGCTGCGTCCAAAAACTTCGTATCTCACATCAAAGTTGCTGGAGTCCATCGTAATGTCAAATAACATGATAGATAAGTAAGGATCGATTAGATACATCACCGGAACAATGCCAATACGTGCTGTTTCGTTCAAAACTATTTCCAGCTTCTGCTGAGTGCGAGAACTTCGTATCTCACATCTGAGTCACTGGAGTCCGTTGAAACGTCAAATAACACAGTAGATAAGTAAGAATCGATTAGATACATCACACGAACTACGCTAATACGTGTTGTTTCGTTCAAAACTATTTCCAGCTTCCGCTGCATCCGAAAACTTCGTTTCTCACATCAGAGTTACTGGAGTCCATCGTAAGGTCAAATAACATGATAGATAAGTAAGGATCGATTAGATACATCACAGGAACAATGCCAATACGTGTTGTTTCGTTCAAAACTATCTCCAGCTTCCGCTGAGTCCGAAAATTTCGCATCTCACATCAGAGTTACTGGAGTCCATCGTAACGTCAAATAACATGATAGATAAGTAAGGATCGATTAGATACATCACAGGAACAACGCTAATACGTGTTATTTCGTTCAAAACCATTTCCAGTTTCCGCTGCGTCCGAAAACTTCGTATCTCACATCAGAGTTACTGGAGTCCATCGTAAGGTCAAATAACATGATAGATAAGTATGGATCGATTAGATACATCACAGGAATAACGCTAATACGTGTTGTTTCGTTCAAAACTATTTCCAGCTTCCGCTGCGTCCGAAAACTTCGTATCTCACATCAGAGTTACTGGAGTCCATCGTAACGTCAAATAACATGATAGATAAGTAAGGATCGATTAGATACATCACAGGAACAATGCTAATACGTGTTGTTTCGTTCAAAACTATTTCCAGCTTCTGCTGAGTGCGAGAACATCGTATCTCACATCAGAGTTACTGGAGTCGTTGGCACGTCAAATAACATATTAGATAAGTAAGGATCGATTAGTTACATCACAGGAACAAGGCTAATACGTTTTATTTCGTTCAAAACTATTTCTAGCTTCCGCTGCGTCCGAAAACTTCGTATCTCACATCAGAGTTACTGGAGTCCATCGTAACGTCAAATAACATGATAGATAAGTAAGGGTCGATTAGACACATCACAGGAACAATGCTAATACGTGTTGTTTCGTTCAAAACTATTTCCAGCTTCTGCTGAGTGCGAGAACTTCGTATCTCACATCAGAGTTACTTGAGTCCGTTGAAACGTCAAACAACATATTAGATAAGTAAGGATCGATTAGATACATCACAGGAACAACGTTAATACCTGTTATTTCCTTCAAAACTATTTCCAGCTTCCGCTGCGTCCGAAAACTTCGTATATCACATCAGAGTTACTGGAGTCCATCGTAACGTCAAATAACTTAATAAAGTAAGGATCGATTAGATACATCACAGGAATAACGCTAATACGTGTTGTTTCGTTCAAAACTATTTCCAGCTTCTGCTGCGTCCGAAAACTTCGTATCTCACATCAGAGTTACTGGAGTCCATCGTAACGTCAAATAACATAGTAGATAAGTAAGGATCGATTAGATACATCACACGAACAACGCTAATACGTGTTGTTTCTTTCAAAACTATTTCCAGCTTCCGCTGCGTCCGAAAACTTCGTTTCTCACATCAGAGTTACTGGAGTCCATCCTAACGTCAAATAACGTGATAGATAAGTAAGGATCGATTAGATACATGACAGGAATAACGCTAATACGTGTAGTTTCGTTCAAAACTATTTCCAGCTTCCGCTGGGTCCAAAAACTTCGTATCTCACATCAGAGTTGCTGGAGTCCATCGTAACCTCAAATAACATGATAGATAAGTAAGGATCGATTAAATACATCACAGGAACAATGCCAATACGTGTTGTATCGTTCAAAACTATTTCCAGCTTCTGCTGAGTTCGAGAACTTCGTATCTCACATCAGAGTTACTGGAGTCCATCGTAACGTCAAATAACATAGTAGATAAGTAAGGGTCGATTAGATACATCACAGGAACAACGCTAATACGTGTTATTTCGTTCAAAACTATTTCCAGCTTCCGCTGCGTCCGAAAACTTCGTATCTCACATCAGAATTACTGGAGTCCATCGTAACGTCAAATAACATGATAGATAAGTAAGGATCGATTAGATACATCACAGGAACAATGCTAATACGTGTTGTTTCGTTCAAAACTGTTTCCAGCTTCTGCTGAGTGCGAGAACTTCGTATCTCACATCAGAGTTACTTGAGTCCGTTGAAACGTCAAACAACATATTAGATAAGTAAGGATCGATTAGATACATCACAGGAACAACGTTAATACGTGTTATTTCCTTCAAAAGTATTTCCAGCTTCCGCTGCGTCCGAAAACTTCGTATATCACATCAGAGTTACTGGAGTCCATCGTAACGTCAAATAACGTAATAAAGTAAGGATCGATTAGATACATCACAGGAATAATGCTAATACGTGTTGTTTCGTTCAAAACTATTTCCAGCTTCCGCTGCGTCCGAAAACTTCGTATCTCACATCAGAGTTACTGGAGTCCATCGTAACGTCAAGTAACATGATAGATAAGTAAGGATCGATTAGATACATCACAGGAACAAGGCTAACACGTGTTGTTTCGTTCAAAACTATTTCCAGCTTCTGCTGAGTGCGAGAACTTCGTATCTCACATCAGAGTTACTGGAGTCCGTTGAAACGTCAAATAACATATTAGGTAAGTAAGGATCGATTAGATACATCACAGGAACAACGCTAATACGTGTTATTTCGTTCAAAACTATTTCCAGCTTCCGCTGCGTCCGAAAACTTCGTATCTCACATCAGAGTTACTGGAGTCCATCGTAACGTCAAATAACATGATAGATAAGTAAGGATCGAATAGATACATCACAGGAACAATGCTAATACGTGTTGTTTCGTTCAAAACTATTTCCAGCTTCTGCTGAGAGCGAGAACTTCGTATCTCACATCAGAGTTACTGGAGTTAGTTGAAACGTCAAATAACATATTAGATAAGTAAGGATCGATTAGATACATCACAGGAACAACGCTAATACGTGTTATTTCGTTCAAAACTATTTCCAGCTTCCGCTGCGTCCGAAAACTTCGTATCTCACATCAGAGTTACTGGAGTCCATCGTAACGTCAAATAACATGATAGATAAGTAAGGATCGAATAAATACATCACAGGAACAATGCTAATACGTGTTGTTTCGTTCAAAACTATTTCCAGCTTCTGCTGAGTGCGAGAACTTCGTATCTCACATCAGAGATACTGGAGTCCGTTGAAACGTCAAATGACATATTAGATAAGTAAGGATCGATTAGATACATCACAGGAACAACGCTAATACGTGTTATTTCGTTCAAAACTATTTCCAGCTTACGCTGCGTCCGAAAACATCGTATCTCACATCAGAGTTACTGGAGTCCATCGTAACGTCAAATAACGTGATAGATAAGTAAGGATCGATTAGATACATCACAGGAATAACGCTAATACGTGTTGTTTCGTTCAAAACTATTTCCAGCTTCCGCTGCGTCCAAAAACTTCGTATCTCACATCAAAGTTGCTGGAGTCCATCGTAATGTCAAATAACATGATAGATAAGTAAGGATCGATTAGATACATCACCGGAACAATGCCAATACGTGCTGTTTCGTTCAAAACTATTTCCAGCTTCTGCTGAGTGCGAGAACTTCGTATCTCACATCTGAGTCACTGGAGTCCGTTGAAACGTCAAATAACACAGTAGATAAGTAAGAATCGATTAGATACATCACACGAACTACGCTAATACGTGTTGTTTCGTTCAAAACTATTTCCAGCTTCCGCTGCATCCGAAAACTTCGTTTCTCACATCAGAGTTACTGGAGTCCATCGTAAGGTCAAATAACATGATAGATAAGTAAGGATCGATTAGATACATCACAGGAACAATGCCAATACGTGTTGTTTCGTTCAAAACTATCTCCAGCTTCCGCTGAGTCCGAAAATTTCGCATCTCACATCAGAGTTACTGGAGTCCATCGTAACGTCAAATAACATGATAGATAAGTAAGGATCGATTAGATACATCACAGGAACAACGCTAATACGTGTTATTTCGTTCAAAACCATTTCCAGTTTCCGCTGCGTCCGAAAACTTCGTATCTCACATCAGAGTTACTGGAGTCCATCGTAAGGTCAAATAACATGATAGATAAGTATGGATCGATTAGATACATCACAGGAATAACGCTAATACGTGTTGTTTCGTTCAAAACTATTTCCAGCTTCCGCTGCGTCCGAAAACTTCGTATCTCACATCAGAGTTACTGGAGTCCATCGTAACGTCAAATAACATGATAGATAAGTAAGGATCGATTAGATACATCACAGGAACAATGCTAATACGTGTTGTTTCGTTCAAAACTATTTCCAGCTTCTGCTGAGTGCGAGAACATCGTATCTCACATCAGAGTTACTGGAGTCGTTGGCACGTCAAATAACATATTAGATAAGTAAGGATCGATTAGTTACATCACAGGAACAAGGCTAATACGTTTTATTTCGTTCAAAACTATTTCTAGCTTCCGCTGCGTCCGAAAACTTCGTATCTCACATCAGAGTTACTGGAGTCCATCGTAACGTCAAATAACATGATAGATAAGTAAGGGTCGATTAGACACATCACAGGAACAATGCTAATACGTGTTGTTTCGTTCAAAACTATTTCCAGCTTCTGCTGAGTGCGAGAACTTCGTATCTCACATCAGAGTTACTTGAGTCCGTTGAAACGTCAAACAACATATTAGATAAGTAAGGATCGATTAGATACATCACAGGAACAACGTTAATACCTGTTATTTCCTTCAAAACTATTTCCAGCTTCCGCTGCGTCCGAAAACTTCGTATATCACATCAGAGTTACTGGAGTCCATCGTAACGTCAAATAACTTAATAAAGTAAGGATCGATTAGATACATCACAGGAATAACGCTAATACGTGTTGTTTCGTTCAAAACTATTTCCAGCTTCTGCTGCGTCCGAAAACTTCGTATCTCACATCAGAGTTACTGGAGTCCATCGTAACGTCAAATAACATAGTAGATAAGTAAGGATCGATTAGATACATCACACGAACAACGCTAATACGTGTTGTTTCTTTCAAAACTATTTCCAGCTTCCGCTGCGTCCGAAAACTTCGTTTCTCACATCAGAGTTACTGGAGTCCATCCTAACGTCAAATAACGTGATAGATAAGTAAGGATCGATTAGATACATGACAGGAATAACGCTAATACGTGTAGTTTCGTTCAAAACTATTTCCAGCTTCCGCTGGGTCCAAAAACTTCGTATCTCACATCAGAGTTGCTGGAGTCCATCGTAACCTCAAATAACATGATAGATAAGTAAGGATCGATTAAATACATCACAGGAACAATGCCAATACGTGTTGTATCGTTCAAAACTATTTCCAGCTTCTGCTGAGTTCGAGAACTTCGTATCTCACATCAGAGTTACTGGAGTCCATCGTAACGTCAAATAACATAGTAGATAAGTAAGGGTCGATTAGATACATCACACGAACAACGCTAATACGTGTTGTTTCGTTCAAAACTATTTCCAGCTTCCGCTGCGTCCGAAAACTTCGTTTCTCACATCAGAGTTAGTGGAGTCCATCGTAACGTCAAATAACGTGATAGATAAGTAAGGATCGATTCGACACATCACAGGAATAACGCTAATACGTGTTGTTTCGTTCAAAACTATTTCCAGCTTCTGCTGAGTGCGAGAACTTCGTATCTCACGTCTGAGTTACTGGAGTCCGTTGAAACCTCAAATAACATATTAGATAAGTAAGGAACGATTAGATATATCACAGGAACAACGCTAATACGTGTTATTTCTTTCAAAACTATTTCCAGCTTCCGCTGCGTTCGAAAACTTCGTTTCTCACATCAGAGTTACTGGAGTCCATCGTAACGTCAAATAACGTGATAGATAAGTAAGGATCGATTAGATACATCACAGGAATAACGCTAATACGTGTAGTTTCGTTCAAAACTATTTCCAGCTTCCGCTGCGTCCAAAAACTTCGTTTCTCACATCAGAGTTACTGGAGTCCATCGTAACGTCAAATAACTTGATAGTTAAGTGAGGATCGATTAGATACATCACAGGAATGATGCTAATACGTGTTGTTTCGTTCAAAACTATTTCCAGCTTCCGCTGCGTCCGAAAATTTCGCATCTCACATCAGAGTTACTGGAGTCCATCGTAACGTCAAATAACATGATAGATAAGTAAGGATCGATTAGATACATCACAGGAATAACGCTAATACGTGTTATTTCGTTCAAAACTATTTCCAGATTCCGCTGCGTCAGAAAACTTCGTCTCTCACATCAGAGTTACTGGAGTCCGTTGAAACGTCAAATAACATATTAGATAAGTAAGCATCGATTAGATACATCACAGGAACAACGCTAATACGTGTTATTTCGTTCAAAACTATTTCCAGCTTACGCTGCGTCCGAAAACTTCGTGTCTCACATCAGAGTTACTGGAGTCCATCGTAACGTCAAATAACATTATAGATAAGTAAGGATCGATTAGATACATCACACGAACAACGCTAATACGTGTTGTTTCGTTCAAAACTATTTCCAGCTTCCGCTGCGTCCAAAAACTTCGTATCTCACATCAAAGTTGCTGGAGTCCATCGTAACGTCAAATAACATGATAGATAAGTAAGGATCGATTAGATACATCACAGGAACAATGCCAATACGTGCTGTTTCGTTCAAAACTGATTCCAGCTTCTGCTGAGTGCGAGAACTTCGTATTTCACATCTGAGTTACTGGAGTCCGTTGAAACGTCAAATAACATAGTAGATAAGTAAGGATCGATTAGATACATCACACGAACAACGCTAATACGTGTTGTTTCGTTCAAAACTATTTCCAGCTTCCGCTGCGTCCGAAAACTTCGTTTCTCACATCAGAGTTACTGGAGTCCATCGTAACGTCAAATAACGTGATAGATAAGTAAGGATCGATTAGATACATCACAGGAATAACGCTAATACGTGTTGTTTCGTTCAAAACTATTTCCAGCTTCCGCTGCGTCCAAAAACTTCGTTTCTCACATCAGAGTTACTGGAGTCCATCGTAACGTCAAATAACGTGATAGATAAGTAAGGATCGATTAGATACATCACAGGAATAACGCTAATACGTGTAGTTTCGTTCAAAACTATTTCCAGCTTCCGCTGCGTCCAAAAACTTCGTTTCTCACATCAGAGTTACTGGAGTCCATCGTAACGTCAAATAACTTGATAGATAAGTGAGGATCGATTAGATACATCACAGGAATGACGCTAATACGTGTTGTTTCGTTCAAAACTATTTCCAGCTTCCGCTGCGTCCGAAAATTTCGCATCTCACATCAGAGTTACTGGAGTCCATCGTAACGTCAAATAACATGATAGATAAGTAAGGATCGATTAGATACATCACAGGAATAACGCTAATACGTGTTGTTTCGTTCAAAACTATTTCCAGTTTCTGCTGAGTGCGAGAACTTCGTATCTCACATCTGAGATACTGGAGTCCGTTGAAACGTCAAATAACATATTAGATAAGTAAGGAACGATTAGATACATCACAGGAACAACGCTAATACGTGTTATTTCGTTCAAAACTATTTCCAGATTCCGCTGCTTCCGAAAACTTCGTCTCTCACATCAGAGTTACTGGAGTCCGTTGAAACGTCAAATAACATATTAGATAAGTAAGGATCGATTAGATACATCACAGGAACAACGCTGATACGTGTTATTTCGTTCAAAACTATTTCCAGCTTACGCTGCGTCCGAAAACTTCGTATCTCACATCAGAGTTACTGGAGTCCATCGTAAAGTCAAATAACGTGATAGATAAGTAAGGATCGATTAGATACATCACAGGAACAACGCTAATACGTGTTATTTCGTTCAAAACTATTTCCAGCTTCCGCTGCGTCCGAAAACTTCGTTTCTCACATCAGAGTTACTGGAGTCCATCGTAACGTCAAATAACGTGATAGATAAGTAAGGATCGATTAGACACAACACAGGAATAACGCTAATACGTATTGTTTCGTTCAAAATTATTTCCAGCTTCCGCTGGGTCCAAAAACTTCGTATCTCACATCAGAGTTGCTGGAGTATATCGTAACCTCAAATAACATGATAGATAAGTAAGGATCGATTAGATACATCACAGGAACAATGCCAATACGTGTTGTTTCGTTCAAAACTATTTCCAGCTTCTGCTGAGTTCGAGAACTTCGTATCTCACATCAGAGTTACTGGAGTCCATCGTAACGTCAAATAACATGATAGATAAGTAAGGATCGATTAGATACATCACAGGAATAACGCTAATACGTGTTGTTTCGTTCAAAACTATTTCCAGCTTCTGCTGAGTGCGAGAACTTCGTATCTCACATCTGAGTTACTGGAATCCGTTGAAACGTCAAATAACATATTAGATAAGTAAGGAACGATTAGATACATCACAGGAACAACGCTAATACGTGTTATTTCGTTCAAAACTATTTCCAGATTCCGCTGCGTCCGAAAACTTCGTCTCTCACTTCAGAGTTACTGGAGTCCGTTGAAACGTCAAATAACATATTAGATAAGTAATGATCGATTAGATACATCACAGGAACAACGCTAATACGTGTTATTTCGTTCAAAACTATTTCCAGCTTACGCTGCGTCCGAAAACTTCGTATCTCACATCAGAGTTACTGGAGTCCATCGTAACGTCAAATAACATTATAGATAAGTAAGGATCGATTAAATACCTCACAGGAACAACGCTAATACGTGTTACTTCGTTCGAAACTATTTCCAGCTTCCGCTGCGTCCGAAAACTTCGTATCTCACATCAGAGTTACTGGAGTCCATCGTAATGTCAAATAACGTGATAGATAAGTAAGGATCGATTAGATACATCACAGGAATAACGCTAATACGTGTAGTTTCCTTCAAAACTATTTCCAGCTTCCGCTGCGTCCAAAAACTTCGTATCTCACATCAAAGTTGCTGGAGTCAATCGTAACGTCAAATAACATGATAGATAAGTAAGGATCGATTCGATACATCACAGGAACAATGCCAATACGTGTGGTTCCGTTCAAAACTCATTCCAGCTTCTGCTGAGTGCGAGAACTTCGTATCTCACATCTGAGTTACTGGAGTCCGTTGAAACGTCAAATAACTTAGTAGATAAGTAAGGATCGATTAGATACATCACACGAACAACGCTAATACGTGTTGTTTCGTTCAAAACTATTTCCAGCTTCCGCTGCATCCGAAAACTCCGTTTCTCACATCAGAGTTACTGGAGTCCATCGTAACGTCAAATAACATGATACATAAGTAAGGATCGATTAGATACATCACAGGAATAACGCTAATACGTGTTGTTTCGTTCAAAACTATTTCCAGCTTCCGCTGGGTCCAAAAACTTCGTATCTCACATCAGAGTTGCTGGAGTCCATCGTAACCTCAAATAACATGATAGATAAGTAAGGATCGATTAGATACATCACAGGAACAATGCCAATACGTGTTGTTTCGTTCAAAACTATTTCCAGCTTCTGCTGAGTTCGAGAACTTCGTATCTCACATCAGAGTTACTGGAGTCCATCGTAAAGTCAAATAACATAGTAGATAAGTAAGGATCGATTAGATACATCACACGAACAACGCTAATACGTGTTGTTTCGTTCAAAACTATTTCCAGCTTCCGCTGCGTCCGAAAACTTCGTATCTCACATCAGAGATACTGGAGTCCATCGTAAGGTCAAATAACATGATAGATAAGTAAGGATCGATTAGATACATCACAGGAATAACGCTAATACGTGTTGTTTCGTTCAAAACTATTTCCAGCTTCCGCTGCGTCCGAAAACTTCGTATCTCATATCAGAGTTACTGAAGTCCATCGTAACGTCAAATAACATGATAGATAAGTAAGGATCGATTAGATACATCACAGGAGCAATGCTAATACGTGTTGTTTCGTTCAAAACTATTTCCAGCTTCTGCTGAGTGCGAGAACTTCGTATCTCACATCAGAGTTACTGGAGTCCGTTGGCACGTCAAATAACATATTAGATAAGTAAGGATCGATTAGATACATCACAGGAACAACGCTAATACGTGTTATTTCGTTCAAAACTATTTCCAGCTTCCGCTGCGTCCGAAAACTTCGTATCTCACATCAGAGTTACTGGAGTCCATCGTAACGTCAAATAACATGATAGATAAGTAAGGATCGATTAGATACGTCACAGGAACAATGCTAGTACGTGTTGTTTCGTTCAAAACTATTTCCAGCTTCTGCTGCGTCCGAAAACTTCGTATCTCACATCAGAGTTACTGGAGTCCATCGTAACGTCAAATAACATAGTAGATAAGTAAGGATCGATTAGATACATCACACGAACAACGCTAATACGTGTTGTTTCGTTCAAAACTATTTCCAGCTTCCGCTGCGTCCGAAAACTTCGTTTCGCACATCAGAGTTACTGGAGTCCATCCTAACGTCAAATAACGTGATAGATAAGTAAGGATCGATTAGATACATCACAGGAACAATGCCAATACGTGTTGTTTCGTTCAAAACTATTTCCAGCTTCTGCTGAGTTCGAGAACTTCGTATCTCACATCAGAGTTACTGGAGTCCATCGTAAAGTCAAATAACATAGTAGATAAGTAAGGATCGATTAGATACATCACACGAACAACGCTAATACGTGTTGTTTCGTTCAAAACTATTTCCAGCTTCCGCTGCGTCCGAAAACTTCGTTTCTCACATCAGAGTTACTGGAGTCCATCGTAACGTCAAATAACGTGATAGATAAGTAAGGATCGATTAGACACGTCACAGGAATAACGCTAATACGTGTTGTTTCGTTCAAAACTATTTCCAGCTTCCGCTGCGTCCGAAAACTTCGTTTCTCACATCAGAGTTACTGGAGTCCATCGTAACGTCAAATAACATGATAGATAAGTAAGGATCGATTAGATACATCACAGGAATAACGCTAATACGTGTTGTTTCGTTCAAAACTATTTCCAGCTTCTGCTGAGTGCGAGAACATCGTATCTCACATCTGAGTTACTGGAGTCCGTTGAAACCTCAAATAACATATTAGATAAGTAAGGAACGATTAGATATATCACAGGAACAACCCTAATACGTGTTATTTCGTTCAAAACTATTTCCAGCTTCCGCAGCGTCCGAAAACTTCGTTTCTCACATCAGAGTTACTGGAGTCCATCGTAACGTCAAATAACTTGATAGATAAGTGAGGATCGATTAGATACATCACAGGAACAACGCTAATACGTGTTATTTCGTTCAAAACTATTTCCAGCTTCCGCTGCGTCCAAAAACTTCGTATCTCACATCAAAGTTGCTGGAGTCCATCGTAACGTCAAATGACATGATAGGTAAGTAAGGATCGATTAGATACATCACAGGAACAATGCCAATATGTGCTGTTTCGTTCAAAACTATTTCCAGCTTCTGCTGAGTGCGAGAACTTCGTATCTCACATCTGAGTCACTGGAGTCCTTTGAAACGTCAAATAACATAGTAGATAAGTAAGAATCGATTAGATACATCACACGAACAACGCTAATACGTGTTGTTTCGTTCAAAACCATTTCCAGCTTCCGCTGCATCCGAAAAATTCGTTTCTCACATCAGAGTTACTGGAGTCCATCGTAAGGTCAAATATCATGATAGATAAGTAAGGATCGATTAGATACATCACAGGAATAACGCTAATACGTGTTGTTTCGTTCAAAACTATTTCCAGCTTCTGCTGAGTGCGAGAACTTTGTATCTCACATCTGAGTTACTGGAGTCCGTTGAAACGTCAAATAACATATTAGATAAGTAAGGAACGATTAGATACATCACAGGAACAACGCTAATACGTGTTATTTCGTTCAAAACTATTTCCAGCTTCCGCTGCGTCCGAAAACTTCGTTTCTCACATCAGAGTTACTGGAGTCCATCGTAACGTCAAATAAAGTGATAGATAAGTAAGGATCTATTAGATACATCACAGGAATAACGCTAATACGTGTAGTTTCGTTCAAAATTATTTCCAGCTTACGCTGCGTCCAAAAACTTCGTATCTCACATCAGAGTTGCTGGAGTCCATCGTAACCTCAAATAACATGATAGATAAGTAAGGATCGATTAGATACATCACAGGAACAATGCCAATACGTGTTGTTTCGTTCAAAACTATTTCCAGCTTCCGCTGAGTCCGAAAATTTCGTATCTCACATCAGAGTTACTGGAGTCCATCGTAACGTCAAATAACATGATAGATAAGTAAGGATCGAATAGATACATCACAGGAATAATGCTAATACGTGTTGTTTCGTTCAAAACTATTTCCAGCTTCTGCTGAGTGCGAGAACTTCTTATCTCACATCAGAGTTACTGGAGTCAGTTGAAACGTCAAATAACATATTAGATAAGTAAGGATCGATTAGATACATCACAGGAACAACGCTAATAAGTGTTATTTCGTTCAAAACTATTTCCAGCTTCCGCTGCGTCCGAAAACTTCGTATCTCACATCAGAGTTACTGGAGTCCATCGTAACGTCAAATAACATGATAGATAAGTAAGGATCGATTAGATACATCACAGGAATAACGCTAATACGTGTTGTTTCGTTCAAAACTATTTCCAGCTTCTGCTGAGTGCGAGAACATCGTATCTCACATCTGAGTTACTGGAGTCCGTTGAAACCTCAAATAACATATTAGATAAGTAAGGAACGATTAGATATATCACAGGAACAACGCTAATACGTGTTATTTCGTTCAAAACTATTTCCAGCTTCCGCAGCGTCCGAAAACTTCGTTTCTCACATCAGAGTTACTGGAGTCCATCGTAACGTCAAATAACTTGATAGATAAGTGAGGATCGATTAGATACATCACAGGAATGACGCTAATACGTGTTGTTTCGTTCAAAACTATTTCCAGCTTCTGCTGAGTGCGAGAACTTCGTATCTCACATCAGAGTTACTTTAGTCCGTTGGAACGTCAATTAATATATTAGATAAGTAAGGATCGATTAGATACATCACAGGAACAACGCTAATAAGTGTTATTTCGTTCAAAACTATTTCCAGCTTCCGCTGCGTCCAAAAACTTCGTATCTCACATCAAAGTTGCTGGAGTAAATCGTAACGTCAAATGACATGATAGATAAGTAAGGATCGATTAGATACATCACAGGAACAATGCCAATATGTGCTGTTTCGTTCAAAACTATTTCCAGCTTCTGCTGAGTGCGAGAACTTCGTATCTCACATCTGAGTCACTGGAGTCCTTTGAAACGTCAAATAACATAGTAGATAAGTAAGAATCGATTAGATACATCACACGAACAACGCTAATACGTGTTGTTTCGTTCAAAACCATTTCCAGCTTCCGCTGCATCCGAAAAATTCGTTTCTCACATCAGAGTTACTGGAGTCCATCGTAAGGTCAAATATCATGATAGATAAGTAAGGATCGATTAGATACATCACAGGAATAACGCTAATACGTGTTGTTTCGTTCAAAACTATTTCCAGCTTCTGCTGAGTGCGAGAACTTTGTATCTCACATCTGAGTTACTGGAGTCCGTTGAAACGTCAAATAACATATTAGATAAGTAAGGAACGATTAGATACATCACAGGAACAACGCTAATACGTGTTATTTCGTTCAAAACTATTTCCAGCTTCCGCTGCGTCCGAAAACTTCGTTTCTCACATCAGAGTTACTGGAGTCCATCGTAACGTCAAATAAAGTGATAGATAAGTAAGGATCTATTAGATACATCACAGGAACAATGCCAATACGTGTTGTTTCGTTCAAAACTATTTCCAGCTTCCGCTGAGTCCGAAAATTTCGTATCTCACATCAGAGTTACTGGAGTCCATCGTAACGTCAAATAACATGATAGATAAGTAAGGATCGAATAGATACATCACAGGAATAATGCTAATACGTGTTGTTTCGTTCAAAACTATTTCCAGCTTCTGCTGAGTGCGATAACTTCGTATCTCACATCAGAGTTACTGGAGTCAGTTGAAACGTCAAATAACATATTAGATAAGTAAGGATCGATTAGATACATCACAGGAACAACGCTAATAAGTGTTATTTCGTTCAAAACTATTTCCAGCTTCCGCTGCGTCCGAAAACTTCGTATCTCACATCAGAGTTACTGGAGTCCATCGTAACGTCAAATAACATGATAGATATGTAAGGATCGATTAGATACATCACAGGAACAATGCTAATACGTGTTGTTTCGTTCAAAACTATTTCCAGCTTCTGCTGAGTGCGAGATCTTCGCATCTCACATCAGAGTTACTGGAGTCCGTTGAAACGTCAAATAACATATTAGATAAGTAAGGATCGATTAGATACATCACAGGAACAATGCTAATACGTGCTGTTTCGTTCAAAACTATTTCCAGTCTCTGCTGAGTGCGAGAACTTCGTATCTCACATCAGAGTTACTGGAGTCCGTTGAAACGTCAAATAACATATTAGATAAGTAAGGATCGATTAGATACATCACAGGAACAACGCTAATACGTTTTATTTCGTTCAAAACTATTTCCAGCTTCCGCTGCGTCCGAAAACTTCGTTTCTCACCTCAGAGTTACTGGAGTACATCGTAACGTCAAATAACGTGATAGATAAGTAAGGATCGATTAGATGCATCACAGGAATAACGCTAATACGTGTAGTTTCGTTCAAAACTATTTCCAGCTTCCGCTGCGTCCAAAAACTTCGTATCACACTTCAGAGTTGCTGGAGTCCATCGTAACCTCAAATAACATGATAGATAAGTAAGGATCGATTAGATACATCACAGGAACAATGCCAATACGTGTTGTTTCGTTCAAAACTATTACCAGCTTCTGCTGAGTTCGAGAACTTCGTATCTCACATCAGAGTTACTGGAGTCCATCGTAATGTCAAATAACATAGTAGATAAGTAAGGATCGATTAGATACATCACACGAACAACGCTAATACGTGTTGTTTCGTTCAAAACTATTTCCAGCTTCCGCTGCGTCCGAAAACTTCGTTTCTCACATCAGAGTTACTGGAGTCCATCGTAACGTCAAATAACGTGATAGATAAGTAAGGGTCGATTAGATACATCACAGGAATAACGCTAATACGTGTTGTTTCGTTCAAAACTATTTCCAGCTTCCGCTGCGTCCAAAAACTTACATCTAACGCTAATACGTGTTGTTTCGTTCAAAACTATTTCCAGCTTCTGCTGAGTGCGAGAACTTTGTATCTCACATCTGAGTTACTGGAGTCCGTTGAAACGTCAAATAACATATTAGATAAGTAAGGAACGATTAGATACATCACAGGAACAACGCTAATACGTGTTATTTCGTTCAAAACTATTTCCAGCTTCCGCTGCGTCCGAAAATTTCGCATCTCACATCAGAGTCACTGGAGTCCATCGTAACGTCAAATAACATGATATATAAGTAAGTATCGATTAGATACATCACAGGAACAATGCTAATACGTGTTATTTCGTTCACAACTATTTCCAGCTTCCGCTGCGTCCGAAAACTTCGTATCTCACATCAGAGTTACTGGAGTCCATCGTAACGTCAAATAACGTGATAGATAAGTAAGGATCGATTAGATACATCACAGGAATAACGCTAATACGTGTAGTTTCGTTCAAAATTATTTCCAGCTTCCGCTGCGTCCAAAAACTTCGTATCACACTTCAGAGTTGCTGGAGTCCATCGTAACCTCAAATAACATGATAGATAAGTAAGGATCGATTAGATACATCACAGGAACAATGCCAATACGTGTTGTTTCGTTCAAAACTATTTTCAGCTTCCGCTGAGTCCGAAAATTTCGCATCTCACATCAGAGTTACTGGAGTCCATCGTTACGTCAAATAACATGATATATAAGTAAGTATCGATTAGATACATCACAGGAACAATGCTAATACGTGTTATTTCGTTCACAACTATTTCCAGCTTCCGCTGCGTCCGAAAACTTCGTATCTCACATCAGAGTTACTGGAGTCCATCGTAACGTCAAATAACATGATAGATTAGTAAGGATCCATTAGATACATCACAGGAACAACGCTAATACGTATTGTTTAGATCAAAACTATTTCCAGCTTACGCTGCGTTAGAAAACTTCGTATCTCACATCAGAGTTACTGGAGTCCATCGTAACGTCAAATAACATGATAGATAAGTAAGGATCGATTAGATACATCACAGGAATAACGCTAATACGTGTTCTTTCGTTCAAAACTATTTCCAGCTTCTGCTGCGTCCAAAAACTTCGTATCTCACATCAAAGTTGCTGGAGTCCATCGTAACGTCAAATAACATGATAGATACGTTAGGATCGATTAGATACATCACAGGAACAACGCTAATACGTATTGTTTCGATCAAAACTATTTCCAGCTTACGCTGCGATAGAAAACTTCGTATCTCACATCAGAGTTACTGGAGTCCATCGTAACGTCAAATAACATGATAGATAAGTAAGGATCGATTAGATACATCACAGGAATAACGCTAATACGTGTTCTTTCGTTCAAAACTATTTCCAGCTTCTGCTGCGTCCAAAAACTTCGTATCTCACATCAAAGTTGCTGGAGTCCATCGTAACGTCAAATAACATGATAGATAAGTAAGGATCGATTAGATACATCACAGGAACAATGCCAATACGTGTTGTTTCGTTCAAAACTATTTCCAGCTTCTGCTGAGTTCGAGAACTTCGTATCTCACATCAGAGTTACTGGAGTCCATCGTAACGTCAAATAACATAGTAGATAAGTAAGGATCGATTAGATACATCACACGAACAACGCTAATACGTGTTGTTTCGTTCAAAACTATTTCCAGCTTCCGCTGCGTCCGAAAACTTCGTTTCTCACATCAGAGTTACTGGAGTCCATCGTAACGTCAAATAACGTGATAGATAAGTAAGGGTCGATTAGATACATCACAGGAATAACGCTAATACGTGTTGTTTCGTTCAAAACTATTTCCAGCTTCCGCTGCGTCCAAAAACTTCGTATCACACTTCAGAGTTGCTGGAGTCCATCGTAACCTCAAATAACATGATAGATAAGTAAGGATCGATTAGATACATCACAGGAACAATGCCAATACGTGTTGTTTCGTTCAAAACTATTTCCAGCTTCTGCTGAGTTCGAGAACTTCGTATCTCACATCAGAGTTACTGGAGTCCATCGTAACGTCAAATAACATAGTAGATAAGTAAGGATCGATTAGATACATCACACGAACAACGCTAATACGTGTTGTTTCGTTCAAAACTATTTCCAGCTTCCGCTGCGTCCGAAAACTTCGTTTCTCACATCAGAGTTACTGGAGTCCATCGTAACGTCAAATAACGTGATAGATAAGTAAGGGTCGATTAGATACATCACAGGAATAACGCTAATACGTGTTGTTTCGTTCAAAACTATTTCCAGCTTCCGCTGCGTCCAAAAACTTACATCTAACGCTAATACGTGTTGTTTCGTTCAAAACTATTTCCAGCTTCTGCTGAGTGCGAGAACTTTGTATCTCACATCTGAGTTACTGGAGTCCGTTGAAACGTCAAATAACATATTAGATAAGTAAGGAACGATTAGATACATCACAGGAACAACGCTAATACGTGTTATTTCGTTCAAAACTATTTCCAGCTTCCGCTGCGTCCGAAAATTTCGCATCTCACATCAGAGTCACTGGAGTCCATCGTAACGTCAAATAACATGATATATAAGTAAGTATCGATTAGATACATCACAGGAACAATGCTAATACGTGTTATTTCGTTCACAACTATTTCCAGCTTCCGCTGCGTCCGAAAACTTCGTATCTCACATCAGAGTTACTGGAGTCCATCGTAACGTCAAATAACGTGATAGATAAGTAAGGATCGATTAGATACATCACAGGAATAACGCTAATACGTGTAGTTTCGTTCAAAACTATTTCCAGCTTCCGCTGCGTCCAAAAACTTCGTATCACACTTCAGAGTTGCTGGAGTCCATCGTAACCTCAAATAACATGATAGATAAGTAAGGATCGATTAGATACATCACAGGAACAATGCCAATACGTGTTGTTTCGTTCAAAACTATTTTCAGCTTCCGCTGAGTCCGAAAATTTCGCATCTCACATCAGAGTTACTGGAGTCCATCGTTACGTCAAATAACATGATATATAAGTAAGTATCGATTAGATACATCACAGGAACAATGCTAATACGTGTTATTTCGTTCACAACTATTTCCAGCTTCCGCTGCGTCCGAAAACTTCGTATCTCACATCAGAGTTACTGGAGTCCATCGTAACGTCAAATAACATGATAGATTAGTAAGGATCCATTAGATACATCACAGGAACAACGCTAATACGTATTGTTTAGATCAAAACTATTTCCAGCTTACGCTGCGTTAGAAAACTTCGTATCTCACATCAGAGTTACTGGAGTCCATCGTAACGTCAAATAACATGATAGATAAGTAAGGATCGATTAGATACATCACAGGAATAACGCTAATACGTGTTCTTTCGTTCAAAACTATTTCCAGCTTCTGCTGCGTCCAAAAACTTCGTATCTCACATCAAAGTTGCTGGAGTCCATCGTAACGTCAAATAACATGATAGATACGTTAGGATCGATTAGATACATCACAGGAACAACGCTAATACGTATTGTTTCGATCAAAACTATTTCCAGCTTACGCTGCGATAGAAAACTTCGTATCTCACATCAGAGTTACTGGAGTCCATCGTAACGTCAAATAACATGATAGATAAGTAAGGATCGATTAGATACATCACAGGAATAACGCTAATACGTGTTCTTTCGTTCAAAACTATTTCCAGCTTCTGCTGCGTCCAAAAACTTCGTATCTCACATCAAAGTTGCTGGAGTCCATCGTAACGTCAAATAACATGATAGATAAGTAAGGATCGATTAGATACATCACAGGAACAATGCCAATACGTGTTGTTTCGTTCAAAACTATTTCCAGCTTCTGCTGAGTTCGAGAACTTCGTATCTCACATCAGAGTTACTGGAGTCCATCGTAACGTCAAATAACATAGTAGATAAGTAAGGATCGATTAGATACATCACACGAACAACGCTAATACGTGTTGTTTCGTTCAAAACTATTTCCAGCTTCCGCTGCGTCCGAAAACTTCGTTTCTCACATCAGAGTTACTGGAGTCCATCGTAACGTCAAATAACGTGATAGATAAGTAAGGGTCGATTAGATACATCACAGGAATAACGCTAATACGTGTTGTTTCGTTCAAAACTATTTCCAGCTTCCGCTGCGTCCAAAAACTTCGTATCACACTTCAGAGTTGCTGGAGTCCATCGTAACCTCAAATAACATGATAGATAAGTAAGGATCGATTAGATACATCACAGGAACAATGCCAATACGTGTTGTTTCGTTCAAAACTATTTCCAGCTTCTGCTGAGTTCGAGAACTTCGTATCTCACATCAGAGTTACTGGAGTCCATCGTAACGTCAAATAACATAGTAGATAAGTAAGGATCGATTAGATACATCACACGAACAACGCTAATACGTGTTGTTTCGTTCAAAACTATTTCCAGCTTCCGCTGCGTCCGAAAACTTCGTTTCTCACATCAGAGTTACTGGAGTCCATCGTAACGTCAAATAACGTGATAGATAAGTAAGGGTCGATTAGATACATCACAGGAATAACGCTAATACGTGTTGTTTCGTTCAAAACTATTTCCAGCTTCCGCTGCGTCCAAAAACTTACATCTAACGCTAATACGTGTTGTTTCGTTCAAAACTATTTCCAGCTTCTGCTGAGTGCGAGAACTTTGTATCTCACATCTGAGTTACTGGAGTCCGTTGAAACGTCAAATAACATATTAGATAAGTAAGGAACGATTAGATACATCACAGGAACAACGCTAATACGTGTTATTTCGTTCAAAACTATTTCCAGCTTCCGCTGCGTCCGAAAACTTCGTATCTCACATCGGAGTTACTGGAGTCCATCGTAACGTCAAATAACATGATAGATAATTAAGGATCGATTAGATACATCACAGGAATAACGCTAATACGTGTTGTTTCGTTCAAAACTATTTCCAGCTTCCGCTGCGTCCGAAAATTTCGTATCTCACATCAGAGTAACTGGAGTCCATCGTAACGTCAAATAACATGATAGATAAGTAAGGATCGATTAGATACATCACAGGAACAATGCTAATACTTGTTGTTTCGTTCAAAACTATTTCCAGCTTCTGCTGAGTGCGAGAACTTCGTATCTCACATCAGAGTTACTGGAGTCCGTTGAAACGTCAAATAACATATTAGATAAGTAAGGATCGATTAGATACATCACAGGAACAACGCTAATACGTGTTATTTCGTTCAAAACTATTTCCAGCTTCCGCTGCGTCCGAAAACTTCGTATCTCACATCAGAGTTACTGTAGTCCATCGTAACGCCAAATAACATGATAGATTAGTAAGGATCGATTAGATACATCACAGGAACAACGCTAATTCGTATTGTTTCGTTCAAAACTATTTCCAGCTTACGCTGTGTCCGAAAACTTCGTTTCTCACCTCGCACTCAGCAGAAGCTGGAAATAGCTTTGAACGAAACAACACTTATTAGCATTGTTCCTGTGATGTATCTAATCGATCCTTACATATCTATCATGTTTTATTGACGTTACGATGGACTCCAGTAACTCTGATGTGATGTAAGAAGTTTTCATACGCAGCGGAAGCTGGAAACAGTCTTGAACGAAATATCACTTATTAACGTAGTTCCTGTGATGTATCTAATCGATCCTTACTTATCTACTATGTTATTTGACGTTTCAACGTACCCCAGTAACTCTGATGTGAGATACGAAGTTCTCGCACTCAGCAGAAGCTGGAAATAATTTTGAACGAAACAACACGTATTAGCATTGTTCCTGTGATGTATCTAATCGATCCTTACTTATCTATCATGTTATTTGACGTTACGATGGACTCCAGTTTCTCTGATATGAGATACGAAGTTTTCGGACGCAGCGGAAGCTGGAAATAGTTTTGAACGAAATAACACTATTAGCGTTGTTCCTGTGATGTATCTAATCGATCCTTACTTATCTTATATGTTATTTGACGTTTCAACGGACTCCAGTAACTCTGATGTGAGATACGAAGTTTTCGGAATCAGCGGAAGCTGGAAATAGTTTTGAACGAAATAACACGTATTAGCGTTGTTCCTGTGATATATCTAATCGATCCTTACTTATCTGATATGTTATTTGACGTCTCAACGGACTCCAGTAACTCTGATGTGAGATACGAAGTTCTCGCACCCAGCAGAAGCTGGAAATAGTTTTGAACGAAACAACACGTATTAGCATTGTTCCTGTGATATATCTAATCGATCCTTACTTATCTATCATGTTATTTGAAGTTACGATGGACTCCAGTAACTCTGATGTGAGATACGAAGCTTTCGGACGCAGCGGATGCTGGAAATAGTTTTGAACGAAACGGCACGTATTAACGTTGTTCCTGTGATGTATCTAATCGATCCTTACTTAAATATCATGTTATCTGACGTTACGATATACTCAAGTAACTCTGATGTGAGATACGAAGCTTTCGGACGCAGCAGAAGCTGGAAATAGTTTTGAACGAAACAACACGTATTAGCGTTGTTCGTGTGATGTATCTAATCGATCCTAACTTATCTACTATGTTATTTGACGTTACGATGGACTCCAGTAACTCTGATGTGAGATAGGAAGTTCTCGAACTCAGCAGAAGCTGGAAATAGGTTTGAACGAAACAACACGTATTAGCGTTGTTCCTGTGATGTATCTAATCGATCCTTACTTATCTATCATGTTATTTGAAGTTACGATGGGCTCCAGTAACTCTGATGTGAGATATGAAGTTTTCGGACTCAGCGGAAGCTGGAAATAGTTTTGAACGAAACAACACGTATCAGCGTTATTCCTGTGATGTATCTAATCGATCCTTACTTATCTATCATGTTATTTGACGTTACGATGGACTCCAGTAACTCTGATGTGAGATGCGAAATTTTCGGACGCAGCGGAAGCTGGAAATAGTTTTGAACGAGACAACACGTATTAGCGTTATTCCTGTAATGTATCTAATCGATCCTTCCTTATCTATCACGTTATTTGACGTTACGTTAACAACACGTATTAGCGTTGTTCGTGTGATGTATCTAATCGATCCTTACTTATCTACTATGTTATTTGACGTTACGATGGACTCCAGTAACTCTGATGTGAGATACGAAGTTCTCGAACTCAGCAGAAGCTGGAAATAGGTTTGAACGAAACAACACGTATTAGCGTTGTTCCTGTGATGTATCTAATCGATCCTTACTTATCTATCATGTTATTTGAAGTTACGATGGGCTCCAGTAACTCTGATGTGAGATACGAAGTTTTCGGACGCAGCGGAAGCTGGAAATAGTTTTGAACGAAACAACACTTATCAGCGTTATTCCTGTGATGTATCTAATCGATCCTTACTTATCTATCATGTTATTTGACATTACGATGGACTCCAGTAACTCTGATGTGAGATGCGAAATTTTCGGACGCAGCGGAAGCTGGAAATAGTTTTGAACGAAACAACACGTATTAGCGTTATTCCTGTGATGTATCTAATCGATCCTTGCTTATCTAATATGTTATTTGACGTTTCAACGAACTCCAGCAACTCAGATGTGAGATACGAAGTTCTCGCACTCAGCAGAAGCTGGAAATAGCTTTGAAAGAAACAACACCTATTAGCGTTGTTCCTGTGATGTATCTAATCGATCCTTACTTGTGTACTATGTTATTTGACGTTTCAACGGACTCCAGTAACTCTGATGTGAGATACTTAGTTTTCGGACGCAGCGGAAGCTGGAAATAGTTTTGAACGAAACAACACTTATTAGCATTGTTCCTGTGATGTATCTAATCGATCCTTACATATCTATCATGTTTTATTGACGTTACGATGGACTCCAGTAACTCTGATGTGATGTAAGAAGTTTTCATACGCAGCGGAAGCTGGAAACAGTCTTGAACGAAATATCACTTATTAACGTAGTTCCTGTGATGTATCTAATCGATCCTTACTTATCTACTATGTTATTTGAGGTTTCAACGTACCCCAGTAACTCTGATGTGAGATACGAAGTTCTCGCACTCAGCAGAAGCTGGAAATAATTTTGAACGAAACAACACGTATTAGCATTGTTCCTGTGATGTATCTAATCGATCCTTACTTATCTATCATGTTATTTGACGTTACGATGGACTCCAGTTTCTCTGATATGAGATACGAAGTTTTCGGACGCAGCGGAAGCTGGAAATAGTTTTGAACGAAATAACACTATTAGCGTTGTTCCTGTGATGTATCTAATCGATCCTTACTTATCTTATATGTTATTTGACGTTTCAACGGACTCCAGTAACTCTGATGTGAGATACGAAGTTTTCGGCATCAGCGGAAGCTGGAAATAGTTTTGAACGAAATAACACGTATTAGCGTTGTTCCTGTGATATATCTAATCGATCCTTACTTATCTAATATGTTATTTGACGTCTCAACGGACTCCAGTAACTCTGATGTGAGATACGAAGTCCTCGCACCCAGCAGAAGCTGGAAATAGTTTTGAACGAAATAACACGTATTAGCGTTGTTCCTGTGATGTATCTAATCGATCCTTACTTAAATATCATGTTATCTGACGTTACGATATACTCAAGTAACTCTGATGTGAGATACGAAGCTTTCGGACGCAGCAGAAGCTGGAAATAGTTTTGAACGAAACAACACGTATTAGCGTTGTTCGTGTGATGTATCTAATCGATCCTTACTTATCTAATATATTTATTGACGTTCCAACGGACTAAAGTAACTCTGATGTGAGATACGAAGTTCTCGCACTCAGCAGAAGCTGGAAATAGTTTTGAACGAAACAACACGTATTAGCATTGTTCCTGTGATGTATCTAATCGATCCTTACTTATCTATCATGTTATTTGACGTTACGATGGACTCCAGTAACTCTGATGTGAGATACGAAGTTTTCGGACGCAGCGGAAACTGGAAATAGTTTTGAACGAAATAACACTTATTAGCGTTGTTCCTGTGATGTATCTAATCGATCCTTACTTATCTAATATGTTATTTGACGTTTCAACGGACTCCAGTAACTCTGATGTGAGATACGAAGTTTTCGGACGCAGCGGAAGCTGGAAATAGTTTTGAACGAAATAACACGTATTAGCGTTGTTCCTGTGATATATCTAATCGATCCTTACTTATCTAATATGTTATTTGACGTTTCAACGGACTCCAGTAACTCTGATGTGAGATACGAATTTCTCGCACTCAGCAGAAGCTGGAAATAGTTTTGAACGAAACAACACGTATTAGCGTTGTTCCTGTGATGTATCTAATCGATCCTTACTTATCTAATATGTTATTTGACGTTTCAACGGACTCCAGTAACTCTGATGTGAGATACGAAGTTCTCGCACTCAGCAGAAGCTGGAAATAGTTTTGAACGAAACAACACGTATTGGCATTGTTCCTGTGATGTATCTAATCGATCCTTACTTATCTATCATGTTATTTGACGTTGCGATGGACTCCAGTAACTCTGATGTGAGATACGAAGTTTTCGGACGCAGCGGAAGCTGGAAATAGTTTTGAACGAAATAGCACGTATTAGCGTTGTTCCTGTGATGTATCTAATCGATCCTTACTTATCTATCATGTTATTTGACGTTACGATGGACTCCAGTGTCTCTGATGTGAGATACGAAGTTTTCGGACGCAGCGGAAGCTGGAAATAGTTTTGAACGAAATAACACTTATTAGCGTTGTTCCTGTGATGTATCTAATCGATCCTTACTTATCTAATATGTTATTTGACGTTTCAACGGACTCCAGTAACTCTGATGTGAGATACGAAGTTTTCGGACGCAGCGGAAGCTGGAAATAGTTTTGAACGAAATAACACGTATTAGCGTTGTTCCTGTGATATATCTAATCGATCCTTACTTATCTAATATGTTATTTGACGTTTCAACGGACTCCAGTAACTCTGATGTGAGATACGAAGTTCTCGCACTCAGCAGAAGCTGGAAATAGTTTTGAACGAAACAACACGTATTAGCATTGTTCCTGTGATATATCTAATCGATCCTTACTTAAATATCATGTTACCTGACGTTACGATATACTCAAGTAACTCTGATGTGAGATACGAAGCTTTCGGACGCAGCACAAGCTGGAAATAGATTTGAATGAAACAACACGTATTAGCGTTGTTCGTGTGATGTATCTAATCGATCCTTACTTATCTATCATGTTATTTGAAGTTACGATGGACTCCGGTAACTCTGATGTGAGATACGAAGCTCTCGGACGCAGCAGAAGCTGGAAATAGTTTTGAACCAAACAACACGTATTAGCGTTGTACCTGTGATGTATCTAATCGATCCTTACTTATCTAATATGTTATTTGACGTTTCAACGGACTCCAGTAACTCTGAAGTGAGATACGATGTTCTCGCACTCAGCAGAAGCTGGAAATAGTTTTGAACGAAACAACACGTATTAGCGTTGTTCCTGTGATGTATCTAATCGATCCTTACTTAAATATCATGTTATCTGACGTTACGATATACTCAAGTAACTCTGATGTGAGATACGAAGCTTTCGGACGCAGCAGAAGCTGGAAATAGTTTTGAACGAAACAACACGTATTAGCGTTGTTCGTGTGATGTATCTAATCGATCCCTACTTATCTACTATGTTATTTGACGTTACGATGGACTCCAGTAACTCTGATGCGAGATACGAAGTTCTCGAACTCAGCAGAAGCTGGAAATAGGTTTGAACGAAACAACACTTATTAGCGTTGTCCCTGTGATGTATCTAATCGATCCTTACTCATCCATCATGTTATTTGAAGTTACTATGGGCTCCAGTAACTCTGATGTGAGATACGAAGTTTTCGGACGCAGCGGAAGCTGGAAATAGTTTTGAACGAAACAACACGTATCAGCGTTATTCCTGTGATGTATCTAATCGATCCTTACTTATCTATCATGTTATTTGACGTTACGATGGTCTCCAGTAACTCTGATGTGAGATGCGAAATTTTCGGACGCAGCGGAAGCTGGAAATAGTTTTGAACGAAACAACACGTATTAGCGTTATTCCTGTGATGTATCTAATCGATCCTTGCTTATCTATCACGTTATTTGACGTTACGATGGACTCCAGTAACTCTGATGTGAGAAACGAAGTTTTCGGACACAGCGGAAGTTGGAAATAGTTTTGAACGAAATAACACGTATTAGCGTTGTTCCTGTGATGTATCTAATCGATCCTTACTTATCTAATATGTTATTTGACGTTTCAACGAACTCCAGCAACTCAGATGTGAGATACGAAGTTCTCGCACTCAGCAGAAGCTGGAAATAGCTTTGAAAGAAACAACACGTATTAGCGTTGTTCCTGTGATGTATCTAATAGATCCTTACTTGTGTATTATGTTATTTGACGTTTCAACGGACTCCGGTAACTCTGATGTGAGATACGAAGTTTTCGGACGCAGCGGAAGCTGGAAATAGTTTTGAACGAAATAACACGTATTAGCGTTGTTCCTGTGATTTATCTAATCGATCCTTACTTATCTAATATGTTATTTGACGTTTCAACGGACTCCAGTAACTCTGATGTGAGATACGAAGTTCTCGCACTCATCAGAAGCTGGAAATAGTTTTGAACGGAACCACACGTATTGGCATTGTTCCTGTGATGTATCTAATCGATCCTTACTTATCTATCATGTTATTTGACGTTACGATGGACTCCAGTAACTCTGATGTGAGATACGAAGTTTTCGGACGCAGCGGAAGCTGGAAATAGTTTTGGACGAAATAACACGTATTAGCGTTGTTCCTGTGATGTATCTAATCGATCCTTACTTATCTAATATGTTAATTGACGTTCCAATGGACTCCAGTACCTCTGATGTGAGATACGAAGTTCTCGCACTCAGCAGAAGCTGGAAATAGTTTTGAACGAAACAACACGTATTAGCATTGTTCCTGTGATGTATCTAATCGATCCTTACTTATCTAATATGTTCTTTGACGTTTCAACGGACTCCAGTAACTCAGATGTGAGATACGAAGTTCTCGCACTCAGCAGAAGCTGGAAATAGCTTTGAAAGAAACAACACGTATTAGCGTTGTTCCTGTGATGTATCTAATAGATCCTTACTTGTGTACTATGTTATTTGACGTTTCAACGGACTCCGGTAACTCTGATGTGAGATACGAAGTTTTCGGACGCAGCGGAAGCTGGAAATAGTTTTGAACGAAATAACACGTATTAGCGTTGTTCCTGTGATTTATCTAATCGATCCTTACTTATCTAATATGTTATTTGACGTTTCAACGGACTCCAGTAACTCTGATGTGAGATACGAAGTTCTCGCACTCAGCAGAAGCTGGAAATAGTTTTGAACGGAACCACACGTATTGGCATTGTTCCTGTGATGTATCTAATCGATCCTTACTTATCTATCATGTTATTTGACGTTACGATGGACTCCAGTAACTCTGATGTGAGATACGAAGTTTTCGGACGCAGCGGAAGCTGGAAATAGTTTTGGACGAAATAACACGTATTAGCGTTGTTCCTGTGATGTATCTAATCGATCCTTACTTATCTAATATGTTAATTGACGTTCCAATGGACTCCAGTACCTCTGATGTGAGATACGAAGTTCTCGCACTCAGCAGAAGCTGGAAATAGTTTTGAACGAAACAACACGTATTAGCATTGTTCCTGTGATGTATCTAATCGATCCTTACTTATCTAATATGTTCTTTGACGTTTCAACGGACTCCAGTAACTCTGATGTGAGATACGAAGTTCTCGCACTCATCAGAAGCTGGAAATAGTTTTGAACGAAATAACACGTATTAGCGTTGTTCCTGTGATGTATTTAATCGATCCTTACTTATCTAATATGTTAATTGACGTTCCAACGGACTCCAGTAACTCTGATGTGAGATATGAAGTTCTCGATCTCAGCAGAAGCTGGAAATAGTTTTGAACGAGACAACACGTATTAGCGTTGTTCCTGTGACGTATCTAATCAATCCTTACTTATCTATCATGTTATTTGACGTTACGATGGACTCCAGTAACTCTGATGTGAGATACGAAGTTTTCGGACGCAGCGGAAGCTGGAAATAGTTTTGAACGAAATAACACGTATTAGCGTTGTTCCTGTGATGTATCTAATCGATCCTTACTTATCTAACATGTTGTTTGACGTTTCAACGTACTCCAGTAACTCTGATGTGATATACGAAGTTCTCGCACTCAGCAGAAGCTGGAAATAGTTTTGAACGTAACAACACGTATTAGCATTGTTCTTGTGATGTATCTAATCGATCCTTACTTATCTATCATGTTATTTGACGTTACGATGGACTCCAGTAACTCTGATGTGAGATACGAAGTTTTCGGACGCAGCGGAAGCTGGAAATAGTTTTGAACGAAATAACACGCATTAGCGTTGTTCCTGTGATGTATCTAATCGATCCTTACTTATCTAACATGTTGTTTGACGTTTCAACGGACTCCAGTAACTCTGATGTGAGATACGAAGTTCTCGCACTCAGCAGAAGCTGGAAATAGTTTTGAACGTAACAACACGTATTAGCATTGTACTTGTGTTGTATCTAATCGATCCTTACTTATCTATCATGTTATTTGACGTTACGATGCACTCCAGTAACTCTGATGTGAGATACGAAGTTTTCGGACGCAGCGGAAGCTGGAAATAGTTTTGAACGAAACAACACGTATTAGCGTTGTTGATGTGATGTATCTAATCGATCCTTACTTATCTAATATGTTGTTTGACGTTTCAACGGACTCCAGTAACTCTGATGTGAGATACGAAGTTCTCGCACTCAGCAGAAGCTGGAAATAGTTTTGAACGAAACAACACGTATTAGCATTGTTCCTGTGATGTATCTAATCGATCCTTACTTATCTATTATGTTATTTGACATTTCAACGGACTCCAGTAACTCTGATGTGAGATACGAAGTTCTCGCACTCAGCAGAAGCTGGAAATAGTTTTGAACGAAACAACACGTATTAGCATTGTTCCTGTGATGTATCTAATCGATCTTTACTTATCTATCATGATATTTGACGTTACGATGGACTCCAGTAACTCTGATGTGAGATACGAAGTTTTCGGACGCAGCGGAAGCTGGAAATAGTTTTGAACGAAATAACACGTATTAGCGTTGTTCCTGTGATGTATCTAATCGATCCTTACTTATCTAATATGTTATTTGACGTTTCAACGGACTCCAGTAACTCTGATGTGAGATACGAAGTTCTCGCACTCAGCATAAGCTGGAAATAGTTTTGAACGAAACAACACGTATTAGCATTGTTCCTGTGATGTATCTAATCGATCCTTACTTATCTATCATGTTATTTGACGTTACGATGGACTCCAGTAACTCTGATGTGAGATACGAAATTTTCGGACGCAGCGGAAGCTGGAAATAGTTTTGAACGAAATAACACGTATTAGCGTTGTTCCTGTGATGTATCTTATCGATCCTTACTTATCTAATATGTTAATTGACGTTCCAACGGACTCCAGTAACTCTGATATGAGATAAGATGTTCTCGCACTCAGCAGAAGCTGGAAATAGTTTTGAACGAAATAACACGTATTAGCGTTGTTCCTGTGATGTATCTAATCGATCCTTACTTATCTAATATGTTATTTGACGTTTCAACGGACTCCAGTAACTCTGATGTGAGATACGAAGTTTTCGGACGCAGCGGAAGCTGGAAATAGTTTTGAACGAAATAACACGTATTAGCGTTGTTCCTGTGATATATCTAATCGATCCTTACTTATCTAATATCTAATATGTTATTTGACGTTTCAACGGACTCCAGTAACTCTGATGTGAGATACGAAGTTCTCGTACTCAGCAGAAGCTGGAAATAGTTTTGAACGAAACAACACGTATTGGCATTGTTCCTGTGATGTATCTAATCGATACTTACTTATCTATCATGTTATTTGACGTTACGATGGACTCCAGTAACTCTGATGTGAGATACGAAGTTTTCGGACGCAGCGGAAGCTTTAAATAGTTTTGAACGAAATAGCACGTATTAGCGTTGTTCCTGTGATGTATCTAATCGATCCTTACTTATCTATCATGTTATTTGACGTTACGATGGACTCCAGTATCTCTGATGTGAGATACGAAGTTTTCGGACGCAGCGGAAGCTGGAAATAGTTTTGAAAGAAATAACACTTATTAGCGTTGTTCCTGTGATGTATCTAATCGATCCTTACTTATCTAATATGTTATTTGACGTTTCAACGGACTCCAGTAACTCTGATGTGAGATACGAAGTTTTCGGACGCAGCGGAAGCTGGAAATAGTTTTGAACGAAATAACACGTATTAGCGTTGTTCCTGTGATATATCTAATCGATCCTTACTTATCTAATATGTTATTTGACGTTTCAACGGACTCCAGTAACTCTGATGTGAGATACGAAGTTCTCGCACTCAGCAGAAGCTGGAAATAGTTTTGAACGAAACAACACGTATTAGCATTGTTCCTGTGATATATCTAATCGATCCTTACTTATCTATCATGTTATTTGACGTTACGATGGACTCAAGTAACTCTGATGTGAGATACGAAGTTTTCGGACGCAGCGGAAGCTGGAAATAGTTTTGAACGAAACAACACGTATTAGCATTGTTCCTGTGATATATCTAATCGATCCTTACTTATCTATCATGTTATTTGACGTTACGATGGACTCCAGTATCTCTGATGTGAGATACGAAGTTTTCGGACGCAGCGGAAGCTGGAAATAGTTTTGAACGAAATAACACTTATTAGCGTTGTTCCTGTGATGTATCTAATCGATCCTTACTTATCTAATATGTTATTTGACGTTTCAACGAACTCCAGCAACTCAGATGTGAGATACGAAGTTCTCGCTCTCAGCAGAGGCTGGAAATAGTTTTGAACGAGACAACACGTATTAGCGTTGTTCCTGTGATGTATCTAATCGATCCTTACTTATCTATCATGTTATTTGACGTTACGATTGACTCCAGTAACTCTGATGTGAGATACGAAGTTTTCGTACCCAGCGGAAGCTGGAAATAGTTTTGAACGAAATAACACCTATTAGCGTTGTTCCTGTGATGTATCTAATCGATCCTTACTTATCTAATATGTTATTTGACGTTTCAACGGACTCCAGTAACTCTGATGTGAGATACGAAGTTCTCGCACTCAGCAGAAGCTGGAAATAGTGTTTAACGAAACAACACGTATTAGCATTGTTCCTGTGATGTATCTAATCGATCCTTACTTATCTATCATATTATTTGACGTTACGATGGACTCCAGTAACTCTGATGTGAGATACGAAGTTTTCGGACGCAGCGGAAGCTGGAAATAGTTTTGAACGAAATAACACGTATTAGCGTTGTTCCTGTGATGTATCTAATCGATCCTTACTTACCTAATATGTTAATTGACGTTCCAACGGACTCCAGTAACTCTGATGTGAGATAAGAAGTTCTCGCGCTCAGGAGAAGCTGGAAATAGTTTTGAACGAAACAACACGTATTAGCATTGTTAATGTGATGTATCTAATCGATTTTTACTTATCTATCATGTTATTTGACGTTTCAACGAACTCCAGTAACTCTGATGTGAGATACGTAGTTCTCGCACTCAGCAGAAGCTGGAAATAGTTTTGAACGAAACAACACGTATTAGAATTGTTCCTGTGATGTATCTAATCGATCCTTACTTATCTATCATGTTATTTGACATTACGATAACCTCCAATATCTCTGATGTGAGATACGAAGTTTTCGGACGCAGCGGAAGCTCGAAATAGTTTTGAACGAAATAACACGTATTAGCGTTGCTCCTGTGATGTATATAATCGATCCTTACTTATCTAATATGTTAATTGACGTTCCAACGGACTCCAGTAACTCTGATGTGAGATACGAAGTTCTCGCACTCAGCAGAAGCTGGAAATAATTTTGAACGAAACAACACGTATTAGCATTGTTCCTGTGATGTATCTAATCGATCCTTACGTATCTATCATGTTATTTGACGTTACGATGGACTCCAGTATCTCTGATGTGAGATACGAAGTTTTCGGACACAGCGGAAGCTGGAAATAGTTTTGAACGAAATAACACGTATTAGCGTTGTTCCTGTGATGTATCTAATCGATCCTTACTTATCTAATATGTTAATTGACGTTCCAACGGACTCCAGTAAGTCTGATGTGAGACACGAAGTTCTCGCACTCAGCAGAAGCTGGAAATAGTTTTGAACGAAACAACACGTAATAGCATTGTTCCTGTGATGTATCTAATCGATCGTTACGTATCTATCATGTTATTTGACGTTACGATGGATTCCAGTAACTCTGATGTGAGATACGAAGTTCTCGCACTCAGCAGAAGCTGGAAATAGTTTTGAACGAAACAACACGTATTAGCGTTGTTCCTGTGATGTATCTAATCGATCCTTACTTATCTAATATGTTAATTGACGTTCCAACGGACTCCAGTAACTCTGATGTGAGTTACGAAGTTCTCGCACTCAGCAGAAGCTGGAAATAGTTTTGAACGAAACAACACGTATTAGCGTTGTTCCTGTGATGTATCTAATCGATCCTTACTTATCTAATATGTTATTTGACGATTCAACGGACTCCAGTAACTCTGATGTGAGATAAGAAGTTCTCGCGCTCAGGAGAAGCTGGAAATAGTTTTGAACGAAACAACACGTATTAGCATTGTTAATGTGATGTATCTAATCGATTTTTACTTATCTATCATGTTATTTGACGTTACGATGGACTCCAGTAACTCTGATGTGAGATACGAAGTTTTCGGACGCAGCGGAAGCTGGAAATAGTTTTGAACGAAATAACACGTATTAGCGTTGTTCCTGTGATGTATCTAATCGATCCTTACATATCTAATATGTTATTTGACAGACTCCAGTAACTCTGATGTGAGATACGAAGTTCTCGCACTCAGCAGAAGCTGGAAATAGTTTTGAACGAAACAACACGTATTAGCATTGTTCCTGTGATGTATCTAATCGATCCTTACTTATCTATCATGTTATTTGACGTTTCGATGGACTCCAGTATCTCTGATGTGAGATACGAAGTTTTCGGACGCAGCGGAAGCTGGAAATAGTTTTGAACGAAATAACACGTATTAGCGTTGTTCCTGTGATGTATCTAATCGATCCTTACTTATCTAATATGTTAATTGACGTTCCAACGGACTCCAGTAACTCTGATGTGAGATACGAAGTTCTCGCACTCAGCAGAAACTGGACATAGTTTTGAACGAAACAACACGTATTAGCATTGTTCCTGTGATGTATCTAATCGATCCTTACGTATCTATCATGTTATTTGACGTTACGATGGACTCCAGTAACTCTGATGTGAGATACGAAGTTTTCGGACGCAGAGGAATCTGGAAATAGTTTTGAACGAAATAACACGTATTAGCGTTGTTCCTGTGATGTATCTAATCGATCCTTACTTATCTAATATGTTAATTGACGTTCCAACGGACTCCAGTAACTCTGATGTGAGATACGAAGTTCTCGCACTCAGCAGAAGCTGGAAATAGTTTTGAACGAAACAACACGTATTAGCGTTGTTCCTGTGATGTATCTAATCGATCCTTACTTATCTATCATGTTATTTGACGTTACGATGGACTCCAGTAACTCTGATGTGAGATACGAAGTTCTCGCACTCAGCAGAAGCTGGAAATAGTTTTGAACGAAACAACACGTATTAGCATTGTTCCCGTGATGTATCTAATCGATCCTTACTTATCTAATATGTTATTTGACGTTTCAACGGTCTCCAGTAACTCTGATGTGAGATACGAAGTTCTCGCACTCAGCAGAAGCTGGAAATAGTTTTGAATGAAACAACACGAATTAGCATTGTTCCTGTGATGTATCTAATAGATCCTTACTTATCTATCATGTTATTTGACGTTACGATGGACTCCCGTAACTCTGATGTGAGATACGAAGTTTTCGGACGCAGCGGAAGCTGGAAATAGTTTTGACCGAAATAACACGTATTAGCGTTGTTCCTGTGATGTATCTAATCGATCCTTACATATCTAATATGTTATTTGACGGACTCCAGTAACTCTGATGTGAGATACGAAGTTCTCGCACTCAGCAGAAGCTGGAAATAGTTTTGAACGAAACAACACGTATTAGCATTGTTCCTGTGATGTATCTAATCGATCCTTACTTATCTATCATGTTATTTGACGTTACGATAGCCTCCAGTATCTCTGATGTGAGATACGAAGTTTTCGGACGCAGCGGAAGCTGGAAATAGTTTTGAACGAAATAACACGTATTAGCGTTGTTCCTGTGATGTATCTAATCGATCCTTACTTATATAATATGTTAATTGACGTTCCAACGGACTCCAGTAACTCTGATGTGAGATACGAAGTTCTCGCACTCAGCAGAAGCTGGAAATAGTTTTGAACGAAACAACACGTATTAGCATTGTTCCTGTGATGTATCTAATCGATCCTTACGTATCTATCATGTTATTTGACGTTACGATGGACTCCAGTAACTCTGATGTGAGATACGAAGTTTTCGGACGCAGCGGAAACTGGAAATAGTTTTGAACGAAATAACACGTATTAGCGTTGTTCCTGTGATGTATCTAATCGATCCTTACTTATCTAATATGTTAATTGACGTTCCAACGGACTCCAGTAACTCTGATGTGAGATACGAAGTTCTCGCACTCAGCAGAAGCTGGAAATAGTTTTGAACGAAACAACACGTATTAGCGTTGTTCCTGTGATGTATCTAATCGATCCTTACTTATCTAATGTTATTTGACGTTTCAACGGACTCCAGCAACTCTGATGTGAGATACGAAGTTCTCGCACTCAGCAGAAGCTGGAAATAGTTTTGAACGAAACAACACGTATTAGCATTGTTCCTGTGATGTATCTAATCGATCCTTACTTATCTATCATGTTATTTGACGTTACGATGGACTCCAGTAACTCTGATGTGAGATACGAAGTTTTCGGACGCAGCGGAAACTGGAAATAGTTTTGAACGAAATAACACGTATTAGCGTTGTTCCTGTGATGTATGTAATCGATCCTTACTAATCTAATATGTTAATTGACGTTCCAAGGGACTCCAGTAACTCTGATGTGAGATATGAAGTTCTCGCACTCAGCAGAAGCTGGAAATAGTTTTGAACGAAACAACACGTATTAGCATTGTTCCCGTGATGTATCTAATCGATCCTTACTTATCTAATATGTTATTTGACGTTTCAACGGTCTCCAGTAACTCTGATGTGAGATACGAAGTTCTCGCACTCAGCAGAAGCTGGAAATAGTTTTGAACGAAACAACACGTATTAGCATTGTTCCTGTGATGTATCTAATCGATCCTTACGTATCTATCATGATATTTGACGTTACGATGGACTCCAGTAACTCTGATGTGAGATACGAAGTTCTCGCACTCAGCAGAAACTGGACATAGTTTTGAACGAAACAACACGTATTAGCATTGTTCCTGAGATGTATCTAATCGATCCTTACGTATCTATCATGTTATTTGACGTTACGATGGACTCCAGTAACTCTGATGTGAGATACGAAGTTTTCGGACGCAGAGGAAGCTGGAAATAGTTTTGAACGAAATAACACGTATTAGCGTTGTTCCTGTGATGTATCTAATCGATCCTTACTTATCTAATATGTTATTTGACGTTTCAACGGACTCCAGTAACTCTGATGTGAGATACGAAGTTTTCGGAAACAGCGGAAGCTGGAAATAGTTTTGAACGAAATAACACGTATTAGCGTTGTTCCTGTGATGTATCTATTCGATCCTTACTTATCTAATATGTTAATTGACGTTCCAACGGACTCCAGTATCTCTGATGTGAGATGCGAAGTTCTCGCACTCAGCAGAAGCTGGAAATAGTTTTGAACGAAATAACACGTATTAGCGTTGTTCCTGAGATGTATCTAATCGATCCTTACTTATCTAATATGTTAATTGACGTTCCAACGGACTCCAGTAACTCTGATGTGAGACACGAAGTTCTCGCACTCAGCAGAAGCTGGAAATAGTTCTGAACGAAACAACACGTATTAGCATTGTTCCTGTGATGTATCTAATCGATCCTTACGTATCTATCATGTTATTTGACGTTACGATGGACTCCAGTAACTCTGATGTGAGATACGATGTTTTCGGACGCAGCGGAAGCTGGAAATAGTTTTGAACGAAATAACACGTATTAGCGTTGTTCCTGTGATGTATCTAATCGATCCTTACTTATCTAATATGTTAATTGACGTTCCAACGGACTCCAGTAACTCTGATGTGAGATAAGAAGTTCTCGCACTCAGCAGAAGCTGGAAATAGTTTTGAACGAAACAACACGTATTAGCGTTGTTCCTGTGATGTATCTAATCGATCCTTACTTATCTAATATGTTATTTGACGTTTCAACGGACTCCAGTAACTCTGATGTGAGATACGAATTTCTCGCACTCAGCAGAAGCTGGAAATAGTTTTGAACGAAACAACACGTATTAGCATTGTTCCTGTGATGTATCTAATCGATCCTTACGTATCTATCATGTTATTTGACATTACGATGGACTCCAGTAACTCTGATGTGAGATACGAAGTTTTCGGACGCAGGGGAAGCTGGAAATAGTTTTGAACGAAATAACACGTATTAGCGTTGTTCCTGTGATGTATCTAATCGATCCTTACTTATCTAATATGTTAATTGACGTTCCAACGGACTCCAGTAACTCTGATGTGAGATAAGAAGTTCTCGCGCTCAGGAGAAGCTGGAAATAGTTTTGAACGAAACAACACGTATTAGCATTGTTAATGTGATGTATCTAATCGATTTTTACTTATCTATCATGTTATTTGACGTTACGATGGACTCCAGTAACTCTGATGTGAGATACGAAGTTTTCGGACGCAGCGGAAGCTGGAAATAGTTTTGAACGATATAACACGTATTTGCGTTGTTCCTGTGATGTATCTAATCGATCCTTACTTATCTAATATGTTATTTGACGTTTCAACGAACTCCAGTAACTCTGATGTGAGATACGTAGTTCTCGCACTCAGCAGAAGCTGGAAATAGTTTTGAACGAAACAACACGTATTAGCATTGTTCCTGTGATGTATCTAATCGATCCTTACTTATCTATCATGTCATTTGACATTACGATAACCTCCAATATCTCTGATGTGAGATACGAAGTTTTCGGACGCAGCGGAAGCTGGAAATAGTTTTGAACGAAATAACACGTATTAGCGTTGCTCCTGTGATGTATATAATCGATCCTTACTTATCTAATATGTTAGTTGACGTTCCAACGGACTCCAGTAACTCTGATGTGAGATACGAAGTTCTCGCACTCAGCAGAAGCTGGAAATAATTTTGAACGAAACAACACGTATTAGCATTGTTCCTGTGATGTATCTAATCGATCCTTACGTATCTATCATGTTATTTGACGTTACGATGGACTCCAGTATCTCTGATGTGAGATACGAAGTTTTCGGACACAGCGGAAGCTGGAAATAGTTTTGAACGAAATGACACGTATTAGCGTTGTTCCTGTGATGTATCTAATCGATCCTTACTTATCTAATATGTTAATTGACGTTCCAACGGACTCCAGTAAGTCTGATGTGAGACACGAAGTTCTCGCACTCAGCAGAAGCTGGAAATAGTTTTGAACGAAACAACACGTAATAGCATTGTTCCTGTGATGTATCTAATCGATCGTTACGTATCTATCATGTTATTTGACGTTACGATGGACTCCAGTAACTCTGATGTGAGATACGAAGTTCTCGCACTCAGCAGAAGCTGGAAATAGTTTTGAACGAAACAACACGTATTAGCGTTGTTCCTGTGATGTATCTAATCGATCCTTACTTATCTAATATGTTAATTGACGTTCCAACGGACTCCAGTAACTCTGATGTGAGTTACGAAGTTCTCGCACTCAGCAGAAGCTGGAAATAGTTTTGAACGAAACAACACGTATTAGCGTTGTTCCTGTGATGTATCTAATCGATCCTTACTTATCTAATATGTTATTTGACGATTCAACGGACTCCAGTAACTCTGATGTAAGATAAGAAGTTCTCGCGCTCAGGAGAAGCTGGAAATTGTTTTGAACGAAACAACACGTATTAGCATTGTTAATGTGATGTATCTAATCGATTTTTACTTATCTATCATGTTATTTGACGTTACGATGGACTCCAGTAACTCTGATGTGAGATACGAAGTTTTCGGACGCAGCGGAAGCTGGAAATAGTTTTGAACGAAATAACACGTATTAGCGTTGTTCCTGTGATGTATCTAATCGATCCTTACATATCTAATATGTTATTTGACGGACTCCAGTAACTCTGATGTGAGATACGAAGTTCTCGCACTCAGCAGAAGCTGGAAATAGTTTTGAACGAAACAACACGTATTAGCATTGTTCCTGTGATGTATCTAATCGATCCTTACTTATCTATCATGTTATTTGACGTTTCGATGGACTCCAGTATCTCTGATGTGAGATACGAAGTTTTCGGACGCAGCGGAAGCTGGAAATAGTTTTGAACGAAATAACACGTATTAGCGTTGTTCCTGTGATGTATCTAATCGATCCTTACTTATCTAATATGTTAATTGATGTTCCAACGGACTCCAGTAACTCTGATGTGAGATACGAAGTTCTCGCACTCAGCAGAAACTGGACATAGTTTTGAACGAAACAACACGTATTAGCATTGTTCCTGTGATGTATCTAATCGATCCTTACGTATCTATCATGTTATTTGACGTTACGATGGACTCCAGTAACTCTGATGTGAGATACGAAGTTTTCGGACGCAGAGGAAGCTGGAAATAGTTTTGAACGAAATAACACGTATTAGCGTTGTTCCTGTGATGTATCTAATCGATCCTTACTTATCTAATATGTTAATTGACGTTCCAACGGACTCCAGTAACTCTGATGTGAGATACGAAGTTCTCGCACTCAGCAGAAGCTGGAAATAGTTTTGAACGAAACAACACGTATTAGCGTTGTTCCTGTGATGTATCTAATCGATCCTTACTTATCTAATGTTATTTGACGTTTCAACGGACTCCAGCAACTCTGATGTGAGATACGAAGTTCTCGCACTCAGCAGAAGCTGGAAATAGTTTTGAACGAAACAACACGTATTAGCATTGTTCCTGTGATGTATCTAATCGATCCTTACTTATCTATCATGTTATTTGACGTTACGATGGACTCCAGTAACTCTGATGTGAGATACGAAGTTTTCGGACGCAGCGGAAACTGGAAATAGTTTTGAACGAAATAACACGTATTAGCGTTGTTCCTGTGATGTATGTAATCGATCCTTACTAATCTAATATGTTAATTGACGTTCCAACGGACTCCAGTAACTCTGATGTGAGATATGAAGTTCTCGCACTCAGCAGAAGCTGGAAATAGTTTTGAACGAAACAACACGTATTAGCATTGTTCCCGTGATGTATCTAATCGATCCTTACTTATCTAATATGTTATTTGACGTTTCAACGGTCTCCAGTAACTCTGATGTGAGATACGAAGTTCTCGCACTCAGCAGAAGCTGGAAATAGTTTTGAATGAAACAACACGAATTAGCATTGTTCCTGTGATGTATCTAATAGATCCTTACTTATCTATCATGTTATTTGACGTTACGATGGACTCCCGTAACTCTGATGTGAGATACGAAGTTTTCGGACGCAGCGGAAGCTGGAAATAGTTTTGACCGAAATAACACGTATTAGCGTTGTTCCTGTGATGTATCTAATCGATCCTTACATATCTAATATGTTATTTGACGGACTCCAGTAACTCTGATGTGAGATACAAAGTTCTCGCACTCAGCAGAAGCTGGAAATAGTTTTGAACGAAACAACACGTATTAGCGTTGTTCCTGTGATGTATCTAATCGATCCTTACTTATCTAATATGTTATTTGACGATTCAACGGACTCCAGTAACTCTGATGTAAGATAAGAAGTTCTCGCGCTCAGGAGAAGCTGGAAATTGTTTTGAACGAAACAACACGTATTAGCATTGTTAATGTGATGTATCTAATCGATTTTTACTTATCTATCATGTTATTTGACGTTACGATGGACTCCAGTAACTCTGATGTGAGATACGAAGTTTTCGGACGCAGCGGAAGCTGGAAATAGTTTTGAACGAAATAACACGTATTAGCGTTGTTCCTGTGATGTATCTAATCGATCCTTACATATCTAATATGTTATTTGACGGACTCCAGTAACTCTGATGTGAGATACGAAGTTCTCGCACTCAGCAGAAGCTGGAAATAGTTTTGAACGAAACAACACGTATTAGCATTGTTCCTGTGATGTATCTAATCGATCCTTACTTATCTATCATGTTATTTGACGTTTCGATGGACTCCAGTATCTCTGATGTGAGATACGAAGTTTTCGGACGCAGCGGAAGCTGGAAATAGTTTTGAACGAAATAACACGTATTAGCGTTGTTCCTGTGATGTATCTAATCGATCCTTACTTATCTAATATGTTAATTGATGTTCCAACGGACTCCAGTAACTCTGATGTGAGATACGAAGTTCTCGCACTCAGCAGAAACTGGACATAGTTTTGAACGAAACAACACGTATTAGCATTGTTCCTGTGATGTATCTAATCGATCCTTACGTATCTATCATGTTATTTGACGTTACGATGGACTCCAGTAACTCTGATGTGAGATACGAAGTTTTCGGACGCAGAGGAAGCTGGAAATAGTTTTGAACGAAGTAACACGTATTAGCGTTGTTCCTGTGATGTATCTAATCGATCCTTACTTATCTAATATGTTAATTGACGTTCCAACGGACTCCAGTAACTCTGATGTGAGATACGAAGTTCTCGCACTCAGCAGAAGCTGGAAATAGTTTTGAACGAAACAACACGTATTAGCGTTGTTCCTGTGATGTATCTAATCGATCCTTACTTATCTAATGTTATTTGACGTTTCAACGGACTCCAGCAACTCTGATGTGAGATACGAAGTTCTCGCACTCAGCAGAAGCTGGAAATAGTTTTGAACGAAACAACACGTATTAGCATTGTTCCTGTGATGTATCTAATCGATCCTTACTTATCTATCATGTTATTTGACGTTACGATGGACTCCAGTAACTCTGATGTGAGATACGAAGTTTTCGGACGCAGCGGAAACTGGAAATAGTTTTGAACGAAATAACACGTATTAGCGTTGTTCCTGTGATGTATGTAATCGATCCTTACTAATCTAATATGTTAATTGACGTTCCAACGGACTCCAGTAACTCTGATGTGAGATATGAAGTTCTCGCACTCAGCAGAAGCTGGAAATAGTTTTGAACGAAACAACACGTATTAGCATTGTTCCCGAGATGTATCTAATCGATCCTTACTTATCTAATATGTTATTTGACGTTTCAACGGTCTCCAGTAACTCTGATGTGAGATACGAAGTTCTCGCACTCAGCAGAAGCTGGAAATAGTTTTGAATGAAACAACACGAATTAGCATTGTTCCTGTGATGTATCTAATAGATCCTTACTTATCTATCATGTTATTTGACGTTACGATGGACTCCCGTAACTCTGATGTGAGATACGAAGTTTTCGGACGCAGCGGAAGCTGGAAATAGTTTTGACCGAAATAACACGTATTAGCGTTGTTCCTGTGATGTATCTAATCGATCCTTACATATCTAATATGTTATTTGACGGACTCCAGTAACTCTGATGTGAGATACAAAGTTCTCGCACTCAGCAGAAGCTGGAAATAGTTTTGAACGAAACAACACGTATTAGCATTGTTCCTGTGATGTATCTAATCGATCCTTACTTATCTATCATGTTATTTGACGTTACGATAGCCTCCAGTATCTCTGATGTGAGATACGAAGTTTTCGGACGCAGCGGAAGCTGGAAATAGTTTTGAACGAAATAACACGTATTAGCGTTGTTCCTGTGATGTATCTAATCGATCCTTACTTATCTAATATGTTAATTGACGTTCCAACGGACTCCAGTAACTCTGATGTGAGATACGAAGTTCTCGCACTCAGCAGAAGCTGGAAATCGTTTTGAACGAAACAACACGTATTAGCATTGTTCCTGTGATGTATCTAATCGATCCTTACGTATCTATCATGTTATTTGACGTTACGATGGACTCCAGTAACTCTGATGTGAGATACGAAGTTTTCGGACGCAGCGGAAACTGGAAATAGTTTTGAACGAAATAACACGTATTAGCGTTGTTCCTGTGATGTATCTAATCGATCCTTACTTATCTAATATGTTAATTGACGTTCCAACGGACTCCAGTAACTCTGATGTGAGACACGAAGTTCTCGCACTCAGCAGAAGCTGGAAATAGTTTTGAACGAAACAACACGTATTAGCATTGTTCCTGTGATGTATCTAATCGATCCTTACGTATCTGTCATGATATTTGACGTTACGATAGACTCCAGTAACTCTGATATGAGATACGAAGTTTTCGGACGCAGCGGAAGCTGGAAATAGTTTTGAACGAAATAACACGTATTAGCGTTGTTCCTGTGATGTATCTAATCGATCCTTACTTATCTAATATGTTAATTGACGTTCCAACGGACTCCAGTAACTCTGATGTGAGATAAGAAGTTCTCGCACTCAGCAGAAGCTGGAAATAGTTTTGAACGAAACAACACGTATTAGCATTGTTCCCGTGATGTATCTAATCGATCCTTACTTATCTAATATGTTATTTGACGTTTCAACGGTCTCCAGTAACTCTGATGTGAGATACGAAGTTCTCGCACTCAGCAGAAGCTGGAAATAGTTTTGAATGAAACAACACGAATTAGCATTGTTCCTGTGATGTATCTAATAGATCCTTACATATCTATCATGTTATTTGACGTTACGATGGACTCCCGTAACTCTGATGTGAGATACGAAGTTTTCGGACGCAGCGGAAGCTGGAAATAGTTTTGACCGAAATAACACGTATTAGCGTTGTTCCTGTGATGTATCTAATCGATCCTTACATATCTAATATGTTATTTGACGGACTCCAGTAACTCTGATGTGAGATACGAAGTTCTCGCACTCAGCAGAAGCTGGAAATAGTTTTGAACGAAACAACACGTATTAGCGTTGTTCCTGTGATGTATCTAATCGATCCTTACTTATCTAATATGTTAATTGACGTTCCAACGGACTCCAGTAACTCTGAGGTGAGTTACGAAGTTCTCGCACTCAGCAGAAGCTGGAAATAGTTTTGAACGAAACAACACGTATTAGCGTTGTTCCTGTGATGTATCTAATCGATCCTTACTTATCTAATATGTTATTTGACGATTCAACGGACTCCAGTAACTCTGATGTGAGATAAGAAGTTCTCGCGCTCAGGAGAAGCTGGAAATTGTTTTGAACGAAACAACACGTATTAGCATTGTTAATGTGATGTATCTAATCGATTTTTACTTATCTATCATGTTATTTGACGTTACGATGGACTCCAGTAACTCTGATGTGAGATACGAAGTTTTCGGACGCAGCGGAAGCTGGAAATAGTTTTGAACGAAATAACACGTATTAGCGTTGTTCCTGTGATGTATCTAATCGATCCTTACATATCTAATATGTTATTTGACGGACTCCAGTAACTCTGATGTGAGATACGAAGTTCTCGCACTCAGCAGAAGCTGGAAATAGTTTTGAACGAAACAACACGTATTAGCATTGTTCCTGTGATGTATCTAATCGATCCTTACTTATCTATCATGTTATTTGACGTTTCGATGGACTCCAGTATCTCTGATGTGAGATACGAAGTTTTCGGACGCAGCGGAAGCTGGAAATAGTTTTGAACGAAATAACACGTATTAGCGTTGTTCCTGTGATGTATCTAATCGATCCTTACTTATCTAATATGTTAATTGATGTTCCAACGGACTCCAGTAACTCTGATGTGAGATACGAAGTTCTCGCACTCAGCAGAAACTGGACATAGTTTTGAACGAAACAACACGTATTAGCATTGTTCCTGTGATGTATCTAATCGATCCTTACGTATCTATCATGTTATTTGACGTTACGATGGACTCCAGTAACTCTGATGTGAGATACGAAGTTCTCGCACTCAGCAGAAGCTGGAAATAGTTTTGAACGAAACAACACGTATTAGCGTTGTTCCTGTGATGTATCTAATCGATCCTTACTTATCTAATATGTTAATTGACGTTCCAACGGACTCCAGTAACTCTGATGTGAGTTACGAAGTTCTCGCACTCAGCAGAAGCTGGAAATAGTTTTGAACGAAACAACACGTATTAGCGTTGTTCCTGTGATGTATCTAATCGATCCTTACTTATCTAATATGTTATTTGACGATTCAACGGACTCCAGTAACTCTGATGTGAGATAAGAAGTTCTCGCGCTCAGGAGAAGCTGGAAATTGTTTTGAACGAAACAACACGTATTAGCATTGTTAATGTGATGTATCTAATCGATTTTTACTTATCTATCATGTTATTTGACGTTACGATGGACTCCAGTAACTCTGATGTGAGATACGAAGTTTTCGGACGCAGCGGAAGCTGGAAATAGTTTTGAACGAAATAACACGTATTAGCGTTGTTCCTGTGATGTATCTAATCGATCCTTACATATCTAATATGTTATTTGACGGACTCCAGTAACTCTGATGTGAGATACGAAGTTCTCGCACTCAGCAGAAGCTGGAAATAGTTTTGAACGAAACAACACGTATTAGCATTGTTCCTGTGATGTATCTAATCGATCCTTACTTATCTATCATGTTATTTGACGTTTCGATGGACTCCAGTATCTCTGATGTGAGATACGAAGTTTTCGGACGCAGCGGAAGCTGGAAATAGTTTTGAACGAAATAACACGTATTAGCGTTGTTCCTGTGATGTATCTAATCGATCCTTACTTATCTAATATGTTAATTGATGTTCCAACGGACTCCAGTAACTCTGATGTGAGATACGAAGTTCTCGCACTCAGCAGAAACTGGACATAGTTTTGAACGAAACAACACGTATTAGCATTGTTCCTGTGATGTATCTAATCGATCCTTACGTATCTATCATGTTATTTGACGTTACGATGGACTCCAGTAACTCTGATGTGAGATACGAAGTTTTCGGACGCAGAGGAAGCTGGAAATAGTTTTGAACGAAATAACACGTATTAGCGTTGTTCCTGTGATGTATCTAATCGATCCTTACTTATCTAATATGTTAATTGACGTTCCAACGGACTCCAGTAACTCTGATGTGAGATACGAAGTTCTCGCACTCAGCAGAAGCTGGAAATAGTTTTGAACGAAACAACACGTATTAGCGTTGTTCCTGTGATGTATCTAATCGATCCTTACTTATCTAATGTTATTTGACGTTTCAACGGACTCCAGCAACTCTGATGTGAGATACGAAGTTCTCGCACTCAGCAGAAGCTGGAAATAGTTTTGAACGAAACAACACGTATTAGCATTGTTCCTGTGATGTATCTAATCGATCCTTACTTATCTATCATGTTATTTGACGTTACGATGGACTCCAGTAACTCTGATGTGAGATACGAAGTTTTCGGACGCAGCGGAAACTGGAAATAGTTTTGAACGAAATAACACGTATTAGCGTTGTTCCTGTGATGTATGTAATCGATCCTTACTAATCTAATATGTTAATTGACGTTCCAACGGACTCCAGTAACTCTGATGTGAGATATGAAGTTCTCGCACTCAGCAGAAGCTGGAAATAGTTTTGAACGAAACAACACGTATTAGCATTGTTCCCGTGATGTATCTAATCGATCCTTACTTATCTAATATGTTATTTGACGTTTCAACGGTCTCCAGTAACTCTGATGTGAGATACGAAGTTCTCGCACTCAGCAGAAGCTGGAAATAGTTTTGAATGAAACAACACGAATTAGCATTGTTCCTGTGATGTATCTAATAGATCCTTACTTATCTATCATGTTATTTGACGTTACGATGGACTCCCGTAACTCTGATGTGAGATACGAAGTTTTCGGACGCAGCGGAAGCTGGAAATAGTTTTGACCGAAATAACACGTATTAGCGTTGTTCCTGTGATGTATCTAATCGATCCTTACATATCTAATATGTTATTTGACGGACTCCAGTAACTCTGATGTGAGATACAAAGTTCTCGCACTCAGCAGAAGCTGGAAATAGTTTTGAACGAAACAACACGTATTAGCATTGTTCCTGTGATGTATCTAATCGATCCTTACTTATCTATCATGTTATTTGACGTTACGATAGCCTCCAGTATCTCTGATGTGAGATACGAAGTTTTCGGACGCAGCGGAAGCTGGAAATAGTTTTGAACGAAATAACACGTATTAGCGTTGTTCCTGTGATGTATCTAATCGATCCTTACTTATCTAATATGTTAATTGACGTTCCAACGGACTCCAGTAACTCTGATGTGAGATACGAAGTTCTCGCACTCAGCAGAAGCTGGAAATAGTTTTGAACGAAACAACACGTATTAGCATTGTTCCTGTGATGTATCTAATCGATCCTTACGTATCTATCATGTTATTTGACGTTACGATGGACTCCAGTAACTCTGATGTGAGATACGAAGTTTTCGGACGCAGCGGAAACTGGAAATAGTTTTGAACGAAATAACACGTATTAGCGTTGTTCCTGTGATGTATCTAATCGATCCTTACTTATCTAATATGTTAATTGACGTTCCAACGGACTCCAGTAACTCTGATGTGAGACACGAAGTTCTCGCACTCAGCAGAAGCTGGAAATAGTTTTGAACGAAACAACACGTATTAGCATTGTTCCTGTGATGTATCTAATCGATCCTTACGTATCTGTCATGATATTTGACGTTACGATGGACTCCAGTAACTCTGATATGAGATACGAAGTTTTCGGACGCAGCGGAAGCTGGAAATAGTTTTGAACGAAATAACACGTATTAGCGTTGTTCCTGTGATGTATCTAATCGATCCTTACTTATCTAATATGTTAATTGACGTTCCAACGGACTCCAGTAACTCTGATGTGAGATAAGAAGTTCTCGCACTCAGCAGAAGCTGGAAATAGTTTTGAACGAAACAACACGTATTAGCATTGTTCCCGTGATGTATCTAATCGATCCTTACTTATCTAATATGTTATTTGACGTTTCAACGGTCTCCAGTAACTCTGATGTGAGATACGAAGTTCTCGCACTCAGCAGAAGCTGGAAATAGTTTTGAATGAAACAACACGAATTAGCATTGTTCCTGTGATGTATCTAATAGATCCTTACATATCTATCATGTTATTTGACGTTACGATGGACTCCCGTAACTCTGATGTGAGATACGAAGTTTTCGGACGCAGCGGAAGCTGGAAATAGTTTTGACCGAAATAACACGTATTAGCGTTGTTCCTGTGATGTATCTAATCGATCCTTACATATCTAATATGTTATTTGACGGACTCCAGTAACTCTGATGTGAGATACGAAGTTCTCGCACTCAGCAGAAGCTGGAAATAGTTTTGAACGAAACAACACGTATTAGCATTGTTCCTGTGATGTATCTAATCGATCCTTACTTATCTATCATGTTATTTGACGTTACGATAGCCTCCAGTATCTCTGATGTGAGATACGAAGTTTTCGGACGCAGCGGAAGCTGGAAATAGTTTTGAACGAAATAACACGTATTAGCGTTGTTCCTGTGATGTATCTAATCGATCCTTACTTATCTAATATGTTAATTGACGTTCCAACGGACTCCAGTAACTCTGATGTGAGATACGAAGTTCTCGCACTCAGCAGAAGCTGGAAATAGTTTTGAACGAAACAACACGTATTAGCATTGTTCCTGTGATGTATCTAATCGATCCTTACTTATCTATCATGTTATTTGACGTTACGATGGACTCCAGTAACTCTGATGTGAGATACGAAGTTTTCGGACGCAGCGGAAACTGGAAATAGTTTTGAACGAAATAACACGTATTAGCATTGTTCCTGTGATGTATCTAATCGATCCTTACTTATCTATCATGTTATTTGACGTTACGATAGCCTCCAGTATCTCTGATGTGAGATACGAAGTTTTCGGACGCAGCGGAAGCTGGAAATAGTTTTGAACGAAATAACACGTATTAGCGTTGTTCCTGTGATGTATCTAATCGATCCTTACTTATCTAATATGTTAATTGAAGTTCCAACGGACTCCAGTAACTCTGATGTGAGATACGAAGTTCTCGCACTCAGCAGAAGCTGGAAATAGTTTTGAACGAAACAACACGTATTAGCATTGTTCCCGTGATGTATCTAATCGATCCTTTCTTATCTAATATGTTATTTGACGTTTCAACGGTCTCCAGTAACTCTGATGTGAGATACGAAGTTCTCGCACTCAGCAGAAGCTGGAAATAGTTTTGAATGAAACAACACGAATTAGCATTGTTCCTGTGATGTATCTAATAGATCCTTACATATCTATCATGTTATTTGACGTTACGATGGACTCCCGTAACTCTGATGTGAGATACGAAGTTTTCGGACGCAGCGGAAGCTGGAAATAGTTTTGACCGAAATAACACGTATTAGCGTTGTTCCTGTGATGTATCTAATCGATCCTTACATATCTAATATGTTATTTGACGGACTCCAGTAACTCTGATGTGAGATACGAAGTTCTCGCACTCAGCAGAAGCTGGAAATAGTTTTGAACGAAACAACACGTATTAGCATTGTTCCTGTGATGTATCTAATCGATCCTTACTTATCTATCATGTTATTTGACGTTACGATAGCCTCCAGTATCTCTGATGTGAGATACGAAGTTTTCGGACGCAGCGGAAGCTGGAAATAGTTTTGAACGAAATAACACGTATTAGCGTTGTTCCTGTGATGTATCTAATCGATCCTTACTTATCTAATATGTTAATTGACGTTCCAACGGACTCCAGTAACTCTGATGTGAGATACGAAGTTCTCGCACTCAGCAGAAGCTGGAAATAGTTTTGAACGAAACAACACGTATTAGCATTGTTCCTGTGATGTATCTAATCGATCCTTACTTATCTATCATGTTATTTGACGTTACGATGGACTCCAGTAACTCTGATGTGAGATACGAAGTTTTCGGACGCAGCGGAAACTGGAAATAGTTTTGAACGAAATAACACGTATTAGCGTTGTTCCTGTGATGTATCTAATCGATCCTTACTTATCTAATATGTTAATTGACGTTCCAACGGACTCCAGTAACTCTGATGTGAGATAAGAAGTTCTCGCACTCAGCAGAAGCTGGAAATAGTTTTGAACGAAACAACACGTATTAGCGTTGTTCCTGTGATGTATCTAATCGATCCTTACTTATATAATATGTTATTTGACGTTTCAACGGACTCCAGTAACTCTGATGTGAGATACGAATTTCTCGCACTCAGCAGAAGCTGGAAATAGTTTTGAACGAAACAACACGTATTAGCATTGTTCCTGTGATGTATCTAATCGATCCTTACGTATCTATCATGTTATTTGACATTACGATGGACTCCAGTAACTCTGATGTGAGATACGAAGTTTTCGGACGCAGCGGAAGCTGGAAATAGTTTTGAACGAAATAACACGTATTAGCGTTGTTCCTGTGATGTATCTAATCGATCCTTACTTATCTAATATGTTAATTGACGTTCCAACGGACTCCAGTAACTCTGATGTGAGATAAGAAGTTCTCGCGCTCAGGAGAAGCTGGAAATAGTTTTGAACGAAACAACACGTATTAGCATTGTTAATGTGATGTATCTAATCGATTTTTACTTATCTATCATGTTATTTGACGTTACGATGGACTCCAGTAACTCTGATGTGAGATACGAAGTTTTCGGACGCAGCGGAAGCTGGAAATAGTTTTGAACGATATAACACGTATTTGCGTTGTTCCTGTGATGTATCTAATCGATCCTTACTTATCTAATATGTTATTTGACGTTTCAACGAACTCCAGTAACTCTGATGTGAGATACGTAGTTCTCGCACTCAGCAGAAGCTGGAAATAGTTTTGAACGAAACAACACGTATTAGCATTGTTCCTGTGATGTATCTAATCGATCCTTACTTATCTATCATGTTATTTGACATTACGATAACCTCCAGTATCTCTGATGTGAGATACGAAGTTTTCGGACGCAGCGGAAGCTGGAAATAGTTTTGAACGAAATAACACGTATTAGCGTTGCTCCTGAGATGTATCTAATCGATCCTTACTTATCTATCATGTTATTTGACGTTACGATGGACTCCAGTAACTCTGATGTGAGATACGAAGTTTTCGGACGCAGCGGAAACTGGAAATAGTTTTGAACGAAATAACACGTATTAGCATTGTTCCTGTGATGTATCTAATCGATCCTTACTTATCTATCATGTTATTTGACGTTACGATAGCCTCCAGTATCTCTGATGTGAGATACGAAGTTTTCGGACGCAGCGGAAGCTGGAAATAGTTTTGAACGAAATAACACGTATTAGCGTTGTTCCTGTGATGTATCTAATCGATCCTTACTTATCTAATATGTTAATTGACGTTCCAACGGACTCCAGTAACTCTGATGTGAGATACGAAGTTCTCGCACTCAGCAGAAGCTGGAAATAGTTTTGAACGAAACAACACGTATTAGCATTGTTCCCGTGATGTATCTAATCGATCCTTTCTTATCTAATATGTTATTTGACGTTTCAACGGTCTCCAGTAACTCTGATGTGAGATACGAAGTTCTCGCACTCAGCAGAAGCTGGAAATAGTTTTGAATGAAACAACACGAATTAGCATTGTTCCTGTGATGTATCTAATAGATCCTTACATATCTATCATGTTATTTGACGTTACGATGGACTCCCGTAACTCTGATGTGAGATACGAAGTTTTCGGACGCAGCGGAAGCTGGAAATAGTTTTGACCGAAATAACACGTATTAGCGTTGTTCCTGTGATGTATCTAATCGATCCTTACATATCTAATATGTTATTTGACGGACTCCAGTAACTCTGATGTGAGATACGAAGTTCTCGCACTCAGCAGAAGCTGGAAATAGTTTTGAACGAAACAACACGTATTAGCATTGTTCCTGTGATGTATCTAATCGATCCTTACTTATCTATCATGTTATTTGACGTTACGATAGCCTCCAGTATCTCTGATGTGAGATACGAAGTTTTCGGACGCAGCGGAAGCTGGAAATAGTTTTGAACGAAATAACACGTATTAGCGTTGTTCCTGTGATGTATCTAATCGATCCTTACTTATCTAATATGTTAATTGACGTTCCAACGGACTCCAGTAACTCTGATGTGAGATACGAAGTTCTCGCACTCAGCAGAAGCTGGAAATAGTTTTGAACGAAACAGCACGTATTAGCATTGTTCCTGTGATGTATCTAATCGATCCTTACTTATCTATCATGTTATTTGACGTTACGATGGACTCCAGTAACTCTGATGTGAGATACGAAGTTTTCGGACGCAGCGGAAACTGGAAATAGTTTTGAACGAAATAACACGTATTAGCGTTGTTCCTGTGATGTATCTAATCGATCCTTACTTATCTAATATGTTAATTGACGTTCCAACGGACTCCAGTAACTCTGATGTGAGATAAGAAGTTCTCGCACTCAGCAGAAGCTGGAAATAGTTTTGAACGAAACAACACGTATTAGCGTTGTTCCTGTGATGTATCTAATCGATCCTTACTTATCTAATATGTTATTTGACGTTTCAACGGACTCCAGTAACTCTGATGTGAGATACGAATTTCTCGCACTCAGCAGAAGCTGGAAATAGTTTTGAACGAAACAACACGTATTAGCATTGTTCCTGTGATGTATCTAATCGATCCTTACGTATCTATCATGTTATTTGACATTACGATGGACTCCAGTAACTCTGATGTGAGATACGAAGTTTTCGGACGCAGCGGAAGCTGGAAATAGTTTTGAACGAAATAACACGTATTAGCGTTGTTCCTGTGATGTATCTAATCGATCCTTACTTATCTAATATGTTAATTGACGTTCCAACGGACTCCAGTAACTCTGATGTGAGATAAGAAGTTCTCGCGCTCAGGAGAAGCTGGAAATAGTTTTGAACGAAACAACACGTATTAGCATTGTTAATGTGATGTATCTAATCGATTTTTACTTATCTATCATGTTATTTGACGTTACGATGGACTCCAGTAACTCTGATGTGAGATACGAAGTTTTCGGACGCAGCGGAAGCTGGAAATAGTTTTGAACGATATAACACGTATTTGCGTTGTTCCTGTGATGTATCTAATCGATCCTTACTTATCTAATATGTTATTTGACGTTTCAACGAACTCCAGTAACTCTGATGTGAGATACGTAGTTCTCGCACTCAGCAGAAGCTGGAAATAGTTTTGAACGAAACAACACGTATTAGCATTGTTCCTGTGATGTATCTAATCGATCCTTACTTATCTATCATGTTATTTGACATTACGATAACCTCCAGTATCTCTGATGTGAGATACGAAGTTTTCGGACGCAGCGGAAGCTGGAAATAGTTTTGAACGAAATAACACGTATTAGCGTTGCTCCTGAGACGTATATAATCGATCCTTACTTATCTAATATGTTAATTGACGTTCCAACGGACTCCAGTAACTCTGATGTGAGATACGAAGTTCTCGCACTCAGCAGAAGCTGGAAATAGTTTTGAACGAAACAACACGTATTAGCGTTGTTCCTGTGATGTGTCTAATCGATCCTTACTTATCTAATATGTTAATTGACGTTCCAACGGACTCCAGTAACTCTGATGTGAGATACGAAGTTCTCGCACTCAGCAGAAGCTGGAAATAATTTTGAACGAAACAACACGTATTAGCATTGTTCCTGTGATGTATCTAATCGATCCTTACGTATCTATCATGTTATTTGACGTTACGATGGACTCCAGTATCTCTGATGTGAGATACGAAGTTTTCGGACACAGCGGAAGCTGGAAATAGTTTTGAACGAAATAACACGTATTAGCGTTGTTCCTGTGATGTATCTAATCGATCCTTACTTATCTAATATGTTAATTGACGTTCCAACGGACTCCAGTAAGTCTGATGTGAGACACGAAGTTCTCGCACTCAGCAGAAGCTGGAAATAGTTTTGAACGAAACAACACGTAATAGCATTGTTCCTGTGATGTATCTAATCGATCGTTACGTATCTATCATGTTATTTGACGTTACGATGGACTCCAGTAACTCTGATGTGAGATACGAAGTTCTCGCACTCAGCAGAAGCTGGAAATAGTTTTGAACGAAACAACACGTATTAGCGTTGTTCCTGTGATGTATCTAATCGATCCTTACTTATCTAATATGTTAATTGACGTTCCAACGGACTCCAGTAACTCTGATGTGAGTTACGAAGTTCTCGCACTCAGCAGAAGCTGGAAATAGTTTTGAACGAAACAACACGTATTAGCGTTGTTCCTGTGATGTGTCTAATCGATCCTTACTTATCTAATATGTTATTTGACGATTCAACGGACTCCAGTAACTCTGATGTGAGATAAGAAGTTCTCGCGCTCAGGAGAAGCTGGAAATAGTTTTGAACGAAACAACACGTATTAGCATTGTTAATGTGATGTATCTAATCGATTTTTACTTATCTATCATGTTATTTGACGTTACGATGGACTCCAGTAACTCTGATGTGAGATACGAAGTTTTCGGACGCAGCGGAAGCTGGAAATAGTTTTGAACGAAATAACACGTATTAGCGTTGTTCCTGTGATGTATCTAATCGATCCTTACATATCTAATATGTTATTTGACGGACTCCAGTAACTCTGATGTGAGATACGAAGTTCTCGCACTCAGCAGAAGCTGGAAATAGTTTTGAACGAAACAACACGTATTAGCATTGTTCCTGTGATGTATCTAATCGATCCTTACTTATCTATCATGTTATTTGACGTTTCGATGGACTCCAGTATCTCTGATGTGAGATACGAAGTTTTCGGACGCAGCGGAAGCTGGAAATAGTTTTGAACGAAATAACACGTATTAGCGTTGTTCCTGTGATGTATCTAATCGATCCTTACTTATCTAATATGTTAATTGACGTTCCAACGGACTCCAGTAACTCTGATGTGAGATACGAAGTTCTCGCACTCAGCAGAAACTGGACATAGTTTTGAACGAAACAACACGTATTAGCATTGTTCCTGTGATGTATCTAATCGATCCTTACGTATCTATCATGTTATTTGACGTTACGATGGACTCCAGTAACTCTGATGTGAGATACGAAGTTTTCGGACGCAGAGGAAGCAGGAAATAGTTTTGAAAGAAATAACACGTATTAGCGTTGTTCCTGTGATGTATCTAATCGATCCTTACTTATCTAATATGTTAATTGACGTTCCAACGGACTCCAGTAACTCTGATGTGAGATACGAAGTTCTCGCACTCAGCAGAAGCTGGAAATAATTTTGAACGAAACAACACGTATTAGCGTTGTTCCTGTGATGTATCTAATCGATCCTTACTTATCTAATGTTATTTGACGTTTCAACGGACTCCAGCAACTCTGATGTGAGATACGAAGTTCTCGCACTCAGCAGAAGCTGGAAATAGTTTTGAACGAAACAACACGTATTAGCATTGTTCCTGTGATGTATCTAATCGATCCTTACTTATCTAATATGTTAATTGACGATTCAACGGACTCCAGTAACTCTGATGTGAGATAAGAAGTTCTCGCACTCAGCAGAAGCTGGAAATAGTTTTGAACGAAACAACACGTATTAGCATTGTTCCTGTGATGTATCTAATCGATCGTTACGTATCTATCATGTTATTTGACGTTACGATGGACTCCAGTAACTCTGATGTGAGATACGAAGTTCTCGCACTCAGCAGAAGCTGGAAATAGTTTTGAACGAAACAACACGTATTAGCGTTGTTCCTGTGATGTATCTAATCGATCCTTACTTATCTAATATGTTAATTGACGTTCCAACGGACTCCAGTAACTCTGATGTGAGTTACGAAGTTCTCGCACTCAGCAGAAGCTGGAAATAGTTTTGAACGAAACAACACGTATTAGCGTTGTTCCTGTGATGTATCTAATCGATCCTTACTTATCTAATATGTTATTTGACGATTCAACGGACTCCAGTAACTCTGATGTGAGATAAGAAGTTCTCGAGCTCAGGAGAAGCTGGAAATAGTTTTGAACGAAACAACACGTATTAGCATTGTTAATGTGATGTATCTAATCGATTTTTACTTATCTATCATGTTATTTGACGTTACGATGGACTCCAGTAACTCTGATGTGAGATACGAAGTTTTCGGACGCAGCGGAAGCTGGAAATAGTTTTGAACGAAATAACACGTATTAGCGTTGTTCCTGTGATGTATCTAATCGATCCTTACATATCTAATATGTTATTTGACGGACTCCAGTAACTCTGATGTGAGATACGAAGTTCTCGCACTCAGCAGAAGCTGGAAATAGTTTTGAACGAAACAACACGTATTAGCATTGTTCCTGTGATGTATCTAATCGATCCTTACTTATCTATCATGTTATTTGACGTTTCGATGGACTCCAGTATCTCTGATGTGAGATACGAAGTTTTCGGACGCAGCGGAAGCTGGAAATAGTTTTGAACGAAATAACACGTATTAGCGTTGTTCCTGTGATGTATCTAATCGATCCTTACTTATCTAATATGTTAATTGACGTTCCAACGGACTCCAGTAACTCTGATGTGAGATACGAAGTTCTCGCACTCAGCAGAAACTGGACATAGTTTTGAACGAAACAACACGTATTAGCATTGTTCCTGTGATGTATCTAATCGATCCTTACGTATCTATCATGTTATTTGACGTTACGATGGACTCCAGTAACTCTGATGTGAGATACGAAGTTTTCGGACGCAGAGGAAGCAGGAAATAGTTTTGAAAGAAATAACACGTATTAGCGTTGTTCCTGTGATGTATCTAATCGATCCTTACTTATCTAATATGTTAATTGACGTTCCAACGGACTCCAGTAACTCTGATGTGAGATACGAAGTTCTCGCACTCAGCAGAAGCTGGAAATAATTTTGAACGAAACAACACGTATTAGCGTTGTTCCTGTGATGTATCTAATCGATCCTTACTTATCTAATGTTATTTGACGTTTCAACGGACTCCAGCAACTCTGATGTGAGATACGAAGTTCTCGCACTCAGCAGAAGCTGGAAATAGTTTTGAACGAAACAACACGTATTAGCATTGTTCCTGTGATGTATCTAATCGATCCTTACTTATCTATCATGTTATTTGACGTTACGATGGACTCCAGTAACTCTGATGTGAGATACGAAGTTTTCGGACGCAGCGGAAACTGGAAATAGTTTTGAACGAAATAACACCTATTAGCGTTGTTCCTGTGATGTATGTAATCGATCCTTACTAATCTAATATGTTAATTGACGTTCCAACGGACTCCAGTAACTCTGATGTGAGATATGAAGTTCTCGCACTCAGCAGAAGCTGGAAATAGTTTTGAACGAAACAACACGTATTAGCATTGTTCCCGTGATGTATCTAATCGATCCTTACTTATCTAATATGTTATTTGACGTTTCAACGGTCTCCAGTAACTCTGATGTGAGATACGAAGTTCTCGCACTCAGCAGAAGCTGGAAATAGTTTTGAATGAAACAACACGAATTAGCATTGTTCCTGTGATGTATCTAATAGATCCTTACTTATCTATCATGTTATTTGACGTTACGATGGACTCCCGTAACTCTGATGTGAGATACGAAGTTTTCGGACGCAGCGGAAGCTGGAAATAGTTTTGACCGAAATAACACGTATTAGCGTTGTTCCTGTGATGTATCTAATCGATCCTTACATATCTAATATGTTATTTGACGGACTCCAGTAACTCTGATGTGAGATACGAAGTTCTCGCACTCAGCAGAAGCTGGAAATAGTTTTGAACGAAACAACACGAATTAGCATTGTTCCTGTGATGTATCTAATAGATCCTTACTTATCTATCATGTTATTTGACGTTACGATGGACTCCCGTAACTCTGATGTGAGATACGAAGTTTTCGGACGCAGCGGAAGCTGGAAATAGTTTTGACCGAAATAACACGTATTAGCGTTGTTCCTGTGATGTATCTAATCGATCCTTACATATCTAATATGTTATTTGACGGACTCCAGTAACTCTGATGTGAGATACGAAGTTCTCGCACTCAGCAGAAGCTGGAAATAGTTTTGAACGAAATAACACGTATTAGCGTTGTTCCTGTGATGTATCTAATCGATCCTTACTTATCTAATATGTTAATTGACGTTCCAACGGACTCCAGTAACTCTGATGTGAGATACGAAGTTCTCGCACTCAGCAGAAGCTGGAAATAGTTTTGAACGAAACAACACGTATTAGCGTTGTTCCTGTGATGTATCTAATCGATCCTTACTTATCTAATATGTTAATTGACGTTCCAACGGACTCCAGTAACTCTGATGTGAGTTACGAAGTTCTCGCACTCAGCAGAAGCTGGAAATAGTTTTGAACGAAATAACACGTATTAGCGTTGTTCCTGTGATGTATCTAATCGATCCTTACTTATCTAATATGTTATTTGACGATTCAACGGACTCCAGTAACTCTGATGTGAGATAAGAAGTTCTCGCGCTCAGGAGAAGCTGGAAATAGTTTTGAACGAAACAACACGTATTAGCATTGTTAATGTGATGTATCTAATCGATTTTTACTTATCTATCATGTTATTTGACGATACGATGGACTCCAGTAACTCTGATGTGAGATACGAAGTTTTCGGACGCAACGGAAGCTGGAAATAGTTTTGAACGAAATAACACGTATTAGCGTTGTTCCTGTGATGTATCTAATCGATCCTTACATATCTAATATGTTATTTGACGGACTCCAGTAACTCTGATGTGAGATACGAAGTTCTCGCACTCAGCAGAAGCTGGAAATAGTTTTGAACGAAATAACACGTATTAGCGTTGTTCCTGTGATGTATCTAATCGATCCTTACTTATCTAATATGTTAATTGACGTTCCAACGGACTCCAGTAACTCTGATGTGAGATACGAAGTTCTCGCACTCAGCAGAAGCTGGAAATAGTTTTGAACGAAACAACACGTATTAGCGTTGTTCCTGTGATGTATCTAATCGATCCTTACTTATCTAATATGTTAATTGACGTTCCAACGGACTCCAGTAACTCTGATGTGAGTTACGAAGTTCTCGCACTCAGCAGAAGCTGGAAATAGTTTTGAACGAAATAACACGTATTAGCGTTGTTCCTGTGATGTATCTAATCGATCCTTACTTATCTAATATGTTATTTGACGATTCAACGGACTCCAGTAACTCTGATGTGAGATAAGAAGTTCTCGCGCTCAGGAGAAGCTGGAAATAGTTTTGAACGAAACAACACGTATTAGCATTGTTAATGTGATGTATCTAATCGATTTTTACTTATCTATCATGTTATTTGACGTTACGATGGACTCCAGTAACTCTGATGTGAGATACGAAGTTTTCGGACGCAGCGGAAGCTGGAAATAGTTTTGAACGAAATAACACGTATTAGCGTTGTTCCTGTGATGTATCTAATCGATCCTTACATATCTAATATGTTATTTGACGGACTCCAGTAACTCTGATGTGAGATACGAAGTTCTCGCACTCAGCAGAAGCTGGAAATAGTTTTGAACGAAACAACACGTATTAGCATTGTTCCTGTGATGTATCTAATCGATCCTTACTTATCTATCATGTTATTTGACGTTTCGATGGACTCCAGTATCTCTGATGTGAGATACGAAGTTTTCGGACGCAGCGGAAGCTGGAAATAGTTTTGAACGAAATAACACGTATTAGCGTTGTTCCTGTGATGTATCTAATCGATCCTTACTTATCTAATATGTTAATTGACGTTCCAACGGACTCCAGTAACTCTGATGTGAGATACGAAGTTCTCGCACTCAGCAGAAACTGGACATAGTTTTGAACGAAACAACACGTATTAGCATTGTTCCTGTGATGTATCTAATCGATCCTTACGTATCTATCATGTTATTTGACGTTACGATGGACTCCAGTAACTCTGATGTGAGATACGAAGTTTTCGGACGCAGAGGAAGCTGGAAATAGTTTTGAAAGAAATAACACGTATTAGCGTTGTTCCTGTGATGTATCTAATCGATCCTTACTTATCTAATATGTTAATTGACGTTCCAACGGACTCCAGTAACTCTGATGTGAGATACGAAGTTCTCGCACTCAGCAGAAGCTGGAAATAGTTTTGAACGAAACAACACGTATTAGCGTTGTTCCTGTGATGTATCTAATCGATCCTTACTTATCTAATGTTATTTGACGTTTCAACGGACTCCAGCAACTCTGATGTGAGATGCGAAGTTCTCGCACTCAGCAGAAGCTGGAAATAGTTTTGAACGAAATAACACGTATTAGCGTTGTTCCTGTGATGTATCTAATCGATCCTTACTTATCTAATATGTTAATTGACGTTCCAACGGACTCCAGTAACTCTGATGTGAGACACGAATTTCTCGCACTCAGCAGAGGCTGGAAATAGTTTTGAACGAAACAACACGTATTAGCATTGTTCCTGTGATGTATCTAATCGATCCTTACGTATCTATCATGTTATTTGACGTTACGATGGACTCCAGTAACTCTGATGTGAGATACGAAGTTTTCGGAGGCAGCGGAAGCTGGAAATAGTTTTGAACGAAATAACACGTATTAGCGATGTTCCTGTGATGTATCTAATCGATCCTTACTTATCTAATATGTTAATTGACGTTCCAACGGACTCCAGTAACTCTGATGTGAGATAAGAAGCTCTCGCACTCAGCAGAAGCTGGAAATAGTTTTGAACGAAACAACACGTATTAGCGTTGTTCCTGTGATGTATCTAATCGATCCTTACTTATCTAATATGTTATTTGACGTTTCAACGGACTCCAGTAACTCTGATGTGAGATACGAATTTCTCGCACTCAGCAGAAGCTGGAAATAGTTTTGAACGAAACAACACGTATTAGCATTGTTCCTGTGATGTATCTAATCGATCCTTACATATCTATCATGTTATTTGACATTACGATGGACTCCAGTAACTCTGATGTGAGATACGAAGTTTTCGGACGCAGCGGAAGCTGGAAATAGTTTTGAACGAAATAACACGTATTAGCGTTGTTCCTGTGATGTATCTAATCGATCCTTACTTATCTAATATGCTAATTGACGTTCCAACGGACTCCAGTAACTCTGATGTGAGATAAGAAGTTCTCGCGCTCAGGAGAAGCTGGAAATAGTTTTGAACGAAACAACACGTATTAGCATTGTTAATGTGATGTATCTAATCGATTTTTACTTATCTATCATGTTATTTGACGTTACGATGGACTCCAGTATCTCTGATGTGAGATACGAAGTTTTCGGACGCAGCGGAAGCTGGAAATAGTTTTGAACGATATAACACGTATTTGCGTTGTTCCTGTGATGTATCTAATCGATCCTTACTTATCTAATATGTTATTTGACGTTTCAACGAACTCCAGTAACTCTGATGTGAGATACGTAGTTCTCGCACTCAGCAGAAGCTGGAAATAGTTTTGAACGAAACAACACGTATTAGCATTGTTCCTGTGATGTATCTAATCGATCCTTACTTATCTATCATGTTATTTGACATTACGATAACCTCCAGTATCTCTGATGTGAGATAAGAAGTTTTCGGACGCAGCGGAAGCTGGAAATAGTTTTGAACGAAATAACACGTATTAGCGTTGCTCCTGTGATGTATATAATCGATCCTTACTTATCTAATATGTTAATTGACGTTCCAACGGACTCCAATAACTCTGATGTGAGATACGAAGTTCTCGCACTCAGCAGAAGCGGGAAATAATTTTGAACGAAACAACACGTATTAGCATTGTTCCTGTGATGTGTCTAATCGATCCTTACGTATCTATCATGTTATTTGACGTTACGATGCACTCCAGTATCTCTGATGTGAGATACGAAGTTTTCGGACACAGCGGAAGCTGGAAATAGTTTTGAACGAAATAACACGTATTAGCGTTGTTCCTGTGATGTATCTAATCGATCCTTACTTATCTAATATGTTAATTGACGTTCCAACGGACTCCAGTAAGTCTGATGTGAGACACGAAGTTCTCGCACTCAGCAGAAGCTGTAAATAGTTTTGAACGAAACAACACGTAATAGCATTGTTCCTGTGATGTATCTAATCGATCGTTACGTATCTATCATGTTATTTGACGTTACGATGGACTCCAGTAACTCTGATGTGAGATACGAAGTTTTCGGACGCAGCGGAAGCTGGAAATAGTTTTGAACGAAATGACACGTATTAGCGTTGTTCCTGTGATGTATCTAATCGATCCTTACTTATCTAATATGTTATTTGACGATTCAACGGACTCCAGTAACTCTGATGTGAGATAAGAAGTTCTCGCGCTCAGGAGAAGCTGGAAATAGTTTTGAACGAAACAACACGTATTAGCATTGTTAATGTGATGTATCTAATCGATTTTTACTTATCTATCATGTTATTTGACGTTACGATGGACTCCGGTAACTCTGATGTGAGATACGAAGTTTTCGGACGCAGCGGAAGCTGGAAATAGTTTTGAACGAAATAACACGTATTAGCGTTGTTCCTGTGATGTATCTAATCGATCCTTACATATCTAATATGTTATTTGACGGACTCCAGTAACTCTGATGTGAGATACGAAGTTCTCGCACTCAGCAGAAGCTGGAAATAGTTTTGAACGAAACAACACGTATTAGCATTGTTCCTGTGATGTATCTAATCGATCCTTACTTATCTATCATGTTATTTGACGTTGCGATAACCTCCAGTATCTCTGATGTGAGATACGAAGTTTTCGGACGCAGCGGAAGCTGGAAATAGTTTTGAACGAAATAACACGTATTAGCGTTGCTCCTGTGATGTATATAATCGATCCTTACTTATCTAATATGTTAATTGACGTTCCAACGGACTCCAGTAACTCTGATGTGAGATACGAAGTTCTCGCACTCAGCAGAAGCTGGAAATAGTTTTGAACGAAACAACACGTATTAGCATTCTTCCTGTGATGTATCTAATCGATCCTTACGTATCTATCATGTTATTTGACGTTACGATGGACTCCAGTAACTCTGATGTGAGATACGAAGTTTTCGGACGCAGCGGAAGCTGGAAATAGTTTTGAACGAAATGACACGTATTAGCGTTGTTCCTGTGATGTATCTAATCGATCCTTACTTATCTAATATGTTAATTGACGTTCCAACGGACTCCAGTAACTCTGATGTGAGATACGAAGTTTTCGGAAGCAGCGGAAGCTGGAAATAGTTTTGAACGAAATAACACGTATTAGCGTTGTTCCTGTGATGTATCTATTCGATCCTTACTTATCTAATATGTTAATTGACGTTCCAACGGACTCCAGTATCTCTGATGTGAGATGCGAAGTTCTCGCACTCAGCAGAAGCTGGAAATAGTTTTGAACGAAATAACACGTATTAGCGTTGTTCCTGTGATGTATCTAATCGATCCTTACTTATCTAATATGTTAATTGACGTTCCAACGGACTCCAGTAACTCTGATGTGAGACACGAATTTCTCGCACTCAGCAGAGGCTGGAAATAGTTTTGAACGAAACAACACGTATTAGCATTGTTCCTGTGATGTATCTAATCGATCCTTACGTATCTATCATGTTATTTGACGTTACGATGGACTCCAGTAACTCTGATGTGAGATACGAAGTTTTCGGACGCAGCGGAAGCTGGAAATAGTTTTGAACGAAATAACACGTATTAGCGTTGTTCCTGTGATGTATCTAATCGATCCTTACTTATCTAATATGTTAATTGACGTTCCAACGGACTCCAGTAACTCTGATGTGAGATAAGAAGTTCTCGCACTCAGCAGAAGCTGGAAATAGTTTTGAACGAAACAACACGTATTAGCGTTGTTCCTGTGATGTATCTAGTCGATCCTTACTTATCTAATATGTTATTTGACGTTTCAACGGACTCCAGTAACTCTGATGTGAGATACGAATTTCTCGCATTCAGCAGAAGCTGGAAATAGTTTTGAACGAAACAACACGTATTAGCATTGTTCCTGTGATGTATCTAATCGATCCTTACGTATCTATCATGTTATTTGACATTACGATGGACTCCAGTAACTCTGATGTGAGATAAGAAGTTTTCGGACGCAGCGGAAGCTGGAAATAGTTTTGAACGAAATAACACGTATTAGCGTTGTTCCTGTGATGTATCTAATCGATCCTTACTTATCTAATATGTTAATTGACGTTCCAACGGACTCCAGTAACTCTGATGTGAGATAAGAAGTTCTCGCGCTCAGGAGAAGCTGGAAATAGTTTTGAACGAAACAACACGTATTAGCATTGTTAATGTGATGTATCTAATCGATTTTTACTTATCTATCATGTTATTTGACGTTACGATGGACTCCAGTAACTCTGATGTGAGATACGAAGTTTTCGGACGCAGCGGAAGCTGGAAATAGTTTTGAACGATATAACACGTATTTGCGTTGTTCCTGTGATGTATCTAATCGATCCTTACTTATCTAATATGTTATTTGACGTTTCAACGAACTCCAGTAACTCTGATGTGAGATACGTAGTTCTCGCACTCAGCAGAAGCTGGAAATAGTTTTGAACGAAACAACACGTATTAGCATTGTTCCTGTGATGTATCTAATCGATCCTTACTTATCTATCATGTTATTTGACATTACGATAACCTCCAGTATCTCTGATGTGAGATACGAAGTTTTCGGACGCAGCGGAAGCTGGAAATAGTTTTGAACGAAATAACACGTATTAGCGTTGCTCCTGTGATGTATATAATCGATTCTTACTTATCTAATATGTTAATTGACGTTCCAACGGACTCCAGTAAGTCTGATGTGAGACACGAAGTTCTCGCACTCAGCAGAAGCTGGAAATAGTTTTGAACGAAACAACACGTAATAGCATTGTTCCTGTGATGTATCTAATCGATCGTTACGTATCTATCATGTTATTTGACGTTACGATGGACTCCAGTAACTCTGATGTGAGATACGAAGTTCTCGCACTCAGCAGAAGCTGGAAATAGTTTTGAACGAAACAACACGTATTAGCGTTGTTCCTGTGATGTATCTAATCGATCCTTACTTATCTAATATGTTAATTGACGTTCCAACGGACTCCAGTAACTCTGATGTGAGTTACGAAGTTCTCGCACTCAGCAGAAGCTGGAAATAGTTTTGAACGAAACAACACGTATTAGCGTTGTTCCTGTGATGTATCTAATCGATCCTTACTTATCTAATATGTTAATTGACGTTCCAACGGACTCCAGTAACTCTGATGTGAGATAAGAAGTTCTCGCGCTCAGGAGAAGCTGGAAATAGTTTTGAACGAAACAACACGTATTAGCATTGTTAATGTGATGTATCTAATCGATTTTTACTTATCTATCATGTTATTTGACGTTACGATGGACTCCAGTAACTCTGATGTGAGATACGAAGTTTTCGGACGCAGCGGAAGCTGGAAATAGTTTTGAACGATATAACACGTATTTGCGTTGTTCCTGTGATGTATCTAATCGATCCTTACTTATCTAATATGTTATTTGACGTTTCAGCGAACTCCAGTAACTCTGATGTGAGATACGTAGTTCTCGCACTCAGCAGAAGCTGGAAATAGTTTTGAACGAAACAACACGTATTAGCATTGTTCCTGTGATGTATCTAATCGATCCTTACTTATCTATAATGTTATTTGACATTACGATAACCTCCAGTATCTCTGATGTGAGATACGAAGTTTTCGGACGCAGCGGAAGCTGGAAATAGTTTTGAACGAAATAACACGTATTAGCGTTGCTCCTGTGATGTATATAATCGATCCTTACTTATCTAATATGTTAATTGACGTTCCAACGGACTCCAGTAACTCTGATGTGAGATACGAAGTTCTCGCACTCAGCAGAAGCTGGAAATAATTTTGAACGAAACAACACGTATTAGCATTGTTCCTGTGATGTATCTAATCGATCCTTACGTATCTATCATGTTATATGACGTTACGATGCACTCCAGTATCTCTGATGTGAGATACGAAGTTTTCGGACACAGCGGAAGCTGGAAATAGTTTTGAACGAAATAATACGTATTAGCGTTGTTCCTGTGATGTATCTAATCGATCCTTACTTATCTAGTATGTTAATTGACGTTCCAACGGACTCCAGTAAGTCTGATGTGAGACACGAAGTTCTCGCACTCAGCAGAAGCTGGAAATAGTTTTGAACGAAACAACACGTAATAGCATTGTTCCTGTGATGTATCTAATCGATCCTTACGTATCTATCATGTTATTTGACGTTACGATGCACTCCAGTATCTCTGATGTGAGATACGAAGTTTTCGGACACAGCGGAAGCTGGAAATAGTTTTGAACGAAATAACACGTATTAGCGTTGTTCCTGTGATGTATCTAATCGATCCTTACTTATCTAGTATGTTAATTGACGTTCCAACGGACTCCAGTACGTCTGATGTGAGACACGAAGTTCTCGCACTCAGCAGAAGCTGGAAATAGTTTTGAACGAAACAACACGTATTAGCATTGTTCCTGTGATGTATCTAATCGATCCTTACGTATCTATCATGTTATTTGACGTTACGATGCACTCCAGTATCTCTGATGTGAGATACGAAGTTTTCGGACACAGCGGAAGCTGGAAATAGTTTTGAACGAAATAACACGTATTAGCGTTGTTCCTGTGATGTATCTAATCGATCCTTACTTATCTAGTATGTTAATTGACGTTCCAACGGACTCCAGTATCTCTGATGTGAGATACGAAGTTCTCGCACTCAGCAGAAGCTGGAAATAGTTTTGAACGAAACAACACGTATTAGCGTTGTTCCTGTGATGTATCTAATCGATCCTTACTTATATAATATGTTAATTGACGTTCCAACGGACTCCAGTAACTCTGATGTGAGTTACGAAGTTCTCGCACTCAGCAGAAGCTGGAAATAGTTTTGAACGAAACAACACGTATTAGCGTTGTTCCTGTGATGTATCTAATCGATCCTTACTTATCTAATATGTTATTTGACGATTCAACGGACTCCAGTAACTCTGATGTGAGATAAGAAGTTCTCGCGCTCAGGAGAAGCTGGAAATAGTTTTGAACGAAACAACACGTATTAGCATTGTTAATGTGATGTATCTAATCGATTTTTACTTATCTATCATGTTATTTGACGTTACGATGGACTCCAGTAACTCTGATGTGAGATACGAAGTTTTCGGACGCAGCGGAAGCTGGAAATAGTTTTGAACGAAATAACACGTATTAGCGTTGTTCCTGTGATGTATCTAATCGATCCTTACATATCTAATATGTTATTTGACGGACTCCAGTAACTCTGATGTGAGATACGAAGTTCTCGCACTCAGCAGAAGCTGGAAATAGTTTTGAACGAAACAACACGTATTAGCATTGTTCCTGTGATGTATCTAATCGATCCTTACTTATCTATCATGTTATTTGACGTTACGATAACCTCCAGTATCTCTGATGTGAGATACGAAGTTTTCGGACGCAGCGGAAGCTGGAAATAGTTTTGAACGAAATAACACGTATTAGCGTTGCTCCTGTGATGTATATAATCGATCCTTACTTATCTAATATGTTAATTGACGTTCCAACGGACTCCAGTAACTCTGATGTGAGATACGAAGTTCTCGCACTCAGCAGAAGCTGGAAATAGTTTTGAACGAAACAACACGTATTAGCATTCTTCCTGTGATGTATCTAATCGATCCTTACGTATCTATCATGTTATTTGACGTTACGATGGACTCCAGTAACTCTGATGTGAGATACGAAGTTTTCGGAGGCAGCGGAAGCTGGAAATAGTTTTGAACGAAATAACACGTATTAGCGTTGTTCCTGTGATGTATCTAATCGATCCTTACATATCTAATATGTTATTTGACGGACTCCAGTAACTCTGATGTGAGATACGAAGTTCTCGCACTCTGCAGAAGCTGGAAATAGTTTTGAACGAAACAACACGTATTAGCATTGTTCCTGTGATGTATCTAATCGATCCTTACTTATCTAATATGTTAATTGACGTTCCAACGGACTCCAGTAACTCTGATGTGAGATAAGAAGTTCTCGCACTCAGCAGAAGCTGGAAATAGTTTTGAACGAAACAACACGTATTAGCATTGTTCCTGTGATGTATCTAATCGATCCTTACATATCTAATATGTTATTTGACGGACTCCAGTAACTCTGATGTGAGATACGAAGTTCTCGCACTCTGCAGAAGCTGGAAATAGTTTTGAACGAAACAACACGTAATAGCATTGTTCCTGTGATGTATCTAATCGATCGTTACGTATCTATCATGTTATTTGACGTTACGATGGACTCCAGTAACTCTGATGTGAGATACGAAGTTCTCGCACTCAGCAGAAGCTGGAAATAGTTTTGAACGAAACAACACGTATTAGCGTTGTTCCTGTGATGTATCTAATCGATCCTTACTTATCTAATATGTTAATTGACGTTCCAACGGACTCCAGTAACTCTGATGTGAGTCACGAAGTTCTCGCACTCAGCAGAAGCTGGAAATAGTTTTGAACGAAACAACACGTATTAGCGTTGTTCCTGTGATGTATCTAATCGATCCTTACTTATCTAATATGTTATTTGACGATTCAACGGACTCCAGTAACTCTGATGTGAGATACGAAGTTCTCGCACTCAGCAGAAGCTGGAAATAGTTTTGAACGAAACAACACGTATTAGCATTGTTCCTGTGATGTATCTAATCGATCCTTACTTATCTAATATGTTATTTGACGTTTCAACGAACTCCAGTAACTCTGATGTGAGATACGTAGTTCTCGCACTCAGCAGAAGCTGGAAATAGTTTTGAACGAAACAACACGTATTAGCATTGTTCCTGTGATGTATCTAATCGATCCTTACTTATCTATCATGTTATTTGACGTTACGATGGACTCCAGTAACTCTGATGTGAGATACGAAGTTTTCGGACGCAGCGGAAGCTGGAAATAGTTTTGAACGAAATAACACGTATTAGCGTTGTTCCTGTAATGTATCTAATCGATCCTTACATATCTAATATGTTATTTGACGGACTCCAGTAACTCTGATGTGAGATACGAAGTTCTAGCACTCTGCAGAAGCTGGAAATAGTTTTGAACGAAACAACACGTATTAGCATTGTTCCTGTGATGTATCTAATCGATCCTTACTTATCTAATATGTTAATTGACGTTCCAACGGACTCCAGTAACTCTGATGTGAGATAAGAAGTTCTCGCACTCAGCAGAAGCTGGAAATAGTTTTGAACGAAATAACACGTATTAGCGTTGTTCCTGTGATGTATCTAATCGATCCTTACTTATCTAATATGTTATTTGACGTTTCAACGGACTCCAGTAACTCTGATGTGAGATACGAAGTTCTCGCACTCAGCAGAAGCTGGAAATAGTTTTGAACGAAACAACACGTATTAGCATTGTTCCTGTGATGTATCTAATCGATCCTTACTTATCTAATATGTTAATTGACGTTCCAACGGACTCCAGTAACTCTGATGTGAGATACGAAGTTCTCGCACTCAGCAGAAGCTGGAAATAGTTTTGAACGAAACAACACGTAATAGCATTGTTCCTGTGATGTATCTAATCGATCGTTACGTATCTATCATGTTATTTGACGTTACGATGGACTCCAGTAACTCTGATGTGAGATACGAAGTTCTCGCACTCAGCAGAAGCTGGAAATAGTTTTGAACGAAACAACACGTATTAGCGTTGTTCCTGTGATGTATCTAATCGATCCTTACTTATCTAATATGTTAATTGACGTTCCAACGGACTCCAGTAACTCTGATGTGAGTTACGAAGTTCTCGCACTCAGCAGAAGCTGGAAATAGTTTTGAACGAAACAACACGTATTAGCGTTTGTTCGGGTTTAGACAATTTAGTGAAAGACAGTTAATTATAAGTAATCTAGCCTAGTTTGTAATACTGATTTTAGGACGTCTTTTAATTTTAAGTCTATGCTAGTTCCGAAAATGCATTGGAATGCATAACTAGCCTCAGAGGAAATTTCATCACCCCGGGACCTTCCGCGAAATTCCCGGTTGTTGCTGCTCCCTTGTTTAAATTTCCAGCAGTCACCAGATTCACAAAGATCCGTTTTGTACGTGTAAAGAAATTTGTAGCCTTCTGTTCTCGCGAAAAAATATTTGTACATTGTAATTCGACCTGTAGGATAAACGGAATTTTTCTTATATTAAGCGCTGTCCTAAAATTCAGAACCAGGTCTGTCCGGTTACGCCTTACAGGAAGGTGTTGCCACAAACTTCAACAATTCCAAATTTCTTTGTGTTCTGTTTTATTGTTTTTATTGGTGTGATAGATGTATTAAATTTGTTAATTGTTTATTCGCGACTTTTAATTTCACCCGTAAACTAGTGACGTGTGGTGAGAAGACAAATCTAATTATCCTCGACGAAGATTTACGACCTTCCAGATTTTTAATTTGTCTAGGCCCCAGTTTTGCCTGGGAAGGGCTTTTAAAACAAAAGGCTCGCACATATGGTCCTTCGAGCCGGATATTAAGTGTGAAGTTAATTGTCGTGTGTGTCGCGCCATCGCGTTATCCAACATCCGCCAAATAAACCCGGAATTCGAGGAAGCGGCCAAGCAGGCATCAGAAGGCAACGGTCATTCGGAGAATTCAACAGGTGAGTCTCCAATTATATCCTGTCTATCCTCATTGCATTTGAATCATGTCCGAAACAGAATTAAGAACTCTAAAACTCAAGCGCCGCAATTTATTCACATCATTGAACAGGTTGCGTCAGTATCTGGAAACGCATGAACCAATTGATCTTGCGCAATTACAATCACGCAAGGTAAAATTAGAACAAACGTTCGAGCAATTTGAAGAAATTCAAACTCAAATTGAAATTGCGGAGGAATTCAATACTCAAGAGGAGAAACGGCTTCGTTTTGAAATCGAATATCATGACTTGATGGGCTTGATAAGCAACGCGACATTGAAATGTAATTTAAACAACAGTACCAATTTAAGTAAAATAGATTCAAATGAAAATATAGGTCAAGTGAAATTGCCAACGATCAATTTGCCTACCTTTACGGGAGATTATGATCAGTGGTTTCCGTTTTTCGATACGTTTCAAACATTGATTCATGTTAATGACAATATTTCAGACGTGCAAAAATTTCAGTATCTAAAAGGTTCCTTGAAAGGGGAGGCAGCGAATATTTTGCAATCATTAGAAATATCTGCAAGCAATTATAAGGATGCTTGGCAGATGTTAATAGAACGATACGATAACAAACGGCTAATAGTTCATAAACATATTCAAGCGTTACATGAACTGCCTCCTTCAACAAAGGAAAGTCTTTCGCACATCCGATCTCTTCTCGACGGTATGCTGAAACATGTTAGGGCCTTAGCAGCATTAAAAAGACCTACAGAATATTGGGACGACCTTCTAATATATTTAACTACCACGAAATTAGATCACGTCACAATAAAGTAGTGGGAATCTCAGATATCAATTAATGAATTTCCAAATTTTAAGACGCTTACGGATTTCTTAGCAAAAAAATGTAACACACTAGAAACTGCTTCTAGAGCATTCACACATCATAATTCATCGTCACTGTCGAAATTTCGTCAGCCAAATAAAGTGTCATCTTATGCTATAACTAACGAATCCAAATGTGTGATTTGTGGCGAAAATCACCGAATATATCCTTGCAACAAATTTTTGGAACATACTGTAAATCAGCGAGCACAGCAGATCAGAATGAAAAATTTATGTTTTAATTGTTTGCAGCCAAATCATTCGGCAGCGCAATGCAGGGCGGGAACTTGTAAAAACTGCTCCAAAAAGCACCATACCTTATTACATGCGGAAAAACAACAAATTGAATCAACTCCTAAATGTACTCCTTCTACAAGCATTGCAAATCATAGTGTTAGCATCAATTTATCAACTCAAACTCTCTTATCAACCGCAATTGTTATGATCAGCGACAAATTGGGACGTTTTCATCGTTGTCGCGCGTTGTTAGATTCCGGTTCTCAATGTCACCTAATCACAAAGGAATTTGCAACTAAATTAGGTCTACCCCTTTACTCTACATCAGTTTCCGTTTCCGGAATCAATCAAACGGCTTCTCAAATTACTCAAGGTATACAAGTCACCGTAAAATCATTGAACAGTGGATTTCAATCTAAGATGAATTGTTTGATCATGAACACAATTTCTGAGCGTTTACCACAAATAACATTTTCGAAATCAAACTTCCATATCCCAAGAAATCTGAGATTGGCCGATCCAGAATTTCATGTATCACGAAGTGTGGATTTGTTAATCGGAGCTGAAGCATTCTTCCATCTTCTTTGTGTTGGTTCGATCAATATGGGTAAAGGCCAACCCGTCCTACAAAAGACCTTACTAGGTTGGATCGTGGCAGGCTTGTCGCCAGTTGCGCAACCATGTGCGCAAGGTTCTTGCAATCTCTCCACAATCGGACGTATCGATCTTCAGTTAAGCAAATTCTGGGAACTGGAAACGATATCAAGCAGACCCATTTTAACGCCTAATGAAAGGATCTGTGAGGAGAATTTCAAGGAAACGCTTACCAGAAACTTAGAAGGACGGTTTGTTGTTACACTTCCGATAAAACCAAACGCACCACAACTAGGTAATTCGCGAGATCAAGCCCTCAGGAGATTGTATTCTTTGGAGAAGAAATTAGAAAAACAACCATCATTAAAAATTGAGTATGCAAATTTCTTACGAGAATATCTGGAAATGGGTCATATGAAAAGGTTGAGCCAAAAGGAAGCGGCTCGTACTGACATTAATCACTTTTACTTGCCTCATCACGCCGTGTTTAAAGAAAGCAGCAGCACCACCAAGGTCAGGGTTGTTTTCGATGGGTCCGCCAAGTCCTCCACGGGGCATTCTTTAAACGATACATTGCTGGTGGGTCCTAAACTTCAACAAGATTTATTCGATATAGTCGCGAGATTTAGGACTCATCAGATAGTAATTACAGCCGACATCGCGAAGATGTACCGCCAGGTTCAAATAACGCCATCACAAACTTCATTGCAACGAATTTTATGGAGAGAAAATGTACAAGATGAAGTGGAAACATTCGAATTAACCACGGTCACCTATGGAACTTCATCTGCTTCATATCTGGCCATTAAAGCTCTACATCAACTAGCCCTTGAAGAGCAAGGGGTATACGCTTTGGGTTCAAAAATAATAACGCGAGACTTTTATGTCGATGACTTATTAACCGGAGCTAACACGGTAGAAGAGGTGAAAAACATTCGAGACGAAGTCAATGCGGTACTCTCTAAAGGTGGCTTCGAGTTAAGAAAATGGTCATCGAACTGTCAATCTCTTTTAGATGATATTCCCGTTTCGCCAAGCCAAGGTCATATAATCAATTTCGATAAAGGTGAAGGCACAAGTACGTTGGGTCTTCAATGGAACGTAAGTAAGGATATTTTACAATATTGTGTTCGAACCTCTGAGCCACGCCAGAAAACAAATAAAAGACTCGTGCTTGCGAAAACAGCCCAAATCTTCGATCCCTTAGGCCTCATTGCACCAGTCATAATCGTAGCTAAATTATTCATGCAGACGTTATGGGAGTTAAAGCTAAATTGGGATGAGTCATTGCCTTGCAATCTTCAAGCAAAATGGATTCAATATGAGAGGGAATTGGAGGATATTAATCGTATCAAAATACCAAGGAACGTCATGGGTACTGAAAACCCAACACTGATTGAAATGCATGGTTTCTGTGACGCTAGCGAGCAAGCTTACGGGGCCTGTATATACATACGTGTGTTGAATGCCAAGGGAGAGGTAAACACCAACTTGCTCGCATCAAGGTCGCGAGTAGCGCCTTTAAAGGCCATCTCATTGCCCAGGTTGGAATTATGTGGAGCCTTACTGTTGGCGCAATTAGCAGATAAGATAAAGAGTTCTATCGATCTACCAATCAGCAAAACCAGTTATTGGACGGATTCTTCTATAGTACTTTCATGGCTTAATTCATCATCAAGGACATGGAAGACGTTTGTTGCCAATCGCATTAGCGAAATTCAGGAACTCACCAATGTTTTCGATTGGCGGCATGTGAGTACCAAGGACAACCCAGCAGACATTTTGTCACGTGGTGCAAGACCCAGTGTGTTGCAAGAATCCACCTTATGGTGGAGAGGTCCAACGTGGCTGCAAAAAGACACGTCAAAATGGCCCAATCGAGAAAAAACTTTTGATTCTTCCGAGGAAACTCTAGAAAGAAGAAGCGTGCAAATATCTGCAGCACATATACTACAAGATATCGAAATATTCTCAAAATTTTCCAATCTTGATCGTTTGATTCGAATTACCGCTTATTGCTTGCGATTTAAAACTAATTTGGAGGCTCGAGCATCACGGAAAAGAGAGGATATTCAAATAGGATATTTGACCACTGATAATCTTCAAGGAGCGACCACGACCTTACTAAAAATCGTTCAACATCAAGCGTTTGGCACGGACGTACTTCATCTACAGAAGCATGGTCGTCTGGATACGAAAAGCAAACTTCTGCCTTTAAGTCCATTCATCGATGATCACGGTTTATTAAGGGTTGGAGGACGACTGCGTCACTCGAATGTGCCATACGACCAAAAACACCAAATACTCTTACCCTACAAGCATCCATTTACTGACTTGGTCATAAGAAGTGAACATCTTAAACAATTTCATTCAGGCGTACAAACCACTATTGCCATCATTAGAAACAAATATTGGCTTCTGAATGCTCGTAACTCAGTGAAAAGGGTACTGAAAACCTGTGTTACTTGCTTCAAGGCACGACCCCTCAATACTCAACAGATGATGGGAGACTTACCGGCTACAAGAACGACACCTGCTCGTCCATTCGAAAACGTAGGCGTCGATTATTTTGGGCCCTTGCACGTAAGAGAAGGAAGAAGAAGAAATAGTCCTACTGTGAAGGCTTATGGGGCCGTATTCGTATGCTTTGCTACCAAGGCTGTTCACTTGGAATTAGTAGGAAACCTGTCCACGGAAGCATTTTTAGCAGCGTTGAAGCGCTTCATGTCTCGTCGAGGACGGGTGTCAAATATTTACTCCGATAACGGAACTCAATTCACCGGCGCACGCAGAGAATTGAACGATTTGAAACGTTTGAACAACTCTCCAGACAACCTCAGCAGAATTCAAGCTTTTTCTAGTCAGGAGAGCATAAGATGGCATTTCATACCTGCTAGGTCACCTCACTTCGGAGGGATATGGGAAGCGGCTGTCAAATCGACTAAGCACCACCTTGCTAGAGTTTTAGGTAAGAGTTCACTAAATTACGAGGAAATGAACAGTATACTAATTCAAATAGAGTCTATTCTAAACTCTAGGAATTTGACACCCATGTCCAATGATCCCCTCGATTTATCCTTTTTAACTCCATCTCATTTCTTAATTGGAGACTCTATAACATCTATTCCCGAGCCTAGTTTAACACACCTAAAATTAAACTCATTGTCGCGCTGGCAGTATGTTCAACAGGTTAGAGACCACTTTTGGAAAAGATGGTCCAAGGAGTATCTGAACCAATTGCAACCCCGGACTCATTGGAAATCGTCCTCCAACGAGCAACTGAAGAGTGGAGACATGGTACTGCTACGAGAAGACAACTTGCCTCCGCTACAATGGGCAATGGGAAGAGTCCAGGAAACATTCCCTGGCAGTGATGGAGTGGTCCGAGTAGCGGACGTAAGGACCTCCAGAGGACTTCTACGCCGAGCAGTTGCCAAATTGTACAAACTTCCAATTGAATAAGTGCATGTGAGAGTGATATCGAGGTTTGTTGAAAGTGAGTTCTTTCAAGGCGGGCGGTATGTTCGGGTTTAGACAATTTCGTGAAAGACAGTTAATTATAAGTAATCTAGCCTAGTTTGTAATACTGATTTTAGGACGTCTTTTAATTTTAAGTCTATGCTAGTTCCGAAAATGCATTGGAATGCATAACTAGCCTCAGAGGAAATTTCATCACCCCGGGACCTTCCGCGAAATTCCCGGTTGTTGCTGCTCCCTTGTTTAAATTTCCAGCAGTCACCAGATTCACAAAGATCCGTTTTGTACGTGTAAAGAAATTTGTAGCTTTCTGTTCTCGCGAAAAAATATTTGTACATTGTAATTCGACCTGTAGGATAAACGGAATTTTTCTTATATTAAGCGCTGTCCTAAAATTCAGAACCAGGTCTGTCCAGTTACGCCTTACAGGAAGGTGTTGCCACAAACTTCAACAATTCCAAATTTCTTTGTGTTCTGTTTTATTATTTTTATTGGTGTGATAGATGTATTAAATTTGTTAATTGTTTATTCGCGACTTTTAATTTCACCCGTAAACTAGTGACGTGTGGTGAGAAGACAAATCTAATTATCCTCGACGAAGATTTACGACCTTCCAGATTTTTAATTTGTCTAGGCCCCAGTTTTGCCTGGGAAGGGCTTTTAAAACAAAAGGCTCGCACAGCGTTGCTCCTTTGATGTATCTAATCGATCCTTACTTATCTAATATGTTATTTGACGATTCAACGGACTCCAGTAACTCTGATGTGAGATACGAAGTTCTCGCACTCAGCAGAAGCTGGAAATAGTTTTGAACGAAACAACACGTATTAGCATTGTTCCTGTGATGTATCTAATCGATCCTTACTTATCTAATATGTTATTTGACGTTTCAACGAACTCCAGTAACTCTGATGTGAGATACGTAGTTCTCGCACTCAGCAGAAGCTGGAAATAGTCTTGAACGAAACAACACGTATTAGCATTGTTCCTGTGATGTATCTAATCGATCCTTACTTATCTATCATGTTATTTGACGTTACGATGGACTCCAGTAACTCTGATGTGAGATACGAAGTTTTCGGACGCAGCGGAAGCTGGAAATAGTTTTGAACGAAATAACACGTATTAGCGTTGTTCCTGTGATGTATCTAATCGATCCTTACATATCTAATATGATATTTGACGGACTCCAGTAACTCTGATGTGAGATACGAAGTTCTCGCACTCAGCAGAAGCTGGAAATAGTTTTGAACGAAACAACACGTATTAGCATTGTTCCTGTGATGTATCTAATCGATCCTTACTTATCTAATATGTTAATTGACTTTCCAACGGACTCCAGTAACTCTGATGTGAGATAAGAAGTTCTCGCACTCAGCAGAAGCTGGAAATAGTTTTGAACGAAATAACACGTATTAGCGTTGTTCCTGTGATGTATCTAATCGATCCTTACTTATCTAATATGTTAATTGACGTTTCAACGGACTCCAGTAACTCTGATGTGAGATACGAAGTTTTCGGACGCAGCGGAAGCTGGAAATAGTTTTGAACGAAATAACACGTATTAGCGTTGTTCCTGTGATGTATCTAATCGATCCTTACTTATCTATCATGTTATTTGACGTTACGATGGACTCCAGTAACTCTGATGTGAGATACGAAGTTTTCGGACGCAGCGGAAGCTGGAAATAGTTTTGAACGAAATAACACGTATTAGCGTTGTTCCTGTGATGTATCTAATCGATCCTTACTTATCTAATATGTTAATTGACGTTCCAACGGACTCCAGTAACTCTGATGTGAGATACGAAGTTCTCGCACTCAGGAGAAGCTGGAAATAGTTTTGAACGAAACAACACGTATTAGCGTTGTTCCTGTGATGTATCTAATCGATCCTTACTTATCTAATATGTTAATTGACGTTCCAACGGACTCCAGTAACTCTGATGTGAGATACGAAGTTCTCGCACTCAGCAGAATCTGGAAATAGTTTTGAACGAAACAACACGTATTAGCGTTTTTCCTGTGATGTATCTAATCGATCCTTATATATCTAATATGTTATTTGACGGACTCCAGCAACTCTGATGTGAGATACGAAGTTCTCGCACTCAGCAGAAGCTGGAAATAGTTTTGAACGAAACAACACGTATTAGCATTGTTAATGTGATGTATCTAATCGATTTTTACTTATCTATCATGTTATTTGACGTTACGATGGACTCCAGTAACTCTGATGTGAGATACGAAGTTTTCGGACGCAGCGGAAGCTGGAAATAGTTTTGAACGATATAACACGTATTTGCGTTGTTCCTGTGATGTATCTAATCGATCCTTACTTATCTAATATGTTATTTGACGTTTCAACGGACTCCAGTAACTCTGATGTGAGATACGAAGTTCTCGCACTCAGCAGAAGCTGGAAATAGTTTTGAACGAAACAACACGTATTAGCATTGTTCCTGTGATGTATCTAATCGATCCTTGCTTATCTATCATGTTATTTGACGTTACGATGGACTCCAGTATCTCTGATGTGAGATACGAAGTTTCCGGACGCAGCGGAAGCTGGAAATAGTTTTGAACGAAATAACACGTATTAGCGTTGTTCCTGTGATGTATCTAATCGATCCTTACTTATCTAATATGTTAATTGACGTTCCAACGGACTCCAGTAACTCTGATGTGATATACGAAGTTCTCGCACTCAGCAGAAGCTGGAAATAGTTTTGAACGAAACAACACGTATTAGCATTGTTCCTGTGATGTATCTAATCGATCCTTACTTATCTATCATGTTATTTGACGTTACGATGGACTCCAGTAACTCTGATGTGAGATACGAAGTTTTCGGACGCAGCGGAAGCTGGAAATAGCTTTGAACGAAACAACACGTATTAGCATTGTTCCTGTGATGTATCTAATCGATTTTTACTTATCTATCATGTCATTTGACGTTACGATGGACTCCAGTAACTCTGATGTGAGATACGAAGTTTTCGGACGCAGCGGAAGCTGGAAATAGTTTTGAACGAAATAACACGTATTAGCGTTGTTCCTGTGATGTATCTAATCGATCCTTACTTATCTAATATGATAATTGACGTTCCAACGGACTCCAGTAACTCTGATGTGAGATACGAAGTTCTCGCACCCAGCAGAAGCTGGAAATAGTTTTGAACGAAACAACACGTATTAGCATTGTTCCTGTGATGTATCTAATCGATCCTTACTTATCTATCATGTTATTTGACGTTACGATGGACTCCAGTAACTCTGATGTGAGATACGAAGTTTTCGGACGCAGCGGAAGCTGGAAATAGTTTTGAACGAAATAACACGTATTAGCGTTGTTCCTGTGATGTATCTAATCGATCCTTACATATCTAATATGTTATTTGACGGACTCCAGTAACTCTGACGTGAGATACGAAGTTCTCGCACTCAGCAGAAGCTGGAAATAGTTTTGAACGAAACAACACGTATTAGCATTGTTCCTGTGATGTATCTAATCGATCCTTACTTATCTAATATGTTAATTGACGTTCCAACGGACTCCAGTAACTCTGATGTGAGATAAGAAGTTCTCGCACTCAGCAGAAGCTGGAAATAGTTTTGAACGAAATAACACGTATTAGCGTTGTTCCTGTGATGTATCTAATCGATCCTTACTTATCTAATATGTTATTTGACGTTTCAACGGACTCCAGTAACTCTGATGTGAGATACGAAGTTCTCGCACACAGCAGAACCTGGAAATAGTTTTGAACGAAACAACACGTATTAGCATTGTTCCTGTGATGTATCTAATCGATCCTTACTTATCTAATATGTTAATTGACGTTCCAACGGACTCCAGTAACTCTGATGTGAGATACGAAGTTCTCGCACTCAGCAGAAGCTGGAAATAGTTTTGAACGAAACAACACGTATTAGCAATGTTCCTGTGATGTATCTAATCGATCCTTACTTATCTATAATGCTATTTGACGTTACGATGGACTCCAGTAACTCTGATGTGAGATACGAAGTTTTCGGACCCAGCGGAAGCTGGAAATAGTTTTGAACGCAATAACACGTATTAGCGTTGTTCCTGTGATGTATCTAATCGATCCTTATATATCTAATATGTTATTTGACGGACTCCAGTAACTCTGATGTGAGATACGAAATTTTCGGACGCAGCGGAAGCTGGAAATAGTTTTGAATGAAACAACACGTATTAGTATTGTTCCTGTGATGTATCTAATCGATTTTTACTTATCTATCATGTTATTTGACGTTACGATGGACTCCAGTAACTCTGATGTGAGATACGAAGTTTTCGGACGCAGCGGAAGCTTTAAATAGTTTTGAACGAAATAACACGTATTAGCGTTGTTCCTGTGATGTATCTAATCGATCCTTACTTATCTAATATGTTATTTGACGATTCAACGGACTCCAGTAACTCTGATGTGAGATACGAAGTTCTCGCCCTCAGCAGAAGCTGGAAATAGTTTTGGACGAAACAACACGTATTAGCATTGTTCCTGTGATGTATCTAATCGATCCATACTTATCTATCATGTTATTTGACGTTACGATGTACTCCAGTAACTCTGATGTGAGATACGAAGTTTTCGGACGCAGCGGAAGCTGGAAATAGTTTTGAACGAAATAACACGTATTGGCGTTGTTCCTGTGATGTATCTAATCGATCCTTACTTATCTAATATGTTAATTGACGTTCCAACGGACACCAGTAACTCTGATGTGAGATACGAAGTTCTCGCACTCAGCAGAAGCTGGAAATAGTTTTGAACGAAACAACACGTATTAGCGTTGTTCCTGTGATGTATCTAATCGATCCTTACTTATCTAATATGTTATTTGACGATTCAACGGACTCCAGTAACTCTGATGTGAGATACGAAGTTCTCGCACTCAGCAGAAGCTGGAAATAGTTTTGAACGAAACAACACGTATTAGCATTGTTCCTGTGATGTATCTAATCGATCCTTACGTATCTATCATGTTATTTGACGTTACGATGGACTCCAGTAACTCTGATGTGAGATACGAAGTTTTCGGACGCAGCGGAAGCTGGATATAGTTTTGAACGAAATAACACGTATTAGCGTTGTTCCTGTGATGTATCTAATCGATCCTTACTTATCTAATATGTTAATTGACGTTCCAACGGACTCCAGTAACTCTGATGTGAGATACGAAGTTCTCGCACTCAGCAGAAGCTGGAAATAGTTTTGAACGAAACAACACGTATTAGCGTTGTTCCTGTGATGTATCTAATCGATCCTTACTTATCTAATATGTTATTTGACGTTTCAACGGACTCCAGTAACTCTGATGTGAGATACGAAGTTCTCGCACTCAGCAGAAGCTGGAAATAGTTTTGAACGAAACAACACGTATTAGCATTGTTCCTGTGATGTATCTAATCGTTCCTTACTTATCTATCATGTTATTTGACGTTACGATGGACTCCAGTAACTCTGATGTGAGATACGAAGTTTTCGGACGCAGCGGAAGCTGGAAATAGTTTTGAACGAAACAACACGTATTAGCATTGTTCCTGTGATATATCTAATCGATCCTTACTTATCTAATATGTTGTTTGACGTTTCAACGGACTCCAGTAGCTCTGATGTGAGATACGAATTTCTCGCACTCAGCAGAAGCTGGAAATAGTTTTGAACGAAACAACACGTATTAGCATTGTTCCTGTGATATATCTAATCGATCCTTACTTATGTAATATGTTATTTGACGTTTCAAAGGACTCCAGTAACTCTGATGTGAGATACGAAGTTTTCGGACGCAGCGGAAGCTGGAAATAGTTTTGAACGAAATAACACGTATTAGCGTTGTTCCTGTGATGTATCTAATCGATCCTTACTTATCTAATATGTTAATTGACGTTCCAACGGACTCCAGTAACTCTGATGTGAGATAAGAAGTTCTCGCACTCAGCAGAAGCTGGAAATAGTTTTGAACGAAACAACACGTATTAGCATTGTTCCTGTGATGTATCTAATCGTTCCTTACTTATCTATCATGTTATTTGACGTTACGATGGACTCCAGTAACTCTGATGTGAGATACGAAGTTTTCGGACGCAGCGGAAGCTGGAAATAGTTTTGAACGAAATAACAACTATTAGCGTTGTTCCTGTGATGTATCTAATCGATCCTTACTTATCTAATATGTTATTTGACGTTTCAACGGAAATAGTTTTGAACGAAATAACACGTATTAGCGTTGTTCCTGTGATGTATCTATTCGATCCTTACTTATCTAATATGTTAATTGACGTTCCAACGGACTCCAGTAACTCTGATGTGAGATACGAAGTTTTCGGACGCAGCGGAAGCTGGAAATAGTTTTGAACGAAATAACACGTATTAGCGTTGTTCCTGTGATGTATCTAATCGATCCTTACTTATCTATCATGTTATTTGACGTTACGATGGACTCCAGTAACTCTGATGTGAGATACGAAGTTTTCGGACGCAGCGGAAGCTGGAAATAGTTTTGAACGAAATAACACGTATTAGCGTTGTTCCTGTGATGTATCTAATCGATCCTTACTTATCTAATATGTTAATTGACGTTCCAACGGACTCCAGTAACTCTGATGTGAGATACGAAGTTCTCGCACTCAGGAGAAGCTGGAAATAGTTTTGAACGAAACAACACGTATTAGCGTTGTTCCTGTGATGTATCTAATCGATCCTTACTTATCTAATATGTTAATTGACGTTCCAACGGACTCCAGTAACTCTGATGTGAGATACGAAGTTCTCGCACTCAGCAGAATCTGGAAATAGTTTTTAACGAAACAACACGTATTAGCGTTGTTCCTGTGATGTATCTAATCGATCCTTATATATCTAATATGTTATTTGACGGACTCCAGCAACTCTGATGTGAGATACGAAGTTCTCGCACTCAGCAGAAGCTGGAAATAGTTTTGAACGAAACAACACGTATTAGCATTGTTAATGTGATGTATCTAATCGATTTTTACTTATCTATCATGTTATTTGACGTTACGATGGACTCCAGTAACTCTGATGTGAGATACGAAGTTTTCGGACGCAGCGGAAGCTGGAAATAGTTTTGAACGATATAACACGTATTTGCGTTGTTCCTGTGATGTATCTAATCGATCCTTACTTATCTAATATGTTATTTGACGTTTCAACGGACTCCAGTATCTCTGATGTGAGATACGAAGTTCTCGCACTCAGCAGAAGCTGGAAATAGTTTTGAACGAAACAACACGTATTAGCATTGTTCCTGTGATGTATCTAATCGATCCTTGCTTATCTATCATGTTATTTGACGTTACGAAGGACTCCAGTATCTCTGATGTGAGATACGAAGTTTCCGGACGCAGCGGAAGCTGGAAATAGTTTTGAACGAAATAACACGTATTAGCGTTGTTCCTGTGATGTATCTAATCGATCCTTACTTATCTAATATGTTAATTGACGTTCCAACGGACTCCAGTAACTCTGATGTGAGATACGAAGTTCTCGCACTCAGCAGAAGCTGGAAATAGTTTTGAACGAAACAACACGTATTAGCATTGTTCCTGTGATGTATCTAATCGATCCTTACTTATCTATCATGTTATTTGACGTTACGATGGACTCCAGTAACTCTGATGTGAGATACGAAGTTTCCGGACGCAGCGGAAGCTGGAAAAAGTTTTGAACGAAATAACACGTATTAGCGTTGTTCCTGTGATGTATCTAATCGATCCTTACATATCTAATATGTTATTTGACGGACTCCAGTAACTCTGATGTGAGATACGAAGTTCTCGCACTCAGCAGAAGCTGGAAATAGTTTTGAACGAAACAACACGTATTAGCATTGTTCCTGTGATGTATCTAATCGATCCTTACTTATCTAATATGTTAATTGACGTTCCAACGGACTCCAGTAACTCTGATGTGAGATAAGAAGTTCTCGCACTCAGCAGAAGCTGGAAATAGTTTTGAACGAAATAACACGTATTAGCGTTGTTCCTGTGATGTATCTAATCGATCCTTACTTATCTAATATGTTATTTGACGTTTCAACGGACTCCAGTAACTCTGATGTGAGATACGAAGTTCTCGCACACAGCAGAACCTGGAAATAGTTTTGAACGAAACAACACGTATTAGCATTGTTCCTGTGATGTATCTAATCGATCCTTACTTATCTAATATGTTAATTGACGTTCCAACGGACTCCAGTAACTCTGATGTGAGATACGAAGTTCTCGCACTCAGCAGAAGCTGGAAATAGTTTTGAACGAAACAACACGTATTAGCAATGTTTCTGTGATGTATCTAATCGATCCTTACTTATCTATAATGCTATTTGACGTTACGATGGACTCCAGTAACTCTGATGTGAGATACGAAGTTTTCGGACCCAGCGGAAGCTGGAAATAGTTTTGAACGCAATAACACTTATTAGCGTTGTTCCTGTGATGTATCTAATCGATCCTTATATATCTAATATGTTATTTGACGGACTCCAGTAACTCTGATGTGAGATACGAAATTTTCGGACGCAGCGGAAGCTGGAAATAATTTTGAATGAAACAACACGTATTAGTATTGTTCCTGTGATGTATCTAATCGATTTTTACTTATCTATCATGTTATTTGACGTTACGATGGACTCCAGTAACTCTGATGTGAGATACGAAGTTTTCGGACGCAGCGGAAGCTTTAAATAGTTTTGAACGAAATAACACGTATTAGCGTTGTTCCTGTGATGTATCTAATCGATCCTTACTTATCTAATATGTTATTTGACGATTCAACGGACTCCAGTAACTCTGATGTGAGATACGAAGTTCTCGCCCTCAGCAGAAGCTGGAAATAGTTTTGGACGAAACAACACGTATTAGCATTGTTCCTGTGATGTATCTAATCGATCCATACTTATCTATCATGTTATTTGACGTTACGATGTACTCCAGTAACTCTGATGTGAGATACGAAGTTTTCGGACGCAGCGGAAGCTGGAAATAGTTTTGAACGAAATAACACGTATTGGCGTTGTTCCTGTGATGTATCTAATCGATCCTTACTTATCTAATATGTTAATTGACGTTCCAACGGACTCCAGTAACTCTGATGTGAGATACGAAGTTCTCGCACTCAGCAGAAGCTGGAAATAGTTTTGAACGAAACAACACGTATTAGCGTTGTTCCTGTGATGTATCTAATCGATCCTTACTTACCTAATATGTTATTTGACGTTTCAACGGACTCCAGTAACTCTGATGTGAGATACGAAGTTCTCGCACTCAGCAGAAGCTGGAAATAGTTTTGAACGAAACAACACGTATTAGCATTGTTCCTGTGATGTATCTAATCGTTCCTTACTTATCTATCATGTTATTTGACGTTACGATGGACTCCAGTAACTCTGATGTGAGATACGAAGTTTTCGGACGCAGCGGAAGCTGGAAATAGTTTTGAACGAAACAACACGTATTAGCATTGTTCCTGTGATATATCTAATCGATCCTTACTTATCTAATATGTTGTTTGACGTTTCAACGGACTCCAGTAACTCTGATGTGAGATACGAATTTCTCGCACTCAGCAGAAGCTGGAAATAGTTTTGAACGAAACAACACGTATTAGCATTGTTCCTGTGATGTATCTAATCGATCCTTACTTATCTAATATGTTAATTGACGTTTCAAAGGACTCCAGTAACTCTGATGTGAGATACGAAGTTTTCGGACGCAGCGGAAGCTGGAAATAGTTTTGAACGAAATAACACGTATTAGCGTTGTTCCTGTGATGTATCTAATCGATCCTTACTTATCTAATATGTTAATTGACGTTCCAACGGACTCCAGTAACTCTGATGTGAGATAAGAAGTTCTCGCACTCAGCAGAAGCTGGAAATAGTTTTGAACGAAACAACACGTATTAGCATTGTTCCTGTGATGTATCTAATCGTTCCTTACTTATCTATCATGTTATTTGACGTTACGATATACTCCAGTAACTCTGATGTGAGATACGAAGTTTTCGGACGCAGCGGAAGCTGGAAATAGTTTTGAACGAAATAACAACTATTAGCGTTGTTCCTGTGATGTATCTAATCGATCCTTACTTATCTAATATGTTATTTGACGTTTCAACGGAAATAGTTTTGAACGAAATAACACGTATTAGCGTTGTTCCTGTGATGTATCTATTCGATCCTTACTTATCTAATATGTTAATTGACGTTCCAACGGACTCCAGTATCTCTGATGTGAGATACGAAGTTCTCGCACTCAGCAGAAGCTGGAAATAGTTTTGAACGAAATAACACGTATTAGCGTTGTTCCTGTGACGTATCTAATCGATCCTTACTTATCTAATATATTAATTGACGTTCCAACGGACTCCAGTAACTCTGATGTGAGATAAGAAGTTCTCGCACTCAGCAGAAGCTGGAAATAGTTTTGAACGAAACAACACGTATTAGCGTTGTTCCTGTGATGTATCTAATCGATCCTTACTTATCTAATATGTTATTTGACGTTTCAACGGACTCCAGTAACTCTGATGTGAGATACGAAGTTCTCGCACTCAGCAGAAGCTGGAAATAGTTTTGAACGAAACAACACGTATTAGCATTGTTCCTGTGATGTATCTAATCGATCCTTACTTATCTAATATGTTAATTGACGTTCCAACGGACACCAGTAACTCTGATGTGAGATACGAAGTTCTCGCACTCAGCAGAAGCTGGAAATAGTTTTGAACGAAATAACACGTATTAGCGTTGTTCCTGTGATGTATCTAATCGATCCTTACTTATCTAATATGTTATTTGACGTTTCAACGGACTCCAGTAACTCTGATGTGAGATACGAAGTTTTCGGACGCAGCGGAAGCTGGAAATAGTTTTGAACGAAATAACACGTATTAGCGTTGTTCCTGTGATGTATCTAATCGATCCTTACTTATCTATCATGTTATTTGACGTTACGATGGACTCCAGTAACTCTGATGTGAGATACGAAGTTTTCTGACGCAGCGGAAGCTGGAAATAGTTTTGAACGAAATAACACGTATTAGCGTTGTTCCTGTGATGTATCTAATCGATCCTTACTTATCTAATATGTTAATTGACGTTCCAACGGACTCCAGTAACTCTGATGTGAGATACGAAGTTCTCGCACTCAGGAGAAGCTGGAAATAGTTTTGAACGAAACAACACGTATTAGCGTTGTTCCTGTGATGTATCTAATCGATCCTTACTTATCTAATATGTTAATTGACGTTCCAACGGACTCCAGTAACTCTGATGTGAGATACGAAGTTCTCGCACTCAGCAGAATCTGGAAATAGTTTTGAACGAAACAACACGTATTAGCGTTGTTCCTGTGATGTATCTAATCGATCCTTATATATCTAATATGTTATTTGACGGACTCCAGCAACTCTGATGTGAGATACGAAGTTCTCGCACTCAGCAGAAGCTGGAAATAGTTTTGAACGAAACAACACGTATTAGCATTGTTAATGTGATGTATCTAATCGATTTTTACTTATCTATCATGTTATTTGACGTTACGATGGACTCCAGTAACTCTGATGTGAGATACGAAGTTTTCGGACGCAGCGGAAGCTGGAAATAGTTTTGAACGATATAACACGTATTTGCGTTGTTCCTGTGATGTATCTAATCGATCCTTACTTATCTAATATGTTATTTGACGTTTCAACGGACTCCAGTAACTCTGATGTGAGATACGAAGTTCTCGCACTCAGCAGAAGCTGGAAATAGTTTTGAACGAAACAACACGTATTAGCATTGTTCCTGTGATGTATCTAATCGATCCTTGCTTATCTATCATGTTATTTGACGTTACGCTGGACTCCAGTATCTCTGATGTGAGATACGAAGTTTCCGGACGCAGCGGAAGCTGGAAATAGTTTTGAACGAAATAACACGTATTAGCGTTGTTCCTGTGATGTATCTAATCGATCCTTACTTATCTAATATGTTATTTGACGTTTCAACGGACTCCAGTAACTCTGATGTGAGATACGAAGTTTTCGGACGCAGCGGAAGCTGGAAATAGTTTTGAACGAAATAACACGTATTAGCGTTGTTCCTGTGATGTATCTAATCGATCCTTACTTATCTATCATGTTATTTGACGTTACGATGGACTCCAGTAACTCTGATGTGAGATACGAAGTTTTCGGACGCAGCGGAAGCTGGAAATAGTTTTGAACGAAATAACACGTATTAGCGTTGTTCCTGTGATGTATCTAATCGATCCTTACTTATCTAATATGTTAATTGACGTTCCAACGGACTCCAGTAACTCTGATGTGAGATAAGAAGTTCTCGCACTCAGCAGAAGCTGGAAATAGTTTTGAACGAAACAACACGTATTAGCATTGTTCCTGTGATGTATCTAATCGTTCCTTACTTATCTATCATGTTATTTGACGTTACGATATACTCCAGTAACTCTGATGTGAGATACGAAGTTTTCGGACGCAGCGGAAGCTGGAAATAGTTTTGAACGAAATAACAACTATTAGCGTTGTTCCTGTGATGTATCTAATCGATCCTTACTTATCTAATATGTTATTTGACGTTTCAACGGAAATAGTTTTGAACGAAATAACACGTATTAGCGTTGTTCCTGTGATGTATCTATTCGATCCTTACTTATCTAATATGTTAATTGACGTTCCAACGGACTCCAGTATCTCTGATGTGAGATACGAAGTTCTCGCACTCAGCAGAAGCTGGAAATAGTTTTGAACGAAATAACACGTATTAGCGTTGTTCCTGTGACGTATCTAATCGATCCTTACTTATCTAATATATTAATTGACGTTCCAACGGACTCCAGTAACTCTGATGTGAGATAAGAAGTTCTCGCACTCAGCAGAAGCTGGAAATAGTTTTGAACGAAACAACACGTATTAGCGTTGTTCCTGTGATGTATCTAATCGATCCTTACTTATCTAATATGTTATTTGACGTTTCAACGGACTCCAGTAACTCTGATGTGAGATACGAAGTTCTCGCACTCAGCAGAAGCTGGAAATAGTTTTGAACGAAACAACACGTATTAGCATTGTTCCTGTGATGTATCTAATCGATCCTTACTTATCTAATATGTTAATTGACGTTCCAACGGACACCAGTAACTCTGATGTGAGATACGAAGTTCTCGCACTCAGCAGAAGCTGGAAATAGTTTTGAACGAAATAACACGTATTAGCGTTGTTCCTGTGATGTATCTAATCGATCCTTACTTATCTAATATGTTATTTGACGTTTCAACGGACTCCAGTAACTCTGATGTGAGATACGAAGTTTTCGGACGCAGCGGAAGCTGGAAATAGTTTTGAACGAAATAACACGTATTAGCGTTGTTCCTGTGATGTATCTAATCGATCCTTACTTATCTATCATGTTATTTGACGTTACGATGGACTCCAGTAACTCTGATGTGAGATACGAAGTTTTCGGACGCAGCGGAAGCTGGAAATAGTTTTGAACGAAATAACACGTATTAGCGTTGTTCCTGTGATGTATCTAATCGATCCTTACTTATCTAATATGTTAATTGACGTTCCAACGGACTCCAGTAACTCTGATGTGAGATACGAAGTTCTCGCACTCAGGAGAAGCTGGAAATAGTTTTGAACGAAACAACACGTATTAGCGTTGTTCCTGTGATGTATCTAATCGATCCTTACTTATCTAATATGTTAATTGACGTTCCAACGGACTCCAGTAACTCTGATGTGAGATACGAAGTTCTCGCACTCAGCAGAATCTGGAAATAGTTTTGAACGAAACAACACGTATTAGCGTTGTTCCTGTGATGTATCTAATCGATCCTTATATATCTAATATGTTATTTGACGGACTCCAGCAACTCTGATGTGAGATACGAAGTTCTCGCACTCAGCAGAAGCTGGAAATAGTTTTGAACGAAACAACACGTATTAGCATTGTTAATGTGATGTATCTAATCGATTTTTACTTATCTATCATGTTATTTGACGTTACGATGGACTCCAGTAACTCTGATGTGAGATACGAAGTTTTCGGACGCAGCGGAAGCTGGAAATAGTTTTGAACGATATAACACGTATTTGCGTTGTTCCTGTGATGTATCTAATCGATCCTTACTTATCTAATATGTTATTTGACGTTTCAACGGACTCCAGTAACTCTGATGTGAGATACGAAGTTCTCGCACTCAGCAGAAGCTGGAAATAGTTTTGAACGAAACAACACGTATTAGCATTGTTCCTGTGATGTATCTAATCGATCCTTGCTTATCTATCATGTTATTTGACGTTACGATGGACTCCAGTATCTCTGATGTGAGATACGAAGTTTCCGGACGCAGCGGAAGCTGGAAATAGTTTTGAACGAAATAACACGTATTAGCGTTGTTCCTGTGATGTATCTAATCGATCCTTACTTATCTAATATGTTAATTGACGTTCCAACGGACTCCAGTAACTCTGATGTGAGATACGAAGTTCTCGCACTCAGCAGAAGCTGGAAATAGTTTTGAACTAAACAACACGTATTAGCGTTGTTCCTGTGATGTATCTAATCGATCCTTACTTATCTAATATGTTATTTGACGTTTCAACGGACTCCAGTAACTCTGATGTGAGATACGAAGTTCTCGCACTCAGCAGAAGCTGGAAATAGTTTTGAACGAAACAACACGTATTAGCATTGTTCCTGTGTTGTATCTAATCGATCCTTACTTATCTATCATGTTATTTGACGTTACGATGGACTCCAGTAACTCTGATGTGAGATACGAAGTTTTCGGACGCAGCGGAAGCTGGAAATAGTTTTGAACGAAACAACACGTATTAGCATTGTTCCTGTGATGTATCTAATCGATTTTTACTTATCTATCATGTCATTTGACGTTACGATGGACTCCAGTAACTCTGATGTGAGATACGAAGTTTTCGGACGCAGCGGAAGCTGGAAATAGTTTTGAACGAAATAACACGTATTAGCGTTGTTCCTGTGATGTATCTAATCGATCCTTACTTATCTAATATGTTAATTGACGTTCCAACGGACTCCAGTAACTCTGATGTGAGATACGAAGTTCTCGCACTCAGCAGAAGCTGGAAATAGTTTTGAACGAAACAACACGTATTAGCATTGTTCCTGTGATGTATCTAATCGATCCTTACTTATCTATCATGTTATTTGACGTTACGATGGACTCCAGTAACTCTGATGTGAGATACGAAGTTTTCGGACGCAGCGGAAGCTGGAAATAGTTTTGAACGAAATAACACGTATTAGCGTTGTTCCTGTGATGTATCTAATCGATCCTTACATATCTAATATGTTATTTGACGGACTCCAGTAACTCTGATGTGAGATACGAAGTTCTCGCACTCAGCAGAAGCTGGAAATAGTTTTGAACGAAACAACACGTATTAGCATTGTTCCTGTGATGTATCTAATCGATCCTTACTTATCTAATATGTTAATTGACGTTCCAACGGACTCCAGTAACTCTGATGTGAGATAAGAAGTTCTCGCACTCAGCAGAAGCTGGAAATAGTTTTGAACGAAATAACACGTATTAGCGTTGTTCCTGTGATGTATCTAATCGATCCTTACTTATCTAATATGTTATTTGACGTTTCAACGGACTCCAGTAACTCTGATGTGAGATACGAAGTTCTCGCACACAGCAGAACCTGGAAATAGTTTTGAACGAAACAACACGTATTAGCATTGTTCCTGTGATGTATCTAATCGATCCTTACTTATCTAATATGTTAATTGACGTTCCAACGGACTCCAGTATCTCTGATGTGAGATACGAAGTTCTCGCACTCAGCAGAAGCTGGAAATAGTTTTGAACGAAACAACACGTATTAGCAATGTTCCTGTGATGTATCTAATCGATCCTTACTTATCTATAATGCTATTTGACGTTACGATGGACTCCAGTAACTCTGATGTGAGATACGAAGTTTTCGGACCCAGCGGAAGCTGGAAATAGTTTTGAACGCAATAACACGTATTAGCGTTGTTCCTGTGATGTATCTAATCGATCCTTATATATCTAATATGTTATTTGACGGACTCCAGTAACTCTGATGTGAGATACGAAATTTTCGGACGCAGCGGAAGCTGGAAATAGTTTTGAATGAAACAACACGTATTAGTATTGTTCCTGTGATGTATCTAATCGATTTTTACTTATCTATCATGTTATTTGACGTTACGATGGACTCCAGTAACTCTGATGTGAGATACGAAGTTTTCGGACGCAGCGGAAGCTTTAAATAGTTTTGAACGAAATAACACGTATTAGCGTTGTTCCTGTGATGTATCTAATCGATCCTTACTTATCTAATATGTTATTTGACGATTCAACGGACTCCAGTAACTCTGATGTGAGATACGAAGTTCTCGCCCTCAGCAGAAGCTGGAAATAGTTTTGGACGAAACAACACGTATTAGCATTGTTCCTGTGATGTATCTAATCGATCCATACTTATCTATCATGTTATTTGACGTTACGATGTACTCCAGTAACTCTGATGTGAGATACGAAGTTTTCGGACGCAGCGGAAGCTGGAAATAGTTTTGAACGAAATAACACGTATTGGCGTTGTTCCTGTGATGTATCTAATCGATCCTTACTTATCTAATATGTTAATTGACGTTCCAACGGACTCCAGTAACTCTGATGTGAGATACGAAGTTCTCGAACTCAGCAGAAGCTGGAAATAGTTTTGAACGAAACAACACGTATTAGCGTTGTTCCTGTGATGTATCTAATCGATCCTTACTTATCTAATATGTTAATTGACGTTCCAACGGACTCCAGTAACTCTGATGTGAGTTACGAAGTTCTCGCACTCAGCAGAAGCTGGAAATAGTTTTGAACGAAACAACACGTATTACCGTTGTTCCTGTGATGTATCTAATCGATCCTTACTTATCTAATATGTTATTTGACGTTTCAACGGACTCCAGTAACTCTGATGTGAGATACGAAGTTCTCGCACTCAGCAGAAGCTGGAAATAGTTTTGAACGAAACAACACGTATTAGCATTGTTCCTGTGATGTATCTAATCGATCCTTACTTATCTAATATGTTAATTGACGTTCCAACGGACACCAGTAACTCTGATGTGAGATACGAAGTTCTCGCACTCAGCAGAATCTGGAAATAGTTTTGAACGAAATAACACGTATTAGCGTTGTTCCTGTGATGTATCTAATCGATCCTTACTTATCTAATATGTTATTTGACGTTTCAACGGACTCCAGTAACTCTGATGAGAGATACGAAGTTTTCGGACGCAGCGGAAGCTGGAAATAGTTTTGAACGAAATAACACGTATTAGCGTTGTTCCTGTGATGTATCTAATCGATCCTTACTTATCTATCATGTTATTTGACGTTACGATGGACTCCAGTAACTCTGATGTGAGATACGAAGTTTTCGGACGCAGCGGAAGCTGGAAATAGTTTTGAACGAAATAACACGTATTAGCGTTGCTCCTGTGATGTATCTAATCGATCCTTACTTATCTAATATGTTAATTGACGTTCCAACGGACTCCAGTAACTCTGATGTGAGATACGAAGTTCTCGCACTCAGGAGAAGCTGGAAATAGTTTTGAACGAAACAACACGTATTAGCGTTGTTCCTGTGATGTATCTAATCGATCCTTACTTATCTAATATGTTAATTGACGTTCCAACGGACTCCAGTAACTCTGATGTGAGATACGAAGTTCTCGCACTCAGCAGAATCTGGAAATAGTTTTGAACGAAACAACACGTATTAGCGTTGTTCCTGTGATGTATCTAATCGATCCTTATATATCTAATATGTTATTTGACGGACTCCAGCAACTCTGATGTGAGATACGAAGTTCTCGCACTCAGCAGAAGCTGGAAATAGTTTTGAACGAAACAACACGTATTAGCATTGTTAATGTGATGTATCTAATCGATTTTTACTTATCTATCATGTTATTTGACGTTACGATGGACTCCAGTAACTCTGATGTGAGATACGAAGTTTTCGGACGCAGCGGAAGCTGGAAATAGTTTTGAACGATATAACACGTATTTGCGTTGTTCCTGTGATGTATCTAATCGATCCTTACTTATCTAATATGTTATTTGACGTTTCAACGGACTCCAGTAACTCTGATGTGAGATACGAAGTTCTCGCACTCAGCAGAAGCTGGAAATAGTTTTGAACGAAACAACACGTATTAGCATTGTTCCTGTGATGTATCTAATCGATCCTTGCTTATCTATCATGTTATTTGACGTTACGATGGACTCCAGTATCTCTGATGTGAGATACGAAGTTTCCGGACGCAGCGGAAGCTGGAAATAGTTTTGAACGAAATAACACGTATTAGCGTTGTTCCTGTGATGTATCTAATCGATCCTTACTTATCTAATATGTTAATTGACGTTCCAACGGACTCCAGTAACTCTGATGTGAGATACGAAGTTCTCGCACTCAGCAGAAGCTGGAAATAGTTTTGAACGAAACAACACGTATTAGCGTTGTTCCTGTGATGTATCTAATCGATCCTTACTTATCTAATATGTTATTTGACGTTTCAACGGACTCCAGTAACTCTGATGTGAGATACGAAGTTCTCGCACTCAGCAGAAGCTGGAAATAGTTTTGAACGAAACAACACGTATTAGCATTGTTCCTGTGTTGTATCTAATCGATCCTTACTTATCTATCATGTTATTTGACGTTACGATGGACTCCAGTAACTCTGATGTGAGATACGAAGTTTTCGGACGCAGCGGAAGCTGGAAATAGTTTTGAACGAAACAACACGTATTAGCATTGTTCCTGTGATGTATCTAATCGATTTTTACTTATCTATCATGTCATTTGACGTTACGATGGACTCCAGTAACTCTGATGTGAGATACGAAGTTTTCGGACGCAGCGGAAGCTGGAAATAGTTTTGAACGAAATAACACGTATTAGCGTTGTTCCTGTGATGTATCTAATCGATCCTTACTTATCTAATATGTTAATTGACGTTCCAACGGACTCCAGTAACTCTGATGTGAGATACGAAGTTCTCGCACTCAGCAGAAGCTGGAAATAGTTTTGAACGAAACAACACGTATTAGCAATGTTCCTGTGATGTATCTAATCGATCCTTACTTATCTATAATGCTATTTGAAGTTACGATGGACTCCAGTAACTCTGATGTGAGATACGAAGTTTTCGGACCCAGCGGAAGCTGGAAATAGTTTTGAACGCAATAACACGTATTAGCGTTGTTCCTGTGATGTATCTAATCGATCCTTATATATCTAATATGTTATTTGACGGACTCCAGTAACTCTGATGTGAGATACGAAATTTTCGGACGCAGCGGAAGCTGGAAATAGTTTTGAATGAAACAACACGTATTAGTATTGTTCCTGTGATGTATCTAATCGATTTTTACTTATCTATCATGTTATTTGACGTTACGATGGACTCCAGTAACTCTGATGTGAGATACGAAGTATTCGGACGCAGCGGAAGCTGGAAATAGTTTTGAACGAAATAACACGTATTAGCGTTGTTCCTGTGATGTATCTAATCGATCCTTACTTATCCAATATGTTATTTGACGTTTCAACGGACTCCAGTATCTCTGATGTGAGATACGAAGTTCTCGCACTCAGCAGAAGCTGGAAATAGTTTTGAACGGAACAACACGTATTAGCATTGTTCCTGTGATGTATCTAATCGATCCTTACTTATCTATCATGTTATTTGACCTTACGATGGACTCCAGTAACTCTGATGTGAGATACGAAGTTCTCGGACGCAGCGGAAGCTGGAAATAGTTTTGAACGAAATAACACCTATTAGCGTTGTTCCTGTGATGTATCTAATCGATCCTTACTTATCTAACATGTTGTTTGACGTTTCAACGGACTCCAGTAACTCTGATGTGAGATACGAAGTTCTCGCACTCAGCAGAAGCTGGAAATAGTTTTGAACGAAACAACACGTATTAGCATTGTTCCTGTGATGTATCTAATCGATCCTTACTTATCTATCATGTTATTTGACGTTACGATGGACTCCAGTAACTCTGATGTGAGATACGAAGTTTTCGGACGCAGCGGAATCTGGAAATAGTTTTGAACGAAATAACACGTATTTGCGTTGTTCCTGTGGTGTATCTAATCGATCCTTACTTATCTAATATGCTATTTGACGTTTCAACGGACTCCAGAAACTCTGATGTGAGATACGAAGTTCTCGCACTCAGCAGAAGCTGGAAATAGTTTTGAACGAAACAACACCTATTAGCATTGTTCTTGTGATGTATCTAATCGATCCTTACTTATCTATCATGTTATTTGACGTTACGATGGACTCCAGTAACTCTGATGTGAGATACGAAGTCTTCGGACGCAGCGAAAGCTGGAAATAGTTTTGAACGAAACAACACGTATTAGCGTTGTTCCTGTGATGTATCTAATCGATCCTTACTTATCTAATATGTTATTTGACGTTTCAACGGACTCCAGTAACTCTGATGTGAGATACGAAGTTCTCGCACTCAGCAGAAGCTGGAAATAGTTTTGAACGAAACAACACGTATTAGCATTGTTCCTGTGATGTATCTAATCGATCCTTACTTATCTATCATGTTATTTGACGTTACGATGGACTCCAATAACTCTGATGTGAGATACGAAGTTTTCGGACGCAGCGAAAGCTGGAAATAGTTTTGAACGAAGCAACATGTATTAGCGTTATTCCTGTGATGTATCTAATCGATCCTTACTTATCTGTCATGTTATTTGACGTTACGATGGACTCCAGTAACTCTGATTTGAGATACGAAGTTCTCGCACTCAGCAGAAGCTGGAAATAGTTTTGAACGAAACAACACGTATTAGCGTTGTTCCTGTGATGTATCTAATCGATCCTTACGAATCTATCATGTTATTTGACGTTACGATGGACTCCAGTAACTCTGACGTGAGATACGAAGTTTTCGGACGCAGCGGAAGCTGGAAATAGTTTTGAACAAAATAACACGTATAAGCGTTGTTCCTGTGATGTATCAAATCGATCCTTACTTATCTAATATGTTAATTGACGTTTCAACGGACTCCAGTAACTCTGATGTGAGATACGAATTTCTCGCACTCAGCAGAAGCTGGAAATAGTTTTGAACGAAACAACACGTATTAGCATTGTTCCTGTGATATATCTAATCGATCCTTACTTATCTAATATGTTATTTGACGTTTCAACGGACTCCAGTAACTCTGATGTGAGATACGAAGTTCTCGCACTCAGCAGAAGCTGGAAATAGTTTTGAACGACACAACACGTATTAGCGTTATTCCTGTGATGTATCTAATCGATCCTTACTTATCTATTACGTTATTTGACGTTACGATGGACTCCAGTAACTCTGATGTGAGATACGAAGTTTTCGGACGCAGCGGAAGCTGGAAATAGTTTTGAACGAAACAACACGTATTAGCGTTATTCCTGTGATGTATGAAATCGATCCTTACTTATCTATTACGTTATTTGACGTTACGATGGACTCCAGTAACTCTGATGTGAGATACGAAGTTCTCGCACTCAGCAGAAGCTGGAAATAGTATTGAACGAAACAACACGTATTAGCATTGTTCCTGTGATGTATCTAATCGATCCTTACTTATCTATCATGTTATTTGACGTTACGATGGACTCCAGTAACTCTGATGTGAGATACGATGTTTTCGGACGCAGCGGAAGCTAGAAATAGTTTTGAACGAAATAACACGTATTAGCGTTGTTCCTGTGATGTATCTAATCGATCCTTACTTATCTAATATGTTACTTGACGTTCCAACGGACTCCAGTAACTCTGATGTGAGATACGAAGTTCTCGCACTCAGCAGAAGCTGGAAATAGTTTTGAACGAAACACCACGTATTAGCTTTGTTCCTGTGATGTATCTAATCGATCCTTACTTATCTATCATGTTATTTGACGTTACGATGGATTCCAGTAACTCTGATGTGAGATACGAAGTTTTCGGACGCAGCAGAAGCTGGAAATAGTTTTGAACGAAACAACAGGTATTAGCATTGTTCCTGTGAGGTATCTAATCGATCTTTACTTATCTATCATGTTATTTGACGTTACGATGGACTCCAGTAACTCTACCGGCGCATATAATCGATCCTTACTTATCTAATATGTTATTTGACGTTCCAACGGAAGCCAGTAACTTTGATGTGAGATACGAAGTTCTCGCACTCAGCAGAAGCTGGAAATAGTTTTGAACGAAATAACACGTATTATCGTTGTTCCTGTGATGTATCTAATCGATCCTTACTTATCTAATATGTTATTTGACGTTTCAACGGACTCCAGTAACTCTGATGTGAGATACGAATTTCTCGCACTCAGCAAAAGCTGGAAATAGTTTTGAACGAAACAACACGTATTAGCATTGTTCCTGTGATGTATCTAATCGATCCTTACTTATCTATCATGTTATTTGACGTTACGATGGACTCCAGTAACTCTGATGTGAGATACGAAGTTTTCGGACGCAGCGGAAGCTGGAAATAGTTTTGAACGAAATAACACGTATTAGCGTTGTTCCTGTGATGTATCTAATCGATCCTTACTTATCTAATATGTTAATTGACGTTTCAACGGACTCCAGTAACTCTGATGTGAGATACGAAGTTCTCGCACTCAGCAGAAGCTGGAAATAGTTTTGAACGAAACAACACGTATTAGCTTTGTTCCTGTGATGTATCTAATCGATCCTTACTTATCTATCATGTTATTTGACGTTACGATGGACTCCAGTAACTCTGATGTGAGATACGAAGTTCTCGGACGCAGCGGAAGCTGGAAATAGTTTTGAACGAAATAACACCTTTTAGCGTTGTTCCTGCGATGTATCTAATCGATCCTTACTTATCTAACATGTTGTTTGACGTTTCAACGGACTCCAGTAACTCTGATGTGAGATACGAAGTTCTCGCACTCAGCAGAAGCTGGAAATAGTTTTGAACGAAACAACACGTATTAGCATTGTTCCTGTGATGTATCTAATCGATCCTTACTTATCTATCATGTTATTTGACGTTACGATGGACTCCAGTAACTCTGATGTGAGATACGAAGTTTTCGGACGCAGCGGAATCTGGAAATAGTTTTGAACGAAATAACACGTATTTGCGTTGTTCCTGTGATGTATCTAATCGATCCTTACTTATCTAATATGCTATTTGACGTTTCAACGGACTCCAGTAACTCTGATGTGAGATACGAAGTTCTCGCACTCAGCAGAAGCTGGAAATAGTTTTGAACGAAACAACACCTATTAGCATTGTTCCTGTGATGTATCTAATCGATCCTTACTTATCTATCATGCTATTTGACGTTACGATGTACTCCAGTAACTCTGATGTGAGATACGAAGTTTTCGGACGCAGCGGAAGCTGGAAATAGTTTTGAACGAAACAACACGTATTAGCATTGTTCCTGTGATGTATCTAATCGATCCTTACTTATCTATCATGTTATTTGACGTTAAGATGGACTCCAGTAACTCTGATGTGAGATACGAAGTCTTCGGACGCAGCGAAAACGTTGTTCCTGTGATGTATCTAATCGATCCTTACTTATCTAATATGTTATTTGACGTTTCAACGGACTCCAGTAACTCTGATGTGAGATACGAAGTTCTCGCACTCAGCAGAAGCTGGAAATAGTTTTGAACGAAACAACATGTATTAGCGTTATTCCTGTGATGTATCTAATCGATCCTTACTTATCTGTCATGTTATTTGACGTTACGATGGACTCCAGTAACTCTGATTTGAGATACGAAGTTCTCGCACTCAGCAGAAGCTGGAAATAGTTTTGAACGAAACAACACGTATTAGCGTTGTTCCTGTGATGTATCTAATCGATCCTTACGAATCTATCATGTTATTTGACGTTACGATGGACTCCAGTAACTCTGACGTGAGATACGAAGTTTTCGGACGCAGCGGAAGCTGGAAATAATTTTGAACAAAATAACACGTATAAGCGTTGTTCCTGTGATGTATCAAATCGATCCTTACTTATCTAATATGTTAATTGACGTTTCAACGGACTCCAGTAACTCTGATGTGAGATACGAATTTCTCGCACTCAGCAGAAGCTGGAAATAGTTTTGAACGAAACAACACGTATTAGCATTGTTCCTGTGATATATCTAATCGATCCTTACTTATCTAATATGTTATTTGACGTTTCAACGGACTCCAGTAACTCTGATGTGAGATACGAAGTTCTCGCACTCAGCAGAAGCTGGAAATAGTTTTGAACGACACAACACGTATTAGCGTTATTCCTGTGATGTATCTAATCGATCCTTACTTATCTATTACGTTATTTGACGTTACGATGGACTCCAGTAACTCTGATGTGAGATACGAAGTTTTCGGGCGCAGCGGAAGCTGGAAATAGTTTTGAACGAAACAACACGTATTAGCGTTATTCCTGTGATGTATGAAATCGATCCTTACTTATCTATTACGTTATTTGACGTTACGATGGACTCCAGTAACTCTGATGTGATATACGAAGTTTTCGGACGCACCGGAAGCTGGAAATAGTTTTGAAGGAAATAACACGTATTATCGTTGTTTCTGTGATGTATCTAATCGATCCTTACTTATCTAATATGTTGTTTGATGTTCCAACGGACTCCCGTAACTCTGATATGAGATACGAAGTTCTCGCACTCAGCAGAAGCTGGAAATAGTATTGAACGAAACAACACGTATTAGCATTGTTCCTGTGATGTATCTAATCGATCCTTACTTATCTATCATGTTATTTGACGTTACGATGGACTCCAGTAACTCTGATGTGAGATACGATGTTTTCGGACGCAGCGGAAGCTAGAAATAGTTTTGAACGAAATAACACGTATTAGCGTTGTTCCTGTGATGTATCTAATCGATCCTTACTTATCTAATATGTTACTTGACGTTCCAACGGACTCCAGTAACTCTGATGTGAGATACGAAGTTCTCGCACTCAGCAGAAGCTGGAAATAGTTTTGAACGAAACACCACGTATTAGCTTTGTTCCTGTGATGTATCTAATCGATCCTTACTTATCTATCATGTTATTTGACGTTACGATGGACTCCAGTAACTCTGATGTGAGATACGAAGTTTTCGGACGCAGCAGAAGCTGGAAATAGTTTTGAACGAAACAACACGTATTAGCATTGTTCCTGTGAGGTATCTAATCGATCTTTACTTATCTATCATGTTATTTGACGTTACGATGGACTCCAGTAACTCTACCGGCGCATCTAATCGATCCTTACTTATCTAATATGTTATTTGACGTTCCAACGGAAGCCAGTAACTTTGATGTGAGATACGAAGTTCTCGCACTCAGCAGAAGCTGGAAATAGTTTTGAACGAAATAACACGTATTATCGTTGTTCCTGTGATGTATCTAATCGATCCTTACTTATCTATCATGTTATTTGACGTTACGATGGACTCCAGTAACTCTGATGTGAGATACGAAGTTCTCGCACTCAGCAGAAGCTGGAAATAGTTTAGAAAGAAACAACACGTATTAGCATTGTTCCCGTGATGTATCTAATCGATCCTTACTTATCTATCATGCTATTTGACGTTACGATGGACTCCAGTAACTCTGATGTGAGATACGAAGTTTTCGGACGCAGCGGAAGCTGGAAATAGTTTTGAACGAAACAACACGTATTAGCGTTATTTCTGTGATGTATCTAATCGATCCTTACTTATCTATTACGTTATTTGACGTTACGATGGACTCCAGTAACTCTGATGTGAGATACGAAGTTTTCGGACGCAGCGGAAGCTGGAAATAGTTTTGAACGAAGCAACATGTATTAGCGTTATTCCTGTGATGTATCTAATCGATCCTTACTTATCTGTCATGTTATTTGTCGTTACGATGGACTCCAGTAACTCTGATTTGAGATACGAAGTTCTCGCACTCAGCAGAAGCTGGAAATAGTTTTGAACGAAACAACACGTATTAGCGTTGTTCCTGTGATGTATCTAATCGATCCTTACGTATCTATCATGTTATTTGACGTTACGATGGACTCCAGTAACTCTGACGTGAGATACGAAGTTTTCGGACGCAGCGGAAGCTGGAAATAGTTTTGAACGAAATAACACGTATAAGCGTTGTTCCTGTGATGTATCTAATCGATCCTTACTTATCTAATATGTTATTTGACGTTTCAACGGACTCCAGTAACTCTGATGTGAGATACGAAGTTCTCGCACTCAGCAGAAGCTGGAAATAGTTTTGAACGAAACAACACCTATTAGCATTGTTCCTGTGATATATCTAATCGATCCTTACTTATCTAATATGTTATTTGACGTTTCAACGGACTCCAGTAACTCTGATGTGAGATACGAAGTTCTCGCACTCAGCAGAAGCTGGAAATAGTTTTGAACGAAACAACACGTATTAGCATTGTTCCTGTGATGTATCTAATCGATCCTTACTTATCTATCATGTTATTTGACATTGCGATGGACTCCAATAACTCTGATGTGAGATACGAAGTTTTCGGACGCAGCGGAAGCTGGAAATAGTTTTGAACGAAGCAACATGTATTAGCGTTATTCCTGTGATGTATCTAATCGATCCTTACTTATCTGTCATGTTATTTGACGTTACGATGGACTCCAGTAACTCTGATTTGAGATACGAAGTTCTCGCACTCAGCAGAAGCTGGAAATAGTTTTGAACGAAACAACACGTATTAGCGTTGTTCCTGTGATGTATCTAATCGATCCTTACGTATCTATCATGTTATTTGACGTTACGATGGACTCCAGTAACTCTGACGTGAGATACGAAGTTTTCGGACGCAGCGGAAGCTGGAAATAGTTTTGAACGAAATAACACGTATAAGCGTTGTTCCTGTGATGTATCTAATCGATCCTTACTTATCTAATATGTTAATTGACGTTTCAACGGACTCCAGTAACTCTGATGTGAGATACGAATTTCTCGCACTCAGCAGAAGCTGGAAATAGTTTTGAACGAAACAACACGTATTAGCATTGTTCCTGTGATATATCTAATCGATCCTTACTTATCTAATATGTTATTTGACGTTTCAACGGACTCCATGTTACAGTCGATTTTGTTATTACGCATTTATTTCCGATTCGGCTAAGAACTGGCAACGTTGCTACTGGACGCCTACCGGCAACGCTCGGCGTTGTGTCATCTGGCAACGCTGTAACATTCGCGGCAGGAAGCGATTCTTTCAAATTAATAATTTCTTATTGGTGTTTAATCTCCGTCTTCTGACGTCATAATTTTCCCATTGGATTGGCCATTTTGTGTAGTCTATAAAACGGAAATCATCTTCTTCAGCGGCCATTGTGTATTACGGGCATTCATTCATTCTTCTGACTCGTGCGAGAGCAGACGCATATTCAGTGCTATCGACGGTTTGTGTTTGTTTAAACAAAACCACTTTTCTACGGATTTTCCGGAAGCAAATATCTCTCCCGAGTCTTGTGGAACGTTTATACGTTCACGTCCAACGAGTTTGCTAAGTAGCAGGTATGTTTAATTAATTCGTTCGTTACACGTGGTTAATGGTTGTTCTTTCCGTTCCCTTTCAGAGTCGTTTGTTTGTTGATGGTTATTGTTACTGATTGCATTAGTATTAGTACTGAGCGTTGGTATCAGTTCCCGAATGGGTATGTGAACATTTCGAATACGAAACGCACCTGTGTTTGAATCGCTGGACTCCGTTGCGACATTAGAGCGAGACAGACATCTAGAGTTGGACCACCGTTGGCAGCATTGCTGATTGAAAATCGTCTTGGAACGAAGCGGCGCCTACCAACTAGTGACATCTTACGCTTCTCGCAGGAACTGGAGCTCAGCTGAGCGACAAAGAGTGACGTATACCATTATTATTTTGATTCGAATTGCATGCCGACTATTTTACCGGACACGAAAGCAACTTACGTATTTAATAGTTCGTAACTTAGTTTAATATTTAAGTAACGTCTACGTAAATTTCGTGGTGTCTTTGGAGCACCGATTGTGAGGTCAGATCTGTCCATCCCGCGTATTATGGTTATCATTTAAAGTTTTCATAGGTTACAATTTAAACATTGTTAAATTTTGTTCAACTAGTGTATGTGTGTGTTAATAAACACCGTATCACTGAACGTGTTTTGCTTATGTTAATCTCCTACTTTGAACGCATCAAGAGAGGAAAAATCTCCTGGAGAAAATTGAGAATACTTCAAGCGCGCACATTGAGGCCTTGGGAAAGCATCAAAGTGTGTTTGACAATTGGGAAGGTAATTCCCTGGCGCCCTATTTGTTTATATTTAGTTACCCCGCCCATTCTCCACCAAGTTCAGCCGTGGCAACCAGTTGTCCAAAGACAACGCTATCTGTTACCAGTATTACGATGTTGGAATCCAGGAGTATTAGCTTTTAAATCTTTTGGTGGTAACAGTAAATGACGCCCAAGTAGTGGGGCTTTTGTTAACTTTACTAACTTTAGAATTGCGTTCAGGGTAGATTTATTGGGACATAGCAAAACATGGATATTAAAGTGCGCTTTGACAGACTTAGTTCCGAAGAACTGACATATGAGTTGCTTGTGCGTGGAATCACTGACGGTGGAAACGTTTCGCAGAAAGCCGAATTACTAAAGAATCTATTGCATGCAGAGAGTGAATCGCGTCTCACTACCGTAGAATATTCAGTGCCCTTCGTTGATGATTTCGCAGCCTTGCAATCGAAAGTAATAGAAATACGTGCGCTTATTGAATCATTAACCCGGACTACGACTAACTATTATTATGAAAAGACTTCTTCAAAGCTCGCACATGCTTTTGCTCGAGTAAATCGGTGTCTAGCTATCACGGACTCAGAAATAAATGCGAGCAGTCAAATTAAAACCGAATTAGACAAACTAAATATGCAATTTCAAGCGAAAGCTAATGCGCTGCGACTAAAACTGTCTTCGCCTAATTTAAGTCCAAGTCATAGTGACGTAACAGCTTTGAGCATGCATAGTAACGATGACAACAGGAATTTAGACATGGAAATTGACAACGATCTTAGACCCGTGCCTGCACCCGTAGTTCAAGCGCCTCCACCAAATTCGTCTGGTGCATGTAACACGCTTTTTCTTTCGTCAAGTCCAATTGGTGAAAATCCTAGACGCAGTTTTAATCTTGATCATGCGCATACCAAGCCAAGCGATTTAAAGTCGGTCCCGGTATCTAAATGGAATCTTGTATACTCTGGTGACAACAAACACGTGTCGCTTAACGCTTTCTTAGAGCGAGTTGAGGAACTTTGCATTTCGCGTAACGTCTCGGAGACAACTTTACTAATCTCAGCTTCTGATTTATTCCGTGGCAAAGCACTCATTTGGTTTCGTGCAAATCGACATCGCTGCCAGTCTTGGCAAGACTTAGTGCGACTTATGCGTTAGGAATTTCAATCCCCTGATTTTGATGATCGTCTTTTCGAAGAGATTAAGCGTCGTACGCAAGGTCATGACGAATCTATCGGAATGTATGTCTCAATTATGACCAATCTATTTAATCGTTTGAATACTCATGTGCCTGAACACGTACAGATTAAGATCCTTCTCAAAAATCTGGTCCCTTACTACCAAAATCAATTAGGACTGATCGAAATAAATTCCATTGAACAGTTACTGAAGCTGGGTAGGCAATTGGAAGTACGAAAGGTTGCCGTTGAGTCATATGTACCTCCTTCACGTAAAGGACATTCTCTAGAACCGGATTTAGCTTATGTCAGCGCGATACCTTCTGACCCTGCTCAATGTAACGCGGTTGATTCTAGCCCAAAACCATCTGGACAAACCAGGGACACAGTCAAAAGATGTTGGAACTGCAAAAAGGTAGGCCATTTTTCGGCCAGCTGTACTATACCTGTTCAGAAACACTGTTTCCGTTGTGGCAAGCCTAATGAGACAACCCGAACTTGCCCTAAGTGTTCAAAAAACTTCTCAGTTCCGCATTAGATGGTCGTCTAGTGCGATGCTTTCGACTATCAAAACCGACCACCCCTTCTCATATCTTGACATGCCTTGATTATGTTTTATCTAACGCGGTAGGCGATGAAAGACCCTATTTAGAAGTAACGATTTTTGGCATAAAATTCTCAGGTTTGTTGGACTCTGGTGCTTCCTGCACAATAATCGGTGGGCCTGGATGGGAAATTCTTAAGGCGTTCGGCCTCCCTTTCATTAAGCATCAAAGAACTTGCACTGTCGCTAACGGTCAACCTTGTTTGAGCCCTGGAAGTATTACTACCCCGATTAGGTTAAGGGATCGCGTTAAGATTATCGACATTCTTGTTGTGCCTGACCTGCCTCATAAATTGATTTTGGGTGCAGATTTCTGGAGATTGATGGGTATAGTCCCCGACTTAAGATCTGGTGAGTGGACCTTTCGTAATGAGGACATCTGTTCCATCGAGCATATTACATCTCGCTCTGATCTCAATCCTCAACAACAGTGCCAACTTGACGAAATGGTTACGAAACTTTTCCATAACGTCGACGAAAAGGAATTAGGTTGCACTAGTTTGGTTGATCATGTCATCAAGACGGAAAGTGCCCCCATCAAGCAACGATACTATCCGATATCCCCTGCTAGACAAGCGATGGTCAATAAAGAACTTGACAAAATGATCGAATTAGGAATTGTGGAACGGTCAAACTCCGCTTGGTCATCTCCAATACTCTTGGTCCCCAAAAAGGATGGTTCGGTACGATTTTGTGTCGATTTTAGAAAACTTAACCAGGTTACGACTAAGGATGCTTACCCTTTGCCCTATGTATCGGCTACTTTAGATAAACTTCGAGACGCTAAATACCTCACGTCTCTAGATATCAAGTCTGCTTATTGGCAAATACCTGTCGCTGAGGAATCTCGTCAATACACCGCTTTCACGGTACCAAATCGTGGTTTATTCCAATTTCGACGCATGCCCTTTGGTTTGCATAACGCTCCGGCAACTTTTCAAAGGTTTATGGACCGTGTCATAGGTGCAGATTTGGAACCCCATGTATTTGTTTATCTTGATGACATCATTATTGTAACTCAGACTTTCGAGAAACATCTGGAAGTATTAGCCGAAGTTCATAAGAAATTAGTTGACGCAGGTTTAACTCTTGGTAAGGATAAATGTCATTTTTGTCGTAATGAACTGAAGTATTTGGGCTATGTTGTTGACAATACTGGTCTTCGTGTAGATCCTGAAAAGGTTGAGGCTATCCTAAAAATTCCTAAGACAAATTGTACAAATTTATCCAATGTACTTATTACCATCTCATTGAAGCTGATCGTCAATGGAAACAGGTCGTTCCGAAAGAAAATCGCCTTGACATCTTACGTCAATGCCATGACTCTCCCACTAGTGGGCATTTAGGCATTTATAAGACCTACAACCGTATTGCCCAAGATTATCACTGGCCCAAAATGCGTTCTGATGTGGTTAGGTATGTACAGCGTTGTGAGACTTGTCTTCGAGCTAAACCCGAACAGAAAGCACCTGCTGGACGCATGGGTGGGCACACAAAAATTTCAAAACCCTGGGAAGTCATAAGCATCGACCTTATCGGACCTCTACCTCGTTCGACGAAAGGCAACCAATACATTCTCGTGGTAACTGATTGCTTCAGTAAATTTACGATGTGCTTCTCTCTTCGTAAGGCTACTACCCCTAAGATAGTTCAACATCTTGAGGAGAATATTTTTCTACTTTTTGGAGTTCCTCGTATTATTATCTCGGATAACAGAGCCCAGTTTAAATCCCGTGAATATCGAAATCTTCTGACGTCATATCATGTTCGACCATCTTACACTTCTTATTATCACGCTCAGGCAAACCCTGTTGAGAGGGTCAACCGTGTTATCAAAACCATGTTGATCTCTTATGTTTCCCAAGATCATCGTAAATGGGATTTGTTTTTACCGAAGGTTGCTTGTGCGTTGAGAACTGCACGTCATGAGGTTACTAAATTGACTCCGTATTTCCTGAATTTCGGTAGAGAAATGTGTCTCAAAGGTAGTCTTAATTCTGAGAAAACCCCGGACTCTGACGAGATAAATGTGGAAATTGAGCAAAACCCAACTGATTTTCAATCTCGTTCTGGTAAATTTGCTAGATTGTACCAAGATGTTCAGGAACGTCTTCAAAAGTCTTATGAAAAGTCTAAATGCCGTTATGACCTTCGTAGGCGTAAAGTCGATTTCGAACCAAATCAGTTGGTATGGCGAAAGAATTTTGTTTTATCGGACGCTTCTAAGCATTTCGCAGCCAAACTGGCTGATAAGTTTATCGGTCCTTTCGTCATTAATCGCCGAATTTCCACAGACGCTTACGAGCTGAAGGATTGTGATGGTAAAATCTTGCCAGGTACGTGGCATAGCTCACACCTTAAGCCTAGCCCTTCTGATGACTAAGGTTATGGTTGTTTCTATCTTTTCATTTTTGATTCGACCTGCGGGTTGGGTCACTTAGAATACGCCCGACGTATCTTCTGCGTGGAGTAAAAGGCTCCTAAAAGATTCTTGGAATTCCTCTTTACATCTGTGGAATCGAGCATCTTCGGATGTTCTTGGATGGATAATACTCTTTGAATCAGTCTCGTTGATTGTGAGATGTCACCTAGCGGTTTGCGAAGGTTGTGGGAATTACAAGGAAGTTGGATCACGTGAAGACTTTCCTTGCCCTCTCTCTTTGCGAACATTGCATATGAGTGATGACTGGCACGCTTCGTGATTGTGAAGAAGAACGTATTTATCCATCGTGAAACATTCTCTTCTCTTTCTATCCTTATTTCAATTTTATCTCCTTCTTCTACTCTTGTTCTATTCGTTCCTTTCGGATTGATCAGCCCAGCTTGGACAACCTTGAGAAATCCCTTAGCACCCGACAAAGCGTGTGGGATTTACAAGCGTACTGGATCTCGTGAAGGTATTGCTTGCCCTCTCTCTTTGCCGTACCGCTACTGGATCCAACTCAGAGAAGTCTTGGTTGTGGTATGGTGTGTTCCGTTTGGATTTCTTTATCTTTTCTGTTTTCCTCTTTACCTTTTCTTTCTTTTCTTCTTCTATCGTGAAGGGTGATCTTTGGTCCCCTTTAGCCCGATTATGACTATACCCAGATTTGACTTTACCCGTTAGTGACAATACCCGGTTGTGATTTCTTTGAACCCGGCTGGTAGTGACTATGGGTAGTGCGAAGCGATTTCCGTTGGGCACATTCTTGCTTCAGGTGAATTGTGGGAGAGCCTGGAGTGCTGGATCTCGTGAAGGCACGAAAGCCCTCTTTTCTTTTGAGTTGGGCTAGAATTGTGTCCTGGGGATTACTTTGCACTACGCAGTGTCGCGGAAGGCCACACTTTTGCTTGGCGGGAGCGTTATCTCGCTTTGAGGAGTTATTTTCCTTTTGTGTCGTTCGGTGGGACGATATTGATCCTTTCAGGAATCCTGACTTCCGGTTCGTTGTTCATCCTTTATTGGTTTATGGCTTCGTGTCATACTTGGATAGTGAGGGTTCGTGTGGGGAACACGTCGTCGAGGGTCTTCGTTGAAGACATTTTTCTGCTTTTGCAGGAGCTGACAACTCCTCGTGACTAGGGGAACCCCAGGATTTAGAGTCATTTAACCTTTTCAATATTTTATTTCCCCGTATTTTAGTTTTGCCCTGGGAGTAGGATGTGACTTCAGGTACCGAAGTGTATCTTATCGCTTCGTGGGTTCGACCTAACCAGTCGGCCACGAATTTTACTTGCCTTTACGGCATATTTGGTTGATCCTCGGATCGTTTAAACTTCTTCTTTCCCTTTTATCTCTTCCATTTCATCGGAAAAGACTTCCGATGGACCGAGATCGTTTGGATATTCATTTTGTTGTTATGATTTTCTTATTCCATTCATAGTGTTCCGATTATTTTTCTTGTAGTTTACCATTTCCATAGAATTTACCCCGGTATTGTTTTGGTTTATTTTCGAAGTTTGTTCCAGACTTGGTTGATATAGTCTTCGGACTCTGCCACCTCTCAATGTCTGTGACACGCGCACGATTGGTTGTGGTTTGGGCCAAGCGCTGGACAGACGGGTTTCTTTGTTTGTTTTACCTCGTTGTTCATCCAAGTAAATTTCTCGGTGATGTTAGTCTTATCCAGGATGTCCCAGCATCCTTAGAATATTGTCAAATTTTACGTTGCCTGGGAAACTCTTTCGATATTTGTGATTTTGTAACATTTCAACGGAAGTTGTTGGTCGATATCGCGTTTAGTGTGAACACTGGTTGGACTTGTATAGTTATCTTCCGTATCGTAATCTTCGTCGAGTTGTGTGGTAGATTCCTGGTCAGACGATGTCAACGCTTGTGGACATGCGGACCCTTCTCGACTCTCTCGTTTTCCTTTTACTCCTTCTCGCGTACAAGTCCGCTTTGTGTCTCGATTGGACGCGGTTGAAGGTTGACAATTTTTGGTTTGAATTTTTCCCGCGGTTTGTAACCGAGTTTTCGTTAATTAGAATTTTTCCCGCAGTCTTCGACTGAAGTTTCCGTCCGTTGCGTGATGAACCGTTGGTTTCGTTAACTAACTTCCGACTCTTTATTCTTTTAAATCTCTCTTTCTTTCTTTCCTCTGGTTGGATTGATCAGCTCAGCCTTTCTGGCCGAGAGATGTTTTTGTTGGTCACTGCTTGCGAGTGTTGTGGGAGACTGGGCGTGCCAGATCTCGTGAAAGCACTTCCTACCCTCTCTACTGGTAAGTTTGACTTGGAACATCTCACGTCCCGGGTTGCAGTATGGTGTGTTTCAACTGGAATTCTTCTTTTGTCCTCCTCTTCGTTTCCTGGCGTGGCGCCTCCACCAGTTTTCTTTTCCATCTTTGAAGACTCGCGTTGGGTTTCTGAAATTTGTCCTTTCAGGAAAAATTTCCTTGCTCGTGAAGGGGGAGTTGTTACAGTCGATTTTGTTATTACGCATTTATTTCCGATTCGGCTAAGAACTGGCAACGTTGCTACTGGACGCCTACCGGCAACGCTCGGCGTTGTGTCATCTGGCAACGCTGTAACATTCGCGGCAGGAAGCGATTCTTTCAAATTAATAATTTCTTATTGGTGTTTAATCTCCGTCTTCTGACGTCATAATTTTCCCATTGGATTGGCCATTTTGTGTAGTCTATAAAACGGAAATCATCTTCTTCAGCGGCCATTGTGTATTACGGGCATTCATTCATTCTTCTGACTCGTGCGAGAGCAGACGCATATTCAGTGCTATCGACGGTTTGTGTTTGTTTAAACAAAACCACTTTTCTACGGATTTTCCGGAAGCAAATATCTCTCCCGAGTCTTGTGGAACGTTTATACGTTCACGTCCAACGAGTTTGCTAAGTAGCAGGTATGTTTAATTAATTCGTTCGTTACACGTGGTTAATGGTTGTTCTTTCCGTTCCCTTTCAGAGTCGTTTGTTTGTTGATGGTTATTGTTACTGATTGCATTAGTATTAGTACTGAGCGTTGGTATCAGTTCCCGAATGGGTATGTGAACATTTCGAATACGAAACGCACCTGTGTTTGAATCGCTGGACTCCGTTGCGACATTAGAGCGAGACAGACATCTAGAGTTGGACCACCGTTGGCAGCATTGCTGATTGAAAATCGTCTTGGAACGAAGCGGCGCCTACCAACTAGTGACATCTTACGCTTCTCGCAGGAACTGGAGCTCAGCTGAGCGACAAAGAGTGACGTATACCATTATTATTTTGATTCGAATTGCATGCCGACTATTTTACCGGACACGAAAGCAACTTACGTATTTAATAGTTCGTAACTTAGTTTAATATTTAAGTAACGTCTACGTAAATTTCGTGGTGTCTTTGGAGCACCGATTGTGAGGTCAGATCTGTCCATCCCGCGTATTATGGTTATCATTTAAAGTTTTCATAGGTTACAATTTAAACATTGTTAAATTTTGTTCAACTAGTGTATGTGTGTGTTAATAAACACCGTATCACTGAACGTGTTTTGCTTATGTTAATCTCCTACTTTGAACGCATCAAGAGAGGAAAAATCTCCTGGAGAAAATTGAGAATACTTCAAGCGCGCACATTGAGGCCTTGGGAAAGCATCAAAGTGTGTTTGACAATTGGGAAGGTAATTCCCTGGCGCCCTATTTGTTTATATTTAGTTACCCCGCCCATTCTCCACCAAGTTCAGCCGTGGCAACCAGTTGTCCAAAGACAACGCTATCTGTTACCAGTATTACGATGTTGGAATCCAGGAGTATTAGCTTTTAAATCTTTTGGTGGTAACATCCAGTAACTCTGATGTGAGATACGAAGTTCTCGCACTCAGCAGAAGCTGGAAACAGTTTTGAACGAAACAACACGTATTAGCTTTGTTCCTGTGATGTATCTAATCGATCCTTACTTATCTATCATGTTATTTGACGTTACGATGGACCCCAGTAACTCTGATGTGAGATACGAAGTTTTCGGACGCAGCGGAAGCTGGAAATAGTTTTGAACGAAATAACACGTATTAGCGTTGTTCCTGTGATGTATCTAATCGATCCTTACTTATTTAATATGTTAATTGACGTTCCAGCGGACTCCAGTAACTCTTATGTGAGATACGAAGTTCTCGCACTCAGCAGAAGCTGGAAATAGTTTTGAACGAAACAACACGTATTAGCGTTGTTCCTGTGATGTATCTAATCGATCCTTACTTATCTAATATGTTATTTGACGATTCAACGAACTCCAGTAACTCTGATGTGAGATACGAAGTCTTCGGACGCAGCGGAAGCTGGAAATAGTTTTGAACGAAATAACACGTATTAGCGTTGTTCCTGTAATGTATCTAATCGATCCTTACTTATCCAATATGTTAATTGACGTTCCAACGGACTCCAGTAACTCAGATGTGAGATACGAAGTTCTCGCACTCAGCAGAAGCTGGAAATAGTTTTGAACGAAACAACACGTATTAGCATTGTTCCTGTGATGTATCTAATCGATCCTTACTTATCTATCATGTTATTTGACGTTACGATGGACTCCAGTAACTCTGATGTGAGATACGAAGTTTTGGGACGCAGCGGAAGCTGGAAAGAGCTTTGAACGAAATAACACGTATTAGCGTTGTTCCTGTGATGTATCTAATCGATCCTTACTTATCTAATATGTTGTTTGAGGTTTCAACGGACTCCAGTAACTCTGATGTGAGATACGAAGTTCTCGCACTCAGCAGAAGCTGGAAATAGTTTTGAACGAAACAACACGTATTAGCATTGTTCCTGTGATGTATCTAATCGATCCTTACTTATCTATCATGTTATTTGACTTTACGATGGACTCCAGTAACTCTGATGTGAGATACGAAGTTTTCGGACGCAGCGTAAGCTGGAAATAGTTTTGAACGAAATAACACGTATTAGCGTTGTTCCTGTGATGTATCTAATCGATCCTTACTTATCTAATATGTTAATTGAACTTTCAACGGACTCCAGTAACTCTGATATGAGATACGAAGTTCTCGCACTCAGCAGAAGCTGGAAATAGTTTTGAACGAAACAACACGTATTAGCATTGTTCCTGTGATGTATCTAATCGATCCTTACTTATCTAATATGTTATTTGACGTTTCAAAGGACTCCAGTAACTCGGATGTGGGATACGAAGTTCTCGCACTCAGCAGAAGCTGGAAATAGTTTTGAACGAAACAACACGTATTAGCATTGTTCCTGTGATGTATCTAATCGATCCTTACTTATCTATCATGTTATTTGACTTTACGATGGACTCCAGTAACTCTGATGTGAGATACGAAGTTTTCGGACGCAGCGTAAGCTGGAAATAGTTTTGAACGAAATAACACGTATTAGCGTTGTTCCTGTGATGTATCTAATCGATCCTTACTTATCTAATATGTTAGTTGAACTTTCAACGGACTCCAGTAACTCTGATGTGAGATACGAAGTTCTCGCACTCAGCAGAAGCTGGAAATAGTTTTGAACGAAACAACACGTATTAGCATTGTTCCTGTGATGTATCTAATCGATCCTTACTTATCTAATATGTTATTTGACGTTTCAAAGGACTCCAGTAACTCTGATTTGAGATACGAAGTTCTCGCACTCAGCAGAAGCTGGAAATAGTTTTGAACGAAACAACACGTATTAGCGTTGTTCCTGTGATGTATCTAATCGATCCTTACGTATCTATCATGTTATTTGACGTTACGATGGACTCCAGTAACTCTGACGTGAGATACGAAGTTTTCGGACGCAGCGGAAGCTGGAAATAGTTTTGAACGAAATAACACGTATAAGCGTTGTTCCTGTGATGTATCTAATCGATCCTTACTTATCTAATATGTTTTTTGACGTTTCAACGGACTCCAGTAACTCTGATGTGAGATACGAAGTTCTCGCACTCAGCAGAAGCTGGAAATAGTTTTGAACGAAACAACACGTATTAGCATTGTTCCTGTGATATATCTAATCGATCCTTACTTATCTAATATGTTATTTGACGTTTCAACGGACTCCAGTAACTCTGATGTGAGATACGAAGTTCTCGCACTCAGCAGAAGCTGGAAATAGTTTTGAACGAAACAACACGTATTAGCATTGTTCCTGTGATGTATCTAATCGATCCTTACTTATCTATCATGTTATTTGACGTTACGATGGACTCCAATAACTCTGATGTGAGATACGAAGTTTTCGGACGCAGCGGAAGCTGGAAATAGTTTTGAACGAAGCAACATGTATTAGCGTCATTCCTGTGATGTATCAAATCGATCCTTACTTATCTGTCATGTTATTTGACGTTACGATGGACTCCAGTAACTCTGATTTGAGATACGAAGTTCTCGCACTCAGCAGAAGCTGGAAATAGTTTTGAACGAAACAACACGTATTAGCGTTGTTCCTGTGATGTATCTAATCGATCCTTACGTATCTATCATGTTATTTGACGTTACGATGGACTCCAGTAACTCTGACGTGAGATACGAAGTTTTCGGACGCAGCGGAAGCTGGAAATAGTTTTGAACGAAATAACACGTATAAGCGTTGTTCCTGTGATGTATCTAATCGATCCTTACTTATCTAATATGTTAATTGACGTTTCAACGGACTCCAGTAACTCTGATGTGAGATACGAATTTCTCGCACTCAGCAGAAGCTGGAAATAGTTTTGAACGAAACAACACGTATTAGCATTGTTCCTGTGATATATCTAATCGATCCTTACTTATCTAATATGTTATTTGACGTTTCAACGGACTCCAGTAACTCTGATGTGAGATACGAAGTTCTCGCACTCAGCAGAAGCTGGAAACAGTTTTGAACGAAACAACACGTATTAGCTTTGTTCCTGTGATGTATCTAATCGATCCTTACTTATCTATCATGTTATTTGACGTTACGATGGACCCCAGTAACTCTGATGTGAGATACGAAGTTTTCGGACGCAGCGGAAGCTGGAAATAGTTTTGAACGAAATAACACGTATTAGCGTTGTTCCTGTGATTTATCTAATCGATCCTTACTTATTTAATATGTTAATTGACGTTCCAGCGGACTCCAGTAACTCTTATGTGAGATACGAAGTTCTCGCACTCAGCAGAAGCTGGAAATAGTTTTGAACGAAACAACACGTATTAGCGTTGTTCCTGTGATGTATCTAATCGATCCTTACTTATCTAATATGTTATTTGACGATTCAACGAACTCCAGTAACTCTGATGTGAGATACGAAGTTTTCGGACGCAGCGGAAGCTGGAAATAGTTTTGAACGAAATAACACGTATTAGCGTTGTTCCTGTAATGTATCTAACCGATCCTTACTTATCCAATATGTTAATTGACGTTCCAACGGACTCCAGTAACTCAGATGTGAGATACGAAGTTCTCGCACTCAGCAGAAGCTGGAAATAGTTTTGAACGAAACAACACGTATTAGCATTGTTCCTGTGATGTATCTAATCGATCCTTACTTATCTATCATGTTATTTGACGTTACGATGGACTCCAGTAACTCTGATGTGAGATACGAAGTTTTGGGACGCAGCGGAAGCTGGAAAGAGCTTTGAACGAAATAACACGTATTAGCGTTGTTCCTGTGATGTATCTAATCGATCCTTACTTATCTAATATGTTGTTTGAGGTTTCAACGGACTCCAGTAACTCTGATGTGAGATACGAAGTTCTCGCACTCAGCAGAAGCTGGAAATAGTTTTGAACGAAACAACACGTATTAGCATTGTTCCTGTGATGTATCTAATCGATCCTTACTTATCTATCATGTTATTTGACTTTACGATGGACTCCAGTAACTCTGATGTGAGATACGAAGTTTTCGGACGCAGCGTAAGCTGGAAATAGTTTTGAACGAAATAACACGTATTAGCGTTGTTCCTGTGATGTATCTAATCGATCCTTACTTATCTAATATGTTAATTGAACTTTCAACGGACTCCAGTAACTCTGATGTGAGATACGAAGTTCTCGCACTCAGCAGAAGCTGGAAATAGTTTTGAACGAAACAACACGTATTAGCATTGTTCCTGTGATGTATCTAATCGATCCTTACTTATCTAATATGTTATTTGACGTTTCAAAGGACTCCAGTAACTCTGATTTGAGATACGAAGTTCTCGCACTCAGCAGAAGCTGGAAATAGTTTTGAACGAAACAACACGTATTAGCGTTGTTCCTGTGATGTATCTAATCGATCCTTACGTATCTATCATGTTATTTGACGTTACGATGGACTCCAGTAACTCTGACGTGAGATACGAAGTTTTCGTACGCAGCGGAAGCTGGAAATAGTTTTGAACGAAATAACACGTATAAGCGTTGTTCCTGTGATGTATCTAATCGATCCTTACTTATCTAATATGTTTTTTGACGTTTCAACGGACTCCAGTAACTCTGATGTGAGATACGAAGTTCTCGCACTCAGCAGAAGCTGGAAATAGTTTTGAACGAAACAACACGTATTAGCATTGTTCCTGTGATATATCTAATAGATCCTTACTTATCTAATATGTTATTTGACGTTTCAACGGACTCCAGTAACTCTGATGTGAGATACGAAGTTCTCGCACTCAGCAGAAGCTGGAAATAGTTTTGAACGAAACAACACGTATTAGCATTGTTCCTGTGATGTATCTAATCGATCCTTACTTATCTATCATGTTATTTGACGTTACGATGGACTCCAATAACTCTGATGTGAGATACGAAGTTTTCGGACGCAGCGGAAGCTGGAAATAGTTTTGAACGAAGCAACATGTATTAGCGTCATTCCTGTGATGTATCAAATCGATCCTTACTTATCTGTCATGTTATTTGACGTTACGATGGACTCCAGTAACTCTGATTTGAGATACGAAGTTCTCGCACTCAGCAGAAGCTGGAAATAGTTTTTAACGAAACAACACGTATTAGCGTTGTTCCTGTGATGTATCTAATCGATCCTTACGTATCTATCATGTTATTTGACGTTACGATGGACTCCAGTAACTCTGACGTGAGATACGAAGTTTTCGGACGCAGCGGAAGCTGGAAATAGTTTTGAACGAAATAACACGTATAAGCGTTGTTCCTGTGATGTATCTAATCGATCCTTACTTATCTAATATGTTAATTGACGTTTCAACGGACTCCAGTAACTCTGATGTGAGATACGAATTTCTCGCACTCAGCAGAAGCTGGAAATAGTTTTGAACGAAACAACACGTATTAGCATTGTTCCTGTGATATATCTAATCGATCCTTACTTATCTAATATGTTATTTGACGTTTCAACGGACTCCAGTAACTCTGATGTGAGATACGAAGTTCTCGCACTCAGCAGAAGCTGGAAACAGTTTTGAACGAAACAACACGTATTAGCTTTGTTCCTGTGATGTATCTAATCGATCCTTACTTATCTATCATGTTATTTGACGTTACGATGGACCCCAGTAACTCTGATGTGAGATACGAAGTTTTCGGACGCAGCGGAAGCTGGAAATAGTTTTGAACGAAATAACACGTATTAGCGTTGTTCCTGTGATTTATCTAATCGATCCTTACTTATTTAATATGTTAATTGACGTTCCAGCGGACTCCAGTAACTCTTATGTGAGATACGAAGTTCTCGCACTCAGCAGAAGCTGGAAATAGTTTTGAATGAAACAACACGTATTAGCGTTGTTCCTGTGATGTATCTAATCGATCCTTACTTATCTAATATGTTATTTGACGATTCAACGAACTCCAGTAACTCTGATGTGAGATACGAAGTTTTCGGACGCAGCGGAAGCTGGAAATAGTTTCGAACGAAATAACACGTATTAGCGTTGTTCCTGTAATGTATCTAATCGATCCTTACTTATCCAATATGTTAATTGACGTTCCAACGGACTCCAGTAACTCAGATGTGAGATACGAAGTTCTCGCACTCAGCAGAAGCTGGAAATAGTTTTGAACGAAACAACACGTATTAGCATTGTTCCTGTGATGTATCTAATCGATCCTTACTTATCTATCATGTTATTTGACGTTACGATGGACTCCAGTAACTCTGATGTGAGATACGAAGTTTTGGGACGCAGCGGAAGCTGGAAAGAGCTTTGAACGAAATAACACGTATTAGCGTTGTTCCTGTGATGTATCTAATCGATCCTTACTTATCTAATATGTTGTTTGAGGTTTCAACGGACTCCAGTAACTCTGATGTGAGATACGAAGTTCTCGCACTCAGCAGAAGCTGGAAATAGTTTTGAACGAAACAACACGTATTAGCATTGTTCCTGTGATGTATCTAATCGATCCTTACTTATCTATCATGTTATTTGACTTTACGATGGACTCCAGTAACTCTGATGTGAGATACGAAGTTTTCGGACGCAGCGTAAGCTGGAAATAGTTTTGAACGAAATAACACGTATTAGCGTTGTTCCTGTGATGTATCTAATCGATCCTTACTTATCTAATATGTTAATTGAACTTTCAACGGACTCCAGTAACTCTGATGTGAGATACGAAGTTCTCGCACTCAGCAGAAGCTGGAAATAGTTTTGAACGAAACAACACGTATTAGCATTGTTCCTGTGATGTATCTAATCGATCTTTACTTATCTAATATGTTATTTGACGTTTCAAAGGACTCCAGTAACTCTGATGTGGGATACGAAGTTCTCGCACTCAGCAGAAGCTGGAAATAGTTTTGAACGAAACAACACGTATTAGCATTGTTCCTGTGATGTATCTAATCGATCCTTACTTATCTATCATGTTATTTGACTTTACGATGGACTCCAGTAACTCTGATGTGAGATACGAAGTTTTCGGACGCAGCGGAAGCTGGAAATAGTTTTGAACGAAATAACACGTATTAGCGTTGTTCCTGTGATGTATCTAATCGATCCTTACTTATCCAATATGTTATTTGACGTTTCAACGGACTCCAGTAACTCTGATGTGAGATACGAAGTTTTCGGACTCAGCGGAAGCTGGAAATAGTTTTGAACGAAACAACACGTATTAGCATTGTTCCTGTGATGTATCTAATCGATCCTTACTTATCCAATATGTTATTTGACGTTTCAACGGACTCCAGTAACTCTGATGTGAGATACGAAGTTCTCGCACTCAGCAGAAGCTGGAAATAGTTTTGAACGAAACAACACGTATTAGCTTTGTTCCTGTGATGTATCTAATCGATCCTTACTTATCTAATATGTTATTTGACGTTTCAACGGACTCCAGTAACTCTGATGTGAGATACGACGTTCTCGCACTCAGCAGAAGCTGGAAATAGTTTTGAACGAAACAACACCTATTAGCATTGTTCCTGTGATGTATCTAATCGATCCTTACTTATCTATCATGTTATTTGACGTTACGATGGACTCCAGAAACTCCGATGTGAGATACGAAGTTTTCGGACGCAGCGGAAGCTGGAAATAGTTTTGAACGAAACAACACGTATTAGCATTGTTCCTGTGATGTATCTAATCGATCCTTACTTATCTATCATGTTATTTAACGTTACGATGGACTCCAGTAACTCTGATGTGAGATACGAAGTCTTCGGACGCAGCGAAAGCTGGAAATAGTTTTGAACGAAACAACAGGTATTAGCGTTGTTCCTGTGATGTATCTAATCGATCCTTACTTATCTAATATGTTATTTGACGTTTCAACGGACTCCAGTAACTCTGATGTGAGATACGAAGTTCTCGCACTCAGCAGAAGCTGGAAATAGTTTTGAACGAAACAACACGTATTAGCAATGTTCCTGTGATGTATCTAATCGATCCTTACTTATCTATCATGTTATTTGACGTTACGATGGACTCCAATATCTCTGATGTGAGATACGAAGTTTTCGGACGCAGCGGAAGCTGGAAATAGTTTTGAACGAAGCAACATGTATTAGCGTTATTCCTGTGATGTATCTAATCGATCCTTACTTATCTGTCACGTTACTTGACGTTACGATGGACTCCAGTAACTCTGATTTGAGATACGAAGTTCTCGCACTCAGCAGAAGCTGGAAATAGTTTTGAACGAAACAACACGTATTAGCGTTGTTCCTGTGATGTATCTAATCGATCCTTACGTATCTATCATGATATTTGACGTTACGATGGACTCCAGTAACTCTGACGTGAGATACGAAGTTTTCGGACGCAGCGGAAGCTGGAAATAGTTTTGAACGAAATAACACGTATAAGCGTTGTTCCTGTGATGTATCTAATCGATCTTTACTTATCTAATATGTTATTTGACGTTTCAACGGACTCCAGTAACTCTGATGTGAGATACGAAGTTCTCGCACTCAGCAGAAGCTGGAAATAGTTTTGAACGAAACAACACGTATTAGCATTGTTCCTGTGATATATCTAATCGATCCTTACTTATCTAATATGTTATTTGACGTTTCAACGGACTCCAGTAACTCTGATGTGAGATACGAAGTTCTCGCACTCAGCAGAAGCTGGAAATAGTTTTGAACGAAACAACACGTATTAGCATTGTTCCTGTGATGTATCTAATCGATCCTTACTTATCTATCATGTTATTTGACGTTACGATGGACTCCAATAACTCTGATGTGAGATACGAAGTTTTCGGACGCAGCGGAAGCTGGAAATAGTTTTGAACGAAGCAACATGTATTATCGTTATTCCTGTGATGTATCTAATCGATCCTTACTTATCTGTCATGTTATTTGACGTTACGATGGACTCCAGTAACTCTGATTTGAGATACGAAGTTCTCGCACTCAGCAGAAGCTGGAAATAGTTTTGAACGAAACATCACGTATTAGCGTTGTTCCTGTGATGTATCTAATCGATCCTTACGTATTTATCATGTTATTTGACGTTACGATGGACTCCAGTAACTCTGACGTGAGATACGAAGTTTTCGGACTCAGCGGAAGCTGGAAATAGTTTTGAACGAAATAACACGTATAAGCGTTGTTCCTGTGATGTATCTAATTGATCCTTACTTATCTAATATGTTAATTGACGTTTCGACGGACTCCAGTAACTCTTATGTGAGATACGAAGTTCTCGCACTCAGCAGAAGCTGGAAATAGTTTTGAACGAAACAACACGTATTAGCGTTGTTCATGTGATGTATCTAATCGATCCTTACTTATCTAATATGTTATTTGACGATTCAACGAACTCCAGTAACTCTGATGTGAGATACGAACTTTTCGGACGCAGCGGAAGCTGGAAATAGTTTTGAACGAAATAACACGTATTAGCGTTCTTCCTGTAATGTATCTAATCGATCCTTACTTATCCAATATGTTAATTGACGTTCCAACGGACTCCAGTAACTCAGATGTGAGATACGAAGTTCTCGCACTCAGCAGAAGCTGGAAATAGTTTTGAACGAAACAACACGTATTAGCATTGTTCCTGTGATGTATCTAATCGATCCTTACTTATCTATCATGTTATTTGACTTTACGATGGACTCCAGTAACTCTGATGTGAGATACGAAGTTTTCGGACGCAGCGGAAGCTGGAAATAGTTTTGAACGAAATAACACGTATTAGCGTTGTTCCTGTGATGTATCTAATCGATCCTTACTTCTCTAATATGTTAATTGAACTTTCAACGGACTCCAGTAACTCTGATGTCAGATACGAAGTTCTCGCACTCAGCAGAAGCTGGAAATAGTTTTGAACGAAACCACACGTATTAGCATTGTTCCTGTGATGTATCTAATCGATCCTTACTTATCTAATATGTTATTTGATGTTTCAAAGGACCCCAGTAACTCTGATGTGGGATACGAAGTTCTCGCACTCAGCAGAAGCTGGAAATAGTTTTGAACGAAACAACACGTATTAGCATTGTTCCTGTGATGTATCTAATCGATCCTTACTTATCTATCATGTTATTTGACTTTACGATGGACTCCAGTAACTCTGATGTGAGATACGAAGTTTTGGGACGCAGCGAAAGCTGGAAAGAGCTTTGAACGAAATAACACGTATTAGCGTTGTTCCTGTGATGTATCTAATCGATCCTTACTTATCTAATATGTTGTTTGAGGTTTCAACGGACTCCAGTAACTCTGATGTGAGATACGAAGTTCTCGCACTCAGCAGAAGCTGGAAATAGTTTTGAACGAAACAACAAGTATTAGCATTGTTCCTGTGATGTATCTAATCGATCCTTACTTATCTATCATGTTATTTGACTTTACGATGGACTCCAGTAACTCTGATGTGAGATACGAAGTTTTCGGACGCAGCGTAAGCTGGAAATAGTTTTGAACGAAATAACACGTATTAGCGTTGTTCCTGTGATGTATCTAATCGATCCTTACTTATAGAATATGTTAATTGAACTTTCAACGGACTCCAGTAACTCTGATGTGAGATACGAAGTTCTCGCACTCAGCAGAAGCTGGAAATAGTTTTGAACGAAACCACACGTATTAGCATTGTTCCTGTGATGTATCTAATCGATCCTTACTTATCTAATATGTTATTTGACGTTTCAAAGGACTCCAGTAACTCTGATGTGGGATACGAAATTCTCGCACTCAGCAGAAGCTGGAAATAGTTTTGAACGAAACAACACGTATTAGCATTGTTCCTGTGATGTATCTAATCGATCCTTACTTATCTATCATGTTATTTGACTTTACGATGGACTCCAGTAACTCTGATGTGAGATACGAAGTTTTCGGACGCAGCGGAAGCTGGAAATAGTTTTGAACGAAATAACACGTATTAGCGTTGTTCCTGTGATGTATCTAATCGATCCTTACTTATCCAATATGTTATTTGACGTTTCAACGGACTCCAGTAACTCTGATGTGAGATACGAAGTTCTCGCACTCAGCAGAAGCTGGAAATAGTTTTGAACGAAACAACACGTATTAGCTTTGTTCCTGTGATGTATCTAATCGATCCTTACTTATCTGTCATGTTATTTGACGTTACGATGGACTCCAGTAACTCTGATTTGAGATACGAAGTTCTCGCACTCAGCAGAAGCTGGAAATAGTTTTGAACGAAATAACACGTATTAGCGTTGTTCCTGTGATGTATCTAATCGATCCTTACTTATCCAATATCTTATTTGACGTTTCAACGGACTCCAGTAACTCTGATGTGAGATACGAAGTTCTCGCACTCAGCAGAAGCTGGAAATAGTTTTGAACGAAACAACACGTATTAGCGTTGTTCCTGTGATGTATCTAATCGATCCTTACGTATCTATCATGTTATTTGACGTTACGATGGACTCCAGTAACTCTGAAGTGAGATACGAAGTTTTCGGACGCAGCGGAAGCTGGAAATAGTTTTGAACGAAATAACACGTATAAGCGTTGTTCCTGTGATGTATCTAATCGATCCTTACTTATCTAATATGTTAATTGACGTTTCAACGGACTCCAGTATCTCTGATGTGAGATACGAATTTCTCGCACTCAGCAGAAGCTGGAAATAGTTTTGAACGAAACAACACGTATTAGCATTGTTCCTGTGATATATCTAATCGATCCTTACTTATCTAATATGTTATTTGACGTTTCAACGGACTCCAGTAACTCTTATGTGAGATACGAAGTTCTCGCACTCAGCAGAAGCTGGAAATAGTTTTGAACGACACAACACGTATTAGCGTTATTCCTGTGATGTATCCAATCGATCCTTACTTATCTATTACGTTATTTGACGTTACGATGGACTCCAGTAACTCTGATGTGAGATACGAAGTTTTCGGACGCAGCGGAAGCTGGAAATAGTTTTGAACGAAACAACACGTATTAGCGTATTCCTGTGATGTATGAAATCGATCCTTACTTATCTATTACGTTATTTGACGTTACGATGGACTCCAGTAACTCTGATGTGATATACGAAGTTTTCGGACGCACCGGAAGCTGGAAATAGTTTTGAAGGAAATAACACGTATTATCGTTGTTTCTGTGATGTATCTAATCGATCCTTACTTATCTAATATGTTGTTTGATGTTTCAACGGACTCCAGTAACTCTGATGTGAGATACGAAGTTCTAGCACTCAGCAGAAGCTGGAAATAGTTTTGAACGAAACAACACGTATTAGCATTGTTCCTGTGATGTATCTAATCGATCCTTACTTATCTAATATGTTATTTGACGTTTCAACGGACTCCAGTAACTCTGATGTGAGATACGAAGTTCTCGCACTCAGCAGAATCTGGAAACAGTTTTGAACGAAACAACACGTATTGGCATTGTTCCTGTGATGTATCTAATCGATCCTTACTTATCTATCATGTTATTTGACGTTACGATGGACTCCAGTAACTCTGATGTGAGATACGAAGTTCTCGGACGCAGCGGAAGCTGGAAATAGTTTTGAACGAAATAACACGTATTAGCGTTGCTCCTGTGATGTATCTAATCGATCCTTACTTATCTAATATGTTATTTGACGTTTCAACGGACTCCAGTAACTCTGATGTGAGATACGAAGTTCTCGCACTCAGCAGAAGCTGGAAATAGTTTTGAACGAAACAACACGTATTAGCATTGTTCCTTGATATATCTAATCGATCCTTACTTATCTAATATGTTATTTGACGTTTCAACGGACTCCAGTAACTCTGATGTGTGATACGAAGTTCTCGCACTCAGCAGAAGCTGGAAATAGTTTTGAACGAAACAACACGTATTAGCATTGTTCCTGTGATGTATCTAATCGATCCTTACTTATCTATCATGTTATTTGACGTTACGATGGACTCCAATAACTCTGATGTGAGACACGAAGTTTTCGGACGCAGCGGAAGCTGGAAATAGTTTTGAACGAAGCAACATGTATTAGCGTTATTCCTGTGATGTATCTAATCGATCCTTACTTATCTGTCATGTTATTTGACGTTACGATGGACTCCAGTAACTCTGATTTGAGATACGAAGTTCTCGCACTCAGCAGAAGCTGTACATAGTTTTGAACGAAACAACACGTATTAGCGTTGTTCCTGTGATGTATCTAATCGATCCTTACGTATCTATCATGTTATTTGACGTTACGATGTACTCCAGTAACTCTGACGTGAGATACGAAGTTCTCGGACGCAGCGGAAGCTGGAAATAGTTTTGAACGAAATAACACGTATAAGCGTTGTTCCTGTGATGTATCTAATCGATCCTTACTTATCTAATATGTTAATTGAAGTTTCAACGGACTCCAGTAACTCTGATGTGAGATACGAATTTCTCGCACTCAGCAGAAGCTGGAAATAGTTTTGAACGAAACAACACGTATTAGCATTGTTCCTGTGATATATCTAATCGATCCTTACTTATCTAATATGTTATTTGACGTTTCAACGGACTCCAGTAACTCTGATGTGAGATACGAAGTTCTCGCACTCAGCAGAAGCTGGAAATAGTTTTGAACGACACAACACGTATTAGCGTTATTCCTGTGATGTATCTAATCGATCCTTACTTATCTATTACGTTATTTGACGTTACGATGGACTCCAGTAACTCTGATGTGATATACGAAGTTTTCGGACGCACCGGAAGCTGGAAATAGTTTTGAAGGAAATAACACGTATTATCGTTGTTTCTGTGATGTATCTAATCGATCCTTACTTATCTAATATGTTGTTTGATGTTTCAACGGACTCCAGTAACTCTGATGTGAGATACGAAGTTCTAGCACTCAGCAGAAGCTGGAAATAGTTTTGAACGAAACAACACGTATTAGCATTGTTCCTGTGATGTATCTAATCGATCCTTACTTATCTAATATGTTATTTGACGTTTCAAAGGACTCCAGTAACTCTGATGTGAGATACGAAGTTCTCGCACTCAGCAGAATCTGGAAATAGTTTTGAACGAAACAACACGTATCGGCATTGTTCCTGTGATGTATCTAATCGATCCTTACTTATCTATCATGTTATTTGACGTTACGATGGACTCCAGTAACTCTGATGTGAGATACGAAGTTCTCGGACGCAGCGGAAGCTGGAAATAGTTTTGAACGAAATAACACGTATTAGCGTTGTTCCTGTGATGTATCTAATCGATCCTTACTTATCTAATATGTTATTTGACGTTTCAAGGGACTCCAGTAACTCTGATGTGAGATACGAAGTTCTCGCACTCAGCAGAAGCTGGAAATAGTTTTGAACGAAACAACACGTATTAGCATTGTTCCTGTGATGTATCTAATCGATCCTTACTTATCTATCATGTTATTTGACGTTACGATGGACTCCAGTAACTCTGATGTGAGATACGAAGTTTTCGGACGCAGCGGAAGCTGGAAATAGTTTTGAACGAAATAACACGTATTATCGTTGTTCCTGTGATGTATCTAATCGATCCTTACTTATCTAATATGTTATTTGACGTTTCAACGGACTCCAGTAACTCTGATGTGAGATACGAATTTCTCGCACTCAGCAAAAGCTGGAAATAGTTTTGAACGAAACAACACGTATAAGCATTGTTCCTGTGATGTATCTAATCGATCCTTACTTATCTATCATGTTATTTGACGTTACGATGGACTCCAGTAACTCTGATGTGAGATACGAAGTTTTCGGACGCAGCGGAAGCTGGAAATAGTTTTGAACGAAATAACACGTATTAGCGTTGTTCCTGTGATGTATCTAATCGATCCTTACTTATCTAATATGTTAATTGACGTTTCAACGGACTCCAGTAACTCTGATGTGAGATACGAAGATCTCGCACTCAGCAGAAGCTGGAAATAGTTTTGAACGAAACAACACGTATTAGCTTTGTTCCTGTGATGTATCTAATCGATCCTTACTTATCTATCATGTTATTTGACGTTACGATGGACTCCAGTAACTCTGATGTGAGATACGAAGTTCTCGGACGCAGCGGAAGCTGGAAATAGTTTTGAACGAAATAACACCTATTAGCGTTGTTCCTGTGATGTATCTAATCGATCCTTACTTATCTAATATGTTAATTGACGTTTCAACGGACTCCAGTAACTCTGATGTGAGATACGAAGTTCTCGCACTCAGCAGAAGCTGGAAATAGTTTTGAACGAAACAACACCTATTAGCATTGTTCCTGTGATGTATCTAATCGATCCTTACTTATCTATCATGTTATTTGACGTTACGATGTACTCCAGTAACTCTGATGTGAGATACGAAGTTTTCGGACGCAGCGGAAGCTGGAAATAGTTTTGAACGAAACAACACGTATTAGCATTGTTCCTGTGATGTATCTAATCGATCCTTACTTATCTATCATGTTATTTGACGTTAAGATGGGCTCCAGTAACTCTGATGTGAGATACGAAGTCTTCGGACGCAGCGAAAGCTGGAAATAGTTTTGAACGAAACAACACGTATTAGCGTTGTTCCTGTGATGTATCTAATCGATCCTTACTTATCTATCATGTTATTTGACGTTACGATGGACTCCAATAACTCTGATGTGAGATACAAAGTTTTCGGACGCAGCGGAAGCTGGAAATAGTTTTGAACGAAGCAACATGTATTAGCGTTATTCCTGTGATGTATCTAATCTATCCTTACTTATCTGTCATGTTATTTGACGTTACGATGGACTCCAGTAACTCTGATTTGAGATACGAAGTTCTCGCACTCAGCAGAAGCTGGAAATAGTTTTGAACGAAACAACACGTATTAGCGTTGTTCCTGTGATGTATCTAATCGATCCTTACGTATCTATCATGTTATTTGACGTTACGATGGACTCCAGTAACTCTGATGTGAGATACGAAGTTTTCGGACGCAGCGGAAGCTGGAAATAGTTTTGAACGAAACAACACGTATTAGCATTGTTGCTGTGATGTATCTAATCGATCCTTACTTATCCAATATGTTATTTGACGTTTCAACGGACTCCAGTAACTCTGATGTGAGATACGAAGTTCTCGCACTCAGCAGAAGCTGGAAATAGTTTTGAACGAAACAACACGTATTAGCTTTGTTCCTGTGATGTATCTAATCGATCCTTACTTATCTATCATGTTATTTGACGTTACGATGGACTCCAGTAACTCTGATGTGAGATACGAAGTTCTCGGACGCAGCGGAAGCTGGAAATAGTTTTGAACGAAATAACACGTATTAGCATTGTTGCTGTGATGTATCTAATCGATCCTTACTTATCCAATATGTTATTTGACGTTTCAACGGACTCCAGTAACTCTGATGTGAGATACGAAGTTCTCGCACTCAGCAGAAGCTGGAAATAGTTTTGAACGAAACAACACGTATTAGCTTTGTTCCTGTGATGTATCTAATCGATCCTTACTTATCTATCATGTTATTTGACGTTACGATGGACTCCAGTAACTCTGATGTGAGATACGAAGTTTTCGGACGCAGCGGAATCTGGAAATAGTTTTGAACGAAATAACACGTATTTGCGTTGCTCCTGTGATGTATCTAATCGATCCTTACTTATCTATCATGTTATTTGACGTTACGATGGACTCCAGTAACTCTGATGTGAGATACGAAGTTTTCGGACGCAGCGGAAGCTGGAAATAGTTTTGAACGAAACAACACGTATTAGCATTGTTCCTGTGATGTATCTAATCGATCCTTACTTATCTATCATGTTATTTAACGTTACGATGGACTCCAGTAACTCTGATGTGAGATACGAAGTCTTCGGACGCAGCGAAAGCTGGAAATAGTTTTGAACGAAACAACAGGTATTAGCGTTGTTCCTGTGATGTATCTAATCGATCCTTACTTATCTAATATGTTATTTGACGTTTCAACGGACTCCAGTAACTCTGATGTGAGATACGAAGTTCTCGCACTCAGCAGAAGCTGGAAATAGTTTTGAACGAAACAACACGTATTAGCAATGTTCCTGTGATGTATCTAATCGATCCTTACTTATCTATCATGTTATTTGACGTTACGATGGACTCCAATATCTCTGATGTGAGATACGAAGTTTTCGGACGCAGCGGAAGCTGGAAATAGTTTTGAACGAAGCAACATGTATTAGCGTTATTCCTGTGATGTATCTAATCGATCCTTACTTATCTGTCACGTTACTTGACGTTACGATGGACTCCAGTAACTCTGATTTGAGATACGAAGTTCTCGCACTCAGCAGAAGCTGGAAATAGTTTTGAACGAAACAACACGTATTAGCGTTGTTCCTGTGATGTATCTAATCGATCCTTACGTATCTATCATGATATTTGACGTTACGATGGACTCCAGTAACTCTGACGTGAGATACGAAGTTTTCGGACGCAGCGGAAGCTGGAAATAGTTTTGAACGAAATAACACGTATAAGCGTTGTTCCTGTGATGTATCTAATCGATCTTTACTTATCTAATATGTTATTTGACGTTTCAACGGACTCCAGTAACTCTGATGTGAGATACGAAGTTCTCGCACTCAGCAGAAGCTGGAAATAGTTTTGAACGAAACAACACGTATTAGCATTGTTCCTGTGATATATCTAATCGATCCTTACTTATCTAATATGTTATTTGACGTTTCAACGGACTCCAGTAACTCTGATGTGAGATACGAAGTTCTCGCACTCAGCAGAAGCTGGAAATAGTTTTGAACGAAACAACACGTATTAGCATTGTTCCTGTGATGTATCTAATCGATCCTTACTTATCTATCATGTTATTTGACGTTACGATGGACTCCAATAACTCTGATGTGAGATACGAAGTTTTCGGACGCAGCGGAAGCTGGAAATAGTTTTGAACGAAGCAACATGTATTATCGTTATTCCTGTGATGTATCTAATCGATCCTTACTTATCTGTCATGTTATTTGACGTTACGATGGACTCCAGTAACTCTGATTTGAGATACGAAGTTCTCGCACTCAGCAGAAGCTGGAAATAGTTTTGAACGAAACATCACGTATTAGCGTTGTTCCTGTGATGTATCTAATCGATCCTTACGTATTTATCATGTTATTTGACGTTACGATGGACTCCAGTAACTCTGACGTGAGATACGAAGTTTTCGGACTCAGCGGAAGCTGGAAATAGTTTTGAACGAAATAACACGTATAAGCGTTGTTCCTGTGATGTATCTAATTGATCCTTACTTATCTAATATGTTAATTGACGTTTCGACGGACTCCAGTAACTCTTATGTGAGATACGAAGTTCTCGCACTCAGCAGAAGCTGGAAATAGTTTTGAACGAAACAACACGTATTAGCGTTGTTCATGTGATGTATCTAATCGATCCTTACTTATCTAATATGTTATTTGACGATTCAACGAACTCCAGTAACTCTGATGTGAGATACGAACTTTTCGGACGCAGCGGAAGCTGGAAATAGTTTTGAACGAAATAACACGTATTAGCGTTCTTCCTGTAATGTATCTAATCGATCCTTACTTATCCAATATGTTAATTGACGTTCCAACGGACTCCAGTAACTCAGATGTGAGATACGAAGTTCTCGCACTCAGCAGAAGCTGGAAATAGTTTTGAACGAAACAACACGTATTAGCATTGTTCCTGTGATGTATCTAATCGATCCTTACTTATCTATCATGTTATTTGACTTTACGATGGACTCCAGTAACTCTGATGTGAGATACGAAGTTTTCGGACGCAGCGGAAGCTGGAAATAGTTTTGAACGAAATAACACGTATTAGCGTTGTTCCTGTGATGTATCTAATCGATCCTTACTTCTCTAATATGTTAATTGAACTTTCAACGGACTCCAGTAACTCTGATGTCAGATACGAAGTTCTCGCACTCAGCAGAAGCTGGAAATAGTTTTGAACGAAACCACACGTATTAGCATTGTTCCTGTGATGTATCTAATCGATCCTTACTTATCTAATATGTTATTTGATGTTTCAAAGGACCCCAGTAACTCTGATGTGGGATACGAAGTTCTCGCACTCAGCAGAAGCTGGAAATAGTTTTGAACGAAACAACACGTATTAGCATTGTTCCTGTGATGTATCTAATCGATCCTTACTTATCTATCATGTTATTTGACTTTACGATGGACTCCAGTAACTCTGATGTGAGATACGAAGTTTTGGGACGCAGCGAAAGCTGGAAAGAGCTTTGAACGAAATAACACGTATTAGCGTTGTTCCTGTGATGTATCTAATCGATCCTTACTTATCTAATATGTTGTTTGAGGTTTCAACGGACTCCAGTAACTCTGATGTGAGATACGAAGTTCTCGCACTCAGCAGAAGCTGGAAATAGTTTTGAACGAAACAACAAGTATTAGCATTGTTCCTGTGATGTATCTAATCGATCCTTACTTATCTATCATGTTATTTGACTTTACGATGGACTCCAGTAACTCTGATGTGAGATACGAAGTTTTCGGACGCAGCGTAAGCTGGAAATAGTTTTGAACGAAATAACACGTATTAGCGTTGTTCCTGTGATGTATCTAATCGATCCTTACTTATAGAATATGTTAATTGAACTTTCAACGGACTCCAGTAACTCTGATGTGAGATACGAAGTTCTCGCACTCAGCAGAAGCTGGAAATAGTTTTGAACGAAACCACACGTATTAGCATTGTTCCTGTGATGTATCTAATCGATCCTTACTTATCTAATATGTTATTTGACGTTTCAAAGGACTCCAGTAACTCTGATGTGGGATACGAAATTCTCGCACTCAGCAGAAGCTGGAAATAGTTTTGAACGAAACAACACGTATTAGCATTGTTCCTGTGATGTATCTAATCGATCCTTACTTATCTATCATGTTATTTGACTTTACGATGGACTCCAGTAACTCTGATGTGAGATACGAAGTTTTCGGACGCAGCGGAAGCTGGAAATAGTTTTGAACGAAATAACACGTATTAGCGTTGTTCCTGTGATGTATCTAATCGATCCTTACTTATCCAATATGTTATTTGACGTTTCAACGGACTCCAGTAACTCTGATGTGAGATACGAAGTTCTCGCACTCAGCAGAAGCTGGAAATAGTTTTGAACGAAACAACACGTATTAGCTTTGTTCCTGTGATGTATCTAATCGATCCTTACTTATCTGTCATGTTATTTGACGTTACGATGGACTCCAGTAACTCTGATTTGAGATACGAAGTTCTCGCACTCAGCAGAAGCTGGAAATAGTTTTGAACGAAATAACACGTATTAGCGTTGTTCCTGTGATGTATCTAATCGATCCTTACTTATCCAATATCTTATTTGACGTTTCAACGGACTCCAGTAACTCTGATGTGAGATACGAAGTTCTCGCACTCAGCAGAAGCTGGAAATAGTTTTGAACGAAACAACACGTATTAGCGTTGTTCCTGTGATGTATCTAATCGATCCTTACGTATCTATCATGTTATTTGACGTTACGATGGACTCCAGTAACTCTGAAGTGAGATACGAAGTTTTCGGACGCAGCGGAAGCTGGAAATAGTTTTGAACGAAATAACACGTATAAGCGTTGTTCCTGTGATGTATCTAATCGATCCTTACTTATCTAATATGTTAATTGACGTTTCAACGGACTCCAGTATCTCTGATGTGAGATACGAATTTCTCGCACTCAGCAGAAGCTGGAAATAGTTTTGAACGAAACAACACGTATTAGCATTGTTCCTGTGATATATCTAATCGATCCTTACTTATCTAATATGTTATTTGACGTTTCAACGGACTCCAGTAACTCTTATGTGAGATACGAAGTTCTCGCACTCAGCAGAAGCTGGAAATAGTTTTGAACGACACAACACGTATTAGCGTTATTCCTGTGATGTATCCAATCGATCCTTACTTATCTATTACGTTATTTGACGTTACGATGGACTCCAGTAACTCTGATGTGAGATACGAAGTTTTCGGACGCAGCGGAAGCTGGAAATAGTTTTGAACGAAACAACACGTATTAGCGTATTCCTGTGATGTATGAAATCGATCCTTACTTATCTATTACGTTATTTGACGTTACGATGGACTCCAGTAACTCTGATGTGATATACGAAGTTTTCGGACGCACCGGAAGCTGGAAATAGTTTTGAAGGAAATAACACGTATTATCGTTGTTTCTGTGATGTATCTAATCGATCCTTACTTATCTAATATGTTGTTTGATGTTTCAACGGACTCCAGTAACTCTGATGTGAGATACGAAGTTCTAGCACTCAGCAGAAGCTGGAAATAGTTTTGAACGAAACAACACGTATTAGCATTGTTCCTGTGATGTATCTAATCGATCCTTACTTATCTAATATGTTATTTGACGTTTCAACGGACTCCAGTAACTCTGATGTGAGATACGAAGTTCTCGCACTCAGCAGAATCTGGAAACAGTTTTGAACGAAACAACACGTATTGGCATTGTTCCTGTGATGTATCTAATCGATCCTTACTTATCTATCATGTTATTTGACGTTACGATGGACTCCAGTAACTCTGATGTGAGATACGAAGTTCTCGGACGCAGCGGAAGCTGGAAATAGTTTTGAACGAAATAACACGTATTAGCGTTGCTCCTGTGATGTATCTAATCGATCCTTACTTATCTAATATGTTATTTGACGTTTCAACGGACTCCAGTAACTCTGATGTGAGATACGAAGTTCTCGCACTCAGCAGAAGCTGGAAATAGTTTTGAACGAAACAACACGTATTAGCATTGTTCCTTGATATATCTAATCGATCCTTACTTATCTAATATGTTATTTGACGTTTCAACGGACTCCAGTAACTCTGATGTGTGATACGAAGTTCTCGCACTCAGCAGAAGCTGGAAATAGTTTTGAACGAAACAACACGTATTAGCATTGTTCCTGTGATGTATCTAATCGATCCTTACTTATCTATCATGTTATTTGACGTTACGATGGACTCCAATAACTCTGATGTGAGACACGAAGTTTTCGGACGCAGCGGAAGCTGGAAATAGTTTTGAACGAAGCAACATGTATTAGCGTTATTCCTGTGATGTATCTAATCGATCCTTACTTATCTGTCATGTTATTTGACGTTACGATGGACTCCAGTAACTCTGATTTGAGATACGAAGTTCTCGCACTCAGCAGAAGCTGTACATAGTTTTGAACGAAACAACACGTATTAGCGTTGTTCCTGTGATGTATCTAATCGATCCTTACGTATCTATCATGTTATTTGACGTTACGATGTACTCCAGTAACTCTGACGTGAGATACGAAGTTCTCGGACGCAGCGGAAGCTGGAAATAGTTTTGAACGAAATAACACGTATAAGCGTTGTTCCTGTGATGTATCTAATCGATCCTTACTTATCTAATATGTTAATTGAAGTTTCAACGGACTCCAGTAACTCTGATGTGAGATACGAATTTCTCGCACTCAGCAGAAGCTGGAAATAGTTTTGAACGAAACAACACGTATTAGCATTGTTCCTGTGATATATCTAATCGATCCTTACTTATCTAATATGTTATTTGACGTTTCAACGGACTCCAGTAACTCTGATGTGAGATACGAAGTTCTCGCACTCAGCAGAAGCTGGAAATAGTTTTGAACGACACAACACGTATTAGCGTTATTCCTGTGATGTATCTAATCGATCCTTACTTATCTATTACGTTATTTGACGTTACGATGGACTCCAGTAACTCTGATGTGATATACGAAGTTTTCGGACGCACCGGAAGCTGGAAATAGTTTTGAAGGAAATAACACGTATTATCGTTGTTTCTGTGATGTATCTAATCGATCCTTACTTATCTAATATGTTGTTTGATGTTTCAACGGACTCCAGTAACTCTGATGTGAGATACGAAGTTCTAGCACTCAGCAGAAGCTGGAAATAGTTTTGAACGAAACAACACGTATTAGCATTGTTCCTGTGATGTATCTAATCGATCCTTACTTATCTAATATGTTATTTGACGTTTCAAAGGACTCCAGTAACTCTGATGTGAGATACGAAGTTCTCGCACTCAGCAGAATCTGGAAATAGTTTTGAACGAAACAACACGTATCGGCATTGTTCCTGTGATGTATCTAATCGATCCTTACTTATCTATCATGTTATTTGACGTTACGATGGACTCCAGTAACTCTGATGTGAGATACGAAGTTCTCGGACGCAGCGGAAGCTGGAAATAGTTTTGAACGAAATAACACGTATTAGCGTTGTTCCTGTGATGTATCTAATCGATCCTTACTTATCTAATATGTTATTTGACGTTTCAAGGGACTCCAGTAACTCTGATGTGAGATACGAAGTTCTCGCACTCAGCAGAAGCTGGAAATAGTTTTGAACGAAACAACACGTATTAGCATTGTTCCTGTGATGTATCTAATCGATCCTTACTTATCTATCATGTTATTTGACGTTACGATGGACTCCAGTAACTCTGATGTGAGATACGAAGTTTTCGGACGCAGCGGAAGCTGGAAATAGTTTTGAACGAAATAACACGTATTATCGTTGTTCCTGTGATGTATCTAATCGATCCTTACTTATCTAATATGTTATTTGACGTTTCAACGGACTCCAGTAACTCTGATGTGAGATACGAATTTCTCGCACTCAGCAAAAGCTGGAAATAGTTTTGAACGAAACAACACGTATAAGCATTGTTCCTGTGATGTATCTAATCGATCCTTACTTATCTATCATGTTATTTGACGTTACGATGGACTCCAGTAACTCTGATGTGAGATACGAAGTTTTCGGACGCAGCGGAAGCTGGAAATAGTTTTGAACGAAATAACACGTATTAGCGTTGTTCCTGTGATGTATCTAATCGATCCTTACTTATCTAATATGTTAATTGACGTTTCAACGGACTCCAGTAACTCTGATGTGAGATACGAAGATCTCGCACTCAGCAGAAGCTGGAAATAGTTTTGAACGAAACAACACGTATTAGCTTTGTTCCTGTGATGTATCTAATCGATCCTTACTTATCTATCATGTTATTTGACGTTACGATGGACTCCAGTAACTCTGATGTGAGATACGAAGTTCTCGGACGCAGCGGAAGCTGGAAATAGTTTTGAACGAAATAACACCTATTAGCGTTGTTCCTGTGATGTATCTAATCGATCCTTACTTATCTAATATGTTAATTGACGTTTCAACGGACTCCAGTAACTCTGATGTGAGATACGAAGTTCTCGCACTCAGCAGAAGCTGGAAATAGTTTTGAACGAAACAACACCTATTAGCATTGTTCCTGTGATGTATCTAATCGATCCTTACTTATCTATCATGTTATTTGACGTTACGATGTACTCCAGTAACTCTGATGTGAGATACGAAGTTTTCGGACGCAGCGGAAGCTGGAAATAGTTTTGAACGAAACAACACGTATTAGCATTGTTCCTGTGATGTATCTAATCGATCCTTACTTATCTATCATGTTATTTGACGTTAAGATGGGCTCCAGTAACTCTGATGTGAGATACGAAGTCTTCGGACGCAGCGAAAGCTGGAAATAGTTTTGAACGAAACAACACGTATTAGCGTTGTTCCTGTGATGTATCTAATCGATCCTTACTTATCTATCATGTTATTTGACGTTACGATGGACTCCAATAACTCTGATGTGAGATACAAAGTTTTCGGACGCAGCGGAAGCTGGAAATAGTTTTGAACGAAGCAACATGTATTAGCGTTATTCCTGTGATGTATCTAATCTATCCTTACTTATCTGTCATGTTATTTGACGTTACGATGGACTCCAGTAACTCTGATTTGAGATACGAAGTTCTCGCACTCAGCAGAAGCTGGAAATAGTTTTGAACGAAACAACACGTATTAGCGTTGTTCCTGTGATGTATCTAATCGATCCTTACGTATCTATCATGTTATTTGACGTTACGATGGACTCCAGTAACTCTGATGTGAGATACGAAGTTTTCGGACGCAGCGGAAGCTGGAAATAGTTTTGAACGAAACAACACGTATTAGCATTGTTGCTGTGATGTATCTAATCGATCCTTACTTATCCAATATGTTATTTGACGTTTCAACGGACTCCAGTAACTCTGATGTGAGATACGAAGTTCTCGCACTCAGCAGAAGCTGGAAATAGTTTTGAACGAAACAACACGTATTAGCTTTGTTCCTGTGATGTATCTAATCGATCCTTACTTATCTATCATGTTATTTGACGTTACGATGGACTCCAGTAACTCTGATGTGAGATACGAAGTTCTCGGACGCAGCGGAAGCTGGAAATAGTTTTGAACGAAATAACACGTATTAGCATTGTTGCTGTGATGTATCTAATCGATCCTTACTTATCCAATATGTTATTTGACGTTTCAACGGACTCCAGTAACTCTGATGTGAGATACGAAGTTCTCGCACTCAGCAGAAGCTGGAAATAGTTTTGAACGAAACAACACGTATTAGCTTTGTTCCTGTGATGTATCTAATCGATCCTTACTTATCTATCATGTTATTTGACGTTACGATGGACTCCAGTAACTCTGATGTGAGATACGAAGTTTTCGGACGCAGCGGAATCTGGAAATAGTTTTGAACGAAATAACACGTATTTGCGTTGCTCCTGTGATGTATCTAATCGATCCTTACTTATCTAATATGCTATTTGACGTTTCAACGGACTCCAGTAACTCTGATGTGAGATACGAAGTTCTCGCACTCAGCAGAAGCTGGAAATAGTTTTGAACGAAACAACACCTATTAGCATTGTTCCTGTGATGTATCTAATCGATCCTTACTTATCTATCATGTTATTTGACGTTACGATGGACTCCAGTAACTCTGATGTGAGATACGAAGTTTTCGGACGCAGCGGAAGCTGGAAATAGTTTTGAACGAAACAACACGTATTAGCATTGTTCCTGTGATGTATCTAATCGATCCTTACTTATCTATCATGTTATTTGACCTTACGATGGACTCCAGTAACTCTGATGTAAGATACGAAGTCTTCGGACGCAGCGAAAGCTGGAAATAGTTTTGAACGAAACAACACGTATTAGCGTTGTTCCTGTGATGTATCTAATCGATCCTTACTTATCTAATATGTTATTTGACGTTTCAACGTACTCCAGTAACTCTGATGTGAGATACGAAGTTCTCGCACTCAGCAGAAGCTGGAAATAATTTTGAACGAAACAACACGTATTAGCATTGTTCCTGTGATGTATCTAATCGATCCTTACTTATCTATCATGTTATTTGACGTTACGATGGACTCCAATATCTCTGGTGTGAGATACGAAGTTTTCGGCCGCAGCGGAAGCTGGAAATAGTTTTGAACGAAGCAAAATGTATTAGCGTTATTCCTGTGATGTATCTAATCGATCCTTACTTATCTGTCATGTTATTTGACTTTACGATGGACTCCAGTAACTCTGATTTGAGACACGAAGTTCTCGCACTCAGCAGAAGCTGGAAATAGTTTTGAACGAAACAACACCTATTAGCGTTGTTCCTGTGATGTATCTAATCGATCCTTACTTATCTATCATGTTATTTGACGTTACGATGGACTCCAGTAACTCTGATGTGAGATACGAAGTTTTCGGACGCAGCGGAAGCTGGAAATAGTTTTGAACGAAACAACACGTATTAGCATTGTTCCTGTGATGTATCTAATCGATCCTTACTTATCTATCATGTTATATGACGTTACGATGGACTCCAGTAACTCTGCTGTGAGATACGAAGTTCTTGGACGCAGCGGAAGCTGGAAATAGTTTTGAACGAAATAACACGTATTAGCGTTGTTCCTGTGATGTATCTAATCGATCCTTACTTATCTAATATGTTATTTGAGGTTTCAACGGACTCCAGTAACTCTGATGTGAGATACGAAGTTCTCGCACTCAGCAGAAGCTGGAAATAGTTTTGAACGACACAACACGTATTAGCATTGTTCCTGTGATATATCTAATCGATCCTTACTTATCTAATATGTTATTTGACGTTTCAACGGACTCCAGTAACTCTGATGTGAGATACGAAGTTCTCGCATTCAGCAGAAGCTGGAAATAGTTTTGAACGACACAACACGTATTAGCGTTATTCCTGTGATGTATCTAATCGATCCTTACTTATCTATTACCTTATTTGACGTTACGATGGACTCCAGTAACTCTGATGTGAGATACGAAGTTTTCGGACGCAGCGGAAGCTGGAAATAGTTTTGAACGAAACAACACGTATTAACGTTATTCCTGTGATGTATCTAATCGATCCTTACTTATCTATCATGTTATATGACGTTACGATGGACTCCAGTAACTCTGCTGTGAGATACGAAGTTCTCGGACGCAGCGGAAGCTGGAAATAGTTTTGAACGAAATAACACGTATTAGCGTTGTTCCTGTGATGTATCTAATCGATCCTTACTTATCTAATATGATATTTGACGTTTCAACGGACTCCAGTAACTCTGATGTGAGATACGAAGTTCTCGCACTCAGCAGAAGCTGGAAATAGTTTTGAACGACACAACACGTATTAGCATTGTTCCTGTGATATATCTAATCGATCCTTACTTATCTAATATGTTATTTGACGTTTCAACGGACTCCAGTAACTCTGATGTGAGATACGAAGTTCTCGCACTCAGCAGAAGCTGGAAATAGTTTTGAACGACACAACACGTATTAGCGTTATTCCTGTGATGTATCTAATCGATCCTTACTTATCTATTACGTTATTTGACGTTACGATGGACTCCAGTAACTCTGATGTGAGATACGAAGTTTTCGGACGCAGCGGAAGCTGGAAATAGTTTTGAACGAAACAACACGTATTAACGTTATTCCTGTGATGTATCTAATCGATCCTTACTTATCTATTACGTTATTTGACGTTACGATGGACTCCAGTAACTCTGATGTGAGATACGAAGTTTTCGGACGCAGCGGAAGCTGGAAATAGTTTTGAACGACACAATACGTATTAGCGTTATTCCTGTGATGTATGAAATCGATCCTTACTTATCTATTACGTTATTTGACGTTACGATGGACTCCAGTAACTCTGATGTGATATACGAAGTTTTCGTACGCACCGGAAGCTGGAAATAGTTTTGAAGGAAATAACACGTATTATCGTTGTTCCTGTGATGTATCTAATCGATCCTTACTTATCTAATATGTTATTTGACGATTCAACGGACTCCAGTAACTCTGATGTGAGATACGAAGTTCTCGCACTCAGCAGAAGCTGGAAATAGTTTTGAACGAAACAACACCTATTAGCGTTGTTCCTGTGATGTATCTAATCGATCCTTACTTATCTATCATGTTATTTGACGTTACGATGGACTCCAGTAACTCTGATGTGAGATACGAAGTTTTCGGACGCAGCGGAAGCTGGAAATAGTTTTGAACGAAACAACACGTATTAGCATTGTTCCTGTGATGTATCTAATCGATCCTTACTTATCTATCATGTTATATGACGTTACGATGGACTCCAGTAACTCTGCTGTGAGATACGAAGTTCTTGGACGCAGCGGAAGCTGGAAATAGTTTTGAACGAAATAACACGTATTAGCGTTGTTCCTGTGATGTATCTAATCGATCCTTACTTATCTAATATGTTATTTGAGGTTTCAACGGACTCCAGTAACTCTGATGTGAGATACGAAGTTCTCGCACTCAGCAAAAGCTGGAAATAGTTTTGAACGACACAACACGTATTAGCATTGTTCCTGTGATATATCTAATCGATCCTTACTTATCTAATATGTTATTTGACGTTTCAACGGACTCCAGTAACTCTGATGTGAGATACGAAGTTCTCGCATTCAGCAGAAGCTGGAAATAGTTTTGAACGACACAACACGTATTAGCGTTATTCCTGTGATGTATCTAATCGATCCTTACTTATCTATTACGTTATTTGACGTTACGATGGACTCCAGTAACTCTGATGTGAGATACGAAGTTTTCGGACGCAGCGGAAGCTGGAAATAGTTTTGAACGAAACAACACGTATTAACGTTATTCCTGTGATGTATCTAATCGATCCTTACTTATCTATCATGTTATATGACGTTACGATGGACTCCAGTAACTCTGCTGTGAGATACGAAGTTCTCGGACGCAGCGGAAGCTGGAAATAGTTTTGAACGAAATAACACGTATTAGCGTTGTTCCTGTGATGTATCTAATCGATCCTTACTTATCTAATATGATATTTGACGTTTCAACGGACTCCAGTAACTCTGATGTGAGATACGAAGTTCTCGCACTCAGCAGAAGCTGGAAATAGTATTGAACGACACAACACGTATTAGCATTGTTCCTGTGATATATCTAATCGATCCTTACTTATCTAATATGTTATTTGACGTTTCAACGGACTCCAGTAACTCTGATGTGAGATACGAAGTTCTCGCACTCAGCAGAAGCTGGAAATAGTTTTGAACGACACAACACGTATTAGCGTTATTCCTGTGATGTATCTAATCGATCCTTACTTATCTATTACGTTATTTGACGTTACGATGGACTCCAGTAACTCTGATGTGAGATACGAAGTCTTCGGACGCAGCGGAAGCTGGAAATAGTTTTGAACGAAACAACACGTATTAACGTTATTCCTGTGATGTATCTAATCGATCCTTACTTATCTATTACGTTATTTGACGTTACGATGGACTCCAGTAACTCTGATGTGAGATACGAAGTTTTCGGACGCAGCGGAAGCTGGAAATAGTTTTGAACGACACAATACGTATTAGCGTTATTCCTGTGATGTATGAAATCGATCCTTACTTATCTATTACGTTATTTGACGTTACGATGGACTCCAGTAACTCTGATGTGATATACGAAGTTTTCGTACGCACCGGAAGCTGGAAATAGTTTTGAAGGAAATAACACGTATTATCGTTGTTCCTGTGATGTATCTAATCGATCCTTACTTATCTAATATGTTATTTGACGATTCAACGGACTCCAGTAACTCTGATGTGAGATACGAAGTTCTCGCACTCAGCAGAAGCTGGAAATAGTTTTGAACGAAACAACACGTATTAGCGTTGTTCCTGTGATGTATCTAATCGATCCTTACTTATCTAATATGTTATTTGACGATTCAACGAACTCCAGTAACTCTGATGTGAGATACGAAGTTTTCGGACGCAGCGGAAGCTGGAAATAGTTTTGAACGAAATAACACGTATCAGCGTTGTTCCTGTAATGTATCTAATCGATCCCTACTTATCCAATATGTTAATTGACGTTCCAACGGACTCCAGTAACTCAGATGTGAGATACGAAGTTCTCGCACTCAGCAGAAGCTGGAAATAGTTTTGAACGAAACAACACGTATTAGCATTGTTCCTGTGATGTATCTAATCGATCCTTACTTATCTATCATGTTATTTGACGTTACGATGGACTCCAGTAACTCTGATGAGAGATACGAAGTTTTGGGACGCAGCGGAAGCTGGAAAGAGCTTTGAACGAAATAACACGTATTAGCGTTGTTCCTGTGATGTATCTAATCGATCCTTACTTATCTAATATGTTGTTTGAGGTTTCAACGGACTCCAGTAACTCTGATGTGAGATACGAAGTTCTCGCACTCAGCAGAAGCTGGAAATAGTTTTGAACGAAACAACACGTATTAGCATTGTTCCTGTGATGTATCTAATCGATCCTTACTTATCTATCATGTTATTTGACTTTACGATGGACTCCAGTAACTCTGATGTGAGATACGAAGTTTTCGGACGCAGCGTAAGCTGGAAATAGTTTTGAACGAAGTAACACGTATTGGCGTTGTTCCTGTGATGTATCTAATCGATCCTTACTTATCTAATATGTTAATTGAACTTTCAACGGACTCCAGTAACTCTGATGTGAGATACGAAGTTCTCGCACTCAGCAGAAGCTGGAAATAGTTTTGAACGAAACAACACGTATTAGCATTGTTCCTGTGATGTATCTAATCGATCCTTACTTATCTATCATGTTATTTGACTTTACGATGGACTCCAGTAACTCTGATGTGAGATACGAAGTTTTCGGACGCAGCGGAAGCTGGAAATAGTTTTGAACGAAATAACACGTATAAGCGTTGTTCCTGTGATGTATCTAATCGATCCTTACTTATCTAATATGTTAATTGACGTTTCAACGGACTCCAGTAACTCTGATGTGAGATACGAATTTCTCGCACTCAGCAGAAGCTGGAAATAGTTTTGAACGAAACAACACGTATTAGCATTGTTCCTGTGATATATCTAATCGATCCTTACTTATCTAATATGTTATTTGACGTTTCAACGGACTCCAGTAACTCTGATGTGAGATACGAAGTTCTCGCACTCAGCAGAAGCTGGAAATAGTTTTGAACGACACAACACGTATTAGCGTTATTCCTGTGATGTATCTAATCGATCCTTACTTATCTATTACGTTATTTGACGTTACGATGGACTCCAGTAACTCTGATGTGAGATACGAAGTTCTCGGACGCAGCGGAAGCTGGAAATAGTTTTGAACGAAACAACACGTATTAGCGTTATTCCTGTGATGTATGAAATCGATCCTTACTTATCTATTACGTTATTTGACGTTACGATGGACTCCAGTAACTCTGATGTGATATACTAAGTTTTCGGACGCACCGGAAGCTGAAAATAGTTTTGAAGGAAGTAACACGTATTATCGTTGTTTCTGTGATGTATCTAATCGATCCTTACTTATCTAATATGTTGTTTGATGTTTCAACGGACTCCAGTAACTCTGATGTGAGATACGAAGTTCTAGCACTCAGCAGAAGCTGGAAATAGTTTTGAACGAAACAACACGTATTAGCATTGTTCCTGTGATGTATCTAATCGATCCTTACTTATCTAATATGTTATTTGACGTTTCAACGGACTCCAGTAACTCTGATGTGAGATACGAAGTTCTCGCACTCAGCAGAATCTGGAAATAGTTTTGAACGAAACAACACGTATTAGCATTGTTCCTGTGATGTATCTAATCGATCCTTACTTATCTAATATGTTATTTGACGATTCAACGAACTCCAGTAACTCTGATGTGAGATACGAAGTTTTCGGACGCAGCGGAATCTGGAAATAGTTTTGAACGAAATAACACGTATTTGCGTTGCTCCTGTGATGTATCTAATCGATCCTTACTTATCTAATATGCTATTTGACGTTTCAACGGACTCCAGTAACTCTGATGTGAGATACGAAGTTCTCGCACTCAGCAGAAGCTGGAAATAGTTTTGAACGAAACAACACCTATTAGCATTGTTCCTGTGATGTATCTAATCGATCCTTACTTATCTATCATGTTATTTGACGTTACGATGGACTCCAGTAACTCTGATGTGAGATACGAAGTTTTCGGACGCAGCGGAAGCTGGAAATAGTTTTGAACGAAACAACACGTATTAGCATTGTTCCTGTGATGTATCTAATCGATCCTTACTTATCTATCATGTTATTTGACCTTACGATGGACTCCAGTAACTCTGATGTAAGATACGAAGTCTTCGGACGCAGCGAAAGCTGGAAATAGTTTTGAACGAAACAACACGTATTAGCGTTGTTCCTGTGATGTATCTAATCGATCCTTACTTATCTAATATGTTATTTGACGTTTCAACGTACTCCAGTAACTCTGATGTGAGATACGAAGTTCTCGCACTCAGCAGAAGCTGGAAATAATTTTGAACGAAACAACACGTATTAGCATTGTTCCTGTGATGTATCTAATCGATCCTTACTTATCTATCATGTTATTTGACGTTACGATGGACTCCAATATCTCTGGTGTGAGATACGAAGTTTTCGGCCGCAGCGGAAGCTGGAAATAGTTTTGAACGAAGCAAAATGTATTAGCGTTATTCCTGTGATGTATCTAATCGATCCTTACTTATCTGTCATGTTATTTGACTTTACGATGGACTCCAGTAACTCTGATTTGAGACACGAAGTTCTCGCACTCAGCAGAAGCTGGAAATAGTTTTGAACGAAACAACACCTATTAGCGTTGTTCCTGTGATGTATCTAATCGATCCTTACTTATCTATCATGTTATTTGACGTTACGATGGACTCCAGTAACTCTGATGTGAGATACGAAGTTTTCGGACGCAGCGGAAGCTGGAAATAGTTTTGAACGAAACAACACGTATTAGCATTGTTCCTGTGATGTATCTAATCGATCCTTACTTATCTATCATGTTATATGACGTTACGATGGACTCCAGTAACTCTGCTGTGAGATACGAAGTTCTTGGACGCAGCGGAAGCTGGAAATAGTTTTGAACGAAATAACACGTATTAGCGTTGTTCCTGTGATGTATCTAATCGATCCTTACTTATCTAATATGTTATTTGAGGTTTCAACGGACTCCAGTAACTCTGATGTGAGATACGAAGTTCTCGCACTCAGCAGAAGCTGGAAATAGTTTTGAACGACACAACACGTATTAGCATTGTTCCTGTGATATATCTAATCGATCCTTACTTATCTAATATGTTATTTGACGTTTCAACGGACTCCAGTAACTCTGATGTGAGATACGAAGTTCTCGCATTCAGCAGAAGCTGGAAATAGTTTTGAACGACACAACACGTATTAGCGTTATTCCTGTGATGTATCTAATCGATCCTTACTTATCTATTACCTTATTTGACGTTACGATGGACTCCAGTAACTCTGATGTGAGATACGAAGTTTTCGGACGCAGCGGAAGCTGGAAATAGTTTTGAACGAAACAACACGTATTAACGTTATTCCTGTGATGTATCTAATCGATCCTTACTTATCTATCATGTTATATGACGTTACGATGGACTCCAGTAACTCTGCTGTGAGATACGAAGTTCTCGGACGCAGCGGAAGCTGGAAATAGTTTTGAACGAAATAACACGTATTAGCGTTGTTCCTGTGATGTATCTAATCGATCCTTACTTATCTAATATGATATTTGACGTTTCAACGGACTCCAGTAACTCTGATGTGAGATACGAAGTTCTCGCACTCAGCAGAAGCTGGAAATAGTTTTGAACGACACAACACGTATTAGCGTTATTCCTGTGATGTATCTAATCGATCCTTACTTATCTATTACGTTATTTGACGTTACGATGGACTCCAGTAACTCTGATGTGAGATACGAAGTTTTCGGACGCAGCGGAAGCTGGAAATAGTTTTGAACGAAACAACACGTATTAACGTTATTCCTGTGATGTATCTAATCGATCCTTACTTATCTATTACGTTATTTGACGTTACGATGGACTCCAGTAACTCTGATGTGAGATACGAAGTTTTCGGACGCAGCGGAAGCTGGAAATAGTTTTGAACGACACAATACGTATTAGCGTTATTCCTGTGATGTATGAAATCGATCCTTACTTATCTATTACGTTATTTGACGTTACGATGGACTCCAGTAACTCTGATGTGATATACGAAGTTTTCGTACGCACCGGAAGTTGGAAATAGTTTTGAAGGAAATAACACGTATTATCGTTGTTCCTGTGATGTATCTAATCGATCCTTACTTATCTAATATGTTATTTGACGATTCAACGGACTCCAGTAACTCTGATGTGAGATACGAAGTTCTCGCACTCAGCAGAAGCTGGAAATAGTTTTGAACGAAACAACACCTATTAGCGTTGTTCCTGTGATGTATCTAATCGATCCTTACTTATCTATCATGTTATTTGACGTTACGATGGACTCCAGTAACTCTGATGTGAGATACGAAGTTTTCGGACGCAGCGGAAGCTGGAAATAGTTTTGAACGAAACAACACGTATTAGCATTGTTCCTGTGATGTATCTAATCGATCCTTACTTATCTATCATGTTATATGACGTTACGATGGACTCCAGTAACTCTGCTGTGAGATACGAAGTTCTTGGACGCAGCGGAAGCTGGAAATAGTTTTGAACGAAATAACACGTATTAGCGTTGTTCCTGTGATGTATCTAATCGATCCTTACTTATCTAATATGTTATTTGAGGTTTCAACGGACTCCAGTAACTCTGATGTGAGATACGAAGTTCTCGCACTCAGCAAAAGCTGGAAATAGTTTTGAACGACACAACACGTATTAGCATTGTTCCTGTGATATATCTAATCGATCCTTACTTATCTAGTATGTTATTTGACGTTTCAACGGACTCCAGTAACTCTGATGTGAGATACGAAGTTCTCGCATTCAGCAGAAGCTGGAAATAGTTTTGAACGACACAACACGTATTAGCGTTATTCCTGTGATGTATCTAATCGATCCTTACTTATCTATTACGTTATTTGACGTTACGATGGACTCCAGTAACTCTGATGTGAGATACGAAGTTTTCGGACGCAGCGGAAGCTGGAAATAGTTTTGAACGAAACAACACGTATTAACGTTATTCCTGTGATGTATCTAATCGATCCTTACTTATCTATCATGTTATATGACGTTACGATGGACTCCAGTAACTCTGCTGTGAGATACGAAGTTCTCGGACGCAGCGGAAGCTGGAAATAGTTTTGAACGAAATAACACGTATTAGCGTTGTTCCTGTGATGTATCTAATCGATCCTTACTTATCTAATATGATATTTGACGTTTCAACGGACTCCAGTAACTCTGATGTGAGATACGAAGTTCTCGCACTCAGCAGAAGCTGGAAATAGTATTGAACGACACAACACGTATTAGCATTGTTCCTGTGATATATCTAATCGATCCTTACTTATCTAATATGTTATTTGACGTTTCAACGGACTCCAGTAACTCTGATGTGAGATACGAAGTTCTCGCACTCAGCAGAAGCTGGAAATAGTTTTGAACGACACAACACGTATTAGCGTTATTCCTGTGATGTATCTAATCGATCCTTACTTATCTATTACGTTATTTGACGTTACGATGGACTCCAGTAACTCTGATGTGAGATACGAAGTCTTCGGACGCAGCGGAAGCTGGAAATAGTTTTGAACGAAACAACACGTATTAACGTTATTCCTGTGATGTATCTAATCGATCCTTACTTATCTATTACGTTATTTGACGTTACGATGGACTCCAGTAACTCTGATGTGAGATACGAAGTTTTCGGACGCAGCGGAAGCTGGAAATAGTTTTGAACGACACAATACGTATTAGCGTTATTCCTGTGATGTATGAAATCGATCCTTACTTATCTATTACGTTATTTGACGTTACGATGGACTCCAGTAACTCTGATGTGATATACGAAGTTTTCGTACGCACCGGAAGCTGGAAATAGTTTTGAAGGAAATAACACGTATTATCGTTGTTCCTGTGATGTATCTAATCGATCCTTACTTATCTAATATGTTATTTGACGATTCAACGGACTCCAGTAACTCTGATGTGAGATACGAAGTTCTCGCACTCAGCAGAAGCTGGAAATAGTTTTGAACGAAACAACACGTATTAGCGTTGTTCCTGTGATGTATCTAATCGATCCTTACTTATCTAATATGTTATTTGACGATTCAACGAACTCCAGTAACTCTGATGTGAGATACGAAGTTTTCGGACGCAGCGGAAGCTGGAAATAGTTTTGAACGAAATAACACGTATCAGCGTTGTTCCTGTAATGTATCTAATCGATCCCTACTTATCCAATATGTTAATTGACGTTCCAACGGACTCCAGTAACTCAGATGTGAGATACGAAGTTCTCGCACTCAGCAGAAGCTGGAAATAGTTTTGAACGAAACAACACGTATTAGCATTGTTCCTGTGATGTATCTAATCGATCCTTACTTATCTATCATGTTATTTGACGTTACGATGGACTCCAGTAACTCTGATGAGAGATACGAAGTTTTGGGACGCAGCGGAAGCTGGAAAGAGCTTTGAACGAAATAACACGTATTAGCGTTGTTCCTGTGATGTATCTAATCGATCCTTACTTATCTAATATGTTGTTTGAGGTTTCAACGGACTCCAGTAACTCTGATGTGAGATACGAAGTTCTCGCACTCAGCAGAAGCTGGAAATAGTTTTGAACGAAACAACACGTATTAGCATTGTTCCTGTGATGTATCTAATCGATCCTTACTTATCTATCATGTTATTTGACTTTACGATGGACTCCAGTAACTCTGATGTGAGATACGAAGTTTTCGGACGCAGCGTAAGCTGGAAATAGTTTTGAACGAAGTAACACGTATTGGCGTTGTTCCTGTGATGTATCTAATCGATCCTTACTTATCTAATATGTTAATTGAACTTTCAACGGACTCCAGTAACTCTGATGTGAGATACGAAGTTCTCGCACTCAGCAGAAGCTGGAAATAGTTTTGAACGAAACAACACGTATTAGCATTGTTCCTGTGATGTATCTAATCGATCCTTACTTATCTATCATGTTATTTGACTTTACGATGGACTCCAGTAACTCTGATGTGAGATACGAAGTTTTCGGACGCAGCGGAAGCTGGAAATAGTTTTGAACGAAATAACACGTATAAGCGTTGTTCCTGTGATGTATCTAATCGATCCTTACTTATCTAATATGTTAATTGACGTTTCAACGGACTCCAGTAACTCTGATGTGAGATACGAATTTCTCGCACTCAGCAGAAGCTGGAAATAGTTTTGAACGAAACAACACGTATTAGCATTGTTCCTGTGATATATCTAATCGATCCTTACTTATCTAATATGTTATTTGACGTTTCAACGGACTCCAGTAACTCTGATGTGAGATACGAAGTTCTCGCACTCAGCAGAAGCTGGAAATAGTTTTGAACGACACAACACGTATTAGCGTTATTCCTGTGATGTATCTAATCGATCCTTACTTATCTATTACGTTATTTGACGTTACGATGGACTCCAGTAACTCTGATGTGAGATACGAAGTTCTCGGACGCAGCGGAAGCTGGAAATAGTTTTGAACGAAACAACACGTATTAGCGTTATTCCTGTGATGTATGAAATCGATCCTTACTTATCTATTACGTTATTTGACGTTACGATGGACTCCAGTAACTCTGATGTGATATACTAAGTTTTCGGACGCACCGGAAGCTGAAAATAGTTTTGAAGGAAGTAACACGTATTATCGTTGTTTCTGTGATGTATCTAATCGATCCTTACTTATCTAATATGTTGTTTGATGTTTCAACGGACTCCAGTAACTCTGATGTGAGATACGAAGTTCTAGCACTCAGCAGAAGCTGGAAATAGTTTTGAACGAAACAACACGTATTAGCATTGTTCCTGTGATGTATCTAATCGATTCTTACTTATCTAATATGTTATTTGACGTTTCAACGGACTCCAGTAACTCTGATGTGAGATACGAAGTTCTCGCACTCAGCAGAATCTGGAAATAGTTTTGAACGAAACAACACGTATTGGCATTGTTCCTGTGATGTATCTAATCGATCCTTACTTATCTATCATGTTATTTGACGTTACGATGGACTCCAGTAACTCTGATGTGAGATACGAAGTTCTCGGACGCAGCGGAAGCTGGAAATAGTTTTGAACGAAATAACACGTATTAGCGTTGTTCCTGTGATGTATCTAATCGATCCTTACTTATCTAATATGTTATTTGACGTTTCAACGGACTCCAGTAACTCTGATGTGAGATACGAAGTTCTCGCACTCAGCAGAAGCTGGAAATAGTTTTGAACGAAACAACACGTATTAGCATTGTTCCTGTGATATATCTAATCGACCCTTACTTATCTAATATGTTATTTGACGTTTCAACGGACTCCAGTAACTCTGATGTGAGATACGAAGTTCTCGCACTCAGCAGAAGCTGGAAATAGTTTTGAATGAAACAACACGTATTAGCATTGTTCCTGTGATGTATCTAATCGATCCTTACTTATCTATCATGTTATTTGACGTTACGATGGACTCCAATAACTCTGATGTGAGATACGAAGTTTTCGGACGCAGCGGAAGCTGGAAATAGTTTTGAACGAAGCAACATGTATTAGCGTTATTCCTGTGATGTATCTAATCGATCCTTACTTATCTGTCATGTTATTTGACGTTACGATGGACTCCAGTAACTCTGATTTGAGATACGAAGTTCTCGCACTCAGCAGAAGCTGGAAATAGTTTTGAACGAAACAACACGTATTAGCGTTGTTCCTGTGATGTATCTATTCGATCCTTACGTATCTATCATGTTATTTGAGGTTACGATGGACTCCAGTAACTCTGACGTGAGATACGAAGTTTTCGGACGCAGCGGAAGCTGGAAATAGTTTTGAACGAAATAACACGTATAAGCGTTGTTCCTGTGATGTATCTAAACGATCCTTACTTATCTAATATGTTAATTGACGTTTCAACGGACTCCAGTAACTCTGATGTGAGATACGAATTTCTCGCACTCAGCAGAAGCTGGAAATAGTTTTGAACGAAACAACACGTATTAGCATTGTTGCTGTGATATATCTAGTCGATCCTTACTTATCTAATATGTTATTTGACGTTTCAACGGACTCCAGTAACTCTGATGTGAGATACGAAGTTCTCGCACTCAGCAGAAGCTGGAAATAGTTTTGAACGAAACAACACGTATTAGCTTTGTTCCTGTGATGTATCTAATCGATCCTTACTTATCTATCATGTTATTTGACGTTACGATGGACCCCAGTAACTCTGATGTGAGATACGAAGTTTTCGGACGCAGCGGAAGCTGGAAATAGTTTTGAACGAAATAACACGTATTAGCGTTGTTCCTGTGATGTATCTAATCCATCCTTACTTATTTAATATGTTAATTGACGTTCCAGCGGACTCCAGTAACTCTTATGTGAGATACGAAGTTCTCGCACTCAGCAGAAGCTGGAAATAGTTTTGAACGAAACAACACGTATTAGCTTTGTTCCTGTGATGTATCTAATCGATCCTTACTTATCTATCATGTTATTTGACGTTACGATGGACCCCAGTAACTCTGATGTGAGATACGAAGTTTTCGGACGCAGCGGAAGCTGGAAATAGTTTTGAACGAAATAACACGTATTAGCGTTGTTCCTGTGATGTATCTAATCCATCCTTACTTATTTAATATGTTAATTGACGTTCCAGCGGACTCCAGTAACTCTTATGTGAGATACGAAGTTCTCGCACTCAGCAGAAGCTGGAAATAGTTTTGAACGAAACAACACGTATTAGCGTTGTTCCTGTGATGTATCTAATCGATCCTTACTTATCTAATATGTTATTTGACGATTCAACGAAATCCAGTAACTCTGATGTGAGATACGAAGTTTTCGGACGCAGCGGAAGCTGGAAATAGTTTTGAACGAAATAACACGTATTAGCGTTGTTCCTGTAATGTATCTAATCGATCCCTACTTATCCAATATGTTAATTGACGTTCCAACGGACTCCAGTAACTCAGATGTGAGATACGAAGTTCTCGCACTCAGCAGAAGCTGGAAATAGTTTTGAACGAAACAACACGTATTAGCATTGTTCCTGTGATGTATCTAATCGATCCTTACTTATCTATCATGTTATTTGACGTTACGATGGACTCCAGTAACTCTGATGTGAGATACGAAGTTTTGGGACGCAGCGGAAGCTGGAAAGAGCATTGAACGAAATAACACGTATTAGCGTTGTTCCTGTGATGTATCTAATCGATCCTTACTTATCTAATATGTTGTTTGAGGTTTCAACGGACTCCAGTAACTCTGATGTGAGATACGAAGTTCTCGCACTCAGCAGAAGCTGGAAATAGTTTTGAACGAAACAACACGTATTAGCATTGTTCCTGTGATGTATCTAATCGATCCTTACTTATCTATCATGTTATTTGACTTTACGATGGACTCCAGTAACTCTGATGTGAGATACGAAGTTTTCGGACGCAGCGTAAGCTGGAAATAGTTTTGAACGAAATAACACGTATTAGCGTTGTTCCTGTGATGTATCTAATCGATCCTTACTTATCTAATATGTTAATTGAACTTTCAACGGACTCCAGTAACTCTGATGTGAGATACGAAGTTCTCGCACTCAGCAGAAGCTGGAAATAGTTTTGAACGAAACAACACGTATTAGCATTGTTCCTGTGATGTATCTAATCGATCCTTACTTATCTAATATGTTATTTGACGTTTCAACGGACTCCAGTAACTCTGATGTGGGATACGAAGTTCTCGCACTCAGCAGAAGCTGGAAATAGTTTTGAACGAAACAACACGTATTAGCATTGTTCCTGTGATGTATCTAATCGATCCTTACTTATCTATCATGTTATTTGACTTTACGATGGACTCCAGTAACTCTGATGTGAGATACGAAGTTTTCGGACGCAGCGGAAGCTGGAAATAGTTTTGAACGAAATAACACGTATTAGCGTTGTTCCTGTGATGTATCTAATCGATCCTTACTTATCCAATATGTTATTTGACGTTTCAACGGACTCCAGTAACTCTGATGTGAGATACGAAGTTCTCGCACTCAGCAGAAGCTGGAAATAGTTTTGAACGAAACAACACGTATTAGCTTTGTTCCTGTGATGTATCTAATCGATCCTTACTTATCTATCATGTTATTTGACGTTACGATGGACTCCAGTAACTCTGATGTGAGATACGAAGTTCTCGGACGCAGCGGAAGCTGGAAATAGTTTTGAACGAAATAACACCTATTAGCGTTGTTCCTGTGATGTATCTAATCGATCCTTACTTATCTAACATGTTGTTTGACGTTTCAACGGACTCCAGTAACTCTGATGTGAGATACGAAGTTCTCGCACTCAGCAGAAGCTGGAAATAGTTTTGAACGAAACAACACCTATTAGCATTGTTCCTGTGATGTATCTAATCGATCCTTACTTATCTATCATGTTATTTGACGTTACGATGGACTCCAGTAACTCTGATGTGAGATACGAAATTTTCGGACGCAGCGGAAGCTGGAAATAGTTTTGAACGAAACAACACGTATTAGCATTGTTCCTGTGATGTATCTAATCGATCCTTACTTATCTAATATGTTATTTGACGTTTCAACGGACTCCAGTAACTCTGATGTGAGATACGAAGTTCTCGCACTCAGCAGAAGCTGGGAATAGTTTTGAACGACACAACACGTATTAGCATTGTTCCTGTGATATATCTAATCGATCCTTACTTATCTAATATGTTATTTGACGTTTCAACGGACTCCAGTAACTCTGATGTGAGATACAAAGTTCTCGCACTCAGCAGAAGCTGGAAATAGTTTTGAACGACACAACACGTATTAGCGTTATTCCTGTGATGTATCTAATCGATCCTTACTTATCTATTACGTTATTTGACGTTACGATGGACTCCAGTAACTCTGATGTGAGATACGAAGTTTTCGGACGCAGCGGAAGCTGGAAATAGTTTTGAACGAAACAACACGTATTAACGTTATTCCTGTGATGTATCTAATCGATCCTTACTTATCTATTACGTTATTTGACGTTACGATGGACTCCAGTAACTCTGATGTGAGATACGAAGTTTTCGGACGCAGCGGAAGCTGGAAATAGTTTTGAACGAAACAATACGTATTAGCGTTATTCCTGTGATGTATGAAATCGATCCTTACTTATCTATTACGTTATTTGACGTTACGATGGACTCCAGTAACTCTGATGTGATATACGAAGTTTTCGTACGCACCGGAAGCTGGAAATAGTTTTGAAGGAAATAACACGTATTAGCATTGTTCCTGTGATGTATCTAATCGATCCTAACTTATCTAATATGTTATTTGACGTTTCAACGGACTCCAGTAACTCTGATGTGAGATACGAAGTTCTCGCACTCAGCAGAAGCTGGAAATAGTTTTGAACGAAACAACACGTATTAGCGTTATTCCTGTGATGTATCTAATCGATCCTTACTTATCTGTTACGTTATTTGACGTTACGATGGACTCCAGTATCTCTGATATGAGATACGAAGTTTTCGGACGCAGCGGAAGCTGGAAATAGTTTCGAACGAAACAACACGTATTAGCGTTATTCCTGTGATGTATCTAATCGATCCTTACTTATCTAATATGTTATATGACGTTTCAACGGTCTCCAGTAACTCTGATGTGAGATACGATGTTCTCGCACTCAGCAGAAGCTGGAAATAGCTTTGAACGAAACAACACGTATCAGTATTGTTCCTGTGATGTATCTAATCGATCCTTACTTATCTATCATGTTATTTGACGTTACGATGGACTCCAGTAACTCTGATGTGAGATACGAAGTTTTCGGACTCAGCGGAAGCTGGAAATAGTTTTGAACGAAGCAACACGTATTAGTGTTTTTCCTGTGATGTATCTAATTGATCCTTACTTATCTATTACGTTATTTGACGTTACGATGGACTCCAGTAACTCTGATGTGATATACGAAGTTTTCGGACGCAGCAGAAGCTGGAAATAGCTTTGAAGGAAATAACACGTATTAACGTTGTTCCTGTGATGTATCTAATCGATCCTTACTTATCTAATATGTTATTTGACGTTTCAACGGACTCCAGTAACTCTGATGTGAGATACGAAGTTCTCGCACTCTGCAGAAGCTGGAAATAGTTTTGAACGAAACAACACGTATTAGCATTGTTCCTGTGATGTATCTAATCGATCCTTACTTATCTATCATGTTATTTGACGTTACGATGGACTCCAGTAACTCTGATGTGAGATACGAAGTTTTCGGACGCAGTGGAAGCTGGAAATAGTTTTGAACGAAATAACACGTATTAGCGTTGTTCCTGTGATGTATCTAATCGATCCTTACTTATCTAATATGTTATTTGACGTTTCAACGGACTCCAGTAACTCAGATGTGAGATACGAAGTTCTCGCACTCAGCAGAAGCTGGAAATAGTTTTGAACGAAACAACACGTATTAGCATTGTTCCTGTGATGTATCTAATCGATCCTTACTTATCTATCATGTTATTTGACGTTACGATGGACTCCAGTAACTCTGATGTGAGATACGAAGTTTTGGGACGCAGCGGAAGCTGGAAAGAGCTTTGAACGAAACAACACGTATTAACGTTATTCCTGTGATGTATCTAATCGATCCTTACTTATCTATTACGTTATTTGACGTTACGATGGACTCCAGTAACTCTGATGTGAGATACGAAGTTTTCGGACGCAGCGGAAGCTGGAAATAGTTTTGAACGACACAATACGTATTAGCGTTATTCCTGTGATGTATGAAATCGATCCTTACTTATCTATTACGTTATTTGACGTTACGATGGACTCCAGTAACTCTGATGTGATATACGAAGTTTTCGTACGCACCGGAAGCTGGAAATAGTTTTGAAGGAAATAACACGTATTATCGTTGTTCCTGTGATGTATCTAATCGATCCTTACTTATCTAATATGTTATTTGACGATTCAACGGACTCCAGTAACTCTGATGTGAGATACGAAGTTCTCGCACTCAGCAGAAGCTGGAAATAGTTTTGAACGAAACAACACGTATTAGCGTTGTTCCTGTGATGTATCTAATCGATCCTTACTTATCTAATATGTTATTTGACGATTCAACGAACTCCAGTAACTCTGATGTGAGATACGAAGTTTTCGGACGCAGCGGAAGCTGGAAATAGTTTTGAACGAAATAACACGTATCAGCGTTGTTCCTGTAATGTATCTAATCGATCCCTACTTATCCAATATGTTAATTGACGTTCCAACGGACTCCAGTAACTCAGATGTGAGATACGAAGTTCTCGCACTCAGCAGAAGCTGGAAATAGTTTTGAACGAAACAACACGTATTAGCATTGTTCCTGTGATGTATCTAATCGATCCTTACTTATCTATCATGTTATTTGACGTTACGATGGACTCCAGTAACTCTGATGAGAGATACGAAGTTTTGGGACGCAGCGGAAGCTGGAAAGAGCTTTGAACGAAATAACACGTATTAGCGTTGTTCCTGTGATGTATCTAATCGATCCTTACTTATCTAATATGTTGTTTGAGGTTTCAACGGACTCCAGTAACTCTGATGTGAGATACGAAGTTCTCGCACTCAGCAGAAGCTGGAAATAGTTTTGAACGAAACAACACGTATTAGCATTGTTCCTGTGATGTATCTAATCGATCCTTACTTATCTATCATGTTATTTGACTTTACGATGGACTCCAGTAACTCTGATGTGAGATACGAAGTTTTCGGACGCAGCGTAAGCTGGAAATAGTTTTGAACGAAGTAACACGTATTGGCGTTGTTCCTGTGATGTATCTAATCGATCCTTACTTATCTAATATGTTAATTGAACTTTCAACGGACTCCAGTAACTCTGATGTGAGATACGAAGTTCTCGCACTCAGCAGAAGCTGGAAATAGTTTTGAACGAAACAACACGTATTAGCATTGTTCCTGTGATGTATCTAATCGATCCTTACTTATCTATCATGTTATTTGACTTTACGATGGACTCCAGTAACTCTGATGTGAGATACGAAGTTTTCGGACGCAGCGGAAGCTGGAAATAGTTTTGAACGAAATAACATGTATAAGCGTTGTTCCTGTGATGTATCTAATCGATCCTTACTTATCTAATATGTTAATTGACGTTTCAACGGACTCCAGTAACTCTGATGTGAGATACGAATTTCTCGCACTCAGCAGAAGCTGGAAATAGTTTTGAACGAAACAACACGTATTAGCATTGTTCCTGTGATATATCTAATCGATCCTTACTTATCTAATATGTTATTTGACGTTTCAACGGACTCCAGTAACTCTGATGTGAGATACGAAGTTCTCGCACTCAGCAGAAGCTGGAAATAGTTTTGAACGACACAACACGTATTAGCGTTATTCCTGTGATGTATCTAATCGATCCTTACTTATCTATTACGTTATTTGACGTTACGATGGACTCCAGTAACTCTGATGTGAGATACGAAGTTTTCGGACGCAGCGGAAGCTGGAAATAGTTTTGAACGAAACAACACGTATTAGCGTTATTCCTGTGATGTATGAAATCGATCCTTACTTATCTATTACGTTATTTGACGTTACGATGGACTCCAGTAACTCTGATGTGATATACTAAGTTTTCGGACGCACCGGAAGCTGAAAATAGTTTTGAAGGAAGTAACACGTATTATCGTTGTTTCTGTGATGTATCTAATCGATCCTTACTTATCTAATATGTTGTTTGATGTTTCAACGGACTCCAGTAACTCTGATGTGAGATACGAAGTTCTAGCACTCAGCAGAAGCTGGAAATAGTTTTGAACGAAACAACACGTATTAGCATTGTTCCTGTGATGTATCTAATCGATCCTTACTTATCTAATATGTTATTTGACGTTTCAACGGACTCCAGTAACTCTGATGTGAGATACGAAGTTCTCGCACTCAGCAGAATCTGGAAATAGTTTTGAACGAAACAACACGTATTGGCATTGTTCCTGTGATGTATCTAATCGATCCTTACTTATCTATCATGTTATTTGACGTTACGATGGACTCCAGTAACTCTGATGTGAGATACGAAGTTCTCGGACGCAGCGGAAGCTGGAAATAGTTTTGAACGAAATAACACGTATTAGCGTTGTTCCTGTGATGTATCTAATCGATCCTTACTTATCTAATATGTTATTTGACGTTTCAACGGACTCCAGTAACTCTGATGTGAGATACGAAGTTCTCGCACTCAGCAGAAGCTGGAAATAGTTTTGAACGAAACAACACGTATTAGCATTGTTCCTGTGATATATCTAATCGACCCTTACTTATCTAATATGTTATTTGACGTTTCAACGGACTCCAGTAACTCTGATGTGAGATACGAAGTTCTCGCACTCAGCAGAAGCTGGAAATAGTTTTGAATGAAACAACACGTATTAGCATTGTTCCTGTGATGTATCTAATCGATCCTTACTTATCTATCATGTTATTTGACGTTACGATGGACTCCAATAACTCTGATGTGAGATACGAAGTTTTCGGACGCAGCGGAAGCTGGAAATAGTTTTGAACGAAGCAACATGTATTAGCGTTATTCCTGTGATGTATCTAATCGATCCTTACTTATCTGTCATGTTATTTGACGTTACGATGGACTCCAGTAACTCTGATTTGAGATACGAAGTTCTCGCACTCAGCAGAAGCTGGAAATAGTTTTGAACGAAACAACACGTATTAGCGTTGTTCCTGTGATGTATCTATTCGATCCTTACGTATCTATCATGTTATTTGAGGTTACGATGGACTCCAGTAACTCTGACGTGAGATACGAAGTTTTCGGACGCAGCGGAAGCTGGAAATAGTTTTGAACGAAATAACACGTATAAGCGTTGTTCCTGTGATGTATCTAAACGATCCTTACTTATCTAATATGTTAATTGACGTTTCAACGGACTCCAGTAACTCTGATGTGAGATACGAATTTCTCGCACTCAGCAGAAGCTGGAAATAGTTTTGAACGAAACAACACGTATTAGCATTGTTGCTGTGATATATCTAGTCGATCCTTACTTATCTAATATGTTATTTGACGTTTCAACGGACTCCAGTAACTCTGATGTGAGATACGAAGTTCTCGCACTCAGCAGAAGCTGGAAATAGTTTTGAACGAAACAACACGTATTAGCTTTGTTCCTGTGATGTATCTAATCGATCCTTACTTATCTATCATGTTATTTGACGTTACGATGGACCCCAGTAACTCTGATGTGAGATACGAAGTTTTCGGACGCAGCGGAAGCTGGAAATAGTTTTGAACGAAATAACACGTATTAGCGTTGTTCCTGTGATGTATCTAATCCATCCTTACTTATTTAATATGTTAATTGACGTTCCAGCGGACTCCAGTAACTCTTATGTGAGATACGAAGTTCTCGCACTCAGCAGAAGCTGGAAATAGTTTTGAACGAAACAACACGTATTAGCTTTGTTCCTGTGATGTATCTAATCGATCCTTACTTATCTATCATGTTATTTGACGTTACGATGGACCCCAGTAACTCTGATGTGAGATACGAAGTTTTCGGACGCAGCGGAAGCTGGAAATAGTTTTGAACGAAATAACACGTATTAGCGTTGTTCCTGTGATGTATCTAATCCATCCTTACTTATTTAATATGTTAATTGACGTTCCAGCGGACTCCAGTAACTCTTATGTGAGATACGAAGTTCTCGCACTCAGCAGAAGCTGGAAATAGTTTTGAACGAAACAACACGTATTAGCGTTGTTCCTGTGATGTATCTAATCGATCCTTACTTATCTAATATGTTATTTGACGATTCAACGAAATCCAGTAACTCTGATGTGAGATACGAAGTTTTCGGACGCAGCGGAAGCTGGAAATAGTTTTGAACGAAATAACACGTATTAGCGTTGTTCCTGTAATGTATCTAATCGATCCCTACTTATCCAATATGTTAATTGACGTTCCAACGGACTCCAGTAACTCAGATGTGAGATACGAAGTTCTCGCACTCAGCAGAAGCTGGAAATAGTTTTGAACGAAACAACACGTATTAGCATTGTTCCTGTGATGTATCTAATCGATCCTTACTTATCTATCATGTTATTTGACGTTACGATGGACTCCAGTAACTCTGATGTGAGATACGAAGTTTTGGGACGCAGCGGAAGCTGGAAAGAGCTTTGAACGAAATAACACGTATTAGCGTTGTTCCTGTGATGTATCTAATCGATCCTTACTTATCTAATATGTTGTTTGAGGTTTCAACGGACTCCAGTAACTCTGATGTGAGATACGAAGTTCTCGCACTCAGCAGAAGCTGGAAATAGTTTTGAACGAAACAACACGTATTAGCATTGTTCCTGTGATGTATCTAATCGATCCTTACTTATCTATCATGTTATTTGACTTTACGATGGACTCCAGTAACTCTGATGTGAGATACGAAGTTTTCGGACGCAGCGTAAGCTGGAAATAGTTTTGAACGAAATAACACGTATTAGCGTTGTTCCTGTGATGTATCTAATCGATCCTTACTTATCTAATATGTTAATTGAACTTTCAACGGACTCCAGTAACTCTGATGTGAGATACGAAGTTCTCGCACTCAGCAGAACCTGGAAATAGTTTTGAACGAAACAACACGTATTAGCATTGTTCCTGTGATGTATCTAATCGATCCTTACTTATCTAATATGTTATTTGACGTTTCAACGGACTCCAGTAACTCTGATGTGGGATACGAAGTTCTCGCACTCAGCAGAAGCTGGAAATAGTTTTGAACGAAACAACACGTATTAGCATTGTTCCTGTGATGTATCTAATCGATCCTTACTTATCTATCATGTTATTTGACTTTACGATGGACTCCAGTAACTCTGATGTGAGATACGAAGTTTTCGGACGCAGCGGAAGCTGGAAATAGTTTTGAACGAAATAACACGTATTAGCGTTGTTCCTGTGATGTATCTAATCGATCCTTACTTATCCAATATGTTATTTGACGTTTCAACGGACTCCAGTAACTCTGATGTGAGATACGAAGTTCTCGCACTCAGCAGAAGCTGGAAATAGTTTTGAACGAAACAACACGTATTAGCTTTGTTCCTGTGATGTATCTAATCGATCCTTACTTATCTATCATGTTATTTGACGTTACGATGGACTCCAGTAACTCTGATGTGAGATACGAAGTTCTCGGACGCAGCGGAAGCTGGAAATAGTTTTGAACGAAATAACACCTATTAGCGTTGTTCCTGTGATGTATCTAATCGATCCTTACTTATCTAACATGTTGTTTGACGTTTCAACGGACTCCAGTAACTCTGATGTGAGATACGAAGTTCTCGCACTCAGCAGAAGCTGGAAATAGTTTTGAACGAAACAACACCTATTAGCATTGTTCCTGTGATGTATCTAATCGATCCTTACTTATCTATCATGTTATTTGACGTTACGATGGACTCCAGTAACTCTGATGTGAGATACGAAGTTTTCGGACGCAGCGGAAGCTGGAAATAGTTTTGAACGAAACAACACGTATTAGCATTGTTCCTGTGATGTATCTAATCGATCCTTACTTATCTGTCATGTTATTTGACCTTACGATGGACTCCAGTAACTCTGATGTAAGATACGAAGTCTTCGGACGCAGCGAAAGCTGGAAATAGTTTTGAACGAAACAACACGTATTAGCGTTGTTCCTGTGATGTATCTAATCGATCCTTACTTATCTAATATGTTATTTGACGTTTCAACGGACTCCAGTAACTCTGATGTGAGATACGAAGTTCTCGCACTCAGCAGAAGCTGGAAATAGTTTTGAACGAAACAACACGTATTAGCATTGTTCCTGTGATGTATCTAATCGATCCTTACTTATCTATCATGTTATATGACGTTACGATGGACTCCAGTAACTCTGATGTGAGATACGAAGTTCTCGGACGCAGCGGAAGCTGGAAATAGTTTTGAACGAAATAACACGTATTAGCGTTGTTCCTGTGATGTATCTAATCGATCCTTACTTATCTAATATGTTATTTGACGTTTCAACGGACTCCAGTAACTCTGATGTGAGATACGAAGTTCTCGCACTCAGCAGAAGCTGGGAATAGTTTTGAACGACACAACACGTATTAGCATTGTTCCTGTGATATATCTAATCGATCCTTACTTATCTAATATGTTATTTGACGTTTCAACGGACTCCAGTAACTCTGATGTGAGATACAAAGTTCTCGCACTCAGCAGAAGCTGGAAATAGTTTTGAACGACACAACACGTATTAGCGTTATTCCTGTGATGTATCTAATCGATCCTTACTTATCTATTACGTTATTTGACGTTACGATGGACTCCAGTAACTCTGATGTGAGATACGAAGTTTTCGGACGCAGCGGAAGCTGGAAATAGTTTTGAACGAAACAACACGTATTAACGTTATTCCTGTGATGTATCTAATCGATCCTTACTTATCTATTACGTTATTTGACGTTACGATGGACTCCAGTAACTCTGATGTGAGATACGAAGTTTTCGGACGCAGCGGAAGCTGGAAATAGTTTTGAACGAAACAATACGTATTAGCGTTATTCCTGTGATGTATGAAATCGATCCTTACTTATCTATTACGTTATTTGACGTTACGATGGACTCCAGTAACTCTGATGTGATATACGAAGTTTTCGTACGCACCGGAAGCTGGAAATAGTTTTGAAGGAAATAACACGTATTATCGTTGTTCCTGTGATGTATCTAATCGATCCTTACTTATCTAATATGTTATTTGACGATTCAACGGACTCCAGTAACTCTGATGTGAGATACGAAATTCTCGCACTCAGCAGAAGCTGGAAATAGTTTTGAACGAAACAACACGTATTAGCGTTGTTCCTGTGATGTATCTAATCGATCCTTACTTATCTAATATGTTATTTGACGATTCAACGGACTCCAGTAACTCTGATGTGAGATACGAAGTTCTCGCACTCAGCGGAAGCTGGAAATAGTTTTGAAAGAAACAACACGTATTAGTATTGTTCCTGTGATGTATCTAATCGATCCTTACTTATCTAATATGTTATTTGACGTTTCAACGGACTCCAGTAACTCTGATGTGAGATACGAAGTTCTCGCACTCAGCAGAAGCTGGAAATAGTTTTGAGCGAAACAACACGTATTAGCATTGTTCCTGTGATGTATCTAATCGATCCTTACTTATCTGTCATGTTATTTGACTTTACGATGGACTCCAGTAACTCTGATGTGAGATACGAAGTTTTCGGACGCAGCGGAAGCTGGAAATAGTTTTGAACGAAATAACACGTATTAGCGTTGTTCCTGTAATGTATCTAATCGATCCTTACTTATCCAATATGTTAATTGACGTTCCAACGGACTCCAGTAACTCAGATGTGAGATACGAAGTTCTCGCACTCAGCAGAAGCTGGAAATAGATTTGAACGAAACAACACGTATTAGCATTGTTCCTATGATGTATCTAATCGATCCTTACTTATCTATCATGTTATTTGACGTTACGATGGACTCCAGTAACTCTGATGTGAGATACGAAGTTTTCGGACGCAGCGGAAGCTGGAAAGAGCTTTGAACGAAATAACACGTATTAGCGTTGTTCCTGTGATGTTTCTAATCGATCCTTACTTATCTAATATGTTGTTTGAGGTTTCAACGGACTCCAGTAACTCTGATGTGAGATACGAAGTTCTCGCACTCAGCAGAAGCTGGAAATAGTTTTGAACGAAACAACACGTATTAGCATTGTTCCTGTAATGTATCTAATCGATCCTTACTTATCTATCATGTTATTTGACGTTCCAACGGACTCCAGTAACTCTGATGTGAGACACGAAGTTTTCGGACGCAGCGGAAGCTGGAAATAGTTTTGAACGAAATAACACGTATTAGCGTTGTTCCTGAGATGTATCTAATCGATCCTTACTTATCTAATATGTTATTTGACGTTTCAACGGACTCCAATAACTCTGATGTGAGATAAGAAGTTCTCGCACTCAGCAGAAGCTGGAAATAGTTTTGAACGAAAAAACACGTATTAGCATTGTTCCTGTGATGTATCTAATCGATCCTAACTTATCTAATATGTTATTTGACGTTTCAACGGACTCCAGTAACTCTGATGTGAGATACGAAGTTCTCGCACTCAGCAGAAGCTGGAAATAGTTTTGAACGAAACAACACGTATTAGCGTTATTCCTGTGATGTATCTAATCGATCCTTACTTATCTGTTACGTTATTTGACGTTACGATGGACTCCAGTATCTCTGATATGAGATACGAAGTTTTCGGACGCAGCGGAAGCTGGAAATAGTTTTGAACGAAACAACACGTATTAGCGTTATTCCTGTGATGTATCTAATCGATCCTTACTTATCTAATATGTTATATGACGTTTCAACGGTCTCCAGTAACTCTGATGTGAGATACGAAGTTCTCGCACTCAGCAGAAGCTGGAAATAGCTTTGAACGAAACAACACGTATCAGCATTGTTCCTGTGATGTATCTAATCGATCCTTACTTATCTATCATGTTATTTGACGTTACGATGGACTCCAGTAACTCTGATGTGAGATACGAAGTTTTCGGACTCAGCGGAAGCTGGAAATAGTTTTGAACGAAGCAACACGTATTAGTGTTTTTCCTGTGATGTATCTAATTGATCCTTACTTATCTATTACGTTATTTGACGTTACGATGGACTCCAGTAACTCTGATGTGATATACGAAGTTTTCGGACGCAGCAGAAGCTGGAAATAGCTTTGAAGGAAATAACACGTATTAACGTTGTTCCTGTGATGTATCTAATCGATCCTTACTTATCTAATATGTTATTTGACGTTTCAACGGACTCCAGTAACTCTGATGTGAGATACGAAGTTCTCGCACTCTGCAGAAGCTGGAAATAGTTTTGAACGAAACAACACGTATTAGCATTGTTCCTGTGATGTATCTAATCGATCCTTACTTATCTATCATGTTATTTGACGTTACGATGGACTCCAGTAACTCTGATGTGAGATACGAAGTTTTCGGACGCAGTGGAAGCTGGAAATAGTTTTGAACGAAATAACACGTATTAGCGTTGTTCCTGTGATGTATCTAATCGATCCTTACTTATCTAATATGTTAATTGACGTTTCAACGGACTCCAGTAACTCTGATGTGAGATACGAAGTTCTCGAACTCAGCAGAAGCTGGAAATAGTTTTGAACGAAACAACACGTATTAGCGTTATTCCTGTGATGTATCTAATCGATCCTTACTTATCTAATATGTTATATGACGTTTCAACGGTCTCCAGTAACTCTGATGTGAGATACGAAGTTCTCGCACTCAGCAGAAGCTGGAAATATTTTGAACGAAACAACACGTATCAGCATTGTTCCTGTGATGTATCTAATCGATCCTTACTTATCTATCATGTTATTTGACGCTACGATGGACTCCAGTAACTCTGATGTTAGATACGAAGTTCTCGCACTCTGCAGAAGCTGGAAATAGTTTTGAACGAAACAATACGTATTAGTGTTATTCCTGTGATGTATCTAATCGATCCTTACTTATCTGTTACGTTATTTGACGTTACGATGGACTCCAGTAACTCTGATATGAGATACGAAGTTTTCGGACGCAGCGGAAGCTGGAAATAGTTTTGAAGGAAATAACACGTATTAACGTTGTTCCTGTGATGTATCTAATCGATCCTTACTTATCTAATATGTTGTTTGACGTTTCAACGGACTCCAGTAACTCTGATGTTAGATACGAAGTTCTCGCACTCTGCAGAAGCTGGAAATAGTTTTGAACGAAACAACACGTATTAGTGTTATTCCTGTGATGTATCTAATCGATCCTTACTTATCTGTTACGTTATTTGACGTTACGATGGACTCCAGTAACTCTGATATGAGATACGAAGTTTTCGGACGCAGCGGAAGCTGGAAATAGTTTTGAAGGAAATAACACGTATTAACGTTGTTCCTGTGATGTATCTAATCGATCCTTACTTATCTAATATGTTGTTTGACGTTTCAACGGACTCCAGTAACTCTGATGTTAGATACGAAATTCTCGCACTCTGCAGAAGCTGGAAATAGTTTTGAACGAAACAACACGTATTAGCATTGTTCCTGTGATGTATCTAATCGATCCTTACTTATCTATCATGTAATTTGACGTTACGATGGACTCCAGTAACTCTGATGTGAGATACAAAGTTTTCGGACGCAGCGGAAGCTGGAAATAGTTCTGAACGAAATAACACGTATTAGCGTTGTTCCTGTGATGTATCTAATCGATCCTTACTTATCTAATATGTTAATTGACGTTTCAATGGACTCCAGTAACTCTGATGTGAGATACGAAGTTCTCGCACTCAGCAGAAGCTGGAAATAGTTTTGAACGAAACAACACGTATTAGCGTTGTTCCTGTGATGTATCTAATCGATCCTTACTTATCTAATATGTTATTTGACGTTTCAACGGACTCCAGTAACTCTGATATGAGATACGAAGTTCTCGCACTCAGCAGAAGCTGGAAATAGTTTTGAACGAAACAACACGTATTAGCGTTGTTCCTGTGATGTATCTAATCGATCCTTACTTATCTAATATGTTATTTGACGTTTCAACGGACTCCAGTAACTCTGATGTGAGATACGAAGTTCTCGCACTCAGCAGAAGCTGGGAATAGTTTTGAACGACACAACACGTATTAGCATTGTTCCTGTGATATATCTAATCGATCCTTACTTATCTAATATGTTATTTGACGTTTCAACGGACTCCAGTAACTCTGATGTGAGATACAAAGTTCTCGCACTCAGCAGAAGCTGGAAATAGTTTTGAACGACACAACACGTATTAGCGTTATTCCTGTGATGTATCTAATCGATCCTTACTTATCTATTACGTTATTTGACGTTACGATGGACTCCAGTAACTCTGATGTGAGATACGAAGTTTTCGGACGCAGCGGAAGCTGGAAATAGTTTTGAACGAAACAACACGTATTAACGTTATTCCTGTGATGTATCTAATCGATCCTTACTTATCTATTACGTTATTTGACGTTACGATGGACTCCAGTAACTCTGATGTGAGATACGAAGTTTTCGGACGCAGCGGAAGCTGGAAATAGTTTTGAACGAAACAATACGTATTAGCGTTATTCCTGTGATGTATGAAATCGATCCTTACTTATCTATTACGTTATTTGACGTTACGATGGACTCCAGTAACTCTGATGTGATATACGAAGTTTTCGTACGCACCGGAAGCTGGAAATAGTTTTGAAGGAAATAACACGTATTATCGTTGTTCCTGTGATGTATCTAATCGATCCTTACTTATCTAATATGTTATTTGACGATTCAACGGACTCCAGTAACTCTGATGTGAGATACGAAATTCTCGCACTCAGCAGAAGCTGGAAATAGTTTTGAACGAAACAACACGTATTAGCGTTGTTCCTGTGATGTATCTAATCGATCCTTACTTATCTAATATGTTATTTGACGATTCAACGGACTCCAGTAACTCTGATGTGAGATACGAAGTTCTCGCACTCAGCGGAAGCTGGAAATAGTTTTGAAAGAAACAACACGTATTAGTATTGTTCCTGTGATGTATCTAATCGATCCTTACTTATCTAATATGTTATTTGACGTTTCAACGGACTCCAGTAACTCTGATGTGAGATACGAAGTTCTCGCACTCAGCAGAAGCTGGAAATAGTTTTGAGCGAAACAACACGTATTAGCATTGTTCCTGTGATGTATCTAATCGATCCTTACTTATCTGTCATGTTATTTGACTTTACGATGGACTCCAGTAACTCTGATGTGAGATACGAAGTTTTCGGACGCAGCGGAAGCTGGAAATAGTTTTGAACGAAATAACACGTATTAGCGTTGTTCCTGTAATGTATCTAATCGATCCTTACTTATCCAATATGTTAATTGACGTTCCAACGGACTCCAGTAACTCAGATGTGAGATACGAAGTTCTCGCACTCAGCAGAAGCTGGAAATAGATTTGAACGAAACAACACGTATTAGCATTGTTCCTATGATGTATCTAATCGATCCTTACTTATCTATCATGTTATTTGACGTTACGATGGACTCCAGTAACTCTGATGTGAGATACGAAGTTTTCGGACGCAGCGGAAGCTGGAAAGAGCTTTGAACGAAATAACACGTATTAGCGTTGTTCCTGTGATGTTTCTAATCGATCCTTACTTATCTAATATGTTGTTTGAGGTTTCAACGGACTCCAGTAACTCTGATGTGAGATACGAAGTTCTCGCACTCAGCAGAAGCTGGAAATAGTTTTGAACGAAACAACACGTATTAGCATTGTTCCTGTAATGTATCTAATCGATCCTTACTTATCTATCATGTTATTTGACGTTCCAACGGACTCCAGTAACTCTGATGTGAGACACGAAGTTTTCGGACGCAGCGGAAGCTGGAAATAGTTTTGAACGAAATAACACGTATTAGCGTTGTTCCTGAGATGTATCTAATCGATCCTTACTTATCTAATATGTTATTTGACGTTTCAACGGACTCCAATAACTCTGATGTGAGATAAGAAGTTCTCGCACTCAGCAGAAGCTGGAAATAGTTTTGAACGAAAAAACACGTATTAGCATTGTTCCTGTGATGTATCTAATCGATCCTAACTTATCTAATATGTTATTTGACGTTTCAACGGACTCCAGTAACTCTGATGTGAGATACGAAGTTCTCGCACTCAGCAGAAGCTGGAAATAGTTTTGAACGAAACAACACGTATTAGCGTTATTCCTGTGATGTATCTAATCGATCCTTACTTATCTGTTACGTTATTTGACGTTACGATGGACTCCAGTATCTCTGATATGAGATACGAAGTTTTCGGACGCAGCGGAAGCTGGAAATAGTTTTGAACGAAACAACACGTATTAGCGTTATTCCTGTGATGTATCTAATCGATCCTTACTTATCTAATATGTTATATGACGTTTCAACGGTCTCCAGTAACTCTGATGTGAGATACGAAGTTCTCGCACTCAGCAGAAGCTGGAAATAGCTTTGAACGAAACAACACGTATCAGCATTGTTCCTGTGATGTATCTAATCGATCCTTACTTATCTATCATGTTATTTGACGTTACGATGGACTCCAGTAACTCTGATGTGAGATACGAAGTTTTCGGACTCAGCGGAAGCTGGAAATAGTTTTGAACGAAGCAACACGTATTAGTGTTTTTCCTGTGATGTATCTAATTGATCCTTACTTATCTATTACGTTATTTGACGTTACGATGGACTCCAGTAACTCTGATGTGATATACGAAGTTTTCGGACGCAGCAGAAGCTGGAAATAGCTTTGAAGGAAATAACACGTATTAACGTTGTTCCTGTGATGTATCTAATCGATCCTTACTTATCTAATATGTTATTTGACGTTTCAACGGACTCCAGTAACTCTGATGTGAGATACGAAGTTCTCGCACTCTGCAGAAGCTGGAAATAGTTTTGAACGAAACAACACGTATTAGCATTGTTCCTGTGATGTATCTAATCGATCCTTACTTATCTATCATGTTATTTGACGTTACGATGGACTCCAGTAACTCTGATGTGAGATACGAAGTTTTCGGACGCAGTGGAAGCTGGAAATAGTTTTGAACGAAATAACACGTATTAGCGTTGTTCCTGTGATGTATCTAATCGATCCTTACTTATCTAATATGTTAATTGACGTTTCAACGGACTCCAGTAACTCTGATGTGAGATACGAAGTTCTCGAACTCAGCAGAAGCTGGAAATAGTTTTGAACGAAACAACACGTATTAGCGTTATTCCTGTGATGTATCTAATCGATCCTTACTTATCTAATATGTTATATGACGTTTCAACGGTCTCCAGTAACTCTGATGTGAGATACGAAGTTCTCGCACTCAGCAGAAGCTGGAAATATTTTGAACGAAACAACACGTATCAGCATTGTTCCTGTGATGTATCTAATCGATCCTTACTTATCTATCATGTTATTTGACGCTACGATGGACTCCAGTAACTCTGATGTTAGATACGAAGTTCTCGCACTCTGCAGAAGCTGGAAATAGTTTTGAACGAAACAATACGTATTAGTGTTATTCCTGTGATGTATCTAATCGATCCTTACTTATCTGTTACGTTATTTGACGTTACGATGGACTCCAGTAACTCTGATATGAGATACGAAGTTTTCGGACGCAGCGGAAGCTGGAAATAGTTTTGAAGGAAATAACACGTATTAACGTTGTTCCTGTGATGTATCTAATCGATCCTTACTTATCTAATATGTTGTTTGACGTTTCAACGGACTCCAGTAACTCTGATGTTAGATACGAAGTTCTCGCACTCTGCAGAAGCTGGAAATAGTTTTGAACGAAACAACACGTATTAGTGTTATTCCTGTGATGTATCTAATCGATCCTTACTTATCTGTTACGTTATTTGACGTTACGATGGACTCCAGTAACTCTGATATGAGATACGAAGTTTTCGGACGCAGCGGAAGCTGGAAATAGTTTTGAAGGAAATAACACGTATTAACGTTGTTCCTGTGATGTATCTAATCGATCCTTACTTATCTAATATGTTGTTTGACGTTTCAACGGACTCCAGTAACTCTGATGTTAGATACGAAATTCTCGCACTCTGCAGAAGCTGGAAATAGTTTTGAACGAAACAACACGTATTAGCATTGTTCCTGTGATGTATCTAATCGATCCTTACTTATCTATCATGTAATTTGACGTTACGATGGACTCCAGTAACTCTGATGTGAGATACAAAGTTTTCGGACGCAGCGGAAGCTGGAAATAGTTCTGAACGAAATAACACGTATTAGCGTTGTTCCTGTGATGTATCTAATCGATCCTTACTTATCTAATATGTTAATTGACGTTTCAATGGACTCCAGTAACTCTGATGTGAGATACGAAGTTCTCGCACTCAGCAGAAGCTGGAAATAGTTTTGAACGAAACAACACGTATTAGCGTTGTTCCTGTGATGTATCTAATCGATCCTTACTTATCTAATATGTTATTTGACGTTTCAACGGACTCCAGTAACTCTGATATGAGATACGAAGTTCTCGCACTCAGCAGAAGCTGGAAATAGTTTTGAACGAAACAACACGTATTAGCGTTGTTCCTGTGATGTATCTAATCGATCCTTACTTATCTAATATGTTATTTGACGTTTCAACGGACTCCAGTAACTCTGATGTGAGATACGGAGTTCTCGCCCTCAGCAGAACCTGGAAATAGTTTTGAACGAAACAACACGTATTAGCATTGTTCCTGTAATGTATCTAATCGATCCTTACTTATCTATAGAGACCGGATTTATAAGTTTTTACAAGTTTTTTACGCTAACATACCTAAACTTGGCGTTTTGTATTTATATGTTTGTCGATTAGAGAAGCCCAAAAATGGTAGTTTTATTTCGCATATAACTTAATATTTTAGACTTTTAGCGCATATTTATTTATTTATCCATATATTGATATAAATAACATTATAATTCCATATACGGTCAATATTCAAGTCTGCAGCTTTTCCAAGAAGTAATTTATTCTTCTCAACGTCTGGCCACTTTATTGTACGATTTCCCGGAATGTGATTTTCTGGGAATCTGTAGCGACTTGCACTTGCATTTTGCACTTATGTTTTGCATTTCAGTTTGAGATAAGAACTCCGTGAATGTGTGTGACTAGTGACTAGTGTATTTATCAACGCGAATTAGTTGTTATTTTCTTATTTAATTTAAAGACGAAATAAATTCAGTGCTTATCTTTTCAAAATGCCGAAAGTAGCATCCTCTTGATCCGAGCTATTGAAAAAATGGATTAAAGCATCTAAACATCTAACTACAGATGGAAAAGTTATTTTTTGCAACGCATGCTCAAAACAGGTAGATACCTTACAAATTCTCTTAAAAATCACATTTTCATTTTGACAATATTTTAAGGTGTCGTCAGACCAAAAGTACCAGATTGATCAACATTTGGCTACAAACCTCCATAAGGAGTCGGAGAAAAGATGTGTGTCTAACTTTAAGCAGTCTTTTATTTCTTCAACAGCCAGTAACTCACAGGGCAGTGACACAGGAAATGAATTCTTTTTAGACTTGTGCAGTGCTATGGCAGAGTCAAACATTCCTTGGCATAAACTTGAACAAGCAAGTTTTCGAACTTTTTTGGAAAAATATTGCAATCGTCATATTCCAAATGAATCGACTTTGCGGAAAAACTATCTAAGTATATGCTACCAGCAACGGATGAAGAAAATAAGAGAGAAGCTTAGCGACAACAATATTTATATAGTAGTTGATGAAACGACAGATGCCTGCGGTCGTTATGTAGCAAATATGTTAGCAGGAGTATTAAGCAACACAGTTGCACCAATATCTTATTTGGTAAATAGTGCAGTTTTGGAAAAAACAAATCATTCAACGATCGCACGTTTTATTAACGACAGCTTGACACTTTTATATGCACCTAATCAAGTTAAGTCGGAAAATATATTACTAATGGTGTCTGATGCAGCAGCCTACATGATAAAAGCAGGACAGGCTTTACAGGTGTTTTACCCAAATCTGATGCACTTCACTTGTATGGCTCACGCAATGAATAGGCTCGCTGAATTGGTGCGACTAGAATACCCAACAGTAAATAAGTTGATCAATAACGGAAAAAAGGCGTTTCTTAAAGCCCCACTGCGTATACAACACTATAAAGAATTAGCTGCTGACCTGCCATTACCACCAGAACCAATAATTACGAGATGGGGTACGTGGCTTGAAGCAGCAAATTTTTACGCAGATAACTTTAAACAATTAAAGGAAATTTTCTTAGAATTGGATGATTCCAATTCAGCGGCTTTAAGAATTTGTAAGGAATGCATGTCGAACACAAACATCGGGAATCAATTAGCATTCATTAAAACTCATTTTTCGGTTTTAATATCCACCATTAAAAAGTTGGAATCATCCCAGACGGCTCTGTTAGATTCTTTTGAAGTGGTCGATGATGCAATTGAAAGTGTGAAATCAATTCCAGGGGAGATAGGAGAGAAGTTAATGGCAAAATTAGGCAAGGTTCTATTACGTAATCCTGACTACAATAAAATGAGGAAAATCTGTTTAGTTTTAAAAGGTCAAAGTGAAGAGGATTTGGACATGGACCCCAAAGATGTAGCATCCATGAAATTTGCGCCCATTACTTCATGCGATGTCGAGCGTTCGTTTTAATCTTATAAAAATATTTTGACAGACAGACGACAAAATTTTACTCCAAATAATTTAAATCAACTGTTGATTATATTTTGTAATCCTACTATTTAAGTGTTAAGTGTTAAAATTACTTATATGAAACAATTTATGTTTTTATTATTCTAAAGTATGTATAAGTATAATAAAATTTTTATCGCATATAATATCCATATTTTGATCCATTTTAATCGCATAAAAAAAAACTTATTTTCCACTTTTTTAGCACATATAAATCCGGACTTTACTTATCTATCATGTTATTTGACGTTCCAACGGACTCCAGTAACTCAGATGTGAGATACGAAGTTCTCGCACTCAGCAGAAGCTGGAAATAGTTTTGAACGAAACAACACGTATTAGCATTGTTACTGTGATGTATCTAATCGATCCTTGCTTATCTATCATGTTATTTGACGTTACGATGGACTCCAGTAACTCTGATGTGAGATACGAAGTTTTCGGACGCAGCGGAAGCTGGAAATAGTTTTGAACGAAACAACACGTATTAGCATTGTTCCTGTGATGTATCTAATCGATCCTTACTTATCTATCATGTTATTTGACGTTACGATGACCTCCAGTAACTCTGATGTGAGATACGAAGTTCTCGCACTCAGCAGAAGCTGGAAATAGTTTTGAACGAAATAACACGTATTAGCGTTGTTTCTGTGATGTATCTAATCGATCCTTACTTATCTAATATGTTATTTGACGTTTCAACGGACTCCAGTAACCCTGATGTGAGATACGAAGTTCTCGCACTCAGCAGAAGCTGGAAATAGTTTTGAACGAAACAACACGAATTAGCATCGTTCCTGTGATGTATCTAATCGATCCTTACTTATCTATCATGTTATTTGACGTTACAATGGACTCCAGTAACTCTGATGTGAGATACGAAGTTTTCGGACGCAGCGGAAGCTGGAAATAGTTTTGAACGAAATAACACGTATTGGCGTTGTTCCTGTAATGTATCTAATCGATCCTTACTTATCTAATATGTTAATTGACGTTCCAACGGACTCCAGTAACTCTGATGTGAGATACGACGTTTTTGGACGCAGCAGAAGCTGGAAATAGTTTTGAACAAAACGACACGTATTAGCGTTGTTCCTGTGATGTATCTAATCGATCCTTACTTATCTACTATGTTATTTGACGTTTCAACGGGCTTCAGTAACTCTGATGTGAGATACGAAGGTTTCGGACGCAGCAGAAGCTGGAAATAGTCTTGAACGAAACGATACGTATTAGCGTTGTTCCTGTGATGTATCTAATCGATCCTTACTTATCTACTATGTTATTTGACGTTTCAACGGGCTTCAGTAACTCTGATGTGAGATACGAAGTTCTCGGAAGCAGCAGAACCTGGAAATAGTTTTGAACGAAACAACACGTATTAGCGTTGTTCCTGTGATGTATCTAATCGATCCTTACTTATCTATCATGTTATTTGACGTTTCAACGGACTCCAGTAACTCTGATGTGAGATTCGAAATTTTCGGACGCAGCAGAAGCTGGAAATAGATTTGAACGAAACGACACGTATTAGCGTTGTTCCTGTGATGTACCTAATCGATCCTTACTTCTCTACTATGTTATTTGACGTTTCAACGGGCTTCAGTAACTCTGATGTGAGATACGAAGTTCTCGGACGCAGCAGAAGCTGGAAATAGTTTTGAACGAAACAACACGTATTAGCGATGTTCTTGTGATGTATCTAATCGATCCTCACTTATCTATCATGTTATTTGACGTTACGATGGACTCCAGTAACTCAGATGTGAGATACGAAGTTTTCGAACGCAGCAGAAGCTGGAAATAGTTTTGAACGAAACGACACGTGTTAGCGTTGTTAATGTGATGTATCTATTCGATACTTACTTATCTACTATGTTATTTGACGTTACGATGGACTATAGTAACGCTGATGTGAGATACGAAGCTTTCGGACGCAGCAGAATCTGGAAATAGTTTTGAACGAAACAACACGTATTAGCGTTGTTCCTGTGATGTATCTAATCGATCATTACTTATCTATCATGTTATTTGACGTTACGATGGACTCCAGTATCTCTGATGTAAGATACGACGTTTTCGGACGCAGCAGAAGCTGGAAATAGTTTTGAACTAAATAACACGTATTAGCGTTGTTCCTGTGATGTATCTAATCTATCCTTACTTACCTATCATGTTATTTGACGTTTCAACGGACTCAAGTAACTCTGATGTGAGATTCGCAATTTTCGGACGCAGCAGAAGCTGGAAATAGTTTTGAACGAAACGACACCTATTAGCGTTGTTCCTGTGATGTATCTAATCGATCCTTACTTTGCTATCATGTTATTTGACGTTACGATGGACTATAGTAACTCTGATGTGAGATACGAAGTTTAAGGACGCAGCAGAAGCTGGAAATAGTTTTGAACGAAACAACACGTGTTAGCGTTGCTCCTGTGATGTATCTAATCGATCATTACTTATCTATCATGTTATTTGAGGTTACGATATACTCCAGTAACTCTGATGTGAGATACGACGTTTTTGGACGCAGCAGAAGCTGGAAATAGTTTTGAACAAAACGACACGTATTAGCGTTGTTCCTGTGATGTATCTTGTCGATCCTCACTTATCTATTATGTTATTTGACGTTACGATGCACTCCAGTAACTCTGATGTGAGATTCGAAGTTCTCGGACTCAGCAGGAGCTGGAAATAGTTTTGAACGAAATAACACGTATTAGCGTTGTTCCTGTGATGTATCTAATCGATCATTACTTATCTATCATGTTATTTGAAGTTACGATGGACTCCAGTAACTCTGATGTGAGTAACGACGTTTTCGGACGCAGCAGAAGCATGAAATAGTTTTGAACGAAACGACACATATTAGCGTTGTTCCTGTGATGTATCCAATCGATCCTTACTTATCTGCTATGTTATTTGACGTTTCAACGGACTCCAGTAACTCTGATGTGAGATTCGAATTTCTCGGACTCAGCAGGAGCTGGAAATAGGTTTGAACGAAACAACACGTGTTAGCGTTGTTCCTGTGATGTATCTAATCGATCCTCACTTTTCTATCATGTTATTTGACGTTACGATGGACTCCAGTAACTCTGATGTGAGATACGAAGTTTTCGGACTCAGCAGAAGCTGGAAATAGTTATGAACGAAACGACACGTATTAGCGTTGTTCCTGTGATGTATCTAATCGATCCTTACTTATCTGCTATGTTATTTGACGTTTCGACGGACTCCAGTAACCCTGATGTGAGATTCGAAGTTCTCGGGCTCAGCAGAAGCTGGAAATAGTTCTGAACGAAACGCCACGTATTAGCGTTGTTCCTGTGATGTATCTAATCGATCCTTACATATCTGCTATGTTATTTGGCGTTTCGACGGACTCCAGTAACCCTGATGTGAGATTCGAAGTTCTCGGACTCAGCAGAAGCTGGAAATAGTTTTGAACGAAACGACACGTATTAGCGTTGTTCCTGTGATGTATCTAATCGATCCTCACTTATCTATCATGTTATTTGACGTTACGATGCACTCCAGTAACTCTGATGTGAGATACGAAGTTTTCGGACGCAGCAGAAGCTGTAAATAGTTTTGAACGAAACGACACGTATTAGCGTTGTTCCTGTGATGTATCTAATCGATCCTTACTTATCTATTATGTTATTTGACGTTACGATGGACTCCAGTAACTCTGATGTGAGATACGAAGTTTTCGGACGCAGCAGAAGCTGGAAATAGTTTTGAACGAAACGACACGTATTAGCGTTGTTCCTGTGATGTATCTAATCGATCCTTACTTATCTGCTATGTTATTTGACGTTTCAACGGAATCCAGTAACTCTAATGTGAGATTCGAAGTTCTCGGACTCAGCAGGAGCTGGAAATAGTTTTGAACGAAATAACACGTATTAGCGTTGTTCCTGTGATGTATCTAATCGATCCTCACTTATCTATCATGTTATTTGACGTTACGATGCACTCCAGTAACTCTGATGTGAGATACGAAGTTTTCGGAAGCAGCAGAAGCTGGAAATAGTTTTGAACGAAACGACACGTATTAACGTTGTTCCTGTGATTTATCTAATCGATCCTCACTTATCTATTATGTTATTTGACGTTACGATGGACTGTAGTAACCCTGATGTGAGATACGAAGTTCTCGGACTCAGCAGGAGCTGGAAATAGTTTTAAACGAAACAACACGTATTAGCGTTGTTCCTGTGATGTATCTAATCGATCCTCACTTATCTATTATGTTATTTGATGTTACGATGGACTGTAGTAACTCTGATGTGAGATACGAAGTTCTCGGACTCAGCAGGAGCTGGAAATAGTTTTAAACGAAACAACACGTATCAGCGTTGTTCCTGTGATGTATCTAATCGATCCTCACTTATCTATTATGTTATTTGACGTTACGATGGACTGTAGTAACCCTGATGTGAGATACGAAGTTCTCGAACTCAGCAGGAGCTGGAAATAGTTTTAAACGAAACAACACGTATTAGCGTTGTTCCTGTGATGTATCTAATCGATCATTACTTATCTATCATGTTATTTGACGTTACGATGGACTCCAGTATCTCTGATGTCAGATACGACGTTTTCGGACGCAGCAGAAGCTGGAAATAGTTTTGAACTAAATCACACTTATTAGCGTTGCTCATGTGATGTATCTAATCGATCCTTACTTATCTACTATGTTATTTGACGTTTCAACGGGCTTCAGTAACTCTGATGTGAGATACGAAGGTTTCGGACGCAGCAGAAGCTGGAAATAGTCTTGAACGAAACGATACGTATTAGCGTTGTTCCTGTGATGTATCTAATCGATCCTTACTTATCTACTATGTTATTTGACGTTTCAACGGGCTTCAGTAACTCTGATGTGAGATACGAAGTTCTCGGAAGCAGCAGAACCTGGAAATAGTTTTGAACGAAACAACACGTATTAGCGTTGTTCCTGTGATGTATCTAATCGATCCTTACTTATCTATCATGTTATTTGACGTTTCAACGGACTCCAGTAACTCTGATGTGAGATTCGAAATTTTCGGACGCAGCAGAAGCTGGAAATAGATTTGAACGAAACGACACGTATTAGCGTTGTTCCTGTGATGTACCTAATCGATCCTTACTTATCTACTATGTTATTTGACGTTTCAACGGGCTTCAGTAACTCTGATGTGAGATACGAAGTTCTCGGACGCAGCAGAAGCTGGAAATAGTTTTGAACGAAACAACACGTATTAGCGATGTTCTTGTGATGTATCTAATCGATCCTCACTTATCTATCATGTTATTTGACGTTACGATGGACTCCAGTAACTCAGATGTGAGATTCGCAATTTTCGGACGCAGCAGAAGCTGGAAATAGTTTTGAACGAAACGACACGTATTAGCGTTGTTCCTGTGATGTATCTAATCGATCCTTACTTATCTGCTATGTTATTTGACGTTTCAACGGAATCCAGTAACACTAATGTGAGATACGAAATTCTCGGCCGCAGCAGAAGCTGGAAATAGTTTTGAACGAAACGACACGTATTAGCGTTGTTCCTGAGATGTATCTAATCGATCCTCACTTATCTATTATGTTATTTGACGTTACGATGAACTCCAGTAACTCTGATGTGAGATACGAAGTTTTCGGACGCAGCAGAAGCTGAAAATAGTTTTGAACTAAATAACACGTTTTAGCGTTGTTCCTGTGATGTATCTAATCGATCCTTACTTAGCTGTCATGTTATTTGACGTTACGATGGACTATAGTAACTCTGATGTGAGATGCGAAGTTTTCGGACGCAGCAGAAGCTGGAAATAGTTTTGAACGAAACAACACGTATTAGCGTTGTTCCTGTGATGTATCTAATCGATCCTCACTTATCTATTATGTTATTTGACGTTACGATGAACTCCAGTAACTCTGATGTGAGATACGAAGTTTTCGGACGCAGCAGAAGCTGAAAATAGTTTTGAACTAAATAACACGTTTTAGCGTTGTTCCTGTGATGTATCTAATCGATCCTTACTTAGCTGTCATGTTATTTGACGTTACGATGGACTATAGTAACTCTGATGTGAGATGCGAAGTTTTCGGACGCAGCAGAAGCTGGAAATAGTTTTGAACGAAACAACACGTATTAGCGTTGTTCCTGTGATGTATCTAATCGATCATTACTTATCTATCATGTTATTTGACGTTACGATGGACTCCAGTAACTCTGATGTGAGATACGACGTTTTCGGACGCAGCAAAAGCTGGAAATAGTTTTGAACGAAACGACACGTATGAGCGTTGTTCCTGTGATGTATCTAATCGATCCTTACTTATCTGCTGTGTTATTTGACGTTTCAACGGACTCCAGTAACTCTGATATGAGATACGAAGTTCTCGGACGCAGCAGAAGCTGGAAATAGTTTTGAACGAAACAACACGTATTAGCGTTGTTCCTGTGATGTATCTAATCGATCCTCACTTATCTATTATGTTATTTGACGTTACGATGAACTCCAGTAACTCTGATGTGAGATACGAAGTTTTCGGACGCAGCAGAAGCTGAAAATAGTTTTGAACTAAATAACACGTTTTAGCGTTGTTCCTGTGATGTATCTAATCGATCCTTACTTAGCTGTCATGTTATTTGACGTTACGATGGACTATAGTAACTCTGATGTGAGATGCGAAGTTTTCGGACGCAGCAGAAGCTGGAAATAGTTTTGAACGAAACAACACGTATTAGCGTTGTTCCTGTGATGTATCTAATCGATCATTACTTATCTATCATGTTATTTGACGTTACGATGGACTCCAGTAACTCTGATGTGAGATACGACGTTTTCGGACGCAGCAAAAGCTGGAAATAGTTTTGAACGAAACGACACGTATGAGCGTTGTTCCTGTGATGTATCTAATCGATCCTTACTTATCTGCTATGTTATTTGACGTTTCAACGGACTCCAGTAACTCTGATCTGAGATTCGAAGTTCTCGGACTCAGCAGGAGCTGGAAATAGTTTTGAACTAAATAACACGTATTAGCGTTGTTCCTGTGATGCTTCTAATCGATCCTTACTTATCTATCATGTTATTTGACGTTACGACGGACTATAGCAACTCTGACGTAAGATACGAAGTTTTCGGACGCAGCAGAAGCTGGAAATAGTTTTGAACGAAACGACACGTACTAGTGTTGTTCCTGTGATGTATCTAATCGATCCTTACTTATCTATTATGTTATTTGACGTTACGATGGACTCCACTAACTCTGATGTGAGATACGAAGTCTTCGGACGGAACAGAAGCTGGAAATAGTTTTGAACGAAACGACACATATTAGCGTTGTTCCTGTGATGTATCTAATCGATCCATACTTATCTGCTATGTTACTTGACGTTTCAACGGACTCCAGTAACTCTGATGTGAGATTCGAATTTCTCGGACTTAGCAGGAGCTGGAAATAGTTTTGAACGAAATAACACGTATTAGCGTTGTTCCTGTGATGCTTCTAATCGATCCTTACTTATCTATCATGTTATTTGACGTTACGACGGACTATAGTAACTCTGACGTGAGATCCGAAGTTTTCGGACGCAGCAGAAACTGGAAATAGTTTTGAACGAAACAACACGTACTAGCGTTGTTCCTGTGATGTATCTAATCGATCCTCACTTTTCTATCATGTTATTTGACGTTACGATGGACTCCAGTAACTCTGATGTGAGATACGAAGTTTTCGGACGCAGCAGAAGCTGGAAAAAGTTTTGAATGAAACGACACGTATTAGCGTTTTTCCTGTGATGTATCTAATCGATCCTTACTTATCTACTATGTTATTTGACGTTTCAACGGACTCCAGTAACTCTGGTGTGTGATTCGATGTTCTTGGACTCAGCAGAAGCTGGAAATAGTTCTGAACGAAACGACATGTATTAGCGTTGTTCCTGTGATGTATCTAATCGATCCTTACTTATCTGCTATGTTATTTGACGTTTCAACGGACTCCAGTAACTCTGATGTGAGATTCGAAGTTCTCGAACTCAGCAGGAGCTGGAAATAGTTTTGAAATAAATAACACGTATTAGCGTTGTTCCTGTGATGTATCTAATCGATCCTTACTTATCTATCATGTTATTTGACGTTACGATGGACTGTAGTAACACTGATGTGAGATACGAAGTTTTCGGACGCAGCAGAAGCTGGAAATAGTTTTGAACGAAACAACACGTGTTAGCGTTGTTCCTGTGATGTATCTAATCGATCCTCACTTTTCTATCATGTTATTTGACGTTGCGATGGACTCCAGTAACTCTGATGTGAGATACGAAGTTTTCGGACGCAGCAGAAGCTGGAAAAAGTTTTGAATGAAACGACACGTATTAGCGTTTTTCCTGTGATGTATCTAATCGATCCTTACTTATCTACTATGTTATTTGACGTTTCAACGGACTCCAGTAACTCTGGTGTGTGATTCGAAGTTCTTGGACTCAGCAGAAGCTGGAAATAGTTCTGAACGAAACGACACGTATTAGCGTTGTTCCTGTGATGTATCTAATCGATCCTTACTTATCTTATATGTTATTTGACGTTTCAACGGACTCCAGTAACTCTGATGTGAGATTCGAAGTTCTCGAACTCAGCAAGAGCTGGAAATAGTTTTGAACGAAATAACACGTATTAGCGTTGTTCCTGTGATGAATCTAATCGATCCTTACTTAGCTATCATGTTATTTGACGTTACTATGGACTCCAGTATCTCTGATGTATGATACGACGTTAGCAACTCTGATGTGAGATTCTCGGACTCAGCAGAGGCTGGAAATAGTTTAGAACGAAATAACACGTATTAGCGTTGTTCCTGTGATGTATCTAATCGATCCTTACTTATCTATCATGTTATTTGACGTTACGATGGACTGTAGTAACACTGATGTCAGATACTAAGTTTTCGGACGCAGCAGAAGCTGGAAATAGTTTTGAACGAAACAACACGTATTAGCGATGTTCCTGTGATGTATCTAATCGATCCTCACTTATCTATCATGTTATTTGACATTACGATGGACTCCAGTAACTCTGATGTGAGATACGAAGGTCTCGGACGCAACAGAAGCTGGAAATAGTCTTGAACGAAACGACACGTATTAGCGTTGTTCCTGTGATGTATCTAATCGATCCTTACTTATCTACTATGTTATTTGACGTTTCAACGGGCTTCTGTAACTCTGATGTGAGATACGAAGGTTTCGGACGCAGCAGAAGCTGGAAATAGTCTTGAACGAAACGACACGTATTAGCGTTGTTCCTGTGATGTATCTAATCGATCCTTACTTATCTGCTATGTTATTAGACGTTTCAACGGACTCCAGTAACTCTGATGTGAGATACGAAGGTTTCGGACGCAGCAGAAGCTGGAAATAGTCTTGAACGAAACGACACGTATTAGCGTTGTTCCTGTGATGTATCTAATCGATCCTTACTTATCTACTATGTTATTTGACGTTTCAACGGGCTTCAGTAACTCTGATGTGAGATACGAAGGTTTCGGACTCAGCAGAAGCTGGAAATAGTCTTGAACGAAACGACACGTATTAGCGTTGTTCCTGTGATGTATCTAATCGATCCTTACTTATCTGCTATGTTATTTGACGTTTCAACGGGCTTCAGTAACTCTGATGTGAGATACGAAGTTCTCGGACGCAGCAGAAGCTGGAAATAGTTTTGAACGAAACAACAGGTATTAGCGTTGTTCCTGTGATGTATCTAATCGATCCTTACTCATCTATCATGCTATTTGACGTTTCAACGGACTCCAGTAACTCTGATGTGAGATTCGAAATTTTCGGATGCAGCAGAAGCTGGAAATAGTTTTGAACGAAACGACACGTATTAGCGTTGTTCCTGTGATGTATCTAATCGATCCTTACTTATCTGCTATGTTATTTGACGTTTCAAGGGACTCCAGTAACTCTGATGTGAGATACGAAGGTTTCGGACGCAGCAGAAGCTGGAAATAGTCTTGAACGAAACGACACGTATTAGCGTTGTTCCTGTGATGTATCTAATCAATCCTTACTTATCTGCTAAGTTATTTGACGTTTCAACGGACTCCAGTAACTCTGATGTGAGATTCGAAATTCTCGAACTCAGCTGGAGCTGGAAATAGTTTTGAACTAAATAACACGTATTAGCGTTGTTCCTGTGATGTGTCTAATCGATCCTCACTTATCTATTATGTTATTTGACGTTACGATGAACTGTAGTAACTCTGATGTGAGATACGAGGTTTTCGGACTCAGCAGGAGCTGGAAATAGTTTTGAACTAAATAACACGTATTAGCGTTGTTCCTGTGATGTATCTAATCGGTCCTCACTTATCTATTATGTTATTTGACGTTACGATGAACTCCAGTAACTCTGATGTGAGATACGAAGTTTTCGGACGCAGCAGAAGCTGAAAATAGTTTTGAACTAAATAACACGTTTTAGCGTTGTTCCTGTGATGTATCTAATCGATCCTTACTTAGCTGTCATGTTATTTGACGTTACGATGGACTATAGTAACTCTGATGTGAGATGCGAAGTTTTCGGACGCAGCAGAAGCTGGAAATAGTTTTGAACGAAACAACACGTATTAGCGTTGTTCCTGTGATGTATCTAATCGATCATTACTTATCTATCATGTTATTTGACGTTACGATGGACTCCAGTAACTCTGATGTGAGATACGACGTTTTCGGACGCAGCAAAAGCTGGAAATAGTTTTGAACGAAACGACACGTATGAGCGTTGTTCCTGTGATGTATCTAATCGATCCTTACTTATCTGCTATGTTATTTGACGTTTCAACGGACTCCAGTAACTCTGATATGAGATACGAAGTTCTCGGACGCAGCAGAAGCTGGAAATAGTTTTGAACGAAACAACACGTATTAGCGTTGTTCCTGTGATGTATCTAATCGATCCTCACTTATCTATTATGTTATTTGACGTTACGATGAACTACAGTAACTCTGATGTGAGATACGAAGTTTTCGGACGCAGCAGAAGCTGAAAATAGTTTTGAACTAAATAACACGTTTTAGCGATGTTCCTGTGATGTATCTAATCGATCCTTACTTAGCTGTCATGTTATTTGACGTTACGATGGACTATAGTAACTCTGATGTGAGATGCGAAGTTTTCGGACGCAGCAGAAGCTGGAAATAGTTTTGAACGAAACAACACGTATTAGCGTTGTTCCTGTGATGTATCTAATCGATCATTACTTATCTATCATGTTATTTGACGTTACGATGGACTCCAGTAACTCTGATGTGAGATACGACGTTTTCGGACGCAGCAAAAGCTGGAAATAGTTTTGAACGAAACGACACGTATGAGCGTTGTTCCTGTGATGTATCTAATCGATCCTTACTTATCTGCTATGTTATTTGACGTCTCAACGGACTCCAGTAACTCTGATCTGAGATTCGAAGTTCTCGGACTCAGCAGGAGCTGGAAATAGTTTTGAACTAAATAACACGTATTAGCGTTGTTCCTGTGATGTATCTAATCGATCCTTACTTATCTATCATGTTATTTGACGTTACGACGGACTATAGCAACTCTGATGTGAGATACGACGTTTTCGGACGCAGCAAAAGCTGGAAATAGTTTTGAACGAAACGACACGTATGAGCGTTGTTCCTGTGATGTATCTAATCGATCCTTACTTATCTTATATGTTATTTGACGTTTCAACGGACTCCAGTAACTCTGATGTGAGATTCGAAGTTCTCGAACTCAGCAGGAGCTGGAAATAGTTTTGAACGAAATAACACGTATTAGCGTTGTTCCTGTGATGTATCTAATCGATCCTTACTTATCTACTATATTATTTGACGTTTCAACGGGCTTCTGTAACTCTGATGTGAGATACGAAGGTTTCGGACGCAGCAGAAGCTGGAAATAGTCTTGAACGAAACGACACGTATTAGCGTTGTTCCTGTGATGTATCTAATCGATCCTTACTTATCTGCTATGTTATTAGACGTTTCAACGGACTCCAGTAACTCTGATGTGAGATACGAAGGTTTCGGACGCAGCAGAAGCTGGAAATAGTCTTGAACGAAACGACACGTATTAGCGTTGCTCATGTGATGTATCTAATCGATCCTTACTTATCTATTATGTTATTTGACGTTACGATGGACTCCAGTAACTCTGATGTGAGATACGAAGTTTTCGGACGCAGCAGAAGCTGGAAATAGTTTTGAACTAAACGACACGTATTAGCGATGTTCCTGTGATGTATCTAATCGATCCTTACTTTTCTGCTATGTTATTAGACGTTTCAACGGACTCCAGTAACTCTGATGTGAGATACGAAGGTTTCGGACGCAGCAGAAGCTGGAAATAGTCTTGAACGAAACGACACGTATTAGCGTTGCTCATGTGATGTATCTAATCGATCCTTACTTATCTGCTATGTTATTTGACGTTTCAACGGGCTTCAGTAACTCTGATGTGAGATACGAAGTTCTCGGACGCAGTAGAAGCTGGAAATAGTTTTGAACGAAACAACACGTATTAGCGTTGTTCCTGTGATGTATCTAATCAATCCTTACTTATCTATCATGTTATTTGACGTTACGATGGACTCCAGTAACTCTGATGTGAGATACGAAGTTTTCGGACGCAGCAGAAGCTGGAAATAGTTTTGAACGAAACGACACGTATTAGCGTTGTTCCTGTGATGTATCTAATCGATGCTTACTTATCTGCTATGTTATTTGACGTTTCAACGGAATCCAGTAACTCTAATGTGAGATACGAAGTTCTCGGCCGCAGCAGAAGCTGGAAATAGTTTTGAACGAAACGACACGTATTAGCGTTGTTCCTGAGATGTATCTAATCGATCCTCACTTATCTATTATGTTATTTGACGTTACGATGGACTCCAGTAACTCTGATGTGAGATACGAAGTTTTCGGACGCAGCAGAAGCTGAAAATAGTTTTGAACTAAATAACACGTTTTAGCGTTGTTCCTGTGATGTATCTAATCGATCCTTACTTAGCTGTCATGTTATTTGACGTTACGATGGACTATAGTAACTCTGATGTGAGATGCGAAGTTTTCGGACGCAGCAGAAGCTGGAAATAGTTTTGAACGAAACAACACGTATTGGCGTTGTTCCTGTGATGTATCTAATCGATCATTACTTATCTATCATGTTATTTGACGTTACGATGGACTCCAGTAACTCTGATGTGAGATACGACGTTTTCGGACGCAGCAAAAGCTGGAAATAGTTTTGAACGAAACGACACGTATGAGCGTTGTTCCTGTGATGTATCTAATCGATCCTTACTTATCTGCTATGTTATTTGACGTTTCAACGGACTCCAGTAACTCTGATCTGAGATTCGAAGTTCTCGGACTCAGCAGGAGCTGGAAATAGTTTTGAACTAAATAACACGTATTAGCGTTGTTCCTGTGATGTATCTAATCGATCCTTACTTATCTATCATGTTATTTGACGTTACGACGGACTATAGCAACTCTGACGTGAGATACGAAGTTTTCGGACGCAGCAGAAGCTGGAAATAGTTTTGAACGAAACGACACGTACTAGTGTTGTTCCTGTGATGTATCTAATCGATCCTTACTTATCTATTATGTTATTTGACGTTACGATGGACTCCAGTAACTCTGATGTGAGATACGAAGTCTTCGGACGCAACAGAAGCTGGAAATAGTTTTGAACGAAACGACACGTATTAGCGTTGTTCCTGTGATGTATCTAATCGATCCTTTCTTATCTAATACGTTATTTGACGTTTCAACGGACTCCAGCAACTCTGATGTGAGATTCGAAGTTCTCGGACTCGGCAGAAACTGGAAATAGTTTTGAACGAAACGACACGTATTAGCGTTGTTCCTGAGATGTATCTAATCGATCCCTACTTATCTGCTATGTTATTTGACGTTTCAACGGACTCAGCAGAAACTGGAAATAGTTTTGAGCGAAACAACACGTATTGGCGTTGTTCCTGTGATGTATCTGGTCGATCCCCACTTATCTATTATGTCATCTGACGTTACGATGGGCTCCAGTAACTCTGATGTGAGATGCGAAGGTTTCGGACGCAGCAGAAGCTGAAAATAGTTTTAAACGAAACAACACGTATTAGTATTGTTCCTGTGATGTATCTAATCGATCCTTACTTATCTATTATGTTATTTGACGTTACGATGGACTCCAGTAACTCTGATGTGAGATACGAAGTTTTCGGACGCAGCAGAAGCTGGAAATAGTTTTGAACGAATCGACACGTATTAGCGTTGTTCCTGTGATGTATCTAATCGATCCTTACTTATCTGCTATGTTATTAGACGTTTCAACGGACTCCAGTAACTCTGATGTGAGATACGAAGGTTTCGGACGCAGCAGAAGCTGGAAATAGTCTTGAACGAAACGACACGTATTAGCGTTGTTCCTGTGATGTATCTAATCGATCCTTACTTATCTACTATGTTATTTGACGTTTCAACGGGCTTCAGTAACTCTGATGTGAGATAAGAAGTTCTCGGACGCAGCAGAAGCTGGAAATAGTTTTGAACGAAACAACAGGTATTAGCGTTGTTCCTGTGATGTATCTGATCGATCCTTACTCATCTATCATGCTATTTGACGTTTCAACGGACTCCAGTAACTCTGATGTGAGATTCGAAATTTTCGGACGCAGCAGAAGCTGGAAATAGTTTTGAACGAAACGACACGAATTAGCGTTGTTCCTGTGATGTATCTAATCGATCCTTACTTATCTGCTATGTTATTTGACGTTTCAAGGGACTCCAGTAACTCTGATGTGAGATACGAAGGTTTCGGACGCAGCAGAAGCTGGAAATAGTCTTGAACGAAACGACACGTATTAGCGTTGTTCCTGTGATGTATCTAATCGATCCTTACTTATCTACTATGTTATTTCACGTTTCAACGGGCTTCAGTAACTCTGATGTGAGATACGAAGTTCTCGGAAGCAGCAGAACCTGGAAATAGTTTTGAACGAAACAACACGTATTAGCGTTGTTCCTGTGATGTATCTAATCGATCCTTACTTATCTATCATGTTATTTGACGTTTCAACGGATTCCAGTAACTCTGATGTGAGATTCGAAATTTTCGGAAGCAGCAGAAGCTGGAAATAGATTTGAACGAAACGACACGTATTAGCGTTGTTCCTGTGATGTACCTAATCGATCCTTACTTATCTACTATGTTATTTGACGTTTCAACGGGCTTCAGTAACTCTGATGTGAGATACGAAGTTCTCGGAAGCAGCAGAACCTGGAAATAGTTTTGAACGAAACAACACGTATTAGCGTTGTTCCTGTGATGTATCTAATCGATCCTTACTTATCTATCATGTTATTTGACGTTTCAACGGACTCCAGTAACTCTGATGTGAGATTCGAAATTTTCGGACGCAGCAGAAGCTGGAAATAGTTTTGAACGAAACAACACGTATTAGCGATGTTCTTGTGATGTATCTAATCGATCCTCACTTATCTATCATGTTATTTGACGTTACAATGGACTCCAGTAACTCAGATGTGAGATACGAAGTTTTCGAACGCAGCAGAAGCTGGAAATAGTTTTGAACGAAACGACACGTGTTAGCGTTGTTAATGTGATGTATCTATTCGATACTTACTTATCTACTATGTTATTTGACGTTACGATGGACTATAGTAACGCTGATGTGAGATACGACGTTTTCGGACGCAGCAGAAGCTGGAAATAGTTTTGAACGAAACAACACGTATTGGCGTTGTTCCTGTGATGTATCTAATCGATCATTACTTATCTATCATGTTATTTGACGTTACGATGGACTCCAGTAACTCTGATGTGAGATACGACGTTTTCGGACGCAGCAAAAGCTGGAAATAGTTTTGAACGAAACGACACGTATGAGCGTTGTTCCTGTGATGTATCTAATCGATCCTTACTTATCTGCTATGTTATTTGACGTTTCAACGGACTCCAGTAACTCTGATCTGAGATTCGAAGTTCTCGGACTCAGCAGGAGCTGGAAATAGTTTTGAACTAAATAACACGTATTAGCGTTGTTCCTGTGATGTATCTAATCGATCCTTACTTATCTATCATGTTATTTGACGTTACGACGGACTATAGCAACTCTGACGTGAGATACGAAGTTTTCGGACGCAGCAGAAGCTGGAAATAGTTTTGAACGAAACGACACGTACTAGTGTTGTTCCTGTGATGTATCTAATCGATCCTTACTTATCTATTATGTTATTTGACGTTACGATGGACTCCAGTAACTCTGATGTGAGATACGAAGTCTTCGGACGCAACAGAAGCTGGAAATAGTTTTGAACGAAACGACACGTATTAGCGTTGTTCCTGTGATGTATCTAATCGATCCTTTCTTATCTAATACGTTATTTGACGTTTCAACGGACTCCAGCAACTCTGATGTGAGATTCGAAGTTCTCGGACTCGGCAGAAACTGGAAATAGTTTTGAACGAAACGACACGTATTAGCGTTGTTCCTGAGATGTATCTAATCGATCCCTACTTATCTGCTATGTTATTTGACGTTTCAACGGACTCAGCAGAAACTGGAAATAGTTTTGAGCGAAACAACACGTATTGGCGTTGTTCCTGTGATGTATCTGGTCGATCCCCACTTATCTATTATGTCATCTGACGTTACGATGGGCTCCAGTAACTCTGATGTGAGATGCGAAGGTTTCGGACGCAGCAGAAGCTGAAAATAGTTTTAAACGAAACAACACGTATTAGTATTGTTCCTGTGATGTATCTAATCGATCCTTACTTATCTATTATGTTATTTGACGTTACGATGGACTCCAGTAACTCTGATGTGAGATACGAAGTTTTCGGACGCAGCAGAAGCTGGAAATAGTTTTGAACGAATCGACACGTATTAGCGTTGTTCCTGTGATGTATCTAATCGATCCTTACTTATCTGCTATGTTATTAGACGTTTCAACGGACTCCAGTAACTCTGATGTGAGATACGAAGGTTTCGGACGCAGCAGAAGCTGGAAATAGTCTTGAACGAAACGACACGTATTAGCGTTGTTCCTGTGATGTATCTAATCGATCCTTACTTATCTACTATGTTATTTGACGTTTCAACGGGCTTCAGTAACTCTGATGTGAGATAAGAAGTTCTCGGACGCAGCAGAAGCTGGAAATAGTTTTGAACGAAACAACAGGTATTAGCGTTGTTCCTGTGATGTATCTAATCGATCCTTACTCATCTATCATGCTATTTGACGTTTCAACGGACTCCAGTAACTCTGATGTGAGATTCGAAATTTTCGGACGCAGCAGAAGCTGGAAATAGTTTTGAACGAAACGACACGAATTAGCGTTGTTCCTGTGATGTATCTAATCGATCCTTACTTATCTGCTATGTTATTTGACGTTTCAAGGGACTCCAGTAACTCTGATGTGAGATACGAAGGTTTCGGACGCAGCAGAAGCTGGAAATAGTCTTGAACGAAACGACACGTATTAGCGTTGTTCCTGTGATGTATCTAATCGATCCTTACTTATCTACTATGTTATTTCACGTTTCAACGGGCTTCAGTAACTCTGATGTGAGATACGAAGTTCTCGGAAGCAGCAGAACCTGGAAATAGTTTTGAACGAAACAACACGTATTAGCGTTGTTCCTGTGATGTATCTAATCGATCCTTACTTATCTATCATGTTATTTGACGTTTCAACGGACTCCAGTAACTCTGATGTGAGATTCGAAATTTTCGGACGCAGCAGAAGCTGGAAATAGATTTGAACGAAACGACACGTATTAGCGTTGTTCCTGTGATGTACCTAATCGATCCTTACTTATCTACTATGTTATTTGACGTTTCAACGGGCTTCAGTAACTCTGATGTGAGATACGAAGTTCTCGGAAGCAGCAGAACCTGGAAATAGTTTTGAACGAAACAACACGTATTAGCGTTGTTCCTGTGATGTATCTAATCGATCCTTACTTATCTATCATGTTATTTGACGTTTCAACGGACTCCAGTAACTCTGATGTGAGATTCGAAATTTTCGGACGCAGCAGAAGCTGGAAATAGTTTTGAACGAAACAACACGTATTAGCGATGTTCTTGTGATGTATCTAATCGATCCTCACTTATCTATCATGTTATTTGACGTTACAATGGACTCCAGTAACTCAGATGTGAGATACGAAGTTTTCGAACGCAGCAGAAGCTGGAAATAGTTTTGAACGAAACGACACGTGTTAGCGTTGTTAATGTGATGTATCTATTCGATACTTACTTATCTACTATGTTATTTGACGTTACGATGGACTATAGTAACGCTGATGTGAGATACGAAGCTTTCGGACGCAGCAGAATCTGGAAATAGTTTTGAACTAAACAACACGTATTAGCGTTGTTCCTGTGATGTATCTAATCGATCATTACTTATCTATCATGTTATTTGACGTTACGATGGACTCCAGTATCTCTGATGTAAGATACGACGTTTTCGGACGCAGCAGAAGCTGGAAATAGTTTTGAACTAAATAACACGTATTAGCGTTGTTCCTGTGATGTATCTAATCTATCCTTACTTACCTATCATGTTATTTGACGTTTCAACGGACTCAAGTAACTCTGATGTGAGATTCGCAATTTTCGGACGCAGCAGAAGCTGGAAATAGTTTTGAACGAAACAACACGTATTAGCGTTGTTCCTGTGATGTATCTAATCGATCATTACTTATCTATCATGTTATTTGACGTTACGATGGACTCCAGTAACTATGATGTGAGATACGAAGTCTTCGGACGCAGCAGAAGCTGGAAATAGTTTTGAACGAAACGACACGTATTAGCGTTGTTCCTGTGATGTATCTAATCGATCCTCACTTATCTATCATGTTATTTGACGTTACGATGCACTCCAGTATCTCTGATGTGAGATACGAAGTTTTCGGACGCAGCAGAAGCTGGAAATAGTTCTGAACGAAACGACACGTATTAGCGTTGTTCCTGTGATGTATCTAATTAATCCTTACATATCTGCTATGTTATTTGGCGTTTCGACGGACTCCAGTAACCCTGATGTGAGATTCGAAGTTCTCTTACTAAGCAGAAGCTGGAAATAGTTTTGAACGAAACGACAGGTATTAGCGTTGTTGCTGTGATGTATCTAATCGATCCTCACTTACCTATCATGTTATTTGACGTTTCAACGGACTCCAGTAACTCTGATGTGAGATACGAAGTTCTCGGACGCAGTAGAAGCTGGAAATAGTTTTGAACGAAACAACACGTATTAGCGTTGTTCCTGTGATGTATCTAATCGATCCTTACTTATCTATCATGTTATTTGACGTTACGATGGACTCCAGTAACTCTGATGTGAGATACGAAGTTCTCGAACTCAGCGGAAGCTGGAAAGAGTTTTGAACGAAATAACACGTATTAGCGTTGTTCCTGTGATGTATCTAATCGATCCTCACTTTTCTATCATGTTATTTGACGTTACGATGGACTCCAGTAACTTTGATGTGAGATACGAAGTTTTCGGACTCAGCAGAAGCTGGAAATAGTTTTGAACGAAACGACACGTATTAGCGTTGTTCCTCTGATGTATCTAATCGATCCTTACTTATCTACTATGTTATTTGACGTTTCGACGGACTCCAGTAACCCTGATGTGAGATTCGAAGTTCTCGGGCTCAGCAGAAGCTGGAAATAGTTCTGAACGAAACGACACGTATTAGCGTTGTTCCTGTGATGTATCTAATTAATCCTTACATATCTGCTATGTTATTTGGCGTTTCGACGGACTCCAGTAACCCTGATGTGAGATTCGAAGTTCTCTTACTAAGCAGAAGCTGGAAATAGTTTTGAACGAAACGACAGGTATTAGCGTTGTTGCTGTGATGTATCTAATCGATCCTCACTTACCTATCATGTTATTTGACGTTTCAACGGACTCCAGTAACTCTGATGTGAGATTCGCAATTCTCGGACGCAGCAGAAGCTGGAAATAGTTTTGAACGAAACGACACCTATTAGCGTTGTCCCTGTGATGTATCTAATCGATCCTTACTTTGCTATCATGTTATTTGACGTTACGATGGACTATAGTAACTCTGATGTGAGATACGAAGTTCTCGGACGCAGCAGAAGCTGGAAATAGTTTTGAACGAAACAACACGTATTAGCGTTGTTCCTGTGATGTATCTAATCGATGCTCACTTATCTATTATGTTATCTGACGTTACGATGGACTCCAGTAACTCTGATGTGAGATACGAAGGTTTCGGACGTAGTAGAAACTGGAAATAGTTTTAAACGAAACAACACGTATTAGTGTTGTTCCTGTGATGTATCTAATCGATCCTTACTTATCTATTATGTTATTTGACGTTACGATGGACTCCAGTAACTCTGATGTGAGATACGAAGTTTTCGGACGCAGCAGAAGCTGGAAATAGTTTTGAACTAAACGACACGTATTAGCGATGTTCCTGTGATGTATCTAATCGATCCTTACTTTTCTGCTATGTTATTAGACGTTTCAACGGACTCCAGTAACTCTGATGTGAGATACGAAGGTTTCGGACGCAGCAGAAGCTGGAAATAGTCTTGAACGAAACGACACGTATTAGCGTTGCTCATGTGATGTATCTATTCGATCCTTACTTATCTGCTATGTTATTTGACGTTTCAACGGGCTTCAGTAACTCTGATGTGAGATACGAAGTTCTCGGACGCAGTAGAAGCTGGAAATAGTTTTGAACGAAACAACACGTATTAGCGTTGTTCCTGTGATGTATCTAATCGATCCTTACTTATCTATCATGTTATTTGACGTTACGATGGACTCCAGTAACTCTGATGTGAGATACGAAGTTTTCGGACGCAGCAGAAGCTGGAAATAGTTTTGAACGAAACGACACGTATTAGCGTTGTTCCTGTGATGTATCTAATCGATCCTTACTTATCTGCTATGTTATTTGACGTTTCAACGGAATCCAGTAACTCTAATGTGAGATACGAAGTTCTCGGCCGCAGCAGAAGCTGGAAATAGTTTTGAACGAAACGACACGTATTAGCGTTGTTCCTGAGATGTATCTAATCGATCCTCACTTATCTATTATGTTATTTGACGTTACGATGGACTCCAGTAACTCTGATGTGAGATACGAAGTTTTCGGACGCAGCAGAAGCTGAAAAAAGTTTTGAACTAAATAACACGTTTTAGCGTTGTTCCTGTGATGTATCTAATCGATCCTTACTTAGCTGTCATGTTATTTGACGTTACGATGGACTATAGTAACTCTGATGTGAGATGCGAAGTTTTCGGACGCAGCAGAAGCTGGAAATAGTTTTGAACGAAACAACACGTATTGGCGTTGTTCCTGTGATGTATCTAATCGATCATTACTTATCTATCATGTTATTTGACGTTACGATGGACTCCAGTAACTCTGATGTGAGATACGACGTTTTCGGACGCAGCAAAAGCTGGAAATAGTTTTGAACGAAACGACACGTATGAGCGTTGTTCCTGTGATGTATCTAATCGATCCTTACTTATCTGCTATGTTATTAGACGTTTCAACGGACTCCAGTAACTCTGATGTGAGATACGAAGGTTTCGGACGCAGCAGAAGCTGGAAATAGTCTTGAACGAAACGACACGTATTAGCGTTGCTCATGTGATGTATCTATTCGATCCTTACTTATCTGCTATGTTATTTGACGTTTCAACGGGCTTCAGTAACTCTGATGTGAGATACGAAGTTCTCGGACGCAGTAGAAGCTGGAAATAGTTTTGAACGAAACAACACGTATTAGCGTTGTTCCTGTGATGTATCTAATCGATCCTTACTTATCTATCATGTTATTTGACGTTACGATGGACTCCAGTAACTCTGATGTGAGATACGAAGTTTTCGGACGCAGCAGAAGCTGGAAATAGTTTTGAACGAAACGACACGTATTAGCGTTGTTCCTGTGATGTATCTAATCGATCCTTACTTATCTGCTATGTTATTTGACGTTTCAACGGAATCCAGTAACTCTAATGTGAGATACGAAGTTCTCGGCCGCAGCAGAAGCTGGAAATAGTTTTGAACGAAACGACACGTATTAGCGTTGTTCCTGAGATGTATCTAATCGATCCTCACTTATCTATTATGTTATTTGACGTTACGATGGACTCCAGTAACTCTGATGTGAAATACGAAGTTCTCGGCCGCAGCAGAAGCTGGAAATAGTTTTGAACGAAACGACACGTATTAGCGTTGTTCCTGAGATGTATCTAATCGATCCTCACTTATCTATTATGTTATTTGACGTTACGATGGACTCCAGTAACTCTGATGTGAGATACGAAGTTTTCGGACGCAGCAGAAGCTGAAAATAGTTTTGAACTAAATAACACGTTTTAGCGTTGTTCCTGTGATGTATCTAATCGATCCTTACTTAGCTGTCATGTTATTTGACGTTACGATGGACTATAGTATCTCTGATGTGAGATGCGAAGTTTTCGGACGCAGCAGAAGCTGGAAATAGTTTTGAACGAAACAACACGTATTGGCGTTGTTCCTGTGATGTATCTAATCGATCATTACTTATCTATCATGTTATTTGACGTTACGATGGACTCCAGTAACTCTGATGTGAGATACGACGTTTTCGGACGCAGCAAAAGCTGGAAATAGTTTTGAACGAAACGACACGTATGAGCGTTGTTCCTGTGATGTATCTAATCGATCCTTACTTATCTGCTATGTTATTTGACGTTTCAACGGACTCCAGTAACTCTGATCTGAGATTCGAAGTTCTCGGACTCAGCAGGAGCTGGAAATAGTTTTGAACTAAATAACACGTATTAGCGTTGTTCCTGTGATATATCTAATCGATCCTTACTTATCTATCATGTTATTTGACGTTACGACGGACTATAGCAACTCTGACGTGAGATACGAAGTTTTCGGACGCAGCAGAAGCTGGAAATAGTTTTGAACGAAACGACACGTACTAGTGTTGTTCCTGTGATGTATCTAATCGATCCTTACTTATCTATTATGTTATTTGACGTTACGATGGACTCCAGTAACTCTGATGTGAGATACGAAGTCTTCGGACGCAACAGAAGCTGGAAATAGTTTTGAACGAAACGACACGTATTAGCGTTGTTCCTGTGATGTATCTAATCGATCCTTTCTTATCTAATACGTTATTTGACGTTTCAACGGACTCCAGCAACTCTGATGTGAGATTCGAAGTTCTCGGACTCGGCAGAAACTGGAAATAGTTTTGAACGAAACGACACGTATTAGCGTTGTTCCTGAGATGTATCTAATCGATCCCTACTTATCTGCTATGTTATTTGACGTTTCAACGGACTCAGCAGAAACTGGAAATAGTTTTGAGCGAAACAACACGTATTGGCGTTGTTCCTGTGATGTATCTGGTCGATCCCCACTTATCTATTATGTCATCTGACGTTACGATGGACTCCAGTAACTCTGATGTGAGATACGAAGTTTTCGGACGCAGCAGAAGCTGGAAATAGTTTTGAACGAAACGACACGTATTAGCGTTGTTCCTGTGATGTATCTAATCGATCCTTACTTATCTGCTATGTTATTTGACGTTTCAACGGAATCCAGTAACTCTAATGTGAGATACGAAGTTCTCGGCCGCAGCAGAAGCTGGAAATAGTTTTGAACGAAACGACACGTATTAGCGTTGTTCCTGAGATGTATCTAATCGATCCTCACTTATCTATTATGTTATTTGACGTTACGATGGACTCCAGTAACTCTGATGTGAGATACGAAGTTCTCGGCCGCAGCAGAAGCTGGAAATAGTTTTGAACGAAACGACACGTATTAGCGTTGTTCCTGAGATGTATCTAATCGATCCTCACTTATCTATTATGTTATTTGACGTTACGATGGACTCCAGTAACTCTGATGTGAGATACGAAGTTTTCGGACGCAGCAGAAGCTGAAAATAGTTTTGAACTAAATAACACGTTTTAGCGTTGTTCCTGTGATGTATCTAATCGATCCTTACTTAGCTGTCATGTTATTTGACGTTACGATGGACTATAGTAACTCTGATGTGAGATGCGAAGTTTTCGGACGCAGCAGAAGCTGGAAATAGTTTTGAACGAAACAACACGTATTGGCGTTGTTCCTGTGATGTATCTAATCGATCATTACTTATCTATCATGTTATTTGACGTTACGATGGACTCCAGTAACTCTGATGTGAGATACGACGTTTTCGGACGCAGCAAAAGCTGGAAATAGTTTTGAACGAAACGACACGTATGAGCGTTGTTCCTGTGATGTATCTAATCGATCCTTACTTATCTGCTATGTTATTTGACGTTTCAACGGACTCCAGTAACTCTGATCTGAGATTCGAAGTTCTCGGACTCAGCAGGAGCTGGAAATAGTTTTGAACTAAATAACACGTATTAGCGTTGTTCCTGTGATGTATCTAATCGATCCTTACTTATCTATAATGTTATTTGACGTTACGACGGACTATAGCAACTCTGACGTGAGATACGAAGTTTTCGGACGCAGCAGAAGCTGGAAATAGTTTTGAACGAAACGACACGTACTAGTGTTGTTCCTGTGATGTATCTAATCGATCCTTACTTATCTATTATGTTATTTGACGTTACGATGGACTCCAGTAACTCTGATGTGAGAAACGAAGTCTTCGGACGCAACAGAAGCTGGAAATAGTTTTGAACGAAACGACACGTATTAGCGTTGTTCCTGTGATGTATCTAATCGATCCTTTCTTATCTAATACGTTATTTGACGTTTCAACGGACTCCAGCAACTCTGATGTGAGATTCGAAGTTCTCGGACTCGGCAGAAACTGGAAATAGTTTTGAACGAAACGACACGTATTAGCGTTGTTCCTGAGATGTATCTAATCGATCCCTACTTATCTGCTATGTTATTTGACGTTTCAACGGACTCAGCAGAAACTGGAAATAGTTTTGAGCGAAACAACACGTATTGGCGTTGTTCCTGTGATGTATCTGGTCGATCCCCACTTATCTATTATGTCATCTGACGTTACGATGGGCTCCAGTAACTCTGATGTGAGATGCGAAGGTTTCGGACGCAGCAGAAGCTGAAAATAGTTTTAAACGAAACAACACGTATTAGTATTGTTCCTGTGATGTATCTAATCGATCCTTACTTATCTATTATGTTATTTGACGTTACGATGGACTCCAGTAACTCTGATGTGAGATACGAAGTTTTCGGACGCAGCAGAAGCTGGAAATAGTTTTGAACGAATCGACACGTATTAGCGTTGTTCCTGTGATGTATCTAATCGATCCTTACTTATCTGCTATGTTATTTGACGTTTCAACGGACTCCAGTAACTCTGTGTGAGATTCGAAGTTCTCGGACTCAGCAGGAGCTGGAAATAGTTTTGAACGATATAACACGTATTAGCGTTGTTCCTGTGATGTATCTAATCGATCATTACTTATCTATCATGTTATTTGAAGTTACGATGGACTCCAGTAACTCTGATGTGAGATACGACGTTTTCGGGCTCAGCAGAAGCTGGAAATAGTTTTGAACTAAACGACACATATTAGCGTTGTTCCTGTGATGTATCTAATCGATCCTTACTTATCTGCTATGTTACTTGACGTTTCAACGGACTCCAGTAACTCTGATGTGAGATTCGAATTTCTCGGACTTAGCAGGAGCTGGAAATAGTTTTGAACGAAATAACACGTATTAGCGTTGTTCCTGTGATGCTTCTAATCGATCCTTACTTATCTATCATGTTATTTGACGTTACGACGGACTATAGTAACTCTGACGTGAGATACGAAGTTTTCGGACGCAGCAGAAACTGGAAATAGTTTTGAACGAAACAACACGTGTTAGCGTTGTTCCTGTGATGTATCTAATCGATCCTCACTTTTCTATCATGTTATTTGACGTTACGATGGACTCCAGTAACTCTGATGTGAGATACGAAGTTTTCGGACGCAGCAGAAGCTGGAAAAAGTTTTGAATGAAACGACACGTATTAGCGTTTTTCCTGTGATGTATCTAATCGATCCTTACTTATCTACTATGTTATTTGACGTTTCAACGGACTCCAGTAACTCTGGTGTGTGATTCGAAGTTCTTGGACTCAGCAGAAGCTGGAAATAGTTCTGAACGAAACGACACGTATTAGCGTTGTTCCTGTGATGTATCTAATCGATCCTTACTTATCTACTATGTTATTTGACGTTTCAACGGACTCCAGTAACTCTGATGTGAGATTCGAAGTTCTCGGACTCAGCAGAAGCTGGAAATAGTTTTGAACGAAACGACACTTATTAGCGTTGTTCCTGTGATGTATCTAATCGATCCTTACTTATCTGCTATGTTATTTGACGTTTCAACGGACTCCAGTAACTCCGATATGAGATACGAAGTTCTCGGACGCAGCAGAAGCTGGAAATAGTTTTGAACGAAACAACACGTATTAGCGTTGTTCCTGTGATGTATCTAATCGATCCTCACTTATCTATTATGTTATTTGACGTTACGATGGACTCCAGTAACTCTGATGTGAGATACGAAGTTTTCGGACGCAGCAGAAGCTGAAAATAGTTTTGAACTAAATAACACGTTTTAGCGTTGTTCCTGTGATGTATCTAATCGATCCTTACTTAGCTGTCATGTTATTTGACGTTACGATGGACTATAGTAACTCTGATGTGAGATGCGAAGTTTTCGGACGCAGCAGAAGCTGGAAATAGTTTTGAACGAGACAACACGTATTAGTATTGTTCCTGTGATGTATCTAATCGATCCTTACTTATCTATTATGTTATTTGACGTTACGATGGACTCCAGTAACTCTGATGTGAGATACGAAGTTTTCGGACGCAGCAGAAGCTAGAAATAGTTTTGAACGAATCGACACGTATTAGCGTTGTTCCTGTGATGTATCTAATCGATCCTTACTTATCTGCTATGTTATTTGACGTTTCAACGGACTCCAGTAACTCTGTGTGAGATTCGAAGTTCTCGGACTCAGCAGGAGCTGGAAATAGTTTTGAACGAAATAACACGTATTAGCGTTGTTCCTGTGATGTATCTAATCGATCATTACTTATCTATCATGTTATTTGACGTTACGATGGACTCCAGTAACTCTGATGTGAGATACGACGTTTTCGGGCTCAGCAGAAGCTGGAAATAGTTTTGAACTAAACGACACATATTAGCGTTGTTCCTGTGATGTATCTAATCGATCCTTACTTATCTGCTATGTTACTTGACGTTTCAACGGACTCCAGTAACTCTGATGTGAGATTCGAATTTCTCGGACTTAGCAGGAGCTGGAAATAGTTTTGAACGAAATAACACGTATTAGCGTTGTTCCTGTGATGCTTCTAATCGATCCTTACTTATCTATCATGTTATTTGACGTTACGACGGACTATAGTAACTCTGACGTGAGATACGAAGTTTTCGGACGCAGCAGAAACTGGAAATAGTTTTGAACGAAACAACACGTGTTAGCGTTGTTCCTGTGATGTATCTAATCGATCCTCACTTTTCTATCATGTTATTTGACGTTACGATGGACTCCAGTAACTCTGATGTGAGATACGAAGTTTTCGGACGCAGCAGAAGCTGGAAAAAGTTTTGAATGAAACGACACGTATTAGCGTTTTTCCTGTGATGTATCTAATCGATCCTTACTTATCTACTATGTTATTTGACGTTTCAACGGACTCCAGTAACTCTGGTGTGTGATTCGAAGTTCTCGGACTCAGCAGAAGCTGGAAATAGTTTTGAACGAAACGACACTTATTAGCGTTGTTCCTGTGATGTATCTAATCGATCCTTACTTATCTGCTATGTTATTTGACGTTACGATGGACTCCAGTAACTCTGATGTGAGATACGAAGTTTTCGGACGCAGCAGAAGCTGGAAAAAGTTTTGAATGAAACGACACGTATTAGCGTTTTTCCTGTGATGTATCTAATCGATCCTTACTTATCTACTATGTTATTTGACGTTTCAACGGACTCCAGTAACTCTGGTGTGTGATTCGAAGTTCTTGGACTCAGCAGAAGCTGGAAATAGTTCTGAACGAAACGACACGTATTAGCGTTGTTCCTGTGATGTATCTAATCGATCCTTACTTATCTACTATGTTATTTGACGTTTCAACGGACTCCAGTAACTCTGATGTGAGATTCGAAGTTCTCGGACTCAGCAGAAGCTGGAAATAGTTTTGAACGAAACGACATTTATTAGCGTTGTTCCTGTGATGCTTCTAATCGATCCTTACTTATCTATCGTGTTATTTGACGTTACGACGGACTATAGTAACTCTGACGTGAGATACGAAGTTTTCGGACGCAGCAGAAACTGGAAATAGTTTTGAACGAAACAACACGTGTTAGCGTTGTTCCTGTGATGTATCAAATCGATCCTCACTTTTCTATCATGTTATTTGACGTTACGATGGACTCCAGTAACTCTGATGTGAGATACGAAGTTTTCGGACGCAGCAGAAGCTGGAGAAAGTTTTGAATGAAACGACACGTATTAGCGTTTTTCCTGTGATGTATCTAATCGATCCTTACTTATCTATTATGTTATTTGACGTTTCAACGGACTCCAGTAACTCTGGTGTGTGATTCGAAGTTCTTGGACTCAGCAGAAGCTGGAAATAGTTCTGAACGAAACGACACGTATTAGCGTTGTTCCTGTGATGTATCTAATCGATCCTTACTTATCTACTATGTTATTTGACGTTTCAACGGACTCCAGTAACTCTGATGTGAGATTCGAAGTTCTCGGACTCACCAGAAGCTGGAAATAGTTTTGAACGAAACGACACTTATTAGCGTTGTTCCTGTGATGTATCTAATCGATCCTTACTTATCTGCTATGTTATTTGACGTTTCAACGGACTCCAGTAACTCTGATGTGAGATTCGAAGTTCTCGAACTCAGCAGGAGCTGGAAATAGTTTTGAAATAAATAACACGTATTAGCGTTGTTCCTGTGATGTATCTAATCGATCCTTACTTATCTATCATGTTATTTGACGTTACAATGGACTGTAGTAACACTGATGTGAGATACGAAGTTTTCGGACGCAGCAGAAGCTGGAAATAGTTTTGAACAAAACAACACGTGTTAGCGTTGTTCCTGTGATGTATCTAATCGATCCTCACTTTTCTATCATGTTATTTGACGTTACGATGGACTCCAGTAACTCTGATGTGAGATACGAAGTTTTCGGACGCAGCAAAAGCTGGAAAAAGTTTTGAATGAAACGACACGTATTAGCGTTTTTCCTGTGATGTATCTAATCGATCCTTACTTATCTACTATGTTATTTGACGTTTCAACGGACTCCAGTAACTCTGGTGTGTGATTCGAAGTTCTTGGACTCAGCAGAAGCTGGAAATAGTTCTGAACGAAACGACACGTATTAGCGTTGTTCCTGTGATGTATCTAATCGATCCTTACTTATCTTATATGTTATTTGACGTTTCAACGGACTCCAGTAACTCTGATGTGAGATTCGAAGTTCTCGAACTCAGCAGGAGCTGGAAATAGTTTTGAAATAAATAACACGTATTAGCGTTGTTCCTGTGATGTATCTAATCGATCCTTACTTAGCTATCATGTTATTTGACGTTACGATGTACTCCAGTATCTCTGATGTATGATACGACGTTAGCAACTCTGATGTGAGATTCGAAGTTCTCGGACTCAGCAGAAGCTGGAAATAGTTTTGAACGAAATAACACGTATTAGCGTTGTTCCTGTGATGTATCTAATCGATCCTTACTTATCTATCATGTTATTTGACGTTACGATGGACTGTAGTAACACTGATGTGAGATACTAAGTTTTCGGACGCAGCAGAAGCTGGAAATAGTTTTGAACGAAACAACACGTATTAGCGATGTTCCTGTGATGTATCTAATCGATCCTCACTTATCTATCATGTTATTTGACGTTACGATGGACTCCAGTAACTCTGATATGAGATACGAAGGTCTCGGACGCAGCAGAAGCTGGAAATAGTCTTGAACGAAACGACACGTATTAGCGTTGTTCCTGTGATGTATCTAATCGATCCTTACTTATCTACTATGTTATTTGACGTTTCAACGGGCTTCAGTAACTCTGATGTGAGATACGAAGGTTTCGGACGCAGCAGAAGCTGGAAATAGTCTTGAACGATACGACACGTATTAGCGTTGTTCCTGTGGTGTATCTAATCGATCCTTACTTATCTATTATGTTACTTGACGTTACGATGGACTCCAGTAACTCTGATGTGAGATACGATGTTTTCGGACGCAGCAGAATCTGAAAATAGTTTTGAACGAAGCGACACGTATTAGCGTTGTTCCTGTGATGTATCTAATCGATCCTTACTTATCTGCTATGCTATTAGACGTTTCAACGGACTCCAGTAACTCTGATGTGAGATACGAAGGTTTCGGACGCAGCAGAAGCTGGAAATAGTCTTGAACGAAACGACACGTATTAGCGTTGTTCCTGTGATGTATCTAATCGATCCTTACTTATCTACTATGTTATTTGACGTTTCAACGGGCTTCAGTAACTCTGATGTGAGATACGAAGGTTTCGGACGCAGCAGAATCTGGAAATAGTCTTGAACGAAACGACACGTATTAGCGTTGTTCCTGTGATGTATCTAATCGATCCTTACTTATCTACTATGTTATTTGACGTTTCAACGGGCTTCAGTAACTCTGATGTGAGATACGAAGTTCTCGGACGCAGCAGAAGCTGGAAATAGTTTTGAACAAAACAACACGTATTAGCGTTGTTCCTGTGATGTATCTAATCGATCCTTACTCATCTATCATGTTATTTGACGTTTCAAGGACTCCAGTAACTCTGATGTGAGATTCGAAGTTCTCGAACTCAGCTGGAGCTGGAAATAGTTTTGAACTAAATAACACGTATTAGCGTTGTTCCTGTGATGTATCTAATCGATCCTTACTTATCTGCTATGTTATTTGACGTTTCAACGGACTCCAGTAACTCTGATGTGAGATTCGAAGTTCTCGAACTCAGCTGGAGCTGGAAATAGTTTTGAACTAAATAACACGTATTAGCGTTGTTCGTGTGATGTATCTAATCGATCCTCACTTATCTATTATGTTATTTGACGTTACGATGAACTGTAGTAACTCTGATGTGAGATACGAGGTTTTCGGACTCAGCAGGAGCTGGAAATAGTTTTGAACTAAATAACACGTTTTAGCGTTGTTCCTGTGATGTATCTAATCGATCCTTACTTATCTTATATGTTATTTGACGTTTCAACGGACTCCAGTAACTCTGATGTGAGATTCGAAGTTCTCGGACTCAGCAGAAGCTGGAAATAGTTTTGAACGAAACGACACTTATTAGCGTTGTTCCTGTGATGTATCTAATCGATCCTTACTTATCTGCTATGTTATTTGACGTTTCAACGGACTCCAGTAACTCTGATGTGAGATTCGAAGTTCTCGAACTCAGCAGGAGCTGGAAATAGTTTTGAAATAAATAACACGTATTAGCGTTGTTCCTGTGATGTATCTAATCGATCCTTACTTAGCTATCATGTTATTTGACGTTACGATGGACTCCAGTATCTCTGATGTATGATACGACGTTAGCAAACCTGATGTGAGATTCGAAGTTCTCGGACTCAGCAGAAGCTGGAAATAGTTTTGAACGATATAACACGTATTAGCGTTGTTCCTGTGATGTATCTAATCGATCCTTACTTATCTATCATGTTATTTGACGTTACGATGGACTGTAGTAACACTGATGTGAGATACGAAGTTTTCGGACGCAGCAGAAGCTGGAAATAGTTTTGAACGAAACAACACGTATTAGCGATGTTCCTGTGATGTATCTAATCGATCCTCACTTATCTATCATGTTATTTGACGTTACGATGGACTCCAGTAACTCTGATGTGAGATACGAAGGTTTCGGACGCAGCAGAAGCTGGAAATAGTCTTGAACGAAACGACACGTATTAGTGTTGTTCCTGTGATGTATCTAATCGATCCTTACTTATCTACTATGTTATTTGACGTTTCAACGGGCTTCAGTAACTCTGATGTGAGATACGAAGGTTTCGGACGCAGCAGAAGCTGGAAATAGTCTTGAACGAAACGACACGTATTAGCGTTGTTCCTGTGATGTATCTAATCGATCCTTACTTATCTACTATGTTATTTGACGTTTCAACGGGCTTCAGTAACTCTGATGTGAGATACGAAGTTCTCGGACGCAGCAGAAGCTGGAAATAGTTTTGAATGAAACAACACGTATTAGCGTTGTTCCTGTGATGTATCTAATCGATCCTTACTCATCTATCATGTTATTTGACGTTTCAACGGACTCCAGTAACTCTGATGTGAGATTCGAAATTTTCGGACGCAGCAGAAGCTGGAAATAGTTTTGAAATAAATAACACGTATTAGCGTTGTTCCTGTGATGTATCTAATCGATCCTTACTTATCTATCATGTTATTTGACGTTACAATGGACTGTAGTAACACTGATGTGAGATACGAAGTTTTCGGACGCAGCAGAAGCTGGAAATAGTTTTGAACAAAACAACACGTGTTAGCGTTGTTCCTGTGATGTATCTAATCGATCCTCACTTTTCTATCATGTTATTTGACGTTACGATGGACTCCAGTAACTCTGATGTGAGATACGAAGTTTTCGGACGCAGCAGAAGCTGGAAAAAGTTTTGAATGAAACGACACGTATTAGCGTTTTTCCTGTGATGTATCTAATCGATCCTTACTTATCTACTATGTTATTTGACGTTTCAACGGACTCCAGTAACTCTGGTGTGTGATTCGAAGTTCTTGGACTCAGCAGAAGCTGGAAATAGTTCTGAACGAAACGACACGTATTAGCGTTGTTCCTGTGATGTATCTAATCGATCCTTACTTATCTTATATGTTATTTGACGTTTCAACGGACTCCAGTAACTCTGATGTGAGATTCGAAGTTCTCGAACTCAGCAGGAGCTGGAAATAGTTTTGAAATAAATAACACGTATTAGCGTTGTTCCTGTGATGTATCTAATCGATCCTTACTTAGCTATCATGTTATTTGACGTTACGATGTACTCCAGTATCTCTGATGTATGATACGACGTTAGCAACTCTGATGTGAGATTCGAAGTTCTCGGACTCAGCAGAAGCTGGAAATAGTTTTGAACGAAATAACACGTATTAGCGTTGTTCCTGTGATGTATCTAATCGATCCTTACTTATCTATCATGTTATTTGACGTTACGATGGACTGTAGTAACACTGATGTGAGATACTAAGTTTTCGGACGCAGCAGAAGCTGGAAATAGTTTTGAACGAAACAACACGTATTAGCGATGTTCCTGTGATGTATCTAATCGATCCTCACTTATCTATCATGTTATTTGACGTTACGATGGACTCCAGTAACTCTGATATGAGATACGAAGGTCTCGGACGCAGCAGAAGCTGGAAATAGTCTTGAACGAAACGACACGTATTAGCGTTGTTCCTGTGATGTATCTAATCGATCCTTACTTATCTACTATGTTATTTGACGTTTCAACGGGCTTCAGTAACTCTGATGTGAGATACGAAGGTTTCGGACGCAGCAGAAGCTGGAAATAGTCTTGAACGATACGACACGTATTAGCGTTGTTCCTGTGGTGTATCTAATCGATCCTTACTTATCTATTATGTTACTTGACGTTACGATGGACTCCAGTAACTCTGATGTGAGATACGATGTTTTCGGACGCAGCAGAATCTGAAAATAGTTTTGAACGAAGCGACACGTATTAGCGTTGTTCCTGTGATGTATCTAATCGATCCTTACTTATCTGCTATGTTATTAGACGTTTCAACGGACTCCAGTAACTCTGATGTGAGATACGAAGGTTTCGGACGCAGCAGAAGCTGGAAATAGTCTTGAACGAAACGACACGTATTAGCGTTGTTCCTGTGATGTATCTAATCGATCCTTACTTATCTACTATGTTATTTGACGTTTCAACGGGCTTCAGTAACTCTGATGTGAGATACGAAGGTTTCGGACGCAGCAGAAGCTGGAAATAGTCTTGAACGAAACGACACGTATTAGCGTTGTTCCTGTGATGTATCTAATCGATCCTTACTTATCTACTATGTTATTTGACGTTTCAACGGGCTTCAGTAACTCTGATGTGAGATACGAAGTTCTCGGACGCAGCAGAAGCTGGAAATAGTTTTGAACAAAACAACACGTATTAGCGTTGTTCCTGTGATGTATCTAATCGATCCTTACTCATCTATCATGTTATTTGACGTTTCAAGGACTCCAGTAACTCTGATGTGAGATTCGAAGTTCTCGAACTCAGCTGGAGCTGGAAATAGTTTTGAACTAAATAACACGTATTAGCGTTGTTCCTGTGATGTATCTAATCGATCCTTACTTATCTGCTATGTTATTTGACGTTTCAACGGACTCCAGTAACTCTGATGTGAGATTCGAAGTTCTCGAACTCAGCTGGAGCTGGAAATAGTTTTGAACTAAATAACACGTATTAGCGTTGTTCGTGTGATGTATCTAATCGATCCTCACTTATCTATTATGTTATTTGACGTTACGATGAACTGTAGTAACTCTGATGTGAGATACGAGGTTTTCGGACTCAGCAGGAGCTGGAAATAGTTTTGAACTAAATAACACGTTTTAGCGTTGTTCCTGTGATGTATCTAATCGATCCTTACTTATCTTATATGTTATTTGACGTTTCAACGGACTCCAGTAACTCTGATGTGAGATTCGAAGTTCTCGGACTCAGCAGAAGCTGGAAATAGTTTTGAACGAAACGACACTTATTAGCGTTGTTCCTGTGATGTATCTAATCGATCCTTACTTATCTGCTATGTTATTTGACGTTTCAACGGACTCCAGTAACTCTGATGTGAGATTCGAAGTTCTCGAACTCAGCAGGAGCTGGAAATAGTTTTGAAATAAATAACACGTATTAGCGTTGTTCCTGTGATGTATCTAATCGATCCTTACTTAGCTATCATGTTATTTGACGTTACGATGGACTCCAGTATCTCTGATGTATGATACGACGTTAGCAAACCTGATGTGAGATTCGAAGTTCTCGGACTCAGCAGAAGCTGGAAATAGTTTTGAACGATATAACACGTATTAGCGTTGTTCCTGTGATGTATCTAATCGATCCTTACTTATCTATCATGTTATTTGACGTTACGATGGACTGTAGTAACACTGATGTGAGATACGAAGTTTTCGGACGCAGCAGAAGCTGGAAATAGTTTTGAACGAAACAACACGTATTAGCGATGTTCCTGTGATGTATCTAATCGATCCTCACTTATCTATCATGTTATTTGACGTTACGATGGACTCCAGTAACTCTGATGTGAGATACGAAGGTTTCGGACGCAGCAGAAGCTGGAAATAGTCTTGAACGAAACGACACGTATTAGCGTTGTTCCTGTGATGTATCTAATCGATCCTTACTTATCTACTATGTTATTTGACGTTTCAACGGGCTTCAGTAACTCTGATGTGAGATACGAAGGTTTCGGACGCAGCAGAAGCTGGAAATAGTCTTGAACGATACGACACGTATTAGCGTTGTTCCTGTGGTGTATCTAATCGATCCTTACTTATCTATTATGTTACTTGACGTTACGATGGACTCCAGTAACTCTGATGTGAGATACGATGTTTTCGGACGCAGCAGAATCTGAAAATAGTTTTGAACGAAGCGACACGTATTAGCGTTGTTCCTGTGATGTATCTAATCGATCCTTACTTATCTGCTATGTTATTAGACGTTTCAACGGACTCCAGTAACTCTGATGTGAGATACGAAGGTTTCGGACGCAGCAGAAGCTGGAAATAGTCTTGAACGAAACGACACGTATTAGCGTTGTTCCTGTGATGTATCTAATCGATCCTTACTTATCTACTATGTTATTTGACGTTTCAACGGGCTTCAGTAACTCTGATGTGAGATACGAAGGTTTCGGACGCAGCAGAAGCTGGAAATAGTCTTGAACGAAACGACACGTATTAGCGTTGTTCCTGTGATGTATCTAATCGATCCTTACTTATCTACTATGTTATTTGACGTTTCAACGGGCTTCAGTAACTCTGATGTGAGATACGAAGTTCTCGGACGCAGCAGAAGCTGGAAATAGTTTTGAACAAAACAACACGTATTAGCGTTGTTCCTGTGATGTATCTAATCGATCCTTACTCATCTATCATGTTATTTGACGTTTCAAGGACTCCAGTAACTCTGATGTGAGATTCGAAGTTCTCGAACTCAGCTGGAGCTGGAAATAGTTTTGAACTAAATAACACGTATTAGCGTTGTTCCTGTGATGTATCTAATCGATCCTTACTTATCTGCTATGTTATTTGACGTTTCAACGGACTCCAGTAACTCTGATGTGAGATTCGAAGTTCTCGAACTCAGCTGGAGCTGGAAATAGTCTTGAACGATACGACACGTATTAGCGTTGTTCCTGTGGTGTATCTAATCGATCCTTACTTATCTATTATGTTACTTGACGTTACGATGGACTCCAGTAACTCTGATGTGAGATACGATGTTTTCGGACGCAGCAGAATCTGAAAATAGTTTTGAACGAAGCGACACGTATTAGCGTTGTTCCTGTGATGTATCTAATCGATCCTTACTTATCTGCTATGCTATTAGACGTTTCAACGGACTCCAGTAACTCTGATGTGAGATACGAAGGTTTCGGACGCAGCAGAAGCTGGAAATAGTCTTGAACGAAACGACACGTATTAGCGTTGTTCCTGTGATGTATCTAATCGATCCTTACTTATCTACTATGTTATTTGACGTTTCAACGGGCTTCAGTAACTCTGATGTGAGATACGAAGGTTTCGGACGCAGCAGAAGCTGGAAATAGTCTTGAACGAAACGACACGTATTAGCGTTGTTCCTGTGATGTATCTAATCGATCCTTACTTATCTACTATGTTATTTGACGTTTCAACGGGCTTCAGTAACTCTGATGTGAGATACGAAGTTCTCGGACGCAGCAGAAGCTGGAAATAGTTTTGAACAAAACAACACGTATTAGCGTTGTTCCTGTGATGTATCTAATCGATCCTTACTCATCTATCATGTTATTTGACGTTTCAAGGACTCCAGTAACTCTGATGTGAGATTCGAAGTTCTCGAACTCAGCTGGAGCTGGAAATAGTTTTGAACTAAATAACACGTATTAGCGTTGTTCCTGTGATGTATCTAATCGATCCTTACTTATCTGCTATGTTATTTGACGTTTCAACGGACTCCAGTAACTCTGATGTGAGATTCGAAGTTCTCGAACTCAGCTGGCGCTGGAAATAGTTTTGAACTAAATAACACGTATTAGCGTTGTTCGTGTGATGTATCTAATCGATCCTCACTTATCTATTATGTTATTTGACGTTACGATGAACTGTAGTAACTCTGATGTGAGATACGAGGTTTTCGGACTCAGCAGGAGCTGGAAATAGTTTTGAACTAAATAACACGTTTTAGCGTTGTTCCTGTGATGTATCTAATCGATCCTTACTTATCTTATATGTTATTTGACGTTTCAACGGACTCCAGTAACTCTGATGTGAGATTCGAAGTTCTCGGACTCAGCAGAAGCTGGAAATAGTTTTGAACGAAACGACACTTATTAGCGTTGTTCCTGTGATGTATCTAATCGATCCTTACTTATCTGCTATGTTATTTGACGTTTCAACGGACTCCAGTAACTCTGATGTGAGATTCGAAGTTCTCGAACTCAGCAGGAGCTGGAAATAGTTTTGAAATAAATAACACGTATTAGCGTTGTTCCTGTGATGTATCTAATCGATCCTTACTTAGCTATCATGTTATTTGACGTTACGATGGACTCCAGTATCTCTGATGTATGATACGACGTTAGCAAACCTGATGTGAGATTCGAAGTTCTCGGACTCAGCAGAAGCTGGAAATAGTTTTGAACGATATAACACGTATTAGCGTTGTTCCTGTGATGTATCTAATCGATCCTTACTTATCTATCATGTTATTTGACGTTACGATGGACTGTAGTAACACTGATGTGAGATACGAAGTTTTCGGACGCAGCAGAAGCTGGAAATAGTTTTGAACGAAACAACACGTATTAGCGATGTTCCTGTGATGTATCTAATCGATCCTCACTTATCTATCATGTTATTTGACGTTACGATGGACTCCAGTAACTCTGATGTGAGATACGAAGGTTTCGGACGCAGCAGAAGCTGGAAATAGTCTTGAACGAAACGACACGTATTAGTGTTGTTCCTGTGATGTATCTAATCGATCCTTACTTATCTACTATGTTATTTGACGTTTCAACGGGCTTCAGTAACTCTGATGTGAGATACGAAGGTTTCGGACGCAGCAGAAGCTGGAAATAGTCTTGAACGAAACGACACGTATTAGCGTTGTTCCTGTGATGTATCTAATCGATCCTTACTTATCTACTATGTTATTTGACGTTTCAACGGGCTTCAGTAACTCTGATGTGAGATACGAAGTTCTCGGACGCAGCAGAAGCTGGAAATAGTTTTGAATGAAACAACACGTATTAGCGTTGTTCCTGTGATGTATCTAATCGATCCTTACTCATCTATCATGTTATTTGACGTTTCAACGGACTCCAGTAACTCTGATGTGAGATTCGAAATTTTCGGACGCAGCAGAAGCTGGAAATAGTTTTGAAATAAATAACACGTATTAGCGTTGTTCCTGTGATGTATCTAATCGATCCTTACTTATCTATCATGTTATTTGACGTTACAATGGACTGTAGTAACACTGATGTGAGATACGAAGTTTTCGGACGCAGCAGAAGCTGGAAATAGTTTTGAACAAAACAACACGTGTTAGCGTTGTTCCTGTGATGTATCTAATCGATCCTCACTTTTCTATCATGTTATTTGACGTTACGATGGACTCCAGTAACTCTGATGTGAGATACGAAGTTTTCGGACGCAGCAGAAGCTGGAAAAAGTTTTGAATGAAACGACACGTATTAGCGTTTTTCCTGTGATGTATCTAATCGATCCTTACTTATCTACTATGTTATTTGACGTTTCAACGGACTCCAGTAACTCTGGTGTGTGATTCGAAGTTCTTGGACTCAGCAGAAGCTGGAAATAGTTCTGAACGAAACGACACGTATTAGCGTTGTTCCTGTGATGTATCTAATCGATCCTTACTTATCTTATATGTTATTTGACGTTTCAACGGACTCCAGTAACTCTGATGTGAGATTCGAAGTTCTCGAACTCAGCAGGAGCTGGAAATAGTTTTGAAATAAATAACAAGTATTAGCGTTGTTCCTGTGATGTATCTAATCGATCCTTACTTAGCTATCATGTTATTTGACGTTACGATGTACTCCAGTATCTCTGATGTATGATACGACGTTAGCAACTCTGATGTGAGATTCGAAGTTCTCGGACTCAGCAGAAGCTGGAAATAGTTTTGAACGAAATAACACGTATTAGCGTTGTTCCTGTGATGTATCTAATCGATCCTTACTTATCTATCATGTTATTTGACGTTACGATGGACTGTAGTAACACTGATGTGAGATACTAAGTTTTCGGACGCAGCAGAAGCTGGAAATAGTTTTGAACGAAACAACACGTATTAGCGATGTTCCTGTGATGTATCTAATCGATCCTCACTTATCTATCATGTTATTTGACGTTACGATGGACTCCAGTAACTCTGATATGAGATACGAAGGTCTCGGACGCAGCAGAAGCTGGAAATAGTCTTGAACGAAACGACACGTATTAGCGTTGTTCCTGTGATGTATCTAATCGATCCTTACTTATCTACTATGTTATTTGACGTTTCAACGGGCTTCAGTAACTCTGATGTGAGATACGAAGGTTTCGGACGCAGCAGAAGCTGGAAATAGTCTTGAACGATACGACACGTATTAGCGTTGTTCCTGTGGTGTATCTAATCGATCCTTACTTATCTATTATGTTACTTGACGTTACGATGGACTCCAGTAACTCTGATGTGAGATACGATGTTTTCGGACGCAGCAGAATCTGAAAATAGTTTTGAACGAAGCGACACGTATTAGCGTTGTTCCTGTGATGTATCTAATCGATCCTTACTTATCTGCTATGTTATTAGACGTTTCAACGGACTCCAGTAACTCTGATGTGAGATACGAAGGTTTCGGACGCAGCAGAAGCTGGAAATAGTCTTGAACGAAACGACACGTATTAGCGTTGTTCCTGTGATGTATCTAATCGATCCTTACTTATCTACTATGTTATTTGACGTTTCAACGGGCTTCAGTAACTCTGATGTGAGATACGAAGGTTTCGGACGCAGCAGAAGCTGGAAATAGTCTTGAACGAAACGACACGTATTAGCGTTGTTCCTGTGATGTATCTAATCGATCCTTACTTATCTACTATGTTATTTGACGTTTCAACGGGCTTCAGTAACTCTGATGTGAGATACGAAGTTCTCGGACGCAGCAGAAGCTGGAAATAGTTTTGAACAAAACAACACGTATTAGCGTTGTTCCTGTGATGTATCTAATCGATCCTTACTCATCTATCATGTTATTTGACGTTTCAAGGACTCCAGTAACTCTGATGTGAGATTCGAAGTTCTCGAACTCAGCTGGAGCTGGAAATAGTTTTGAACTAAATAACACGTATTAGCGTTGTTCCTGTGATGTATCTAATCGATCCTTACTTATCTGCTATGTTATTTGACGTTTCAACGGACTCCAGTAACTCTGATGTGAGATTCGAAGTTCTCGAACTCAGCTGGAGCTGGAAATAGTTTTGAACTAAATAACACGTATTAGCGTTGTTCGTGTGATGTATCTAATCGATCCTCACTTATCTATTATGTTATTTGACGTTACGATGAACTGTAGTAACTCTGATGTGAGATACGAGGTTTTCGGACTCAGCAGGAGCTGGAAATAGTTTTGAACTAAATAACACGTTTTAGCGTTGTTCCTGTGATGTATCTAATCGATCCTTACTTATCTTATATGTTATTTGACGTTTCAACGGACTCCAGTAACTCTGATGTGAGATTCGAAGTTCTCGGACTCAGCAGAAGCTGGAAATAGTTTTGAACGAAACGACACTTATTAGCGTTGTTCCTGTGATGTATCTAATCGATCCTTACTTATCTGCTATGTTATTTGACGTTTCAACGGACTCCAGTAACTCTGATGTGAGATTCGAAGTTCTCGAACTCAGCAGGAGCTGGAAATAGTTTTGAAATAAATAACACGTATTAGCGTTGTTCCTGTGATGTATCTAATCGATCCTTACTTAGCTATCATGTTATTTGACGTTACGATGGACTCCAGTATCTCTGATGTATGATACGACGTTAGCAAACCTGATGTGAGATTCGAAGTTCTCGGACTCAGCAGAAGCTGGAAATAGTTTTGAACGATATAACACGTATTAGCGTTGTTCCTGTGATGTATCTAATCGATCCTTACTTATCTATCATGTTATTTGACGTTACGATGGACTGTAGTAACACTGATGTGAGATACGAAGTTTTCGGACGCAGCAGAAGCTGGAAATAGTTTTGAACGAAACAACACGTATTAGCGATGTTCCTGTGATGTATCTAATCGATCCTCACTTATCTATCATGTTATTTGACGTTACGATGGACTCCAGTAACTCTGATGTGAGATACGAAGGTTTCGGACGCAGCAGAAGCTGGAAATAGTCTTGAACGAAACGACACGTATTAGCGTTGTTCCTGTGATGTATCTAATCGATCCTTACTTATCTACTATGTTATTTGACGTTTCAACGGGCTTCAGTAACTCTGATGTGAGATACGAAGGTTTCGGACGCAGCAGAAGCTGGAAATAGTCTTGAACGATACGACACGTATTAGCGTTGTTCCTGTGGTGTATCTAATCGATCCTTACTTATCTATTATGTTACTTGACGTTACGATGGACTCCAGTAACTCTGATGTGAGATACGATGTTTTCGGACGCAGCAGAATCTGAAAATAGTTTTGAACGAAGCGACACGTATTAGCGTTGTTCCTGTGATGTATCTAATCGATCCTTACTTATCTGCTATGTTATTAGACGTTTCAACGGACTCCAGTAACTCTGATGTGAGATACGAAGGTTTCGGACGCAGCAGAAGCTGGAAATAGTCTTGAACGAAACGACACGTATTAGCGTTGTTCCTGTGATGTATCTAATCGATCCTTACTTATCTACTATGTTATTTGACGTTTCAACGGGCTTCAGTAACTCTGATGTGAGATACGAAGGTTTCGGACGCAGCAGAAGCTGGAAATAGTCTTGAACGAAACGACACGTATTAGCGTTGTTCCTGTGATGTATCTAATCGATCCTTACTTATCTACTATGTTATTTGACGTTTCAACGGGCTTCAGTAACTCTGATGTGAGATACGAAGTTCTCGGACGCAGCAGAAGCTGGAAATAGTTTTGAACAAAACAACACGTATTAGCGTTGTTCCTGTGATGTATCTAATCGATCCTTACTCATCTATCATGTTATTTGACGTTTCAAGGACTCCAGTAACTCTGATGTGAGATTCGAAGTTCTCGAACTCAGCTGGAGCTGGAAATAGTTTTGAACTAAATAACACGTATTAGCGTTGTTCCTGTGATGTATCTAATCGATCCTTACTTATCTGCTATGTTATTTGACGTTTCAACGGACTCCAGTAACTCTGATGTGAGATTCGAAGTTCTCGAACTCAGCTGGAGCTGGAAATAGTTTTGAACTAAATAACACGTATTAGCGTTGTTCGTGTGATGTATCTAATCGATCCTCACTTATCTATTATGTTATTTGACGTTACGATGAACTGTAGTAACTCTGATGTGAGATACGAGGTCTTCGGACTCAGCAGGAGCTGGAAATAGTTTTGAACTAAATAACACGTTTTAGCGTTGTTCCTGTGATGTATCTAATCGATCCTTACTTATCTTATATGTTATTTGACGTTTCAACGGACTCCAGTAACTCTGATGTGAGATTCGAAGTTCTCGGACTCAGCAGAAGCTGGAAATAGTTTTGAACGAAACGACACTTATTAGCGTTGTTCCTGTGATGTATCTAATCGATCCTTACTTATCTGCTATGTTATTTGACGTTTCAACGGACTCCAGTAACTCTGATGTGAGATTCGAAGTTCTCGAACTCAGCAGGAGCTGGAAATAGTTTTGAAATAAATAACACGTATTAGCGTTGTTCCTGTGATGTATCTAATCGATCCTTACTTAGCTATCATGTTATTTGACGTTACGATGGACTCCAGTATCTCTGATGTATGATACGACGTTAGCAAACCTGATGTGAGATTCGAAGTTCTCGGACTCAGCAGAAGCTGGAAATAGTTTTGAACGATATAACACGTATTAGCGTTGTTCCTGTGATGTATCTAATCGATCCTTACTTATCTATCATGTTATTTGACGTTACGATGGACTGTAGTAACACTGATGTGAGATACGAAGTTTTCGGACGCAGCAGAAGCTGGAAATAGTTTTGAACGAAACAACACGTATTAGCGATGTTCCTGTGATGTATCTAATCGATCCTCACTTATCTATCATGTTATTTGACGTTACGATGGACTCCAGTAACTCTGATGTGAGATACGAAGGTTTCGGACGCAGCAGAAGCTGGAAATAGTCTTGAACGAAACGACACGTATTAGTGTTGTTCCTGTGATGTATCTAATCGATCCTTACTTATCTACTATGTTATTTGACGTTTCAACGGGCTTCAGTAACTCTGATGTGAGATACGAAGGTTTCGGACGCAGCAGAAGCTGGAAATAGTCTTGAACGAAACGACACGTATTAGCGTTGTTCCTGTGATGTATCTAATCGATCCTTACTTATCTACTATGTTATTTGACGTTTCAACGGGCTTCAGTAACTCTGATGTGAGATACGAAGTTCTCGGACGCAGCAGAAGCTGGAAATAGTTTTGAATGAAACAACACGTATTAGCGTTGTTCCTGTGATGTATCTAATCGATCCTTACTCATCTATCATGTTATTTGACGTTTCAACGGACTCCAGTAACTCTGATGTGAGATTCGAAATTTTCGGACGCAGCAGAAGCTGGAAATAGTTTTGAAATAAATAACACGTATTAGCGTTGTTCCTGTGATGTATCTAATCGATCCTTACTTATCTATCATGTTATTTGACGTTACAATGGACTGTAGTAACACTGATGTGAGATACGAAGTTTTCGGACGCAGCAGAAGCTGGAAATAGTTTTGAACAAAACAACACGTGTTAGCGTTGTTCCTGTGATGTATCTAATCGATCCTCACTTTTCTATCATGTTATTTGACGTTACGATGGACTCCAGTAACTCTGATGTGAGATACGAAGTTTTCGGACGCAGCAGAAGCTGGAAAAAGTTTTGAATGAAACGACACGTATTAGCGTTTTTCCTGTGATGTATCTAATCGATCCTTACTTATCTACTATGTTATTTGACGTTTCAACGGACTCCAGTAACTCTGGTGTGTGATTCGAAGTTCTTGGACTCAGCAGAAGCTGGAAATAGTTCTGAACGAAACGACACGTATTAGCGTTGTTCCTGTGATGTATCTAATCGATCCTTACTTATCTTATATGTTATTTGACGTTTCAACGGACTCCAGTAACTCTGATGTGAGATTCGAAGTTCTCGAACTCAGCAGGAGCTGGAAATAGTTTTGAAATAAATAACACGTATTAGCGTTGTTCCTGTGATGTATCTAATCGATCCTTACTTAGCTATCATGTTATTTGACGTTACGATGTACTCCAGTATCTCTGATGTATGATACGACGTTAGCAACTCTGATGTGAGATTCGAAGTTCTCGGACTCAGCAGAAGCTGGAAATAGTTTTGAACGAAATAACACGTATTAGCGTTGTTCCTGTGATGTATCTAATCGATCCTTACTTATCTATCATGTTATTTGACGTTACGATGGACTGTAGTAACACTGATGTGAGATACTAAGTTTTCGGACGCAGCAGAAGCTGGAAATAGTTTTGAACGAAACAACACGTATTAGCGATGTTCCTGTGATGTATCTAATCGATCCTCACTTATCTATCATGTTATTTGACGTTACGATGGACTCCAGTAACTCTGATATGAGATACGAAGGTCTCGGACGCAGCAGAAGCTGGAAATAGTCTTGAACGAAACGACACGTATTAGCGTTGTTCCTGTGATGTATCTAATCGATCCTTACTTATCTACTATGTTATTTGACGTTTCAACGGGCTTCAGTAACTCTGATGTGAGATACGAAAGTTTCGGACGCAGCAGAAGCTGGAAATAGTCTTGAACGAAACGACACGTATTAGCGTTGTTCCTGTGGTGTATCTAATCGATCCTTACTTATCTATTATGTTACTTGACGTTACGATGGACTCCAGTAACTCTGATGTGAGATACGATGTTTTCGGACGCAGCAGAATCTGAAAATAGTTTTGAACGAAGCGACACGTATTAGCGTTGTTCCTGTGATGTATCTAATCGATCCTTACTTATCTGCTATGTTATTAGACGTTTCAACGGACTCCAGTAACTCTGATGTGAGATACGAAGGTTTCGGACGCAGCAGAAGCTGGAAATAGTCTTGAACGAAACGACACGTATTAGCGTTGTTCCTGTGATGTATCTAATCGATCCTTACTTATCTACTATGTTATTTGACGTTTCAACGGGCTTCAGTAACTCTGATGTGAGATACGAAGGTTTCGGACGCAGCAGAAGCTGGAAATAGTCTTGAACGAAACGACACGTATTAGCGTTGTTCCTGTGATGTATCTAATCGATCCTTACTTATCTACTATGTTATTTGACGTTTCAACGGGCTTCAGTAACTCTGATGTGAGATACGAAGTTCTCGGACGCAGCAGAAGCTGGAAATAGTTTTGAACAAAACAACACGTATTAGCGTTGTTCCTGTGATGTATCTAATCGATCCTTACTCATCTATCATGTTATTTGACGTTTCAAGGACTCCAGTAACTCTGATGTGAGATTCGAAGTTCTCGAACTCAGCTGGAGCTGGAAATAGTTTTGAACTAAATAACACGTATTAGCGTTGTTCCTGTGATGTATCTAATCGATCCTTACTTATCTGCTATGTTATTTGACGTTTCAACGGACTCCAGTAACTCTGATGTGAGATTCGAAGTTCTCGAACTCAGCTGGAGCTGGAAATAGTTTTGAACTAAATAACACGTATTAGCGTTGTTCCTGTGATGTATCTAATCGATCCTCACTTATCTATTATGTTATTTGACGTTACGATGAACTGTAGTAACTCTGATGTGAGATACGAGGTTTTCGGACTCAGCAGGAGCTGGAAATAGTTTTGAACTAAATAACACGTTTTAGCGTTGTTCCTGTGATGTATCTAATCGATCCTTACTTATCTTATATGTTATTTGACGTTTCAACGGACTCCAGTAACTCTGATGTGAGATTCGAAGTTCTCGGACTCAGCAGAAGCTGGAAATAGTTTTGAACGAAACGACACTTATTAGCGTTGTTCCTGTGATGTATCTAATCGATCCTTACTTATCTGCTATGTTATTTGACGTTTCAACGGACTCCAGTAACTCTGATGTGAGATTCGAAGTTCTCGAACTCAGCAGGAGCTGGAAATAGTTTTGAAATAAATAACACGTATTAGCGTTGTTCCTGTGATGTATCTAATCGATCCTTACTCATCTATCATGTTATTTGACGTTTCAACGGACTCCAGTAACTCTGATGTGAGATTCGAAATTTTCGGACGCAGCAGAAGCTGGAAATAGTTTTGAACGAAACGACACTTATTAGCGTTGTTCCTGTGATGTATCTAATCGATCCTTACTTATCTGCTATGTTATTTGACGTTTCAACGGACTCCAGTAACTCTGATGTGAGATTCGAAGTTCTCGAACTCAGCAGGAGCTGGAAATAGTTTTGAAATAAATAACACGTATTAGCGTTGTTCCTGTGATGTATCTAATCGATCCTCACTTATCTATCATGTTATTTGACGTTACGATGGACTCCAGTAACTCTGATGTGAGATACGAAGGTTTCGGACGCAGCAGAAGCTGGAAATAGTCTTGAACGAAACGACACGTATTAGCGTTGTTCCTGTGATGTATCTAATCGCTCCTTACTTATCTACTATGTTATTTGACGTTTCAACGGGCTTCAGTAACTCTGATGTGAGATACGAAGGTTTCGGACGCAGCAGAAGCTGGAAATAGTCTTGAACGAAACGACACGTATTAGCGTTGTTCCTGTGATGTATCTAATCGATCCTTACTTATCTACTATGTTATTTGACGTTTCAACGGGCTTCAGTAACTCTGATGTGAGATACGAAGTTCTCGGACGCAGCAGAAGCTGGAAATAGTTTTGAATGAAACAACACTTATTAGCGTTGTTCCTGTGATGTATCTAATCGATCCTTACTCATCTATCATGTTATTTGACGTTTCAACGGACTCCAGTAACTCTGATGTGAGATTCGAAATTTTCGGACGCAGCAGAAGCTGGAAATAGTTTTGAACGAAACGACACGTATTAGCGTTGTTCCTGTGATGTATCTAATCGATCCTTACATATCTGCTATGTTATTTGGCGTTTCGACGGACTCCAGTAACCCTGATGTGAGATTCGAAGTTCTCTTACTCAGCAGAAGCTGGAAATAGTTTTGAACGAAACGACAGGTATTAGCGTTGTTGCTGTGATGTATCTAATCGATCCTCACTTACCTATCATGTTATTTGACGTTTCAACGGACTCCAGTAACTCTGATGTGAGATACGAAGTTTTCGGACGCAGCAGAAGCTGGAAATAGTTTTGAACGAAACGACACCTATTAGCGTTGTCCCTGTGATGTATCTAATCGATCCTTACTTTGCTATCATGTTATTTGACGTTACGATGCACTCCAGTAACTCTGATGTGAGATACGAAGTTTACGGACGCAGCAGAAGCTGGAAATAGTTTTGAACGAAACAACACGTGTTAGCGTTGCTCCTGTGATGTATCTAATCGATCATTACTTATCTATCATGTTATTTGAGGTTACGATATACTCCAGTAACTCTGATGTGAGATACGACGACTTTGGACGCAGCAGAAGCTGGAAATAGTTTTGAACAAAACGACACGTATTAGCGTTGTTCCTGTGATGTATCTTATCGATCCTCACTTATCTATTATGTTATTTGACGTTACGATGCACTCCAGTAACTCTGATGTGAGGTACGACGTTTTCGGACTCAGCATAAGCTGGAAATAGTTTTGAACGAAACGACACGTATTAGCGTTGTTCCTGTGATGTATCTAATCGATCCTTACTTATCTGCTATGTTATTTGACGTTTCAACGGACTCCAGTAACTCTGATGTGAGATTCGAAGTTCTCGGACTCAGCAGGAGCTGGAAATAGTTTTGAACGAAATAACACGTATTAGCGTTGTTCCTGTGATGTATCTAATCGATCATTACTTATCTATCATGTTATTTGACGTTACGATGGACTCCAGTAACTCTGATGTTAGTAGCGACGTTTTCGGACGCAGCAGAAGCTGGAAATAGTTTTGAACGAAACGACAGTTATTAGCGTTGTTCCTGTGATGTATCCAATCGATCCTTACTTATCTGCTATGTTATTTGACGTTTCAACGGACTCCAGTAACTCTGATGTGAGATTCGAATTTCTCGGACTCAGCAGGAGCTGGAAATAGTTTTTAACGAAATAACACGTATTAGCGTTGTTCCTGTGATGTTTCTAATCGATCCTTACTTATCTATCATGTTATTTGACGTTACGACGGACTATAGTAACTCTGACGTGAGATACGAAGTTTTCGGACGCAGCAGAAGCTGGAAATAGGTTTGAACGAAACAACACGTGTTAGCGTTGTTCCTGTGATGTATCTAATCGATCCTCACTTTTCTATCATTATTTGACGTTACGATGGACTCCAGTAACTCTGATGTGAGATACGAAGTTTTCGGACTCAGCAGAAGCTGGAAATAGTTTTGAACGAAACGACACGTATTAGCGTTGTTCCTGTGATGTATCTAATCGATCCTTACTTATCTGCTATGTTATTTGACGTTTCGACGGACTCCAGTAACCCTGATGTGAGATTAGAAGTTCTCGGGCTCAGCAGAAGCTGGAAATAGTTCTGAACGAAACGACACGTATTAGCGTTGTTCCTGTGATGTATCTAATCGATCCTTACATATCTGCTATATTATTTGGCGTTTCGACGGACTCCAGTAACCCTGATGTGAGATTCGAAGTTCTCGGACTCAGCAGAAGCTGGAAATAGTTTTGAACGAAACGACACGTATTAGCGTTGTTCCTGTGATGTATCTAATCGATCCTCACTTACCTATCATGTTATTTGACGTTTCAACGGACTCCAGTAACTCTGATGTGAGATTCGCAATTCTCGGACGCAGCAGAAGCTGGAAATAGTTTTGAACGAAACAACACGTGTTAGCGTTGCTCCTGTGATGTATCTAATCGATCATTACTTATCTATCATGTTATTTGACGTTACGATGGACTCCAGTAACTCTGATGTTAGTAACGACGTTTTCGGACGCAGCAGAAGCTGGAAATAGTTTTGAACGAAATAACACGTATTAGCGTTGTTCCTGTGATGTATCTAATCGATCCTCACTTATCTATCATGTTATTTGACGTTACGATGCACTCCAGTAACTCTGATGTGAGATACGAAGTTTTCGGAAGCAGCAGAAGCTGGAAATAGTTTTGAACGAAACGACACGTATTAGCGTTGTTCCTGTGATGTATCTAATCTATCCTTACTTATCTATCATGTTATTTGACGTTACGATGGACTGTAGTAACTCTGATGTGAGATACGAAGTTTTCGGACGCAGCAGGAGCTGGAAATAGTTTTGAACGAAACAACACGTATTAGCGATGTTCCTGTGATGTATCTAATCGATCCTCACTTATCTACCATGTTATTTGAGGTTACGATGGACTCCAGTAACTCAGATGTGAGATACGAAGTTTTCGGACGCAGCAGAAGCTGGAAATAGTTTTGAACGAAACGACACGTATTAGCGTTGTTCCTGTGATGTATCTAATCGATCCTTTCTTATCTCCTATGTTATTTGACGTTTCAACGGACTCCAGTAACTCTGATGTGAGATTCGAATTTCTCGGACTTAGCAGGAGCTGGAAATAGTTTTGAACGAAATAACACGTATTAGCGTTGTTCCTGTGATGCTTCTAATCGATCCTTACTTATCTATCATGTTATTTGACGTTACGATGGACTGTAGTAACTCTGATGTGAGATACGAAGTTTTCGGACGCAGCTGGAGCTGGAAATAGTTTTGAACGAAACGACACGTATTAGCGTTGTTCCTGCGATGTATCTAATCGATCCTTTCTTATCTCCTATGTTATTTGACGTTTCAACGGACTCCAGTAACTCTGATGTGAGATACGAAGTTTTCGGAAGCAGCAGAAGCTGGAAATAGTTTTGAACGAAACGACACGTATTAGCGTTGTTCCTGTGATGTATCTAATCGATCCTTACTTATCTATCATGTTATTTGACGTTACGATGGACTGTAGTAACTCTGATGTGAGATACGAAGTTATCGGACGCAGCAGGAGCTGGAAATAGTTTTGAACGAAACAACACGTATTAGCGATGTTCCTGTGATGTATCTAATCGATCCTCACTTATCTATCATGTTATTTGAGGTTACGACGGACTCCAGTAACTCAGATGTGAGATACGAAGTTTTCGGACGCAGCAGAAGCTGGAAATAGTTTTGAACGAAACGACACGTATTAGCGTTGTTCCTGTGATGTATCTAATCGATCCTTTCTTATCTCCTATGTTATTTGACGTTTCAACGGACTCCAGCAACTCTGATGTGAGATTCGAAGTATTCGGACTGAGCAGAAGCTGGAAATAGTTTTGAACGAAACGACACGTATTAGCGTTGTTCCTGAGATGTATCTAATCGATCCTTACTTATCTGCTATGTTATTTGACGTTTCAACGGGCTTCAGTAACTCTGATGTGAGATACGAAGGTTTCGGACGCAGCAGAAGCTGGAAATAGTCCTGAACGAAACGACACGTATTAGCGTTGTTCCTGTGATGTATCTAATCGATCCTTACATATCTGCTATGTTATTTGGCGTTTCGACGGACTCCAGTAACCCTGATGTGAGATTCGAAGTTCTCGGACTCAGCAGAAGCTGGAAATAGTTTTGAACGAAACGACACGTACTAGCGTTGTTCCTGTGATGTATCTAATCGATCCTCACTTACCTATCATGTTATTTGACGTTTCAACGGACTCCAGTAACTCTGATGTGAGATTCGCAATTCTCGGACGCAGCAGAAGCTGGAAATAGTTTTGAACGAAACAACACGTGTTAGCGTTGCTCCTGTGATGTATCTAATCGATCATTACTTATCTATCATGTTATTTGACGTTACGATGGACTCCAGTAACTCTGCTGTGAGATACGTCGTTTTCGGACTCAGCAGAAGCTGGAAATAGTTTTGAACGAAACGACACGTATTAGAGTTGTTCCTGTGATGTATCTAATCGATCCTTACTTATCTGCTATGTTAGTTGACGTTTCAACGGAATCCAGTAACTCTAATGTGAGATTCGAAGTTCTCGGACTCAGCAGGAGCTGGAAATAGTTTTGAACGAAATAACACGTATTAGCGTTGTTCCTGTGATGTATCTAATCGATCCTGACTTATCTATCATGTTATTTGACGTTACGATGCACTCCAGTAACTCTGATGTGAGATACGAAGTTTTCGGAAGCAGCAGAAGCTGGAAATAGTTTTGAACGAAACGACACGTATTAGCGTTGTTCCTGTGATGCATCTAATCGATCCTTACTTATCTATCATGTTATTTGACGTTACGATGGACTGTAGTAACTCTGATGTGAGATACGAAGTTTTCGGACGCAGCAGGAGCTGGAAATAGTTTTGAACGAAACAACACGTATTAGCGATGTTCCTGTGATGTATCTAATCGATCCTCACTTATCTATCATGTTATTTGAGGTTACGATGGACTCTAGTAACTCAGATGTGAGATACGAAGTTTTCGGACGCAGTAGAAGCTGGAAATTGTTTTGAACGAAACGACACGTATTAGCGTTGTTCCTGTGATGTATCTAATCGATCCTTTCTTATCTACTATGTTATTTGACGTTTCAAGGGACTCCAGTAACTCTGTGTGAGGTTCGAAGTTCTCGGACTCAGCAGGAGCTGGAAAGAGTTTTGAACGAAATAACACGTATTAGCGTTGTTCCTGTGATGTATCTAATCGATCATTACTTATTTATCATGTTATTTGACGTTACGATGGACTCCAGTAACTCTGATGTGAGATTCGAAGTTTTCGGACTCAGCAGAAGCTGGAAATAGTTTTGAACGAAACGACACGTATTAGCGTTGTTCCTGTGATGTATCTAATCGATCCTTACTTATCTGCTATGTTATTTGACGTTTCGACGGACTCCAGTAACCCTGATGTGAGATTAGAAGTTCTCGGGCTCAGCAGAAGCTGGAAATAGTTCTGAACGAAACGACACGTATTAGCGTTGTTCCTGTGATGTATCTAATCGATCCTTACATATCTGCTATGTTATTTGGCGTTTCGACGGACTCCAGTAACCCTGATGTGAGATTCGAAGTTCTCGGACTCAGCAGAAGCTGGAAATAGTTTTGAACGAAACGACAGGTATTAGCGTTGTTCCTGTGATGTATCTAATCGATCCTCACTTACCTATCATGTTATTTGACGTTTCAACGGACTCCAGTAACTCTGATGTGAGATTCGCAATTCTCGGACGCAGCAGAAGCTGGAAATAGTTTTGAACGAAACAACACGTATTAGCGTTGTTCCTGTGATGTATCTAATCGATCATTACTTATCTATCATGTTATTTGACGTTACGATGGACTCCAGTAACTCTGATGTGAGATACGTAGTTTTCGGACTCAGCAGAAGCTGGAAATAGTTTTGAACGAAACGACACGTATTAGAGTTGTTCCTGTGATGTATCTAATCGATCCTTACTTATCTGCTATGTTAGTTGACGTTTCAACGGAATCCAGTAACTCTAATGTGAGATTCGAAGTTCTCGGACTCAGCAGGAGCTGGAAATAGTTTTGAACGAAATAACACGTATTAGCGTTGTTCCTGTGATGTATCTAATCGATCCTGACTTATCTATCATGTTATTTGACGTTACGATGCACTCCAGTAACTCTGATGTGAGATACGAAGTTTTCGGAAGCAGCAGAAGCTGGAAATAGTTTTGAACGAAACGACACGTATTAGCGTTGTTCCTGTGATGCATCTAATCGATCCTTACTTATCTATCATGTTATTTGACGTTACGATGGACTGTAGTAACTCTGATGTGAGATACGAAGTTTTCGGACGCAGCAGGAGCTGGAAATAGTTTTGAACGAAACAACACGTATTAGCGATGTTCCTGTGATGTATCTAATCGATCCTCACTTATCTATCATGTTATTTGAGGTTACGATGGACTCCAGTAACTCAGATGTGAGATACGAAGTTTTCGGACGCAGCAGAAGCTGGAAATTGTTTTGAACGAAACGACCGTATTAGCGTTGTTCCTGTGATGTATCTAATCGATCCTTTCTTATCTACTATGTTATTTGACGTTTCAACGGACTCCAGCAACTCTGATGTGAGATTCGAAGTATTCGGACTGAGCAGAAGCTGGAAATAGTTTTGAACGAAACGACACGTATTAGCGTTGTTCCTGAGATGTATCTAATCGATCCTTACTTATCTGCTATGTTATTTGACGTTTCAACGGACTCCAGTAACTCTGATGTGAGATGAGAAGGTTTCGGAAGCAGCAGAAGCTGGAAATAGTCTTGAACGAAACGACACGTATTAGCGTTGCTCATGTGATGTATCTAATCGATCCTTACTTATCTACTATTTTATTTGACGTTTCAACGGGCTTCAGTAACTCTGATGTGAGATACGAAGGTTTCGGACGCAGCAGAAGCTGGAAATAATCCTGAACGAAACGACACGTTTTAGCGTTGTTCCTGTGATGTATCTAATCGATCCTTACTTATCTACTATGTTATTTGACGTTTCAACGGGCTTCAGTAACTCTGATGTGAGATACGAAGTTCTCGGACGCAGCAGAAGCTGGAAATAGTTTTGAACGAAACAACACTTATTAACGTTGTTCCTGTGATGTATCTAATCGATCCTTACTTATCTATCATGTTATTTGACGTTACAATGGACTGTAGTAACTCTGATGTGAGATACGAAGTTTTCGGACGCAGCAGGAGCTGGAAATAGTTTTGAACGAAACAACACGTATTAGCGATGTTCCTGTGATGTATCTAATCGATCCTCACTTATCTATCATGTTATTTGACGTTACGATGGACTCCAGTAACTCAGATGTGAGATACGAAATTTTCGGACGCAGCAGAAGCTGGAAATAGTTTTGAACGAAACGACACGTGTTAGCATTTTTCCTGTGATGTATCTAATCGATCCTTTCTTATCTACTATGTTATTTGACGTTTCAACGGACTCCAGCAACTCTGATGTGAGATTCGAAGTTCTCGGACTCAGCAGAAGCTGGAAATAGTTTTGAACGAAACGACACGTATTAGCGTTGTTCCTGAGATGTATCTAATCGATCCTTACTTATCTGCTATGTTATTTGACGTTTCAACGGACTCCAGTAACTCTGATATGAGATACGAAGTTCTCGGACGCAGCAGAAGCTGGAAATAGTTTTGAACGAAACAACACGTATTAGCGTTGTTCCTGTGATGTATCTAATTGATCCTCACTTATCTATTATGTTATTTGACGTTACGATGGACTCCAGTAACTCTGATGTGAGATACGAAGGTTTCGGACGCAGCAGAAGCTGGAAATAGTTTTAAACGAAACAAAACGTATTAGTGTTGTTCCTGTGATGTATCTAATCGATCCTTACTTATCTATTATGTTATTTGACGTTACGATGGACTCCAGTAACTCTGATGTGAGATACGAAGTTTTCGGACGCAGCAGAAGCTGGAAATAGTTTTGAACGAAACGACACGTAGTAGCGTTGTTCCTGTGATGTATCTAATCGATCGTTACTTATCTGCTATGTTATTAGACGTTTCAACGGACTCCAGTAACTCTGATGTGAGATACCAAGGTTTCGGACGCAACAGAAGCTGGAAATAGTCTTGAACGAAACGACACGTATTAGCGTTGCTCATGTGATGTATCTAATCGATCCTTACTTATCTACTATGTTATTTGACGTTTCAACGGGCTTCAGTAACTCTGATGTTAGATACGAAGGTTTCGGACGCAGCAGAAGCTGGAAATAGTCTTGAACGAAACGACACGTATTAGCGTTGTTCCTGTGATGTATCTAATCGATCCTTACTTATCTACTATGTTATTTGACGTTTCAATGGGCTTCAGTAACTCTGATGTGAGATACGAAGTTCTCGGACGCAGCAGAAGCTGGAAATAGTTTTGAACGAAACAACACGTATTAGCGTTGTTCCTGTGATGTATCTAATCGATCCTTACTTATCTATCATGATATTTGACGATTCGATGGACTGCAGTAACTCTGATGTGAGATACGAAGTTTTCGGACGCAGCAGAAGCTGGAAACAGTTTTGAACGAAACGAAAAGTAATAGCGTTGTTCCTGTGATGTATCTGATCGATCCTTACTTATCTATCATGTTATTTGACGTTACGATGGACTCCAGTAACTCTGATGTGAGATACGAAGTTTTCGGACGCAGCAGAAGCTGAAAATAGTTTTGAAAGAAACAACACGTATTAGCGTTGTTCCTGTGATGTATCTAATCGATCCTTACTTATCTACTATGTTATTTAACGTTTCAACGGAGTCCAGTAACTCTGATATGAGACACGAAGTACTAGGACGCAGCAGAAGCTGGAAACAGTTTTGAACGAAACATCCAGTATTAGCGTTGTTCCTGTGATATACCTAGTCGTTCCTTACTTATCTGTCATGTTACTTGACGTTACGATAGACTTCAGTAAGTCTAATGTAAGATACGAAGTTTTCGGACTCAGCAGAAGCTGGAAATAGTTTTGAACGAAATAACACGTATTAGCGTTGTTCCTGTGATGTATCTAATCGATCCTTACTTATCTATCATGTTATTTGACGTTACGATGGACTCCAGTAACTCTGATGTGAGATACGAAGTTTTCGGACGCAGCAGAAGCTGAAAATAATTTTGAACGAAACAACTAGTATTAGCGTTGTTCCTGTGATATATCTAATCGATCATTACTTATCTATCATGTTATTTGACGTTATGATGGACTCCAGTAACTCTGATGTGAGATACGAAGTTTTCGGACGCAGCAGAAACTAGAAATAGTTTTGAACGAAACGAAAAGTAATAGCGTTGTTCCTGTGATGTATCTAATCGATCCTTACTTATCTATCATGTTATTTGACGTTACGATGGACTCCAGTAACTCTGATGTGAGATACGAAGTTTTCGGACGCAGCAGAAGCTGAAAATAGTTTTGAACGAAACAACACGTATTCGCGTTGTTCCTGTGATGTATCTAATCGATCCTTACTTATCTACTATGTTATTTAACGTTTCAACGGACTCCAGTAACTCTGATGTGAGATACGAAGTACTCGGACGCAGCAGAAGCTGGAAACAGTTTTGAACGAAACATCTAGTTTTAGCGTTGTTCCTGTGATATATCTAGTCGTTCCTTACTTATCTGTCATGTTACTTGACGTTACGATAGACTTCAGTAAGTCTAATGTAAGATACGAAGTTTTCGGACTCAGCAGAAGCTGGAAATAGTTTTGAACGAAATAACACGTATTAGCGTTATTCCTGTGATGTATCTAATCGATCCTTACTTATCTATCATGTTATTTGACGTTTCGATGGACTCCAGTAACTCTGATGTGAGATACGAAGTACTCGGACGCAGCTGAAGCTGGAAACAGTTTTGAACGAAACAACTAGTATTAGCGTTGTTCCTGTGATATATCTAATCGATCCTAACTTATCTATCATGTAATTTGACGTTTCGATGGACTCCAGTAACTCTGATGTGAGATTCGAAGTTCTCGGGCTCAGCAGGAGCTGGAAATAGTTTTGAACGAAATAACACGTATTAGCGTTGTTCCTGTGATGTATCTAATCGATCCTTACTTATCTATTATGTCATTTGACGTTACGATGGACTCCAGTAACTCTGATGTGAGATACGAAGTTTTCGGACGCAGCAGAAGCTGGAAATAGTTTTGAACGAAACAACACGTATTAGCGTTGTTCCTGTGATGTATCTAATCGATACTTACTTATCTACTATGTTATTTGAGGCTTCAACGGACTCCAGTAACTCTGATGTGAGATACGAAGTCCTAGAACTCAGCCGAAGCTGGAAACAGTTTTGAACGAAATAACTAGTATTAGCGTTGTTCCTGTGATATATCTAATCGATCCTTACTTATCTATCATGTTATTTTACGTTACGAAAGACTCCAGTAACTCTGATGTGAGATACGAAGTTTTCGGACGCAGCAGAAACTGGAAATAGTTTTGAACGAAACAACACGTACTAGCGTTGTTCCTGTGATGTATCTAATCGGTCCTTACTTATCTGCTATGTTATTTGACGTTTCAACGGACTCCAGTAACTCTGATGTGAGATACGAAGTTTTCGGACGCAGCAGAAGCGGAAAATAGTTTTGAACGAAACAACACGTATTAGCGATGTTCCTGTGATGTATCTAATCGATCCTCACTTATCTATCATGTTATTTGAGGTTACGATGGACTCCAGTAACTCAGATGTGAGATACGAAGTCTTCGGACGCAGCAGAAGCTGGAAATTGTTTTGAACGAAACGACACGTATTAGCGTTGTTCCTGTGATGTATCTAATCGATCCTTTCTTATCTACTATGTTATTTGACGTTTCAACGGACTCCAGCAACTCTGATGTGAGATTCGAAGTATTCGGACTGAGCAGAAGCTGGAAATAGTTTTGAACGAAACGACACGTATTAGCGTTGTTCCTGAGATGTATCTAATCGATCCTTACTTATCTGCTATGTTATTTGACGTTTCAACGGACTCCAGTAACTCTGATGTGAGATGCGAAGGTTTCGGAAGCAGCAGAAGCTGGAAATAGTCTTGAACGAAACGACACGTATTAGCGTTGCTCATGTGATGTATCTAATCGATCCTTACTTATCTACTATTTTATTTGACGTTTCAACGGGCTTCAGTAACTCTGATGTGAGATACGAAGGTTTCGGACGCAGCAGAAGCTGGAAATAGTCCTGAACGAAACGACACGTTTTAGCGTTGTTCCTGTGATGTATCTAATCGATCCTTACTTATCTACTATGTTATTTGACGTTTCAACGGGCTTCAGTAACTCTGATGTGAGATACGAAGTTCTCGGACGCAGCAGAAGCTGGAAATAGTTTTGAACGAAACAACACTTATTAACGTTGTTCCTGTGATGTATCTAATCGATCCTTACTTATCTATCATGTTATTTGACGTTACAATGGACTGTAGTAACTCTGATGTGCGATACGAAGTTTTCGGACGCAGCAGGAGCTGGAAATAGTTTTGAACGAAACAACACGTATTAGCGATGTTCCTGTGATGTATCTAATCGATCCTCACTGATCTATCATGTTATTTGACGTTACGATGGACTCCAGTAACTCAGATGTGAGATACGAAATTTTCGGACGCAGCAGAAGCTGGAAATAGTTTTGAACGAAACGACACGTGTTAGCATTTTTCCTGTGATGTATCTAATCGATCCTTTCTTATCTACTATGTTATTTGACGTTTCAACGGACTCCAGCAACTCTGATGTGAGATTCGAAGTTCTCGGACTCAGCAGAAGCTGGAAATAGTTTTGAACGAAACGACACGTATTAGCGTTGTTCCTGAGATGTATCTAATCGATCCTTACTTATCTGCTATGTTATTTGACGTTTCAACGGACTCCAGTAATTCTGATATGAGATACGAAGTTCTCGGACGCAGCAGAAGCTGGAAATAGTTTTGAACGAAACAACACGTATTAGCGTTGTTCCTGTGATGTATCTAATTGATCCTCACTTATCTATTATGTTATTTGACGTTACGATGGACTCCAGTAACTCTGATGTGAGATACGAAGGTTTCGGACGCAGCAGAAGCTGGAAATAGTTTTAAACGAAACAAAACGTATTAGTGTTGTTCCTGTGATGTATCTAATCGATCCTTACTTATCTATTATGTTATTTGACGTTACGATGGACTCCAGTAACTCTGATGTGAGATACGAAGTTTTCGGACGCAGCAGAAGCTGGAAATAGTTTTGAACGAAACGACACGTATTAGCGTTGTTCCTGTGATGTATCTAATCGATCGTTACTTATCTGCTATGTTATTAGACGTTTCAACGGACTCCAGTAACTCTGATGTGAGATACGAAGGTTTCGGACGCAGCAGAAGCTGGAAATAGTCTTGAACGAAACGACACGTATTAGCGTTGCTCATGTGATGTATCTAATCGATCCTTACTTATCTACTATGTTATTTGACGTTTCAACGGGCTTCAGTAACTCTGATGTTAGATACGAAGGTTTCGGACGCAGCAGAAGCTGGAAATAGTCTTGAACGAAACGACACGTATTAGCGTTGTTCCTGTGATGTATCTAATCGATCCTTACTTATCTACTATGTTATTTGACGTTTCAATGGGCTTCAGTAACTCTGATGTGAGATACGAAGTTCTCGGACGCAGCAGAAGCTGGAAATAGTTTTGAACGAAACAACACGTATTAGCGTTGTTCCTGTGATGTATCTAATCGATCCTTACCTATCTATCATGATATTTGACGATTCGATGGACTGCAGTAACTCTGATGTGAGATACGAAGTTTTCGGACGCAGCAGAAGCTGAAAATAGTTTTGAGCGAAACAACACGTATTAGCGTTGTTCCTGTGATGTATCTAATCGATCCTTACCTATCTATCATGTTATTTGACGTTTCAACGGGCTTCAGTAACTCTGATGTTAGATACGAAGGTTTCGGACGCAGCAGAAGCTGGAAATAGTCTTGAACGAAACGACACGTATTAGCGTTGTTCCTGTGATGTATCTAATCGATCCTTACTTATCTACTATGTTATTTGACGTTTCAATGGGCTTCAGTAACTCTGATGTGAGATACGAAGTTTTCGGACGCAGCAGAAGCTGGAAACAGTTTTGAACGAAACGAAAAGTAATAGCGTTGTTCCTGTGATGTATCTGATCGATCCTTACTTATCTATCATGTTATTTGACGTTACGATGGACTCCAGTAACTCTGATGTGAGATACGAAGTTTTCGGACGCAGCAGAAGCTGAAAATAGTTTTGAGCGAAACAACACGTATTAGCGTTGTTCCTGTGATGTATCTAATCGATCCTTACTTATCTACTATGTTATTTAACGTTTCAACGGAGTCCAGTAACTCTGATATGAGACACGAAGTACTAGGACGCAGCAGAAGCTGGAAACAGTTTTGAACGAAACATCCAGTATTAGCGTTGTTCCTGTGATATATCTAGTCGTTCCTTACTTATCTGTCATGTTACTTGACGTTACGATAGACTTCAGTAAGTCTAATGTAAGATACGAAGTTTTCGGACTCAGCAGAAGCTGGAAATAGTTTTGAACGAAATAACACGTATTAGCGTTGTTCCTGTGATGTATCTAATCGATCCTTACTTATCTATCATGTTATTTGACGTTACGATGGACTCCAGTAACTCTGATGTGAGATACGAAGTTTTCGGACGCAGCAGAAGCTGAAAATAATTTTGAACGAAACAACTAGTATTAGCGTTGTTCCTGTGATATATCTAATCGATCATTACTTATCTATCATGTTATTTGACGTTATGATGGAGTCCAGTAACTCTGATGTGAGATACGAAGTTTTCGGACGCAGCAGAAACTAGAAATAGTTTTGAACGAAACGAAAAGTAATAGCGTTGTTCCTGTGATGTATCTAATCGATCCTTACTTATCTATCATGTTATTTGACGTTACGATGGACTCCAGTAACTCTGATGTGAGATACGAAGTTTTCGGACGCAGCAGAAGCTGAAAATAGTTTTGAACGAAACAACACGTATTCGCGTTGTTCCTGTGATGTATCTAATCGATCCTTACTTATCTACTATGTTATTTAACGTTTCAACGGACTCCAGTAACTCTGATGTGAGATACGAAGTACTCGGACGCAGCAGAAGCTGGAAACAGTTTTGAACGAAACATCTAGTTTTAGCGTTGTTCCTGTGATATATCTAGTCGTTCCTTACTTATCTGTCATGTTACTTGACGTTACGATAGACTTCAGTAAGTCTAATGTAAGATACGAAGTTTTCGGACTCAGCAGAAGCTGGAAATAGTTTTGAACGAAATAACACGTATTAGCGTTATTCCTGTGATGTATCTAATCGATCCTTACTTATCTATCATGTTATTTGACGTTTCGATGGACTCCAGTAACTCTGATGTGAGATACGAAGTACTCGGACGCAGCTGAAGCTGGAAACAGTTTTGAACGAAACAACTAGTATTAGCGTTGTTCCTGTGATATATCTAATCGATCCTAACTTATCTATCATGTAATTTGACGTTTCGATGGACTCCAGTAACTCTGATGTGAGATTCGAAGTTCTCGGGCTCAGCAGGAGCTGGAAATAGTTTTGAACGAAATAACACGTATTAGCGTTGTTCCTGTGATGTATCTAATCGATCCTTACTTATCTATTATGTCATTTGACGTTACGATGGACTCCAGTAACTCTGATGTGAGATACGAAGTTTTCGGACGCAGCAGAAGCTGGAAATAGTTTTGAACGAAACAACACGTATTAGCGTTGTTCCTGTGATGTATCTAATCGATACTTACTTATCTACTATGTTATTTGAGGCTTCAACGGACTCCAGTAACTCTGATGTGAGATACGAAGTCCTAGAACTCAGCCGAAGCTGGAAACAGTTTTGAACGAAATAACTAGTATTAGCGTTGTTCCTGTGATATATCTAATCGATCCTTACTTATCTATCATGTTATTTGACGTTACGAAAGACTCCAGTAACTCTGATGTGAGATACGAAGTTTTCGGACGCAGCAGAAACTGGAAATAGTTTTGAACGAAACAACACGTACTAGCGTTGTTCCTGTGATGTATCTAATCGGTCCTTACTTATCTGCTATGTTATTTGACGTTTCAACGGACTCCAGTAACTCTGATGTGAGATACGAAGTTTTCGGACGCAGCAGAAGCGGAAAATAGTTTTGAACGAAACAACACGTATTAGCGTTGTTCCTGTGATGTATCTAATCGATCCTTACTTATCTACTATGTTATTTCACGTTTCAGCGGACTCCAGTAACTCTGATGTGAGATACGAAATTCTCGGACTCAGCAGGAGCTGGAAATTGTTTTGAACGAAATAGCACGTATTAGCGATGCTCCTGTGATGTATCTAATCGATCCTTACTTATCTATCATGTTATTTGACGTTTCGATGGACTCCAGTAACTCTGATGTGAGATTCGAAGTTCTCGAACTCAGCAGAAGCTGGAAATAGTTTTGAACGAAACAACACGTATTAGCGTTATTCCTGTGATGTATCTAATCGAGCCCCAGTTATCTATCATGGTAATTCACGTTACGATGGACTCCAGTAACTCTGATGTGAGATACGAAGTTCTCGGACTCAGCAGGAGCTGGAAATAGTTTTGAACGAAACAACACGTATTAGCGTTGTTCCTGTGATGCATCTAATCGAGCCCTACTGATCTATCATGGTAATTCGCGTTACGATGGACTCCAGTAACTCTGATGTGAGATACGAAGTTTTCGGACTCAGCAGAAGCTGAAAATAGCTCTGAACGAAACAACACGTATTAGCGTTGTTCCTGTGATGTATCTAATCGATCCTTACTTATCTACTATGTTATTTGACGTTTCAATAGAGTCCAGTATTTCTGATGTGAGATACGAAGTTCTCGAACTCAGCAGAAGTTGGAAATAGTTTTGAACGAAACAACACGTATTAGCGTTGTTCCTGTGATGTATCTAATCGATTCCTACTTATCTATCATGGTAATTCACGTTACGATGGACTCCAGTAACTCTGATGTTAGATATGAAGTTTTCGGACGCAACAGAAGCTGGAAATAGTTTTGAACGAAACGACACGTATTAACGTTGTTCCTGTGATGTATCTAATCTATCATTACTTATCTGCTATGTTATTTGACGTTTCAACGGACTCCAGAATCTCTGATGTAAGATTCGAAGTTCTCGGACACAGCAGGAGCTGGAAATAGTTTTGAACTAAATAACACGTATTAGCGTTGTTCCTGTGATGTATCTAATCGATCCTTGCTTATCTATCATGTTATCTGACGTTACGTTGGACTCCAGTAACTTTGATGTGAGATACGAAATTCTCGGACTCAACAGGCGCTGGAAATAGTTTTGAACGAAATAACGCGTATTAGCGATGTTCCCGTGATGTATCTAATCGATCCTTACTAATCTATCATGTTATTTGACGTTTCGATGGACTCCACTAACTCTGATGTGAGATACGAAGTTCTCGAACTCAGCAGAAGCTGGAAATAGTTTTGAACGAAACAACACGTATTAGCCTTGTTCCTGTGATGTATCTAATCGAGCCCTACTTATCTATCATGGTAATTCACGTTACGATGGACTCCAGTAACTCTGATGTGATATACGAAGTTTTCGGACGCAGCAGAAGCTGGAAATAGTTTTGAAAGAAACAACACGTATCAGCGTTGTTCCTGTGATGTATCTAATCGATCCTTACTTATCTACTATATTATTTGACGTTTCAATGGACTCCAGTAACTCTGATGTGAGATACGAATTTCTCGGACTCAGCAGGATCTGGAAATATTCTTGAACGAAACAACACGCATTAGCGTTGTTCCTGTGATGTATCTAATCGATCCTTACTTATCTACTATGTTATTTGACGTTTCAACGGACTCCAGTAACTCTGATATGAGATACGAAGTTCTCGAAGTCAGCAGAAGCTGGAAATAGTTTTGAACGAAACAACACGTATTAGCGTTGTTCCCGTGATGTATCTAATCGATCCGTACTTATCTATCATGGTAATTCACGTTACGATGGGCTCCAATTACTCTGATGTTAGACACGAAGTTTTCGGACGCAGCAGAAGCTGGAAAAAGTTTTGACACGTATTAGCGTTGTTCCTGTGATGTATCTAATCGATCCTTACTAATCTGCTATGTTATTTGACGTTTCAACGGACTCCAGTATCTCTGATGTGAGATTCGAAGTTCTCGGACTCAGCAGGAGCTGGAAATAGTTTTGAATGTAATAACACGTATTAGCGTTGTTCCTATGATGTATCTAATCGATCCCTATTTATCTATCATCTTATTTGACGTTTCGATGGACTCCAGTAACTCTGATGTGAGATACGAAGTTCTCGGACTCAGCATTAGCTGGAAATAGTTTTGAACGAAATAATATGTATTAGCGATGTTGCTGTGATGTATCCAATCGATCCTTAATTATCTATCATCTTATTTGACGTTTCGATGGACTCCAGTAACTCTGATGTGAGATACGAAGTTCTCGAACTCAGCAGAAGCTGGAAATAGTTTTGAACGAAACAACACGTATTAGCGTTGTTCCTGTGGTGTATCTAATCGAGCCCTACTTATCTATCATGGCAATTCACGTTACGATGGACTCCAGTAACTCTGATGTGAGATACGAAGTTTTCGGACGCAGCAGAAGCTGCAAATAGTTTTGAACGAAACAACACGTATTAGCGTTGTTCCTGTGATGTATCTAATCGATCCTTACTTATCTACTATGTTATTTGACGTTTCAACGGACTCCAGTAACTCTGATGTGAGATACGATGTTCTCGAACTCAGCAGAAGCTGGAAATAGTTTTGAACGAAACGACACGTATTAGCGTTGTTCCTGTGATGTATCTAATCTATCATTACTTATCTGCTATGTTATTTGACGTTTCAACGGACTCCAGAATCTCTGATGTAAGATTCGAAGTTCTCGGACACAGCAGGAGCTGGAAATAGTTTTGAACTAAATAACACGTATTAGCGTTGTTCCTGTGATGTATCTAATCGATCCTTGCTTATCTATCATGTTATCTGACGTTACGATGGACTCCAGTAACTTTGATGTGAGATACGAAATTCTCGGACTCAACAGGCGCTGGAAATAGTTTTGAACGAAATAACGCGTATTAGCGATGTTCCCGTGATGTATCTAATCGATCCTTACTAATCTATCATGTTATTTGACGTTTCGATTTACTCCACTAACTCTGATGTGAGATACGAAGTTCTCGAACTCAGCAGAAGCTGGAAATAGTTTTGAACGAAACAACACGTATTAGCCTTGTTCCTGTGATGTATCTAATCGAGCCCTACTTATCTATCATGGTAATTCACGTTACGATGGACTCCAGTAACTCTGATGTGATATACGAAGTTTTCCGACGCAGCAGAAGCTGGAAATAGTTTTGAACGAAACAACACGTATCAGCGTTGTTCCTGTGATGTATCTAATCGATCCTTACTTATCTACTATGTTATTTGACGTTTCAATGGACTCCAGTAACTCTGATGTGAGATACGAATTTCTCGGACTCAGCAGGATCTGGAAATATTCTTGAACGAAACAACACGCATTAGCGTTGTTCCTGTGATGTATCTAATCGATCCTTACTTATCTACTATGTTATTTGACGTTTCAACGGACTCCAGTAACTCTGATGTGAGATACGATGTTCTCGAACTCAGCAGGAGCTGAAAATAGTTTTGAACGGAACGACACGTATTAGCGTTGTCTCTGTGATGTATCGAATCGATCCTTACTTATCTGCTATCTTATTTGACGTTTCAACGTACTCCAGTAACTCTGATGAAAGATTCGAAGTTCTCGGACTCAGCAGGATCTGGAAATAGTTTTGAACGAAATAACACGTATTGGCATTGTTCCTGCGATGTATCTAATCGATCCTTACTTATCTATCATGTTATTTATTTGACGTTACGATGGACTATAGTAACTCTGATGTGAGATACGAAGTTTTCGGACGCAGCAGAAGCTGGAAATAGTTTTGAACGAAACAACACGTATTAGCGTTGTTGCTGTGATGTGAGATACGAAGTTTTCGGACGCAGCAGAAGCTGGAAATAGTTTTGAACGAAACAACACGTATTAGCGTTGTTCCTGTGATGTATCTAATCGATCCTCACTTATCTATCATGTTATTTGACGTTACGATGGACTCCAGTAACTCTGATGAGAGACACGAAGTTTTCGGACGCAGCAGAAGCTGGAAATAGTTTTGAACGAAACGACACGTATTAGCGTTGTTCCTGTGATGTATCTAATCGATCCTTACTTATCTGCTATGTTATTTGACGTTTCAACGGACTCCAGTAACTCTGATATGAGATTAGAAGTTCTCGGACTCAGCAGGAGCTGGAAATAGTTTTGAACGAAATAACACGTATTAGCGTTGTTCCTGTGATGTATCTAATCGATCCTTACTTATCTGCTATGTTATTTGACGTTTCAACGGACTCCAGTAACTCTGATGTGAGATTCGAAGTTTTCGGGCGCAGCAGGAGCTGGAAATAGTTTTGAACGAAACAGCACGTATTAGCGTTGTTCCTGTGATGTATCTAATCGATCCTCACTTATCTATCATGTTATTTGACGTTACGATGAAATCCAGTAACTCTGATGTGAGATACGTAGTTTTCGGACGCAGCAGTAGCTGGAAAGAGTTTTGAACGAAACGACACGTATTAGCGTTGTTCCTGTGATGTATCTAATCGATCCTTACTTATCTGCTATGTTAATTGACGTTTCGATAGACTCCAGTAACTCTGATGTGAGATACGAAGTTGTCGGACTCAGCAGGAGCTGGAAATAGTTTTGAACGAAATAACACGTATTAGCGTTGTTCCTGTGATGTATCTAATCGATCCTTACTTATCTATCATGTTATTTGATGTTTCGATGGACTCCATTAACTCTGATGTGAGATACGAAGTTCTCGAACACTCAGCAGAAGCTGGAAATAGTTTTGAACGAAACAACACGTATTAGCGTTGTTCCTGTGATGTATCTAATCGATCCTTACTTATCTATCATGTTATTTGACGTTACGATGGACTCCAGTAACTCTGATGTGACATACGAAGTTTTCGGACGCAGCAAGAGAGAGAGAGAGAGAGAGCGAGAGAGAGAGAGAGAGAGAGAGAGAGAGAGAGAGAGAGAGAGAGAGAGAGAGAGAGAGAGAGAGAGAGAGAGAGAGAGAGAGAGAGAGAGAGAGCGACGCAAAGAGAATAAAAGTTTATTCTGTCACTAACGAAGCTGCTTTGAGAAATTCAATATCGTAAAATATGAGACAATTGAAAAAGGACCGGAAATATGTTTTTAAATTTTTTTTTATTTAGTGAAAAAATTTTAAATATGTTTAAAAATTCAAAGTAATAACAACATCGAGAAATGAGAAAAGAATTTTCCTTCACATTTTCTAAACATTTTCCTTCACTTTTTTTCAAACATTTTCCTTCAGTTTTTTCAAACATTTTCCTTCTATTTTTTTCGAGCCCCTAGCTGCTGCGAGCCCCTCAAAGGCGAGCGGCCCAAGCATCGCGCAGCGCTTTCTTCACCTCTTCCGTCCCCAAGCGAAGCCTCCGTCCGTACAAAGCCTCCGTCCAAACAAGCCTCTGTCCACACAAGCCTCTGTCCATACCTAACAAGTGGGCTCCGCTACGCCACGCCCACTTGTAATTAATTTTAATTAATATATAAGAAGAAAAAAAACTCGGAAGAGTGTACTTCCTACGGTCGAACGGTAGGTAGGTCTTTCCTCGAAATGATCCGGACGAAACCGACGGCGAAAATGGAGGTGCGACCCGTGATCGTCTTCGACTTTTCGATATCGTCACAGTTTCGAAATGCCCTTCCGATTATACCATACCATTTTTAGGGTGTTTTTAGGTGTTTTTCGCGGATTGGGGGAGTTGAAGGGATTTCTATAGAAATTCGCAACTACTCGTTCTAGATAAATCCTTGGGACGATTTTTGGCGGCCGTCGCGAGGCGATCCGGCGTCCGGTGGTGGCGGCGCTAGGGGCGGAAATGTCCGAAAGTTGCACTCATTTTGGAAAATTTTTCGCGCCCCTTTTCTGCGGTCGAATCGAAATTAGCTTCTCGGCATCGTACGGTCGACAGGACGGAAGAATTCGATCCGACCCCGGGGGGCGGAGATTTTGTACCCCCACTTTCGAAAACGGCCGTTTTTCGATTAAAAAAAAAAAAAACGGCGTCCGCATTTCTCGGCCGATCCGGACGAGCTTCGGATCGCAGGTGCGGCGGGTGGGGGGCTTCTCGCTTCTGCCCGGAAGATGGCGTCGAGCCCGGTCCCGGAAGGGGCCCTAAAAAAATTAAATCGGCGATTTTCGCCCGTTTTCGCGCCTCTTCCGAATTTTCTCCGAAACGCCATCTCAGAAGAATTTTTTTAAACTCCACCGGTACCTTCGTCCGTCCGTCTTTACCGCGTCGAACGCCGGGCCGGCCGGCCGGCCGGCCGGCTCCGTGCATCTTCCGGGAGCGGAGCCGCGATTTTTCAAAGCGGACCCCTTTTGCCATGCTTTTTTTCACGAATTCTTTAGGGGGCGCGGGAGGGGTCGGATCGACGCGGCTTGGCTTGATTTTTTTTTGACGGAAGACGAGGGGTTTCGGGGCTCGGGTGCAAGCGCGGGTCCTTCCACTTTCGAACGGCACCGACCTCGCTCGGATCCGACGTTCCGCGGTCGAGATGTGATTTTTTCAAAGTCGACCGAACGCGTCGAGATTTTGACGGAGCAGCACCAGCTCATTTGAATTTGCCGCCGCGTAAAAGATGGGATCGACGACGAGGGAGGGTTCTTTTGCAACACTCGCGCGACACGCGCAGTAAGGAAACCTTGACACTTATAATATGATATGATATGATATGATATGACATATATAATATTATATCTGTACGCCGGCAGTCGAGGGGCCGAAGCCCCAGAGATCGGATGGGGGGGATGTGCTGCCGGTCGGACTTAACATAACCCTAAAGCAGATGCGATATCTTTCTTCACGTGTGTCATGTTATGCCGGCAGTCGGCCCGGTGTATGGAAGGAGGGCGTGCGCCGCCGGTCGAACGTAACCTAACCTAAAGCCGCCGCGCGCGGAAGAAAAGGTGGACGGACGCGTTCGAACGAATTTTGACCACCGTAAATATTAGGAGGTAAATAAATGAATAAACGGGACTTTGGTCGTTCATTTGCGAGCGCGGGGAAGTCGATTCGATTCCTGCGTTCTCCGGCCGGCAATTAAAGCGGGAAATTCTGCTGTCTGATTGTTGTTGTTGTTGGAGCGGATTGCGGCGTTTGGCGTTTCGTCGCGCGTACACTCCGAAATAGAATTTGAACGCGCCAAATTTAAATGATCGTAAGTAAGCTCCCCGAGCATTTCGAAGCGAAGGTTATTATTTATAAATGTCGCAAGCTCATGACACTTATTTTATTACTTGGAATATGAATATGTGAAATGTACCGTGGCAATTTGATAAATAAATTTCTTCTTCTTATTATTATTATTATTATTATTATTATTATTATTATTATTATAAAAGGCAAAAATAAATAAATAAATAAATAAAAGTAAACCCGAAAAAAAAAAAGAAAAACGTTATTGTTATTATTTTCGGGAAATTGTTCAAGGCCAACCCAACCCAAGCGACGCCAACCTAAGCAGGGTCAACCCAGATGACAAAAAAAATGTAAAAAATTAAGGGAACCGAAAAATTGAAAAAAATAGAAAAAAATATTAATAATTTCGGGAAAAAATCGAAAAAAATAGGAAAAAATTCTAAAAATTAGGGAAACAGTTCAACGCCAAAACAAGCGAGGCCAACCGAAGCAAGGTCAACCCAGACGGCGAAAGAATTTCTAAAAAATTAAGGGAACGGAAAAATCGAAAAAATTAGGGAAAAATATTCAAAATTTCGGGAAAAAATCGAAAAAAATTTTAAAAAATTCCAAAAATTAGGGAGACAGTTCAAGGTCAACCCAAGCGACGCCAACCTAAACAGGGCCAACCCAACCTACGCCAACCCAACCGACTCCAACCCAAGCGAGGCCAACCCAAGCGAGGCCAACCCAGATGACGGAAAATTTTTTAAAAAATTAGGGAAACGGAAAAATTGGGGAAAAATACTAAAAATTACGGAAAAAAATTGAAAAAAATTTGAAAAAATTCTAAAAATTAGGGAAACAGTTCAAGGTCAACCCAAGCGACGCCAACCTAAGCAGGGCCAACCCAAGCAAGGTCAACCCAGACGGCGAAAGAATTTCTAAAAAATTAAGGGAACGGAAAAATTGAAAAAATTAATGAAAAATATTCAAAATTTGGGGAAAAAATCGAAAAAAATTCCAAAAATTACGGAAACAGTTTAAGGTCAACCCAAGGGACGCCAACCTAAGCAAGGCCAACCCAACCGACGCCAACCCAACCGACTCCAACCCAAGCGAGGCCAACCCAGATGACGGAAAAATTTTTAAAAAATTAGGGAAACGGAAAAATTGGGGGAAAATACTAAAGATTACGGAAAAAAATTGAAAAAAATTGGAAAAAATTATAAAAATTAGGGAAACAGTTCAAGGTCAACCCAAGCGACGCCAACCTAAGCAGGGCCAAGCCAAGCAAGGTCAACCCAGACGGCGAAAGAATTTCTAAAAAATTAAGGGAACGGAAAAATTGAAAAAAATTAATGAAAAATATTCAAAATTTGGGGAAAAAATCGAAAAAAATTTTAAAAAATTCCAAAAATTACATAAACAGTTTAAGGTCAACCCAAGGGACGCTAACCTAAGCAGGGCCAACCCAACCGACGCCAACCCAACCGACTCCAACCCAAGCGAGGCCAACCCAGATGACGGAAATTTTTTTAAAAAATTAGGGAAACGGAAAAATTGGGGAAAAATACTAAAAATTACGGAAAAAAATTGAAAAAAATTTAAAAAAATTCCAAAAATTAGGGAAACAGTTCAAGGTCAACCCAACCGACGGGAACCCAACCGAGGCCAACCCAGACGGCAAAAAAAATTTTAAAAAATTAAGCGAACGGAGAAACTTTAAAAAATCGGAGAAAAAATTAAAAATATCGGGGAAAAATCGAAAAAAATAGGAAAAAAATTCTAAAAATTAAGGAAACCGATTTCTTAAGTTTTCCAAGAATTTTTCTCACTTTTACTTAAACTTTCCTTCACTTTTTTTTTTAATTGCTCAAGGTCAACCCAAACGGCGCCAACCCAAGCGAGGCCAACCCAGGTCACAGAAAAAAATTGAAAAGAATCGAGAAAAATTTGAAAAAATTCCGAAAATTAGGAAAAAAATCAATTTTTAAAGTTTTCCAACATTCATTCTTCCGAGTCCCTAGCTGCCGCGAGCCCCCAAAGGCGAGCGGCCCAAACAGCGCGCAGCGCTTTCTTCACCTCTTCCGTCTCCAAACCAAAACCTCGGTCCATACAAAACCTCGGTCCATACAAAACCTCGGTCCATACAAAGCCTCTGTCCATATAAAGCCTCTGTCCATTATAGAAAGAAGAGAAAAATATTAAAAATTACGGGAAAAAATTGAGAAAAATCGAAAAGAATTTTTAAAAATTCTAAAAATTAGGGAAACAGTTCAAGGTCAACCCAACCGACGCAAACCCAAGCACGGCCAACCCAGATGGCAACAAAATTACTTTGGATGTTCCGTTTGTGATTGAGGTGCGTAGCGCGGGGAGGTCGATTCGTTCGCTCTCCGGCCGGCAATTAAAGCGGGAAATTCTGCCTGTAGTCGGGGCGGATTTGAGACGCCGGGTCGAGCGTCGCGTACGCTCCCAAATAGAATTTGACGCGCCAAATTGAAATTATCTTAAACTAACCGAGCGTTTCGAAGCGAAGGTTAATTTAGAAATGAAATGTCGTAAGCTTATACTAATACATAATACTAAACTAAAAATTACTTGGAATATGAATGTGAAATGTACCATTTCAATTTGATAAATAAATTTCTTCTAATTATTATTATAAAAGGCGAAAATAAATAAAAGTAAACGTGAAAAAAAAAGAAAAACGTTATTGTTATTACTTTCGAGAAATTGTTCAAGGCCAACCCAACCGACGAAAAAATTTTTAAAAATTAAGAGAACGGAAAAACTGAAAAAATTAGAGAAAAATATTAAAAATTTCGAGAAAAAAATTGAAAAAATCGAAGAAAATGGAAAGAAATTCGAAAAATAGAGGATGCCGATTATTGAAGTTTTACAACTTTTTTAAAACATTTTTCCTCACTTTCTCTTACATATTCCTTCACTCTTTTTTTTTAAATTGCTCAAGGTCAACCCAAACGGCGCCAACCCAAGCGAGGCCAACCCAACCGACACCAACCTAAGCAGGGCCAACCCAGATAACAAAAATATAAATTTAAGAGAAGAGAATGCGGAAAATGAGAGATAAGAAGATTAAAAGGTGGAAAAAACTGAAAAAAATTATAGAAAAAAGAGAAAAATATTAGACTTCGGGAGAAAATTTGAAAAAAATTAGAAAAATTCTAAAAATTGAGGAAACAACCGATTTCTTAAGTTTTCCAACAATTTTTTTCACTTTTTCTTAAACTTTCCTTCACTTTTTTTTGAAAATTGCTCAAGGTCAACCCAATCGCCGCCAACCCAAGCGAGGCCAACCCAGGTGACAGAAAAAAATTGAAAAATTGAAAAGAATCGAGAAAAATTTGAAAAAATTCCGAAAATTAGAAAAATCAATTTTTTAAGTTTTCCAACATTCTTCCAAGTGTCCCTAGCCCCAAACAGCGCGCAGCGCTTTCTTCACCTCTTCCGTCCCCAAACGAAGCCTCCGTCCGTCCTTACAAAGCCTCCGTCCAAACAAGCCTCTGTCCATACCTACCTACTAACAAGTGGGCGTAGCGGAGCCCACTTTTCGAAAATAAAGAAAGTAGCCGTTACCGTTTCGTTTAATACATTTGGCAGACATCCGTTGGCCGAAGGTGATTTCAACAAGAAAACCAAAAATGTCGAATAAAATGTGGATGCGCGTTTCTCACAGATTTCCACGGTGTCGGAACGATTTGTTAATTAAAAATAAATTACAATTAATTTATTTCAATCATCATTCGTCAATCTCCAATCTGTAAATCTGGTAGATTCCTCGCCTTGTCATAATAGAATTTCTGATTACCTTGACGAACGCACAGTTTTTGTCTTACAGTTTCGTAATTGACTTGGTTTTGTCGTTTAAAGCCCGCGTTAAAGGTAGGTACATATCCATTTACATTTCTCCCAAACATTAGTTGATTTGGGGACGGTATGTCCTGTGCAACAGGGGTGTTCCTATACTCAAGTAAACCCAAATAGGGATCTTTTCGTTCATATTCTGTTTTCTTTAACATCTTTTTGATTGTCTGAATGTGCCGTTCAACCATGCCATTGCTTTGGGAATGCTTGGCTGAGGATGTGACATGTTCAAAATCCCACTCTTGTGCAAAGTTTTTGAAAGAACTACTCGTAAATTGAGTACCAGGATCCGAATTTACTACTTTTATCTAGCAAAGTTTGACTTTAGTACCGTAATTACGGCTTCTGTGGATATGTTTGGTAAATATCCCAACTCTACATATTTTGAGAAGTAATCTATGATCAAAAGATAATGTTTCCCCTTAAATTCGATTAAGTCTGTACCAACCTTTATCCAGGGTGCTTTGGGAACCTCATGTTGAATTAACGGTTCTCTCTTGTTACTATTTTTAAAACGCAAACATGTTTCACAGTTGTTTATTACATCTTCAATTTCTTTGCTTATGTTAAGCCAAAAAAGTATTTCTCTAGCTTTATTTTTTGTTTTTTCAACACCTAAGTGATTGTAGTGAAGTCTACTTATCATTTCTATTCTCAACGCTTTTGGTACTACAACTCTGTCATTTTTCAATGGTAAACCATCAATTTCTGTTAAATCATTATTAAAAGAGAAGTACTTTTTTGCTAAGTCAGGTACAAAAGATTTATCCTCTGGCCAACCTTTTCTAACAAGGCTTAACACACTTTGTAATTCCGCATCAGCATTAGTTTCTGCTCTAAATTCAGATACTCATTAAAATCTTACTTACTCATATAATCTTTAAAATCTACAACGAGTATACATGTGTTAAAGTCTTTATCATCTATAACATTAGAATCAGTCATCGGTATTCTAGAAAGCATATCCGCAAGATACATTTCTTTTCCAGGCTTATAACCCACTAAGCATAGAATGTTACATAGCATTTCTGAAACGTTTTCAACACAACAACTTAGCAACATTTTCAACAAAATGTTGATAGAATATTACGAATGGTACATGGAATGTTATGAAACACCAATGTAATGTTACCACATAACAGAATAATAACATTTATTGAAAATATCGAAATAATTTTACAGCTTGGCATGAAACATTACATAATATTGTTGGAACATGATATTTTTATGATAAGAAACGTTTTATTGAAATGTTATAATAACAACCCAAATTCAACGATGTCACAATTATTTAATGCGCATGTGCGCAATAATATGGCGTCGCAGCTTTTCCTTCACTCTTCACTAGTTCCGTCAATTTACTAAACTTTTTCGACTTATTTTCCGATTGCTGCTGATAGTGCTGATTGTCGTTGCTGTTCTGAATTTGGGGACATGAAACATCATCTATTTAATAAAGAGGTAAGCAGTTTGTGGGCTAATTTAATACTTCTATTTTACGTATTAAATTGTATGTTTATGAATCCTCGTTAACATGCGCAATATGTCGCAGTTTGAATTTGTACCTACCTCTTTCAAATGTTTAGTGTTAAAAACGCAAAATCTATAAATAAAAAATATATCTCGACTTCTTACGTGACAAAAACTGATAGCGTTTTCTACTGACGTGCACTACATGCACTGAGTGCGCACTCAGAGTAACTCCAACTCATTTTATTATTTGAGGTTGGAAGAAGATGGAAGGTACACTGAGTACGACTCAGTGCATAAAATTCTACTGTTTTTATATCTGCAAATTAGCATATTTATTGGTGAAAGTGACAATGCTAGAAGAAATTTTGAAAATACTATTTTCATACTTAAAAGAAAATAGCTTGAATTCAGGTTCATCGCATAACCTAAATTTTGTATTCTGACAGTTCTTGCGATTACCACAGAACTTGTACTGTTCAATCTACAGTATGTACCATGGCGACCAGAAAATACTGGGACAAAGGACTTCTAATTTTTGGTAGAAATTAAGCAAAATATTTTGATGAACATATAAAATAGCGACATCTTACTATCGCTTTTTGACCTGACATTGCAGTAGGATAGACAAATTGAAGCGGGATTTGCTTCTAATAAGTCCCCCATGCAAGGCGGCCATGCTTGCTGTCAAAGCATAATGAATAAGCATTTGCGAATAAATTGGGCAAGTCGTTTTTGGTCTGCAGTGGGAATGTCGAGCTACGTCTCTGCTGAAGAAGCCCCAAGCAGGGCTGAAACAGCTGTCAAGAGGCTGCTCGAGGTTCTCACTGCAATCAAAAACGATTAGCACAAAATTTTTACAAAATATTTTGGTTTAAATACAACTTTGAACAAAAGTCAGAATGAAGTTTCTTGTTATGGTCTTACTTTGACAATAAAAGTAGTTTTACTGATTCTTAATTCGCGATGGTACTTTTGTTTCCAAGGCTACTCCAGGTGTATTTTTTTTGTTGAAGGCTCGTTATAAGAAATACACTTTTAAAAATTTATTTAAAAAAGTTTATTTATTAAATGTAAGGATGTCAATACGGGAATTCCCTTCATCCACTATGCTTTTTCAATTCTAAATTTAGAGCAAAATAGTGGAAATCAACTGAAAATTTATACAGATATAGCCAATTGTATTACTCTATAAAATTTGTGCTGGATTTATCTTACTTTTAAGCCAAAGCTAAGCAAAAGACAAACAATTGCTTTCACTTCAGATTTGGAAAGTGACATTGTCTTAGAAAAAGGGAACTAACTATACATTTAGGCTGCACTATCGCTTTTCGATAAATCCTCGAAAGTGATGTTTTGCTACATTTTAATGATAGAATACAGAATGCAATATACACATAGAAAATATAGAGGTAAAATGCTTTATTTATTTTACGTAATTGTAAAACAGATAAATTTCAGATTATCAGTCACATCGTCTAAAATGTTGTTGTATTAATAAGGAAAAATTGAAATGTTGAAAAACTGATGAAGGGTAAGTAATACGTTTTTTTTAAATAGTTTTGACATTATAATGTACTTATATATCATTTTCTTAATTTATATTTACAGAATTTTGCCACCTCACCGACAACAAAGTTTTTAGCATGGTAAAATGATGATGAAGCCATACAAGTTTTTGAAGCAAATGTATGATCAACAACGATTACATAGAAGTTTTGGACCAAACTCAACACAGCAAATAGACACAGCTGATACGCAGCTTTACGTTGTATTAGGTATATTCGTTTTAGAAATGCTGGGTTTGCCACAATAGCGTCATCGTCAAGTAGCTGATGCCCATCTAGGTCAAGTTATGGTTGCATGAGAAATTGATCTAAAACGAATAGTTTGTGATGGGCAAGTTGGTACCCAGCGAAAAGAAAAATATTAAATCAACATAATTTTCGTTTGGGTACGTTCAATGCATTCATTTATTTAAAAGAAAAGCCATTATGTATTCTATTCAAGTAAAAAAAATGTTTGAATCAACAAGAAACTGCTTGAATTAATGTAAAGTGTGCATCATTCAAATAAATAAATGCATGGACTGTATTCAAACAAAGATTTATCTGTGTGATGAACACCGACCTTACTGAAAAATAATTAAATTAAGGTTAAGTAAACAATACTTTGGTGTTGACGCAACTAAACCCTACTCTGGAGTAGGTGCACATTGCGTCAACACCAGCGTTGCCGCAGTGGTAATTAAAACGAATATGCCAATGTCAAATACAGTATGCCGAAAATCTAAAACAAATACACATTTCGTTGACGCAGGTGACTTGCGGCAACCTAAGTCATCTAAAACGAATATACCTATTGTCTCCCGCCTGCAAGTACACCTATTTCGCCCGCTCAGATTAATAAGCGGATTATATTTTATAATTATTATGATCTTGACAGTTTATATGTTTATATTTGATGTTTCAACATATTATTTTGATTGTAAATACATATACGGATGTCCACCCAAGTTTCATTAATTGTATTAATAAACACTTTGCGTAGTATTTTTTAGATTCCTTCTGTGTCACAATTAGAAAATATAATCTATGTAGATACTTTAATACAGGATATACTTTATCTTTGCATTTGGTCATTGGGACTTTCTTACAAGAAGATGGGTTTCGAATTTATTAAATCTATCTCTGTCTCACAAAATAAGAAAGATCTCAGGATAAGTAGAAGTTGAATATTATACATATGTGAGTAAGATTCCTTTGTAACTACAGTGGGATCCCTTAGACAGCTGTTTCGACCCAGTTTGGGGGCTCCTCAGCAAAGGGGTAGCGCTGTAATGAATCATTTTAAAGTTTACAAGTGTTCAAGCAGCTTTATCGAATTGGACGTTACGATCTGTTACATTGCTTCGTACTGCTAAACTAAAAATTTGCACCAATCAGTACGGAATGAACTGACATACAAAAACTATGTTAGGTAGTGATTGCTGCGGATTTTTAGTTTGCAAAATGATGCGATGCTAATGTGCGGTTTGCTTTAAAGATATCCACTGTGTTTCACTTCTCATCTACAAATCCCTGACTTTTTAAATTTATTAACGAATCGATTCTAAATTTTTTCAAATTGCAAAAAATGAACATATTAGATCTTGTTTAATCACGAAAAGTTACAAAAAAAAGTTGTTTAGAATCAGAAAACAATCCGAATTCTCAAATTTGGGCGAAAATTTTTCATCTTTAATTATTCAAAGACGAGCTGAAATAATACATTTACAGCGAATATTTTCTTTTGTAACTGTCCCATGGAGAGCAAAATGACAGACCTTTTGATAAATGGACACCACATGATGAAGGCTTAGTATAACATATAGATGATGATATTTTTGGTTCTGTGTATTTCAGTTAGCTAAATTATGCTGTTAATCAAATAATTAAAAATCAAAAATTTTCGCTGAAATTTGAGAATTGGAGTTATTTCCTAATTTTAAACAACTTTTCATAATAACCTTTCATGATTAGACAAGGCGAAAATTTAAAATCGATGCGTTAATAAAATAAAAAAAGGACAGGGGTGCGCTGTTGAGAAGTGAAACACAGTGTGTTGTACTGCAACAGTAGTGCAATGGTTCTAAAGGAACGTCAATGACACATTCCTAAAGGAACGTGCATGAAACAAGTACAGGAAACATAAAGATAATATTACATGTAAACATTAATAAAACATTTTTATTTATGTTTATGCAGCGTTAATAAAGAAACGTCGGGTCAACATTTTTTTTGTAACGTTATTCTGCAACATCGCTTACTAGGACATAGAACTATTGGCGTAACGTTACTTTCTACATTAAAAACGTTTAACCGCAAACATTACACCTAACAAAATAACGTTCGCACAATGTTTATATAACATCTTTTTGCTTAGTGGGAAGTAACATTGATATCATACGGTTGGAGTCTTAACCTCATTTTCTGTAGTCGAACAGGAGAATCGCATAGTGGTTTTAACAAAATAGGGATGAGTGGCTTATGGTCACTCTCAATATCAACGTTTTGACCAAATATGTAATGGTGAAACCGTTCACAACCGAACACGATTGCATATAACTCTCTTTTAATCTGAGCCCATGCTCTGTACTTTTGTCAATGCTCTTGAGGCATATGCAACCGCAAGATTATTTTGCAATAATACTGCGCCCACTCCTGTGTTACTAGCATCTACACTAAGTTTACATTTAGTATTAGGGTTGTAATACTGTAAGGTAGGGCTAGAAGTTAAAATCCGTTTGAGATTATTAAAGGCTTTATCTCTTACATCAGTCCACTCAAACTGATTTTCCTTTTTAGTCATATCACGCAATGGAGCAGTAAAACTACTAGCCATTTTAATGAATTTAGAAACATAATTTACCATGCCTAGAAACCTTTCCATTTCCGCAATACTTTCTGGACGTTTCATGTTTAAAATGGTTTTAATTTTTTCATTGTAGACTTCAATTCCTTTATCTGTAAAGATGTGGCCCAAAAATTTTACTTGGTTTGTGCCAAATACGCACTTTTTAAAATTAAATTTAATGTTGCGTTTACGAGCTCTCTCTAAAACTTGTCGCAAAATTTTGTCATGCTGAACTTTATTTTCAGCCCAAATGATGACATCATCGATATAGATTTGTACGTTGGGAATATCTGCAAACACTTCCGAAAATTTCTTTTGAAATATTTCCGGTGCAGTTTTAATACCGTAAGGCATCCGGGTAAAACAGTATCTACCGAATGGTGTCTGAAAAGTTGTGAGTTTTTCACTCTCTTTATCTAATTTAATCTGATAGAATGCTTTATTAGCATCTAATACGCTAAATATTTTTGCATTGGACATTTTTGCAGATATTTCCTCACAAGTTGGTAATTTAAAATGTTCTCTTTTTAAACAGTTGTTCAGATTTTGTGGGTCCAAGCAAATTCTTAGTGACTTATCAGATTTTTTGACAATAACAATCGCATTTTCAAAATCTGTAGGTACATTAATTTTACAAATTATGCCCTTTCTTTCATTTTCTTCAAGCTCTTTTTTATATTGATCTAAAATTTTAAACGGTACTTTTCTGCAAGGGACACTTTTGCCAGTACTACCAGGCTTCAGCTCAAATTTATATTCAAATTCTGTCAATTCACCAATACCATTAAATACATCATTAAATTCCCTTAAAATTTGTTTACAGTCCGATTTTAAACCCGTTCTGCTGCTAATCTGATCAATTGTTTGAGGAGTAGATGAATTAGAAAGAAGCTTCAGTTCTTGTATTGTAGGTAAACCTAAAATGGGTATTGCTGTATCATGACTAACAACATGGAATGTTATCATTCGTTTAACGCCCTTAATTTCACAATTTAATTTTACAATGCCTTTTGTTTTTATTTTTGAACCATTGTAATTGCATAATCTAGTGTTACTTGGATCAATTTGCACTTGGTTGTTTAAATTTTGCAAACATTTGTGATTTAATCCATTGCAACCTGCACCTGTATCTAATTTGAATTCAAGACTTTTATTGACATCAACAAATTTGACATTAACAATCCATGACTTGTTTTGTAAATTTTTTGTGTCAATATTCCCTAGAAAAATTGATTCGGAATTATTTGAATCTTTTTCACGTATTGAATTTACATTTACATCTTGTGACATTTTCTACAGTTTTTCATATATGCAGGACATTTCCCAAACGAATGAGTATAGCCGCATTTTCCACAGCGTTGTCCCTGGTGGTTCTTGTCACTAGATTTTCTTTGGTTGTCGCATTCAGATTTCGTGTCGTTCTCTTCCTTCTGCTTACTGTCGTTAAATTTCTTCCACTGCTTTCTTTTCACACCTGTGCTGTCACTTTTCTTTTTAGTAACGTAGTCAATGTTTTCAGTAGCTTCATTCTTCAAAGTCTGAAGTTGTAGTTCAACCAATTCCGCTGTTTTGCACACCTTAATGCACCGATCCAACGTCAAATCGTCTTCACGGAGCAAGCGATCCTTCAAGCTAGTACTTCTTACACCAGCAATGATGAGATCTTTCAATAAACTGTCTCGCATATTTCCCAGTTCACAGTCCAAGCTGAGTCGCTTTAGCTCAGTTAGAAATTGATCGAAAGTTTCAGCTTCTTTTTGTCTTCTTTGAAACAAAAGATGACGGTTGATGCTCTCATTCTTTTTCGGAACGCAGTAATCTTCAAACGCTTTTGTGACTGTTGCATAAATGACCTGCTGCTCTGACGATACACCGAATGTTTCATATTTTTCACAGGCTTCTTCGCCAATTGTATGAAGAAGTATTGCAACCTTTACCTTGTCTGCTTTCTCGGAGCTTTCTATTGCATCAAGGTGAACTTTGAATTTCTTAATCCACTTTTTCCAATTTCGGAGATGTTTCCGTCGAATGATAATGGCTCTGGGGGTCTCAGACTTGGATGGCCTGACATGATTTATTTCTGATGCCTGCACACGATTATTTTTGCAATTTTATGCCACGTGCTATTGCGTAATTATTTTCTAACAGCCCTAACTACATTCTAATTCAATTCGCAGCACTGGAATTAAGCCACTGACTGCGCCATGTCGTGGTTTGTTTAATAAATACCACGATGATTACTTAAGAACGTTTATTAACTAATACTTTGTTTTACAATAATCATAGAACCCACACATGCAGTGTTGCCAGGTTTTTAAAACGCAAGGCGCAAACTTTTGAGTGTAAAATCGCCCAAAAGCGCCAACATTCCAATCCAAACGTTAAGAGCGATCTTTCCGTCTAACGACCGACCGATTCTGTATTGCCCTTAAAACATTTTCTCCCTCCACAAAACTAAAATAGGGGAAGTAAAATGTAACAAGGATAGGCATCTTGCCTTCGTTATCACTTGTGGCATGTTATTCATCAACTCATAAATTATTTTGTATATGGTCTCATTATACTGAATTATTAGACCCGTATGACACGATGTTAATTTTTGTGTAAAATTTGTTATAGTAAGGGAGACAGGCTACCGCAGTAAACGATAATTAGTTGATTTAATAAATATAATAAAATTTAATAATCATTTCATTATAAGCGTACATACACTGTGGGTATAAAAGTTTTTACTTGTCCTAAAACCCCCAAAAACAATATCTGAAATAATAAATACCGACTAATAGCTGAGAAAAACTGAAAATTCTGTTCTGATTTTCATAAAATATGGCAAAGTTCGAAAAGTTTTGAGTAAATTCATGTTAGCCGGTATTGTCAGTGCTACGGAAGCCATTGCCAACGCTGTAGCTGGATCATCCTCATTATAAATTTCCTTCGTTTTCTTTCTGTTTAACACCGACCCTGTTTCCGCCATTTTTAAAATAATTTTTTCATTGCATTTACCGTTACTGGCGCATCCTGATAATCTCAATTGTGAAATTATAGGAAAAGTTTCCAATGCCGTAACATTTCATTAAATAACTAAATTACTAGTAAATGTGACTGACATTAACAGGTAATGTGATTTTACTCAAAAATTTTATTATACATTTTATAATTCTTTTTAAATGGCAACTTTCTCATTAAATTTTTTGTCGTCCTTCTTATTAAACTAAATTGCAAATGCTGTAAGTTTCGTTGCCTGGGCAGATTCTGTCTTGTGAGTTAACTTTTGGCTTTGGGACCTAACGAAAATCCGAATCAGTTATCAAAACCCGCCCGGACGTCCCCGGATTGTCGGAGAACCCGAACATGTCCGGGGAAATCCGGACGTATGGCAACTGTTTGAATTTTGGGATGGTATTTGAAAATCTTGTTATTAGTTTTGCTGTTCAGAATAGAAAACGATCATGTAATATATCAGCGTAAATAAAAAAATAAATAATAAATCAGAAAATTCGACCCCTAAAACTAGATCTTGCAGACTTCGGATTTATTACTGTGTATGTAAAAGTACATTTTTCTTTGGTAGAAGTTACTATTTCGGCTCGATAGATATCATGGAAAGGAATATGAAAAAAAATGCAGTGAAACAATTGGAAGGATAAATTAATGTTCATCGAATATGAACTGTGCCCGCCAAAAAAATCTGAGACAAGTTTTTACACGCAATTTTGAGTAATTTTATTGGTTTGCACGCAACTTTAAACTATTTCTACGGTAACATAAAAAGCACAGAAATAAATAAGCGGGCGAATACATCACAGCAACAATAAATAACTCGTCCTATTTACATTAGGACATATTATCTGTCCCAGATTTTTTTTGGCGGGCATAGTACATGCTTTCCTCCAATTTTTAGGTACAACATCTGATGGATTGATCGGAAACGATATCACAGAAACAAAGTGTCCATAATTTATTTTTAAGACATATATAAATACTGCCATTTAAAAAATTACTTTGTTATTTGAATTAGTTGATCCCTGACATACCAGAAATCTATCTATTCGAAATTTTTATTATACCAAGTACGTTAGTGAAGCTAGAAATTTTAAAATTTCTCTATTTAGTAAGCTTTTAGTTAAACATGCATACTTCTATTTTTCTGTTCAGTAAGACATGTCATTTTATAAGAAAAAAATGTATGTGGGCACTATTACAATCTACGAACTCTAAAGGCTAATATCTGTTTTTTATCTATTTACCGTCGAATAATGCTGAGAAAGTGTAGGGAAAAGTCGTACTTATGCAACTAACAAACTTTGACAACGAAAGTCATTTTGATTTTGAGTTCTTGACAAGAAATTAATTTGTTTAATTTTACTTTAATAGCCAACCTAGTAAAAAAAAATCATGACCTACTTGATGGTAAATAAATAGAAAACAGATATTAGTTTACATTATCCGATTTTACATGAAAAGAATTGAAAGTAAATCTGACATAGGGGAGGACTAAATTGTTCAGTTTAAATTTAAAAATTTAATTTATATTCCGAATATATTCATACTTAGGAATAATTTTACACGATAATATTTTGGTCATAATTTTCTTTTTCCTTTAATACCATTACCATTTTTGTATTTTTAAATGGTGAGCAGTAATCTACAGAAACGTAGTTTTCAATGCAAGTTTTCAATGTTCGAGTTTGAAACTTTCCACCCGGTATAGTCATAATTAAACGATTTTTTCATTTTCATGTTTTAACAGTAGATCTATTTTTTTTCAAATTCGTTTTTAAAATTTCAAATCTACGGTCTTTTTAATATAAAAAATTTCATTTTTGCAAGTTTGATTGACTTCGTATCTGTAATAAGTTCGCACGGCTACGACTTTGATTATATTAGTATCAAAACTAATTTAATTATTCCTAAATACTTTCTTATTCATAACAAAAAAACTCTGAAATTCATTCCGACCTGAATTGAGATTTCCTAAACAGATACATATTGGTAGAGGAGTAAGAGTTTTAAGCTTCGTTTAGTTTATCGATAATTATGAAATATAAATATAAACATAACATGCCTGTAAAGTGGATCCCTTATTTTTTGCTGTTTCTGTGTCACTTTAACACTATGTTTGTACTCGTCTCTCCGAGAAACGGGAAGGGATTGCCTCGACTTTCCGTTCCTTCAGATTTGACGAATTTTCATTGTTTGCGGGATTTCATGTAGCAACTACAATTATTTATGAAAATACATAATAATTTAAGTATTTATAGAGAAATGTCTGTTCTACAAAACGTCTGTTTTACATTTTTATTATTTTAATTAGAAGTAGAAGAAAGAAAATGTTAAAGATAAGGTACAGAACGCGGATTTTTCTTAATTAATATCGATTAATTGAGAGACAAAATCTATTTTTTAAAACAGACGTTTTGTAGTTCAGAATGTCTTAAACAAGTACATTATGTTTTTTTCGAATTATCTTTCATAATAAAGGCGCTACGTGCAATCCCGTTTCTTAAAAATACATTGGGTTTGCCCTATATTGAAACGGAAAGATCGCTCTTAAGGCTGTTTGCTCGGCCCCAAAATCGTTTTTCCCATTTCCTGGGCTTATTTTTCATTAAAATCGTACCAATTTTTCACGAAAAATTTTTAAATAGATTCTGTTAGCCGGCTAAAGGCTCGTTTTTCGAGAATTGCCAAAAAGGCCTTAAAAAAAATTAAAATTAAAAAAATTCGAAAATGTAAGCCTTTAGCCGAAATTTCGCAGTATTCAATAATAATAAACCGTTTAGTTTTATTTTTTATTTTTAAAAATAAGGTCAGGAAATGGGAAACAAATTTGAAATTTTCGGAATGAAATCGCTGAAATCAAATGTGGTATGTGATACACGCTAGCTCCGCCTTCGGGCCTAGTGCAAGAGGGGCGAATTCGCACATTCATTCTCCCGATGTAGTGACAGATGAAGAGTATGAGTGAGAGCGAATGCGTTTCAGTGCGTGTATGAGTGAAACACAGAATACACGCACCGTAAACACACGAACGCTACCGAGCGCTGCCAGAAAATAATTCTACAAAGATTTCTCTTTTCAGAGTCGTGCTTTTTGGTAAATTTTTTTACGGTACATTGAAAGAAACATTTTTGTCATAATAAACTTCTGCAAATCTGGTAGTCATGCACTTAATTAGTTTTAAAAAGGGGATGTTCAATATTTTGCTCAATATTTTGTTATTTATTTGTGTACACATTTACCTTGACATCATTAAAAATGCCTGTTAATGCATGTAATTAATATTATGTGATAACACAGGAATAAACAATAAGTAAAATGGGTCGGTGATGTAACATTTTGAATATCAAGTTCACCCAAATAGTGAAACGGAACTGCGTCAAATAATTTTTGTTTCTACACAACTAATTGAATAAAATATAAATACTTGATGAATACGAGGATTCAGATCTCATCAACTGTAACCTAATCTACAACCACGGTTTCAAATTTGTAAGTGCATCTGCATTATACGATATTTTTAAACATTCGTCAAGCATCTCAAAAAAAAAAAATTAAAAGCTTGTTTTTGATCCTGTTAATATTAACGTTCTGGTGATAATAGTGCGGCCATTTTGAATCATATTGTACTACACACTAAAAGAATCTGGAACACGTAATACGTTCTGTTGTAAATACGAGGAGTTAATTATTGTTGCTATCATGTATTCGTCCGTTTGTTTATTTCCGTGTTTTTTAAGTTTCTGTAGAAACAAGTTTAAAATTGCATTCAAACTAATAGCGTTTTCCACTGGCTGCACTAGTGCGCACCGAGTGTATTTCCAACTCGGTTCAGCTTTATGTAATAAAACGAGATGGAGATACACTCAGTGCATACCGGTGCAGCCAGCGGAAAACGCTATAATAAAATAACTCAAATATGTATGCACAACAATTGTCTCAATTTCTTTCTAGTGGACATAGTACAGTTAGATATTATATGGTATTATATAATATGGAATCTTGCAGAGCAGATTTCAAATACAGATCTATTTCAGAATTTTCACCAGATTATCAGAAAGAGGTTTCAACTGTCCAGATCGATCAGGATCGTTATTTTAATTTTCTTTTAAAGCCAGTATAGGCAGCATATGTTCTAAATGAAAATATTTTAACTTCGGCTTCATGTTATGCCAAAAATTGTCATCTTTTTTAATCTGAAAAAGAAAACGTATTACAGGTGTGTTGTAAATGTAAATTGCTTGTTATTTTTTCTAAAATCGTCTATAATTTCTATTTTATACACTAGTCTTCAAAACCAAATCGGTATTACTTATTTTTATTGTCAAAATTATAGCTTTCGTGTGCTTAAAAGTTGAAACTATTACAAAAATAATCTTATAAGATTTCAGAAAAAAATTATGTATTATGATGAATTCAGAACTTTCTTGACGTTTATGTAAATAATATTTCTTGTTCCCATATCATTCCCAAAGATGTCCATACAACGAATACAACTATTCGTTAAAGCCAACTGTCCTTGAATCTGATAATAGTAGGTATGTGTTTTCTTCAGTTTCACAGTATTGCCATCCAAAAAGAAATAGGGCATAACTTTCATCTTGCTTCCTGAGGAGTTATTTTGAACTTCGCTAACTTATAGGGACACTTGATCTCAATTATAGCATCCTCACCAACTAGTCCATCAGGACTAGCTCCAAGATACGGCATTTCTTTAGATATAAATAATCCGCCGTTCAACTTTATGTCCAAATTCCTGTGAAAATTGTTTTCTCGCAATTTCTTCATGGTTACGGCACCAATTTGTAACTATACTTTCGAAAAATTAGAGGAAATTAATTTTTACGCCAATTTTTTGGCATCAGTTGTTTGACGTCTTTTACAGACAATACCAAATTTTGTTGCTGTTAGTCTTCGCTCTTTATGCCATTTCACTTTGGTGTTTTGGCCAACAGTGTTTCTCTCTAACGATTCTAACTCTACCTGGGTCCTGCTCAAGTAGTTCATTAAAGATGATTTATTTTCTTCTAAGTTTTTAAGAGGGATCACCTCTTCTATTAGTCCGTAGTCACCCTCAGCTTCGGCTGCCTGTTTTCTTTTCTACCTTGCCCAAGAAATAGTCGTGCTCTGCATTTTCGGTAAAGACGTCTCCTACGCAACTTTGACGTATACAGTGTACCCGGATAGAAAGATGATTAAATTAGCAAAAGGTGCAGGTTCGAGAGCTTATTAAGAATCCATTTTCAAATATTACTTGTCATGGCCAACTTGATTATATTGAGATGCGGTTTGAACTAGTTTGCACGATAATTTAAGTACTTTTATGGGCACTTAATAAAACTAATCCCATTTTTACAAATTTTCAATAATCTAACCTAACCTTAAAATTTTAAATTGGTGATTTTGTTGGCCCTTTTAAGAGAGACTTTTTTTCTAAATGCAATGATGTATCACATGATATGGAAACTTCTTCAAAATTTTGGGAAACAGAACTTATTCTTTTTATGAATAGAAATCGCTAGTGCCATGATCACAAAACTTTGTTATCGAGACTGTTGCAAGCTAACCGCGCCCTTGTTAACGTTGGTAATAAACGGGCGTTTACATTACATACATATTTGTATTATACATGTGTCCTACATATTGTTTGACAAGTCTGGAATGAATCTGAAATTTGTCTCATACTACTATTACATTTTTCATGTATTTGACATGTATCCGACATGTTTTACCAGACAGATTTGTATTCCAAATTAATGGAAAACACAGCGATCGCAGACCATACAAAGGTTAGAATAGTTAGCTGTTTTAAACTATTAAGCGATCTGATGGTTTGTGACGATGGAGTGATCCAAAAAGAGCATAGTAATATTATGCTGCCGCGGCCAAAAACAAAAATTGATTGTCATCTTTCACGAGCGATACTTTTTTTTATTATTAAATACTAGATATGTAGCGAACAGGTCACATAGTGTAAACGATGTCCTGTGCTAGTATTTGTCGAAGACTTGTGCTAAAGATTCATCAGGATTTGTATGCGACAAGTCGACAGTTTTGTAAAGATTTGTTTTTGAATTTATTGAAGACATGTATGTAATGTAAGCACTCCTTAAGGATTGCAGAACTTTAAATAGGTCTCGATTCACTTGATCGCGACTATACGTATACCAAGTGCTACAAGAACGTAGAACTTACTCGTGAAATATACGAAGCTCAGTATCCAGAAAAGGCTACACAGATGAAGCTGCAGTGCCACTGATCGTTCGTGGACAATCGTGTACAAGCGATTAAAATTTTAGACCAATGAAATTCTTATCTTTTTGGCACATCATACCCCTAGCTGATGTGATATTGGTTTAAAATTATAAATTATAAAATATAAATTAAATAAATGGCTCGCTCACCATTGGCTGCAATCGATCAGTGCCACTGCAGAATAACTTGATAAACAAAAAGCAAAATTTCTGTGATCATGGCACTAGCGATTTCTGTTCGTAAAAAGAATAAGTTCGGTTTTTCAAAATTTTGAAGAAGTCTCCATATCGTGTGCTACATCATTGCATTCAGAAATAAATTTTCTCTTATAATGGTCAAGAAAATTAGGGAGTACCAATTTAAAATTTTAAGGTTAGGTTAGATTATTGAAAATTTGTAAAAATGAGATTAGTTTTATTAAGTGCCCATAAAAGTAATTAAATTATCATGCAAACTAGTTCAAACCGCATCTCAATATCTTAAATAACAAAAAAGTTACGGCAAATAAAAGAAATGAGGAGATATTGGTTTTAGTAAAATTTTAACCAAGTTGGCCATGACAAGTAAGTTTGAAAATGGATTCTTAATGAGCTCTCGAACCTGCATCTTTTTGCTACTTTAATCATCTCTCTATCTCTTCAAAGACAGAAGTTACCCATGCTGTCCCTACGTATCCGGGCACACTGTATACTTTGGTATATTTGCCTGGACTTTTCCCGATCATTCTCTTATAAATGCGGTGGTGATATTGCTCACTGAAATTTTAAGAAAGGCTCGCAGCGTGGCATTTCACTTCGTAGCTATTTTTCAAAGAGAAGTTAACTCTTTTTCCACCAACAAATTTTGAAACAATTGAAATGTACGTCTCCGCTGCATTAATGTTCATATTTAAAAGTAAACTGTGCATTATGCGTCAAATGATTGCAGCAAGCAATAATATCATGAAGTCATCCACATTCTACTAAGTCTGGAACTGAATTAATTTCATTATCTTTGAACCCGGTGCAAAAATAAACGTCACAATCAGAATGATCGCCGATTACGTGCTTAGGGCAATGAATTATCCTCCTTTTTTAACGCATGCTCTATGAGCGTCGGTACATCAGAGCAGTATTAATTCCTATTCCAATAATCATAAGCACAATTATTCTGTATAATGTATATTTTTTCTTTACGTCCACTTTAAACCGCAATACTTCATTGTGCCTAATTTTAGTGCAGGATCTAGTCTAGTGTAGTCTAGATAAAAAAGCAACCCACGTAAAATTAAAAAAAAAAAACAATTTTATAGGGGTGATAATAACGGTAATGAAACAACAAAATGACGTTATTGATTTACAGAGGAACATGCTATACGTTTTTTTTTGTGTCGTTTCAATTCTGATAAACTTTCACTTTCCGACAGACGTAGTTTTATTTTCCGAGTTTTACATAGTTTCTGTGTTAGATCAGGTCGCCGTTTTTATTTACATCACTTTTACATAAAAAAATTTACTCATCTGAGTGTGCGCTCGACCTTAGAATTTGCAGGAGGCCGCGGGCGGTAGCCATGTGAATGAGGCCTTATCGGAATATTCTCTTGTGGGTGTGTCAAACTGACACGTAAACCAATCAAAAATAAAGATCAGTGACAGCAGAGTCATAAATTAAAAGGAAAATGTTTAGGTGGTAATTCTGTTCTCTGTTCTTTTCGTTTGTGTGTAAAAATGCAGGAACACATGTTGAACGTATGTTTCTTCTAAATATATGCGAAAAATAGTGATACGCCCATTTGAAATCGAGTTCAGCTGTAAGCGAGCATACAGCCTTAAGTTACTTTTCCTGCTTGGAAGATTGGGTATTTAGGGATTGCTGCTATTGGTTTGCATTGATCACGTGGAAAAGCAGCTTTAGAATACAATTTTAGGCAGGGTTTAATTAATTTAACACAGATTGATACAAATATGCTTTACAAAACATAATTTATTTATGATTTATTTATACATCAACTACGGCTAACATAACTTCCTCAAAATCTTTATCAATGTCATTGTCAAAACTAGATTCGTATATTTTAGAATTAAATCTAGATAACATCGTTCCTGAATTTTTAGCTCTGCGAAGGCGTCGTGAACACCTATGGCACAGATTAACCAGATACGACACTTAGCGGCGGCACCTTTGATGTTGAAGATTAAATTTTTTGACCTTCAACCATTTGGAGATGGGTGTTCCTAACTTCATCACAGTGTACAACTATGTTGAGTGTAGTCGCACACTTACGTGTAGCACAATTGAAATTATTTTGTTAATGAATACTGATAATGCTTTAGTAAGTTCCACAATAAAAATAAAGTAATCTAACCTATCAAATAACTAGTAAATAACCTGAAGACGCTAACACCCATTTCAAAATGGTGGATGTCGTTTAGACGGGAACGTAGAGTGTCGCATCTGAGTTAATCTGTGCCTATGGTGAGCGCGTGTTGAATGTTGAGAAGTTAGGTTACGTCAGAGATAAACTGTCAATGACTGTCACTGCTTAATTTCAAATTTGCTTAACGAAAATTGGATTAAAAGAATGTGTGATCAGCAAGGTAAGTTTTTATTTATTTATATTTTATATTATTACGTATTATTTATATTGTTAGATATATTGGAGTTTTTAAATTTTCCTTCTACTTCCCAGTCCCAAGAACAAGATGAAGCAGAATTGTTTAAGTGGAGCCATAATAACACTCTTCTTTTCTTGGACCTATATAAAGATTATAGGAAACAAGTTGGTTCTTTATGAATAAAAAACCTGAAGATGTTCGTGGAAATAGCAAAAGAATTACGCTATAAAACAAAGCAAAACATAAGTGCTGCAAATTGTGAAAATCGGTGGAAACATTTAAAAAGAACATATAAAAAGTTTGTGGATAATAATACCAAAACTGGACGAGGGAGGAAGGACTTTGAATATGCTGAGATCATGGATACAATTCTAGGGAAAAAAAGGAATATTTATCCAGTTTTGTTACTGTCTGGAGACACTGTGGCTCCAATGGAAGAAAATACAGTGACTGCTGTCGAGATTGTGGATAATACTGCTACAACCAATAATAGTGTAGAGATAAAGGAACCACCATCTGTAAACACGAGACCCCGAACAACTAGCAATAAGCATAAAAGATTAAGAGTAGAGGTTTTAAAAGAAATACGACAGGACAGGAAAGATTTCTATAAAAAACTTTTAGAAATTGAAGAAAAAAAGTTAGTTGAAAAGCAATGAAAGAATAATATTTTAGAAGAGAGAAACACTTTGTTGAAGCAGTTAAAGAGTTGTGTTGCATAAAATACTCATGTCAAACTCATAAGTGCAATAACTTAATAACATTTTTGTTTAAATATAAAATTCCATTTCGTTTTTGTCTTTTTATAGTTTGCGTTAAAGTTTAATTTATTTAGTTCTAAAAATGACAAGATATTTTTAACTTTAAGAATACAACTTTATTGCATCATCTTACATTAATCTCGAACAGGGTTGGAAAAAAACGTTTTTTTTAAGAATAAAACATGTGTTTTTTTTCTAAATTAATAATAAAAGAATAAATGTAGAAAAGATATTTTAAAATTGGGTTCGCAATGGAACCAACCCTGATCTGAAATAAGACTATCGGTGCAATTCTAAGCTCCTAGTACCTTACGATGCTCACAATCGAGCTTAGAATTGCAGCATTAAACTGGTTTTTTTTTTATAACAGATAATAAAAGAGTATTAACTAAATTACTAAATTCGAAAAGGCAAACTATTCGCAACTTCATTTCTTTTCATTATCCCTCTTCTGTCATCCTGGTTTTCTGCTTCAACGTCTTGTACGAGAATGGGTTCGTTTTCCAAACGTATTTCTTCTGGAAAAACAAAATCTGCATTGTCTTCTATTGCCAAATTGTGCACTACAGCAGTAGCTCGTATGAAATGTGTGCAAAATTCAATGTTTCTTAGCTTTAGATGGTAAAGCTGTCTAAATTTTTGTTTGATTAGACCAAAGCAATGCTCAATTATATATCTACTTTTTGACAGTAGATAATTATAGTTTCTCTCACGCCAAATCAAATTGCCTCTATCTTTGAATGGGGTGAGACAATGTCTCAAGCAAGGTTAGCCACTGTCTCCAAGAATGAAATAATTGGCACATTTATCTTCCAATCCATTTATCTTAACAAAGGTGACGCCCGGAAAACTCTGCTATCATGAACAGAACCCGGGTATCCTACAAAAATGTCCCGTATTCTTTTCTTGTGGTCACATACAACTTGTGCCTAAAAGAAAAATATAGTCACATGTTATAAAAATAAAAACCGTGCTTACATTGCAAATAATCAATAAAGCAGTTTAAAAATACAATGTCTTTTTATGTTTCATTTCTTACCTGGATAGAATGAAAGTGTTTCCTGTTTAGGTACGAGTCTGGATCCTCCTTTGGTGTATCAATTTTTATGTGTGTGCCGTCAATGATTCCAATTATCCCAGGAAAGTCCTTCTGTCTGAAATATCTCTCAATTTCAATTTTTTCCTCATTTGTTGGCCAGGTTATAACTTCCACAGACAAATTTGATAAAAAATATGTAACTCTTTTTACGAGTTTATGTAGAGAACTGATAGTGATACCAAAACGGTCAGATACATCTCTAAAAGTAGCACCCTGATTGCCTGCAAACCAGAGAAAGGCTGCACCTGTTTTCAAGGGACTTATTTTTTCGGAGTCTCCTTGTTGATAATGATAGTACTGGGATACGCTATACTGATTTGATAGTTGCACTGCTAGGTTTCGACTGATTCTAAAATGTTGTATAAATTGTTCGTTGTTAAGTTGTGACACAGTTTCTTCAAAAAAACTCTCATTTTTTGGTACTTCGAAGAGGTTCTCTAATTCTTCTAAATCTTCATCACTTGAACTCAAATGCAGTATCTAAAAATTATTATTTCTAATTGATTTTTTTTTGTTAGTGTTCTTACCTTCTTTTTTATAGTCTTGGTGCAATTTTCAAGGGCTGTATACAAATAAAAATCACAAATGTTTAGGTTAGGATCCGTTTCGAACTAAATATCCTTGCCTTCATCCTAGGATGTGTCGAATGCGTTATGAACAAGTTCAGAATTTAACAAACGTCTTTCACGAACATGGAATTTTTAGTCAGGAGGGAATCCTTTCTCTACCGCGAACGGTACATTTGCAAGTGCGCATGCGCCGACGCTCCGAACATATTCGGGATCGACTCCGCGAAAATAGCTATTGCATTTACATGGAAATATGATCTCATTAACATAATAGAATTTAACATTTTTAGTAACATTTTGTTTCGCAATTTGCATTTGATGATGTTCATGATTGAAAAATTTCTTTCAACTGCTGCATTTGAAGCCGGTAAACTTAGAACATAAATAAACATAAATTCACCAGTAGCATTTTTGATTGTTATAACTTTTCTCCAAAAAGCTATTGATCTTCCGGAATTTCTCCATCAAAAATGTCTTCCCAGCGCACATTTAGCAACTGTCTGTATTGTGTTTCTAAGTCAGATAAATTCTGTTGGCGCATAAACTGTAAGGGAAGTTCACAAAATTTGGGTCTAATAGGATTTAAAATAACGTTGGGGTGAACATTTTTGATTTGTGAAAAAAATTTTAAATGGTTAGGCATACGCTTAGCAAGTTCGATTAAAAGAATTTTTAAAAATTCGACACATTTTTATTTGATTTCAGTTATATCTTCATCTGATAAATTACTAGCTTTTATTTCGATGTCAAATTGAAAGCCTAGGTCACAGTCTTTTAATAACAAATAATTTTGAGGAAACAACATTGAATTTTGTAGCTTTTCAAGGCTTTTATCCAGGTGACCTAATAAAACTGGTTTCAAAATTTGCCTGGCAAATGTCCATATAGTTGCATTAACCTCAGTAAAAGCTTGTAAATAATATATATTAGATTTTTGAAAATACATATTTAAGATATATATTTGCTTTAAAATAGGTTCTAAAAACACTAAAATAACTTTATTTCGTTTGTTTTTGTACGCGTCATGTAATAGTTTTGCTGTATGACATCTCTCTGCCTTTACATTAATTTCAAAAAATGTTTGCAATTCCAGATACTGCTCTAAAATTTTCTCAACCGCACGATATCGTGACAGCCAACGAGTGTTTGATAGCTGCACAAATTTAGTAAACTTTTTATCTGTATTTATCAAATCGTAGATTTCTTTATATTTACTCATTCGTAGTGTACTGTGTTTAAACCAGTTATATTTCTCTTAAAAGAAAATCTGCTTCATCAACAAATGCTTCTGAAGCTTTTGAACTGCAAAGATGCAGACTGTGAGAGATGCATTTAATAAGGACTAGATCATTCGAATATGAATTTTTTTTCAAAAGTGTGTATAAAGAATTATGGTCCCCACACATATTTGATGCGCCATCAGTTGCAATTCCAATTAAACTTTTCACGTTAATTTTGTTATTTATGAGAAACTGAGAAACTGCCTCATACAGATCGGCAGCACTTGTGTGAACAACCGATATGAATGTTAGAAATTAAACTACAATTTCATTTTTTTTAACAGAATAGTATCTTATATTTAAACACAATAATTTTTCAGTAGTGATGTCCGTAGACTCGTCTACTTTAAGAGAAAACAGAGAATCTCCCAAATTCTCAATTATTTCATCTAATATGGAAGGTGCAATAACACCTTTAATTAGAGCAGAACATTTTGTTCGATGAAGATGAAAAGCCTGGTCTTTCTTTGTGTGAGATGCTATTGTTGGATCTTCTTTCTTTGAAAATAAATTTAGTATATCTGATAAATGGTCAACTGTGTTTAACGATGAATGAGCAGCTATATGAGCAGCTACGATGATTTCTTTCGTTTTCATAGAATTGTTGTAAGTAGAGACACCTTCAAATGTAACAAATAAAGTTAAAAAAAGAATTTTCAAGTGGACATACTAACCAAATTTAGAAACACTGAAGTGACTGTCTCCAACCTGGGATACTTTACGTTTATGCTTTTCTGTCTTCGCATGTCTTACTAGATCAGCTCTGTGGGAACGTAGATCTGTGCAACAAACTTTACAATAACTTGAGTTGTTTTCGCTTGTTAACCATCCTAAATATTATAAAGTTATGTATGCATCCCAGCACCACAAATATTTAATTTATAATTTTCGTTTAGCTTACCTTTGAACTGTGTTTCTCCTTCCCATTCCTGTTTATGTGTTTTAGAATACTTTGCCCATTTACCCATTTCTAAATTACAATAGAACAGTTATCACGTATAAGGAACTCCGACAAAGACCGAATCCTACACGTAAAGTAAAATGAAATAAATAGGTTAGATCACATTAAAATGGCATTGTAGTTGGCGCTATTTCGCCTGCCCCCAGAATAACCAACTACATAATATAAAAAATACCTGAGGTTGGTGGTTATCACCAGTCAATTATTACCATTGTATTACATTACATGTTGTTTCCGGATGAAACAATTAACAAACAAAACACATAAGGGCTTTTTGTAGCATCGACTTGCAATTAGAAAGCGCTATTTTTATTTTTAAATATCGCCCAAATTGCGGTTAGCGATTTTTGCAAAAATTGGAGCGCAAATTATCCTTCAAAATCGCCCAATTTGCGCTAAATCGCCCAATCTGGCAACACTGCACACATGGCGTTCTTTGTCCGCCATTCTGTTACTCTGTATTGCGCGCTCATCACACTAGATGTCGCTATTACAATAACATATATAGTTTATTGTAGATTTTTACATATTCATTTATATTTATTTACATTTAGACACATATATCTTTTAGGATGATTAGATTTTTGTTAGGTTTAACATTTTTATGATTTCGTCAGTGTGAATAGGTTGTTTTTAGATCTTTTTACATGCTTTCAAGTTGGTAACGTACTGAAGATGGCAGCCTAGCTGCCGACTTAAAAACACTAAAAAAAGATCTGAAAACAACCTAATCATCCTGATAAAATTATAAAAATGTATAATACGTATCTAGGGATATAAAATTAATAGGGGCGGAGATTAATTTTCAATCATTTCTTAAACCACAGTCTCCTTTACTATTTTAGTATATTATGACTTTCATAAAATGGAGTTATACGTGCCCTTTTGTTAATGTTACCCTACAAAGCGCATGCAAGAATTTTGAAGTTTTTGTATGCTAAGTGTTTTGGGCTGACAAGCAAGGACCGGAGACTACGTCACAGTAATTTAAGTGAAGATAAAATTAATCTACGAGCAGCAATTTTATTCTAAAAGGAAAAATGTGTTTATATCTATGAATAGATCGAAGTTTGCCGTATGCGTTTTGAACAAGCTTGCTGAAATCGTCCATAGTAGTAGCTTTGATACTATTTTTGCAACCATTATTCAACGAGGCACGAGGGTGACACGGTAATATCTCTTGTACAAATTTGCGAAAAACTAACAGAGAAGTGTCAAATTAACCAATAATCATTATGATAACTTGTCTGTCATTTTGTAACAAATTTTTGCATTTTTTTTACAAAACTATCATCGTATTATATGGCTCTTAATTAAAAATAAATAAAATAAGAATAATTTCTGCAAACGGCAAAATATTAAACATCTTCAGACTAGTTAGATTTGGACATATGTTAGGGTTTACAAAGATATGGAGAATTTTGTGGAAGGTCCAAATTTGACATGACATATGGGTGTCTCATTTGAAATAAAAAAAAAATGTATTCAACTCCAGTGTTTTGATTTATCCTGTACAGATGATGTTGCAGACTTCTAAAATTTAGAGTAAAAATAACTTGAAACTTTTATTGGGTCATCAATAGTAATCGACACGTTGTTCGAGAACACACTTGCAGAATAAAAAAATATTCTTCGTGCTTTTCTCGTCTTACATAAGAGTGTAAAAAGCTTTGCCATTCTCGCCCTCTCTTTCTTTTCTTAATTATTTATTGTGTTTTTTTCTTGTTTTATGATTGATTATTTTATAATTCCCGCCACCTTATCAGTCCTAAAAATCGCCCGTCTAAAACGAAATCCCCTTATCTATCAACATTGTTACTTATTGATTCACAAGCGTTTTTAATTATTTTTTTCCGCTTCATTAACATAATAAATTCCTATCGATTTTCCAAGGGCGCTTCCTCTAATAAATTCAAACAAGTACTCTAGCTTGAGCCATACTTCTCTTCAGACCTGAAATAAATTGTTACAAGAGCATCAAGTATGTAAGAATCCAGATTATTATCATTATTTCTTTTTTGTGCAATTCAGTACATTTTATTTTTTTTCATGTCAAAGTATGATTCATTGGAAAATACAAAATTAAACATAGACATAAACAGCTTGTATAACGAAAGTATTAGTCAGCCTGCAATATTGAGAATTTACATTACCGATGAGAGCGCCACCGCCGTTACCAATATGGTGGTTGTGTGCGGTATAGTTAGTAATTGTCAATTGACAAGTGTAAAATGTCATATTGTCTCTGGTTACCATTGAATCTGAATACATGTTTAAAGATGTTTTTGCTATAATTCTTGATTAGTATGTATTATTATCTGTAAGTAGTATTATTATCTGTAAGAGATAAGAGCTCATTTGACGACGCAACGTCGTACCGATTACCGAAATCCCGATGAATAAGAAACGCATTTGCAATAACATTGTTGCGTATATAGCATAGTCATTCCAAGGAAGGACGGGAACGGCACATAAGTTTTCACCAATTCCCCAAACCGAATAGTATTTATGTTTTTACGACAATATACACTGCTCCAATAAATTAACGCACCACGCTATTAAATAAGAAATTTTTGATTTTTTATCCAAAATTTATAGAAACTGGCATTTCTATGAAATAGCTAAGCATACTAGGTTCGTTTCCCAACATTTATTTACATTCGACTATCACTTAAGGGCGATTCCATAAAATTAAATCACATTCAATTTTATTAACCATAAAATCAATTTCAGTTTTATTGTTTAAATTTAGGTTTTATTCTTTAAGTGACTTTATTGTTGTTTGTTTTTGTTTCATCGTCATTATACCATATGAATTTCGAAATTTGACCAAAGAAAAATGCACTCAAGCAGTGGTATTGTTAGAATAAGACGAAAGCTATTGTCGAGTAGGAGGAAGATTCAGTGTGTCCCAAAACTCGGTGTGCCGAATGGTGTGAAGGTCTAGAGAGATTGGTAATTATTCTCGAATGCCTAGGAAAGGCAGACAAAGTATAACAACCCCTGTTCAGACCATTTTTGGACATTTTTTGCTTTAGAATAGAGGTTCGTTACAAGCAAAAATTTCCAATTTGAATTAAGGGAACTGCATGGAGTTCCAATTAGCATCGAAACTGTTAACGTCTTGGGGAAGCTAATTTAACAAGACATATGTCTGTCCAAGAGCTAGCTTTATCTACAGAATATCGCACAGATCACTTGGAATTTGTTACGGGACGATTGGATTCGAGTTCTCTTTAGAGATGAATCTAGATTTTGTTTTTACAAGTGTGGTAGACGTATTCGTGTATATGAACGACCAAATGAGCGGTATACTTACTGCAAAACTTAAATACCACATTATTTGGCGGAAGCTTTTTTATGGCGTGAGTAGGAATTTCTTTGACAGCGCGCACGGACTTATTGGTGTATTGTAATGGGAATCTTAATGCCTTTCGGTACACAACGGACATCCTACAAGATCATGCCGTCTCATTTGTGCCCTACGTCGGACGTATTTTTTTATTAAAGCCAGATAATGTTCGACGCCAACGTGTTCGGAAAGTTCAAAGTTGCTTAGGGGAGATTGAAATCGATGCCATGGTTTATCCAGGAAGAAGTTAAGACCTCAGTCCCATTGAACATATTTGGGACACACTTGGTAGGCGTCTGAAAGCACTCAGAGATTATCCGAACCAAGTTAATAACTTGGAAGAGGTTGGCCGTTGGCTTTTGGAAATATGGAAGAAATTGGAACAAAATGGCATAACTTCGCTTATTTTAGATGTAGATCGTCGATAAAAATCTGTTATTCCAAATAGAGGTGAAAATACCCGACATTGGTGTCATTTATTCATTCATTATTAATTTTTGGTTTTTATTGTTTATTTTTTACTTATAATGATTTTATAACACATTAAACAGTTGTTATTAAATTGTTTTAAATCAACGTCAACCCTTTCAAATTTTAAATAAAGAAAACGAAAAATCTTGTTTTACTGAGTGGTGCTTTTCTTGGAGCAGTGTATTTGGCGCACAAAAAAATAGACAAAAGGAAGGTTTGGGAAATAAATCTTTTAATGGGCAAACTTTCATGCGTGTATGCTCATTGCACTTTAAAGAGGATGATTACATATTACCAGGTTTGTATAGTTGTTTATTAAGTTGGGCATTCAATTGACGCGAATCAACGTTGATTAATTGGGAAGATCTGTGCGTTGCATGAATGCAGCTGCCGATTCAAGTCAATTCTTCGAAAATCCAAGGACTCCTATGACATCCTAGAACTCATAAAAAACAGGACAAGAGAAGAAAGTTCACGGCAGAGTTCCGAGAGTTCCAAGTATGAGTTAACCTATGTAACACGTGTCTTAAAAATTCAAAATTTATTTCATCATTAAATTTTCCCGAATATTGAAGATTTTTCTTTCATACAGAAGAGGAGCCGGTTTCACTTTAAATTTAAAGTCGCTGTCAGATATTTAAACAAATTTGAAAACATTTATTTATAAGTTGAAATTAGACTTTAACTTTAAAGCCTTTATTTCGATTATGAAACTGACTCGAAAAGTTCCGAGTGTCAAATGAAACGAAAGATTTTTTTTCTTGAAGGAAAACCAATTGTAATCAACAGTGAAGAAAAACGGATGAAATGTGAAATAAAATTATAAAATATGTTAAACGATTAAGGCGCCCAACGTGGGGCTCATAATTAACAAGTTCAGATAAAGCGACAAAGATTAAATAACGAAGAAAGATCTACACATAACTCAGTTTACAAAACTCAAAGAGCAAAATTAACGTGTGATATTAGAACAGAAGCGGAGTCGCATTTAATTAGAAATAAATAATACTTGCCTCGTTGTAAAACAAACATAATACCAATTGTAACCCAAAAAGGGTTTGAAAATTTAAAAATTATTGGAAAATAAAAGGAAAAGATAAGAAATTTTTAAATGACATAACACAGGTCGCAGATTGCAATTGTAATTGTTTTCAGTTTTGTGTGGTTTTCCGAGTTAAAGAAGTTACCGAGGAGGAAAATTCGATATTGCCACCTGGAATTGCAACGCGTTATTTGTCCTAACAACAATGGCAGTGAACATATAAAATAGCGACATCTTACTATCGCTTTTTGACCTGACATTTTTTTTCTAAAAACAATGGCAGTATTGGGGAAATGGAGGCCAATCATCAGGCGGCTTTGACAATGTTTAAACGTCTGTGCCCCGTCAGGGCGCTTGTGGTAAGAGTTGTGGGAATCAGACGAAAAGGTCGTAACAAATGTGTCTGACGGGTCAGCTATGTACGTGACGCCGTCAATCAGCATAATATTGATGGCCAGGTACTGGTTTAGGAAATACTAAATTCTCACCTACAGAATAGTGTTACGAATTTTGGGGGTTCACAAATTATAGTCGTTAATTTCAGAACAATTTAATTGCACAATTAAAAACACAATAGTAATGAGCTGCAGCACTTGTCTATCAAATAACACTTCTACAGAATGTACTTTCTACTCTTCGAGGTATGAACCTTTCGCTTGCTAACTTCTAACTACTCCACTGGCGGACCGGTTAGGCTTTTACAGTAGATTCCTGTATTCTGGAAGTTAGTAGAGTCATTGTGAACTAAAGAAAAATTGCGATAACATTCTATGACGCAAGATGAGGTGACTCGTACTAAAAATAGATCTATTTGCGCGTCACTACTGTAACAATACTGAAATTATAACGAAACATAGAACTACTTTTCAACCATACTAGCAACACTAAAAACACTGTTGTCAATACAACCTTCAATTAAATTTCTTAAAAACTTAATCTTCTTTAATTGTAAAATCAATTCGTAACTCATCATCATAACCATAGAATATGGAAGAGATTATAAAATTTAAGTAAGTTCTATTTATTAAAAAAAGAAATTCTTCGTACTTTAAACAATTTCAATTTACATAATACATCTTATCACAAATATACGAATATACCTTTCTCTTGACGACTTGTTTCTCTTGACAACTTGTTTATTTATTTTTTTCACTCCTGACGAAGCTATAAATCTATAGCGAAACGTTGAGTGTGTTCCCTTTATTTTTCTGTCCGGTTTGAGATTAAAAAAAAACTTTGTACTTACAATTTTCATCGGACAAGAACAAACTTCAATTATGGATATCAGAATCATAGGGTTTTGTCGAGTTTTACTACGGGCATCAAAATAAGGTACTGTGCAAAATTTATTCTAATACTTTAATTAAAATTACCATAATGAAAAATCGTAAGCTCTTTTTACTTAAATGTAGGAAAGAGGGAGTTTTCCCTCGTCATATAATTGAACCTTTAAAAAGAGCGTACGATATGTCATGTCACAAAATTGACAGATACGTATCAGATTTTGCTAATAAAATTCTTTGATATGAACTTTCAAAGTTCTTACCAAATTAACTTGGAAATTAGATTATACCTTAGGTCAGTTAAGTAATTTTCTTGATAATATCACATTGACTAATTTTCTAAATTTTGAAAATCAAAAAAGTGAAAGGTATTTTAATAAAATTCGATTGACACAGATTAAAAAGTTAGATAATCTTATTTCTATTGGAGATAAAAATTTTTACATTAAATTTGATCAAAATATAATAAATAAGTGGCTTGTAAATTATACAAAAACTGAGATTCCGTCAAATTTAAAATACATTTTCGCTTTAGGCAAAAAATTTTCATTACCTTATTTTCATAAACAACAAGTAGATTTCTTAAAAGTATTAAGTAGCTTAGAGTTTGGTATTAAATCTTTAGATTCACCTTCAAAAATACAAATAAGAAATAAATTTTGTTCTAATTTTTTAAATTATATTAGAAATATTGATAAAACTTTTGAAAAATCAGAGTATAAGATTCTTATTAGAGATCTCTTGTAAAGAGTCTTGTAAAAAAATTCTTAAAGATGACCCTAATATTATTGTTACTACAGCTGATAAAAGCAACGTAACTGTTTTAATTGATAAAACTGATTATTTTTCAAAAGTTCAAACTATGCTGTCTGATAATAATACATATGTAGAATTAGCTAATGATCCCACTGAATCTTATCAATGTAAAACTTTCAGTATTATTAATAAGATAGAGAAATCCGTTGAAATTAGTAATATTGTTGCTAAAATCTCTTAAAGTACAACATCCCATATTTCCTAAATTATACTGCATTCCAAAAACTCATAAACCTAATACACCTCTTCGTCCTATAGTTTCCACTATTGGTTCTTCTCCATATTTCTTTTCTAAATTTATTTCAAAAATCATTACTCAGGTTACTAGTAAATCAGAATATTTTATAAAAAATTCTTTTGAACTCGTAGAAAAATTAAAACAAATAACTGTACCAAATAATTGCATTATAATTTCTTTAGATGTTATTTCTTTATTTACTAACATTCCTAAAGATTTAGCTTTAAAAAGTATTAATGATAGGTGGTTAGAGATTTTACTGATATTTCCAAAGGTAACTTTTTAGAAATAGTTGATTTATGTTTTGAAACATCTTATTTTGCTTTCAATGATAAATTTTATAAACAGATTTTTGGTACAGCAATGGGTTCTCCATTATCTCCGGCTTTAGCTGAAATTGTTATGCAAGAACTAGAAGAATCTGTTTTTAACTCTTTATCATTCGATTAAACGTTATATTTTCGTTATGTAGATGACATTTTACTGATTTTGCCTTCTGATAAGGTAGATTTTGTTTTAAATAAATTTAATTTTTTTCATAATAGATTACAATTTACAGTACAAAAAGAAAATAATAATTCATTGAGTTTTCTTGATGTAAATATTATCAGACAGAATGATAAATTAATTACTAATTGGTTTCATAAACCTTCCTGGTCAGGTAGATACATAAATTTTCACTCATACACACCCAAAAATTATAAAATTGCAACTATTATTTCATTAACAGATCGAGCTATTTTACTTTCTGATAAAGTTTTCATTTATGATAACTTAAATTTAATAAAGAAAACTCTTATTCAAAATTGTTATCCGATAAATCTTATTGAATCAGTAATTAAAAATCGTATTAAATACTTACAAAATTCAAATGTCTCTAATAACATTAGGCAAACTTCGAACCATAAATACATATCTTTGCCTTATATTGAACCATTACACAATACATTTAAACACATTTTCAAAAAACATAATTTAATTTTAGCCAGTAAATCTGTGAATAATTTAAATTTAATTTTTTCGAATTTAAAAACCAAAATACCGAAATTAAAACAACCTAACGTGGTTTATGAAATCAAATGTTGAAATTGTAATTCTGTTTATATAGGTGAAACGAGCCAAAATTTAAAAAAATCGTTTAGACCCACATAAATATCATATTAAAAAAAAATCAAAATCATTCAATGCTTGTAGAGCATTCATTAGTAAATAATCATAATTTTGATTTTGATAATACTGACATTTTGTACAGTGAATCTAATATGTTTAAAAGACGTTTCATAGAAATGTGTAAAATTAAAATGTCTCCAAATTCTATTAATAAACGTACGGACTTTGAAAATTGAAATGACATATTTTGTAGTTTTCTAGACTCTTTAAACAGGGTACAGATCTGTCAATAATTAATATAAAAAAAAATTTAGTCTTAATTTAGTTCTAGTTACTTTTCTCTTTATTCCGGACAATTCGTATTTTAGTTTAAAATCATGTTACCTTTTCGTTTCTCTTGACGACTTGTTTCTCTTGACAACTTGTTTATTTACTTTTTTTCACTCCTAACGAAGCTATAAATCTATAGCGAAACGTTGAGTGTGTTTCCCTTCATTTTTCTGTCCGGTTTGAGATTAAAAAAACTTTGTACTTACAATTTTCATCGGACAAGAACAAACTTCAATTATCAAAAAAAATAATAATTATGTAAACACCTAAAATTAACCGTTAGAAAAACCTTACAAATAAGAGTGTTACCGTTCAATTTCTGTCCGACCCCGAATCACCCTGTATATTGTTCCCCGTGAAATAATTTTCACAGACCGCCCGGCGAACTCTTTGCGTTCCGCCGATTCGCTTTCACAGTATTTCCCCGTGTTATTTGTTTCCCTGTAAAAGTTAGGATAAGGAAAAATTTGGGTTGCGAAAGTTAAATTCTCCGGTGGCATAGATTCTTTATTTAGCCTTTTGATTTACGCATTATTGCATCATATTGTGAAATCAGCGATTTCTTTTCCACGTTAGCTACACAGAAATTGAACCCTGGTCTTTAAGCCCATTGGTCCTCGTTGACGTAAGATTCTGTCACGGTTGGCGGAGGCACCCTATCTCTTCTTGTTTTAACCCCATCTCTGTCCGTTCGCCTGGGCGAAGCGATTTTGTCAGAACAGAATTGTCCTCGTTCTTCTCGGTGCAACAACACGTTTCGCGTTGATGTGCTTGTCTTTGTGTGTGTTTTCGCCCAAAAATTGATATTGGGGAACTCATCAACAGCTTTTCTTGACTGGTTTTAAACCCGTTGCACGTGAAGAAAATTAATACTTTCGTATTGTCTACGCCTGTTCCCTTCCGAGGAGTTCTGCGAACAGGTGAGTCGTTGGTTGTTCTGTATCGCTTCGACACTTTCTATCGCGTATCTTTCTTCCTAACAGGCTTTAGTCAAGGGGTACCCTTACCTCTGTGCCGCTTTCGGCAACAGTCTATGATTTTGGTGGCCATTCCCCGCTTCTGCACGGTCCCGTGAGTCCCGGCGGACACCTTGGAGCTGATCAACACTCCGACCGACGTGCGACACGCGCAGGGATAAGGTTGGCCTAATTTTTGTTCTATTTTACGAATATTTCTACCGGAAAATGGCATGTAGCTTCACATTGCGTATTGATACGATTTGAGTTCGCTGTTTGCTATATGTTTTTTTTGCGTACCGTTCCGGTCTTTGTTTTAAAGACACTGTTGTATTTACTTTAAGCGCGGTTGCGGCTTGGTTTTAGAGCTTAGATATATATTATTTTTGTGATTTTAACTCGGTGTGTATTGACACCTTACTTTGTGCTGCGTTTCAGCGGAATAATGTTAATTTTATAATGTGGTATTTGTCTTTAATAAATCTGTATTTGAATCATATCTTGGATGAGACGTGGTTTTCTTGATTTTTCCCCGCGGTTCCCTATAGCCCAAAAAAAAAATTAAGTGGCGCCTTTATTTTGTTTCGTTGTTATTGTTTGTTTGCTCAGAGTTAGTTTATTTTTTTTGTTTTACCCATCCTATCCCACTGGGGCTGGCCGGCGATACCTGTACAGGTAGGTAGCAAGAGCTAACCAAGCAACACGGTGTTATAATCCCTTAGAAGTTTTTTCCCATCTTTCATTATATGCTTATAAAGCTATGATCAAATTCTAATTCTAAGTACGCTCACATCCCGCTTTCCCCGTGTTGATAAGAAAACTCCTTTAGTTAGCAAAACGCACCGACATTACATTACAGTACAACCAGAGCATTACTGCAGAAATTACCTTTTTTTTATCAATCTCTTTAAATTAGTGTTACGTTAGGCGATAAGAAAAGCTTTTATACTTTAAATGCTAAATAAAATAGTGCTTCAATAAAATCCTAAAACCCAAATAGTGGTTTTTGTTACACTATCACGTGTTTAACGGCGGAGAACCCATGGTGCCTGACAAAAGTCTTTGGTCCCACAACAACGGATATCGGAAATAAATAGCCCAAAAACCTGAAAAAACTTCTTATTCTAACGAATAAATAAGTACATAATTAATTCCCTGTTATTTGATACCTAAAAATTCTGAAAAAAAATATACAGTGTTTCCCAAAAGTAACGGATAAATTCTATAAAATTGTTGAAAAAAATATTACAGAAAAAAGCTCGGACAGGTCAATTTTTATTATTGAATTATCATTTGGAGTTGTAACGTAAAGTTGGGGTTGCTGTCGCTTAGGGGTTAAGGGGTGGGGGGTTGAAAATTATATCTCCAAATGACGATTTAAAAATGAAAATCGACCTGTCCGAGCGTTTTTCTGCAACATTTTTCTCAACCATTTTATAGAATTTATCCGTTACTTTCTGGAAACACTGTATATATTATGTATAAATCTTCAAAAAACAACGTACACATGAGGGCAAAACACACTCACACACCGCAAGTTAAGAGCACTTTAGAAAAATTTTATCTCGGAGAATCCTGTCCTTATCAAATATCCACTGCAAATGCGCTTAACTGTCTCTAACACCCCTTTATATATGATTTAGGTAGCGACATCTTACGGATAATTTTTGACATAACACGCGCGACATCTAGCAGCCAATTTTTGACTTAAGATCTAAAAAATAATAATGATAATATTCTAACATAGTAAAGGAGACTGTGGTTTAAGAAATAATTGAAAATTAATCTCTGCTCACAATAATTTTATATAGATACGTATTTCGGCAGCTAAGCTGCCATCTTCAGTACGTTACCAACTTAAAAGCATCTAAAAGCAACCTAATCACACTGACAAAATCATAAAAATGTTAAACCTAACAAAAATCTAATCATCCTAAAAGGTGTATATGTCTAAATGTAAGTAAATATAAATTCATATGTAAAAATCTACAATAAACTATATATGTTATGTTTAAATCGGAAAAAAAAATTATGTGAACACCTAAAATTAACTGTCAGAAAACTTTACAAATAAGAGCTAACCAAACAACACGGAAATGCGGAAATAAATAGCCCAGAGACCCGAAAAAACTTCTTATTCTAACGAATAAATAAGTATATAATTCCCTTGTTATTTGATACCTAAAAACCTAAAAATCCTGAAAAATAAAATATATAAGTTATAGGGAGACTTTCCCATTACATCAGCAAGTTAGAAGCCGGTGACACCGTGGAAGCCGCCGATCTTCGCCTAGTTTTGATTATTCAGCATTGCTGCGCAACGTAGAAGCATTCCATTTCTATGTTAGTCAGTAATTAGCCGCATAATTGAACACATGCTTTTGTATTAGTTTTCGATTCAGAATCAATAAAAGTTTTTTTTTAAGTGTTTTGAGTAAAATCGATAGTTAATTGGCGCAGTCAGTAGGATTGTAAAACAAATATTAGTGAATATAATATTTGGCTCGTGTCATCGATTTATTCATAATCAAGAAATTCGCTTTCCCAGTTAAGTGAACTGAGTAGCTTAACGAGAAGAACTCCGAGTAAACATCGAAGGTACTTTCGAGAGCATATCGAAATGGCGAAAAACAACTTTTTCGAGGGAAGATCGAAGAAAGAAAACTCCGCTGTCGCAAGCGAATATTGAGACTACATGGAATGGACGATCATTTTACTGTGAGTAGCACTTATGTCTTTTAAGGTGCGTTTAGATTTGAGCACGAACGAGCTGAGCATACGCGCACGGCATTCGTTCGCGCTCACCAGCATTTATTTTCTGGCGCATGGGCTGATCCAGTTGTTCGCGCACACAACGGACGACAAAATAGCAGCGGCTGTATAATTGTGATTCATATTTTAATAAAAAAAAGAAATTCGAACGAGACATCCGACTTTCGTGGAAAACGCCTAATTTTTATGAGACAAAATAAATTACTCTACTTATTATTTAGTGTCAGAGAGTTGTCATAAGTAATTCAAAAATTTTACTACAATGACTAAAATCGCCCCAAGAAACATTTTATCTTTTTTTTTGTGCTTCCGCACTGTCTAAATTTTCAATATTTAATTTGTTCACAAGCTTCTGGTAGGTCATTTTTTAAAAATAATATTTTGCGTGCTTCACATTCCATAAAATAGGCAGTTTTTCATAATCTTGCAAAGCAACGAAGCTGTTTCGTTGGTCCATTCCATAACTAACTGAAAATTCAGAAACCTTTTTTTGCGAGGACTGTGTCGCGTGGCTTTCAATATGCGACTTTTTTCTCGTTCAAACTACGCATTCATGCGTGAAGCAATTAATTCCTTTGAGCACGTACCCGAGACCGACATCGAGCGGCTCGCTCTGCCAGCCATTCGCGCATGATATGCGTGCGCGCATAGCCGTTTACACTTGAGCATTCGCGGTGGATCAGTGCGTGCGTGCTCGTCTAAATGCACCAAAGGGAATTATATTTACGGCTATTCGAGCTCGCGGCTGTTCGCGCACAGGAAAACACAACGTGAGTGTGCGCGCATAGCCATTTACACTTGAGCGTTCGCGGAGGATCAGTGCGTGCGTGCTCAAATCTAAACGCACCTTTAGAGGTTCTGAAAATCGATACGATTCAAGTGGTGATTCCGATTCTCACTCACATTTTGAAAATTTTTGAAATTTTCGTTCTAGATCGCCTATTACAAAAAATAAATCAAATCAATCAAATAAAATGGCACTAAAACAAATTCCTATTCTAAAAAAAGAATATTTGGAAATGGTTCCTGATTTCAATGGGGAAACGGAATTATTGCCCAGATTTATTGAAATTGGTGAAAAACTAGTAAATAAATTTTATAATGTGCGAGATCATAACTACTTCCAGAATGAATATCTGATGTCTAGTATCATAGCGAAAATTAAAGGTGAAGCTGCTGTTAATATCTCGTCTTGTATCATTAATAGTTGGCATATTTGAGAAATCAAGTGTTGCACAGGGCAGGCGAGTGGCGCAGCGGGTAGCCTAGCCGACTTATAAAGTTGAGCCACTTGTCGGTGTGGGTTCGAATCCCACCAGGGCCATGGATGTTTGTGTTGTCCGGGTTATGACCCAGCTTGTTAAAACAAAGCAAATTGTCTGGAATGGTATAGGCCATAAAACAATAAATGTGCAGATTGCTGCGCAAAGCAAAAAGAAAGAAAGAAAAGGAAGTGTTGCACAACATATTTACAATACAGAACACCGTATTATTAGGGATAATTTAAAACTCATTAAGGAAGTTTCAAATAATAGGTAATTAAATGCTCATGAAAGTATTGTTATTCGGAAAAATAAAAACAATTTAATTAATTCAGACAATGGACCAATACCTCATTTCGTATTACTTGATAATTGAAATTAATCTCCGCCCACAATAATTTTTATATTCGTGGATTCGTATTTCGGCAGCTAAGCCGCCATCTTCAGTACCCTACCAACTTAAAAGCACTAAAACTATCTAAAAATAACTTAATAATAATAATAATAAATAATCATCCTAATAAAATCATAAAAATATTATAACTTTTATTAGGATGAGTAGGTTATTTTTAGATCTTTTTAGTGCTTTTGAATTGGTAGCCTACTGAAGATGGCAGCTTAGCTGCCGAAATACGTATCTACGGATGTAAAAATTATTGTGGGCTAAAGTTAATTTCAATTATCTCTTAAACCACTATTACTGTTACTATTTTAGTTTACCGTATTATTTCATATTCATATTTAGATATATATGATTGTTATGATTATTATCTTTATTATCATTATTATTTTTTAGATCTTAAGTCAAAAATTGACCGCTAGATGTCGTACTTGTTATGTCAAAAATCATCCGCAAGATGTCGCTATATATATAATATAATAATCATATATAAAGGGTAGTTAGAGAGAGTTAAGCGCATTTGCACTGGATATTTGATAAGGAGAGGATTCTCCGAGATTAAATTTAAGTTAAGTGCTCTTAACTTGCGGTGTGTGGGTGTGACTTGCTCTCATGTGTAGGTTGTTTTTTGAGGATTTATACATAATATATATATTTTATTTTATTTTTCAAGGTTTTTGGGTATCAAATAACAGGGAATTATATACTTATTTTTTCGTAAAAATAAGAAGTTTTTTCGGATCTTTGGGCTATTTATTTCCGATTTCCGTGTTGTTTGGTTAGCCCTTATTTGTAAGGTTTTCCGACGGTTAATTTTAGGTGTTTACATATTAATTTTTTTTCGATTTATACATAACATATATATTTTATTTTATTTATTTATACATTCCCACTGCAAACAATGTCTAGCTACGCCTCTGCTGACGAAGCCCCAAGCAGGGCTGAAACAGCTGTACAGTGGCTGCTCGAGGTTTTCACTGCAATCAAAAACGATTTGCAACTTTAAAACTTTCATTATGCTTTGACAGCAAGCATGGCCGCCTTGCATGGGAGACTTATTAGGAGGAAATCCGCTTCAATTTGTTTATCCTACTGCAATGTTAGGTCAAAAAGCGATCCTAGGATGTCGCTGTTTTATCTGTTCATCATTATTATTATTATTATTATTATTATTATTATTATTATTATTATTGTAGTGGTGCGTTAATTTTGTACTGAAGTTTATTTTTTTATTCTGCATGTAGTTCCACAACGAATAATATTCACCAGCAAAGAACATAAGATAATTCATTTCTTATTGTTTCTTGTTATCCGTCAAACCACGTTTATAAAATTCAACCGAGTATTAAAACCCCCCGTGAAGAGGAAGGGGGAAATTGCGCCCTCTTAGAACGCTTGGATAAATTCATCATCAATTTTCGTCTGGCTGATGTTTCTCAAAGTAAGGAGCGTGAGCGAAGTTTGATTCCGTTGAACCTCTTCTTGCGAGGGGATCCCAACAAGCAACTGCATTTGCTGGGGATGTTACGTATTATTCGGGTAAGTTATTCTTAATTAACCCCTTTCGTTCATTAACTAATTGCCTCTGCTAATGACCATGTTATCGGTGCGATCCTCCCCTCGCCGCGATACACTTACTTTTAAAACGAGGAGATGTGAAAGCACATCAAAAATGGCTTTCGTCCCTCGTACAGACCGCGACATGAAACAAATCAAGTGCTGGAACAAATTAGCGTTCATCATTGGCATCACCCCCTTCTGCGATTGGCAGGAGCGCGGCCGCTCTCTTGCCCTTGCGAAGCTCAGGGTCCATCTGGTTTTGATGGTGGTGTCTGTAGGATGCGTCTGGTCTTTCTATGAAAGGTGGCGCTGTGGTTACTACCTGAGGAAAGGCCGATTGGGGTTTGTTATAGATATGATTGGCACTGGAAGCTTAGCGTTTTCCTTCGGAATGGCACTGGTTGAATTGGGGGGGCGCAAATCGCAGAAACTGAAAGTATTTCTGGTGAAACTGGATTTGCTCGGGAGACAGTTGAAGAGGATGAAAAGACGAGAGGGCAAATTCATACGCACAACGGTTTTCCTGCATGTGTACTTGATTGTCTGCGCGGTGGTGGCCCTGGGGAACATCACCAAGGACTTCGGGTTTTGCGTGGGCAAGACCTACTTCTGTAGAGAAATCCAAATTTATTACCACGTCATTACGACGGTGCTTATCTACAATTATAGCAAGAGCTTGGTGGTGCGATTCAGTGCAACGAACGCGGAGCTGACGAGGGTCGTTGGGAGCTACTTGCGCGCCACCGTGGATAGTTACTGGTTGCAGTTTCACACACGGAAGTTGATCGGACTATACTCGGAGCTTCTGGACACTGTAGAATTGTTTAATGTGATCTTTGGATGGCAGATGCTGGCGATTGCTCTGAAGATGGCCACGGATACTCTGCAGCTCATTACTACTGCGCTGATCCTTGTGAGGATCGGCAGTTTGCAAAGAGCGTCCATAGCAATCACGTTATTTTCCTTTAAAGCCTCCTTAAGTTGGGTAAGTATTATGTAGATCGATGTATATGGTCTAGGCAAATGGTTATTTTAAGCAAATAGCGTTTTCCTAACCAAATACTATACTATTTGCCTAGACCAATAATATTTGACTGAATCGTTGTTTGGAAAACAGCATTTTGTTTTTCAAGAAATAAAGTTTCTTTGTCAAAATGATAGTAACGTTAAAATGACAAAAATTGATTTTAAAGCACCCCTCAATCTACTATTTTGAGAGTAGTCGGCTTTTCCGAGTAGGATGGTTCATCCTACAGAATTGCGTCGACCAAGAAGAGTTCCCTTTCACTAGGAAAACTTGGAAAAACTCTGTTTAGATACAAAGGTCACTGAAATTAAGAACTGCAATTTGATCGTAATTTTGTTGACTTGTTTTAATGTAATAGTTTTTTGCTATTGACTATATGTTTGTCAATTTATTTTGTTTTTTAATTATTCGCCTTTTTAGTCTTTTCGTTTTCTGCATCGAACAAATTTTCTCGTAACGTAATAAATTATTATTACATTCTTTAACGAAAGGCCGCAGAAATATATTTTGCACGAAGGCGCTTAGCGGTTTGTGGAAGTGCAAATGCCAATAAGACAGAAAGTTGCTTGCTGCACGTACATTTCTTATGGCGTTAAGGGAAAGTCGACTTTATGGACGTACGCGAATGCGACTCTCCATCCAAATATAAACAATGATTTCGACATAACTGTTGCTTTTTGAAATCTGATATCAAAATAGTGATTTCACAGTGATACCGATATCGATTTATCGCAATTTATCACTAACTACTTCTAACTTACTTAATTTAGAAGTTAGACAGTAAGTACAGAACGGATTCTTGTACATGTGTCAGATGGAAGGGAGCCATCGGTCGATGTTGACGATCACGCGTCTTCATTTCCCCGTAGTTAGTGATAAATTGCGATAAATCGATATCGATAAGTTTTTTTTTTTTGTATTTAAGTAAATACAAAAAAAAAAACTTCGGGAAAAGCAACTCCTCCTTTGGCGTTGAGTAGAAAATTGTTTTCAATGATTCGAATGCAAAGGAAAAGTGTTGATTGTAACAAACAAAGTAAAGGGTAACTCCAAAAAAAGAAAAAGAAAATGAAAAGAAAGAAAAAGAGATGCTAAAAATTGAAAGTCCTTTAAGGTCCGGTCTTTTCATCTATGAGTAACTTTAATCGTTGATTTATTCCCACGGTTAAAATTGTAGAGACAATTGTTTCTATAGGAATTATTCCCTTAGTTACAATTGTAGAGATGCAGAAATGAAAAGACCGGGTCTAAGAATGATAAACAATTTAATACAAAAGAAAAATAAAGATGAAGGTTTTGACAGTCGAAAAATCCAATCGAAATGAAGAAAGGAATATAAAAAATAAGAACTGAAAGCGAATCGCAGATTTAAAATTTCTTACAAATATAATTAATAATAAACATTCAAAAGTAAAAATAAAAGTTTTTCAGTTTCATTTTGAGGATGCTTATGACCTACTGAAAATAAATTAAAAAAAAAAACTTCCTTTCCTGCCGGTAAGAAAATTAATCAACATGTTTTGCAAAACCCAAGCTGCAGAAAAATAGCGTCGATAATTAAACAAGCTCTCTCGTTTTTTTTTAATGAGTTTTTGGTGAGCACTGTATTTAGATATATTCGGTGAAGCTACGAGAGGAAAATGAGGAATGTAATTATTTTTTATTCCGCGCATAGCGCTCCAAGGATTAGTATTCCCTAGCACAGAACACAGGACCATCCATTCCTTATTGTTATTTGTTGTGCATCAAACCACGTTTTAGAACAGTCAATCGAGAATTAAAAACTTCCGTGACGAGGCTGTGTATTGTGGAAATCTATTGCGCCCTCTTGGAGCTCCTGAATAAATAACTTTAATGCCGGTTTCGGCTGTCAGATGTGTCTTTTCAGCGTAAGAAGCGAAAGTTAAGTTTTGATTCTGTTGAACTTCTGCGTGCGAAGGCAAGTGTTTTTGTTGGGGATGGTACTCTTAAGGAGTATCATCATTTGAGCTAATTAACCCCTTTCATTCATTAACTAATGGCCCTTGCTAATGACCATTTCATCGGTGCGATCCTTCCCTCACCTCAAAACACTTACTTTCTAAATGAATGGGCGCACATCAAAAATGGCCTTCATCCGTCGCACATACTATGACATGAAACACATCATGCACTGGCAAAAACTGGCGTTCTTAATCGGCATCCTCCCCTTTTGCGATTGGCTGGAGCGCGGTCGCTTTCTTGCCATTGCCAAGCTCAGGGCTTTTTTTGTTTTGATCGTGGTGACCATAGCATGCGTCTGGTCCTTCTATGAAAGGTGGCGCTGTGGCTTCTACCGCATAAAAAAGCCGGCAGGTATTGCCATAGATGCGATCGCTGCCGGAAGCCTGGCTTTCTCCTTTGTGATGACTTTCATTGAATTGGGGACGCGCAAATCGCAGAAGCTAAAAGTTTTCTTGGCGAAGCTAGAATTGCTCGGGAGACAGTTGAAGAGGGCGGAAGGACGCGAGGAGAATTTCTTATGCAAAGTGGTTTTCTTGCACGTGTACTTGATGGTCTGCGGGGTGGTGGCCCTGGGAAACATCACTAAGGACTTCGGGTTCTGTGTAAGCAAAACTTTCTTCTATAGGGAAATCCAAATTTATTACAACGTCGTCACAACGGTGCTCATCTATAATTATTGCACGTGCCTGAGGATGCGATTCAGTGCAACAAACGCGGAATTGACGGACGTCGTTGGGAAGTACGTGCGCGCCCTCATGGATGATCACTGGTTGCAGTTTCACATGCGGAGGTTGGCCAAGATTTTCTCGGAGCTTTTAGACATAGTGGAACTCTTCAATGTGATTTTTGGGTGGCAGATGCTGGCGCTTGCTCTGAAGATGGCCACGGATACTCTGCACCTAATTGCAACGGCGGTATTCCTAGTGAGGATTGGCAGCTTGCAGAAAGCGTCCATACCAATCGCGCTATTTTCCTTGAAGGCATCATTAAGTTGGGTAAGTATACGTAAGTCGGGGTAGTTGGTTTTTTGTTTGACAAGTTATGTCCTTGGTATCCCCGGTGGAATTCTGATGTTGTAAGTAGACGTGTTGTTACGGGGTGCCAAGGTTAAAGGTTAACCGCTTGACGTAGTGAGGCATATACATATAAAAGCCACTTTTCAAATTCCCCTCTTACACTTTTTACCCAAACTCTGTCTCCTTGTCTGAATCTTAATGCCGGTTTTCTTGAAATATTTCTTTTGTCTTCTTGGTACTGCTTTTTCCTGTCGACGATTTCTGCTAAATTCAGTTTAAGAATGCTTAATAAAGTTCTTGGTTTCTTTCCTAAGAAGATTTCTGCAGGACTGCGACCTGTTGTTTCATGAGGTGTATTTCTGTATGAAAACAAATAACAGTCAATTAAATATTACACATTTGAAATTCCCTGAGTCATTGACATTTTCTTTAAAGCTGTTTTTACATTTTGTACTGCTCTTTCTGCAGCACCATTACGATGATATGGTGGTGTCAAAATGTGCTTTATGCCATTTCGCATCATAAAATCCTTAAAATCTTGCGCAGTGAATTGAACTCCATTGTCAGAGACAATAATTTCAGGAAGTCCGTAGGCTGCAAAAACTTCTTGATAAATTTTAGGAATAATAACTTTGTTACCCAAACATAAGCAATTTCCATCTGTAGTAATTTCTTAACGTTTTAAAAAGAATTTTTTAACATCCGGATTTAATACTTCTCTTGGCCATCTTTTAGTTGTGTCAGGTATGTCCATTGCAGTTAAAGCAGGTTCACATTTATCTATAAAATTGCAAAAATAGGTACTTGGTAAAAAATAGTTACGTTTATCTTCTTGTTGTGGTAATGGAAGTCTTGATAATGCATCCGCATTGGCAATCTCTGAACCTTTTCTGTATTTTATTTTATAATCATAAGCTGATTATAAAATAGCCCATCTTTAAAGTCTTGCAGCTGCCATAGCTGGGACTCCTTTGTTTTCTCCAAAAATCGTCATCAGTGGTGCATGATCCGTAACAAGCTCAAAATGATGTCTTGCATATGGGTAAGTATGAAATTTTTTTAGTCCAAAAACAATAGCCAAAGCCTCTCTTTCTAATTGACTATAATTTTTCTCAGCTTGCGATAAGGTTTTACTAGAAAAACTAATTGGTCTTTCTTCTCCATCAATGATGTGTGCTAGTACTGCTCCTACCCCGTACGGTGAAGCTGAACGTTCCGTTACGTCATGTCTGTCCTATCCTGTATCTAATGTAACCACCGCGATATCGTTGATTCGGTGTTCAGAGGGAGAGATAGCCAAGGGGTGAGAAGAACCTAAGTACGATAAATGCACGACACAACGCATAAGCCAAACATCATGAGGGCAGTTAATGTTTGATTCTTTCCATAACCAGGTCGGATAAGAATTACTCAGGTGTACAGGATTTCGTAGAGATTTTGGATGGCTTGCATTAGGAGTTAAAAGGGTTCGCCAAAATCTATCTGGGAAAGTGTTTTCTCCCTAAAGAATCGTGCCCTTGGATAAGACTTACTTAGGTCTACTGGATTTAGTAGATGTTTTGGATAGCCTATGTTAACATGCGTAACATAAATTTTAAACGCAAATTTTTGCTATCAAATATAATCAAATAGTGTTGTTATTGGCTACAGGAGATGGAGGATAATTGCTTATTCATTTGGCAACTTATTAAAGTTATTAGAAAAACTTTTGCAAGATAACGTACAAACTTCACATTCGCAAGTCTATAATTTATTTGAATGGGTGATGAAACGAGAAATTGTTGGAGTTTTTAAAAATCAACCTACAACTATTTACCGCACAATCAAGTCATGTGAAAAAGGTATACAGGGTGCTGCATTTTGAAACGCAACATAGGAAACCCCATGTTAATTTAAATATACTCGAATATTGACTTCCCTAAATATTTTACAGCAATATTCCATTTAGGTTTTTTAAAGGACTCTTCAAGATAAATCTGTCTGTGAAGTTTGAGAATTTTTCATACGCTGAATTTTAAAATATTTAAAAAAGATTCTGTAATTAAATTCCATTTGTACCAAACTATCAGCACATCTTTGATGAATGATACTGAAAACTGGGCAAATAATTAATAAATCTAGTAGTTTTTGAAAAAAAAAAATGATAAAAAAGCTTTTCCAGTAATTTATTTTAACATTTACCTATCAAGGCTGTACTGTGTAAAGAATAGATGATTTTATTTTAATTTTCAGAATAAATTTAATTTCAGGAAATCTCAATTAGGCATAATAATTGTACATGGGCGAATATAATGTAAAACGCACGGAAAATTCCATGCGGAGCACGGACGACAGGTTGTTTACCACCGTTATAGACAAAATTCGCAAATTTTGGAAACAAAAACTGTTTAAACTTTGCCGTATAAACCGAGGTAAAAGCACGAGATGACATGAGTTGCCGATGCGAACTCATCCTGCTTGGACGTTGGACAAGCAAACCCCCCGGTGGACAGGGTAGGTTAGTAAGTAAGGGAGAATTTTGTTAATCATTTTGAATCGCGTCCGTTGCGAGCGATCATGTATTTTATTTGTCTTACTTTGGCCGATGAGCTAAGGCAAAATTTTGTTAATCATTTTGAATCGCGTCCGTTGTGCGAGATATAGTTTTCCTCAGGGGTTTGAATTGTTATTATTGTTATATTTCGTTTATCAAAGGTTTGTTGTTAAATTTTGTATTGCAGAATCTTAAATAATTTTGGGATAATCATTAAATTTTCTATTTCCTAAAAAATTGTCTCTCTGTGAATTGAACACTTTAAAAAACCTATATGGAATTTTGCTATAAAATAATTAGGGAAGCCAACGAACGAACACCTTTAAGTTAATATAGGATTTCCTATGTTGCGTTTCAAAATGCAGCACCCTGTAGAATGCATGGATTTACGAAAAAATGGTAGACTGCTACTTTTAGCCCCAAATAGAATCAACAGACTTTTAAAAAATGTAGAAAATCGCCTTGTAAGTTAACTCACCGATTTGGAATTTTGCACATGCCCGTTCTTAGGACTTTGACCTAAATTATTTAAAATGTCGAAAAGGATGTCCCAAATATACGGCGACTCAATTTGAGAAAATTCCGAGGTACTGCAGAACATTAAGGAGTGACAATTTTATTGACAACAGGTGCAAGATTATGGAGGATGAAAAATATGTTACGTTATCCCCATTCAGAAATAGTAATAATAATTCAATGGAAGAGACTGTCAAGAGACTTGGTGAAACATTATAATAATAAAGTAAAATAAAATAAAAACACTCGGTATTGTTTCACTTAATATATTTAGTACTTAATGCACATTTCGGCTGTTATGCCATCTTCAGGAGTTATATTAAAAAACTAAACTAAAACCGATTGTGCGAACTCTTAAACATATTTCGCCTAAACTAATAAGTATTTACAATAAACTTTTATGGGCGCTATTACTGCGGGGGATCTTAGAAACTAGGTTCTTGTTAACTAGGGGTGCATTTATCAGATCTATTTGGTCATTGAGCAGATTGTCCGGGTTCTCGGTAATTTCTTTGTAAATAAATATGGATTCTAACACGTTCATTTTATAACTTTTGTTCTCAACAAATAAAATTTCTAGATTATCTAAAGAGATGGTGTGATCACAAATCAGCAAATGATTAGTGAATGTTGAATTACGGTAATTTAACATTCTCTAATCATGATTACGCTGATTACGTTGCAAAAATGCTTTCGTATGTCGTTTAAATGAGATAATCGTTAAAGATTTTAGTGTTTCTGGTATGTTGTTATGATACTGAACGATATTGACCCTTCCTTCTAATATTGATATTGTGGATATCTGTTCTGTAAGATAGTCTGCTGTACAGGTAACCAGGCTTTTTTGAGTAAATAATTTTGTGAAAAAATGAAAGTTAATGACCAGTGAAAAGATTTCGGGCCACTTGTTCCGCGAATGGTACGAAAATTTAGTACTCGGACTATATCAGCCTCACCCACAATAATTTCTCCGAAATGCGAATGTTCTTATTGCACTCTTTCTCCTTACACTCAAGAACAATTCGATGCGTGGAACCATGGAAGCCGCGTGTTACGTTTCGAGTACGGCCGCCGCAGCATCGCTTATCTCAACACACGGTGTATTGCATCGTGCTGACGCTCTGTTTTTAGTAGATTAGTGCATTGCATTGTAACAGTAGTATTAGTTTGAATGTCGTGGCTTTAACATTGCCTTATTCGATTAATCTCAATTTTTGTATTTCTTCCAATAAATTTTCGATTTTTTAAAAATCGTTTTACGCGAACGCGTAATTTAAATCGCGGAAAGGTGAAGAGTAAATAGTACATTCGCCGTAAATAAGGTCCGACACTAAGTGACCTGAATTCTTTTCCATGGTAAAGACAACACAATCTAGTCTAATTGAAATTACCCGGGGAGTACCGCAAGGAAGCATTCTGGGCCCGTTGCTGTTCATTCTGTATATGAATGATGTTCGACACGCTGCGCAGAATTCCTTCTGTAACATCTATAACTATGCAGATGACACATGTGCTTTAATAACCGGTGAAACGTTCCCAGATATACCTAAACAAGGTGAAGAATGTTTGCAAAACATGGATCAATGGTTTTCTCAAAACAACTTAATTTTAAATGAATCCAAAACAAATTGTGTTCTATTTAAAACGAAACATTTCCGTGAAACTCCACCTGTGATAACAATAAACAATAAAAACAACTTACTTAAAAGCAGTGTGCGATATCTAGGTGTTTCTTTGGACGAAACTCTAAATTGGACTTATCATTTGGACCATCTGTGTAACAAACTAAGTTCAGTTTGTTTTGCTTTAAGAACTCTGGGCGAATACACTAGCGCAGAAATACTCAGAACTATGTACTTCGCAAATTTCTACTCACACTTACAATATGGGATAATCTTCTGGGAGAATAGTAGTCATGTAAAGAATGTTTTTGTCATGCAGAAGAAAGCTGTACGTATTATTCATAAAATGTCGTGTCGTCAATCCTGCAGAGGTATTTTTAAAAATAGTCACATTTTGACAGTTTATGGCATATATATTTATAAATATCTATCTTTTTTGTTCAAAAATAGGCATCTTTTTATTAATTTTGAAAACAAGACATTAAACAAATACAACACCAGAAATATTGACTACTTCCTTTATCCTCCTCACAGGCTTACGAAATTTGAAAATAGCACTTTGTACAGTTGCATGAAATTGTTTAATAATTTGCCGGCTAATATTAGAAAATTAAGAAATTCAAGTGAGATGAAGCGAAGCATCTTTAATTTTCTGGTGGATGTAGAACCTTACAACTTACTAGATTATTATAATGCATCAGGAATGTAAACATTTTTCTTAATCAACTTTTGGACGTTTTCAAACCTGTACTGTTTTTTTGTTCAGTTGTTTTGAAATAAATACTATTATTATTATTATTATAGACACTTTCCACTCTTGAACTCAACTCAACATTGAAAACTGCCCCGATGAAGTAAAATACATTGACTAGAAAAAAAATCGGCTATCCTAAAGTATTTTATAAAAGGGATTTTAATTGCTTAAATTATATCTGAACAAGAAATGGCATAATTTTAATGAATCACAACACGGCACCGCACTGGATTTGTTACGTACGCTATTACGCCTCGCCACGACACATCACTACAGGATAGAAGGTTAATTAATTTCGAAAGTGGCTTATACGTAATTGATTCAAGCACTTTTACATTGATTGGATACTCTCCTAGATAATGAGTTTTCTATCGAGCTTTAAACTCATGCAAACTGATGGAAGGTTGAGGGACAACGAAATACAACATGCCCCTACTTAGTATCGCCCATTTTTTGGACTACTTCCATTTCGCAACTGGAGGCACGAGCAATCAAATCCAGCAGCAAGAACCAGATCCTACCTCATTTTCTTGGGCATGATCATCGCCTACTGTTGGTCGGTTTATGGTCGTAAAGCGTATGGTTTCTACAATGATAAGAAACCCGGCGTGGTCTTCATCGAGGTGGCCTCGAACGCTTGCATGATGGCCTGCTACGTTTTGGCTTTCGTCGAGTTGGGGGTAACCAAAACGAAACTATTGAAAACATTTTTGGCAACTCTGGATTTCATCGACGCGAGGCTGAAGACAAAGCAACCGACATTTAAGTTCTACACCAAGTTGATCTTCTTTCACGTATTCATGGTGGTCTCTTCGGCGTTGACTTTCGTGCAATTAACCGGAAAGTAGAGCAAACACGTAAGCTGGGCTTACGCCTGCAGGGAGGTACAGTCGTACTTCACTTGTTTACTAACGCTACTAGCGTATAATTGCACTCAGTGCATGGGGCTTCGCCTCAGGAAGGTCAACTCCGCATTTAGTGAAGCCTTTCCGAAAATCAGCGGACTTACCCAAATTTTTTTAGTCTTGCTCAAAACGCTTGATTTGTTCAACGCGATTTTCGGTTGCCAAATCCTGCTTTTAGCCGTGAGACTGGTGGCGGACACCTGTATTTGATAAGCACCGCCGTCTTTCCCCTTTCCGCTCAAACCTTGTGGAAGACCGCCGCGAGATTTGTGGTATTTACTTCGAAGGTAGCTTTAAGCTGGGTACGTTCAGATTTAGCTCTGGGGCGATGGGGGGGGGGGGGGGGAGAGAAGAAAGTGCAGCTAAATTTAATTGAATTTTTTTTGCAGATTCTCGTGATTCTTCTGGCGACATCCTGCAACAAGGCCACGAAGGAGGTGAGAAAGACGATCGAAATCAGTTACAAACTGATGCACGATCTGCGCTCGATCAAACTCAGCCCCCAGTCCAAGAGGGTGCACCAAGAGCTGTTTCTTTTGGCGCAAAAGATCTCAGTCAGCTCACCGCACGTTTCGGCGGCTGGATTTTTTCCCGTCGACTACACAATGCTCTTCACGCTCATCGGTTGCGTCACTTCTTATCTGATTGTGCTCATACAATTCAACAAGTAGGCTCTACATCGAACCCCAAATTCCCTTTTCTTCTTCAGTCTTTCCATTTAGGTATATTTTCTATTTTCGCTTGCTTGCGGCGATGCGACGTTTTTAAAATGTGAAAGTCGTTTTAATTAGCTCCTCCACTTGGCATCATCTCGTTTAAATGGTTTAAATAATTCAAAATGCCCGTGATACTATTGATGGCTTAAATTGAAAATGACTCGTCAGTGGATGGCTGTGGAAAATAAAGGGACAGTTCTGTTATTAGCTTGGAGACGACGCTCTAACTTTAAATTCTATTTCCGCCACATTTTTCAAGGTCCTTTTTTGGGTATTGAGTTTGCCAAAACCCACCAATTTTGCTTGTGGAAACAAGATTCGTTTCACGTTCAACGTTTTCAAAATCGAATTCGACCCTTGTTCGATGAAAACGGTAAGAAAATGGTTTTTAATTTTTAGCCAGACACTGAAAATATCAAAGAATGCTCAACGTTTCACTATTGATTGATAGCTTCGTTAGAAGTGAAAAAACAAATACACCTCTTGAAAAATTATGTCGAGTGGTGTTGAACTGTATTGACTTTCAGTTAGGGTGGAGCTAAGCAAGTTTAATTTTTTTTTATTTAGTTTTAATTTTTTTATTTCTTTTGCTTGGGTTGAGTCGAGTCGAGTTGAGCAATGTCGGATTTATTTCCAATTAAATTTTATTATTTTCCTCGAGCTGATTTGATTAAATTTTAGTTTTAATTTTTGGTTTATTTTTTTTTAATTTTTTTGCTTGGGTGGGGCAGAGCTAGGTTCTGTTGAATTGAGCTTGAGATGGCCAAACTTAATTTTATCGCAATTTTAATAGTTTAGTTTAAATAATTTGTTATTTTTCTTAATTTATAAATTGGTGTTTCGTTTGGAAACAGAATTACGTTAAATTTTTTGCTTGAGTCGACTTCGGATTGGGATGGACATAATTTTAATCACTTAATCGTTTATTTTTTTAGTTCTACTTTTTGTTTGGCTTGAGTCAAGTCGAGTTGAGCTGAGTATAATTACATATATTTCCAACTGAGTTTTAAATTTTTTCCCGAGTTGAATTACTTAAATTAATTTGAATTTTAATTCTTGTTTCAATTGTTCAATTTTTTTTCTTGGGTGGAGCTGAGCTACGTTGTGTTGAGTTGACCTTTAGATGAAAACACTTAATTTTATCTCATCTTTTTATCTGTTTGAGTTGGAAAGAGTTAGGTTGTCTTTAGTGGGGTTGATCTTGATTTAATTCAGTTCTAATTTTCATTTTTTTCACATTTTTTTAATTTCTATTTCTTTCTTGTTAGTTTACATTACATTGAGTCTAGTTGATTGGATTTACCCTGAGATGGGTTGGAATTATTTTTAATTCAGTTGTCATTTAGGTTGATCAATTGCTGACATATAAGAAAATGATTGTGCAAGCTGCTACATACGATTTTCTTTTCAAGGCTAACTCGAGGTTTCTTTTGTCGAACACCCCCAATAACCAACAATAATTTGGAAATTACGAGCATGTACTTTAGTAGGCTTTAATTTTTGATTTCTCGGTGTGTCACCGCAAGTAGTCACACAAGATCCATTACGAAAAAGTCTAATCGCGTAATGGAGTTTCAACACAGGCCGCTTTGGTGTATATTTTTAGTGATGAACAGATAAAACAGCGACATCCTACGATCGCTTTTTGACCTGACATTGCAGTAGGATAGACAAACTGAAGCGGATTTGCTCCTAATAAGTCCCCCATGCGGCCATGCTTGCTGACAAAGCATAATGAAAGTTTAAAAAGAAATTTTTGGAAATCGTTTTTGATTGCAGTGAAAACCTCGAGCAGCCTCTGTACAGCTGTTTCAACCCTGCCTGTGGCTTCATCAGCAGAGACATAACTCGATTTGCAACAATTTTTTTTAAACTTTCATTATGCTTTGACAGCAAGCATGGCCGCCTAGCATGGGGAACTTATTAGGAGCAAATCCGCTTCAGTTTGTCTATCCTACTGGTCAGGTCAAAAAGCGATCGTAGGATGTCGCTGTTTTATCTGTTCAGCACTATTACATCGCAAATACGAATAAATTGTACAAGTTGTTTTTGGTTTGCAGTGAGATTGTCGAGCTACGTCTCTGCTGATGAAGCCCCAAACAGGGCTGAAACAGCTGTACAGAGGCTGCTCGAGGTTTTCACTGCAATCAAAAACGATTTGCAACAATTTTTTTTAATCTTATCTTTATTCTTTTATCTTTTTTTAGTATCTACCAAGTTATTTTTAATTTTATGCAAAAAATGGGTCATCTTTGATCGTGTGTCAAATTGTCAATTTTAATGATACGGCAATCAACCTTGGACCAAAATATTTCTAAATCTCTCTACTTTCAAAATATTTATCATTTTTGAAAACCTAGCGACTATCAACAACATTATGATTCAGTTCGCATATTGTAAAATTAGTAATTTTTTCAAATGGAATACTCTGTATATTATAGTATATTTGGATATTCCTTTCTACAAGCTTTCCAACCATACTGTATTTTACGATCTTAAGATTTATAACTTGTGAGTTATAATCACTTCTCTTCAATCAACTTAAGGAACGTACTGTATAATATTTTTATTCGCCTCAAAAATATTGTATCTGCTGTATCATTCAAGAAATTTATCCAAACATTTTATTTTTGTTCAAATTAACAATTTCATTGTCATTGTTTTAGCGGTTGCAATAAAAATATGGAATAAAACAGGAACTGAACGATTTTCACTAAATAATTCCAATTACACTATGAGAACGAATGTTCAAATTCAAATATGTAATGCGATTTATTTTTTTTAAGTGAATATCTATTGTTCACTTTTTATTGTTCTTTATGTTTACAGTTACTTGTTGTAGTGTATTCAAAATGATATGTTTAATGATAATGAATTATTTCTCGTAGGTCTACAAAACGTAAATAACAAACCATTTACAATAAATGCTAGCATTCATAATAAAAATTTTACGTTTCAATTACATTCGGGAGCAGCCGTTTCAGCAATGTCTGACAAATTTTGGCAACTCAATATTAAAAATTGTGCTTTACTGAAATGCAGTCGTACTTTACATTTTTATAACGGTCAGGAAGCGATACCGTTAGGCAACCGTTAGTAAAGGAGACTGTGGTTTTAAAGATAATTGAAATTAACCTCCGGCCATAATAATTTTTATATCCGTATGGATATATCCATACGGATATAATTAATTTCAATTACCTAATCCATCCGTTAAAAAAAAAGAATTGAGGATCAACAAAAGTTTTTTTTTCGGTGGAAAAGAGCGATCTTCAAAATTTCAAATTGGAGAAAGAGTTATTGTAAGAGATTACCGCAATCCCAACAAACCGATCTGGATGCCAGGTAAAAAAAATAATTGGTAAATGTACGTTTATTGTAACAATTCCTAAATTAAATCTTGATTGGAAAAGGCATGCGAACCAAATTTTAAGATCAAATATTCACGGGCAATTACCAATTACCTCAGAAATAGATTTGCCGGTTTCAAACGAAATTGTTGAAACGGTGACAATAACGATCTTGCAATCGTACAATTGTACAGGGTAAACCAAAAAGAAATGTCAAACCTCCCGAGAGATATGCTCCTAATATGTAATAGGAATATTACGTTGTATTATTTACTATTTTCAGAAAATGTATTTACTTAAGATATGCTTTCGTTTTTTTTTGTCGGGGAGAATGCTGTAGAGTATTCGAAAATGCGCTCCTGTCCTGGTCACTTTTGTATTAGGTTCGGATGTGATCGATGTGGTATTATTGAGTTAATTATTAATTGTCGTTTGTGTGAAACATGAAGTATTCATTTCATTTAATTATGTTCTTGAAACTAAAAGTGCCTTAATTATTTGTTGTCCCTTATGCCCCCCTCCCTCCCGGACACAAAACTTGTTTATAGATTTTTGAAATCTGTGGTAGATACCCAACGGGGTATTACGTCATCAACTTGGTGTCGAATTGTATGCCTAACACTGAAGGAGTACCTAAAGTGAATACCAATCATCCTCGACAATTAATTCGATCATCTTTCAAACTCACGGCCGGCCCCCTTTCCACTTGGACCATTCTGAAATTTTAATGACTGTTTAAATTAAAGGTTTTAATTTCAGTCGCGAGTATGTTGTATGCCTCTGTAAACTGTAAAAATTTATGAAACTGTTTAATAAGAAGCAGTTTTTTAATTGGAGTTTAACTTTAAGCTCCGTTGACTAATTTTAAGCTCCTATGGAAACAATAATTGTCCTCCTGCCTAAGAGTATTACCTTTGTTGTTTTGATTTAAATTTCGTTTCGTAAAAATTTGTATTTATTTAATTTATTACCCGATTGATAATGACGACAAAATGACCATCATTTATACTTAAATGACCAAAATGACGGTACGATATTAAATGACCGTCATTTTACATCACTTGTCACCAGGGTTGGAAAAAAAATGTTTTTTTTTTTAAAAAGAACAAAACTTTTGTTTTTTTTTGTTTTGAACAGTTTTTTTTATTTAAAACATGTTTAAAATTGAGCCCAAATTAAACATATTTTAAACAAAAAAAAAACAGCTGTTTAAAACACTTTTAAATGTAAATTGCCCTTATAGCTCACAAAAAAAAGGTACATATTATTATTATTTGATATTTGTGTAAAATGATACGAAGAATTTATTCAAATTCGATCTCTAATTAAAAAAATAATTTTAGAAAAATTTTGTGCAAATCGTTTTTGATTGCAGTGAGAACCTCGAGCAGCCTCTGGACAGCTGTTTCAGCCCTGCTTGGGGCTTCTTCAGCAGAAACGTAGCTCGACATTCCCACTGCAGACCAAAAACGACTTGCCCAATTTATTCGCAAATGCGATGTAAGAATGATGAACATATAAAATAGCGACATCTTACTATCGCTTTTTGACCTAACATTGCAGTAGGATAGACAAATTGAAGCGGGATTTGCTCCTAATGAGTCTCCCATGCAAGGCGGCCATGCTTGCTGTTAAAGCATAATGAAAGATTTTAGAAAAATTTTGTGCAAATCGTTTTTGATTGCAGTGAGAACCTCGAGCAGCCTCTGGACAGCTGTTTCAGCCCTGCTTGGGGCTTCTTCAGCAGAAACGTAGCTCGACATTCCCACTGCAGACCAAAAACGACTTGCCCAATTTATTCGCAAATGCGATGTAAGAATGATGAACATATAAAGTAGCGACATCTTACTATCGCTTTTTGACCTAACATTTTTGGTCTGCAGTGGGAATGTCGAGCTACGTTTCTGCTGAAGAAGCCCCAAGCAGGGCTGAAACAGCTGTCCAGAGGCTGCTCGAGGTTCTCACTGCGATCAAAAACGATTTGCACAAAATTTTTCTAAAATCTTTCTTTATGCTTTGACAGCAAGCATGGCCGCCTTGCATGGGAGACTCATTAGGAGCAAATCCCGCTTCAATTTGTCTATCCTACTGGAATGTTAGGTCAAAAAGCGATAGTAAGATGTCGCTATTTTATATGTTCATCATTCTTACATCGCATTTGGAATAAATTGGGCAAGTCGTTTTTGGTCTGCAGTGGGAATGTCGAGCTACGTTTCTGCTGAAGAAGCCCCAAGCAGGGCTGAAACAGCTGTCCAGAGGCTGCTCGAGGTTCTCACTGCAATCAAAAACGATTTGCACAAAATTTTTCTAAAATCTTTCATTATGCTTTGACAGCAAGCATGGCCGCCTTGCATGGGAGACTCATTAGGAGCAAATCCCGCTTCAATTTGTCTATCCTACTGCAATGTTAGGTCAAAAAGCGATAGTAAGATGTCGCTATTTTATATGTTCATCATTCTTACATCGCATTTGCGAATAAATTGGGCAAGTCGTTTTTGGTCTGCAGTGGGAATGTCGAGCTACGTTTCTGCTGAAGAAGCCCCAAGCAGGGCTGAAACAGCTGTCCAGAGGCTGCTCGAGGTTCTCACTGCAATCAAAAACGATTTGCACAAAATTTTTCTAAAATCTTTCATTATGCTTTGACAGCAAGCATGGCCGCCTTGCATGGGAGACTCATTAGGAGAAAATCCCGGTTCAATTTGTCTATCCTACTGCAATGTTAGGTCAAAAAGCGATAGTAAGATGTCGCTATTTTATATGTTTAAAAAAATAATGTATGTACTTTGATAATAATTTAAGGCAGAGCTTGTTTTATTTAGGATCTACGGTGGCCGTGTTTTGAATGATTTTAAAGAAAGTATGAAGTATTTGGTATCAATACACTAAGAAAAACATTCCAATAAAAACTAGAATCAAGTACACTCCAAATAAGTACTTTTTTAAAATTACTTGATCGCATGAGAATTAAAATACGTGATTCGTGGCTTTCAAGATTTGAAAACAAAAATTCCAAATATGTAAAAATATGTAGGGTGTTTCATTCAAAATAACAAAGTTGATATTACGTCCGGCAAAACCGAAAGTCCAGTAGGTCTGAAAATTATCGAACATATGGCATTGGGACACACTATAGAAATTCAATGAAGACAAATGAAACGATAACGTTAAAATAGTTTAAACAGCGATATCCTACGATCGCTTTTTGACCTAACATTGCATTAGGATTGACAAATTGAAGCCAGTTTGCTACATAATAACTCATCCCGTAGCCCATAGTATGAACAGGGAAGTGGAGGACCCAGTATGTTTCAAATCTTAATAAAATAATAAAACATTAAATATTGAAAAGGTATTTTAACATTTTACAATATAATATTATTCTAGTGATCAGTAATAATTAATGAATCAATCTAATGCAATTCAAATTTAGTTCAAATCAGAGCTACAGTGTGGGCATCACATCATCAGCTCAGCCATGCATTGTCTACAATTATTAAAACAATTGATATGGGAATAAACTAAACATTAAAGTTAATCTGTGAGTGAAATACCGACCCTAAACAATTTGCTTCTGATTACACAGTATTACGTTGCAAAAATAAAACACTTATATCAAAAGTGTTCTTTTTTAGGTTAAAACTAAAAAAAAATAATTTAAAACATTAGCAAAAAAAACATGTTTAAAACAAACTAACTTACTTACTTAATTATATCAAAAGTGTTCCTTTTTAGCTTAAAATTACAAAAAATGAATTTAAAACATTAGCAAAAAAAAAAACATGTTTAAAACATTTTGTTTAAAACAGACGGTATGTTTTTAATCCGGGGTTTTAAACATGTTTTAAACACTATGTTTTAAACAGTTTGTTTTAAACTTTCCAACCCTGCTGGTCACATAATACAATTTGTAGCCAGATTGAACGAAAACATTTAAATTTCCCGCCTAATAGTTGAGGTGATCTAGATTATCCATACTAAATTCGTTCGTTGTTTTTGTTTCGTATGCAGAAGTTGTGTAACGTTTTCTTTTGTAAAAACAATAAAAACTTTTCTAAAACTGACGCTCAGTTTGTAACTTGAAACACGGTAATAGTATCAATTGTGTGTTTGCCAAAAATAAACAGAAAAGTTCTGAAACAACGCAGTTATCGGTTCGTTGTTTTACGTGTTGTGTACTTAAAAAGTTTCGTAATTCACTTCAGGCATTAAATTCTTTTCTCATAAATAATTTACGCGGCACATGTGCTACTAACATCGTAGATGAGTTTGTGTGCAAGGGTTCTACAGGCAAATTGAGAAACAAAAAATACGAGTACCGCTTTTTACGAACAGCTGACACATCAATTCTTGATGCACCGCATCTAGCTTAATTAAGTTTGTATGTTTACATCACAAGTATCGGATTCCAGTGTTGGGCAGTAATTGAATATAAAAAGTAATTGGTTACAAAAATACTCAATAATTATGAGTACTATGTGCTCGATTACAAATTTACTCACAATGGTTAAGTACAAAAGTAATTGATTTCGAAAATACTCAAAAATTATGAGTACAATGTAATCGATACAAATTTACTCACATTGCTTAAGTATAAAAGTAATTGAGTACAAAGTACTTAGGTAGTAGAAGTAATTGAGTTTTTTTGTAATCTGAAATTATGAGAACAAACATCATGGAGTACCAATAGAAATCCGTTATTCACGTCTAATAATATTCAGGCTTTTCCAAATGCTGTTAATTGTACGCTTTCCACGTGGTCTAAGCTTTAAAGTGAAAGAACTTAAATTTACTGTGGAAATTTTTATTTTAAAAATTTTTGTTGCAAATCGTTTTTGATTGCGGTGAATCTCTCGAACAAGATGTGTGTCGATGGTATTATACAGGTTTCTTCATAAGTAATGGAAACAGAAAAGAATCCAGAACCTAATATTGAGTTTTAACTTTTAATGCTAATTTAAATGGTTAAATCAAAAATTCGCTGTTTCTTGTTGTTTTGTGGTACGATTGAAAAATGTAAAATTTACCAACATTTTAAATGCAAATAACTTTTAATTTTTAAAGATATAAAAAAAATGATAGCTTTTTTGTTTGATTTTTAACATAGTGTTACGTTTCTAGGATTTAAATTAAATTTATTTAATCGAATGAAACACTTGGTAAAAAACTTAACCGTAATTTAATAATAATTACAATCTAATTTATTTGTAACAATTTATTTTATACACTAAGTCTAACTTCGACGATCGCTAATTAGAATTCCACTGACTCCTGAGTCAACCCCGGCCGATTTTATATTCTACGCTGCCTTCTCGTTTGTTCCATCTTCGACGATGCTGGAAACATCGAGTTTGTTCGGTAGACAGCCTGGCGGCGCGGCGACGCGACGTGTCGATGACGCACAATAAAGAACCGACTTCTTGACGTCTTCAGTGTGACGTAGTGGGCTAAGTGGCACGCCACAATAGATTATGGTTCCTTAATTAACAATTAAATCACATGAAAACTTCATAATAGCCAAACCACGAACTCAATTTTTTATATAACATGTGTCCCAAAAATCTTATAATCTAGACGCTCATGAGTTCATAAGAGATAACTCGAATTGTAATATTTGACTATTTGAAAACTGAATGTCTAATATTCAAATTATGCAAAAAATTAAAAATATTGGGCTTTATTTGATCCACCATATCAATTATTGGTTAATATTCAACTTACTTTTTACTGGTCGGAGGCGTCTGGATTACAAGACTTGCGATACATGTTCGATTATATTGTTTGAAATTGTTTATGTAATTTATACGAGTGTTCGATTGAAAAGTTCGATTTTTGAGAAAGAAAGTCGGGAAAATAAGCAAATGCGCTAACAGGCTTCCTAAATCAAACATAAAAATACGGTTTTTAAAGAAGATTAAAATTTCCGAAATCTTTCTTTATTTAAAGAATTGTATAAATCTTCATAATTTTAAACATTAGCATTAACATATAGATGTTCATTTGAGAACTAGCGGATGCAGCGTAAATTTTTATCCTATTTTGCCTTGGGAACATAAAATTCAATAATATTTGAGAACCCATAATATTTTTCTGTAGCTGAGAAAAAATGACATTGACAGTATGCACAGTTGGGTTTTCCTGTGGACTATTACGAATTTTTAAGTGATTTAATGAAGAAATCATAATCTAGTTTAAAGTTGAATAAAAAGTGTCCTTATCATATTTAGATATTGGAAATATCTATAGAATGCCATCGAAGATAAGGCACTTTGTACTTCTTTGTAGTTTGGAAGAACTTGCAAACATACAAACACTGCGAATTGCGAGACCCAGCGGACCAGCATTGTGCCGTTAAATAATGTTAAAGTGACAGAAGACGAAAAATTGAAACAGCGTACCATTACCTTTTACCTGTACCCATACTCATTTTATATGATTACTAATTACATGTACTCTGTATTCATTATTTATGATTACTGATTACATGTACTTTACTCATTCTCACTTTGTATGATTACTGATTACATAGACTTTACTCATATTAAGAGTATGATTACATAGTACTCGTAATCATGAGTATACTCATGAGTACAATTTGCCCAACTCTGTCGGATTCCTAACCTAAGTAATGTTAGCACACATGTGTAATACTATGGTTGCATACATATTGTGGCGTGCCACTCAGCCCACTACGTCACACTGAAAGCGTCAAGAAGTCGGTTCATTATTGTACGTCATCGGCACGCCGCGTCGTCGCGCCGCGGGCTATCTACCGAACAAACTCGATGTTTCCAGCATCGTCGAAGATGGAACAAACGAGAAGACAGCGTAGAATATAAAATCGGCCGAGGTTGACTCGGTTGACTCAGGAGTCAGTCGAATTCTAATTAGCGATTGTCGAAGTTAGACTTAGTGTATAAAATAAATTGTTACAAATAAATTAGATTGTAATCATTATTAAATTACGGCTAAGTTTTTTACCGTGTGTTATATTCGATTAAATTAATTAATTTAAACCCTAGAAACGTAACAATATAGTAGATAGCGTAACTCTATTGTACCATGTTCACGTTGCTGTAAACACGTATCAGTAAAATCAATCTACATCCTGTATGTTCTAATGTGAATTTTCACAAGTGGAATGAGAATGAGTTCGTCAAATGGTTTCGGCTAACAGAAGATGGTATGCAATATGTTTTAAACGAAGTAAGGCCAATGATTTCGCCACAGACTGACAGATATATTAGGTATGTTATTATTTACGTACATGTTCTGTTAATATTTGGATGTATTAAAGAAATCATACCATTATACCAGAGAAAATGCTACTTTTAACATAAGATTTTACGCCACCGGCAGCTTCTTACAAGTTGTAGGCGACTTTGCAAGAGTGGGTAAAGGTACTACAAGTTGAATTGAATTGAACAAAAGGGTCAGGCTATAGCACTGTTATATCCGCAACACGTCAAAACGTCTTTAAAGGATGACGAAAGTAATGCAGTCAGCTAGTGTTTTTACATCTGTGCCTTTGATTGTACACACATTAGGATTTTACCTCCAGGAGGAGAGGAATGTACAGACAATCTGCTGTGCTTCAGGTGCATTGCATGCATACAATTTCAAAATGGCGCTTTTGATGATGAAGTCCTGGTGGACGATAGTGGATATGGCATACGCAAGCATTTAATAACACCTTTAACTAATCCAACGACACCAGCAGAAACCTCCTTCAATGAATCGCAGATTCGAACAAGAAATTGAGAAATTGAGAGGGTATTTGAAGTGTGGTAAAATTCCCTACCCTCGCTTTTAGAATTAGATTGAAACCGTAGAAAATTGAATCAATTGTGATAGCAACAGCTGTTTTATAGAATATTGCCTGCCTTCTCAAGGAACTACTTCCACCATTAGCAGAAGAAGAAGTTGCTATTAATTTCGCTCATAACATTAACAATTTAGACAGACATAAGGTATAGTTCAATTAGGTACTAACAATAATAATACCTAAAAAAAATTGTTGCAAATCGTTTCTGATTGCAGTGAAAACCTCTAGCAGCCTCTGTACTGCTGTTTCAGCCCTGTTTGGGGCTTCTTCAGCAGAGACGTAGCTCGACATTCTCACTGCAAACAAAAACGACTTGTCTAATTTATTCGCAATTGCGATGTAATAGTAATAAACAGATAAAACAGCGACATCCTACGATCGCTTTTTGACCTGACATTGCAGTGGGATAAACAAATTGAAGCGGATTTGCTCCTAATAAGTCCTAATAAGTGTTGAACGCGGCGGAGATCAATTTAAAAATATTTTGAAAACTCATTATTTCTTTTTGTTTAATTAGTATTCTTTTGTGAGATTATAAGAGAATTTCTATTATTAGCCGTATTAATAATAATAATAATAATAATGTCTTTATTAATACTGCATATTACATTATGTAATAACATTAAGTTAAAGACAGGGCGAATTTCAGTCTCCTCGCCAAAGTAGGAGACTGCTCTTCCAACTAACCCTGTTAGAAATAGTTTAAAACTAAATAAATTAAAAATATGGCAGCGAAATTAAAAGAAAACAAAACAGATAAATACATTTCTTTAAATAATGGGAAAGTATCAATTCAGCATATTTATGCTATTATGTTCATATAATATAAGAAAATAAAGAACATTTTATTTACATTAAGAGAAAAAAAATATATATATATATATATATATTTATATATATATTTGAAGAAATGTGGTAGTAACGACCAACTAGTTGAAGAACAACTTGTATTATAAATAACGGGGTTTTGGTCAATTTAAATGAACAACGTTTTCCTCCTTGTTCACTCTTTTATTTATATCGATATTTCGGAGCTGTTTTTCTCCTTCATCAGGATCTAAAAGTTGTACAATGCACAAAATTCTTATGTGAAAATGATTGAATTACTTACAGAAATAGTGAGGTTAAGTGAGGATGAGCTCTTAATGTAACACATTGCATGTGACTTCTATTTTCAGAGTACATACGAATAGCCAGGTAAGTAAAACATTTTAAACAAACTGTTCTACGTTAAAAGTTAAAATTGTAAAAGGACGAAGCACAAAATAAAATGAAACACAAATTACACGACAAAAACCTACAAATTTTACGCAGTCTTATGATAGAAAATGCATATCCTGTACCACTTGTGAATAAATTAATTTTCACCACACCTAATCAACCCCCTATATTAACAGCCAATAACACTCAACAAAATCAAATTATTACTTACAGATACCTGCCCTTTATACAACAAATAACTCACAAAATAACTGAAATTATCCAATCAAACAATATCAATATTACTATAGCTTCAAGTAGCCCCATGTGTATCAATAATATTATGACTAAATGTAAAGACAAAATAGAACTTTTAGACAATAGTGACGTCATTTATAAAATACCTTGCAGCAATTGTAATGAGGTGTACATTGGTCAAACTTCACAAAAATCAAAAATAAGAATCACTCAGCATAAAAGGGACACCAAAATCAAAAGTAAAAATAACTCTTGTGCACTGGCTGCTCACGCCTCTAATAAAAAACACACAATTAATTATGATGAAATAAAAGTCTTAACCAATGAACAGAATCAAAACAATAGAATTTTTCTAGAAATGCTTTATATACAACAAGAACCTAAAGCCATGAATGCGAAATCTGACATTAAACATTTAAGCAACATGTACTCCTATTTGCTTCACTTACACAACAAAATTCACTTACCTTAAGTATAAAAATTTTTTTTTTTTGAATTTACCGCGCTTTCATTCATTCTTTGTCACTAGATTTAGGGACTTTTACATTGTCAAGTAGAATAAGTAAGACAGCTTAAGTCCGCCATTGTACACTAATGCTTAAAAGTTTCGAAATGAAAAGCAATAAAATCGTTCGAATTTGAACCTTATTGAAACGGGCCTAATATATTTCGAACCTTAAGGAACAGAGACACTTTCTCCGCACCCCGATAGGAGGGTTGTTTACTTAGGTCCTATTAAACCCCGGCCGGTGCAGATGTTTAAGGTTTGTTGAATTTCGTTGCCAGTATTTGGTTCCGAGTATTTATTGAGGCGACGCGCGGTTGCGAACGCCGCGACGCGGTGGCGAATTTGTTTGTTCTCTTTTGCTTTAACTTAAAAATTGAACAAAAAATGTTTTTTTTTTTAATTAGAATATTTTATATTGTTAAATAACAGGATTTCAGATCATATTATAAAGATATATAAATGTTAAATTGCTATAAAGGATCGACGATGTTAATTAATCTGAAAAATTATAATTATACCAAATTTCTGCCTTTATACACTTCTGGTTTGTTTGACTTCACAAAAATTTTATTCGTTTGTAGTTTGTGTATGTTTTTCTGTGGGTTCTAAAATTTTCATTACGAGAAATACATAAATAGATTTTTAGTAAATATGAAATACAGGATGATTTATTAGCTCACCGACAAGCTTTGCCATACGGAAAGCTCACATAATTTTAAGAAAATAACAACAATTAGGACATATGTTCGACTTTATTTATTTTTAAGTAAATAGAAGACCTCACAATTTTGATTCTAGTTATTTTGTTCCGTTCCTCTGTACAGCAGTTTCAGTCCTATTTGGGGCTTCGTCAGCAGAAGCGATCGCAGGATGTCGCTATTTAAGCGGTTTCTATTATGTTATTTAAGCATTTCCGTTATATTTTACATTTTTTCACGTCATCTTTATTTTATAAATGTTAATATATTGATATTTTCAATTCAATTTTATCATACACGTCTTATTCACATGTCAAGAAACCTATTCATGTAAAATATTTTCGACATCAAGAAAAATTATGTTTAATTTTACCGAACCTCTGTTTTATGATACCCTTTTGTTCTTTGTGATAAAGAGATATCACGTATAAAAACCTATGACTTTTATGCTGTTATGTTTTTCTGCGGATCCTAAAATGAAGCATCTATACATACCGTGACTTATTTTATTAACTCTAAACATAAAAGGTAAATATAATCTAGAAGTTAAGAGAAAATGATTAAATCGTATAACATTTATTTTGTGAAAATATGTGAATGATTTTTGAGTATTTGAAAAAATATATAGAATGAGCTAGATTATTTAAATTTGTTTCTTATTATAATAATATAAATGCTAAGAAGTTCTGCTCAACAAAGCTATTAATTAGTTGCAAAACATATGTGTATTTAATGAAACTAGAAAGTTAAATTTAATTAACGAAAAATAACAGATTTTATTTTATTGACTTATTTCATTTCAATTGCCGAAGTTTCAGAAATTTTAATTTCATAATGCACACATTATTTACTACACATGTTATAATATTTAGAAAATAAATTTTGTTAAATTTCTTATCCATCCAACTACAATGAAAGTCTCTCTAGCAGATTATTCAAGTTGGTTGAATAAGTTCGCATCTGTGTTAAATCGCTGTGTTTGCGATGACCGGTTTTATTATCGGGGTAGCAAGTACGGTTGTAAAAGCTATAAGGTTCATAATTGCAAAGCATAAAATTTCTTACTGCCAGTGGCATGTCTCGTACTCCGAAAACTTTATAGCAGAAGTTTACACGCCACGTCCTCAACGATTTCAAACGTTTTAACTTTTCATTTTATTTTGTGCTTCGTCCTTTTACAATTTTAACTTTTAACGTAGAACAGTTTGTTTAAAATGTTTTACTTACCTGGCTATTCGTATGTACTCTGAAAATAGAAGTCACGTGCAATGTGTTACATTAAGAGCTCATCCTCACTTAACCTCACTATTTCTGTAAGTAATTCAATCATTTTCACATAAGAATTTTGTGCATTGTACAACTTTTAGATCCTGATGAAGGAGAAAAACAGCTCCGAAATATCGATATAAATAAAAGAGTGAACAAGGAGGAACACGTTGTTCATTTAAATTGACCGAAACCCCGTTATCTATAATACAAATATATATATATATATATATATATATATATATATATTAATCCGTAGGCTTCCGCGGGTGTTGAATGTTGTAGTATTCTTCCGGGTAGTCCTCCGCGTTGAGTTCTCTAAAGAACTATTTGTCTTCTGACAACGTTTCGGCAAGGTCTCACTTGCCATCTTCAGGTCTTCGCTGCTGCTTGCCTGCTTCTGCTCCTCGTCGTTACTCGAGTCACAGTGGCTTCTGGTCGCGCTGGTGGTGGTTTAAGTACCGTGTTGCGGTCACGCGTCGTTACGCTTGGTGGTTTTTCCGCTTGACTTCTTGTTGTTGGTTGACCAACAACCAACAACAAGAAGTCAAGCGGAAAAACCACCAAGCGTAACGACGCGTGACCGCAACACGGTACTTAAACCACCACCAGCGCGACCAGAAGCCACTGTGACTCGAGTAACGACGAGGAGCAGAAGCAGGCAAGCAGCAGCGAAGACCTGAAGATGGCAAGTGAGACCTTGCCGAAACGTTGTCAGAAGACAAATAGTTCTTTAGAGAACTCAACGCGGAGGACTACCCGGAAGAATACTACAACATATATATATATATATACAGCCTGTAATCAAATAAGTTTCACACATATTAAAACTGTAAGTTCTTTAACACTTAAGAAAGTGATTTCTGCAAATATGAATTTTATTGGTGAAAAATTAAAGAAATTAAAACCCTCCCAGAGCCCGGAAACTTTTTGTTTGAAAACCTCTGACTGGCCGTGTATCAGTTTCTACAAGCGCATCATAAAACGTCGTAAAACAATAAAGCGTCATCGAACTGAAGGGCACTGGGTTAAAATCTTCGCTTATGTAATTCCATAACGGAATAGAATTATAATGTCCATCGCGTTGCTTATTAAATTAATCAATTTTCTCAATTTTCACGTAATTGTTAATAGTTTTCTGCTCACAAATTATATATATATATATATATATATATATATATATATATATATATATAATAGAATTATAAATGTCCATCGCGTTGCTTATTAATAGAGACCGGATTTATAAGTTTTTACAAGTTTTTTACGCTAACATACCTAAACTTGGCGTTTTGTATTTATATGTTTGTCGATTAGAGAAGCCCAAAAATGGTAGTTTTATTTCGCATATAACTTAATATTTTAGACTTTTAGCGCATATTTATTTATTTATCCATATATTGATATAAATAACATTATAATTCCATATACGGTCAATATTCAAGTCTGCAGCTTTTCCAAGAAGTAATATATTCTCCTCAACGTCTGTCCACTTTATTTTACGATTTCCCGGAATGTGATTTTCTCGGAATCTGTAGCGACTCAGGCACTCGCACTTGCATTTTGCACTTATGTTTTGCATTTCAGTTTGAGATAAGAACTCCGTGAATGCGTGTGACTAGTGACTAGTGTATTTATCAACGCGAATTAGTTGTTATTTTCTTACTTAATTTAAAGACGAAATAAATTCAGTGCTTATCCTTTCAAAATGCCGAAAGTAGCATCCTCTTGATCCGAGCTATTGAAAAAAAAAATGGATTAAAGCATCTAAACATCTAACTACACATGGAAAAGTTATTTTTTGCAACGTATGCTCAAAACAGGTAGATACCTTACAAATTCTCTTAAAAATCACATTTTCATTTTGACAATATTTTAAGGTGTCGTCAGACCAAAAGTACCAGATTGATCAACATTTGGCTACAAACCTCCATAAGGAATCGGAGAAAAGATGTGTGTCTAACTTTAGGCAGTCTTTTATTTCTTCAACAGCTAGTAACTCACAAGGCAGTGACACAGGAAATGAATTCTTTTTAGACTTGTGCAGTGCTATGGCAGAGTCAAACATTCCTTGGCATAAACTTAAGCAACCAAGTTTTCGAACTTTTTTGGAAAAACACTGCAATCGTCATATTCCAAATGAATCGACTTTGCGGAAAAACTATCTAAGTGTATGCTACCAGCAACGGATGAAGAAAATAAGAGAGAAGCTTAACGACAACAATATTAATATAGTAGTTGATGAAACGACAGATGCCTGCGGTCGTTATGTAGCAAATATGTTAGCAGGAATATTAAGCAACACAGTTGCACCAATATCTTATTTGGTAAATAGTGCAGTTTTGGAAAAAACAAATCATTCAACGATCGCACGTTTTATTAACGACAGCTTGACACTTTTATATGCACCTAATAAAGTTAAATCGGAAAATATATTACTAATGGTGTCTGATGCAGCAGCCTACATGATAAAAGCAGGACAGGCTTTACAGGTGTTTTACCCAAATTTGATGCACTTCACTTGTATGGCTCACGCAATGAATAGGCTCGCTGAATTGGTGCGACTAGAATACCCAACAGTAAATAAGTTGATCAATAACGGAAAAAAGGCGTTTCTTAAAGCCCCACTGCGTATACAACACTATAAAGAATTAGCTGCTGACCTGACAATTAAAGGAAATTTTCTTAGAATTGGATGATTCCAATTCAGCGGCTTTAAGAATTTGTAAGGAATGCATGTCGAACACAAACATCGGGAATCAATTAGCATTCATTAAGACTCATTTTTCGGTTTTAATATCCACCATTAAAAAGTTGGAATCATACCAGACGGCTCTATTAGATTCTTTTGAAGTGGTCGATGATGCAATTGAAAGTGTAAAATCAATTCCAGGGGAGATAGGAGAGAAGTTAATGGCAAAATTAGACAAAGTTCTATTACGTAATCCTGACTACAATAAAATGAGGAAAATCTGTTTAGTTTTAAAAGGTCAAAGTGAAGAGGATTTGGACATGGACCCCAAAGATGTAGCATCCATGAAATTTGCGCCCATTACTTCATGCGATGTCGAGCGTTCGTTTTCCTCTTATAAAAATATTTTGACAGACAGACAACAAAATTTTACCCCAAATAATTAAATCAACTGTTGATTATATTTTGTAATCCTACTATTTAAGTGTTAAGTGTTAAAATTACTTATATGAAACAATTTATGTTTTTATTATTCTAAAGTATAAGTAAAATAAAATTTTTATCGCATATAATATCCATATTTTGATCTGTTTTAATCGCATAAAAAAAACTTATTTTCCACTTTTTTAGCACATATAAATCCGGTCTTTACTTATTAAATTAATCAATTTTCTCAATTTTCACGTAATTGTTAATAGTTTTCTGCTCACAAAACTGTAAAAATAAATAAAAATTAGAAATTCCATTTTCTAAAATTATTTTACTAATTCATACGTATTCATCGAGTACTTTATATGGTGGTCGTCAATAAACTGCATTGTTATTTCTTTATTGCGCAAAATGTTTAAGAATGTCTTTTCTTTCTGGAAAATTATTATTGAATGCAGTCTTCGCTTTTATTATTTTGTGGAACCAAGACAATAAAGCGTCATCGCACTCGAACTACGAAGAAACGTATTCGTTAGTGGAAATAATTAACAAAGCGACAATCAATCAGAGCGACTAATAATTTTTTGAAATTACTTTAATACGCGAAATTAGCACTGTAAATCATGTGTACTATTGGTTTACAAAGACCAGGACGTCAATATCTAATTATTGTCGATTTTCTAATGACACAGATTTAATTCCGATCAATGCAAGCAGATTTAAATTGTTCTCCTTTAATTATAATGCACACACGGGGCACGACCGAGAGGTTGAACTGTCGTCTTTAATGGGTCGGTGATTCTATTTTATTGTGTTCCCATAAAGCTTTTAAAATGCGATCAAGCAATTGACCTTGAATTTTGCTGGAATTTTGTTTTATAACGTTGTTTTTGTGCACGGCCGACCAAAAGTTCTCAAACAAAAGAGTCAATACTCCACTAGGTCATTTTTTTATTTTTGAGCTAGACTTTTGGTAGTTGCAGCATTAATTCTCTTACATGATGAGCAACTTACGGTATTAATATGTGAAACTAATTTGATTACACCCTGTATATATATATATATACTTATTAACCTATCAGTGTGACACCCTGCACGATGGATGTAAATTTGACACCCAATTTATACACTATGAATAAATTCCATATAAAGTGGCACATATATATAAAGTAGCAAAACAACACCCCTTTATATACAATTATTATTCACGTAATTTCGTACTGGCACCCTGCGCGGTTGCCATTCTATTACGTGTCATATTGCCATTTTTTAACAACATGTATTTGTATAATACAAGCAGAGTAATATGTGACCACATTTAAATATTTTAAATTCGGAGATATGATATTTACTTAATATTTATAAAGTAATAATAATATTTATTTAATATTTATAAAGTAATAGTTACACAGGGGTAAAAAATTTTGGATCAACACAATGTCTTTCCTAAATAATTCTTCGTTCTTAGGCCCAGTCTTCCCATTCCCTCTATACAATTATCTATCAGATAATATCTTCTGGGAAAGTACTGTCATTTTCAGATAAGATCGTTGAAAACCATTGTTAATATTACCTGGTAGATAAATTGATAAAGATGTGGAAAGACGGTTTTATTAAGGTAAGTAATTAATTATATCTATCCCTTTATGTATTTATTTATATTACAACTCCTTTTTCACAGCTGGAAGGACAAACACCAGTTTACTCATATGTTGCTATCGGGACTTGCTTCATGAAGAAGATAAACAAACTTTTAGATCGAGTAAAATTATACTGATCACTGATGATTTTAGAGAAGTTTTGCGTACAAATTTTGATGATTCAATTTTGAATTTAATCATTTCAATAATAAATAATAAAATTTTGAAGCATTAAAAAAATGCTAGAAATATCAACACTGATTTTCTTAGTAACTTGATATTATATTTTATTCCAATAATTTTAATAATAATTTCACAGAGATTCAAACTTCCTTTGCAAGACTACTAAGAAAATCATTGGTATAGGTTTTTGTTGTGTAGGTTACAGAAGTTATTTCAATATGCGCGCTTTTCAATAAAAGATTTATTTTACCAAATATTAACACAAAAAATAATTCAAATAATATAATTTTATGTAAGTGGTAAAAAAGCAAATTATAAAAAACTTAAACACTATTTTAATCGATATTCATTAAAAATAAAAGTTTTAACTCAAACCCAACCAACACCTTCAAACTGTTTGGTGAATTTTTTTAAAAAGTCTTCACATTGATTCTTCCTCAGAGCTTTCTTATCTTTCACATTCTTTTTAAAATATTCGAGCATTATTTTTTTTTGTTGTTTACTCCATTTTTGTCTACAACCTAGAAAATAATATTTACATTAATTTCAGCTCGGTATGTAAAAGAAAGTTTCTTTTACTCTTATTTTTGGAAGAAGTTTTTGTATGACTATTAGGAGTTCTTGGGTTTTCCAAATTACTTTCAATACCTAGAAACAGAGTTTCCTTTATGGGAAAAAAAACATATTTAGAACCTACCAGGGTTAGACTTTTCAATATGTTGGTCATTATTACCACCGGATATATTATCTATAGGAGCACCTAAATAATACCAGATATATTGGCAAAAAAGTAGTATTATTCAAATAATTCAAATGAAACTTACAGATATCAAAAATTTCGTCGTAATTAATATCAGTTACATTATTTTCGACTGTATTGGTCGCAGAAGTACCTAAACAAAAGAAGAAGTCATTAGTATTCAAACAATACTTAAATATTCCGACTATTGCCTTGAAGATCTCTTGGATGAATTTCCAGATCAGCCTCTTCCGCATTTAGATCTTCAATATTTTCCATATCAATATCTATCTCTTCTAAACTCTTGTTCTTAAATTGAGCCACGTTACCTGTTTCCATTAATTGAAGAATTTTAGATACTTTTGCTACTTGGTAAACGTCTTGAGGTAACCTAAATATATTTTAATGGTTATAATTAAAATAGGAGAGGGAAACGTGGATATAATACATACTTGTAAAAGGTTTCATGAGTTTTTGAAGTGTGTCCCATAAATTTGGCCAATTGGTCTATTTCGTTACTTTTTAAGCTAAGCACTTGACTTACTGTGGCAATGTGTTTTCTTAAACGACATGATGTGAGTAGTTCTGGATTTTTAGCTCCACATTGTCTTGCATATTTTCTGATAACTGAGCATCCATCTATCCATTTTATCGATTTAGGATATGTGAAAAAATAAGTATTGGCATGCGTGAACCATGTGGTGGTTGTTCTGAGATTATGTATCATCGCAAAATATTTTTGAATATTTTTCGGAATAAGAACAGTTACTGCTCTGCTGCCTTTGCCAATTGAAACAATTCTTTTGTAATGTTGAGTTAAAATTTTTTTCATTTTCTGAAAGAGATGTAGTCATTTCTGCTTGAACCGTAGCGTGTGAGGTGTTGATTTGTTCGTTATAGGAATTCAAATCCAAATATTGAATGTCTCCAACTCTTTTTCTATTATGTAGTATTGCTAAAACAAGAGTAGTTTCAACTAGTGTTCTATACGAAACCACTGATTTTGATATTTTTAATTGATTGTATGAGTTTTCTGCGATATTTTCGGTAGCCTTTTTTAATTTTATAATATCCTCGGTTATTGGAAGAAGTTTAGGTTTTGTTGCAGCTTTTTCATTTAAATCCTTTAAAGCCAAGCTTCCTATTTCCGTAGTCCATTGAGACTCTACAATTTTTTTAAATCTTTCTAATTCCGTTAACGTATTTTCAATGTTCGATACTGGTAAAGGTATTTTCTTTCTTAAAACTAGCTTTACGGCTAACTCTGTAATTTTTTTTAACGTTGTTCCAAAATGTAATGCTAAAGATGCTGCTCCAAAACTTCTTTTTTCTACATCATACCTGGACATTCTTTTTGTTGCTTCAATTGCATCGTCAAAATTTTCAGGTTTTAAAATAGAGAGCATGTCACTATAACTTCCAAGATGCCTCATTTCAAGTAAAAATTTACCACATTCACGTAATTTATTTGATATATGATAAAGTATACGGTTATTTTTGTTTTTCTTAAGCAAATCTTCTCCATAAAAAATAAGAAGAATTTCATCAATTACGGTTGAAGTAATAACATCAGCTTGCATTTTGCTAAATATTTCCTTTTTAACAGCCAACTTATTCAAAATTTCTCCATATTTCTTCTGAGACACAGAGTAATTAGAGACCTGATTAATGGGCGTTCTTGTTTGGTTTCATCAGATTCTGATATTTTAGCATAACATTTTTTTATATGTCGACTTAGAGAAAGACGCTTGTAGTAACCTTTGCAATGCATGCAAATTGCATAATCGCTATCGTTTATTTCGATTATGTTTTGGCGTTTCTTGGGTATTATATGTCCTCTAAGAGCAGATTCTAAATTTCCCGCATTTCGTAGTAATGTAAGTCGCTTCTTTCTTTCCACGCTTTTTGTTTCAAATGAGAATATTTCTCTGACTTCATTTTCCTGAGCATGTTGTCTCTCAAGATGCCTTGCGAAATGCTTTGAAACTATTTCACTATCGCAAAACTTGCATATGGTTTTTTTATATTTATTTTCAATAAAAAACTCAGAATTGAAGTTATCGGATTTCTAAAAAAATTGTTTAAGATATAATGACACTCAATTGCACTACCGTTTAATAGTTTCGTTAGGAATGAAATACAAACATAAATTATCAAGAGTAAAGATATGATTTTTTTAAACTAAAAAGCATAAGTTGTTCGGAGTAAAAAAGGACTTTTTTCAAACTACAAAAAAAGAGATAATTTCTTTTTTAATTTTATTTTTAATTATATTCAAAAATCAGGAAAACTACAAAATACGTCATTTAAATTAGCAAAATGTGTGCGATTGTGAACAGTTTTAATGATATTTTAATTTTCCACATTTCTACTTACAATTATATATTTTGTAATTTTCTAGATTCATTAAGCCGGATATAGATGATTATATTTTTTATTTTTCAATAAAAATAAATAAATAAAACGAGTACTTTTCATTGCACAAAAATCGACTTCAATTAAAATTTCTGCGGGAGAAGGACGTTTATTAGCATTTTAGTGACATCTGATAAAGAAATTTTTTATATCCAAACAGGGTTATGAAAATTAAAACTACCTGAGCATTGTTAGTTTTTTTGCGCGAAGGCTTGGTTTTACTTATTTCTGTTGTATCATCCCTACGCCAAAAACATTTATGTAGTATTTTAATTACTTCATCATCGAATATATTATTTCCCTACAAAAAAAATCCTATATCTTCGATATTTGTTTTTAGTTTATACATACTCTGAAATCGTTATCAAATTCAAAAGTTAGCGGAACATAATTTTCTTTGTTGTTATAATAATCATGCTTCAAGTCCAGGTTTAGATTTATATCTTCGTACTGAAATGTTTAAATATTATTTTAAAAAAAAGTAGTCGTTATTCAAGGCGGTAGTCAAATGATTTGTTTGATTTGTTTGAGTTACAAGCTTTCGAAAAGGTTTACTTGTTGCTTCAGGGCTGCTATAATGTTTTAAGATGCTTACATTCAACATTGTGATTTTAAAAATAATGTAAATGTTCCAAAACATTAAACATCCTTGAAGAAGAAAATATACCTTTTCTTAGCTTGATAACAGAATGAACTAAGATCTTTTGTCTGCCACATTCCAAGGTTCCACTTGGATCAAAAACACACTCATTTTAAAGAATTAGAATAAACTAATATCTGTTGACTAAGTACAGTAAAAGTAACTTACAGTTATTTTAATGGGATCCTCCGCTATAAATTCTTGACTATTTGGTGCAGCCTTAACATAAATAAAATGTGTTGATGTGTTGTAACTAATAACTATTTTTCAAATAACAAAAATTCGCTTACTCTAAGAAAACTTTAAACAAATTATTTATTTTTTGCTCTAAAGAAACTATTAATTCTTAGCGAAAGTTAAGCAAATTAAAAAAAAATGCATAATTTGTTTTGGACCGAATTCCTATTATATGAAAAATAGAAAACATTTGCCAATGTCGATACTCCTTGAATAATTGTAATTAATAATTTTTAGGATTAAGTCTCTAACAATGATCTTGACAAAGATTGCAAGTATTTTTATTTATTCATCATTATCCATCATCATCGGTCATCAATATTCGTCATCATTACAATCAGTCACTAGAATCATCCGAGATCATTATCCATCATCGCAATCATCCGATATCATTACATCCATCATTACCGTCATCATCATCTGTTATCGTCAACTGTCGTCATTATCCGTTATTGTCATTCATTATCATTTGTAATCGTCATCTAATATCGTCATCGTCACCGTTATCTGCCATCATCTGTCTTATTCATCTGTAATCTTCATCTATCATCATCATCATCCATTGTCATCATACATCATCATCGGTCGTCATCATCGGTCGTTACCGTTAGCCATTTTCATACATTATCATGATCCGTCATTACCGTTAGTCATTTTCATACATTATCATCATCCGTCATCTTTATTCGTCATCGTCATCCGTCATATCCACCTGTCATTTCCGTCCGTCGTCATCATCCATCATTGTCATTTTCATATGTCAACTTCAGCCGTCATGTCATTGTCATCCGTAGTCATATTCGTCCTTATCTTTATAATATTACCCTTTTGTAGTTCATAAAAGTAGATTTATATAAAATGTACATTGCATACTCACTGCCAATGATTCTTGTTCGGATTCATTAGTCACCTAACGAAAAAGTAGATTATTTTTTATTGCATATAATAATCAAAATTGTTTACATTTTCAGACGTATTACTGTCAACTGATGGAGGAATATAAGTCGAATCACTAAAACTATCATCGCTGTAAATAGAAGGCTCTTCATTGTCCTCTTTGCAATCTAGAAAATTAAGCGATTTCATTTTCTTTTTCGAAACTGTCATAGCTCAAATTTCATTGCGGTGAAAGTAAAATTGCCCAAAAATTATTTTTGGAAGTTAAATGAAACATTTAAATCAAACATTTAAAACTTGCTTAATTTTTAAAGAAAAATTTCTTACGTACCTTCAAGAGCTAAACTTAATATTTTTCTTGTTCTGGAATTCATTTTTAAGAACTAAAACTGACGTGCCAAATTGAAACGGTTGGGATTACTTAACGGGCACGTCGTTAGTAGTCAGTATATTTTAAACTGCTGCGTACGATGTTACGATTAGTACCCAATAACTTGATATGACAAGAAAATCGCTAATCCGTTACGGTTTACCAACCGACACTTTCCTATTCCAACGTGGAAAATGTACGAAAGCACGCGTTTGTGTCTTCGCTATGTTGCCAAATTTCGAACATCTGCTTGGGTGTCACTAAATCGGGTAATTACCGTCGTGTATAAATAAGATTGTATAAAACCTACTCGCCCTCTGGTGAGAAAACCTTGAACCGATGGCATATGTCCGGGATCAAAAATTGTGAATTTAGCACCCACACGAAAATCCGTTTTTTGAATCTAGGTGACGCCACAACCCTATAGCGATGATTTACAAGTGAAAACCAAGTGGCACCCGCGAGTGTGTGTCAGAATGCATATACGGGTGCCATTTTTGCAAGCAATATGCAATTATGGTGCCGGAATGACAAATTATATATATATATATATACATATATATTTTCGGAGATTTCGGGCTTCGTAATTTTCACGTGTATAAAAGTGTTATTTTGATTCCTATACGTTAGAGAGCGCTTCCTGTGACTTTTTGATTTGGCGGGTAAAGTCGGTATATATCGCAAAATATACACGTTTAGTTCAAAAAAATTCCAGGTAGAGGGCGCTCCGTCGCGATCTGTATATCCGTATATACACTGTAGAGGTTTTACCGATATTACCCGCCCCAATACTTTTTTAGTATAATACGAGTCCCGTCAGTATGACAACAGCGCATCTATAGGTGCGTTTAGATTTGAGCACGCACGCACTGATCCTCCGCGAACGCTGAAGTGTAAACGACTATGCGCGCACGCTCACGTTGTGTTTTCCTGTGCGCGAACAACCGCGAGCTCGAATAGCCGTAAATATGATTCCCTTTGGTGTATTTAGACGAGCCCGCACGCACTGATCCACCGCGAATGCTCAAGTGTAAACGGCTATGCGCGCACGCACATCATGCGCGAATGGCTGGCAGAGCGAGCCGCTTGGTGTCGGTCTCGGGTACGTGCTCAAAGGAATTAATTGCTTCACGCATGAATGCGTAGTTTGAACGAGAAAAAAGTCGCATATTGAAAGCCACGCGACACAGTCCTCGCAGAAAAGGTTTCTGAATTTTCAGTTAGCCATGGAATGAACCAATAAAACAGCTTCGTTGCTTTGCAAGATTATGAAAAACTGCCTATTTTATGGAATGTGAAGCACGCAAAATATTATTTTTAAAAAATGACCTACCAGGAGCTTGTGAACAAATTAAATATTGAAAATTTAGACAGTGCGGAAGCACAAAAAAAGATAAAATGTTTCTTGGAGCGATTTTAGTCATTGTAGTAAAATTTTTGAATTACTTATGACAACTCTCTGACACTAAATAATAAGTAGAGTAATTTATTTTGTCTCTTATAAAAATTAGGCGTTTGCCACGAAAGTCGATGTCTCGTTCGAATTTCTTTTTTTTATTAAAATATAAATTACAATTATACAGCCGCTGCTATTTTGTCGTCCGTTGTGTGCGCGAACAACTGGATCAGCCCATGCGCCAGAAAATAAATGCTGGTGAGCGCGAACGAATGCCGTGCGCGTATGCTCAGCTCGTTCGTGCTCAAATCTAAACGCACCTTTATGATTTCAGTAATAAGCTCGCGGTGCAATCTCACGTTCGGTCGGGAGGTAGTAATTGATGCGTACCTAATAATATATTTCAAAAATATGTTTGATCTAACCGCAGATTAATTACTTTCTTAATATACTCTTAAAGCTCTTATTAGTGTGCCTTTTTTACTTTAAATTAATTAGAATAATTAAGATTGGTAAACATCGAATTTAAATAAAACCGTTTTAATAAATTTTTTTTAAAATTTTTTATCAAAATAAAACACCATCGTAATCAAAAAAAAAAAAAACCTATAGGTACTCAATTTTTTTGTTGATTGAAGCGTGCTTCAAAAGGAACTTTTGCCAAAAATTGTTTTGACAAAGACAAATTGGATGGACAACAGTTGACGCACAAGCGTTCTTTCTTGCGAAGGACAGACATGACCTACCTTACAACCAGGATTTATGAGTTTATTCATTCGTGAATAGCAGATAAGACTATCAAGCAAGCCCAGCAGGGACATTTAAATCCCAACCAGCGCTTCTCAAACAATTTTGTTCAAAATTAAAAAATATTTTTATCGAGATTATTATGGTTTTCTTCCCCATGGTTATGTAACCAATTTTGTTTCTTTCCTTGAGTGCAGTTTGTTGTTTTAATTAATGACATAAGTTTAGTAACACCCTGTATATAGGTGGTAAGAAATGACTTCCAGCACATAGAAAAGGCTACCTAGCTTCCGAGTGTTTCCCTTTGTATATTCATATAAATTTATGACATTCGTAATTAGGGGTGCTTCCTAAATCCGAATGTCAAAAGAGGGGACAAGATTGTTATCTTTTGTAGGGTTGTATATACAGCATACAAAACAAGCTGATACGTCGTTGCCACTTCTTGCGAGGATGCCAAACCTCTGGAAGTCACTAGTATACTTTTCCTCTTTAGTTGTACTATCATTGCCGAACGAAAGTTAAATATTTATTTTCAGTCTGGAATAAATTACGTAACGGCACGTGACTTATGATTAACTCTATACCATTTTATCCGAATTGGCAATTTAATGGTAACATTCATACAGTCCAGTTCAGTTTTATAGTTCTGTGTCTTACCTACCCATACATAACCGAAAATGATTTATATCATTACGCTTTTGATTTTGATGTGCAAGTGCAAGGTGCAAGTTCACGGCATTGATTACCTTCCCTGCACGGAGGGTGTTGACGCTGCTGGCATGCAAATGGCAGGTCGATTATTAGGGGATTCCTGCCCACCGGGCTATCGTCTTATGGATTATTTTCCTGCCACACAAACCGGTCGAAATCCCCATCGGTGGATTGGGCATTATCAACGCGTGGACAATGTCTACAATCAAGATTGTGCATATCTGACCGACGTTAGAACATCTTTTAAACGAGACTGTCCGGCCGGCTGTGAAATTAGCCAAGTCCTCGTCTCTGCTGCATCAAACCGGCAATTTCTTCAGGTGGAGTTTCTAGTAAATTGCCGCTGTACAAAAGTGCCTCGTCGAAAAAGGAATTACGGAGAATGCAACATTAGATTCATGCGAGAGAAGTTCACGTGTTCCGGAATGAAGCCTCGCTCATATACGTAGATTTAATAATAATAATTTAGTACTTTCTTCTACTGCCGACATTTCGTTCTTCATTGCAGAAGCACTTCCTCAGGGCTGCTGCTGCAGTCTCAACGACGAACGAGAAGCAGCAGCAGCGGTACCATTAGCAGCAGCCCTGGGGAAGTTCTTCTGCAATGAAGAACGAAACGTCGGCAGTAGAAGAAATCTGAGTGACGCGGTTCCAACCGTAAGCCAATTTAAGAAACATTCATCAGGCCTAAAATTACAAAAGATTACATTGTATTAGAAAAGTTTTCTTGTGGTCAACATTAAAGTTATGTAAAAATGAAAAATATTTTGAAATGTTTTAAAAAATTTTGTACTATTGTCAACTATTCTCAATATAACAAAATTCTACTGCGATAAAATAAATGATGTAGTAAAATGTCAATATACAGGTTTACAACTAATTAAAGGGACATTTTAGGGATCTCGTAAACTGTGAGATACATAGACGCTTAAATTAGAAAAAAATTCTCCTATTTTGGGTTCTATAAAAATATGAAAAAAAGTCTGTCTACATTTGTTTCTGATTCTCTGTTTTTGGTGGAGTATTGGAAAGATCTAAATCACTTTCGGAATCAGAAATCATGATAAAGCTATGAAGAACAACACAAATTAACATTTAATAATGACGCGACTCAGGACGGCAGGCAACTAGACGGAGTTGAAGAATTAGTATGTAACTTTCGTCTCTAATGACCAAAGTTAACGTTATCAAATTTTTCCTCAATAGGAAGTATTCGGTGACAAAAAAATGTCTTTTCATAAAGGGTCGTAGAAAAAAATATTTGCAGTAAATTATCTGAGTAGATTCACTACGAAGCCCGTGATAAGCTATGGAAAAATGTTTAACCGAATTTTGAATATCTGAAAGGGCCCAACATCTACCGCTAGAGCTGAGTATCGAGCAGCGGTTTCTATAACTAACGATATTTATTCTACGCTTAGGAAAAGAATATGAGATTCTGGACTTAAATCAACCAACGACTAGTGAAAACATTCAAAGAGTTGCGATGAAAAATAATTAAGCAGGAGTGTTAAGAATTCATTAATTTTTAATTTAAAATATTGGGATAAATATAAATAATAATAATGGGAAAACAGGCATTTACAATTAAAAACAAAAATGCATTGAAATTGCTGTGGCATGTATTCAAAGTGGACACTCGGTATGCAAACACACCGGCATATCGAAATTACAATAATTTTATAGCTGACGTACTTTAAATAATATAATCTTTTCAAACTCCAGAAAACTGCACCTTAAAAATGACTCACTTGCGAACAATTAGGTAACAGTGTTGGGATTCGTATTATCGGCGCTGCATGTACAAATATACAAATGGGCTTCGTATACAACGAAAGACGAGTGTGGCTCACAGTGTGGCTTCCTAAGACTTGTATGATACATATTGAATTGTATGTCAAAATACTTTACCCCTCTCATGGTCCCACCACTTATACGCAATTATCAACCATAATAACATGAAATATACAGCTGTAGCTATAGAGGAAAGCGCGGGCTTCTGAGTGCCTGCGAAACGTACCGGGCTTGGTAAAGGTAGCCAAATGTATATATATCTGTTGCCCATAGCCTTTTACATAATGCATTGATCTGGTTTTTTTATACAAAAGTATACATAACGACTATGTATATAAAAAAAAAATCCTGTATAGTGGTTCGTTAATTTTAATCTGGAGTTTAGATTTATTTTAAATAAGAAATTGAACTTTCTAATATGTATAAATAGTAAATATTAAAAAAGTATATAATTTTCCGGTCTGTTGAAAATTATCGCAAAATTTGTAATAATTAATGGGACAATTCAGAAAAGCAGTATAAATGTAGATGTTTCGCTATACATTTGACAGCTACTTCAGGATAAACAATAAAATTAAATAATAAATATAATAAATAATAAATAAATAATAAATTTATTTATTCCGAATTCTAAATTATTCCATCATTTATTATTTAAAAAAATGTTATTATATTTAAACTAACAATCAACTATTTATTCCTGCACGAAACGCTTATTGTGACATTTGGAATTACAAAGATCTGATCTTTTTACATTAAAATATTAAAATTTATTACATTTGCCATCAATAGACAAAAATTATTAATAATAACTAATTAATTAATTTTCGCAAATTTATTGATTTAACGTATTAATAAACAAGCGATATGTTTTAAAGGAAGAGAATGCTACACATTTTAGAGAAAATACTACACTGCAGAAGCACATACTACACCTAGAGAAGTATTTACTTCGATTTCAAGTACTGTCTTTATAAAACGAAGTAAGTGCTACCGGAAGTTAGTAGGTACTACAGCGTCAGAGTAAGTACTACGTAGAACACGCTAATACTTGAAGCATTCGTAGATACTTCATTTTTATTCATATGACCCAATGTCAATGTCAAATTAACAGCAATTTGTTTCTACTTCTGGAGCTTGATAAAATTCATTTGAAGATATTTTGTGTACTCAATGAACATTCGCACTCTTATTATGAGGTACAATGTAAGGACAACGCATCTTAATTTTTTGTGATGTATACCTGTTGCTCATAGCCTTCTATATAATGCATTGATCTGTTTTTTTTTTTTACAAAAGTTTGCATAACGACTTGCAAACAAAAGAAAAAATCCCTGTATAGTGGTCCGTTAATTTTGATCTGGAGTTTAGATTTATTATGAATAAGAAATTGAACCTTTTAATATGTATAAATAGTATTTAGAAAAATTTTTTTGTGCAAATCGTTTTTGATTGCAGTGAAAACCTCGAGCAGCCTCTGGACAGCTGTTTCAGCCCTGCTTGGGGCTTCTTCAGCAGAGACGTAGCTCGACATTCCCACTGCAGACCAAAAACGACTTGCCTAATTTATTCGCAATTGCGATGTAAGAATGATGAACAGATAAAATAGCGACATCTTACTATCGCTTTTTGACCTGACATTGCAGTAGGATAGACAAATTGAAGCGGGATTTGCTCCTAATAAGTCCCCCATGCAAGGCGGCCATGCTTGCTGTCAAAGCATAATGAAAGTTTTTAGAAAAACTTTGTGCAAATCGTTCTTGAAAAAGCCCCAAACAGGGCTGAAACAGCTGTCCAGAGGCTGCTCGAGGTTTTGACTGCAATCAAAAACGATTGGGGGTTCATGTTACGGCAACCAAATAGTTTCAAGTCACGCAGCATCTTCAAACCGGAAAGCATGCAAGTAATAAAAATCGCAAAAGGGGAAATAACGAACGGCAAGTGTTAATTTCTAATTTACCGACGCCTGGACCTAAACGTTCAGAATTCAATGCAGAACTTTGTAAGGCTTTTATTTGCGCAGACATCCCATTAGCTAAGTTAAAAAATGAAGTTCTTTGCCATTTTTTGGAAAAGTATACAAAGCAAAATATTCCAGATGAATCGACATTAAGAAAAAATTATGTTTCTGAATTGTATACATTAACATTGGATAAATAAGAGCAAAAGTAAAGGATCATTCTATTTGGGTGTCGTTGGATGAAACAACCGATGAAGAACAAAGATGCATAGGAAATTTTGTGTTTGGTATATTAGGGGTTCCTGAAGAAAAAAATAAATCATATCTGCTGACTTTAAAAGTGTTGGACAAAGTAAATCATTCAACAGTCGCTGCTTTTTTCAACGACTCTTTTAGTTTATTGTGGCCGTCTGGAATTTTATATGAAAAAGTGCTAGCGGTTTGTAGTGATGCTGCACCATATATGTGCAAAACAATGCGGGGACTGCAGGTTTTATACCCAAACATGATACTTAGTTCGTAATCTTTATTCAAATGTTAATGTGCTAATATCATCAGTGAAAAAGATTTTCCTTAAGGCACCAAGTCGTATTCAGAAGTTTCGGGAAATTTCGGGTGACATTCCACTTCCACCTGCGCCAATCATTACAAGATGGGGAAGTTGGATCGACGCTGCTGTGTATTACGCTGAAAATTTTGAAATTGTGAAGAAAATTGTTCATGAATTCGACTCTAAGGAAGCGCAGTGCATCGAAGAAGCACAGAGTATCCTGAGAAAAAAAGGTATTCGAGAAGATTTAATTTTTATTCGAGCTAATCTGGCATGCATTTCGACTGCAATCTCCAAGCTAGAAGCTAAGGGTCTATCTTTACAAGAAAGCATTCAAATAGTAGAACATGTAGTTAACGGTTTAGCAAAACTCAAGAAAAATGTTTTTATCAATAAATTAAACGAAGTGCTGTCAAAGGATACGGGCTATCAGCAACTGAAGAATATAAGTGAAGTGTTGCAAAATGAATCGACCCTTAATGAAAAAAACGAACATTTAAGTGTCAATGACGTTGTAAAATACGAATTTGTACCAATAGTGTCCAGCGATGTCGAGAGAGTGTTTTCTCAGTACAAAAATATTCTCGCCGACAATAGGCGCAAATTTACTTTTGAGAATTTGTTACACCATGTTGTAGTTAAATGTAATTATAATTTGTTTCTATAATAACGACTAAATAAATAATTTAGAATTAAAAAAAAAGTTTTTGTTTTTTTATAGCAAAATAATGAAGAATGTGGTAACATAAAAAATATTATTTATTCTATAAAAGTTAATTTTTAATGCATATTTAAGTGCATATTTTTGATGATTTTAGTGCATATGTGCATGCATATTTTGAAGTTTTTTAATGCATAATTATCCTAAGCTTAATCATCAGTAAAAAAAAAAGTTACAACTGCAATGGGAAAAATTACTATTCTATCTGTTAACATAAGTTTAAACCTAATAAGTAGCTAAACAATTATTACCAGCACCCAAAATATAATTATAAAATTGCTTACGCATTTCTACTCTGGTGTTCAAATTTAGCTCTGTCAAGAATATTTCCTTTGTAAAACAAACTAGGTATTTTAGAAATAATACAGATTATTGCATATTATACAAAACATAAGTTATTAATTGGAAACACATACCTTGAATTTCCATTTTATTTTTAATATGCCATCACGCTGCATTTCTGTCTCTATTATATAGAGTTAATTTTTTTTTGTTTTCCACAATCTGTACTTCTTCAACCTAAACAATCCACAAGCATTGGTTTTTCCACTTCGTCCCAGTTTACGGATCGTTGTCGTTTTTTCTGCAATTGTAATGAAAAATTACACAAACCACCACAAATGCTTAAATCAATTTATTTTGTTGAGTAGTTACTTATTTCAAAGAATAATTTTATCAGGCGCAAACATTCTATTTACCTGTACATCCGTGTCGATTGTACAAATTCCTATTTAACACAATGTTTACAATACATATATGATAAAAGCTGCTTGCAAACGCAATACAATTAGGTTATGTTCAACCTGTTTATCGCCTTAAACATACTCTTCTACGCTACTAAAAATTTGGTTTGCTATTAGCGATAATAGACTGCTAACTTCATTCATGAATACGAATTTCCTGCTTTGTAGTTAATAGAACTCTAATAGTCAATATTATCTTCTATGAATAAGGCTGTACATGTTTAAAGAAGGGAACCAAAATTAATCCCGAAGATTCTGATTACCTAGAAGCATTCCACAAATTGAAAGAACTTCTGATTAACGCACCTGTTTTGTTTTGATTTATCCAGATTTCGAAAAAAGGTTTGAAGTAACAACAGATGCTAGTAACATTGCAATTGGTAGAGTACTGTCAGAAAACAATCACTCTATAACATTGTACTCCCGAACCCTAAATTCTGCGGAAAGAAACTATTCCACAATCCAGAAAGAACTTTTATTAATAGTTGAAGCAACGAAACATTTTTGCCCATATATCTACGGCAAACATTTCGTTAGAAACGGATTACAAGCCTTTGGTTTGGTTATTTTCTATGAAAGATTCGAATGCTAGACTGGTTAAATGGCGACTCCGTTTAGAAGGGGCGTGTTTTTAAATTGTACGAACAAGTGTTCGTGCACTCGAACGTGATAAAAGGTGTTTTTAAATGCAACTCGAACAATTTCGCAAGCGTTTTAAAATTATATCAACTGCTCGACCAATGTGTTCGAGTTGCATTTTCATGCACCTAGTCGATAGGAAGTGCATGAAGATTAATGGCGGGAATTTGATTAAGATAACCTGAAAATTTTTATGTTGGTTGACTTCATGACTATTTGCACGTCACACAACTCACAACACTATTACCTTGAGATATTATAAGGCTTACGAGACTTAAATCCATTATTGAATCACGTGAAAAAAACTAATGGCGAGTTCCACTTGTCACCCTGGTGACACTCAATAGTGTACACTCATGATATCTTTATCTCGTACTATTACATGAACTTAAAACGAGATAAGAATACACTCAGTTCACACCACTGCAACAAGTGAAACTCGCTATAAGATAAGTTTTAAAAAATTTAAGGTTATGTTCGGACGACAAACGTCAATTTTAGTTCGAGTTCAATTTTGTGTTTTTTAATTATATTGTTCAAGCAAGTACTCGAACAATTCACAAATTGTTCGACTGCATTTGGTTCGAACAATAGGTGTGAATTAAAAACGCACCCAAGAATTTGACTACACTGTGCAATATAAAAAAGGCAAAGAAAACAGCGCTGCAGATGCCCTTTCAAGAGTAGAGATTAACATACAAGAAGATGATTCAGAAAATGAGGATCTAGACTTAATTTCAGTTCTACCTCAAATAGATAATCAAGATGAATTAATAATCGATGACGTACACGATATTCAAAATGAAATAACCACCCCAAGTAATGAAAATTAATCCAACAACACAAAACACACGGCTATTGAGAACCCTACCTTTACGATGCCCATTTCAAAAAATTCTTTGAACCATTTTAATAAACGAATCGAACTAAAATTAGGAGACCAATATAATATTTCGTACTTACGGCCATTTAATAAATATCATTACGCAGTAACTCTTCGAAGTGACCAAGAAACAGATATTACACAAATGCTAAAGCAAAGAAGAAACACGCTTGCCTTTCAAGGGTCTATTGCGGTCGCTCCCTGGTCGCCTTTAGGAAACAGATTTTAAATCATAAACTTCTCAAACCTTTTTTAGATTGCGAAACAATTATGTATTCGTAAATTAGCATTTCTGACATTACTTTGAATGCAATAATTATTAGCTAGTCAGTTTAGAAATTATTAATTAGTAAGTTGATAATTACACCGGACTGTTGACTGTTTTTGTTTTTGTATTAACCTGAGAATTTGCAACTAAAATACAGATACTTCTAGAGAAATGATTAATTTAAAACACCTTGTGTGTTATCCCTGCCATCATCGGGTAGGTTTTAGTTCTAGTATCTACAAGATTATTGAACAGATAAAATAGCGACATCTTACGATCGTTTTTTGATCTGATATTGCAGTAGGATAGACAAATTGAAGCAGATTTGCTCCTAATAAGTCCCCAATGCAAGGCGGCCATGCTTGCTGTCAAAGCATAATGAAAGTTTTTAAAAAATTTTGTGCAAATAATAATAATAATAATAATAGGACTTTATTTGTCATAGTACATAGTACATATACGATGTATAGACGATGTATAAATATGACAAACCGCAAGGCGAAGTTCATGTGACTTTGACGAAACATGCTCTTACACTTAACCTTGAAATATAATTAACAAAACAAAACAATAGCGCACTAGTTTATATGAATCAAACGGACGAGAGTATTGATATTGTATAGTAGACAGGCAATATTCGGACGGGGTACCAGGGCAAGCTTAAGAGTAAAGGATAAGTAGCACCTAAACGACAGGACAATCAAAAAGAGTATGTGTTAAATGACGTTTGAACTGAGTTATACTCATTGTTTTCAGAGACGGTAATAGTGAATTATAAATATTATAAATTTGATAAGTAAAACTTTTTTAAATCTTGCAGTCTTGTGCAAGGGCGGAGAGAGCAAACCCTTAAACCTAACATTTATGGTATGAACGTCAGTACGAAAGGTAATACGGTTGAACAGATACTGAGGGCACTTGATGATAATTTTTAAGCACAAGCAGCATGAAGAAATCTTCTGGTTTTCATGTTAAGCCAACCTACCTCTTTAAGTGTGTGAGAAATTCTGTCATATTTTCTTAAACCATAAATTAGCCTGAGACAAGAATCATTTTTGATTGCAGTGAAAACCTCGAGCAGCCTCTGTACAGCTGTTTCCGCCCTGCTTGGAGTTTCGTCAGCAGAGACGTAGCTCGACATTCCCACTGCAAACAAACGACTTGTCCAATTTATTCGCAAATGCGATGTAAGAGTGATGAACATATAAAATAGCGACATCTTACGATCGCTTTTTGACCTGACATTGCAGTAGGATAGACAAATTGAAGCAGATTTGCTCCTAATAAGTCCCCCATGCAAAGCGGCCATGCTTGCTGTCAAAGCATAATGAAAGTTTTAAAAAAGTTTGTGCAAATCGTTTTTGATTGCAATGAAAACCGCGAGCAGCCTCTGTACAGCTGTTTCAGCCCTGCTTGGGGCTTCGTAAGTAGAGACGTAGCTGTACAGAGGCTGCTCGAGGTTTTCACTGCAATCAAAAACGATTTGCACAAAACTTTTTTACAATATTATTGTTTACGACTATCATTTGTTAAAGCAAACGCAGGCATTATTTTTTGTTTTATTATACAGGGTGTATCAGAAATACGTGTGTTAATTTTAAATCATAGAAAGACTCGCTAAGCTGAACGATTTTACTTTGTGGCATTTTTGAAAAATCGTCCATTTTTTCGTAATTTCTTTACCCCTATTTTTGAGCAAACAAGTCGTTTGGTGTTTGAACCTTCTTTCGAAAAACTATGGCAACCATGGCGGATACAATTATGTATAATGTAACAAGACAGTTGTCACTTTTATAAACACACACAACTTTTCTACTCAAAAATTAACAGATGCTTTCATGGTGTATCGTAGAGCTTGTGGAAACGCTGAATGGAAGCACGAAGACTGCGGTTCGTTCCCTAATCGTATTTTACCCAACAGGCACACGTTTCAATCAACTGTCCAAATTCTCCAGGATCATGACTCATTTCAACTTCAAGCCCAAGACTGTGGCAGACCTCGTACTGAATATTGAAGAAACATTTTGGATGCTGTAATTATTGCTGGTACAATTACTCGAAGACACGCACTTCAGCAAGGTGTATATTTGAAAATTTGGCAAATTTTAAATGTGCAATAGTTATATGCAGTTACAGTTTTCCTTCGCTGTGTTTAAGGGTTATGGAAACCTATAATAATAAACAATTATTTGTCTCCGACAAGTTATAAACGCAATTTCATTCAATCTATTCAAATTTTGTAAATGTGACATTATAACAATTGACTTTTTTTATGTGACTTTTGTCGTTTCTATGACAACAGAATTTTCCGGTCTTAACCAGAGGCGGGTATAGATTTTAATATGTAATACGTTTCAAATTTTAAATCAGTTTAGGAAGCTTTAAAAGAAAAAAAGTCAAATAGAAAAAATATTTCATTTAGCTAACTGCACTTAGTGTTAAAATTAACACACGTATTTCTGATACACCCAGTATGCACACAGGCAACTAGAAACAAAACAGACCTAATATAATATTCAGATTATAAAATTAGTAAAGAACTGCGGTGGAAAAGTTTTTGGTATTTTTCTGACTAATTTAATTCATTTGTCATTTCATGTTTATTAGACAAAAAAAAACTTAATTTTAATCATTTCCATGGTTACAAAAAAATTGCAGCGGTAATTGTACTCGTACAAATTATATCGAATATTGTATTGTTTTTCTTACTTTTGTCAAGAATTTTTCCATTTGCAGTGGGTTTCTCGATCGTCTAAAAATATATTTATTTTTTTTTAATTGCTTCAAATTTTTCACAAATCAAATAATGATTATAATTTATTTGACTATTTAATTCATCTGTCAGTTCATGTTCATTAACCAACGAAAAATTTCAATTTTAATCATTTCCATGGTTACAAACAAATTTCAGCGGTAATTGTACTCGTACAAATTACAGCAAATATTGTACTAGTACTTTAAGTGATAATTTTAAACAAATGTAAATGTTTATTTGAAAACGTAAAACGGGATTGAAGGAACTGATTCATTAAATAGTCCTCCGAATACGATTCGTAGTCAATGTTGTGCAGAACATTTTGCGATGATGCTACAAATGTCAACGGCGCTAGTTTATGAATTTGACGAGTGCGCAGACGTCAAATTCACAAAAATAATCTGCATAAGTTTGACAACTCATCGTATTACATCCACGGCCCTCGCGAGGCCAAAATCCGCCCGCGTGCCAATCCATATTTTGGCGCCCTCTGACAGATGAGTTGGGGCAAACAAAAATGGTCAATTATCAAAATGATTAAAAATTAAAAGAAAAGAAATGGAAAAAACAGAAAAATTTTTAAATTTTTTCCTTCACATTTTTTAAACATTCTCCCCTTCACTTTTTCTAAACATTCTCCTTCACTTTTTTTAAACATTCTCCTTCGCTTTTTTTAAGCATCCTCCTTCACTTTTATTTAAACATTTTCCTTCATTTTTTCAAGTTCCTAGCTGCCGCAAGCCCCAAAAACGAAGGGAAGCGCTTTCTTCTCATCTGACCGAGAAGACCTCTGTTTAGACGCCCCCTCCCCCCCAGAATGCAAGTGGGCAAAGCTAGTTACTAATATTAGAAAAAAAGAAAAACTCACACAAGCAAAAGGAACATAAATTTAAATTTAAAACTTAAAAAGTGAAATATAATTTGTTTTTTTGTTAACCAAACCGTAACAGCTTACATAATTTATTTTTTACCTAATAAAATTGTTAAATTTTTATGAAAAATTTAGCAAACAAAAATTACAAAAATTAGACTTTTCTACTTTTACTTTACTGCAGTGAACTGTTCTATTTTAGTCGACGTTTTGCCGTGAGGTTGACGGCTTCATCAAAACTTGTGGCTAGTTTTTCGAATAATTTATACCAAACAAGAATCTGTTTTCCATTATTTTTCCTTTCTTGGGCGGAAAAAAATGACAAAATATGTCAGTGACCAAGAAGCTAATTGCCGCCCCTTGAACATGGCGCCCGCGTGCACGGCACGCTTTGCACACATGGTTACGTGGGCCCTGATTACATCTGAAAATTTTTGTTATCTAAGATGGCACAACTCTGACCATCAGAAGGGAAAGAAATTTTCTATTAAAATCTTGATCTTTTCTTCAATTTTTCTTACCCTCTCTCTATTAAAAAGAGTATTACAGCAATGCAAAAATATGACTCCCCTGTATATTAATTTTTGCAAATAAATGATTAAATTATTTATTTAAGTAAGCATAAAGAGATTTTTTCACTTTGAACAAACATTATAAATAGATAAAACAGCGACATCCTACGATTGCTTTTTGACCTGACATTGCAGTAGGGTAACAAATTGAAGCGGGTGTGCTACATAATAAGTCACCCCATGCAAGCCGGCCATGCTTGCTGTCAAACGATAATGAAAGTTTTAAAAAATTTTGTTGCAAATAGTTTTTGATTGCAGTGAAGACCTCGCGCAGCCTCTGCACAGCTGTTTCAGCCCTATTTGGGGCTTCTTCAGCAGAATCAAGAGCGATTTGCAAGAAAAAAAATTTAAACTTTCATTATGCTTTGATAGCAAGCATGGCCGCCTTGAACGGGGTGACTTATTATGTAACAAACCCGCTTCAATTTGTTACCCTACTGCAATGTCAGGTCAAAAAGCGATTGTAGGATGTCGCTGTTTTATCTAATCATCACTATTACATCGCAATTGCGAATAAATTGGTCAAATCGTTTTCTTGTTTGCAATGGAAATCTCGAGCTACGTTTCTGCTGAAGAAGCCCCAAAATAGGGCTGAAACAGCTGTACAGAGGTTGTTCGAGGTTTTCACTGCAATCGAAAATGATTTGCAACAAATTTTTTTACGAACATTATAATGATTCAAAATGACATCTTTCTTGTCTTAAACAATTATGTTAAACGATTTCACAGTATACATTTGTTTTATTCAAGCTTGCTGTATATTGCTGCAATGCTTTGACGTGTCTTATTGTATTATAGATATAGTAATAATTATGAACAGATAAAACAGCGACATCTTACTATCGCTTTTTGACCTGACATTGCAATTTTTCTAAAAAGTAATAATTATGTATTTTAAATCTTTGTGTATTACCAGTGGTAGTTCTATTATTAAAACCCGGTTAAAGTTTATAAAATTTTGCTTACTATTAAATTTCTTCAAAACTAACTATGAGAAACACACAAATTTATACATTAGCATCACATTATCACAAAAATTACAATAATGCAGATAACGAATTTTGTTGATAATTTTAAAACTTTTATACGTATTATGTTGAACTGACAAAATTTTATTACATACAAAAGTTTTTTGTTCAATTTAAATTAAATTAAAAATTGTATTGGTTATATTAAAAAAAAAAAAAAATTTCAGAAACTACAATAACGAACCCGATTCGTAAACAAAACATAAGTACCTGCACTACTATTTGCCACTTTTGCCAGCTTGAGAGATTTTTTAGGGTGAATGTACTTCTTGGCACGGAGGCAAATTTGTTGATAGTTCAGACAGCGCGCCGCTAGAGGCACTGTATTACAACAATGAAATTTACTGAAATTTTGAAGCTGTTTTCCTCAGCTATAATTGAACATACAATTCTGATTTTTTTTAATATGTTGTAGCTTATCATATGTAGTAGTGCTGGCAACCAAATCGGTTTTTTTGGATAACCGGTTAACCGGTTTTGGATTATCCGAGGTTTTAAACAAAACCGATAACCAGTTATCCAGATAACCGGTTATCCGGATAATCGGTTATTCGAATATCCAATTATTTGGATAATCGGATATTCGAATATATAATTATTTGGATAATCGGATATTCGAATATCCAATTACTTGCATAACCGGATATTCGAATAATATCGGTTTTTGGATAATCGGATATTCAAATGACCGGTTATTCGAATGATGAAAAATATTCAAATATCCCAACTACTTGAAATTCAAATAAATGTATATACAATAACGTATTTATTTCTTTCACCCATTTAAAGATAATCATAGGAATTTGAGACAGCAAATTTAAAACTCAAATAAAATTGAAAATGAGTAAATGTTGGAAGTATTAAGAAAATGAAGGTAAATTTTATCTGTTATGTTCACTACGTAAAAAAAATGTAAGTGGTACACTACTGTCGAAAACTTTTAAGACTATTTTTTCTGTATAAATTGAATGAGTAACAAAGTATTTTAATGACACATTAATTTTTCATTGGACTTATGGCCGTTTTCATAATCAGACTTTAAGGAAGCGTTAAGTCAATTTAAGAATGGGGAAACAAATGTATTTTCTTAGGTTAAAATAAGTTTAAAATTAAGGTCCTATTATGAAATCGGACCTGACTGTTATATTAATTAATTCATGAAAACGTATGATAAAGAATATTCTTAAAAGTGATGCAAATTTCTGTTAATGAAACCGGGAATTTAAATACAAATTGAGGAATTTAAGCATCTAATAAGAAAATGAAAATTAATACTAAGTAGGATATTGTCCCTAATATTTAATCCTGTTTAAATATCTTGCGCAGGAAGGATTTTATACTACATCCTATTACATTTATAAAATATTGGTATTCTGGAATATTTCCGGTAATACCGTATATTATCCCAATTTAGTGTGTAGGTACACAGAGAAAAATCATTAGTAAAAAGTAACACAAATTGTAGTTAGAATGAAGACGGAAACAAATTGTGGCAAATATTCGCACAATCGTCGGATTATTACCAACAATTGTGCTAATATTTACTACAATTGTGTTAATATTTGCTACAATTTGTTTCTGTCTTTATTCTGACTACAATTTGTGTTACTTTTTACTATTGATTTTTCTCTGTGTATAAGAAGCTGCGAACTAATTATCTTTTAGTATTGAACAATTTCTTGTGTCGGAAAGTTTCGTTTAATTTCGTTGTAAAAAGGAACGCAGAACTCATATTACCTAAAGAGATAATCATTCCATTGTATGTATATTGTCATAGGACCAACGATACCTGTTATTATTACTGGAAACCGTAAACCAATATTTATTTATTAGGCTTGCCGCCGACCGTACCATAAAACCAGGTCAGCCGGCTAAATGTTGTTAAGGTTCATAATTGCAAAGCACGGATGTTCGTACGGTCAGGGGTATTTCATTTCGTCTTAAAACTTTTCGACACCACCGTACTTCTAATCCACATATTAAAAGTCGAAGAAGAAGAATTAAAGTAATTTTAGTTTTTGTTTTCGGCCGTACCCAACCGTCTTTCGGAGAATTCAATAAAAGTTTATTATGGTACAGATGTTCGGCACTGTAATGAATTTTTATAGCACAAAATATTTGCATTACTTTTACAATTTGTTGATTATTGTTCGTTAGATAGAACAAGAATAATTGACATTTATCTACTATTTAACAAAAAAAAAAACGAAAACTATTATTAGTGAGTTTGTGTCACGTTTTAAATGTGTGAGTCCTTATAAATTAGAAATGTAGTTAATACTTTAAAATGGACAAGAGAAGCACAAAATTGAAATGTTTGAAAACATCTTCATCTGATTAAAAACCAGGTACATTAGAGTTAAAATTCATTCGAGTTTGTTTTTTATGAATCATTGTTTGTTTATACGTAATTAATCGATTTTCGGATAATCCAAAAGCTGCTTTTTTGATTACAGATTTCGCGAATATCCGAATAGTCGACTTTCAAGTAGACAGTTTTACAAATATCCCAATAATCGGTTTTTGGATACTCGAATAGTCAGTTTTTCGAATATCCATAATCGGTTTTTGGATATTTGAATATCCGAATCCGGTTTTTGGATTATCGAATATCCGAATAATCGGTTTTTGGATATTCGAATAGTCGGTTTTAATCATTATTTGGATAACCGGTTTTATCCAAAACTGGTTTTTAAAGAAACCGATTATTCGGTTTCAATTTTTTCCGGTTTTTGCCAGCACTAGTTTAGAGGTTATAACGACATTATTACCGTCCTTGCCAAATGTACCTCTGAACACAATTTTTTACAATTGTACAGGGTTTTTGGTTATATTTTGAACGGTACCTATAAGATTTTATTAACAGGCGTATCAAAAAATGTTAAATACAAATGTTTCAGGAATTTATCTAAACCACCAGAATTTACCAGAAAACAAATGACGATCGGATATGTAACAAATGTGTGTATGTTTTGTTATTTGAAATGGAACACCCAGTATATTTTCCGAATTAAGAAAGATATTTCTCTATTAATTCGACAAATATACAATTTGCCCATATCTCGTTTCAGACTTTTTGCGATATTTAAATTTAAAAAATAATAATTTACTTTAGCAGGCTTGGGCTTAATGAAATTAATATGAAAAACAATTGCATACCTATGCATGTCCAACAAAAATTGTATACCTGCAAAATATTTTTCATGATTAATTATTAGATTACATTTGTTTTTAAAATTAGGTTTTTCAGAAGAAGAAAACTGGAATATCGTTTGTATATACTTGTCAAGTTAGTTGAACACTGTCACTTTATTTGACTGGGCAACCCCCCATACATGTGTGTGTTACAGTTTTCATACATAACATCATGACATCCTTCCTGTTTACAAATGTAAGTACAGTATTTAAATATATCAACTAAAACTATATTTTAAGCTTAACTAATAGTTAACTGACTAACCTAAATATTCTAACTTAATACTAACACATTTATTTAAATTTTGTAACGCTTAGGAAATTTAACAACTCGTCCCGAACGTGTTATTCTTTCTTCATTTGAGTTCGTTGTTAAGGGTAAGTTTAAGTTAGCCGTTAAAGGTAAGTTTAAATCATTGTTTGTTTCAACTCTCTGTTCGTTATTTTCAGGTTCCACAACTGTTCTCGTTGGTTCATCATAATACTGGTAAGTGTACAACTCATCCTGAAGGTTAGTTTCGCCATCAACGACTTTGGTAATATACTTCCTGTTTCTTGTAATCATTGTTCCATCTTCTAGCTTCACAATATACGAACGAGGTTTTTGGGCCTTAGATATAATCTTTCCTGATTTCCATTCTCTTTGTTCTAAGCTCATTTTAATTTTTACTCTGTCTCCTTCTTCTAATCCTGACAAATCTTTACTTTTTTTTATCATAATACTCTTTTTCTTTATCTTTTCTTTTCATGTATTCTTTTCTTATTTCTTTATCATTTACTAGTTTCTTTTTTAAGATGCATCTATTTACAGGTATCACATCTCTCAGTCTTCTTGAAGATAAAATTTGTGCTGGACTAGGAATATCCTTTGATATTGGAGTATTTCTGTACATTAACAATGCTAGGTAAGGATCTTTTTTATCCATTCGTTCACATGCTATCACAATAGCTAACATTTCTTTTTCTATTTGTGCGTAGCCTTGTTGAGTTTCTGTTAAGGATCGTGACCCGAAGACTACCGGCATTCCATCTTGCAACAATACTGCTCCACATGCTTTTTGCGATGCATCACAAGATACTGTTATTGGTTTGTTAATATCAAAATGTTTTAGTACCGGTGAATTCATTAAAACTCTTTTTATATTTTCTAACGCTTTTTGTTGTTCTTTATTCCACTGAAATGCAATGTCTTTTTTCAACAATTGCCTCAATGGTTCTGTTAATGCACTAGCATTTTTTACAAATCTAGAAACGTACTGTACCAATCTTTCAACATCTTTTTTATTTTGAGGTCTTTGCATATTTTTTATTGCTTCTATTTTACTCTCATCTGGTTGTATACCATCCCTACTTATACGATGTCCCAAGTATACTATTTCCTTTAGCCCAAATCTGCATTTTTCTTTATTAAATTTTAAGTTATTTCTTTGCGCTACTTCCATGACTCTCTTCAATCTTTGATTATGCTCCTCTTTGGTTTTGTCCCAAATTAGAATGTCATCTACATATGTATCTACACCCATAATTCCATCAAAAAATTGTCTAATTTTTTGTGTGAAAACTTCAGGTGCTGACGTTATGCCATATGGCATCCGCAAAAACTTATATCGGCCAAATGGGGTATTGAAAGTGCATAACTTACTACTTTCTTCATCTAGCCTAACTTGCCAAAATCCATTACTGCAATCGACAGTTGAAAAATATTTCGCCCCACTGATTTTATTGATAATGTCATCTAAAGATGGTATTTTATAATGTTCTCTGCGTATAGCTTTGTTAAGATCAGATGGATCAATACATAATCTAATCCCTTTGTCTTTTTTATGAACAATAACTAATGAATTTACCCAATCACTTGGTTCTGTAACTTTCATTACTACATTTTGTTTTTCTAATGTGTTTAATTTTTGTTTCAGTTCTTCCATAATGGCAAATGGAACCTTCCTTGGCTGATGCACTACTGGTTTGATGTTTTTATCAATTTCTATATGATACAAGCCTTCTATACAACCTAATCCTTCAAAACAATTTTTGTATTTGTTTAATATTTGTTCAATTTCTGTATTGTTATTACTTTCAATGACATTAACTTTACGTTTAATCAAATTTAGTTTTATACATGCTTCTAACCCTAGTATAGCTCCATTATTAGCATCCACTATGTGAAATTGTATATCTTGATTTATGTTTTTATTTTTCAGGTTAATGTAACAAGTACCATTGCATTTTATTTTAGAATTATTGTACCCTGTTAAATTTCCATTAAATTTAGACAAACAAGTTTCTTTACTTATTTTTAATTTTTTATATAAAACTAATGGTAAGATGTTGCACTGCGCACCTGTATCCAATTTGAAAATTACACTAAGACTGTTATCCAATACAAAGTTTTCTGTCCATGCATTATCTACATTAGTCATTTATTATTTTACCAAGAAACAAATATTGAGTGTCATCTTCATCAACAATATTTACTTTTTTATTTTTACACGCTTTTGAAAAATGTCCTACCTTTTTGCAGTTGAAACACCGTACGCTCTTGTTGTTGTGTTTGCTTCAACGGTTTGGTACCCATCATCTTCGGATAATTCTTTGATTTTACTCGGCTGCTGCTGATGCTGTCTATTTCTTGCATTTTCTTCTTGTCTATATCTTCTAAGTGCTTCCTTGCTTGTTCTGCTGCCTTGCAAATATCAATAGCTGTTTTCAGGTATAAATTTACCTCCCTTAGTAAACGATTTTTAAGTGCTCTGTCTTTTATACCTAATACAACTCTGTCCTTGATCAAACTATCTGTTAGGTTTCCGAACTCAAGTTTGTACTTAATCGTCGTAATTCATTGATGTATTCATCTATACTCTCTGATGTTTTCATTTCCCTCAGAAAAAAACATATGCCTTTCATATTATAAATGTTTAAAGCTTGATCGCCTACCGTATTTAACAATAATGCTGCCTTGTAATTGCTTGTTTCGGCATCCATTTTGGAAGCTTTCAAATAAATATCGAATTTTTGTTTGAAAAACTCCCAGTTATTTGCCATATTTCCCGTAAACATCAATTCACTGGGCACCTTAGCATTTGTGCTAAATATATTGTTGTTTTCAGCCATTTCTTTTCTTTTTTTTTGTTACTATTTCTAGTCTTTTTTGACTGCCTCTGACTGCGCCATGTATATACTTGTCAAGTTAGTTGAACATTGTCACTTTATTTGATTGGGCAACCCCCCATACATGTGTGTGTTACAGCTTTCACACATAACATCATGACACAAGGTTTATTATTCCGTTAATAACTTAACATAGATAGTTTGCGGACAAAGCTGTACTTTCCAAATCAACAATATTTTACATACTTAAATAACCTCACGATTGAAGAACATGGAAAACTCCAAGAGAACTGTATAAAGAAACGAGAATTAGAAAGTCTGTTATATTTTTAAGGTAGTACGTATGAGAAATATTTTAAGACCGCATTCAAACATTTGTAGAAAATCTGGAAAAATCAATACCAGATGTTTTTCGATTATTTTTGAAGGGCGTAGAGCTGTCCATGTTTGGTGTGGAATTCTATCTTTTATAGTTTTAGGCTCCATTATGTTTGAAGGAAATTTAAATGGAAAGCGATATCCAAATTTACTTCAAAATGATGAAGATATTTCGAACCAATTAAATCTGCTAAATTATAATAATTATGGATGGAGCTCCCGCACAATATGAGGCAGGTGACCGAGTTTCTTAATAACAAATATAATTTATGAATCGGAAGGTAGTGTCCGTGTCCGATACACTGGTCAGCAAGTAGCCTTAATCTCTCACCTCTTGATATATTTTTGTGAGGATATTTGAAAAACAAGTTATACCTTAACAGGACTCGTAATAGAAGAACTGATGGCAAAAGAACGATGTCAAATTAGAATATTAAATTATGACAATTCCGATTTAATATACAGAAGTAATTCACATAAATTAAGAGAAAATTTGCAGAAATGTTTTAATAACAAGGGCAGTTGAGCAAAGTAAACATTTATGTAAATAGTAGACTTAGTTTTCAATAAGTTATTATTATTTTGATATACTTTTATTAATTAATTAATTTTATGCAAGAGTTAATTTATCTTAGCTGTCAGCGTATTGCCTTATAAAATGTCCCAGATCAGCAGTCCCTTAATTATAATTAACTCGTGTCATACAATTATTGCAAAAAGTCTAATTTTTGAAATTAACAGAATATCTTTCTTAATTCAAGAAATTATACTGGGTGTTTACTTCAAATAACACAATCGATACTCATTTGATATGTAATTTGTTTTCTTTTGGTAAATTCTGGTGGTTCAGGTAAATTCCTAAAACATTTGTATTTAACATTTTTTGATATGTTTGATAATAAAGTGTGTAGATACCGTTCCAAATATTGTGTTGGAAAATATTGCCTCCTGAGGTTGATGTTTCTAATAATTATAATAATATTAAATATATACTGGGTGTATCAAAAATACGTGTATTAATTTTAAACCATAGAAGGTCTCGCCAAGATGAACAACTTTATTGTGTGGCATTTTGAAAATAACGTAAATTTTTTGGTAATTTTATTAGATATTTATTAAATTTATTTTTAAGCAAACGAGTCGTTTCGTATTTGAACTGAACCTTCTTTCAAAAAATCATGGCAACCATGGCGGATACAATTATGTACTGTGTCAAGACAGTTGTCAATTTTATAAATGCACGCAATTTTTCTAATAAAGAATTAACAGATACTCTCATGGTGTATCATAGAGCTTGTGGAAAGGCTCCATGGAAGTACGAAGACTGCAGTTCGTTTCCTAATCGTATTTTACCCAACAGGCATACATTTCAATCAACTGTCCAAATTCTCCAGGATTATGATTCATTTCAACTTCAAGCCCAAGACAGTGGCACACCTCGTACTAAATGTTGAAAAAAACATTTTGTATGCTGTAACTATTGCTAGTACAATTACCCGAAGACACGTACTTCAACAAGGAGTATCGCATTTGACAGTTTGGCAAATTTTAAAGTGCAATAGTTACGTGCAATTACAGTTTTCCTTCGCTGTGTTTAAGGATTATGGAAACCTATAATAATAAACAATTAATTATCTCCGACAAGTTATAAACGCAATTTAGTAAATGTGACATTACAACAATTGACTTTTCTATGTGACTTTTTTCGTTTCGATGACAACAGAATTTTCCGGTCTTAACTAGAGGCGGGTATAGATTTTAATATGTAATACGTAAATTTTAAATCAGTTTAGGAAGCTTTAAATGAAAAAAGTCAAATAGAAAAAATATTTTATTTAGCTAACTGCACTCCGTGTTAAAATTAACACACGTATTTCTGATACACCCAGTATGTAATACGTTTCAAATTTTAAATCAGCTTTAAATAAAAAAAGTCAAATAGAAAAAATATTTCATTTAGCAAATTGCACACGTGTTGAAAATAACACACGTATTTCTGAGACACCTAGTATATAGGTTGTATTCTTTCGAAAGACAAATTCTTATTTTAGTGAATTATCTACAAACATTGAAAAGTCATATGTTCCCAAAATGACTACCAATTCAACTATTACAATAATAATAATAATAATAACAATAATAATAATATTTATTCGTACTTGGCCAATACAAGAAAGGATGTACATGTCAGTAACTACGTTAGGGAATTCTACCTAAGCAGAATTTTATCCTTAAGTCTAAGAATAACGTTGTCGTTAAGAAAATCAGCAACGGAGTAGTATACATTATTACATAGACATTGTTTAATAATATTCTTAAACTTATGCATGTCCAAGTCTCGTACTTCTTCAGGCAATTTATTGTTGCTTGATACCCATATTTACAGGCGAATGTTCAAATTTGGTGGTATGGTGTTTTTGCACAGAAAGAAAATTTTTGGTTCGGGTGTTGTAATCATGAAAATAGCCATTTCTGAAATTCCGCGATGTTACTTTTGACAAAGACTAAACATTTAAAAATGTAAATGGCGGGAAGCGTTAACAGACCAAAAGTTTTGAAAACATTTTTGCATGAGTCTCTGGGTTTCAGGTTGAAGATGAGTCTCAGCAATCTTTTCTGTGATAAAAACACTCTGCCACTGTTTGGAGCATTACCCCAGATAAATAGATTGTAAGACAGGCAACTATAAGCCATTGCAAAATAGATTTCGAGTAAATTGTTAGAGCTCAATGTAGATTTCAGTTGAGAGATTGCGAAGTACACTTTATTTAGTCGTCTGCAAACGTGGTCAATGTGCTCCTCCCAGCTCAGTTGCTGGTTAATATGTATGCCAAGAAACCTTGTGGTCGGTCGCGATTCAATTCGTTTGTTGTTAATGTTATAAACGTTACTGTTTGGAAATTTCCTGTTGAAGAATCGTATCACGACAGTTTTGTTAACATTTAAGATCAGTCCGTTTCTAAGGCACCAGTCACCGAACTGAGAGGACACTAGCGACTTTAAGATTAAGTTCCTCTGGGGTCCTCGCTGAAACAGCCATCGACGTATCGTCAGCAAAGATGGTGATGTGGTCAGCTTTGACAAAATCGACCATGTCATTAATATACAATAAAAAGATTAACGGTCCCAGCACGGACCCCTGGGGAACACCACTAGTTAGATCTTGGTTAGAACACCGGATATTATTGACTTTGACGTACATTTTGCGTGCATTCAAATAGGATTCGATCCAACTAAGCATACTGCCTCTTATGCCTAAGTTATAAAGTTTTACACTTACAAAGCTAATATCCAAACAATCAAAAGCACGGGACAGATCAAAGAAAAGACCCGCGACTTGATGACCGTCATCAACTTGCTTGTAAATAAATTCTAAAAAATTCGCCGCAGCTCCCTCCGTCGATCTGCCCGTGCGAAAGCCGTATTGAGAATTACAAAGCAGGTTGCAGGCATTTATAAAATTAATTAATCTGTTGTACACAACTCGCTCGAATACTTTCGACAGGACACTGAGTATCGCGATAGGCCGATAATTATTAACATCTTGTGCGTCTCCTTTTTTAAAGACGGGTACCACTATGGCAGTCTTAAGTCCTTTAGGGAATTGACCCAATTCCACTGACCGATTTATGATATGAGCTAAAGGAATAGAAATCAGGTTGATAATAGCTTTTAACATACTTGCAGGTATGTTATCAGTTCCAGAACTGTTTTTATTTTTTAAACCTTTGACAATTCTTATCAACTCATCAGCGTCCGTTGGAAGAAACGCGAAGGTTTTTGGGTTTAATTTACTTACAGTGCAATTACTACGAGGACAGGTACCAAAACAATTTTTCAAGGCAATATCAGTGTGGCGGTAGAGAAGTGGTTCGCAAATAGCTCAGCAATTTCCAAGGGGCGTGATTCTAAAGTACCGTCATTGGTTAAAATAATATTTTCAAATACAAGGCGTAATCTTCTTCTAGGTGATTAAATTGCTTTAATTATGCTACATTTAATTTTCAGCGCCTCAAACAAAACATGGAACCAGAAGAGATTAACAAAAAATAGAATTTCCAAAAAAAAAAAATTGAATGAAAATAGTGCCGCGTATATTAATGAACGACAGAAGGCTAATGCAAGAAAGCGCAGGTTTTCAGATAAAATAACTCCCGAATAAAAAGAAGAAAGGAGAGAAGGGAAGGTATAATTGCAAAAAATCTTTCTTTGTTGAATGTGTTGCTCAACTATAAAGTTAATATTTTAACAGAAGACTGTTCAGTTTCACCAGAGGTGCGGAAGAAGCGTTAATTTGGTGAGGCTTTATATGCACAGCTAAAGGATAATGCTGATAAGGTGCAAAAAAACACCAAAGTACGAGAAGTATTTCAAAAATGTGTGGGTGTTACCATTCTTAAACAGTGTCGTTTATTACACGTCATGTGCAGCTGCGTTTAAGTTAATTAAAACACTAAAGAAAAACTATAACACCCCTATATCATTAAGAAGAAAATTAAATTACGCATGTAATATCAAAAGACACATGACATTCCATGAAAAAAATTGTTACTGTAGTTAGAATATTATCAAGTTTATTAAATTGTTTATATGAACTTGTTACTTGGACTTTTTCTTAACGTTTTAAGTGAAAACGCATTTCAATATACTTTTGCAAAAAAAAACCACAAGTCTTTACTTCATTTGTTCAAAAGATATTTGTATTTGTTTGAAGTACTGCACAGAGACAATTTTTTAAAAATATAATGAATAACGCGAAAACAGTTTAGATTAAACCTTATGTATGGTACCAAGTCGCATTAAAATTCAGTCTGGAAGCGAAAATGTAAAAATATATGGGGTATTCTGTTTAAAATAAGGAAGTGACATAACGTGCAGACCAACATTGCTTTACAATAAACAACAATTTAAAAAAATCTAGTCACGTTAAACTTACGGCTATTTAATTTTTTCTTTTAATGTCCAAAAACAGGTTTTCATGTCGTTGTGCACCGCCTACCAATTAAAAATAAAACTAGGAAAGAGATTAACACAGACATTTTATGAATGATGGTTTTGATAAATGAAGAGTTTGTTTAACAATAAAGTTGCATTTTGTAAAATAATTTCTATTAATTAAGAAGCTATAGTTGTAAATTAAAAAGGAAATTAAGAAAGTTAAACTTGTTTAACTTTCTTATTATTGGGTTTTGGTCAAAAGTGAATTAAGAAAAAAGGTTTTTTAATGTTCTGTAGCTGCCGTTTCAATCTCCTCCATACGTTAGGAGACACCCATATATTGTTTTTATTACAATATTCATCTTTAATTTGGAAATACAGTGAAATCTCTGATAAGCAAACACGAACCGCATCAATTATCTGTCCGCTTGTAAGAGGTGTCCGCTTATTAGAGAGAATTTTATTAAAAGATTCTATAGAACAGTTCCACAAAATTGTCCGGTTATGAGAGGTGTCCGTTTATCAGAGGTGTCCGTAATGAGAGAGGTCACTGTATATACTTTCACAGCACCCTGCAAATGGACTGTATTTATACATTTGTGAATCATGAGGAAAGTCATTGTCTATTTCTACTGATTCATTATATTCTTCTCTACTTGTACTTTTGTAAGCACAACATATTGCAATGATAATCATCTTGGTCGTATATGAAAAACAAATGAGTACATAAAAAACATTAAAAGCAAAGGCTTTCCAAGAGTCAAAAATCGATTCCAATATTCCACAAAAAAAAGCCCAGTCCATATAACTGCAAGTTCTTTTAAAAAGTGCACATCGTCGCTTCAGATGAAGAGGAGTCTCTATGAAGGCAGATGGATGAAGAAGTAATAACGACAAGGAGTTCCGAAGGCATATTAACACAATACCACAACAAATATTACACAAACCTGTTTATCTACCAAACAAAGACAAAACAGTAACAGACAGTAACAAAACACATAGAACACGAGGACAAAGCTTGGCTTCACACATACGAGATGGAGGCAAATTGGACCGAGTACAGGTTTTGGATGCAGAAGCAATTCAAGAGGCCACAATATCCTTTAAGTGCGTGTATTTAAGAGCAGACGTCTCAAGTCTAGGATCTGAAATGAATGCAGTGAATAAGGTCAACGTTTTTTATACACATTAGTGTTCATACATTTTTTAGTAGAATAATTAATAGCGCTTTCGATTGTGATGCACTCAATGCACACTCGGAATATGTTCGTCTCGTTTTAAGGCCATATAATACCTCACTCAGTGCACACAATGCGCCCTAATCGAAAGCGCTACTAGAGGACGCTAGAGTAAATATTTGATAAATGTAGCGAGAAGGTTAGGTTTCGTGTTTTTATCATTTATTTAAGTATTACTAGGATTACTGCAAATACTGGGCTGTAAAACTGCAGAGTGATGCTTATCTGTGCGAAGAAGCAATATTTCACCCAAATTTTATTAGAAAACTATAAAAGTTTGTAAAAATGTTGACTAAATAAAAATAGAATGTAAACTCCCTAATACGGAAGTGATTCTAGAGTGATTCCATATTTCTAGAGTGCCTTAAAATAAGAGTGTTGCCATACGGGCGCCATATTTGTTCTAACTTAGGAGGCAAATTTGATATTAGGCAGGCATCTGTTGACTTATCCTAATTTGCCATTTTCTTCCTCCGACTATAACCATGACTGCATTTCAAGTAAGAAAAACATAAGCGCTTCACTTTTAAGTATATTTATTCAAAACCGTCAACACCAGAGGAGTTACAACTGTTCCGCAGTAAAGCCACATACCACAGTTCGTTCATTCCTGACTTAGCAACGAGGAATCGACCACTCCGGAACATGCTCCTCATCGAACCATTCACTTGGACTCCACAAGCTGAAAAGGCTTACCGAGATATTAAGGAAACCCTGGTCTCACCACAAGTCCTCGTGCCTTACGACCCCTCCTTACTACTGCTTCTAGCAACCGACGCGAGCAAAACAGGCGTCGGTGTAGTAATGTCACACCGACTCCAGAATGGACAAGAACGACCAATCGCGTACGTGAGTCGAACGATGAGCACTACCGAGCAAAAGTATCCACAAATTGACAAAGAAGCACTAGCCATACACGTGGGCAGTTCAAAAAATTTTTAACTACCTGTACGCTTGCCACTTTACGCTGATAACGGATCACAAACCATTAACACAAATTTTGGATCCGGAAAAATCACTGCCAGTATTGTGTATCAGCCGAATGGTATACTATGCCGACTATCTAGCGCATTTCGATTACGATGTGATTTTCAAGACGACGAAGGCAAATGCCAATGTCAATTACTGTTCACGGGCTTCTCTGCCATCCACAGTCAACGTGGTCCATCAACTGTCAGCACATGACAGGGAAGAAGCAAGAGCCGACAACGACTTCGACGATTTCGTTCGGAGCATATTGCACGAGAAACTTGGAAGAACCTTCACCTGGGCGAAATCGTTCAACTCCTAGAATCAGGTCAAGATCTTATCCGCCACAACTTTAAAGCTTCAGAAGTCAAATAAAGGCTTGCTGTAAACTGTTGTAGTTTTAGTGTTTGAGCACAGAGTAGTCGTACCACCTCACCTGTACTGCGAGAAGCAATCCTCAAGGACCTACACACAGCACATATTGGCATTGTCAAGATAATAATAATAATAATAATAATAATAATAATAATAATAATAAGAGTTTTATTAGATCAACAGCGAATAAAGAAACAAAACAATAAACGTTACAAGAAAAAAAAAGTCAAAATACGCTATGATCTAAATGGAAGGCCATCAGTTGTGCTACACAAGTAGTACACTGTTCTACCCGGCCTCCCAGACTAGTAAACTAGCTTAAAATAAAACTAAATACTAGAAAATAAATAAAAGGAAAGAAAATAAAGGAAAAAAAATAAAAGAAAATAAGGAGAAAATGAAAATGTAAAAGAAAATGGGAAAAAATGAAAGAGAGAAATCATCAGGCAAGGATCAGCATTTGGAGATATACAAAGCACATAGACGTTAAATAAATGAAAAGTGATGCAACTTAGTATTGCAGGTATAAAGATTATCTACTTCATTTGAACAAAAATTAAATTACTTTTCAATTTAAGTTTAAAAGATACTGGTGGTAAGTTTTTTAAGTGAGACTCAAAATCATTGAGACAATGAGCAGCAATATAAGTGAAAGATCTTTTGTAGAACGCGGTACGATGCAGCGGAATATCTATAAGATCTTTACGACGGATGTTAATACTGTGAACATCAGTACGATACCTAATTTTGGAGAGGAGATATGGAGGGGTCTTGAAAAAAAGGATTTTTTGACAAAAGCATGCGAGATGGAGATATCTTCTATTTACCATATTAAGCTAACTGCGTCATTTAACTTATGTGAGATATGTTGCCGTTTTGGAATGCCTTATATAAATCGCAAGCATGAATTTTGCACTACCTGTATTCGCCTCGAATCCTTGTAATCCAAACAAGAGCCGTAAATATGTAAGCCTAAATGCTTAACACAATCACGATGGGAGAGACGTACATTATTTAATTTAATTTCAAGTAGCGGTAAACTACTTGAAATTAAATTAAATAATGTACGTCTCTCCCATCGTGATTGTGTTAAGAATTTAGGCTTACATATCGATTGTAAATTACGTTTCAGGGAGCATGTCTCTGCGTAAAGCAATGTTACGTGCTTGATCTCTTCCAAATAATAAAAAGCAAGATTTATTAGGGTTAATTTGTAAACAATGCTTGGAAGAGATTTTAAGCAACTCATTTAAATCATTATTGATTCCAGTCATACAAGTTTGTAAATCACAAATACCAAAGGAAGCATAGAGCTGCGTATCGTGTTCCAGAAGGTAAAAAAATTCGAAGTATATATGGCAAATAACAAGGGCCCAATGACAGAACCCTGAGGAACACCTGATCTTAAACTCACATTATTAGATTTAAAGTTATTTAGAACAACCAACTGTGTCCTACCCGAAAGGAAGCAACCAATCAATCCAATCGCAACTGCATCCAATCCACAATAGTGTAAGATAGCCAAGAGTAGGTCGTGATTGATCATGTCGAAGGCCTTGGAGAAATCAAGCAGAATAAGAACAGTAAGTTTATTGTTATCAATACCTTTAATAATATCATCTATAATAAGCGAAAGTGCTGTGGAACAGCTGTAGCCAGGTCGAAAACCTGATTGAAAAGGGGGAAATAAATTACTTAACGCTAAATGATGATGCAATTGCTTATCAATGATTTTCTCCATAACTTTCGACAAGGTCGGCAAGATACTAATTGGTCGGAGATCTTGAAAACTTAATGGCTTCCTCGTTTTAGCTAATGGAATTACTTTAGCGTGTTTCCATTGGGAAGGAAAAGTACCCGTGCTCAAGCAGTAATTAAAAATGTGAGTAAGAACACGAAGCAAGTAGGGGCAACAACGCTTAATCATATCAATAGATATGGCATCGACACCAGTTGAAGTAGAAGTCACAGCATTGATTATTTCAGCAACTTGATCCTCAGAGACTTCACTGAAGCTAAAGGTGTTGGCCTTAGGATTAATTGTAGAACGATAAAAATGTAAAATATCCACATCTGGATCAAGACATTGATCAGTAACACTATTAAAGTAATTATTAATCGCATTAACGTTTTGCAAATTTTGAGGAATGTCGGCTGGCTTACGATTATATATGCCGAGTTCCTTGAGTTTGCGCCAGAATATTTTTTTGTTGGAGTTATTAAAACAAAATTCTAAGTATGCTTTTTTTCCGATTTTACTGCCGCCGTGGTGAGGTTACGCAGCTGTTTGTAATATTCCCAATGAGCTTGAAGATTGTTTTTTTTTTAATTTATGAAGAGCTTTGTCACATAGATGCATCATAAGCAGCAAATTATCTGTAAGCCAACCTGCTTTAGGTCTAGAAAAGAAAGATGTTTTCCAGGGTGCATCACGGTCAAACAAGTTATTGAGATAATAATTTAAAAAGTAAATCTTATCATCTATATTATCGAGCAATAAAATATCCCACCAAGGAATTAATGATAAATCATTAGTAAATATAACATGATCAAAGAACTTGAATGAGCGGAACGTACTTAAAACGGGGGTAGGTCGCATTACTTGGAACTCTAACTGACAGAAAACGAGACTGTGGTCCGACACCTCATGAACATCCAACGTTCCACTGTTCGTAACGTTAGCATAATCATTTGTAACAATAACGCCGATTAAAGATGAAGAATTTTGAGCAACACGTGTTGGAACATCTATAAGTTGCTTCAAGTTGAAGGGCACAGCTCGTTCTTTTGTGTTTTGGCCGGGAATAGACACGCACATCGAACGTATCGCTAAATCATGCAACGAGTGTGCCACTCACGCGCATGTCGCCCGTGAACACCACTGGGAATACCCAAAAGCTGCTTGGGAAAGAATCCATATTGATTACGCAGGTCCAATCTCGGGCACAATGCTGTTGATTATCGTAGATGCTTATAGCAAGTAGCTACAGGTCAGAATTACAAATACCATGACTACTGAAGCGACCATCAGAATCCTGGATGAACTGTTTGCCACGTATGGTGTACCAACGACCTTGGTCTCGGACAACCGTAGGCAATTCATCGTCGAAGAGTTTGAAACTTTTCTTCGACAGAGTGGAGTTTGGTATCATAAACGGACGGCGCCATACCATCCTGCCTCAAATGGTCAAGCAGAGAGATACGTCCAAGCAGTAAAAGATGCACTGAAAGCGATGTCCACCACCCCCGGCTCACTACAACCCAACCTCAATGACTTTCTTCGGCAGTACCGTAAAGCACGTCATACTGCAACCGGGGAGCCACCGGCCAAGCTTTTCCTGGGACAAAATATTCACACACGTCTTGACCTAGTCAGGTCACAAAACGTTGAGTCGACAAGCAAAGTTCCAACCGAATTTTCGCGAATTTGAACTGAAACAACGAGTTTATTTCCTCTCAGAACATATTAGGATGGACAGATGGCTTCCAGGAGTAATTGCTACCCGCCTGGGAGACATCCACTACGAAATAGTGGGAAAGCGATAAAGAGACACGTCAACCAAATTCGAAGATTTCTTAAAACCGGAGACACGAGCGACTATGTAAACAAAAATTAACAACCGAAGCACGATGGCGACACACTTACATCCCGACGGGTTCGATTTTATAAATCGCCAGCAACGAAATCACCGCAACCGACTACATCAGCTGCGACATCAACATCACCGTCACCAGCACCTACGCTAGTATCGTCCCCAGCGAGCTCGATAACCTTAGAGAACTCCAGGGCACTATCACAATGGTCTACACCACACGTTCCGCGTAGATCGACACGCACACGGAACGTACCTCGTCGTTTTTCACAAAACTAATTGGAATATTTTAAAAGTGGGAAGAAATGTTGTATATCAGATGTCAAGAGGGTAGGGAGTTATTTTCGTGGGTTGGTAATGTGGGTATTAACTAGGAAAAGGATGTTAGGATGGCGTTATTGTACGTCGCCACTGTCGCAGCTATTGTTGATGTTACTAAATAAATAAATGAAATAGAAGTGAGTTATATTATGTAGTAGTGTGATCCAAGAATACAAAAGAAACAATGTATGCTCTCAATTGCCGTAATTGTCGAGGAATCATTTTAATTGAACATGATGGTCCATTCTTAATGTCTTTAGAATATAGAGATGATACTGTAAAGTTGCAATAACAATAAGATGTGACAGAGATAGGTTACCCGACTGAATGTTCACTGGTTAATTTGACACTTCTCTGTCAGTTTATCATAAATTTGATACAAGAGATATCACCATGTCATACGAGCCTTGGAAACAATTGTATCGATAATGGTTTCTAAGGTTAGTACAAGGTACCACCGGCGACATAAAAAATGGGGACAAGTCTTAGCAGTGATTTTAAGTTTTTTCATTATGGTAAATGATACGTCTTCTAATTCAGTTTCTAACCATTTCCATAGCAGTGTTATCATACCTACACCTAATCTACACAGTTAGCTTGTTATATTAATTTCGTTACTACAGGAACAGTTTTTGAAACCCTCATTTACATTAAAGCATTATAAGTGTCCCCATTTTCTTGGCGTCCATGATACAATAAAGAAAGTTAGGTAGATCGTATTATCATGGGAGCGTCTTCATGTAATCGAGATAAAAGTGCGTTCCAATGGTCGGGATCCGAACTTCTTTATGTAAAATCCCGAACAGATCCATTTAAACCACGCCCATTCGAGATTTTAATTTTATGGTAACGATCCCGGGTTCGGAATTTTAGACACATCCTTTTAAATTTTCTAAATTTACACGAAGCAGTAAAGAAATTTTCTCTTTTTTTATTAACTTTTTATTTCATACCTTTACAATTCATACAAAATTAAGACTTTCAATTCTAAAATAAAGATTTCACCCTTTGTAGCAGTATTAGACGAAACTTATCTATACTAGAAATCAATACGTATCGTTTTGAAATGTATCGATTCCTAGTGTCAACTTTGTAAAATCAAAGTGTCGATATTCGTAATAGTGACTAAATATCGATACAAGATTTTTTAATCCGAAAGAAAGTTTAAAGTGAGGTTATATAATTTGAAAGATGATTTCGTATTGTGTCTCCGTTTGAATAATTATGTAATAAAAAAACAACGAAAAAAAAATTTATTGCTTGTACAAAATAGATTAAATTACATATTTTTCCTTAATTAAAAAGTAATTTGTTATTCGATACAGTAAATTTGATACTTCATTTAATTGGATTGACCTACCGATATATCGGAAGACAAAGTATAAATGACAAAATATCAACACTACTTTGTAGAAATAATTATAACCGACAAAACGAAATAATAAAAGAAAGTAAGGAAGAAAAACCGTTTGTAATCGATCACTTTACAAAAATAAAAGAATAGTCCGAAAATTTAACCAACAATACGAAGTAATAAAAGAAAGTAATGAAGAAAAACTTTTATTCTACGATTTTTACTTGTAAAATTAATTTTTATTGATGGCCCTATCGATTGCGCCCCCTTGCGGTCAACTCAGATATTTGAAAATATTTTCTTTGAAATTCCGTTGCTCACTTTGACTATAATTTTTTTTCTCCCGAAGCTGTAGGTATTACGGTTTGCTATATACCGCAGGTCGCCGCCCATCTTGAGACATCTGGTATATGTATATATTATTTTACTTCATTTAAAATAAAGTAAATTATGAAATCATTTATAATTATTTGTACTGGAAAACGCCTCACTTTCAGTTTTAAAATATAGTTGTGTGAGTCCATCGAGTTGATCAATCAAATATATGCAACTTCCACAAGCATAAATAATTTGATCAAAACCAACCTGAAAAATAAAGGTCATGATATATTAAGCTTTCGGGAATAAATTTAATTTAATTTTAGTATCATTAAATTTAATTTATTTTGAAGTATCGAATCACGACTATTTCAATAACAAGTTAAGTTGTTTGTTTTGAATAAAATTTATCGAAGCAGAAAGCCGCGAATCACTATAAAATTTTGTAGGTTAAGTTTCCAAATCCGTTTAATGTACAAACATCACGGTAAAATAGGTTGACTAGTTGACATGTTTCGAAAGAAATACCATTTTCAAAACTTTAAGTCGAATCCACAAACGCCGCCATTTCTAAACTCTAGGCTTCCCCTTCCATGAGTTTTATTCAAAATTTTAACTAATCTCATGGATAATTCTTTGATTAAGTTGTTTGTGTTTGGGAAATACTCACAAACTGTCCTAATAATTCTTTTATTACGTAATTTTTGCTGTCTGCTTCTGAAAGTTTGAATATTTCAACTCGATTATGGGTAGCACAGATGAAACAGCGTAAAACTCCGGTTCGTTTGTTTTCCGAACTGAACAAAGCTTTCTTAAATAGCATTAATTCCATTCTTTCAGCGCACTTCTCGATCGAATACACGCATACGTTGCATAGGAAATTCATTTTTTTGTAACCCAAAACCTGAAAAAATTGTATGAATTATTAAAATCAAATGTTACAGATATTTTACAAACCTTAATTAAACGGCATTTTTCCAGGTTTTGGACAATTGGGTCTTCCATATTTTGTCGTCGAATAGGAACGCACATTAAATAATTATTACATATACAGCACGGCATATCTAAAACTAAAACCACAGCAATTGTGATTATAAGCTTCTTTAATATTTATGATAAGAAGAATACGAAACTATTCATGGTAAACAAAATTCTTGAGACTTACCTTTTTGAAAATTTACTTCTTGGCTGCAGTATTTATTCAAGTGTATTCTTTGGCGAATAGTAGATTTATGATGCGATCGTTTGCAAATGTTGCCGGTATTAGTAATAGATATTTGTTTATTCCGATAGCTTAAAACATATTTCTGAGATAGGCTTGAAAATTATAGCATTTTATTTATCCAAACACGATATTGTTTTACTAGCGTTGAAATTCAAAATAGTAGATAAAATGCATAAGCACTGATTGTTTAATACCAAATTATTTATTTTCCTGATTACTTGAATGATTCATTCTTTAGAAATACAAAATATGGTAGTGTCAAACTGGAAATTCAGAAAACTGTTTTCAGCAGTATTTTATTACCTAACATTATTTAATTTAGCATTAATGAATAAAGCGTGGAAAATTATCACTAAATTTGTATATCATTATAATTACTAATTTTGAGCTATTAATTAATTTTATTAAATTAATTTATCTTATATTTAAGATGTAATCTAAACGGCTTCCGTGGAACTGTGATGCTTTCCCTAAAGGCCCGCAAAGACTTGACAAAATATTATATTCGAGTTCATGAAAGCTGGAATAATCGATGTAAAACAACTAATCCTTAAAAAGCTTATAATTTTCACAGTAAATAATAATACTTAGAAATACAAACAAAAAGGAAATTTTAGTGAAATTTTAGTCCTGAGACATATTGTTCAATCATGAAATGTTAAATGATATTTTAACCTAACAAACTTTTATTTTATTTAGTATAAAAACAGTGTAATGTTTGGGATTAGGGAGCTTCAGGAAGGAAGCTATCTTTTTTGGAACCTGGCCAGTTTTATTGATACCAATGGGATTTGTTGTGTAGCCTGATATGTATCAGAATAATGAACAGAATACTTACAAAAGCTGGGTAAGAAAAATTTGTCAATTCGATTTTTGTTTAAAATAAAAGGTTGCCAGTGTAGCTGGGCATTACAATTAAAATTCCGCATATATGTATTTACTAAACAGATCCAATTTTTAAAATTTTTTATATTTTTATTCAATAAATTACGCAAAGTAGAAAAAATAGTATATTATACACGTTTCACAAGAAGCATTGTAGCACGAATGGGATTGGGTACGACGAGCGTAGCGAAGTGAGCTCATCGTAATCATGTTAAAAAATTACATACATATTAATATAATATACTTATGTATTACACTGCATATTAATGTAATAAGCTTTTTAAACAGCACATGTGAGACTTATTTGTACTATTATTTGAATAGATATTTTATAAAATTGAAGTACAAACTGCATAGCGCACAAATTACACTGAAAAACAACAAAGACTCTACGTAAATTGCATATTTTCTCATTTGACAACTGTGTCAAATATAAAAAGGCCCCTGAGATAGTCGCTGAAATTCTTATTAAATATCTTCGTTGCTTCGTTTATCTCGATTCTTTGAGTAGTATTAAATTATGAATGTTTTTGGAGTTACTATCACACTACATTTTCATTTAAACTAGTGTGGGAAAGTTTCAAACAAACTAACATATACCTAGTGTTTAAAATATATTCAAAACACTAAAAAAATATACCATCTGTTTTAAACAGTGTGTTAAACATCCTTTTTTAACTAATGTTTTAAATTCATTTTTTGTAATTTTAAGCTAAAAAGAACACTTCTGATATATGCTTTCTTTTTCCAACATAATACTGAGTAACCAGAAGTTAATTGTTTATTTAGAGCCAATATTTCAGTCACGGATTAACTTTAAACTTTAGTGTATTCCCATATGAATTGGTTTAATAGTTATAGACAATGCGTGGCTGAGCTGATGACGTGATGACTACACTGTAGCTCTGATAGTTTCTAAATTTAATTTGAATTGCATTAGATTGATTATTATCAGTCTAAAATAATTATTATTGATCACTAGAATAATGTATTGAAAAATGTTAAAATATCTTTTCAACGTTTAACGTTATATTATTTCATTATGTTTTGAAACATATTGGTCCTGCGCTTCCATACTCATGATATGTATAACGTTATCATTTCTCATTTCATTTATCTTCATTGAATTTCTGCCGTGTGTATAATTTTAATTCTTTCATAGATTTGCTTAAAATTTGAAAACGATAAATTAAACAAAAATTTAATATGAATTTTCTGAAATATTGCTGTGATATTTAGGTTAATAGAAAACCTGGAATGAAATTTGAGTTTCATGAAAGGAAAGAACAAAGTCATGTTTAATTTATTCAATAAACGCTTGATTTAGAATATCTGGGACTGTCGAACAGAATGGTAGTGAACGATTCAGTGAACTGCAATTCCTTGTGTAAGTGCGGGAAATTTGGTTCCGGAAGTGAAAAACAATTGGTGCCTAAAATGAGAGACAATTAGACTGCTTTAAACAAAAGTAACAACATATAAAATAGCGACATCTTACTATCGCTTTTTGACCTAACATTGCAGTAGGATAGACAAATTGAAGCGGGATTTGCTCCTAATGAGTCCCCCATGCAAGGCGGCCATGCTTGCTGTCAAAGCATAACGAAAGATTTTAGAAAAATTTTGTGCAAATCGTTTTTGATTGCAGTGAGAACCTCGAGCAGCCTCTGGACAGCTGTTTCAGTCCTGCTTGGGGCTTCTTCAAAATTTTTCTAAAATCTTTCATTATGCTTTGACAGCAAGCATGGCCGCCTTGCATGGGGGACTCATTAGGAGCAAATCCCGCTTCAATTTGTCTATCCTACTGCAATGTTAGGTCAAAAAGCGATAGTAAGATGTCGCTATTTTATATGTTCATCATTCTTACATCGCATTTGCGAATAAATTGGGCAAGTCGTTTTTGGTCTGCAGTGGGAATGTCGAGCTACGTTTCTGCTGAAGAAGCCCCAAGCAGGGCTGAAACAGCTGTCCAGAGGCTGCTCGAGGTTCTCACTGCAATCAAAAACGATTTGCACAAAATTTTTCTAAAAAGTAACAACAGTGAATCAAGTTGTATTTGACAATTTTGGACACAGAAAATAATTTGATTTTGTAGGTTAAAAGTAGGCCAAGATCCAAAAAACTTACCGGTGCACGAGTTGCCCGGGCAATCAGTTTTAGTTGAAGCATTAATTGGGTTTAAGTTTAGAAATTAGATTTTGATTTATTTATTGTAAAAGAGGTCTAATATATAATTTAGAATTATTGTTAAAAATAGTTAAGTTTGAAACAAACATCTGAGTTAGGTTAGGAATTCTATATACAACGTTTTGATTCATTGCATTCGTTTTTAACATCAGGAAGTATTTTGGCAAACAGATTTATTTACTGAAAATTTTTCTAAATGTTTGTAAACAACAACATAACACTATCAAATGTCACTGTTAGTACCAACTAAAATTTAGATTGTTCTGTTGTTAGGCATTCAAATTTTCGCGGTTCGTGCCGCAGCAACTGAGTGGAGCGAAACTCGTGGTGAGAGAGGAGGCATACGTGGGCTGCTGGAAAATTTTCTGGAATCTAGTAGGTCTAGAATTGTTAGCGTTTATCAACTGTCATATTTGAAAAATTTGACGTTTTTCGCCTATAATTCTATTGACAGTTCCTATCCAAGCGAACTAGTTTTGTTTGTACAGCGTTTGAGAAAAAGTAATTTTGTGTAAACATGGAAATCTCGCGTGAAAATTTTCGTACTATGATTTTTTACGATTTCAAATGTGGTCTAACGCCGAAACAATGCCTCCATCGGCTTCATTTGGCTTTTGGAGATGAAGCACCATCAAAGAGTAGTGTTTATAATTGGTTTGCCGAATTCCAGCGTGAACGTACCTCTCTCAGTGACGAACTTCGTGAAGGTCGTCCATCAACATCTAATGTAGATGCTGAGCGTGAAATGCTTGAGCGATATCGATATGTGACATACCGTGAGATTCAAGCATCCTTACGCATTGACATGAAAGCAATACACCAGATTTTGCAAGATCATTTGAACGTACGAAAACTTTGCAGTCGTTGGATCCCATACAATTTAACAGAAGCGCAAAAGCACGGTCGTCTCAAATGGTGCGAAGAAATGCTCAAGAAATTCATTGGAGGTCGTTCAAATTTAGTTTATAACATCGTTACTGGTGACGAAACGTGGATCTATTCGTACGAGCCAGAAAGTAAACAACAATCTACCGTTTGGGTATTTCAAAATGAACCAAAACCAACAAAAGTTGTGTGTTCACGCAGTGCTGCGAAGCAAATGTTTGCTTGTTTCTTTGGTTTAAGTGGACATGTAGCAACCGTGGCTTTAGAGGATCGAAAAACGTGAATGCTGATTGGTGTACTACAATTTGTTTGCCGGAAGTCATCGATCAAATAAGAAGAAACAATCGAAAACGACGAATTATTCTCCATCATGACAACGCCAGCTGTCACTCAGCCCGTCAAACAGTTGATTTTTTGTCCAACAAAAATGTTGAATTAATGACTCATTGTCCATCTTCACCTGATTTATCACCTAATGATTTCTTTTTGTTCCCAAATATCAAAAATAAAATGCGTGGTGAGCGATTTTCGTCTGCTGAAGCAGCGGTTGAAACATTCCGGACACTGGTTTCTGAGGTACCAAATTTAGAGTGGAAAACGTGCTTTAGAAATTGGTTCGAGCGTATGCAAAAGTTATTGACGTCAAAGGTGAATACTTCGAAAAACAATGATACCGTTTACCAAATTTCTTATGTGTTTTTTCATGCCGTTTCCAGAAACTTTTCCAGCAGCCCACGTATAACTTATACGTTTTAGTGTTGTAAAATAACCAGCTATTTATATAAACAGCAAAAATAGCCGAATATTTTGCATTTGAAAATATCCTGCTAAATATTAGGATAGATATCTGATATATATCAGGCTAGATATCCGATGTTTTTCGGTTAAAAGGAAAATAAAAGACTTACTCAATTTTGAGTACACTTACAACCAAAGAACCGGTTTTATTTGTTAATATCTTTTTTACTATAATACTAAAATAAAATTAATTATGTGGTAGAAGCAAGTTAATTGTTTTTTTTAATTCCTTTCTCTTTAGGTTTAAAAAACCACATAGCAATGTTACGTTTAATTGTAAATTTTACAATTTTACCAGTTCAATAAAATATATATTATTTACTTTCTTTTTAATTCTTTTATTGCGTTATACGGTACAATACCCAAGCATGTATGGTATAACTTATACCATACATGCTTGGGTACTTGTAACAAGAAAGAACGAAAATTATTGCTGTATCCTGTATCCCTGTTGGTGAGTACATGGGGAGTTAAAGTACAAAACGATAAATACATAATTGAATGTGCATATTGTCTCAAAATAACATTTCATTCATATAAGGGTGCTGCATTTTGAAATGCAACATAGGAATATCTCATGTTAATTTAAAGGTGCTCGAATATTGGCTTCCCTAATTATTTTGCAGTGAAATTCCATTTATGTTTTTTTTTAAAGTACCTACTCTTCATGATGAATCTGCCTGTGAAATTTGAGAATTTTTCATTCACTCAGTTTCAGGATATAAAAAAGATTCAGCAACAAAATTAAATTTATACCGAACTATCAGTTGATCAGTTAATGTTAAAATAAACTACTGGAAACGCTTCTTTCTGTCAATCTTTTTCAAGAACGCTATATTTATTAATTATTTATCCAGTTTTCACTTGAATTTAGTTAGAGTCTTTTTTAAATATCTTGAAACTGAGCAAATGAAAAATTCTCAAACTTCACTGATAGATTCATCTTGAATGAAATTCTGCTGTAAAATAATTAGGGAAGCCAATATTCGAGTACTTTAAATTAGCATGGGATTTCCAACACCTCTATCAAATAATAATAAAAAAGTTACATATAATTTTCTTCTCTTTCTTCACTTTCTTCTTCTGAATCAAATTCTAGAATAATTTCTTCAATGTCACTTTCTTCCTTTTCTTCCACTTCGTCCATGTTTGTTTTTTTCTTATTTTTACCTTTAGTCAAAAGATTTAAATGATTTTTTATCGTAACTAATTTAGTTGCTTTTTCAACTGAGAGTCTATTCCTTTTTTTGTTTTTTGTGTTCTTCCTTTTCTTCCACTTCGTCCATGTTTGTTTTCACCTTTAGTCAAAAGATTTAAATGATTTTTTATCATAACTAATTTAGTTGCTTTTTCAACTGAGAGTCTATTCCTTTTTTTTTTGTTTTCACATTAGAAAACAAACTCCAATTTCTTTCACAAGACACAGATGTACAAGGTAAAATTAACAAAATCTTTGCTAGTTTGCTTAATTCTCGTTTACCACACAAACCGCTCCACCACGCTACTGGAGTTGTGTGTTCAGCAGCCTTCCACAAAGCTTCTCGTGACCATAATTCCTGCTTTCCATTGTATTCGCTTAAATCAGCAATCACTTTTGCTATGTCTAAATCATAATAAACTGATTGCTGAATAATAAAATCAAATGCTTCTTGTTCCTCTTTTTCATGTAAGCAGTTACCTTGATTTTTGGGATTCAAAATATGAGCAGCTAGTTCAGCTGGATGGTACATAAATTGCTTTCGTTTTTGTACAGAGTCAATAATTGTACATTGATCTGTCTGACTAAGAAATTTAATATTAGAAAGCAGTTCATCATACATTTGGTGTTGTTTTTTTTATATATGTAGGACAAATTTGGTTTATCACCCTCTATTTCATTTATTAAATCTGAAGGACTTTTGAGCAATGAATATACATTGTCCAACAAGGGCCAAAAAGAATCATAATCAAGGATTTCCTTTCTCATTTTACCATCTAAAATAACTGATACTTCTTCACTGACACTTGCTGCCTGTATACTTGAACGTAATTGTATCAATGATTTCATCGACATAGCATATGAACCCCAGCGAGTGTCCACAGGAAGTAGCAGTGCCATAGATTTTCCATGTTTCTCCTTTTGGATTTTTTCTAGGATATGTCTTGGAACTTGCTTTTGCTTGTAAAACTGTATTATCTCTTTTGCTTTCTTTATGGCATTAATGTCTTTTACAAACAAATTTAAACCGTGGGCTTTACAGCCATAAATTATTAAAAGCGGATATGCTTCTTTTAATAATCTCCATGCTGCCTTCATGTTTGAAGCATTATCTGTTATGACAGCATGAACTTTATGAGGACCAACCTCATTGATAGCTTCACTTAAAACAGAAGCAATATAAGGGGCAGTATGTGATTCTGCTTTAGTATCTATTGCTCGAAAAAAGATTGGCTCGGGTACTAAGAAAATTATATTAATAAGTGCATTTCCGGTTATATCAGTCCAACCGTCAGAGAGCAAACATAAGGAGTTTGATTCTTTAATTTTCAAACTTGTGTATTCTTGAGCACTTTCATATTCTTGTTCGAGCAAGGTATTTGATAATTTGTACCGAGAAGGAATTTGAAAAGGACGTAAATGTTTAAAAAATTGTTGCCAATAAAAATCTTTAGAAATCCGAAAGGGTCATTGAAGAATAAATTGCCTTCGCAAATAGTTTATCTGATTCAGCTTGATCCTGGGGTGTTAAGCGGTCGAGAAAAGAAGTCAAAGAAGCAGAACTAGAAGAACCCCAGCTGTCAGTTTGGAATTCACTCTGTGAATATTTCAGGCAATGTAAATTTCTAAAATTTTATTGACATTTTAAGTTTTAATACCTTTTAATTGTTAAATAGGTACAAGATCAACATTGAACCAATGATTGATTTAACGCAGGAGGAGAAACAGGCATATGATTGTACAACACTGTGCCACATTTGTGAAAAGCCAATTTTGGATGCGAAGGAAAAAGTGCGTGACCATGAATATTTATCGGGAGGGTTCAGAGGTGCCGCACACACTGTAACGTCAATTTTAAGATACCAAAATTTATTCCCGTTTTCTTTCATAACCTTTCTAATTACGACAGTCATTTATTTGTTAAAATAATGGCATTAGAAGGAGAAAACATCGACGTGATCGCGCAAAATAAAGAAAAATATATATCTTTCTCAAAAATAGTACATGTGGGGGAGAAGACTGACTGAAGAAAGCGCGTAGCAAAATAAGATTTGTTGATTCGTTTCGTTTTATGCAGTTGTCTTTGCAAAAATTAAGCTCGAGCTTGGAAGACTGGCAATGTAGAGAAATTAGGAAGTATTTTCAAGATGATGAAATGTTTAAATTACTACGGCAAAAAGGAAAATTTCTGTACTATTTTATCGATTCATTTATGAAATTGGATTTTCCAAATTTATCTGCTAGAGGAGACTTTTACGACGTGTTAAATGATGCACACGTGCCAGATGAAGAGTGTGAAAGAGTGCAAAATTACTTCTAGCGGACTTGTTTGAAAATTTTAGAGAATTTAGAGAAGAAGACTTTGATATGTTACACTTTTTCAGAATGGGCATTCGAGGAGGTGTGAGTATGTGCACTAAAAGAATTGAGAATGCTAATAATCAATTTTTATAAAGTTTGAATCTGGAAAACCAACTAATTTTATACTGTACTTGAATGCTACAAATTTGTACGGAAATGCGTTGTATTGGAGATATCCGTGGGGAGGATTTACTTGGTCCAGAGGAAATTAAGAACCTTAATGTTTTGGAGTTGGAAGAAAATTCAGATGTTGGCAACGTATTCGAAGTTGATTTAGATTATTTTATTAATTTGCATGAAAACCGTAATGATTTTCCATTTTGTTTAGAGAATATAGTTCTCCCAAATTGAAAGTAGGTACAGCAAACTAATTCCAAATATTTATAACAAAACCAAATACATAGTTCACTATTTAAACCTAAAAAAATGTTTAGAACATGGTTTAATATTAGTTCGAATTCATAGAGCAATACAATTTAACCAGTCTTGTTGGTCAAAAAAATACATACATTTTAATTTCCAGAAACGTGCGGAAGCTAAAAACGAATTTGAAAAGAATTTTTACAAGTTATTAAACAATAGCATTATCAACAGATAAAACAGCGACATCCTGTGTTCGCTTTTTGACCTGACATTGTAGTAGGATAGACAAATTGAAGCGGATTTTCTACCTAATAAGTCCGCATGCAAGGAGGCCAAGCTTGCTGTCAAAGCATAATGAAAGTTTTAAAAATTTTGTTGCAAATCGTTTTTGATTGCAGTCAAAACGAATTGCAACAAAATTCTTAAAACTTTCATTATACTTTGACAGCAAGCGTGGCCGCCTTACATAGGGGACTTATTAGGTAGCAAATCCCCTTCAGCTTGTCTACCTTACTGCAATGTCAGGTCAAAAAGCAAACGTAGGATGTCGTTGTTTTATCTATTCATCACTTTTACATCGCATTTGCGAATAAATTGTTTTTGATTCGCAGTGGGAATTGTCGAGCTACGTCTCTGCTGACGAAGTCTCAAACAGGGCTGAAACAGCTGTACAGAGGCTGCTCGAGGTTTTCACTGCAATCAAAAACGATTTGCAATAAAATTTTTAATAACGTTTTCGGTAAGACCATGGAAAACGTTGAGAATCGTGTAGATATTAAATTGGCAACTCTCTGGGAAACTCATAATCAGAGAGCTGACACACTGATAGCCAAGCCGAACTATAAATCTAGCAAAATTTTTAGCGATCACTTGGTTGCAATAGAATTATCTAAAGTACAAGTAAATTATAATAAAGCTTCATATGTAGGATTTTGTGTCTTGAAAATTTCAAAACCGGTGATGTACGATTTTTATTACAACTTTATAAAGCGAAAATATTGTGGCGAGCCGCTCAGTGCTGCGTCACGCTGAGGGCGTCAGGAGGTCGGTTCGCTGTTGTGCGTCATCGGCCATCACGCCACCGGGGCCTACATCGAACAGACTGGAATCTTCCAGCGTGAGAGTTCCAGACGGCGGCGAATGATATAAAATCGGCCGGAGTTGACTCACGAGTGAGTCGAATTCGAACAGCGATCGTCGAAGTTAAATTTTAGTGTGAAAATAAATTGTTACAAATAAATTAGTTTTTAAGCTTTATTAAATTTACGATTAAGTTTTTATCGAGTGTTTTATTCGTTTAAATAAATAAATTTAAACCCTAGAAACGTAACAGTGGTGTCAGGTGTGGGGTTTGTGCAAATAAATAAACAATTTAAAGTAAATTAATTTTAATCAGATTATTAAATAAGTACAGTATCGGAAAAACAACAATGGCTACGAGAAAAGTGTTGTTGAAAGACTTAAAAGTGGCCGAATTAAAAACCGAATTGGAAGAACGAGAGTTAGAAACCTGTGGTTTGAAAGGCGCACTTCAACAGCGTCTCCGATCCGATTTGTTGACAGCTGGTGAAGATCCAGAGACGTTCCTTTTCGAAATTTCGTGTGGTCCCGTCGATTTCAATAAAATCTTGAAAGATGAACTTCGAGAACAATCCAGAAATTTCAAGGACGAACTTCGAGAACAATCTGGAAATTTCAAGGACGAACTTCGAGAACAATCCAGAAATTTGGACGAGAAGCTTCTAGAACAATCTGGAAATTTCAAGGAAGAACTTCGAGAACAATCTGGAAATTTCAAGGACAAACTTCGAGAACAATCCAGAAATTTGGACGAGAAGTTTCTAGAACAATCTGGAAAATTCAAGGTCGAACTTCGAGAACAATCCAGAAATTTGGACGAGAAGTTTCAAGAACAGTCTGGAAATTTAGAGAAGCTTCGAGAACAATCCAGAAATTTAGAGGAGAAACTTCTAGAACAATCTGGAAATTTCGACAAATTACAAAATAAATTGTTGGAACAATCTAGAGACTTAGACGAGAAATTTCTAGAGCAATCCAGAAATTTCGACGAGAAACTTCTAGAACAGTCCGGAAATTTGAAGGGTGAATTTCTAGAACAGACGAAAGGACTTGAAGATAAACTAGTGGTAAAAATATCGGAAGAAACAAGAAACCTGCAAGAAAATGTGGAAGAAATAATATTCCAGCAGGATAACAAAATCAAAAATTTGGAACAAATCATGGCGGGATTGCGAGTGTTCGGGGATCAGCCACCAGTAGAAATACTAGAAAATAATGAAACCCGAATAAAACCACCAACATTCGATGGAAAGTCTTCTTGGCCCAACTACTTCAAACAGTTCGAAGCAGCAGCAAAGGCGAACAGATGGATGGCCAGCGAAAAAGCCACTTCGTTAATTGTGGCCTTGAGAGGGGACGCTATCGATGTGCTACAGACGATGCCGCCAGAGGAACAAGAAGACTTCGACAAGCTGGTGAATAGGATGGAAATGCGTTACGGACAGGCCCATCTGACCGAGGTATACCATGCGCAGTTGAGGAATCGCTGTCAGAAATCCGGAGAAAGTCTTCAGGAATTCGAAGCAGACGTTGCGCGTCTGGCCCAGTGGGCATATCCCACAGCTCCTGTTGAATTCCTCAAATGTTTGACGGTGCAGACCTTCATAGATGGAATCCGTGACCCAGACAACCAGCAGGCATTGAGAATGACCCATCCGAAGACGTCCAAGAACGCATTGGCTTATGCCTTGGAATTTGAAGCGGCGAGACGAGTTTCGAGAGGGCATGTCAAGGTGCGAGCGGCTATGGACTTCCAAGAGGAAGAAGAGGAAGAGTCCGCCAACGCCAAAGTGGGATCTACTATAAAGGAGCGACCCAGGGAGTATACCACCGCCGAGGATGTTCGCCGCATTGTGGAACAGGTCTTCAAGCAGAAGAAACCGCTAGTGTGGCCAGGAGGAAGGACATGTTCGCAGGCGATGTCCAAAGCCCAGACAGGATCCAAGAAAGCCACAGTTAAACTAAGCCGGGTCGGTGCAGAGGGGCAAACGTCGACCCGTATTCAAAGGCCCCCAAAGTCGAAAGCCAACCAAGTAATATTCCTACGGCAGTTAACCAGCAGTGTCTTCGTGGATGTTACCATTGATGACATTCCTCACACCATGTTGTTGGATACGGGTGCGACGAAGACCATCCTAAGACCCGACGTCATTAAGTCATCTGGACGCACCGAGCCGACCAAGTGGAAACTGAAAACTGCAACTGGAACATCAGCAACTGTCCACGGTGAAGTAGAGGTTATCATCACCATTGGTTCAACTCCAATAAAACACCGTGCACTGGTGGCAGATATAGAGGACGAGGCAATTTTGGGCATGGACGTCATGTGTGCACACGGGTTCCAATTGGACTTAAAGCGTGGCGTGATGGCGGTCAATAATGAGGAGTTGGTTCTACATCAACGAAGGGACGTGGCTGCTCGAGTAGTCCTCGCTGAAGACGTTGTATTACCCAGCAGGACTGAGGTTATCGTCGACGCAAAACTGGACGGTGTTTTTCAAGATGGGCAAGTCATTATGGTTGAACCTAATACAGATGGTCAGAAGATTGGAAGAGGAGTCCTCGTTGGGAAAATGTTGTTGACGGCGAAGAAGGAAGTACCTGCCCGCCTGATGAACATCAGTTGTTTCTCTGTCAATATCAAGAAAGGAACAATCTTGGGAAGCTGCACCATGGTGTCCTCCATCTCCCGGCAACTTGAAACAAACGTGCCAGAAGCGAAAGTCCCAAAGAAATTATGGGAAATGGTTATGTCAACAGCCCAGGAATTGACTCCAGACCAGAAGACAAAAGCAAAGAATCTGATCGGCCGCTATCAAGATGTATTTGAGGTAGAAAATGGATCCAAGGGAAGAACTGATGTCGTGAAACACAAAATAGAGACTGGAGAAGAAAGACCTATCCGTCAAGCTCCAAGGCGATTACCACTGGCGAAGCGTGAGGAAGCGGAACGCATTATTCGCGAGATGGAAAAGGATAATGTAATAGAACCATCAAGCAGCCCGTGGGCGTCACCAGTAGTGCTTGTGAAAAAGAAGGATGGGTCCACCAGGTTCTGTGTAGACTACCGGTTACTCAATAATGTCACCAAGAAGGACAGCTATCCCCTGCCACGGATTGATGATACTCTGGACACCCTAGTCGGCTCAAAGATCTTCTCAACTTTGGACTTAAAGAGTGGATATTGGCAAGTTGAGCTGGCGCCTGAAGATCGAGAAAAGACGGCGTTTTCCATTGGTATGGGTCTGTGGCAATTCACAGTGATGCCATTCGGGTTATGTAATGCCCCAGCGACATTCGAGCGGTTAATGGAGACGGTTCTGAAAGGTCTGTCCTGGACAACGTGCATGGTGTACCTTGACGACATAATTGTCGTGGCAAAAACGTTCAACGACCACCTGAGGAACCTGGAAGGAGTGTTCCAACGGCTTCGCGGAGCTGGACTAAAGCTTAGCCTCAAGAAGTGCCACCTGTTCCAGAAGGAAGTGAATTACCTGGGGCACATCGTTAATGGAAATGGAATCGTCGTAACCCTGTGAAGATTCAGGTGGTGAAAGACTGGCCAACTCCCAGAAATAAACACCAAATAAGGAGTTTCCTTGGCCTGTGCACTTACTATCGGCGCTACGTTCCTGGATTTGCAGACATTGCTAAGCCGTTAACAAAACTCACTGAAGAAGGTCGTCCATTTGAATGGGACCAACAGTGTCAAATTGGCTTTGAACAACTAAAGCAGTACTTGGTTAGTGCTCCTATTCTGAGTTATCCTCTCCCGGAAGGCAAATTCGTCGTGGACACAGATGCTAGCAACGTTGGGATTGGTGGCGTACTCTCCCAGATACAAGAGGGGCAAGAGAAGGTGATCGGCTACTTTAGTAAAGTCCTATCAAAGCCGGAACGAAACTATTGCGTCACAAGAAGGGAATTGCTAGCCGTCGTAAAAACGATAGAACACTTCTACAAGTACTTGTATGGTAGACGCTTCCTGCTGAGGACCGACCATGCCGCTCTAAAATGGCTTCTCCGTTTCAAGAACCCAGAAGGGCAAGTTGCACTGTGGATCGAACGACTTCAGGAGTACGATTTTGAAATTCAGCATCGGGCAGGAACTAGCCATCGAAATGCCGATGCTTTGTCGAGAAGACCCTGTGCCGAAGACTGTAAACACTGTAGTCGTTTGGACGAGAAAGTAGCCACGACTGCGAGGACAGCCATTGTTGACGACAAATGGAAAGGCGAAGAATTGCGAAGAGACCAGGAGAACGACCCGGATTTGAAATTAGTGGAAAAGCGGGGACGCGAGGCCTACCTGGGAAGAGGTAGCACCATGTGCACCGTCCGTAAAATCATACTGGGCGCAGTGGGACTCCATAGTGTTGGATCGTGGTCTTCTGAGACGAAGCCTGGAGAATCCAGAAGGCATGGAACAGAAGACACAGTTACTAATCCCCAAGAATAGGGTGCCAGAAGTTCTGAGGGAACTTCACGATGGAACTTCGGGAGGGCATCTGGGAGTTAAGAAGACTATGGAGAAGGTGCGCGAAAGATTTTACTGGGTGAACTGCAAGGAAGACGTGAAGGATTGGTGCAGAAAGTGTGCAGTCTGCGCAGCCAGTAACGGTCCCCACAGGCGGGGTAAGGCTCCCATGAGACAGTACAACGTTGGAAGTCCTTTTGAGAGAGTTGCCATCGATGTAGCCGGCCCGTTTCCAGAAACGAATGGTGGAAACAAGTACATCGTCGTGGTAATGGACTACTTTAGCAAGTGGGTTGAAGCTTACGCCCTACCTAACCAAGAGGCAGTCACTATTGCGGAAGTCCTTGTCAGGGAATGGATCAGTCGGTATGGTGCACCTTTGGAACTGCATTCAGACCAAGGAAGGAACTTTGAATCGGCCTTGTTCAAGAACGTGTGTACTCTGCTCGGCGTACGAAAAACTAGAACAACTGCACTCCACCCACAGTCGGACGGAATGGTGGAAAGGTTCAATAGAACCATCAACCGACATTTGTCCAAGGTCGTTTCCAATCATCAGAGGGACTGGGACACGTACATCCCCCTGTTTCTAATGGCATACCGCTCATCTGTTCATGAGACAACAGGGGAGACTCCCGCGAAAGTGGTATTCGGGCGAGAGCCGAGACTGCCCTGCGACCTGAAGTTTGGTGTGAAGCCTGGCGAAGTCTCTGCCGACGAAGATTACGTGAGCAAATTACGCAGGAAAATGGATGATATCCACAACCAAGTGCGTCACAATATACAGACGGCCAGCGATCGGATGAAGGAGCACTATGACATCAACGCTCAACACGGGGGATACCAACCTGGAGCACTGGTCTGGCTTTATAACCCCCAAAGACGTCGAGGCCTCTCCCCAAAATTACAGACCTCTTGGGAAGGTCCTTACAAAGTGATGAAACGGATCAACGACGTCGTTTACCGCATCAAGAAGGTCCCCCATGGCAAACCCAAAGTAATCCACTTCAACCGGATAGCCCCTTACCATGGAGAAGCAGATGAAGGGACAGTACAAAGGGCGCAAGTTTCCGAAGTGAACTTCGAAACCTTCATGTCTCATCACGCCAAAGGAAGCAAGGCACGGTTTGGAGTGACCACGGAGAAGCAACAAGATCTCTTTAAAGTGCCACTGGAGTACAGTCTGGCCCACTGCGTAGCAGAAGACCTGAAAATGTCCAAAGGAATCGCTCAGGTGTTTAGGAAGAAATTTGGCAAAATCGAGGAGCTACGAAGACAGCATCCCATGGTAGGCAAGAGCTTGCAGATCATTGATTCGACGGCAGATCGGAGGCGCCACGTGCATTATTTAGTCACTAAGAAGACATCAAGCGGTAAACCTGACTATCAAAGTATGTGGAGAGCCCTATATAGCCTGAGGAGACAGCTAATAGAGAACCATCAGATGAAGTTAGCCATCCCCAAATTGGGCTGCGGATTGGACGGACTAGACTGGAGAGTAATACGAAGCATGCTGGAAGTCATCTTCCACAGAACGGGAATTGAAGTCCTAGTCTGCAGCCATCACCCACAGGCAACAGTCAGCAACAGCAAAACCGTAGACTGCTACTTCTTCCAGACGGGAAGTTGCAAGAATGGGCCAGCTTGTAGATTCCGACATCCTCCTTCAAGACTATCACCAGGAACATTTCGAGACGAAACGTTTTTAAGAAGGGGGCAGTGTGGCGAGCCGCTCAGTGCTGCGTCACGCTGAGGGCGTCAGGAGGTCGGTTCGCTGTTGTGCGTCATCGGCCATCACGCCACCGGGGCCTACATCGAACAGACTGGAATCTTCCAGCGTGAGAGTTCCAGACGGCGGCGAATGATATAAAATCGCCCGGAGTTGACTCACGAGTGAGTCGAATTCGAACAGCGATCGTCGAAGTTAGATTTTAGTGTGAAAATAAATTGTTACAAATAAATTAGTTTTTAAGCTTTATTAAATTTACGATTAAGTTTTTATCGAGTGTTTTATTCGTTTAAATAAATAAATTTAAACCCTAGAAACGTAACAATATAATGAGCAAGCCGCCTTATTATATACCGATGCGAATAGTTTAATACTAACCGTTGGTACTGATAACGGATACGAAGATATCATCTAAGAAATGTCGAATCCGACGTGTGCTGTGCGCTGGAGCTCCATCTTACTGAAAAACCATCCTTTGCCGTATCGCTGCGGGTAAATTCTCTAGTTCTTCTAACAAGACATTTTGTAGAAATAACAGATATCTCTCAGAATTTAAATTGTTTCTGAAGAAATATGGTCCAATAATTCGATAATTAAAAATACCACACCAAACGTTGGTTTTAAAATAATACTGATTTCTGGCTTCGAGTGCAAAATGAGGGTTTTCACTAGCCCACCATCGACAATTGTAAGAACTGACTGTACCATTTGATGTGAACGTGATTCGTCTGTAAATAACACGTATCTAGCAAAGGAGCGATTTTCTTCAATCTCTCCTTGAAACCAAAAGCTGTAGTAGAGTCTAGTGTCCAGGTCTCGTTCTTGCAGAGTTTGAACACGTTTGGGCTTATATGATCGGAATTTATTTTTTTTCAAAATTCGTCCTACAGACGTAGAGGATATGTCATTACTGCAATTTCTTTGGTTGTAAACCTTAGAACCTCAATAACAGTCTGAATGACTTACGTTGTTCGTTAATAATGCCAGCATTATGAGAATTTGAACTTTAGTAAGATTCTGCTCACTGAGGTGATTTACTTATCTGTTTATTAGGATGCCGTTCATTAGAATTGATTGCTGCTTGTCTATGTGTATTATAATTATCACCAACGATAAGAACAATTTCAACTTTTTCTTTTGTGCTTAGCGGTTGAGCCATTATGATAAAGCACCAAATCTAAACTTATCCTAGCTAAACGTCAAATAGGTAACAGAATATGGCTGTCATAGCTACTGCTACTAATAAAAACCCACAATACGATACGAGAAAAATTGAAAAATATGTAAAATTTCTTTTTTCATGGTAGGCAGCCTTGATTTCACATTAGAGATCTCCTAACATTTCTGAATAACTTTTCCAAATAATATTTTGGCGCATTTTGAAAAATAAAGGCACTTTACTCTTTTGTCGATTTCAAATATTTTGATTCCTCGGTATAAGACAAGAGATATTAAAATTTAAAGATGACAAAAGTAGTAATACTAGAGGGATCCTAGGACAACTCGATGGCATGTCCATCCGCAGTGACCACCGTTGAAGGTCATCCCCATGTTTAGGGGTGGTTTTTAGTGCTGAAGAAGTAATTGAGGGCTGGTTGTTTGTGCAGACGAAGTAACCCCTTTGGTTCTTGTAGCTGAGAACTTGTCGACAATGACGTAATTTTATCAGAAGAGGTTGCTGAGTAATTTTTTTGGGTGAGGTGAAAGAGACCGTCGACAATGACTAGAGGTGGTCGCAGAAGAATTTTCTTTTGTTCTCGAAGAAGTCGTATAGCTGAAGACTTGTCGACAATGACGTAATTTTACCAGAAGAGGTTGCTGAGTATTTTTTTTGTTGCTGAGGTGAAAGAGACCGTCGACGATGGCCAGAGGTGGTTGCAGAAGAATTTTTTCCTGGTTCTTGCGCGAAGAAGCGCCGTCGTCGTCGTCGTCAATGACCAGAGGAGGTTGTAAGAGATTTTTTTTTTGATGACGCTAGTGCTTGCGTTGACGTGTATAATTTTGTAAGAAGTGTGCGTAAAAGAGGGGTGGAAATTTTTTTCTCAGGTGAAGTGGTGTGCGGGCATCCCCTAGGCTACCCTTGGCCGAGGTAAAAAAATTGCTTACCTGTTTAAACGAGTGAATTGAATTGCGGAGAGTAACAGGGAAGCATAAAATATGCGGAGTAAGATTCGAGCGTCCGCGGTAAACAGCGTAATCGCTAGGGGTCAGCAAGAGGTCAGGAGGATTGATAAAACGCTCGTTCAAAAATAACGTGTTTATTTATTAACTAATTGATAATAAAACATACTAATTAAGATACATAATTTTTATAAAAAGAAATATATTTTATTCCTTAACGACTTCGTTTGTTTGAGTATTTAATTTGCTTAAATCGAATTCTACTTTTTTTACCTTCGAACGCACGATCACTTGTCCTTTCGCTCTATCAAATTTGATGATGTACAAATTAATTCGTGCTTTTAAAATACGCTTTTCTTGCGTCTTCATCTTTCGGGTTTATGTTTTGCTTTGATCGAAAGAAAACACATACATTAAATTATAAATATTTATTTTAATAAAAAAAGCATTACATGTAAAGTACTTAAAAAACTATTTAATAATACATTAAATTACCAGTGTTTTTTTCCATAAAGATCTTTCAACAATTGATCTGTAAGACACGATACACATTTAAATCCCGCTATGTCGGTCTCCCCTTTGTATTTGGGGCAAATGTATTTCGTTGGAATGGGCATTTTTTTTCTTTAGAACAATTTTACTATATTCGTGAGCGGATTGTACTTAACTAACCTGTCGTGTAATATTAAACAATAGGCGCAGGTATTTGTGGGTACGTTTTTACTGGTTTCAAATTCTAATCGTATACCTACGGTTCCCGATTTCAATGTTACGTTTTGTCGGCTACAATCGATCACGACTAACGGTGCTAAATCTTTATATTTTGAAAAATTAAAACACGGTTCGCCTGCAGTTTTATAATAGTAGGACTGTTGAAATTGGGCGTACATTTCGTACAAAATGGCGAATTGATATTTTTCAAAATTTAAATTTAGATTATCGTAGGATAGACGTCAGAATTTAAATACAATTTTATGTTTGTTAAGTTGCCATGATCAAAATAACTGGTGTTTCTTAAGATATCATTTTTTCTACTAATTTGAAAACCTACGGTAATGAAACGCGGCCTTTCTAATTGACTGCTCGCTTGAACGTTCCAGGTGTGTTGTGTCGTCTGTTGTGAGAGAGGTAGTTCGTACAGTTCCCATGCTCTAAATGCGAGCTCGAAATCTCTTCCTTTGACGATATATCTAAGTAATTCTAATTTTTCGGCGTCGGACACTTGAACATGAGGAATTTTCCATAATATTTTTAAAAGTTCTATTTTAGGTCTTTCTCCGTTCTTCGTGGTAATGGTCGCGTTGAGATCTGAAGAACTTCTAATGAGCACTAATTCTTGTCGCACATTAACCAAAATTTTTTTATAACCGAGCAGAATCTTCAACGGAATGCAAACGCTAAAATTTCCTTGCAGATCGGTAATTATAGGATTTTCAAGGTGATTCCAACATGCGTTGTTGTATCTTATACAGTCGTTGTTTGTGAAAGAGACGTACCCCTTCAAAACAGAGGTGATACCTGAATTTCTAGCTCTATCGATGACCGATCCTCCGAGTTCATATCTGATTTCATCGAACAGGAAAGCAATACCATTGTTGACAAAATTCAACGTGTTGGTCACTTTACCGTCGTGGTCGAGTATTTTTCCTTCGATATACAGGTAACTTTGAGCTGGTAAGGTGTAGATGTCCTTCGTTTGAATCGGTAATCGTATTTCGTCAAATTTATTTAACATAGTATTTGCATATGGAGGATGACTGTGTATTTTGCAATTTATAATAATAATAATAATAAAATAAAATATATATATTATGTATAAATCGTCAAAAAACAACCTACAGATGAGAGCAAATCACACCCACACACCACAGGTTAAGAGCACTTTAGGAAAATTTATCTCGGAGATCCTCTTCTTATGAAATATCCACTGCAAATGCGCTTAGCTGTCTCTAGAGGAGTGTAAGGTAAGGTTTTCTGACAGTTAATTTTAGGTGTTCACATAACTTTTTTTTTTCGATTTATACATAAGATAGATAGATAGATTTTTACATATTAATTTATATTTACTTACATTTAGACATATATATCTTTTAGGATGATTAGGTTGTTGTTAACTTTAACATGTTTATGATTTTATCAGTGTGATTAGGTGGTTTTAAATCTTTCTTAGTGATTTTAAGTTGGTAGCGTACTGAAGATGGCAGCTTAGCTGCCGAAATACGTATCTACGGATATAAAACTTATTGTGGGCGGAGGTTAATTTCAATTATATAAATAAGAAATAAGGTAGGTCCGAGGACCGTTTCTTGTGAAACCCCGTGCTTGATCTCCATTGAACTACTGCACTGGTCACCAATTCTGACTATTTGGTGCCTATTTTCAAGAAAATTTGTTAATAATTGAAGAGCAATGCCTCGTATGCCATATATTTCAAGTTTTTCTCTTAGAAGCTTATGATTTACAGTATCAAAAGCTTTGGCCAAGTCCAAGAATACTCCCAAAGAAGGCTTAGAAATATCTAAGTTACTGTAAATGTTCTTTGATAGTAATGTAATGGCATCTTCGGTTGATAATTGCGGTCTAAAGCCAAACTGTCTATTAGAAAGAAGGTTGAAAGTGTCTAGGAACTGAGTTAATCTATTTCTTATTGCCGTTTCGATAATTTTAGATACGTTAGAAATAAGAGAAATTGGTCTGTAATTTATCAATTTTTGTTTATCTCCAGATTTATAAATAGGGATGATAATAGAATTTTTAATAATAATTAAATGTGTTAGAGGCTTACAGATAAACAGATAAACTCAAGTTGTTTCTTTCGTTTTCAGATACAGGTGTTAAGAAAAAAACTATGAGAGTTTCTAGTAATTTTGCTATTAAAGTTTGTTTTGGAAATATTTTTATTACAGTTTACAAACTGGGTAGCAACATTGACGTAATATTTGTTAAATTCTGTAAAATTTGTTAAATATTATCTTTATTAATATTTATTGAATTGATTTGATGATTAAGGGCTGGCTTATTTATAGCTTCCTGGATGGAGTGCCAAATTTTTTTATTGTTGTTTTGATCTTGTAATATTTTATTTCGATAATAAGAGATTTTAGATTTCTGTATTAATTTTGTAAAGGTATTACGGTAAATTTTTAAAAAAATTTTCATATTGATATTGAAAGAATATTTTATCCTGTGCTTATACACTAAGTCTCTTATTTTCATAGATGTCAGTAAACCCTGTGTAATCCATGGTTTGCGTTTGGCATTCTGAGAACTGTTTTTGATTAGTTTGATAGATTCACTAATTTTATCAGATATTATTCTTATACATTTTGAGAACGCTGTATTAACATCTTTCTCCGTGTAAACATCGTGCCATGTTTCATATTCGAATAAATTAAATAATTTATAGAAATCTGTCTCTTATAGTTTATGGATTTGGTGCTCTGTTTCTTTTCTGATATAAGATATAATAAAATAGAAAAATGATCAGTTATCTTGCTCAATGATATCATCGTAGAGAACGTCTGCTTAGGTAGATGGGATGTTATAAATATATGATCGATACAAGATTTACTTTCGTTTTCAATTCTGGTATAATTATTTATATAAGGTAGAAGTTCAGATTCACTCATAATATTTAAATAATCATCTGTTATGTTACAAGATTTTAAAATGTCTCCTATAAATATTTAAAAACTAGATGTACATACTGTCTGGAGGTAAAGTCTTAAACATTCCACATATTCGAGAGGGTTAGTGGATGGTGGACGATACACTGTAGAAATGTTGATAGCGCCAATATTTGTTTTTATGTTTATTCTTAGAAAGTTAAAAGTCGAAAATGTATGTATTTGGGCATGTTGCACAAAACTACTGTTAACGTATAATATAACTCCATCATTACGATTTATGTGACTTTCATTGTAGTAAGTATTGTAGCCTAGTATTGAAAAAATTTCGATATTCTGTTCGCCAAATGTTTCTGATAATGCAATAATCTCCAATTTATTTTTATATAAATTTAAATTAACCTCCAGTTCATCGAAATTCTTCGCAATACTTCTGATACTAACATGAAAAATAGAGAGAGATACCGATTCAGAGGCAGAGAGCCGAAGGTTTCTTTCACTTTCATCAGGGGAGGAAATAATATTTTGAATTAAATAGTCATTTTCCAAATATTCAACGAAATCCATAATTCTAAAAAGTTGTATAATTATTATTATTTTCGTTTTAGAGTTATTTCAGTTTAGCCTCTAAAATTGCGTTTAAATCTTTTTGGTCCGAAATTTTAATTACGTTGCTTACATCAGTTTCCCTTAAATACACACAGTTCGTTTTAAACCAAACATATTTATAATTTAATTCTTTGGCCGCTTTTGTCGTTAGGTTAAGCAATTGTTTAAAATGTGGCGACAAATGTTCATTAATATAGATTTTTGCCCCAACTAGTGTTCCTGTTATACGTTCATTAGTGGTAATAAGCATTTTGTCAGTAGTAATTCGTCGCGAATTTTCTGCTTGCAAACTGGACAATAAGTGGCTTCGTAGCGTGTTCGTTCCTAGCCGGAATACGGTGAGCTACTTCTATATCTTGTTTAGAAATGTTGATGTTACAGGCTAAAGCCACTTGTTCTACAATAACAGCACAATCTTCATTACCAGTTTCTTTTATTCCACAAATTTCAATATTTTTATTTTTGCTGTGTTGCTCTAGTTGTTGAAGTTTAAGTTGTAACTTGTTGGTGTTGCGATCGATATTTGAAATTCCGTGAAAACAGTTTTGTAATTAGTAACGCAAAAAAAGAATACATGTATGTATGTCAAAAAATAAAGATTTTTACAAGAATTTTTGCACTTCTGCCCTAACATTGGTCCTTCGAGAGCCGGATTCTGATATCAGAAATACACAAGATCGAGGTAGAAGCTAACATCAAGAGCCGGTACATAAGGAAGTTGGTGGACAGTGGACAGGTTGCAAACGGGCACCTGGACGAAAGACACTTACAACCGCATCTTTAAATAATAATTCGGAGATCTGAGACGGGATTCGTAGATTAGGTTCAAGTACAATTGAAATGGATGAAATTAAAAAAATTAAATTACAGATGCGGTGCTATAAAACGTCAGTTGACAGCTTTCTATGACTTTGCTGAGAAATGTGTGGATGAATTGGCTGAATTACAAGAAAGATACAATAGGGCTCCTGAAACTTGGAACAAATTTGAAGAATTGCAACTGGAGATCGAGTGTCTCTTACAAGAACAATTAGACAAATCGGCTTATGACAATCATATCGCAAACGAAGAACAGTATGAAAAGCTTTATTACTCAGTCATGGCGTTGTGCAGCGAGAAATTGAGGAAAACAGCAAGTAGTGACTCGATAGCGGAAATACAATCGCAACTTCAAATTTTAGGACAAGGACAAAACGGTCAACTTCAAGTGAAGCTTCTCAAGTTGACTATTGAACCATTCCACGGAGACTATGATAAATGGTTAGCGTTTAAGGATGCGTTTTTACAAGACGTACATAACAAGAATATACCAGGTATTCAAAAATTTCAGTTACTTAGAGCATTGTTACGGAGAAATGCACTAAGAGTTATTTCTGTATTAGAAGCGTCTGACGAGAATTACAGTCAGGTTTGGGAATTAATAAACAAAAGGTATGAGAATATACGTTTGTTAACTAATAGGCATCTAAAGGGATTGTTTGATTTGCAACTTCTCAATAAACCAAACTGTTGCAGTCTTAGAAATATAGTGGATGAAGTAAGAAGTCATGTTAGGTCCTTGCAATCCTTACACCACCCTGTAGAACATTGGGATACGATGATTATATACCTGGTAGCTAATAAATTAGACCAAAACACGAGAGAGGAATGGGAAAAGTATGTAGGTACAAGAAATTATGAAAATTATGTTACACTTGCAGAATTTTTGATGCTTTTGGATAAACGATGTGCCACGCTAGAAATGACAGAAAAAGCAAAGTTCAAAACAGACTCACATTTAGCTTATAATTCTTTAACGAGCAAAGCTTCACCAGAGAAAAAAGTGCTATTAACGACTGCAAAGTTATCTTGTGCTTATTGTCAAAAGTCACATGTCATCTATAAATGTGACAAATTTTTGAAGTTAAATCCGTCAGATAGGCTGTCAGAAGCGTTTAAGTTGAAATTATGTATAAATTGCCTTAAATCAGGTCACGTTAGTAAATATTGTAAGTACAAAGTTTTTTTAATCTCAAACCGGACAGAAAAATGAAGAGAACACACTCAACGTTTCGCTATAGATTTATAGCTTCGTCAGGAGCTATAAATCTATAGCGAAACGTTGAGTGTGTTCTCTTCATTTTTCTGTCCGGTTTGAGATTAAAAAAACTTTGTACTTACAATTTTCATCGGACAAGAACAAACTTCAATTGTAAATATTGTAGATTAGATTCTTGTAGAATTTGTAATTTCAAGCACAACACAATATTACACGGCGGTCGTCGAGTATTTCAAGAAGGAAAAACAAAAAATGAACCTGTTTCGACAAATCAAAGCTTCCAGATGGAAGGCTCAAACTGAAGCCGTGGTGAGTCATTGTTCACCTGAAAAAATAACCTGTGTCGTTCTTTCAACAGCTCAGGTATATATAAGCGATAGAGACGGAAAATTGCATAGAGGACTAGCTTTATTGGACTCTGGAGCTCAGGTCAATCTCATAACGGAAGAATTTGCCGAAAAATTAAAAATTCCGTTCAATCAAATAGAGGTTCCAATAAGTGCAGTTAACCAATCCAAGTCGAAAATTCGAAAATCGGTCCCAATTAAAATCATTTCTACCATTTCAAGATTCACATATGAAGAAACCTGTTTAGTGTTGCCAGTAATAACGGACAAGCTACCTCAGTCTCAAATAGACAAATCAAGAATATATATTCCTGAAGGAGTTGAACTGGCGGATCCTGAGGTTAATACTCCCAGTTCAATTGATATTTTGATAGGTGCTGGATTGTATTGGAAGCTTCTGAAACATGGAGAAATATTTGTGAGAAAAAATCAACCGATTTTACAGAACACATACCTCGGATGATAACTGAAATTAACCTCCGTCCACAATAAGTTTTATATCCGTAGATACGTATTTCGGCAGCTAAGCTGCCATATTCAGTACGCTACCAACTTAAAAGCACTAAGAAAGATTTAAAACCACCTAACCATTAGGTGAACCTAACCATTAGGTGGTTTTAAATCTTTCTTAGTGCTTTTAAGTTGGTAGCGTACTGAAGATGGCAGCTTAGCTGCCGAAATACGTATCTACGGATATAAAACTTATTGTGGGCGGAGGTTAATTTTAATTTCCGTTATCTCTTAAACCACAGCCTCCTTTACTATTTTAGTATACCACGGATGGATTATTGGAGGAGAACTTGCAGCAGCTAATTATAAATTGAACGACAGAGCGATTCACTTACTTACAGCGAATATATTATTAGAGCAGCAACTTGAGAAGTTTTGGATAACAGAAGTAGAAAATAAACGAATTAAAGGTCAAGAAGATGAACTTTTTGAAGAGCACTTTAAAAATACTCACTGCCGAGAAAAGGACGGAAGATTCAAAGTGGAATTATCTCAAAAATCGAATATTATTCTAGGAGAATCGTTTGATATTGCATTAAAGAGGTTGATGTACATTGAGAAGAAATTTGAGAGAAATCCCGATTTGAAAAAACAATACGTTGATTTTTTGGAAGATTACGAGGAAGCGGGTCATGTCAGAAAACAGCGAAATGCAGAATGAAAAGGAATATTTTCATATGTCACACCATCCCGTAATTCGAAGTGAAAGTTTGACAACGAAACTACGTGTGGTTTTCGATGCTTCGGCAAAGACAAGAAGAGGAATATCATTAAATGATAAATTGATGTCCGGTCCAAATCTACAAAGTGATCAGTTGGATATTTTATTACGTTTTCGTTGCCATGAATATGTTATAACAGCGGATATTGCTCAAATGTTTCGACAGATTTTGGTAGTAGAAAGGGACAGACGTTTACAGCAGATCCTGTGGAGAAAGAATTCAGAAGACCCAGCGAAAATATACACATTAAATACAGTGACGTATGGAACTACTTGTGCACCGTATTTAGCCATGAGGTGTCTGAGACAGCTAGCTTTTGAAGAAAATGAGTTTTCAATAGCAGCTACGGTATTGGAGCATGATTTTTATATGGACGACCTCTTAAGTAGAGCAGACACGGTCGAAGAAGGGAAGACTTTGCAAAAACAGTGTGCAGATTTATTGAAAAAGGATCAATTTCAATTAAAGAAGTGGAGATCAAACTGTGCAACGGTATCAGATCATTTGGAATATCCAGGAAAATCAGATAACTTACTGGTGTTGCATAGCAGAGACTTCATTAAAACATTGGGGCTATTATAGAACAGCTCCGAGGATACACTTCAATATGCAATTCGACTTCCAAATAATGACAAGAATACGAAAAGAAGTGTCTTATCCGCTATAGCACAGATCTATGATCCTTTAGGCATGATTGGTCCAGTGATTATATATGCAAAACTTATCATGCAAGAATTATGGAAAATACGGAGTGACTGGGATGACGAAATACCTGAGAAACTCGAGCAAGCGTGGAAGTTATTTTGTCAATCTTTACACCAGTTGGAGTCATTTACATTATCAAGAAATGTGAACACTGGGAACGTGTCCCGGAAAATTATAATTCACGGCTTTTCGGATGCTTCTGAAAAAGGTTTCGGAGCATGCATTTATATTTTTACTTACAATCAAGAGAATCAACCTCAAGTTAATCTCATATGCTCAAAGTCTAAAGTTGCACCTTTAAAGACTTTAACAATACCCCGGTTGGAGCTGAATGCTGCTCTTTTGCTGTTTAAACTCGTTACTACAGTAAGAAAAGCATTAAGAACAAGAATAGAAGAAATTCATTTATGGAGTGATTCCACCATTACTTTATATTGGATCAATACACCTCCAAACAATTTACAGACATTCGTAGCAAATCGAGTAGCAACGATACAAAAATTAACTCACGATTGCGAATGGCATCACTAGATGGCCCTTAAGCTCTAACCCTGCAGATATTCTATCACGAGGTGCTTTGATAACACAACTATTAACATCAAAGATCTGGTGGCATGGACCAGAGTGGTTGCCCATTGTAGCAGAATGGCCGACTCAGAATAATCAAATCCCAAAAGAAAATTTGGAGTTCAAAATTTCGGTTAATGCGATTTCAAATACATCTGATTTTGAGTTGTTGAGAAGATATTCAAGATTCAGGAAATTGCAGAGAGTTGTAGCATACTGTTTCAGATTCTACTACAATTTAAAATATATAAAACAAACAGAAGCTCTAACAGTAGAAGAATTGGAAAATAGTAAAACTAAAATAATTAAGTTAACTCAGAAAGAAGCTTTTCCAGACGACCTACAAAGGTTACAAGCAGGAGAATATGTTGACAACAGGAGTTCCTTGATCCGTCTCAAACCTTTTTTGGATCAGAATAATTTGATAAGAGTAGGTGGACGATTAAATAATGCTGACATACCGGAAGATCATAAACATCCAATCGTACTTCCTGCAAAACATCCGATTACGAAATTAATTTTACAACAAGAACATATTCGTCTTAAGCATTGTGGACTGAATCATCTTTTATATTCGGTGCGTTGTGAATTTTGGCCTTTATCAGGAACAAGAGAAGTTCGCAAGGTGACCAGTAATTGCATATCTTGTTTTCGATACAAACCCAAAGTTTCGGACTATGTAATGGCTGATCTTCCACAGTCAAGAGTAGAGCAATTTTCAAGGCCGTTTGAAATTTGCTGAGTTGATTTTACTTAAAATATACGATTTTTTAATTGAAAACAAAATTGAAATTAGTGACAAAATATCAGCACAAAAAATAAGCTAGAAATTTATTCCGCCCAAGTCTCCCCACTTCGGCGGCCTCTGGGAGGTTGCAGTAAAATCGGTGAAAAAACATTTGTATACGGTGAGAAAGGGATTATTGTATACTTTTGAAGAATATAATACCTTATTGGTAGAGATTGAGTCAGTATTGAATTCCCGTCCACTGATGCCTTTGTCATCCGTCCCAGCAGATTATTCATGTTTAACACCTTTCCATTTTTTGTTAGAAAGCCCGCCATTAGAGCCTGTAGCAAAACAACTGTTAAATGTCTCGAATAATAATAATAATAATGTTTTGTCTCGTTAGGAACATCTTCAAAAGATCAAGCGAGATTTCTAGAGAAGATGGAAGACCGAGTATCTTCGTCACCTTCAAACTCGCACCAAGTGGACCAAGGGCGATCCTAATCTGAGGATTGGAGACCTGGTTTTGCTGATTGAGGATGACCAACTACCTCTGCAGTGGGTTTTGGGTCGCATCATCAGTTTATTTCCTGGAAAAGATCATGTTGTGCGAGTGGCAGATGTTCGTACTCGCGTTAAAAAACTCTGTGCCTTGCCAATCGAGACTTAAACTTTAGTACTCCTATTAAATATTAGAGTCATTATTATGTTTCGCGATAGCTTTTCTGTTATTCAGAGACAATTTATTAATTCATTTAAATATTGAAATCATTATTTCAAGGGGGGCGGGATGTTGGTGTTGCGATAGATATTTGAAATTCCGTGAAAACAGTTTTGTAATTAGTAACGCAAAAAAAGAATACATGTATGTATGTCAAAAAACAAAGATTTTTACAAGAATTTTTGCACTTCTACCCTAATATAACTCTTCTATTTTGGAGTCTTTGTCTTGATTCTCCTTTTTAAGTGTGTGGATTTCAGAAGTCAAAGTTTTGATAGTTTTTGTTTGTTCATTTATTAATTTATATATATATCATCGTATTGCTTGCTTATAAACTCATTGCTGATTTTTATTTCTGAAATTTCTTTTCTTATTTCTGTTAATTCCGGAAGTTTACAATTCATCGAAGTGAGAAGATGTTTCATTTGGATAAATTCATTGGAGCTGCTAGTAGGGAGCCAATTTTCGCTACTTACAGATGTTGTTATATAGCCTCTGTAGGCTATATTAAATAAATGTTATTTTATTAGATTGGACCATTTATTAAGCACAAGCGAACGTTACAGTCGGTGGTTACAGTACTCTGACTCCTCCCTAGATGGCAGTCTGTCTTAACAGATATACAACACAAGAATGTAGCAACAAGCATACATAACAGATGTGTTTTCAAGTATTTCGTTAGAATCTTCCGTACTTGTACTACCGGAATGCAGGGAAATACCACGTTGGCAGCATCTGAAGCACTTCCACTTATTTTTTTTCTGAGTACTCATTTTTTTGTAAGAGTCCTCCGGGATAGAGCATTGGTAATGATATTTCATTTTGCAGCTACCGTTGCAGTGGATGCTGTCTTCATCCTGGATATTTTCGTTACATTTACCGCACTTTTGCATGTTTACTTTGTTATTATTGTACAAAGCTCTTATCAGTTCAAAGAAACGAGTTCAAACTTTTTACTCGCACACTCGCTTGCCTGACGGCATATACGAAGAATAGATTAAAAGTAAACTCACAATTTTGCTAATAGGTGCGTTATCAGCTATCGAATTGACAAAGTAATTACACGATCTTGTAGGTCATCACACAAATTGTAATTCACACTTTTTAAAATTTTTGAACGTTTAGTTTTTACCCCGTAAAATTTAATAAATTACGGAGCACGTGAAAACCGTGACAACACTCCCTTCCACAGTTATCTGTGACATAAATAAAATTTGCCATAAATGAATTGATGAAATTTACTTAAACTAAAACAGATAGCTATGTACTCTTTTTCTATTTGTTCATAACGAGTTTCAGCTTCTGTAAGGCTTCTCGAACAAAATGCAACAGGTTGTCCTTTTTGTAATAAACAACCTCCCATGCCTTATTGACTAGCGTCAGTTTGTAATACAATTGGCAATTTTGGATCAAATATTCTAAGTGTTGGAATATTTGTGATTAATTTTTTAAGTTTATTAAATGCATTTCTCTGTTCATTGTCTCATGTAAATTCTACGCTGTTTTTTATCAGTTTTCGTAAAGGAGCACTAACTTCAGATAAATTTGGAACAAATTTTACTAGATAATTAACCATACCTAATATTTTAAGTAACTCTTTTTTGTTTGTAGGTTCTTCTAATTTTAAAACGGCTTCTAAATAATCTATATCTGGTTTTATCCCTTCACTTGAAAATTCTTGACCTAAATATTTGACTTTTTTACTTTACATTGTAACTTTTCAGGATTAAATTTAATATTAAATTGTTTAGCTCTTTTTATAAACCCCTCCAGTATCCTATTATGTTCTTTTTCATCCTTGCCTGCAATGGTACAATCATCAAAGCAAATTCCTACTCCTAAGTCTCCAAAAATAGTTTCATTTACTCTTTGAAACACTTCCGGACTGGTAGCCAAACCAAAAGGCATCTTAAAAATTTGAACTTTCCAAATGGTGTAATTAACGTACAAACTTCAGTGCTATTCTTATCTATTGGTATCTGATAAAACCCATCTTTCATATCAATTATTGTCAAAATTGTTTTATCTCTTAATTTTAAACCAATTTCTTTCGCAGTTGAAATCGGATACTATTCCAAACAAATGTTTTTGTTCAAGTAATATGGATCAAGACAAATACGAAGGTTGCCATTCGGTTTTTCTATAATAACTGCGTTATTAACCCACTCTGTAGTACCCTCTACTTTCTCTATAATTCCTTTCTTCATTAGATTTTCTAACTCTTGTTTTAATTTTATTTTAATCGACTATAGTACTCTTCTGCACGTGCTTGAAAATGGCACATAATTCTTTTTTAAGTATATTTTATATTCTTTTGGTATTTTTCCTATTCCTGTCAATAATTCTTTATTTTTGTTAATGAACTCAAGCTTTTGATTTAAATTAGACTCATTATAATTATTATTTTCTGATATTGCATCATCTAAATTTTTAACAACTGATTCCACTCTTTTTATTAAATTTAGCTTAACACAAGCATTAATTCCCAGTGCTTTTTACATCAACTACTAAAAATTTTATTTCATAATTGGTATTATTCCTTTCACAATTTAGAATAATTGTTGAACCTTTTACTTTAATTTTATTTTCTCCATATGTTATTATTATTTGATTTGTTTCTGTAATTTCTGATTCTTTGTTTAATTGAACAATCCAATCCCATGATAGTACGTTACATTGAGCTCCCGTATCAAGTTTGAAATAAACTTTTTTATTACTTATTCTAAAACATGCTTGCCATAATAAATTATTAGAGTTACATGTTATATTGCTTATCATAATTGTTTCAATATAACATTCATTATCATTTACTTCGATATCGTTAACAGTTTTCTTAAATTTTTTTACCTTTTTGTTATCTCTAGTAGCTCTATCATTTTGTTCATACTTCTTATTATTACTTTTATTTTTAAATCTGCAACCTACTGAAAAATGATTCAATCCGTTACACACATTGCACTTTTTCCCATACGCATAACATTGTCGTGGCTTATGTCTGTACCCACACTTTAAACAATCATACTTGTCACTACTGATATTACCTATCACTGTTTTCTTCTTTTCCTTTATGAGGTCAACTTCATGGTGATCTCCTTTTAGCCCTTGGACTTGGATTTTGGTTGCTTCTGTCAGTCTGCATTGTTCTTCAGCATCTTCTAGTTTTAGCTTTCTTTCACGCAGCAATTTTTCCTGAAGGTGCATGACTGTAATTTCTAATATTAGTATGTCTCGAATTAAGGATTTTTCTTGGTCCCCAAAGTTGCACGACTTTGCCAGTATATTTAACGCCTTTATGAAAGAGTCGTAGGTTTCCTCCGGTTGCTTACTTCTCGAAAAGAATTTAAATCTATCATATGTTTCATTATTACGTGGTTTACAGTATTCATCGAAGGCTCTTATTACTGCATCATAGTTAGTACTCTGTTCAGCATTTAATTTAAAAGTTGTGTGAACTTATTGGGCTTCCTCACCCGCAACATTCAAAAATATTGTTATTTTCCGTTTATCTTCTGCCTCAGCTAGTCTATATGCTTCTATGTAGATATTAAATGCGCTCTTGAATTCCTCATAATTCTTTTGTATCTGATTATTAAATATTAGATTACCCTGCCGGTGGCTTAAACGTGGAGTCCATTTTTGTCGTTGTTCCGGCGAGGCTAACCTCAGCTTTTCTTCTTAATTATTATTATTATTATTATCTTATTTTACTTTTTTATGGTAGTACTATTATTACCACAAACCTGATACCATGTTTCATCTTCTTCTGGTATAATTCAGTTAATCGGGCCTATTCTGTAACGTTGATATGCATATCAATTGCTATGCATCTTCAAGGTCTTCAATAATTGAAGAGAACTTGAACGCAAATTGAAGAGATGCACAACTTATGGATTGCGCATGCGTTGTCAATTTTAAGGTTATCGTGATTTACTTCTACTTGTAGCGAGAAATAGAAAAACGAGTAACGACAACCCGACGACTAATTATGGACAAATTTTTATTTTTTAATCCTGCACGCCTACGCATGTACCGCCGAGCGCTGTATTTCTTGGCAGATGGTTTTAAAATGCATTTACATTGACGCTCGGAAAATGATATTTCTGCATACGTAAAAACAGTTATTATTTTTGTGACAGCGTTTCAATTTGCTAGACAGCACGGCCTCTTCAATTAATTGATATGCTTAGCAAGTAACTTTGCAAGGTCACGTCCCATATCAATTATTGTTACGTTTCAAGTCCATATCAATGTTACAGAATAGACCCCATTGTGAACTATGATTATCAAGATAATCTTTATTAGTTAAGAATACAGTGTATCAGCTTAGGTCTACATGTGATGCATGATGATGATGATGCATACTTCATTGTGTTGGTGTTGCCAACCTAACTTCTACATATGTTACATCTCTTTGCTAATTCTACTATACTCTAATACCTCATTGTGTTGGTGTTGCCAACTTATACATACGTTACATCTCCAAGGAGGAATCGGATGATTCTGACACTGACGACTCCGACTCCACTATGTCTGCAAGTATAAACAATGAAGAAGACTCAATGTGGATGAAATATATATAGAAAGAACATCTATTCTTATTTAAAATTTTGAAGTTTATACGTGGGCTGCTGGAAAAGTTTCTGGAAACGGTATGAAAAAACGCGTATGAAATTTGGTAAACGGTATCATTGTTTTTCGAAGTATTCGCCTTTGACGTCAATACACTTTTGCATACGCTCGAACCAATTTCTAAACCATGTTTTCCACTCTAAAGATCGTACCTCAGAAACCAGTGTCCGGAATGTTTCAACCGCTGCTTCAGCCGACGAAAATCGCTCACCACGCATTTTATTTTTGATATTTGGGAACAAAAAGAAATCATTAGGTGATAAATTAGGTGAATATGGACAATGAGTCATTAATTCAACATTTTTGTTGGACAAAAAATCAACTGTTTGACGGGCTGAGTGAGAGCTGGCGTTGTCATGATGGAGAATAATTCGTCGATTTCGATTGTTTCTTCTTATTTGATCGATAACTTCCGGCAAACAAATTGTAGTATACCAATCAGCATTCACGGTTTTTCGATCCTCTAAAGCCACGGTTGCTACATGTCCAGTTAAACCAAATAAACCAGCAAGCATTTGCTTCGCAGCACTGCGTGAACGGACAACTCTTGTTGGTTTTGGTTCATTTTGAAATACCCAAACGGTAAATTGTTGTCTACTTTCTGGCTCGTACGAATAGATTCACGTTTCGTCACCAATAACGATGTTATAAACTAAATTTGAACGACCTCCATTGAATTTCTTGAGCATTTCTTCGCACCATTTGACAGGACCCTGCTTTTGCGCTTCTGTTAAATTATGTGGGATCCAACGACTGCAAAACTTTCGTACATTCAAATGATCATGCAAAATCTGGTGTATTGCTTTCAAGTCAATGCGTAAGGATGCTTGAATATCACGGTATGTCACATGTCGATCTCGCTCAAGCATTTCACGCACAGCATCTACATTAGTGGCAACAACAGATGTTGATGGTCGACCTTCACTGAGAGAGGTACGTCCACGCTGAAATTCGGCAAACCAATTATAAACACTGCTCTTTGATGGTGCTTCATCTCCAAAAACCAAATGAAGTCGATCGAGGTATTGTTTTGGCGTCAGACCGCATTTGAAATCGTAAAAAATCATAGCACGAAAATTTTCACGCGAGATTTCCATGTTTACACAAAATTACTTTTTCTCAAATGCTGTACAAACAAAACTAGTTCACTTGGATAGGAACTGTCAATCTAATTATAGGCGAAAAATGTCAATTTTTTCAAATATGACAGTTGATAAACGTTAACAATTCCAGACCTACTAGCTTCCAGAAAATTTTCCAGCAGCCCACGTATAGGTGAAACAAGCCAAAATTTAAAAAAAAGTTTAGACCAACATAAATATCATATTCAAAAAAATAATCAAAATCATTCAAAGCTTGTAGAGCATTCATTAGTATATAATCATAATTTAGATTTTGGTAATACTGACATTTTGTACAGTAAATCTAATATTTTTAAAAGACGTTTCATAGAAATGTGTAAGATTAAAATGTCTCCAAATTCTATTAATAAACGTACGGACTTTGAAAATTTAAATGACATATTTTGTAGTTTTCTGGACTCTTTAAACAGGATATAGATCTGTCAATTAAAAAAAAATAGTTTTTAATTTAGTTCTAGTTACTTTTCCCTTTATTCTGGACAACTCGTATTTTAGTTTAAAATCATCTTACCTTTTCATTTCTCTTGACGACTTGTTCCTCTTGACAACTTGTTTATTTACGTTTTTTTCACTCCTGACCAAGCTATTAATCTATAGCGAAACGTTGAATGTTTTCCCTTCATAATTCTGTCCGGTTTGAGATTTCAAAAACTTTGTACTTAAAATATCTAGGTTATGTCGTCAGTAAAAATGGTTTACATTTCGATCCAGACAAAGTTTAAGCGATCTTAGCGATTTTCAAACCGAAATCGGTTAAAGAAGTAAGACATATACTTGGTATGGCCTCCTGGTATCGTAGATTTGTCCCAGATTTCGCAACCATTATTTCACCTTTGACGTCATTACTTCGGAAGAATCACTCTTTTGTGTGGACTCCTGAATGTGACTCTGCGTGGAATCAAATAAAAGATAAATTAGTTTCAGTCCCGATTTTGTCATTCCCTGGTTTTTCCAAGGAATTCATTGTTCAAACGGACGCCTCGGATTTTGGCATTGGTTGTGTTTTAAGTCAAATCACAGAGGATGGTGAACATGTTATCTGCTATCTGAGTCGGTCTCTTACTTCACAAGCACGGAAGTTCTCTGCGGTTGAGAAAGAATGCTTGGCTGCTTTATGGCCTGCAGAGAAACTTCGACCTTATCTTGAAGGAACCCATTTTACTTTGGTGACAGTCATTTTTCCCTTAAGTGGCTTCATTCAATTCAGAACCCGACTGGTCGTTTATCTAGATGGAGTATGCGTATCCAGCAATACGACTTTTCTGTCGTTCATCGAAAACGGAAAAATTCCTGATGCCCTTTCAAGATCTGTTCCGATCATAGATTGTGTTCAGCATACAGCTCCTAGTTTTGATCGATGGTATTTCAAATTGTGTGACTCGGTTAGACAAGATCCTCTGAAGTATTCAGCTTTTCGACTTGAAAGCAACAGCTAGTTCAAATTCTTACGATCAATCTACCCTGATCTTTACGATGAAGATACTCAATGGCGTAGGGTTGTACCTAAATAAGAGCGTCTTTCACTTATACGTTCTTGACATGATGATTCTACTAGTGGACACTTAAGAATTCGGAAAACGTATCAACGTCTTGCGCAATCTTATTATTGGCCTCGTATGATGTCTCAGGTTGTTAAATATGTTCGTCAATGTGTGGTTTGTCTGCAGACCAAACCTAAACAGAAACTTATTACGGGTTGTATGGGAGGACACGCCAAGATTTCCAAACCGTGGGAACTTATAAGCCTCGACTTAGTTGGCCTTCTTCCTAGATCCTCTAAAGGATTCGTGTATATTTTACTGATTTCAGATTGCTTTAGCAAATTTATTCTTTGTTTTCCCTTGCGTAAAGTTACTGTTAGTGCGGTTGTCAAACACCTCGAAAATGAGTCTTTCTCGTATTTGGTGTTCCCAGAGTTGTTATTTCTGATAATGGCATACAGTTTCGGTCGAAAGAATATACACAGTTGTTATCGTCCTATCAATCGAAACCCTAATACACTTCGTATTATTCTCCACAGGCAAATCCCATCGAGCGTGTTAAAACGATGATAATCTCGTACGTCTCGGATAAACAAAAAAAAAAGAGTGGAATGAATATTTGCCTAAGGTTGCATGCGCGATACGTACCGCTAAGCACGAAGTTATTGGAATGACAACCTTATTTCATCAACTTTTGTCATGAGATGTCTCTTAAAGGTTCTTCTTGTATGGCTGATAATACTCCTAAGGATGAAACCGCGAAATTCGTACGGAATCCTAATAAGTTATGAAGCGTTCAAATGCCTTTACGACCCTGTATAAGGATGTCCAAACGCGTCTACAACAAGCGTATACCAAGGCTAAGGCACGCTATGATCTTCGTTGACTCCCTGTACATTTCGTTCCGGACCAACTTGTTTGGCGTAGGAATTTTGTTCTCTCTAATGTGTCTAACCATTTCTCGTTCAAACTTGCCGTCAAATTTGTTGTACCGTTTCGAAGACATAAACGACTCTCTATGGACACTTATGAATTAATCTTGATGGTAATGTATTACCTGGTACTTGGCATTGTCAACACTTGAAACCTCAACCCGAGAGTGAGGTTTTCCATTCGTCTTACAGATTGGGTCTCTTAGAATACTTCTGCTGTATTCACTGCATATCATAAAAGACGATTAAAAGTGTCTTAGCTTTCCGTTTTACATCTTCAGGAAGCCAACTCTCGTTCTCCTACATTTCGTTGGATTGTTGTCCTGTTTAGCGACATTGTTGGAATAAATATAGGATTGAGTTGAATTGAACTCTAATTTCCTTCTTTTCCTCTTCTTCCTTCTTGATTCTTTCTCTCGTCTTTTCTATTCTATTCTTTTTGGTGGGTGACATGTTGAGTTTACCGATTTTGACATTTTGATTTGGTTTACCTAATGTTACTTAAATTTTGTCGAAAGAAGACCTCTGGATTGTAGTTTCGCGATGCCTACCCCTGATTGTTGTATGAGTGCTTTTCTCTTTAGGATGATCGCCAGTATCCTCTGCTTTCAATTCATCCAATACCATTCAAATTTTAACCTTGTTCTGGTGTGGGATTGGATTCTTTTTGTTTATTTAACTTGTCGTGTTAGAGGTCGCTATCCAACTACGGCCTTTACTTAGGTTAGTGGCGCTTCTGCGCTAATGTTTTCGGACTGCAAGATCACCCTTCGTTTGGTTTAGTGGTAGTGACGTCGGCTTCCCTACCAAGTACTTAACTTCCCAATCCGATTTGTTATCCTTTATCGTGAACCTTTTTTCTTTTGTCCCCATTTTTTTTGGTTTTTTTAAAAGCTCTCTGTGCTTTACATGGCAGGTTTTTCAAGCGTGTGGTGGTCGGAAATGGGTACGTCCCGCCCTGTAAGTTCCTGTGCGACTTTTACCGATGAAATGAAATGAAAAAATGAAATTTTTGACCTTATGTTTTGCTGGAGGCTCGTTGGGGTGGGTCGGCTGGGGATGGTGCTGTTGATCGGGGTGGGTTGGCTACTTCGGCGCAGTAGTTTCCTTTCCTTTTCTCGTTATTTTCCTAGGCCAGCTGACTGCTGAAGAGCCGTAGGTGTGTAGACGGCTGAGGTGACGATCTCATGGTTGATTTGGTTCTGTTTCGAAGGTGGGTGTTCTTACGATCTTCGAGTCATTGGTGAAGGTAATTTTAAATTAAGTTAGGTTAATTGGGTTTTATGGTTTTCATTTGGGGATTCGTGTGTTAGATCTCATCTTACTTGAGGGGAATATGTCCCGTTATTTTGGGTTTTCTTTGGACTTTTGGTAATTGATTTTTTTTGGATATCTCTTGTTGAGAAATTTGTCGTGAGACCTTATTTGGTATTTGGAGAAATTTTTACCTGTCCGTTTCGGAAATTTGAACACACTTCTCCTAATGGTAAACATTTAGGTTATAATTTTATCGTTGGATTTCTTGCATCACGATTGTGAACTTCTTTCAAATTTACTTTCTTCTTTTACCTACTGGCAGAAACCATTTTTTTTCCGCGTTATTTCATTTTGAAGAGTAACCTCTGTATGATCTAGTTTCTTTGTCCGATTTTTTTGACCTTGCTCACTTTGTCTCTTGCTTCGGAAGAAATTTTCCCTTAAGTAAAATTTCCGCTAAATGAGGGTGGAGCTGTTACGGGCCCAGTCTTGTCTCAGCTGCTTGACACTGGGCGTGCTTGATCACCTAACCTCATCCAATTCTGTCTTGTATTTTTTTTGCTACAGTAGTCGACTAGTATTCTGACTTTTTTTAAACCTTTCGCCCTGTGTTTAATTAGATTGACTTCTAACTGATTTATTGCTTATACTGATCGAGTTACGCTCTCCTTTTTACCCACGTTATCGAGTTTTCGATCAAAACGTTTGCGAATTTTTTTTGTCAAACGTGTGGCCATGTTCCTTCTTCAGTGTTGCCACAAATTTTCAACTCTGTTGCGATCGAAGTCGCTTGTATTTGAGTTGAGTTTCTGTTAGACGAATGGCAGCACTGATATGCCTCACCTTCTGTCAGACAAGTTAATTGAATTATTACAATTTTTTTTTATTAAAGTCAATATTTAATTTTTGCTCGGTAATTTTAGTTAATCGTAATTACTATATTTTTGTTAACGTTTCAGTCGATTCAAGGACTAGAGATTAATATTTTTTTGTTACATGAGTTAATGAGTTACTGTGATACGACAGCAAATTTCCAACCGTACCAACCTTTTTGTATTTTGAAATATTTATTTATATCATTGAACGAAATGCGAACCTAACTTTAACGTTAACGCTATATTTATTGCTATTTTTCGTAAGTTATTATTTTTTCTGTCATTGAATTGTTGTAATTGTCGTGGACACTTTCCACCTTTGTTAAAACTGGAGTTAATTTTGGGTTGAAACTGTATTTGATACCGTGGTTTGTATCCTCCAGTTGGCGCCTCCCGGTCTTTTGTTTTTCAAATGTACTACTTTTTTTGTGGATTTCCATCTGTGAGTTCACGCCCTCTTAGACTTTAGAAAGCTGCCGTTGGTATCACGCCGTGTCCCTCGGTGACGACAAGTCAACTTCTGGAAATCCATTGTACGCAGGTAAGAACTGCCCTGCCTTGTTCTATGTGCACATGTTACGGTTTGTTTAGTGATTTGATATTTTGCCACTCAACGCATTGTACAACCTTGGCGCTCCAACTTCATAACAATTGGCGTTCAACGGCGTAACACAAGGCGTTCCGTTAAAAAAAAAACTAAATTTAGTTTATATGCATCTCGTTTATCTGACCACAGAAAAACTTTGAATTAGTCCCCTTTTTTTCGTAAACCATTCTAGCTCCAAGGTTTCTCAGCTTGTCGGGGAAGCGTGTGGCTAGTTACTCATATTGCCGTTTGCGGCTGCGGCCGTCTTACAGTTGTTATTTCTTCTTCGACATTCGCCTTACAAACTGGGGAAACGCAGAAAACTCAATTTCAAGGAGCCGGTAAGAATCCGAAACACCATCCGACACATAAGTACTCTATCTTTCACATAGAATCTGTATGCACCAGGAAGAGATTCGAACTCTCGCCTAATACTTGCCTGGCCCAGCGTCAAACGCTTTGTCAGAGCGCTCAACCAACTCGGCTATGCAACTACTTAATTAAGTTTTATATTAAGCATTTCTTCCTAAAATCAAAGATAACAGTTAAAGGGGGTAGGAATTCTCGCGCTGTCACCCTGTACATATCAAATCCTTGTTGCACTACAAGTATATCGTCTTCTGAAGTACTTTTTGCAAAGAAACTGAAAACTAAGTTACCAGAAATTGGAAATGAAATTAGGCTAGATGAGGAAATTCGAGAGAAAGACACGTGGAGGAAACTTAAAAATGAAGAGTATTACGATAAAATAAATAGATCAAAGGAATTTAATGTAATAGTAGGGGATAGATACTCTTTTAATTAAAAAATCTAAAGAAAACAAATTGAGTCTTGAATATGAAAAGGAAAAATTCATTAACATATAAAATAGCGACATCTTACTATCGCTTTTTGACCTAACATTGCAGTAGGATAGACAAATTGAAGCGGGATTTGCTCGTTTATCAAAAACGATTTGCACAAAATTTTTCTAGAAAAATTCATTGTTCGTGATAAACAAATAAACACAGTCACTGTGCAATCAAGTGGTGATTTGTATAAAAGAAATACACAGCATATCAAACCATTTTTCACGAAAAATAAAAGAATTGATCCTATAGTAATCGACGACGAATCAACGAACAAGACCAACACACATGAAAATGAAAATTTGCCTTTGCCAAATTCATTAAGCGCGGTTCCATTAGATAAAAAGTCACCTCGACCTAAACGAACAAACTGTAATTGTCACTTATTGTGTTTGTGTAATAATTTGCAAGTTGTGTAATATTTGACGAGGAAAATACAACCCTTCAATGCTTTAGAATTAGAGGGATTAGAGGGATGTAGTATCCTCTGAATATATAGAGATAGCCATGAATACGTAAATAGTTACGTTATGGGAGAAAATATAAGATCTTTGTTACCGGTTACTAGGTTTACCAATTTTTATCAGGATAACAAATTGAAGCGGATTTGCTACATAATAAGCTACCCCATGCAAGGCGGCTATGCTTGCTGTCAAAGCTTAATGAAAGTTTTTTTAAAAATTTGCTGCAAATCGTTTTTGTAGCAAATCCGCTTCAATTTGTTATCCTACTGCAATGTCAGGTCAAAAAGCGATCGTAAGATGTCGCTGTTTTAACTGTTCACCACTATTACGTCGCATTTGCGAATAAATTGGTCAAGTCGTTTTTGTTTGCAGTGGGAATTTCGAGCTACGTCTCTGCTGATGAAGCCCCAAACAGGGCTGAAATAGCTGTACAGAGGCTGCTCGAGGTTTTCACTGCAATCTAAAACGATTTTCAAGAATTTTTTTTTAAAACTTTCATTATGTTTTGACAGCAAAGCATGGCCGCTTTGCATAGGGGACTTATTAGGAGCAAATCCGATTCAGTTTGTCTATCCTACTGCAATGTCAGGTCAAAAAGCGATCGTAGGATGTCGCTGTTTTATCTGTTCACCAAAAAATAAAGTTTATTTTTTTAAATTTTGGGTTGATCATTGTTCCCCCGCCTTCTAAATTTGCTCATAAAAGCTAAAATAAAAGAGATATATATTTTTTTAAAAAACACGCATTTTCAAAACGCTGGGGATACTTTAGCATTTCATTGAAAACTCGAGGGTGGTTAAAGTATCCCCACTTACAGTACAACTTTTATCACGCAGTTTTTGTTTTTTGCTAGAAATCAATTGGATTTTTTTCTTCAAATTTCAGTAATCGTTAAAACACTAAAATCCGATGTTACAGTTTTTTTTCTTAATTTTTATCGTCAACAACAAAAAGGATATTTAACTTTAAAGAAAAAAAAATGATCAAAGTATCCCCATTCTCCGGTACTCCTTGAAAAGTGAAATGTATTTATGTAAGTAATTAATGTTGAGGGGCAACAAATCGGTTGCAAAAGGGCATTAAAAATTAAAAAGAACAGAAAGTTACAGTAAGTGCTCAAAATGTGATTCACTTCACTTCTAATCACAATCGTGCTTTTCTCAAACTACTCGATTTAGAGTCTGTGATCATTTGAGGAGTAACCGCCGCAAAAGCATCTTGGATTCGATTTTTGGGCTGCTGCTCGGTCGCGGAAAAAGAAAGGGTATTGATGATCGTCTTTTACAACCCGTTGATCTGAAGAAGGCGAAACACCTAGTTAGCGTGAATCTTTTCTTTTGTATCTTGTGCCATTTAGCATGGCTTCTTCATTTTCAGCAGTTCAAACTCTTCTAGGAGCACCACTAGTCTCGTTATGAGTCGGAATAACTTGGCCCGTTTCTTACGTTCTTGCAACAGTCCTAAGGATCACTTTATGGCCAAGGGAACAATCCGGAAAATGCTGAGAATAAAACTTGTGCTGACACAAGTTGAGTTTCGACCGCACTCCCCCTCCATAAACAAAAATAAATCTCCATAAATAATTCGACATAATCAGCAGCGGAAAACATTAAGTAAATCTTGAACCTTTCAAGTGACAGGTACAAAGTTTGACAGCAATGACAATGAAATGGACCAGTTTGTTCACATTTGTTTAGTGTCAAGAATGCGTTTCTAAGTATCCTAGCAATTTAACGAAAGCCTACGGAATACCTAAGGCCATCTTCTGTTCCGGTGTTAGGATTGGCTATTGCTTTTTATTCTTAACTCACTTACCCTTTATGTTAGACAATTTTAGTTTTCGAATATGTGTTTCGCATTACTAACGGCATTTGCCCTTGCTGTCTGGGGCGCAAGTTCTGGGACACGGTGTAGATAACAGGTAACACTACTTACCTAGTACTAGTTTGGCAGTCTGAATTGAGTTTTTTTTCGGCATGAGTTCTGCATTTGTTTTGTGAGAAAAGCTGTGCCAGATAAAGGCTTACCGGCGCTAACTTAACTTTCCCGGTAACGAGTACTACCTTGTACCGGGTGTACAATACCCTGCTAACTGGATATTACCTGACGGTGTTACCTACCCACTTGTAGTACTCTGGTGCACACTAATACTCGGAATAATTATTTACGAACCGAGTTTGGGAAACATTTTTCTCGCGTGGAGCGCAGTTTTGAAGCGTGACCGACGTCCGAGGAAGCGCTTCATGTGCGCGAATGCGGGATAATGATTTCCGTAAGAGTTTTATATTTTATTTTTTGAAACGAATTTAAAAATTTAATTGCAAATGTTTTCATATAATTTCATGTCATGGCAAACCAAAAATGTAAAATTAAGCCAGCCATGATTCATTGTTGACGTTGCGTCAAATGACAAAATCATAATTTACATTTACATTTTGAAACGTTTTGTTCCTCGTTTTTTGTGTGAATTTGTGAAAAATGGTATTTTATAAACTAGATTTTATTATCAACACTGATTTATTTAAGAATGCTTCAACGGGCAACTATGACCTTGTTTCCTGGTTTACTCGACTGGAAAACCGTGTTTCCCGGTTGATTATTTCATACGCAAAACATTAACTGGAGGGCGATGATTTCAAAAATGCTATTATTAGTATAGGGTGCACCAATAGTGCGTATTCGGTAAATAGCGCTTTTATTAATGTAGATTTTTAAAATTTTTTTTCATTGTTACTTAAAGATGTCTTATTTAAAATTAGTTACGATTATACAGGGTATTCCTTGTGGCTGCACCAAGAGTATATAAATTGATTATAAGAATGTTATGTGCCTAAACCTAATTATTTTTGATTTTTGAGATGATGATATATAAGGTGACATGACCTCTCTGGAATAGAAAACAATATCAATCTCGAACATATTCCTATTATTTTACACAGGGTGATTCATAACACCGATATTTATTTTACTCGGTCAGTTTAAATAGAACAGGCTATACTGGGTGTTCTTTTACTGCGTACAAATATTTAAACCTGTAATGTATCACCATAAATAGTAACGATTGAACTTCTATGTTCTTAAAAAAAATTTAATAGTTTTCGAGAAAAATTCAGTGGCAGATTTTCAGTAAACCGTTTGAGAACTGCTGGCATAGCTAAAATTGGAACTCTTGCGGCCGCCTGTTGAATTAAGACCCAAAGCCGAAGATAGGTCGGTAGTTCGCTTGACCTTGTAACGAACAATGTAAATCAACCGCCCGGTCAGCTGGTCAATCAAAACTTTTAAACGCGTTTACGTTCATTAAAATAAATAAATATAATTTCACTCCAGGTAATTACAAGTTTAAATATTTTTAAATTAAACGCTATTGCAATTTAAGAAGCTGCGAATATCGCATGTGGTTCGTAGTTGCCGAACAAGTTAAAAGCGAGGTATAAATAAATTGTAATTTCTCATTCAATTTTCAATAGACTTATCAAAATTTGACATTTACTTTTCTTCTGTGGACCGTAAGTAGTAATACTTTCATAGCTACTAGCGAGATTAGCAAAAGTTGATTTACGTGAAATGGAGAAGGAAATAATAATAATAATAATAATAATAATAATAATAATAATAATAATAATAATAATTTTTTTTTTTTTATAAATGTTCTCATAAAGAAATAAAGAAAGCCAAAAAATAAAAATTAATAAATAAATAATAACAATAATGTTAACAGAAAATTTGTAGTATCGCCACTAAGTCTAAAGACTTTATAGTGGCCGCACTTAGTGAGTAATGTAATTATAAGGTTGGCAACCATAACTAAACCCGAACTTATTCCGTGAAACAACCATAAATAAACAAAAACATAAACATAGCCTAAGAACATAACATAAATTCAGTTAAGGTACTTAAGTGTGGTGTTCTGTGAGTGTATAACTTTTAATTATGGTAAGATAAACGTGTAGATGTATAACTCAATTGTTTTGCAAGGTGTTAATTGAGGTTTAAAAACCAAAGTTTCAGCTTGCTTTTCACTTCTTGAAATGATTTTAGATTTTGTAGTTCACATGGCAAAGTGTTGAACGTCCGTGGAATAGTCACTGCAAGAGTTCGCTCACCATATTTGTTGAACGAAGAAGGTACGGTCAAGACACGTGCACATCGTCCTTTTGTGGAGTATCGATGATTACTTGGAATATTGTATGTAGTAGAGAAGTAGTTCGTAGTTAAGATGATATAGAATAGTAATTGTTTTATATGTAGGATGTTTGCCTCTTTGTAAGGATCCCTCACATTGGAGTTGAACGGAAACAAGTGCTTGACGATGCGATCTTGCATTACTTGGAGGCTGTTTATTAGGTAATCGGATGCCCATCCCCATATTGTTATCCCGTACCTGATCAGGGACTCCACCATTGAGAAATAGATCAATTGGAGTGTCTGTTGTGGAATACAGAATTTCAGGTGATATAAGCGGGAGGCAATCGCTCGCAGTCTTCCACGTAAATGATCTATATGGTCTTTCCATAAAAATCGATCATCAACCACTACACCCAAGTACTTGTATGTACTCACGACCTCGATATGCCGTTGACACTTACAATCAGATAGACCGTTGTGTAGGCAAGATGCGTGGTGATGTATAATGTTGAAGTTCGTTTTTCTTTTTAGGTGAGGAGAAGCGATGTACATCAGTTTGGATTTAGAGGAGTTGATAATGAGCTGTTTGTCATGGGCCCATTTTTGAAACTGAATAAATTCTGTCTGTAGGTAGCTCTCGGCCACACTAAGGTCCTTATGGGAGGCAATGATCGCAGTATCATCGGCATAAAGGAAACAGGAGCAGTCATTAAAGCAGTCCACAACGTCGTTCACATATATTAGGTACAATATGGGACCTAAAATGCTTCCTTGGGGCACTCCGTAAGTAGTATTGAACATATCACTGCAGGTGTTGGATATTTTTACACATGATTTTCTATCTGCCAAATAGTCCATAAACCATTCCAGGATTGGCCCTCTTATTCCTATTTTTTCCAGGCATCCGATGAGAATGGAATGGTTTATACTATCGAAGGCTTTGGTAAAGTCTATAAAAAGCACTAATACATGGCAGTTGTTATTCAGCTTCTGGTTGATTAAATCGGCAAAATCTTCTAACAGACGTGTGGTGCTCTTTGACTTTTGAAAGCCATATTGTTGGTGGTTGATAATATGAAATTTCTCTAGGTAATCCATAAGCTTGCCACAAACAAAACGTTCGATGATTTTATCAATAGATGACAAAATTGAGATGGGACGATAGTTCTCGTAGTTGTCATGTTTGCCTTTCTTGTATATAGGTCGTATGATAGACTGCTTAAGTTTGCTAGGAATATGCCTATCATACAGAGAGAGCGTAATCAGTTTTTGAATGGGGCCTAGGAATACTTTGGTGTAAGTGCTTAGATGACACATTTGAATTGAATCAGTACCTGGTGCTTTGCGGTGGTCCATCGATTTTATAATGTGTTCAATTTCTGTATGAGATGGGTCCGGAACAAAAATGGATTGCAGTTGAGTCTTCACACTCTGAAGGTTAGTACACACTTTTATGTTGCAGTTGTGAGTGATGCTCTCTAATTGATTTTTGAAGGACGAAGCAAAGTTGGATGCAATATCTGATGTAGGAACTTTAAAATAGCGTAATATGGATTGATCTTGGTTGGTTGCAGGTTTCTTCCCTAGGATGCCATTAATTTCGGTCCATGTTTTCTTCATATCACCTTGACAGTTTTTAAAAAGATTATGGTAGTGACTTTTTTTAGCTTTTGAAATTTTCAAAGTAACATTGTTCCTCTGTTTGTTGTATAAAGTTCTATAAAAGTTTCTATTTATTTCAGTACTAGATTTCCATAGTTTGAAAAGCCTGTCTCGGAAGTGAATTTCATTTTGAATATTTAAAGTGAGCCGCGGCTTCCCTTCTGGAGTTCTATTTTTGTTCGATTTACAATTTTTGATTGTTGTAGAGTTTGTTATTATATTCTGGTAAGTATCATCTAAGAAGCCATATACCTGTTCAGCAGTATATAGATTTTTATAATTTTCTGGTTTTAAGGATTCCAGCAGTGATTGTTCGAAGATTTTGATATCAATTTTATGGATTATCGATGGTTCAGTGCTGTTATCGGGCGATAATGTAGCTATATCTAGTGTGGCTATTATTATAAAGTGATCTGAAATTGTTGATTCAATGATGGATCCAAAAGAGCTATCAATAAATCCCCTTATATAGATATGATCGATGCATGAAGTAACTAGTTCATTGTTTCTGAATTGTGCTCTCGTGATCTTGTTTATTTTTTTCTGAAATCCAAAGGTAGGTAGCAGATCCTCATATTGGAATGCATCGGCATTTTGAAGTAGGTTTATGTTTGTATCGCCTATGATTACAAATTTGTTGTAGTTTACGTTGTTTAAAAGTTCTTCCAGTTCAGATAAAAATGATATGTAGCTATTATTAGGAGGCCTGTACATGGCAAGAATATATAACAATTGATTTCCATTAACTTGTACATTGAATAAGAGACCTTCCCAGTTTAGAAAATTGTCGCAGATGATGTTTATCTTTAGAGAACGTTTCATATAAGTTAATAAGCCTCCACCTCCTCTATTGCTTCTGCATTTAAAATGTAAATCAAAACCGTCAATATCAAAGAGGTTTTTACAGGCAATCATGTCATCATGTTTAATGTTTACCTCGCTCAGAATAATAATTTGTAGTAAGTTTAGATGGTTATTTATATATGCAAGAAACTCATCGAAATGTAAATAGAGAGACCTGATGTTTAAGTGTAGGATATTAAATTTAAAGTTGTGATTCTGTTTAATTGTATTGTAGAACAAATCCATATTTTGAAAAGCAGTTGCGTCGGCTTCTGGAAACCAATCTATACTGTCGTGTAGCATATTTGAAGATTATATAATTAGATCCAGGTCTTCTTCGGTTAAGATTTGTACAACTTTTGAGTTTTCTTCTTTTCTTGCTAATATTCTTCCTTCTTTAACCCAGGTAAATTTCCACCCGTAAGTTCTAGCTTTAAGGCGGGATTGCCAAAGAAGGTTTTTTGTGGAGTAGGGTATCTGCTCGTGGATAAAGATCTGGTTCGTATTGTTGTTCTTAAAGATATGGTGGTTGGTAATAATTTTGCTTTTTCTGTTATTTATTATATTTTTTTGGATTTTTTTCGAGTTAAATTCTATAATAATGGGACGCGGTTTATTGATGTTATGTGATTTCAAAGGTGTTCTTTTGACGTCTGCTACTGCAATAGGTTGTATTTCTGTATCTATTTCCTTTAAAATCTGAAGAGCAATTTCTTCAATATTTTCGTTATTTTTTTCTTCTACGCCAGTAATTTCGACGTTGTTACGAAGATTATGCTGCTCAAGATCCGTGACTCTCTTTTGCAAATACTTTATTTTTTTATCTTTATCATCATTTTGTTTTCTTAATGTTTCTATTTGATTTTCATACAGTTTTAATTGTTTTTTTAAATCTTCCTGATTACTTTCAACCTTGAGAATGATTTGTTTAAGCTCCTTGATCGCATCCACGAGTGATGGATCCTCCTCTTCTATTTCTAAGTCAGTATCTCTAACTGTTTTTGTATGTCTACATAGGTAACATCGCCATGTATCTTTTCGGCCTTGGTCCATCCCTTTCCAAGTAGATGCTTTCAGGGAGCATTTGAAGTGTATTTGATGATGATAATGATAATGATAATGATAATGATAATGATAATGATAATGATAATGATAATGATAATAATAATAATAATAATAATTTTATTAGGACTTTTTCCAATATCGTAGGTGTCTTTGTCTTATATAAAATGTTAATATAACAATTCATAGTATTAACTATGTCGTTATTACTTATAGGTGTATATAACAAAATGTAAAACAAACAAAAACGTAACAGAATGTCAAATACAGGGTGGGTCAACAGTGCGTGGGCGGAAGATTGTGGCGTTACCATTGAAAATTTTTGAAATCTGTGTGCGCAGTAACATACATGTCGGTTAGGTGCACAATCTAAAATTATTTAGATTTATACAGAGTGTTCCGTAACAGTATGACGACCCTAACATATGTTTTTTTTTAAATGGAACACCCTATATATTATTGCACTATTAGATGTCTCATTGTCAGTGGATGAAAATAATATAAGGTTTTACTGACCTAAAGTTTTTCGTCTTCGAGATATTGACAATTTACCGGTGAAAAATGGCAAAATTTGTTACTCCATAAATTAGTTATTTTTAAATATTTTGCTTTGAATTTTGGTGGGTACATTACTGAACTATTAGAAAACAGAAATGCCTGATCAACTCGATTTTTTTCCGGGTACTTTAGACAGGGTGATTCACAACGCATATTACCATTTTTCTAAACAAATTTAAATGGAACGCCTTGTATATGAACACATACTTGAAAACATCTCTTACTAAGGTTTTCGATAGTATAAGACTTTTTACGTCTAGCTCCTAAACTTTGAACGTAGAATTTTTTTAAATCTATATCTTTAAAATCTCAACTATACAGGGTGTAATCAAATTAGTTTCACATATTAATACCGTAAGTTCCTCATCATGTAAGAGAATTAATGCTGCAACTACCAAAAGTCTAGCTCAAAAATAAAAAAATGACCTAGTGGAGGAGTATTGACTCTTTTGTTTGAGAACTTTTGGTCGGCCGTGCACAAAAACGTTATAAAACAAAATTCCAGCAAATTCAAGGTCAATTGCTTGATCGCATTTTAGAAGCTTTATGGGAACACAATAAAATAGAATCACCGACCCATTAAAGACGACAGTTCAAATTGACAACCTCTGGGTCGTAGCCCGTGTGTGCAATATTATTAAAGGAGAACAATTTAAATCTGCTTGCATTGATTATTAATTATTAAATCTGTTTCATTAGATAATCGACAATAATTAGATCTTGATATCCTGGTCTTTGTAAACCAATAGTACACATGATTTACAGTGCTAATTTCGCGTATTAAAATGATTTAAAAAAAATATTAGTCGCTTTGATTGATTGTCGCTTTGTTAATTATTTCCACCAACGAATACGTTTTTTCGTAGTTCGAGTTCGATGACGCTTTATTGTTTTGGTTCCACAAAATAATAAAAGCGATGACTGCGTTCAATCATGATTTTCCGAAATGCAGAAAGAAAAGACTTTCTTAAACGTTTTGCGCAATAAAGAAATAACAATGCAGTTTATTGACAACCAGCAAATAAAGTACACGATAATACGTATGAATTAGTGAAATAATTTTAGAAAATGGAATTTCTAATTTTTATTTATTTTTACATTTTTGTGAGCAGAAAACTATTAACAATTATGTGAAAATTGAGAAAATTGATTAATTTAATAAGCAACGCGATGGATATTTATAATTCTATTCCGTTATGGAATTACATAAGCGATGATTTTAACCCAGTGCCCTTCAGTTCGATGACGCTTTATTGTTTTACGACGTTTTATGATGCGCTTGTAGAAACTGATACACGGCCAGTCAGAGGTTTTCAAACAAAAAGTTTCCGGGCTCTGGGGGGGTTTTAATTTCTTTAATTTTTCACCAATAAAATTCATATTTGCAGAAATCACTTTCTTAAGTGATAAAGAACTTACAGTTTTAATATGTGAAACTTATTTGATTACAGGCTGTATTGTAATTTAATACATAAAATTGGATTTTGTATTGTTTCTAATGCACATACATTTGGTAATAACATTGTTAATAATCTTGATAATAATAACAGTAGATGTATTTTAATGTTTTCAATTTAGAACACACTGATTTTTTTAAGTTAAAAAAACTATTAAATTGAACTAAATTTAATTTCTTTACAATCATATCATTGTTCGATTGTTTTGCATTGTATTCATAGTATGAAATTTACAAAGTACCATAAAATCAATAACATAAATCTTAGTTAACAAAAGAAAATCTAGATTTAACAAACATGCTCAAAATGTAATCCAATTGATTTTATACATTTTTAATTTGGCCGTTAAAAAATATATTAAAATTTATTAATAGTAGAGACATAATACATACAAATGCAATTCTAAATAATTCTGTTTCATGATCTCGACACCTTAGGAGATTAACTAAACCCATTTATATTCTGGCGTAAAAAAATAATGAAATCAGACAGAAGTTTGGGTAGCAACTCAAAATTCTTCCGCATTTTATTTATTGAATTAACTATTTAGTTAAATCATTTTTTAGTGTCATTGTTATAATATGATGGTACTTCATCATTCTTAAACCACATATTTTAATCGCTATTTCGGGTAACACTCATCAAAAATTACAAGGAATAATTCTAAATCAGAAACAGAAGGTAAGAATCGTCTCACAAAATACAAACTGATAATAAAGCATGACTACAGTGATGACATATGAATGCATTTATTAAAAGACCGTTAGTTGTGTGAAAAATTTCTAGAAAATGTGAATTTCCGGTACCATAATATTGTAAATTCTGTTTGCTAGAAATTTCTTTATTCCTAATAAACAGAATGGAAAGTTTTTAATCCAATGAAACAGGTTATTAGATTTTAAATGCTAATTAAAATACTACCGAACATCTAACGTCATTAAAAATTGAAATTTACGCCAGTAGAAACACAAAAAAATCAATTTTGTTCATTAAATTTCAATTATAACTAAGATTTTAAAACAATTTTGTGCAAATCGTTTTTGATTGCAGTGAGAACCTCGAGCAGCCTCTGGACAGCTGTTTCAGCCCTGCTTGGGGCTTCTTCAGCAGAAACGTAGCTCGACATTCCCACTGCGGACCAAAAACGACTTGCCCAATTTATTCGCATTTGCGAATAAATTGGGCAAGTCGTTTTTGGTCCGCAGTGGGAATGTCGAGCTACGTTTCTGCTGAAGAAGCCCCAAGCAGGGCTGAAACAGCTGTCCAGAGGCTGCTCGAGGTTCTCACTGCAATCAAAAACGATTTGCACAAAATTGTTCTAAAATCTTTTATTATGCTTTGACAGCAAGCATGGCCGCCTTGCATGGGGGACTCATTAGGAGCAAATCCCGCTTCAATTTGTCTATCCTACTGCAATGTTAGGTCAAAAAGCGATAGTAAGATGTCGCTATTTTATATGTTTAAGATTTTAAAGATATAAATTTAAAAAAATTCTACGTTTAATGTTTAAGAGCTATACGTAAAAAGTCTTATACTATTGGAAACCTTAGTAAGAGAGGTTTTAAACTATTTGTTCATTTACAGGGGGTCCCATTTAATTTTTTTTAGAAAAATCGTAATCTACTTTGTGAATCACCCTGTGTAAAGGAAGAAATTCGAGTTGATCATCATTTCTGTTTTCTAATAGTTAAATAATGTATTCACCAAAATTCAAAGCAAAATATTTAAAAATAACTAATTTCTGGAATAACAAATTTTGCCATTTTTTACCGGTAAATTGTCAATATCTCCAAAACGATAAACTTTAGGTTGATAAAACCTTGTATTATTTTCGTCCACTGATAATGATACATCTAATAGTGCAATAATATATAGGGTGTTTCATTAAAAAAAAACACATGTTAGGGTCGTCACACTCTTCCGGAACATTCTGTATAAGTCTAAATTATTTTAGATTGTGCACCTAACCGATATGTATGTTATTGCGTACACAGATTTCAAAAATTTTCAATGGTAACGCCACAATCTTCCGCCCACGCACTGTTGGCCCACCCTGTATACAATTTTGAAATATTTGAAAAATATTTTTAAAGCGCTCGCCTAATCGTTGCATAAATTTTCGGATTTATTCATCGAAAGTTGATATCGTAAAACAAATAAATGTAATAGTACTTCGCTCAGTGAATTAAAATTTTAAATAAAATAATTAATAAACGATATCAGTGATTATTATTACGAAACGCTGCGTTGAAGATCGAGTGCGGTATCGGTGGGCGTGTTCATACCGAGGAGAAGGCGTCATTGACCTAAATATCTTTTTTTCGGGCGTTTTAACAGTTCCAAAGAAGTGGTACCTCCGAAACTTTTTGGTTATGATACGGTAGCCACCAAAAAAAAAACCGCAGAAGGTAGCATTTCGTGTACTTATACTGAGGTTTTCTTGTTTGCATATAGTAAAAGAACACCCTGTATTTTATTACTGAATTTAATAGGTGATTAAGCTTTGCAGTAATGTTGAGTTCAGTTACATAACAAACTTACGCACAGTACGATGTTAAATTCGTAAATTCATATAACAACATTTATTCCATCTTCCAATGGAATATTTTGTTTATAATATCGTTGATTTAATTAAAAAAATCTATCTTGAGATTGTTTGTATTTTTTAGTTTGTTAAAGATTTACATTTATTTGATATGTAACATAAGAAACCGTATGCATACTTTTATTTAATACCATTCTAGCCCCAAGCTTTCTGGCTTATCGCGGTGGCGTAATCGTTGGTAATTATGTATTATTAACTGAGTCTGCGACCGACTTACGAGATGTGTACTTTTCTCGCCTTACAAATCAGCGAGACGCAGAAATCCCAGTTTAAAGGAAAGCCAACGAACAATAACCGACCGATGAAAAATCTCTTACATAGAACATGCACTACCAGTGGGGATTGAATTCACGCCTGAATCATTTTGTTATAGAAAACAATTATGTGAAGTAATTGTTAATAAAAAAAACCTGTACACATTTGGCAGGTGATCAAAACAAAAAAAATTATAAACTCATGGTCAATAATCAGTACAGGTTGTTCACGCTGTGTGTGGTGACCATGCGACTTCCGGTTGCGCTGGTTTCTTGGAACGGCTTATTATTTTACATATTTCGAATTTGCAGATCATTGTGAGTCCGAAAATGTATTGGTTGGTAATTTGGTGTCCATGAACATGATTTTTTTTTAATCTTCAAAGCTATACCTAAATCATGTAATTTTATCCAAATGTGGTCAAGTAATTCGAGAAAGCAACTGCTTTGATTGCGTTTTGGTTTTTAAAATTTCATTAGGTCGTAAGTAGTTCCTTTTGAAAATGGAAACCGGAAGGCCAGTGATATGTCGGAAAATTCAGCTTTTTATGTAATTTATCGTTCTTGAATTTTATGTAGAAATTGAAAATTCTCGAAGAATAAACAGTGGATAGCCTGTAGTGTATTGAGTATTGCACACGTGTTATTAGAATTCTTTTTGGTTCTGATCTCTACTATCACCTGCCAAAGCTTGTACAGGTTTTTTATTATCACCCTGTATAAAATTTAACCTGAACTGAAATGTAATAGGTAATAAACATGCAATTTTGGAAAAAGAGAATAAAGTAATATTGTGAAGGTAAATAGAATAAATAATTTACGTAGGTACATGTTTCGGCAGCTAAGCTTTCACCTTTAGTACTAGTATTATTTTTTTCACCACTAGAATAGCTATAGTATTAATACAGAGGGCTTTACAATTTCATACAAAATAGCAACTAATGAAAGTAAACTTTTTAGAAAAATTTTTTTTGTGCAAATCATTTTTGATTGCAGCGAGAACCTCGAGCAGCCTCTGGACAGCTGTTTCAGCCCTGCTTGGGGCTTCTTCAGCAGAGACGTAGCTCGACATTCCCGCTGCAAACAAAAACGACTTGCCCAATTTATTCGCATTTGCGATGTAAGAGTGATGAACAGATAAAATAGCGACATCTTACTATCGCTTTTTGACCTGACATTGCAGTAGGGTAGACAAATTGAAGCGGGATTTGCTCCTAATAAGTTCCCCATGCAAGGCGGCCATGCTTGCTGTCAAAGCATAATGAAAATTTTAGAAAAATTTTGTGCAAATCATTTTTGATTGCAGCGAGAACCTCGAGCAGCCTCTGGACAGCTGTTTCAGCCCTGCTTGGGGCTTCTTCAGCAGAGACGTAGCTCGACATTCCCGCTGCAAACAAAAACGACTTGCCCAATTTATTCGCATTTGCGATGTAAGAGTGATGAACAGATAAAATAGCGACATCTTACTATCGCTTTTTGACCTGACATTGCAGTAGGGTAGACAAATTGAAGCGGGATTTGCTCCTAATAAGTTCCCCATGCAAGGCGGCCATGCTTGCTGTCAAAGCATAATGAAAATTTTAGAAAAATTTTGTGCAAATCATTTTTGATTGCAGCGAGAACCTCGAGCAGCCTCTGGACAGCTGTTTCAGCCCTGCTTGGGGCTTCTTCAGCAGAGACGTAGCTCGACATTCCCGCTGCTGAAGAAGCCCCAAGCAGGGCTGAAACAGCTGTCCAGAGGCTGCTCGAGGTTCTCGCTGCAATCAAAAATGATTTGCACAAAATTTTTCTAAAATTTTCATTATGCTTTGACAGCAAGCATGGCCGCCTTGCATGGGGAACTTATTAGGAGCAAATCCCGCTTCAATTTGTCTACCCTACTGCAATGTCAGGTCAAAAAGCGATAGTAAGATGTCGCTATTTTATCTGTTCATCACTCTTACATCGCAAATGCGAATAAATTGGGCAAGTCGTTTTTGTTTGCAGCGGGAATGTCGAGCTACGTCTCTGCTGAAGAAGCCCCAAGCAGGGCTGAAACAGCTGTCCAGAGGCTGCTCGAGGTTCTCGCTGCAATCAAAAATGATTTGCACAAAATTTTTCTAAAATTTTCATTATGCTTTGACAGCAAGCATGGCCGCCTTGCATGGGGAACTTATTAGGAGCAAATCCCGCTTCAATTTGTCTACCCTACTGCAATGTCAGGTCAAAAAGCGATAGTAAGATGTCGCTATTTTATCTGTTCATCACTCTTACATCGCAAATGCGAATAAATTGGGCAAGTCGTTTTTGTTTGCAGCGGGAATGTCGAGCTACGTCTCTGCTGAAGAAGCCCCAAGCAGGGCTGAAACAGCTGTCCAGAGGCTGCTCGAGGTTCTCGCTGCAATCAAAAATGATTTGCACAAAATTTTTCTAAAATTTTCATTATGCTTTGACAGCAAGCATGGCCGCCTTGCATGGGGAACTTATTAGGAGCAAATCCCGCTTCAATTTGTCTACCCTACTGCAATGTCAGGTCAAAAAGCGATAGTAAGATGTCGCTATTTTATCTGTTCATCACTCTTACATCGCAAATGCGAATAAATTGGGCAAGTCGTTTTTGTTTGCAGCGGGAATGTCGAGCTACGTCTCTGCTGAAGAAGCCCCAAGCAGGGCTGAAACAGCTGTCCAGAGGCTGCTCGAGGTTCTCGCTGCAATCAAAAATGATTTGCACAAAATTTTTCTAAAATTTTCATTATGCTTTGACAGCAAGCATGGCCGCCTTGCATGGGGAACTTATTAGGAGCAAATCCCGCTTCAATTTGTCTACCCTACTGCAATGTCAGGTCAAAAAGCGATAGTAAGATGTCGCTATTTTATCTGTAAACTTTTTACTTAGCAGAACATCAATAAATTTTAGGGATATAGTCAAATGTTTAAAAGCAAATTTTAGAAACTGAGAACTGATAACGTCAGTGGATGTAGAATGAAAATTCTTTTAAAATGATATACCATCCAAACCACACTGCCATTTAAAATGTTGAGGTTCACAGCGAGCGCCACATAGTAAACGTTTAAAACTACTTTTATCTGTGTACTTTGGTTTTATTTTTTTCTTGTTTGAACTTTCTAGTTTATCTTGATTTATATACGGAGGAGAAACAACTTTGAACAATCACAAAATAAATAAGACTGTTAAAAAAATATCATTAAATTGTTTCATTTGGTACAGATTCTTCTTATTCAGTATTAGTCTAAAGTCCCTTCCCTCCTATTAATTTGGAAACAAATAACATAAGGTACAGGCAAAGATAAAACCAAGATTGAGGGTGACTACGCAAGTATTCCCACACCCTTTAACTTTTTTTATTTTTTATTTTAGAGAAACATGTTTAATACTAAACTTATGCAGACTACTTCAACGGTTTACAAAATGTTTACAAAAATTTACAACGCATAACCGTGATATAAAGATGTGTTTTTTAGACAGAAAACTCGATGTATCTCTACATATTTGGATACCAAATTAAGTTTTGATAACACTTTCCATAAATAATTTTTTATATAAAATGAGTAGTTGTCGAGATATTTGTTTTGATAGTAAGTTCTGATGCGTGCGTATAAAGATGTCTGAAGGTATAAAGAGTGAAAAATCGTCTCTTGGAAAAAATTGTCAGATTTTTTTGAACGAAATTTTAAAGAATAAAATTTGTTAAAAAAGAGAGGCGATTGCGATTAAATTTTAAAAAATGCAGATTCATAAAATCATTGGAAAGATTTTCTCAAAAGTTTATAATATGTGTGAGGAAAAGTGGACTATTTTGTATATGTAAAAAACTTTCCTTAGTTTCTCTTACCTTCAATATTTATTTACAATTTTGCTCCGATAAAAATGTGATCCGGGCAACTCTTAAAACAGTTCTTAATTGCTATTGAAAATATATTAATTTCTTGCTATCGCGACTTAAATATTCCATAAGACTTCTTCATATAAGTACATCTACATCAACAGCTTCTACAGCATTAGCGATCTTCATTCGTTGAAACTTGTCATTTTATGTATATGTTAGACTTGTATGCCGAATATGTCAAATTGCCGAAAAAATTAGCAATGATCTAAGGAAGAAAATATAAACATTTGTCGAATAAGTGCCCATTTCGGCAATTCGATCATCAAAATTTAATCAAATGAGATCATTCAGCTGTTATTCAACTGACGCTTGTGGCAATTTGTCATGTGTTGCACAGCTCCTGAATTGTTTAGTCTACAAATGTTTAAACGATTTTCTGCTGCAGCATATTTATCCCCAAAGTAAATGATAAAGGCACAATACTTACTATAATTATTTATTAAAAGTAAAGAAACTATAAATATTTATTAAAGTTATCTCTTGTCCGACGAGAATGGTAACGTAATAGCTTTTAATTGTTAGCGCTCACTGTGATAGCTCTTGACGAAGCTGTCAACCAGCTGGTGAAACGTTAAGCGTTCTTCGCAGTTTTTCACAGTGTCCGCTAAAACATTAAAAACTAATATTACTAATTGAAGTCTACTCTTATCCTATGAGATTTATGAGAAATTACTTTTTAAACTTTAAACGGACATTGTAAAATGCGGAAGGAACACTCAACGTTTCTCTATCGCTTGATAGCTTCGTCGGGAAGATATTTCTTTTTGCAGTTACATCTGACAAAACCATGTTTAGAGTTACTTTCGGCGGCAGCAATTGTTGCTCTTACCGTACGACCATGCCAAAGATGCCTCGCTGTTCACTTTCGATGTTTAGGTCGCGTTTGATACCACGATATCACCTGTAAAATAAAATTATAATTTACATCGAATCCTGCACATCAAAGATGCGCGCTGATATTCATTTCTGATATGCGCATGTTTTACATAGATGTGAAATCGCGGATCGAGCGTGATCTAAACATCGAAGGTGAACAGCGGGGCATCTTCGACATGTTCGTACCTTATTGAATTTGTGGGAACATTGTGTTGTGTCAGCTATGCAGCTGATCTGAGACTCCTTCAAAGGTTATAAAAATGTTAATAACACCGGTCAGCAAAAAAAATATTTATTTTTGCGCCTGGATTTAGTCCATCATTTTTCTCTTTGTCATACATGAAAGCAATAAAAATTTGTATAGAGTCCCATCAAAGATTGCTTTTGAGGTCTACAGAGACGTTAAATGTCTCCATGACGGTCGCGCTAAACTGCTTACTATAGTACTTATTACTAATTTTTAACTTATCTAATGATAAAAGTTTCTAGAAGCCGGGCATTAGTGTAGAGCAATTTTTATTATTCTTATTTATAAATAAATATTTCTTAATATGGACGTTTGATGTTTCAATTTTCGATTACAAAATTTAATTAAAATTCATTGAATCTACTATCAACTAGAAGGTTACTTAAACTCTGAAATTTTGTTCTAATCTGTGGAATTGAGAAATGTCTGTGCGTTTAATTTTCTTTTAAATTCTGAAAGTCTGTGTTTTTTAAAAACGCATTGAATGTAGGCTTAGTTTATGCATAACACAAAGCGACGTATTATGCCGTTCAATGCTTTATGATAAATTCGAAAGGAAAGCAGAAATTTACGATTAAAAAAATGCATTGAAATTCCTATGGTGCGTAATCAAAGTGGACACCCGGTATATTAAACAATGACAAAACTTATTAGTTTGTCATTTTAACTTTCATATTACATATTGCTGCTAGGTTATTGTTATTTTTCGTACAACAATTTTTGTTTGTAATAACGCATATAAATTTTTGATAACATGAAACTCTTATAGGTCCAGGGTCGTGACCTTTTTGTTTGTTGTTTATAACAATCTTTTAGGTTCTTTTTTAATTGTTATAAATAAAATCTCAATTATAATTTTGAATGAAATTCAGAACAAATTAAAATCGTTTATTTTCTTCTATGGGTTCATTTAACAAATTTTTGATTTTGCAACAATAAATGAAACGTATTTCAAGCTCAATTATAATTTTGAATGAAATTCAAGATAAATTATTATTTTTTTCTATGGGTTTATTTAAGAATTTTTTTATTTTGCAAACAATAAATGAAATTTATTTCTTTATTTTAAACGGGTTATAACAAACTAAGTTCCTGCAATGGAGTTATTAATTGTCTGATATTTATTTTTGCAATACTAATACGCTAGCTTTCCTTTAAATGTTTATTACTCTTCGTGACGTTTAACTTTGAATTTATTTGAACAATCCTTTATTAAAATTGATAAGTGATTTAAATAGTTCCCGACGTTATGTTAATAATTTTGTTCATCTTACGGCTTTTGCCTCATCTGCACTTTATTATTAATGTACACGCATGCACTCGTTCATAAATTTAATTAAACACTATACTTCCGTTTTTAATAGACTTTTCCAAAAAACCTGACGCAGATGCTTGTTGGTATTTTTGTGACTTCTTTTTGGATAATACCCGACGCGGATTGTTTACTGGTATTGTCGTGACTTCTCGATAATACCCGACACGGATTGTTTACTGGTATTTTGTAACTTTTTGGATAATACCCGACGCGGATTGTTTGCTGGTATTTTGATCACTTTTTGCGAAAATCGCTCCATCCCCTTATATAGATCATACAAGAAAAACACCTCCCTCTCTTTTTCTGACTATCCTAATAGCGCCTCATTCCCAATTTCTAGTAAACACTTTTGTGCTAAGTGAGTTTTATTGCTTTTCACAAAAAACTACTTCCTTATTACTGTTGCTACAGATATGTAATTTTTAAAATGTTCCTAAATGAATTCTCTTTACACATATCAAACAATAATCTCCGTACATATTTTGTTTTGTTACCGCGAATGTGTTTCTTGTTGTCGTGATGCTTGAAGACTTCTTGACCGAAGATGACCATTTTGGCTTACGATGTGTTCACCTTTTGCTAGGCTCAAGAGATGCCTTCATATCAGTCCTGCAGTCCTTTGTTACATCGTAGAAGCTTCAAGACTGACTTAGGTTGCGTTTCAATGTGTTTTGTCGTAACCCATATCATTTAATTCATGGAACAAAATTTGTGTTTTAGTGTAAGCATTATTTGAGGCGACTCTCCCTTGATACACGAAAATTACACTGACTTTAAACAAAATTCTGATGCGAAGTCATAATAATACATCCCAAAAATGTAAGTAAAGCTTATTTAACATAATCAAAATTAAACCTTCAACTAAAATAACATAGCAATATGTTTGTTCTATGTGACGGCTCTACTGTATATTACCATATACGAGCCCTGTCTCAGTGAAGTTGGCCCAACTAACGAAAATAGTTTTTTCTAAGAAACCCCTCCTTCTAGAAATAAAATTTATGAAAATCAATAGAATATTGTAATGATATGTGAATTGTTTATTAACGTTTAACATATAAAACTAAATTATAGCTAATGGGAATAATTAAAAAAAAAGAATAGGAACACGGAAATATATTTAATATTATCACAAACTGAAAAATCGACAAAAATTAAAGATGGAGTTAACACATGGTTACTACTGTGCTACGTCGCAATTATTATAACGTCAAACATTACCATTTGTTTCAGAACAGCTCACTTGCTTTCGAAAAAGTGACTAGCAAATTTAATACGTTTTAGTCATACATTTGTTAAAATCAAGTTATTTTACGAAACGACAACTTGAAACTGAAAATATCTGAGAATATTTTTAAGAAATGCTTTTAATAACATGTGGATGATATAAAAACTATGTATCTGCAACCAGTTTTTTTCTCTATTGTAACATAAATTTCACTGAGACAGGGCTCGTATAATATCTGCGCCCAAATACACTTAACATGTGGAAGTTGTTCGTATTTTGCGGTGCTAATCACTTCTAAAGTTTTCATGGGGTAATTGAAATCATTTAGTGAAAATCGTTCAGTTCCTGTATGTTACATATTTTCATTGCAACCGTTAAAAGAATGATAAAAATTTTTAATTTTAACAAAAATAAAGTGTTTGGATAAATGTAGTGAATGATATAGCAGGTAAAATATTTCTGAGACGAATAAGAAAATTTTACATGCGTTGCTGTAAGTTGATTGTAGAGAAGTGAAAAGAACTGAAAAGTTATTAATCTTAAGACAGTAAAATCAGGGTTCGGAAATGCTCACTGAAGAACTACCCGCGAGTGAGTATTGAAAAATGACACAGTCACTTCTCCTGTGATTTACTAGGATAGAAGTCGCAACTACTGAAGATGGCAGCATAGCTGCCGAAATACGTATTTAGTTTAAAAAAAAAACATATTGTGGTTAGGAGTCAAATCCAAATTTATTGTTAGACAAGCCACAGTCTCCAATACATTAAACGTAGTAAGACTTTCCGGTCTTTGGATTCAAATTATGAATTGTTCATTAATTTATAAGTTAGTTGTTAAGTTATTTTTAATAGAATTGTTACCCGTTAGGTGTGATATTAAAAAAAAAATAATACGATTCCTTCAAAGGAATTCAATCTATTCAACAAATTAAGCACAAAAATATGTAAAATATCTGCTAATATAATTTTTGTGTAATGTAAATACAACAAGCAATTGTAAAATCTTTGGCTGCAGTCCTTGAATGACATGCACGAAGTTATTGCACACAAAATGAAGAAAGTGCACTTGGTTCATAAGAAGAAACTCCAGTCACTTTTACCACAAGAAGCTGCAACCCAGGATTCGATAAAGGAAAATTTAGTTGCCAATGAGTCTTCAACTTCACTCACTGACAAGGAAATTACGCTATTGAATAAGGGTTTGAAATGTAACCTACCGTATAAAAAACCACCGATTGTCGATATTATAACGAGTATAGAAAGTTCCATCTCATCGTTAGATGAAGTCAATAAGACTAAGAAACGCCTGCAAAATTCAATTACAAAATAATATATGTACATCAAAATATAGTTCGAAAGACACCTACTGTTTCTTTTTGAAGGCAGACAAGGGTAATAAAATCGTGGTTTTGGATAAAGACGACTACTATCAGAGGATACAAAAACTACTGAATAGTGGCCCGTACGTTAAACTAAACCGCAATCCTTTGCCTAAACTAATCAGGGAAGTAAAGGACGCTATTAAAAACTGTCCCTTTCTCATATACAAATGGAACAAACAAAAAGTTACAGTTTATTATCCGATTTTCTCGAAGTTATACGTCCTACCAAAAATACATAAACCCGGAAAATCAGTAAGAGCAATAATATCTGGTATTAAGTCTCCTACCTATTTCCTATCCAAGTGGTTAAACACCGAATTCATCAAACTCTCCAATTCTGAAGACGCTTTTTCTGTGAAAAACTGTGTAGATTTCATCCAACGTGTTAAAGATCTAACACTAAGCGAGGACGAAATACTGATATCTTTTGATGTCCAATTCTTATTTCCCAGTATCCCGATTCCCACCACGCTAAACTACCTGCAAGATCTCCTAGTTTCTAACAACATAGACCAACAGAAGACAGATCAATTTCTGGTTCTTACAAAATTGTGTATGTCGCAAAATTGTTTTCAAATTAATGGGGAATTTTTTAAACAAACCGAAGGGACTTCAATGGGAAACTGTTTATTACCATATCTGGCTAACCTTTTTATGTGTAATTTAGAAACGTCACTCAAAGACAATTGTACTTATTTCCCTAGAATATGGTTTAGATATGTAGATGATGTTTTCGCTGTTTTTAATACCAAGGAATGCAGAATAGAAGATTTTTTGGATATTTTAAATTCTAAATTTCCTAGTATTAAATTCACGTTTGAAAAAGAGGTAAATGGAAAATTACCATTCCTGGATGCCTTGGTTATTAGAAATAGTGAAAACAAATTAGAATTTGATATATATAGGAAAGAAACAAACACCAATAGATTTATTGTTAATGATTCACAACATACCTTATCACATAAGTAGTATTCTGCAATTTCTTTTCTACTTAATAGATTAGTTAACTTCCCACTGTCCAAAGAAAGGTACAACAAAGAACTTAAAAATTTATTAAAGATGTAGCAATTCACAATGGTTACTCAACAGATATTGTAGAAAATATGTTAAGGAAAATTGTAAATAAGGCCAATATCAAAAAATTTACCACTTTGTTACCAACAGAAACAAATACGTCTAAATATATTAAAATTCCGTTTGACAAAAGCTGCTCTAAAGGTTTAAATAACATTTTTAAAACACAAGGGTACACAATTGCATATACTAATACACTCTAAAACATTTACTAACAAACTCCAAGGACAAAACTGAACCAAATGACAAATCAGGGATCTACGAAATATCTTGTCAAGGGTGCACTAAAAAATATATTGAGCAAACAAAAAGAAACATGCTAACACGTTTTAAGGAACACTTAGCTCACTTAAAGTACAATAGAATTGAAAAATCCAGTGTTGCCCAACATATTTTTGACACCAGTCATAAAATAGATTTAAGTAATCTTAGGTTAGTAAAAGCAACGTCAAACAACAGGGAATTAGACGGTTTTGAAACCATTTTTATACACAAAACCAGTAATGATTTAATGAACGCCGATCACGTGCCTTTGGCAGGTTCTGTGTTATATATATGTATATATGTCGTATATGTATCGTTGATAGTCGCTAGATTTTTAAGCAATTTGAATAAAAATTTGTAAAAGTAGAGAGGTTTGGAAATATTTTAGTCTTAGCCTGTCAGATCATTAAAATTGATAATTTGGTAGCCGATCAAATATGACTCATTTTTGCAAAAAAAATGAAAATAACTCGGTAAAAACTAAAAATAACTGCATGTACTGTCATATCATTTTTATCGTCTTTTCAAGGGCTAACCGAAATTGAAATAAAAGATATACTGTTCCATTTAAAAAACAATAAGTTAGGTTTGTAATTTACTAAATGAACAACCTGTCTATTTGAAAATAATTTTAGATTATGGGGAATGAAAACCTGCAGAACTTTTGTTCAGACATTTTCTTGATAAAATGAATTTAAAAAGGCATTTTCGCTCTTTTCCAGAGGTTTGGGACAGCCTGTACAAATAGACAATGCTCGACAATTTTTGAGTTTTAGGTAAAGAGCGATCAAAATAAAAACAAATTAGATCTGGCGTTGGAATTTAAAAGTATATGTTGGATAACGTCATACTAATATTAATTGTCAATCATTTGGCAAATATTTAAAGTGACATTTAAAGTATCAGCAACTTTGTAAATAGTGGATATACAACTGAGCAAAAGTCTTTTATGGTAGATTTATTATAAAAATGGGCATAAAGTTAATATCAGGTTGGTTCATTCGATACCTGATACGCTGGAGGAGTTTCGTGAAACATTTCCCGGTATCTAGTTTCAGTACAAGCAATTTTATGATGCACTGATGCTGTGGGTGAAACAATTCAGAAAATATGGCAGTGTTGGCAGAAAGCCAAATTTTTGGAAAGAATAGTTAATGCTCACCGGTACAAGACTGAAATTTTGGAACCTTTTCTGAATCAAGTCGATGACTTTGAGTTTTGTGAAGGGGTTTTCCAGCAAGATAGGTTACAATTCACACCATTGCCGAAATACTGAATCTGTTACCTACGTGAATATTATGACATTCGAACTGCCAGTCGAAGCACGTACTATAACTGGCCCCAACGATCCTGTCACCTGACTCCATTAGATTTCTACTTGTAGCCTTGTCTAAAAACTGAGATATTTAGAAATGATGGAAAAGATTAAATTATTAACCGCTTAAATTTTTTAGGCTGCCTGAAATGTGCCTATTTCTTAGACTTTAAGTGCCTATTTGCCTGCCTAAATCAGTCTTTTTAAGCGCCTAAATGTCCGGACTTTAGAATTACTTTAGGACATCCGTTAATGGTGCTGTGAGCGCTATAAGCATAAACGTTTTGAATAAAAATCGATTTTAAATGTTTTGAATGAAAAAACGATTTTTGTGATTTAAAGAAACTTCAATTTTAGATTCAGCTATTTGTCAGTTTGTAAGAATCTTCATTAATTTTTTTTTTTTTCGTCCTATAGTTTCCACTATTGGTTCGTCTCCATATTTCTTATCTAAATTTATTTCAAAAATCATTACTCAGGTTACTAGTAAATCAGAATATTTTATAAAAAATTCTTTTGAACTCGTAGAAAAATTAAAACAAATAACTGTACCAAATAATTGCATTATAATTTCTTTAGATGTTATTTCTTTATTTACTAACATTCTTAAAGATTTAGCTTTAAAAAGTATAAATGATAGGTGGTTAGAGATTAAAGATTTTACTGATATTTCCAAAGGTAACTTTTTAGAAATAGTTGATTTATGTTTTGAAACATCTTATTTTGCTTTCAATGATAAATTTTATAAACAGATTTTTGGTACAGCAATGGGTTCTCCTTTATCTCCGGTTTTAGCTGAAATTGTTATGCAAGAACTAGAAAAATCTGTTATTAACTCTTTATCATTCGATTTAACGTTATATTTTCGTTATGTAGATGACATTATATTGATTTTGCCTTCTGATAAGGTAGATTTTGTTTTAAATAAATTTAATTCTTTTCATAATAGATTACAATTTACAGTAGAAAAAGAAAATAATAATTCATTGAGTTTTCTTGATGTAAATATTATCAGACACAATGATAAATTAATTACTAATTGGTTTCAGAAACCTACCTGGTCAGGTAGGTACATACATTTTCACTCGTACACACCCAAAAATTATAAAATTGCAACTATTATTTCATTAACAGATCGAGCTATTTTACTTTCTGATAAAGTTTTCATTTATGATAACTTAAATTTAATAAAGAAAACTCTTATTCAAAATTCTTATCCAATAAATCTTATTGAATCTGTAATTAAAAATCGTATTAAATACTTACAAAATTCAAATGTCTCTAATAACATTAGACAAACTTCGAACCATAAATACATATCTTTGCCTTATATTGAACCATTACACAATACATTTAAACACATTTTCAAAAAACATAATTTAATTTTAGCTAGTAAATCTGTGAATAATTTAAATTAAATTTTTTCGAATTTAAAAACCAAAATAACAACCTAACGTGGTTTATGAAATCAAATGTTCAAATTGTAATTCTGTTTATATAGGTGAAACGAGCCAAAATTTAAAAAAAACGTTTAGACCAACATAAATATCATATTCAAAAAAATAATCAAAATCATTCAATGCTTGTAGAGCATTCATTAGTTAATAATCATAATTTTGATTTTGATAATACTGACATTTTGTACAGTGAATCTAATATTTTTAAAAGACGTTTCATAGAAATGTGTAAAATTAAAATGTCTCGAAATTCTATTAATAAATGTACGGACTTTGAAAATTTAAATGACATATTTTGTAGTTTTCTGGACTCTTTAAACAAGATATAGATCTGTCAATTAATTAATTATATATATATATATATATATATATATATATATATATATTAAAAATAAAAAAAAAAAAAAAAGTAGCTTTAATTAGTTCTCGTTACTTTTATTCCGAACAACTCGTAGTTTAGTTTAAAAATCATGTTACCTTTTCGTTTCTCTTGACGACTTGTTTCTCTTGACAACTTGTTTATTTACTTTTTTTCACTCCTGACGAAGCTATAAATCTATAGCGAAACGTTGAGTGTGTTTCCCTTCATTTTTCGGTTTGAGATAAAAAAAAAAACTTTATACTTACTATTTTCATCGGACAAGAACAAACTTCAATTAATTTTTGAGTTAATTACAGAGAAGATCTGCATATCTGTATAACGTGTATGTATGGCCACTCCAACTCAATTTTTACAAATTTCTAACAGGTCCTCTCGTCAGTGCCCTCAGTGGGTATTTGAGAACTGCATTTGTCATTTTAATCTAACATTTACTCAAGCTTTTTGAGGACGAAAGCAGTAACGATCTAATAATACACAAAAATGTCTTCGTGGCGTCAACATTTTAGTAAATAATTACTATTTAGTTATTAATACACGAAATTACGCACGTAAATCAAACTCTAAGGCCCGGTTTTTCAATTGATTGGTAAAGTGACGGTTACTCTCCACTGGGATAAATTTAACCTCTTTGGTAACGTGCTTGTTAAACAAAATCTCCATTTTCAATTATAAATAAAATGCTAAAGAAGTAGAGTCGTACAATTGCTCCTACGCATTTATGTATCCTCTCTACATGTTTACCGCTACCAAGCAAATTTACTGGCTGTTAGTTTGCCTCCTTGTTAAAAGGAATTTATGTCATTGTTAAGACTACCAATACTTTGATAAACTCATTTTCTGTACTAACAATAGAATAACACTAACGGTCATTTTACGAATAGATTGAAAAACCGGGCCTAAAAGTAAGAATAATAACATTTTAGTAGTTCTTGACTACAGGCAGTGTGTGGGTACAGAATTGAAACACATGTCCATCGTTTATTTTTATAAAATACCAAATGCCAAATACATTTTTATATTGGAATGAAACTAAATCTACAAATTATTTGTGTTATTGGACACGCGCTGCTTTTGTAATATATTCGCAATCTTTTATAATTTTAAGAAACTTCTCCACTAACAAACTTCTAGAATTTTGAAAAGCTATACTTAATATTTCAATTTTAAATATCTAAAATAAATTGTTTGGAAGTTTTTGTGCATAAGTTGTTAGTTTTTGGACTAGTTATCAGAAACTTCTAAGATGCCATATTATTCAAGCCTAATGATGGGATTAATAAAATTTTGATATAAGGATGACTCTTACCTTTTTATGTTAAACAAGATTTCTCATTTTAAGGTTTTAAATTAATTATCGCGTAATAAAGTTTTCAAAATTAAAAAATGCCAGTAGCCTGTCAGTAGTAATGAACATCTCTAATAGATAGCGCTGTGGGAAGAACCTCACGGTTTACTTGCTCGGACCAGAATTTTAAGTGAATTGGAACGGCGACACAAACATGTTAGTGTATGTTTATGTAGCAGGCTATGGCCCAAAGATAAAATTACGTTAAAACATTCACTAGATGCCGCAGTGCGTACTACGTGGGCTGCTGGAAAATTTTCTGGAATCTAGTAGGTCTAGAATTGTTAACGTTTATCAACTGTCATATTTGAAAAAATTGACGTTTTTCGCCTATAATTGTATTGACAGTTCCTATCCAAGTGAACTAGTTTTGTTTATACAGCATTTGAAAAAAAGTAATTTTGTGTAAACATGGAAATCTCGCGTTAAAATTTTCGTCCCATGATTTTTTACGATTTCAAATGTGGTCTAACGCCGAAACAATGCCTCGATCGGCTTCATTTGGTTTTTGGAGATGAAGCATCATCAAAGTGCAGTGTTTATAATTGGTTTGCCGAATTCCAACGTGGACGTAAGTAGTAATACTGGAGGGATACAACTCGATGGCATGTCCATCTGCAGTGACCACCGTTGAAGGTCATCCCCATGTTTGGGGGGTGGCTTTTAGTGCTGAAGAAGTAATTGAGGGGTGGTTTCTTGTGCAGACGAAGTAACCCCTTTGGTTCTTGTAGGTGAAGCCTTGTCGACAATGACGTAATTTTACCAGAAAAGGTTGCTGAGTATTTTTTTTGGGTGAGGTGAAAGAGAGACCGTCGACAATGACTAGAGGTGGTTGCAGAAGAATTTTTTTTTTGTTCTTGAAGAAGTCATATAGCTGAAGACTTTTGTTGACAATGACGTAATTTGACCAGAAGAGGTTGCTGAGTATTTTTTTTTGTGTGAGGTGAAAGAGATCGTCGACGATGGCCAGAGGTGGTCGCAGAAGAATTTTTTTTTTGGTTCTCGCGCGAAGAAGCGCCGTCGTCGTCGTCGTCAATGACCAAAGGAGGTTGTAAGAGATTTTTTTTGCTGACGCTAGTTCTTACGTCGACGTGTAATAATGTAAGAAGTGTGCGTAAAAGAGGGGTTGAAAATTTTTTCTCAGTTGAAGTGGTGTGCGGGCATCCCCTAGGCTACCCTTGGCCGAGGTAAAAAAATTGCTTACCTGTTTAAACGGGTGAATTGAAATGCGAAGAGTAACAGGACAGCATAAATGATATGTGGAGTTAAGATTCGCGGCTAGCCGTCGGCGGTAAACATCGTAATCGCTAGGGGTCAATCAAGAGTTCAGGAGAATTGATAAAACGGTCGTTCAAAAATAACGTGTTTATTTATTAACTAATTGATAATAAAGCATGCTAATTAAGATACATAATTTTTATTAAAAAAAATGTATTTTATTCCTTAACGACTTCGTTTGTTGTTTGCGTATTTAATTTGCTTAAATCGAATTCTACTTTTTTTACCTTCGAACGCACGATCACTTGTCTTTTCGCTCTATCAAATTTGATGATGTACAAATTAGAAAGAAAACATACATTAAATTATAAATATTTATTTTAATAAAAAAAGCATTACATTACACTTAAAAAGCTATTTAATAATACATTAAATTACCAGTGTTTTTTTCCATAAAGATCTTTCAACAATTGATCTGTAAGACACGATACACATTTAAATCCCGGTATGTCGGTCTCGCCTTTACATTTGGGGCAAATGTATTTCGTTGGAATGGGCATTTTTTTTCCTTTAGAACAATTTTACTATATTCGTGAGCGGATTGTACTTAACTAACCTGTCGTGTAATATTAAACAATAGGCGCAGGTATTTGCGGGTACGTTTTTACTGGTTTCAAATTCTAATCTTATATCTACGGTTCCCGATTTCAGTGTTTCGTTTTGTCGGCTACAATCGATCACGACTAACGGTGCTAAATCTTTAAATTTTGAAAAATTAAAACACGGTTCGCCTGCAGTTTTATAATAGTAGGACTGTTGAATTTGGGCGTACATTTCGTACAAAATGGCGAATTGATGTTTTTCAAAATTTAAATTTAGATTATCGTAGGGATAGACGTCTGAATTTAAATACAATTTTATGTTTGTTAAGTTGCAATGATCAAAATAACTAGTGTTTCTTAAGATATCATTTTTTCTGCTAGTTTGAAAACCTACGATAATGAAACGCGGCTTTTCTAATTGACTGCTCGCTTTAACGTTCCAGGTGTGTTGTGTCGTCTGTTGTAAGAGAGGTAGTTCGTGCAGTTCTCTTCCTTTGTCGATATATCTAAGTAATTCTAATTTTTCGGCGTCAGACACTTGAACATGAGGAACTTTCTATAATATTTTTAAAAGTTCTATTTTAGGTCTTTCTCCGTTCTTCGTGGTAATGGTCGCGTTGAGATCTGAAGAACTTCTAATGAGCACTAATTCTTGTCGCACATTAACCAAAATATTTTTATAACCGAGCAGAATCTTCAACGGAATGCAAACGCTAAAATTTCCTTGCAGATCGGTAATTATAGGATTTTCAAGGTGATTCCAACATGCGTTGTTATATCTTATGCAATCGTTGTTTGTGAAAGAGACGTACTCCTTCAAAACAGAGGTGATACCTGAATTTTTAGCTCTATCGATGACCGATCCTCCGAGTTCATATCTGATTTCATCGAACAGGAAAGCAATACCATTGTTGACAAAATTCAACGTGTTGGTCACTTTACCGTCGTCGTCGAGTATTTTTCCTTCGATATACAAGTAACTTTGAGCTGGTAAGGTGTAGATGTCCTGCGTTTGAATCGGTAATCGTATTTCGTCAGATTTATTTAACGTTGTATTTGCATACGGAGGATGACTGTGTATTTCACAATTTATAATAGAATTATCTATTAAAACGTGTTCACCAATGTTCAACACACCAAAACTCATATTTCTTCTTTTTTCTTATAATAATTGGAATCCTAGTGATAATAAAAACTGCTTACTTTCAGGTGTTAACTCCTTCGACTGCTTTTTCAAACTGAACCTTTGTCGTGATAATTTTCTTTTTATGTCTTTATAAGGAAATGTATTGTATCGAAACACCATTTTTACTTTAGCTCTTTTAAATGAAGCCTTACCGTTCTAATCTCGTTTTGGAAATTAACTAGATTCTTGTCTTGGTCTAGTATTTTAATGACGATTTCGTCGATGTATTTCGTATTTATCGGTAGATAAATAACGTTGTTTACTTTTTCCACTATTCGAAACCCCGGAGGCACTTGAGGAAAAAATATGTGTAGCACGTGATCTTCATTGTTGTTACTATAGGAATTAGTAACTAGATTACATTCAAAGCAAATCGCATTTACTTTAGAAATATTAATAGCAAAATCGGATTTGTATGTCGTATTTGCATTCAGTTTTTTTCAGTCGAATCCCAACAGCGGTGCAATCGAATTAGGTTTCTCGAAATGTCTAATTTTGTTGCTCTTTATTTCGTATTTTAATGTATTGTGATTGGTATTTGCTTTCAATACTATATCATCGTTATCATCGAGTGTATTTTTTTATATATAACATTTACAGGGGCTGTGGTTGTATTATGCGTAGCGGAAAGTATCGTTTTATTACTACTAATTCGTTTCCTCTCTAAATTAATTTCAGTCAGTTGTAACTTGATGTACTTTTCGATGTCTTCTACTTCAAAAGCACCTTCTGGTATTTCTATGACGTGCCTGTCTATGTAAAACTTATTATTGGTTTTATCAATGTTTGGAATTGCATTGAACGAATAAAAATCGATCAGTCCTAGAACGTATGACCTCTCATTATCTAGTATAATTGGCGGATATATGCACGCACTCAGTACAGATTCCTCCCCTGATAACGTGAACGTGTAGGAAGGCATTTTCACTAAGTCGGAGGTTATCGTATGAATGAAAGACTAAACGTAGTTTATTTAGAATTTATTCAGAAAGAAAAGATAAACATAATTGTCCACAATTAGAACTGTTATAAGTTTGATACGGATGATGATTATAAATAATTTTACATGGCTCTTTTGAATTAAAGTACGCTACGATTTCTCGAGCTGGCTTCAAATTTCCAAAACTGTCGAAATAAATCACTCGAGGTCCATTTTTCTTGTAAGCCGTCCAATGAGTTCCTGGTCCATTTGCACTGTCCAAATTAATTATACCTCCTTCAGTTTTTCTAATTTTTTTAGGTAGCTCGTTTCTCATAAAGACACCTCTGAAATGTGGAACTTTCATACTTTTCGCGTATTTTTCTAAGTCAATGTTAGTCATCGGTTGATTTTTTTTTAAATTTGCAGTTTTTTTTTGCAGAAAAAGTCCGAGTCCAGTTTTGTACGGTTTCAAGTATAATCCTTTGCCCATTGCTATCGCTTCCATCGATTTATTGTGACGTTGTGATTCTTTCAATTGTTCTTTTGCAGTTCTCGCTTCGTTTACCGCTTTAACCACGCCTGTCACGCCGCCGGTGAGAGCGCCCAAAGCGCTAAGACCCGCAAAAATTGGTATCAAAGGCAATACTCCTCCTTTTTTAGGAACTATAACTATGCGCTTGGTGGGTTTTATTTTATTTTTAAATTTTTTGGATGAATTTAAAGCTATTTTAACCGCAGTACTTAGAGTACCGGTTTTTTTTTTTAAGTATGCGTTTCTCTATTTGCTTGATTGCTTTCGAAAGAGGTACTTTCTTTGTCTTGGATTTTTTCTTTCGGTTGGTCGTTGACTTACTACTACTACTTACTTAGTATTATTTTTATAGCTGAGAAATTTATTAAATCATCATGTCATCATATGACTCTCGTTTTCTTTTAGCAGGATTTTCTATACAATCATCGTCGATTGTATTGTTATATTGTGGTTGTATAACAGGATTTGTTTTAATTTTTTTACCATTAATGTCATCGTTATCATCTATATCTAACTTTCTCTTTTACCTTTGTTTGGTTTCATTTTTTTACGATAAAAATTATCGAATTCTAACTTCCTTTTTTCACCTGTTTCGGTTTCACTTTTTTACAATTAAATTCCTCCATTTCTAATTTTCTCTTTTCGCCTTTGAACGGTTTCATGGGATAATCATCTGCAATATCTACACCCCTTTCTAATTTTTTCCTTTCACCTTTGAACGGTTTCGTGGGATAATCATCTGCAATATCTACATCCATTTTATTATCTATTCGTTCTTTAACGTTACTATTTTTGTTTTTTACGCTACGTTTTTGTTTCTTCGTCGTCGTCGTCGTCTTCGTCTTCGGTATCCTCTTCTGATATTTCTTCTGTATAGGTTTGTTTTGTTTTAAAACTTTTATACAATGTTCGATATTTTCAACGGAAGATACTGTAACTTTTTTTGTTTTTTCTAATTTTTTTAGACGCTCGTTAATAATTTTTTTGTAATTTATCTTTCCCAATTTCACTTTAGCTTTCGTCGCTCCTGCAACTCCTAGTGCAGCTGCTTTCTCGCCGAATGAAGCATCTTTGGATCGAAATCTGTCCATGGCACTCTTATATAATTTTTTATCTGCCACGTGTCTACGCGTTACGTCTTTTTCTTGAGAATACGCTATGTCGTGTTCCCTACAGGCCTCATCTAAACCGTTTATACCAACGTCACCGCGTGCCAATCGCTTTTGTAGTTTGGTTCCGGGTCCGCAGAATCTGTAGATAGGTATGTGTAATTCGAAGGGTAAATTATTGATGGATGTATTTAATAATCCGTCTCCTATGTAACACTTCATTTTTAATGTGATTTATTAAACGACAACTCTCTAACTGAACATAAATTCAAAATTTCAGGCTATTTCATGACATTTCAATTGTAAACGCTCCAGCAGTATGAAATTAGTTAAACAGAAAACAACTTTAAACATTGAGAATAATAATTTTGAAGAAGAACGTTTTAAAAGACACGGTGTACTATTTCCGTCGACCTTGAGGTGTATCATCGTAGGACCCTCGAATTGTAGGAAAACAAACCTTATCGTTAATCTGATTGAGCATCAAAATGGTTTGACATTCGAAGACATTTACGTGTACTCGAAATCTTTAAATCAACCGAAGTATATTTATTTGGAAGAGCTACTGAAACCGATCAAAGGTATAGGTTATTTTGCATACAGTGCCAGTGAAAACATACTTCCACCTTCGGAGGCGAAACCTAATTCTATTTTTATTTTCGATGATGTTGCCTGTAACAATCAAGACATAATTCGAGAATATTTTAGTATGGGCAGACATAATTACATCGATTCGTTTTACCTGTCTCAAACGTATGCTAAAATATCTAAACATTTAATAAGAGACAACGCTAATTCTCTCGTACTTTTCAAACAAGATGATTTAAATTTAAAACACGTTTACAACGATCATGTGGGAACGGACATGAACTTTGAGAAATTTAAAGATATCTGTTCTCTGTGTTGGGAAAGCGGTCGGTATGAATTCGTAACCATTTTTAAAGATAATCGAATTGATGACGGAAGATACAGAAAGGGATTTGATCAGTATATATACCTTTGATGAGCAAATACGATAGTTATTAAGGTTCGAAGTATCATACGCACCGTTCGTTACCTCCTCATCAAGATGACGACGAACGATATAAATTTGAAACAGAAACTTTTACTAAAACGTAAAAATATACAAAATAAATTAAATTATTTAAAACATGGTGAATTAATGCAGGAAAAGATGTTCGATCCCATCACTAAAGATTTAAAAAACATTGAAAGTAAATTACAACTGAAAAGTGAAAATTTACGAGAAGAGGAATTACCTAACGTTGACGTAAAACCTTCGACATCACAAAAACATGATTTCATAACTCCTAAACAAAAATATTCCTCTGTAAAGAAACGTTTGATAAGTAACTTTGAAGCGGCAAATGAGGCAGACGAATCGGACAAATTTAAAGAGTCGATTTTAGAAAGTATTGAATCAGATGAAGAAGACGAGGAAGGTACGCGATTTAAGGACATCGATGAGAAAGCATACGTCGATTATTTGGAACAGTATCATCCGTTACCTAGAAAATGCATCAACGAAATGTACACGGACGATGAAAATAAAGAATTCGATCACAAATATGGAGTGAGACTTGATAGAATTACGGAAAACTTAAAAATCGGTGATTCGTCGTTAAATCTCGACGGAGCTGATATTATTATTAAAAATAGAAGGTACAAAGGTACCCCAGGTTTGTACGAGTTACTATTTAAAAAATTTCCTGATTACACTAAACTCGATGCAAAAAATTATAAACAAATTATTCTTAAGACCAACACTCATCGATGACATTATAATTCAAATAAACAAGTAGATGGCAGCAGAATGCAAAAGTATAGAAATATTATTGCTCCGTTAATTAGTACTAATACTGGTAGTGGATTGTTTATGGAAGCCGATTTAGTTGAAATGATTCCTTACGCTAAGGAAAGTAAAGGTTATAAATACATATTGATCGTTATTAATTGCTTTTCAAAATACGTTTGGGCGTTTCCTCTAAAAAAATAAGTCCGGTTCAGAAGTCAGCAATGCCATGGAAAAAGTATTTAAGGAACAGACACCGAATAATCTTCAAACGGATTTAGGAAAAGAATTTTTCAATGAACAATTTCAGAAATTAATGAAGAAATACAACGTCAACCATTATAATGCGTTCAGTGAGAAAAAAGCATCAATTGTGGAGCGTGTAAATAGAACTTTAAAATCGTGGATGTTTAGAGAATTCAGTCTAGTCTGCAAGGTAACTACAAATGGGTAAACGTAATAAAACATATTGTGAAAAAATACAACACGAAGCACAGAACTATCGGTATGAAGCCGATTGAAGTTGGAAAAGAAAACGAAAAGAAATTATTAGACACCGTCTACAGCAGCATTAAGTTAGTTGACGTTAAGAATAAAAAATTCAATGTCGGTGATCACGTACGCATTTCAAAAATTAGAGGAATTTTTGATAAACAATACATGCCTAACTGGTCGACTGAAATTTTTACGATTCGAAAAATACAACTCACAAATCCGATCACTTATTTATTAAAAGACGCAACGGGAAGCGATATATTAAGAGGATTTAAAGAGAACAATTACAAAAAGTAAAAATATCCCGACATTTATCTCGTGGAAAAAGTTTTAAAGAGAAATAAAAATAAAGTGTTTGTGAAATGGTTAGGTTTAGATAAAACACATAACAGTTGAATAGATAAGAATAATGTTGCGTAAGATAAAGTGAGGAATTACCTAAAAAAAAAAATGTCACGGTATATAAACGTGCCAATATCCGTAATACGTTAGTGAAAAAGTATCAACGAAGCTTTATACACGATAAAAATGTACATAATCGACATACAAGGTTTCCAATATAAGGAGAGCGACTTTATTATCAGGGAGGTGGCAATATTCGACGTGAAGACAAAACTTATACACCACGCCTTTGGATCATCGCCGCAAAATTCATCTTGGTTTTCTGAGAAATTAAAGAAACACGTTGACTGGACAACCAGGTATTTACACGGACTGGATTGGAATACATCGCACGATTACTATCTACCCCAAGAAAAGATCGGTAACTACATCCAAGCCATCGTCGGAAACAAAGTCGTTTTCCTCAAAGGACTCTGCAAAGAAAAAGTTTTGAATAAAATTATTACTAATCAAATTGTAGATTTAGATCAGCTTGAATGTCCAAATTTATAAATTTTAAAGCGAAATTATACACAAAATCAATGTAATCTACACGTTAATAATACTCTACATTGTGCGAAAGATCACGTAAATTTGTTGTATCAGTGGTTTGTTCGAGAATGTAAAAAAAATTGAATTCTTTTATTATGTAACCTAAAAATAATTATATCAATGGTTTGTTAAAGATTATAATAAAACAGTCTAAATATTTAATTTTGTTTTATTGAATCATATACATAATATTTTTAGTCATCATCTATTACTACAGAATATTTTTGAGAATCAAATAAATGTGCATCTTCATCATACACTGCCTTTAATTTAGGAATTTCAGTTTTTCTTATTACTCTATTTTCTAAAACCTTAATTTTCTTTTTAATTCTACAATCTTCATCGCTGTTAATTGTATCAGGCGTCCATTTAATTCTTTTCCTCGATGTTCCTTCATCCCCTCCTTCTATCATACGTTCATCATCGTCTTGCTGATTAATTGTGTTGAAAGAAAATTTACTCATCACCTGTTGGAACAACGCCAATCGTACGTATTGAAGCGGTAAGTTTCCAAATTTTTTTGTTAGAGTTTCACCTTTAGGTGAATAACTCAAACTTATTATAATCTGATCCGTTCCCTTCATTTGTAATGATTTCATTCCATACCTAAAAAAAAAAAAATTAAGCAACTTATGTTATAAATACAATGAAGAAATCTTACCTGAACAATTGTTTGCACACAACATATAACATTTTCAACGGTAAATCGTTTACATCATTGCTTTGTACTATCAACGTGCACGGTACGTTTGCCATTTTTTATGTTGTTGTTATTGTTGGTAATGTTGTCGGTTTTCTGCTGGGTTGGATAGGTACTATCGCTCTGTGAAGCTCTGCAGCATTTATATGAAATTTTATCAATTTTTTACATAAAATTCAACTATTTTTGTTGAAAGCAATACATGTATGCTATTAAAAATGATTTTTACAGACATTCTCATATTTTGCTTATTTGGAAACAAATTGAAAATAACACGTGTATATTTTTATAAATATTCTGCACACTTTGTGAAAAACATAATTTACTCAGAAAGCATGACACACATGTACTTTTTTAAATGCAATTAAGCATTTCAATTTTATTACTATCAGAATATTAAAATGATTTTTACAGACATTTTGCTGACGTCAATTGAACACGTGTAGCTTTGTGGAAAACATAATTTACTTAGAAAGCATAGTACAACATGATGCAAGATTTTAGGGGAATTACATATATACAAATTAATTGAAAACAACTTAATCACTATAATTTGAAATATTAAAGTGATTTTTACAGACATACGGTTATTTATTAACAAACTGCACGACAGCAATAACAACTCGTTTACTTTTTTATAATCGATATTTCTAGATGACGCAAATCAATTAAAATTTTGTTTACTAGCGTAAAAGACAGCACAACAGCAATAACGTGCACATTTTTATAATCGATATTTCTAGATGATGCAAATCAATTAATAATTTTGTTTACCAGTGTAAAAGACGTCAGTGTATAAATATCATTTGCGCACATCGCAACAGAGAAAAGCTATGAGCTTCAATAACAAATTAGGTGAAATTGTGAACAAAATTGAAACTGTTGGTAAGTTAGAACAAAAAAAGATTTCGTGAAGTGGTTAAAGTTCATTAGGAAAACTATTTTTTTATCTAAGAAATATTTGAAACTTGAAAATAATACAGTACCGAATTATGCTAAACTTGAATCGTATTATCACTATTATTAAACTATAGAGAAATTTTTAAACGGCTAAGAGAAAAAAGAAATCAAAAAAGAAAAGCTTTGGTATGGCAGGATTTAGATCGTGTTTTAAAAATAGACTGAGAACCGGTGCTGTAATTAATTTAATTAACATTAAAGATCCGAATTTATTTTTACAAAAATCTTTTAAAAATTTTTATTATAAATTTTTTTAGAATTTCGTGGAAGTTGTCATCAAGCATGCAATCTAAATTATAAAAACAGTAATGCGATACCAGTAGTTTTTCACAATATGTCAGATTATGATAGTAATTTTTTAAAAATTTTTATTATAAAATTAAGAAAGAATTATCGAGAAGTCTTTTGATAGTAAACGTAATATTTTTAGCTAATTTTATCAAGCCTCAAAACGGTGAAACTGACATAAAACATTTTACAACTAAAAATCAGATAATAGATCACTCAACAAATTTAAAGGAATGGTACGAAGCGAACGTTTAAAATAAAATCTTATCAAAATTGGAAGAATTTCAAGAACGTGACAGCGGGTGGGCGTTATATGAAACACTACAACTAAAAGTTAACATTAATAATTTTGCACCCATTAATGGAGGTATTTCAACATACGTTCAAATGCCTAAATTTATTCAAAATAAGAAGTGCGTTTTAAATTTGCAAAATAATGATGAATATTGTTTTCTTTGGTCGATCGTGGCAGCCTTACATCCTGCTCCCGCACATAAAAAATCTGAACGCATTTCATCTTATCCTCATTTTTCAAACGTTTTAAAATTTGAAGGCATTAATTTTCCTATTAGTTTAAAAGACGTTAAGAAATTTGAATTAATGAACGAGCTTTCAATTAACGTATTTACAATAGAAAAAGCAGAAGTATTACCAATTTCTTTAAGCAAGTTTGAAATCACAAAACGAATTAATTTATTAATGATACCTTGTGAAGAAAATGATGATGATGATGATGATGGTGATGAAAACAATGCAAATTCAAAAACAGCATTTCATTTTGCATTAATAAAAAATTTATCTGGTTTACTTCACAGACAAATCGGTAGTTTACATAATAAGGATTGGTTTTGTGAACGTTGTCTCAATCATTTTAAATCACAAGAAAATTTAGAAAAACACGTAATTGTATGCAAAGACGTTAACAAAACTAAAATTACTGTACCGCTCGAAAAGGAAAAATATCTAACGTTTAAAAATTTCAAAAACAAAGAGAAAGTTCCGTTTGTTATTTATGCGGACTTAGAATGTATACTGAGAAAATTTAACGATTTAAAACCTTCCAATAAAAATATAAAGTATCAAAAACATGAACCATTTTCTATAGCATATTTTCTAGTGTGTTCATATAATCCTTCACTTTCAAAATTTAGCTTACATACCGGAAAAGATTGCGTAAGTTGGTTTGTCAGCGAATTGGAAAAAATAGGTTTAGAAATTAATGATGTTTTCTCAAAGGTGTTGCCATGTAAAAAATTAACGGTAGAACAAGAGTATGAATTTCAAAATGCTACGCATTGTCATGTCTACTTAAAGCCATTCGATAATCTTAAAGATATTAAAGTACGCGACCATTCGCATCTAACTGGAGAATTTCGTGGAAGTTGTCATCAAGCATGCAATCTAAATTATAAAAACACTAATGCGATACCAGTAGTTTTTCACAATATGTCAGGTTATGATAGTCATTTTTTAATAAAAGCGTTAGCTACACAAATTCCAGGACAAATTAGTTTATTACCGATTAATAAAGAAAAATACATTTCATTTTCTAAATATATTTCAAATACTAATATTAATTTTAGATTTTTGGATTCGTTTCGATTATGCCCAGTAGTTTAGACAAACTTTCATCATATTTGGATAGAGATAAAAAACTTATTACCAAATCACATTGTAAAAATGATACGGAACCACTTTATTTGATAAAAAGCAATATATTATTCATTACAGAAATTTAAAACAAGCAATTCAATTAGGTTTGAAAATTGAACGAGTATTAAGAGTGTTAAAATTTAAACAGTCTAATTGGATGGAATCGTACATAAATTTAAATAATGATTTACGTAAAAGAAGTAAAAATTATTTTGAGAAAAATTTCTACAAATTAATGAACAATTCAGTGTTTGGTAAAACTATGGAAAACGTTCGGAAATATAAAGACGTAAAACTGGTTACTAAATGGGAAGGACGTTACGGTGCAAAATATTACATATCGAAACCAAATTTTCATAGTTGTACCATTTTCGAAGACGACATGGTCATCATCGAAATGAAACGATTAGACATTAAATTTAATAAACCTATATACGTAAGCTTCACTATACTAGATCTTTCCAAAACGTTTCTGTACGATTTCCATTACAATTACATCAAAACGAAATTTAAGGACAGCGCTAAATTACTCTATACCGACACCGACTCTTTAATTTATCACTTTTTCGTGGACGACATTTATGATCACATTAAGGAAGACATTTCAAAATTCGATACATCTGATTATTCACCAACTAACAGATATCAAATACCTCTCCGGAATAAAAAAAATTAGGATTAATGAAAGACGAAAACAACGGGATATTAATGTTGGAATTTATAGGACTCAGATCAAAAATGTACGCAATAAAAATTTAAAATAATAATGTCATTAAAAAAGCAAAAGGTGTGAACAATTCAGCACTTCGTTCGATTTCGTTCGAAGACTATTATCAAGCTCTGTTCAATAATTCTACTCAGGAGACAACGCAATTCCTGATCAGATCACAAAAACATGAGGCTTTTACGATCGAACAAAGAAAATTAGCCCTAAGCTCATTCGATGACAAAAGAATCATTAATTTCAGTTACACAGATACATTTCCTTGGGGTTACAAAAAGATCAAAAAAATGAACAACTTTTTTTGTCAGAAAATTAACTTATAAACAGTTTCAATTATTTCACTATTGCAGAAAGATTTTACTCGTAAGTTTTTCATTTATTTTTATTTTTTAATTTGTATATTTAATTGTTTTTCCTATTTGTAGTCACAAACCAAAGACAGCAGTTAAAATTTATTAAAGCTGTCCCACACGCTTTTGCACCTACGAAAGGATCGACGAAAGCAGCTGGCTACGATTTACGCAGCGCCTACAATTATTTAGTACCTGCGAGAGGAAAGGAAATTATAGACACCGGCATCCAAATTCAACTTCCCGAAGGTTGTTACGGTCGCATAGCACCAAGGTCAGGACTGGCATTGAAACATTCTATAGACGTTGGCGCAGGTGTCATCGACGAAGATTACCGTGGAATAATAAAAGTCGTCCTGTTTAATCATTCAGACGTACCGTACGAGATAGCGAACGGTGATCGGATCGCTCAATTAATCTGTCAACAAATTTACTATCCGGAATTAAAAGAAGTCACAGAATTATCATCCACAGTTCGAGGTGACAGCGGTTTCGGATCAACTGGTATTTGAGAACATGAGATATGTAAAATATATTTTTGTTTTTGTAAAAATTCTATTGCAAATTGTTATGTTGAAGAAAGGAGGGAGCCGAGAATGCTTCGTGATAATATTAATTTATTAATAATAAATGGGTACACTTTTATTTATGACGTTAATATTTTCTATTTATGTACTGACTCTCATATGTTTGTTTTTATTCCATGGTAGGTGTATACATAACATCTCCCATGCGAAAAGAAAATAAACTTTTATTTAAAGTTTGTTTCTTCATAATGAAGTCGGCTGCGATGTGTAACGAAAAACAGGCTTCTTGATTCGGGAAGAACGTCGCAGAATTTTCGGCTTCGGTACGGGAACAGTAGGAGAACTGTCTGAAGTGTTCGACGCAGGATCTGGTGTAGCTGAAATAGAATTTTTAAAAGTTTCAGCAGACAGGAAACAAGGAACTGTTAGAGCATCTTGAAGTTCACGGCACACTTCTGGTAAATCATGTCGTTCACGTACTTCGGGCATTTCTAGGCGTTTTCGAAGTTGATTTGCATGCCGAAAACACGTTCCATACGATTCAAGGTGTACTTCATACAATACCTTTCCTCTCTTCTTAATAATTTTACCTGGTAGCCAACCTGGTTTATTTGGATTACGATAATCTCTTCCATAAACAGGTTCTTGAGGCTTAAATTCTCGATTTCTTGCTCCATAATGACGATTAAATTGCATTTCCATTTTCTTGTTTGATTTATTTGAGACTGGATGTTCATTTGGAAGCATTAAATTGTACATTGTACGAATTTTTCGTTGTAGAAAAAGTTCAGCTGGAGTCTGGTAAGAAATAACTTCAGCAGGAGTTGTCCGGTAGGTTGCTAGGAAAAGCAAAAGTGCTTCGTCAGTATTCATCGTGGAGTGAAGTTTGTGTAAAGTTCGTTTAAAAGAATCTACAAAGCGTTCGGCTTGTCCATTTGATTGCGGAGTATATGGTGCAGTTCGCAAATGTGTAATTCCATGTGCTTGACAAAATTGCTGAAATTCTCCGGATGCAAATTGGGTACCATTATCTGAGACTATAACGTGTGGTAAACCATAGCGACTGAACAGTTGCTTCAACAGCTTGATTGTTGTTAAACTATTCGTTGAATTGGTTTTAATAATCTCTGGCCACTTTGAATAGGAATCTACGACTACGAGAAAATTCGAGCCAAGAAAAGGACCAGCGTAATCGATGTGAATTCGTGTCCATGGTGTTTCTGTCTTGGGCCATGAACTCAAAGAAGTTTTGGCAGACATTTTCTGATATGCTTGACATTCGTTGCATGTTTTCACCAAATTTTCTATATCATTGTCAATCGTAGGCCAATACACGTAGCTTCGAGCAAGTGCTTTCATTCGCACGATACCTGGGTGTGACAAATGAAGCTGTGTAAGTATGCGATGCTGTAGGACTTGCGGAATGACAATCCGATCCTTGAACATGATACAGCGGTTGACGATGCTGAGTGAAGCTTTTCGGCGCTCGTAAGGCAATAGCTGCGATGTCACCGAAGACTTAGTCCATCCGTTAGAAATTAACTCATAAACTTCACGTAAAATGTCGTCATCCTGAGTTGCCGTTTCGATTTCTTCTGGAGTGATAGGAAGTTGTCGTGTTGCCGCAGCAAAGATTGAGTTAATATCTGCTTCAATATCTTCACTGTCCTTTACCGTAGCTATAACAATATCTTCTTCAGACGTAGGTTGACTTGCTATAAGTCGAGACAGCGCATCTGCTTGTCCGAAAGAAGTAGTGCGAATGTATTCAATTTTTAAATCGTAAGCTAGTAGCATAAGTGCCCACCTAGCTAATCTGTTGGCAGTGTGTTGAGGTATACCTTTCTTATTTCCAAAGATCGCCATAAGTGGTCGATGGTCAGTTTGAAGAATAAAAGATCTTCCAAAAATCATTTTATGAAATTTCTTGACCGCAAACGTGAGTGCTAAACCTTCTTTTTCAATTTGTGAGTACTTTCGTTCCGTTTCAGTGAGTGTGCGTGAAGCATGGCACACTGCTTTTATGGAACCATCCGGAAATTTGTGTTGAATGACTGCTCCAATTCCATGTTGCGATGCATCTGCAGCAACGATGATTGGTAGTCTCGGATCGTAATGCGTCAGAAGTAATTTTGATTGGAGAATTTTCTTCGCTTTTTCTAAACTTTCCTGGCATTTTGAAGACCATTCAAAAGTTGTGTTTTTTCTTAAAAGTTCATCCAGAGGTGCGCGAATGTTACGCATTTCATCAACGTAATTACCGTAATACGTGATCATTCCTAAAAATGAACGTAATTCACCAATGTTCTTTGGTTCTGGCATTCGAACAATGGCTGCTATTTTTTCTGGATCCGGTCGGCGACCATTCTTGTCGATGATTTGACCCAAATATTTTATGGACTCTGCAAAAAAATTACATTTTTGGAGTCGAATTTTAAATCCGTATTGTTGAATTCTTTGGAAAACTGCGCAAAGATTTTCTTGATGCTCTTGATTATTTCTTCCGGTAACAATTAAATCATCAAGGTAAGCAGCTACTCCCCGTAAACCTGAAATCATTTTATCCATTAATTCTTGAAAAATACCTGGAGCGCTTTTAACACCAAATGCGAGCCTTTGATACTGGTATAAGCCGCGATGGGTGTTTGCTGTAAGTAATTGTTTGCTTTGATCGTCAACTTCAATTTGCAAGTATGCATCTGAGAAGTCTATTGTTGAAAATATGCTGCCACCATTCAGCGTAGTGAAAATGTCTTCCGGTAAAGGTAATGGATACTGATGAAGTTCGAGAGCATTGTTTAATCCGGTAGAATAGTCCACAGTAATCCGTAGCGAACCATTTGCTTTCTTCACAACGTGAATTGGTGCTGCCCAGTTTGAATAATTTACTTTTTTTATAACGCCAAGATTTTCAAGACGATCAAGTTCTTCTTCAACTGCTTTCTGGTATGCATAGGAAACTGTACGTTTTGGACAGAAAACTGATTGTGCTGCTGGTTTAAGTTTCAAATGTGCTTGAAAAAGTTTGCAACATCCTAGTCCAGGTGCAAAAATGTCAGGATACGCTTTAATTATTTCATTCAAAAATATCTGTTCTGATTTACGTAGATTGTCTGGTACATGTTCAGATAATTTAAATGCTTCATTTTTCTTTCCTTTCTTTGCTGATTTACTGGAGCTGGGATTTTTGTTCGTATTCCAATAGCTGACATCTTGATTAGAAGATATTTTTGTCTCTAAAGCAGCAGTGGAATCAACGGTGTTGTTGAGCAAACTACAGGAGCATAAGCCATTCGAATTTTTATCGCAGACTTCGTTTAAAGGTTTGTCCAAAAGATGTAAAGCCTCCATGAGATCATTTCCCATTAGATGAAGTTTGTTTAGCACAAGGTAACAAGTATGTACAACTTGGGTACCATTAAAATTTAAAGGAAGATTGACTTTTCCTTTCAGCCGTAAAAATGTACCGTTAGCAACTCGGGCTTTGCGTGAAGTAGGTAAAATTTTAATATTCGTGTTAAGTCTCTTGATGCAGTCCTCTGGTAGAAGTGTTATGTCTGCACCGAGATCTACTTGCATCGTTACTGACACATTTTGAATTTGAAGTGTGACATAACGACGGTTTTGAAAAGAAATTCTATTTATACAAGTGATGTAACTCAACTTGGAAGGTTGCTTCACCTTGTTTTTTGTTTTTCCTACTTGTATTTTATATTGCTTTTTCTTAAAACAAACGGATTCAACATGTCCAGTTTTAGAGCAAAATGCACATACTAAATTGTCCTGTTTAGCGTTGCACTGAGAACGATAGTGTTTTCCAGCACAGCGTGTGCAGATAACATTCTTCGAAAGTTGCGTTTTAGTTGAATTATGGCACTGCAATTTTCTTTTTGAATGAAGAGTATTGACAGTACTATGACTGACTGTTTCATGACTTTTACCAATAAGTTTTACGTCGTCTTGGAGACATAAGTATTTTTGACAGTCATTAACTAAATCGCTTAATTTCGAATTTGGATGTTCATCCATATATTTTAAGCATCTTGTACGAAGGGTAGCATGTTCATTAGTACTTAAACTAGATGCAAAAAGTAAACATTTTAATGCATCTGAATCTAGTTTTTGTACTTGAAAGCGTTCTACTGCGTCAGATACTAGTCCAGCGTGTGTTAACAAATCTGTACCTAACTCATACCTTATTTTTAGAGCTTGATAACGAGTAGCGAATAGCGAGCGAATCGGACCAAAGATAGTCTTCAATGTTTCTACAGTTTCAGTAAAACTGAAATCTCTAGGTTTTTTTGGTAAAATGTGACGTTTGTATCGATCATATTCAATTTGACCCAACTTAGAGAGTAACAAGCGTACTTTAGCCGATTCCTCTAAGCCTTTAGCGTCTTCTGAGAAAAGATCGACGTACCTGTCGTACCATTCTTCAAAAAATTTATCTTGATCCTTATCGTAATTAAATTCGTTAATTCTGTTCGATAATGATTCCATCAGCCGTTCAGTAGTTGCAGTAGGTTCCTTCTTTGTAGAAGATATTGCCATTTGTATTGCTTCAGACATGAGAATTCTAAAATCTTCAACATTAAAACTGATTTTTCCTTTTTCCGCTTCCACCATTGTAACAAAGTTCTTAAACACCTCGTCGCCAATTTGTTATGTTGAAGAAAGGAGGGAGCCGAGAATGCTTCGTGATAATATTAATTTATTAATAATAAATGGGTACACTTTTATTTATGACGTTAATATTTTCTATTTATGTACTGACTCTCATATGTTTGTTTTTATTCCATGGTAGGTGTATACATAACACAAATCATTCAGAAAAAAATCGACTTGCTGCAAGAGGCAAATCAATAAAAAAGAAACAATTTATAAAATTGAAACCGTTAACACACAACAGCAAGGAAAAGAGCGATTTATATTGTAAAGAAACAATATTTTTAAGTCCTAAATGATTATGTCAATTAGAATATTTGTTATTAATTAGTAAATTTTTATCTATAAATAAATGATTTTGAACGAGCGTTTTATCAATCCTCCTGACCTCTTGCTTGACCCCTAGCGATTACGATGTTTGCCGCCGACGGCTAGCCGCGAATCTTAACTCCACATATCATTTATGCTGTCCTGTTACTCTTCTCAATTCAATTCACCCGTTTAAACAGGTGAGCAATTTTTTTACCTCGGTCAAGGGTAGCCTAGGGGATGCCCGCACACCACTTCACCTGAGAAAAAATTTTCAACCCCTCTTTTACGCACACTTCTTACAAAATTATACACGTCAACGCAAGCACTAGCGTCATCAAAAAAAAACTTCTTACATTATTACACGTCGACGTAAGAACTAGCGTCAGCAAAAAAAATCTCTTACAACCTCCTTTGGTCATTGACGACGACGACAACGGCGCTTCTTCGCGCGAGAACCAAAAAAAAAATTCTTCTGCGACCACCTCTGGCCATTGTCGACGGTCTCTTTCACCTCACACAAAAAAAATACTCAGCAACCTCTTGTGGTCAAATTACGTCATTGTCAACAAAAGTCTGCAGCTATATGACTTCTTCAAGAACAAAAAAAAATTCTTCTGCAACCACCTCTAGTCATTGTCGACGGTCTCTCTTTCACCTCACCCAAAAAAAATACTCAGCAACCTTTTCTGGTAAAATTACGTCATTGTCGACAAGTCTTCACCTACAAGAACCAAAGGGGTTACTTCGTCTGCACAAGAAACCACCCCTCAATTACTTCTTCAGCACTAAAAACCACCCCCCAAACATGGGGATGACCTTCAACGGTGGTCACTGCGGATGGACATGCCATCGAGTTGTCCTAGGATCCCTCCAGTATTACTACTGACATACCTCTCTCAGTGAAGTTCGTCCATCAACATCTGTTGTTGCCACAAAAATATTAGATTCACTGTACAAAATGTCAGTATTACCAAAATCAAAATTATGGTTATTTACTAATGAATGCTCTACAAGCTTTGAATGATTTTGATTATTTTTTTGAATATGATATTTATGTTGGTCTAAACGTTTTTTTTTTTTAAATTTTGGCTTGTTTCACCTATACGTGGGCTGCTGGAAAATTTTCTGGAAGCTAGTAGGTCTAGAATTGTTAACGTTTATCAACTGTCATATTTGAAAAAATTGACGTTTTTCGCCTATAATTATATTGACAGTTCCTATCCAAGTGAACTAGTTTTGTTTGTACAGCATTTGAGAAAAAACAATTTTGTGTAAACATGGAAATCTCGCGCGAAAATTTTCTTGCTATGATTTCTTACGATTTCAAATGTGGTCTAACGCCGAAACAATACCTCGATCGGCTTCATTTGGTTTTTGGAGATGAAGCACCATCAAAGAGCAGTGTTTATAATTGGTTTGCCGAATTCCAGCGTGGACGTACCTCTCTCAGTGAAGGTCGTCCATCAACATCTGTTATTGCCACTAATGTAGATGCTGTGCGTGAAATGTTTGAGCGAGATCGACATGTGACGTACCGTGATATTCAAGCATCCTTACGCATTGACATGAAAGCAATACACCAGATTTTGCATGATCATTTGAATGTACGAAAGCTTTGCAGTCGTTGGATCCCACATAATTTAACAGCAGGGCAAAAGCAGGGTCGTGTCAAGTGGTGCGAAGAAATGCTCAAGAAATTCAATGGAGGTCGTTCGAATTTAGTTTATAACATCGTTACTGGTGACGAAACGTGAATCTATTCGTACGAGCCAGAAAGTAAACAACAATTTACTGTTTGGGTATTTCAGTGTTGCGAAGCAAATGGTTGCTGGTTTATTTGGTTTAACTGGACATGTAGCAACCGTGGCTTTAGAGGATCGAAAAACCGTGAATGCTGATTGGTATACTATAATTTGTTTGCCGAAAGTCATCGATCAAATAAGAAGAAACAATCGAAATCGACGAATTATTCTCCATCATGACAACGCCAGCTCTCACTCAGCCCGTCAAACAGTTGATTTTTTGTCCAACAAAAATGTTGAATTAATGACTCATTGTCCATATTCACCTAATGATTTCTTTTTGTTCCCAAATATCAAAAATAAAATGCGTGGTGAGCGATTTTCGTCGGCTGAAGCAGCGGTTGAAACATTCCGGACACTGGTTTCTGAGGTACGATCTTTAGAGTGGAAAACGTGGTTTAGAAATTGGTTCGAGCGTATGCAAAAGTGTATTGACGTCAAAGGCGAATACTTCGAAAAACAAGGATACCGTTTACCAAATTTCATACGCGTTTTTTTATACCGTTTCCAGAAACTTTTCCAGCAGCCCACGTATTAACTTCAAAATTTTAAATGGCAAGGTGTCTTGAACGGCACATCATTGTAAACTTTAATTCTACATCCAATGCATTATTGGTTTTCAGCTTCTGCAGTCTATTTTTGAACATGTGACTATATCTCTAAAATTTATTAATGTTTTGCTAACCTTTTCTTTCCACAATGACTTTTTACGTAGATACGTTTCTCGGCACGTAAACTGTCATCTTCAGTACGCTTTTAATAAAAACTAATCAAAAGTCTATGATGTCTATTTATACAAATATCCCAAGTTAAGTGACCCATTAATATTCTTGGAGAAAGGAATATACAAACATTCTGAAAATTAATACGCTACCCCCTAGGAGAAAGTGATATTTCAGGCTAAAATATTTTCACTTTTATATCACTTCCGGTTATACCGGAAGTTGTCATTAACTTTCTTATTTTAAATGGAATACAATACTTTTTATTGCAAATTCCGATGGGTGGGTTTTCCCTACACTTAAGTGTAACGATTTTTGAGGTACATTCGGATTTCTTTAAAAAAGCACTTTCTTTCAAGAGAATGTATTTAAATTCACAGGATGGTCAAAATATGGTGTCGAACCTATGTTTAACAAAACTTTTCGTAAATGGACCACCATGTTTATTTTAGATCATGAGATATAGAATCAAATTGTACATCGATTCATTCATTCATACATTAGTACATTCCCTATACCTATATCCGTTCGTTTTATTGCTAATAACTAATTATTAATAATAGTTTATTTTATTAAGTTAATTAATGGCATTAATGCAGGTATTCGTAGCTAGCTTTGAAAATAAGAAGCAGATATTGCATTTCTAATTTTTTAAGAAATAAATAATTGTTAACCTTAACATTATTTTGCCGTTAATCTTGGAATAAAGCTATAAGTAAATACCTATCGTTATACTTACTATTTTCATAAATAAGCCTCTTAAAAAAATAAGTACATCTAGAAAAACTATTTTCTTTATTAGTTTAACATTTTTGTTAAAAATAAAAATTGGTAAAGTGGCAAAAATAATTAACAGTTTTATTTATTATTCTAGAGTCCGTATGATACGGTATATATGGGAGTATTTGACTACTTGGGGACGCTCTCCGCCTTATCATTCGTCGAGAAAAGGGTATCATGGATAAAGCTGATAAGATGATAAGATAAAGGAACCGTCGAAGGGGAACAAGGTCTGCCGAATGAAGAAGGCCTTGCATGGATTCAGGCAAGCAGCCCGAGTGTAGCACAGACGGCTGGATGAAAAACTTCGAAATTTTGGAGCGCTTCCATCCGAGGCAAACCCCTGCGTTTACCAGAAAGGCCAAAAAGAACATTAGATCATCATGTCGTCTATGTGGATATATTTGTCGTGTCGGAGTGTCGAGATCAATATCCACAGCTTCAGAAAACATTCGTTCGAAGTCAATGACCTAGGTGAACTAAATCATTTCCTGGGTATGGATTTTGTAAGAAATGGCAATTGCATTCGTGTGAGTGAGACCAGATACATCGAATATATTCTTCGACGGTTTGGAATGCTAGATTGCACCGTATCGACCCCGCTCGACACCAGCGTGAAATTGTCGAAGTTGGAGCTTTGGAGCGAAACTGACGGTAGGAAGCCGCCCTATCGTGCATTCGTGAGGGTTCTTATGTACCTGTTTGTCACCACAAGACCAGATATATCCCACTCTACGAGCGTGTTGAATCAATATTGCCCCTCATTTGGAAAACAACATTAGATAGCTGCAAAACGTGTGCTGCGTTACCTCAGGGTGGCACTACAGCGAATCCTACTAGAGCTCAGCGCTGAAAATCTGAATACAGTAAAACTTTTCAACGATAACATGGGACGCAAAAACTAATTGAGAATCCAGTATTTGACGGACGAACTAAATACATCGACATTTGTCGTCACTTCGTTCGAGAACTTTTGGATATTGGACAGATAGAGGCTGAGCATATATCTACAAAAGGCATGTCTGCGGAAGTGCTTACAAAGGCATTATCCAAACCTAAGCATTGATGGTGCTTGGACCTTCTAGGCATTAAGAATTAGTTAAAAGGGTTCCGTTTACATTGAGGAGGAGTGGAATGAGTGTAATTGAAAGGAGTAAGGATAATTAAACATTAGATATTACAATTTCTCAACGGAGCAGCTGTTAACACACTATCGTGTTAGGATAGTTGCATACATATAGTGGATAGCGTAACTCTGTTGCATCATGTTCAAATTTCTGTAAACACGTATCAATAAAATCAATCTACGTCCTATGTGTGAGTTAGTGTTGTTATTATTCATTATTGCATCTCGTGACTATCTGTCATTCTCTACAACTTGTAACATATTAAATATTTTTATTTTATCGACACTTATTGCGAAAAATTTCCAAATTATGTCATTATTAGAAACAATTATTGATAACAAGAAAACTAATAGAAATAGGTATATGGAATGTTACTAAGAATCGATATAGAATTTGATTCTGAATCTCATGATGCGCATACATGGTTTTTAATTTATGAAAATTGAGTTTTGGGCAGTTAAATATAACAAAGTTCGACATCATATTTTGAGGACCTTGTGAATTTTTCAGTGATAACTAGGATATGATTTGAAAGGCTGAGCATTATTCTTTCAAACGACAGACTGTTTAAATCTTGAAATTTGAAAGTGTCGCAAATACATTACCTTAAATGAAAGGCCACCGACATAGTTTTAGGTTAGAAATTTATTGTGTTTTGACCCTCGAGTGGCTAGAAGTCCTATCAAATGGCGATTGACAAGCCTCCATTGTTCTGGCTAATGGTAGATTCGGCTCTGGGCGAGGTATAAAATAAATAAATCTACAGAATTATAAATGAAGACAACAAACGTATATTTGATATTTATTTATATTAATTCACAGTGTGTCGATTATTAGTGTACTATATTATAGAAGGGTACATATTGTGTGCAAATAGAATCTGGATGTGTGAATGTGTGCTTATACGCCGTGGTCGAAGTCGCTACGTAATAGTATCACATCGTTATATTGTTGAAGTCAGGACGCGCTAGGCGTGCAGGGTATATACAAGACACAATCGCGAACACGTAGTGTGCGCTGTGATGCTGGTTGAGGGATGCTATGACTAGTGAGAACAAGTAGCCCTTATTATTACTTATCGCATTATTATGCCATCTCCTAAACCTAATAAGTGAGATGAACCATAACTTCGTTATCATTACACAACACTAATAGTTAAAAAGTGAGCATTGTCCGTATATGACTTAATGTTATTGATTGTGGAGAATAACGCTATGAAATGCACGCGGTACCAAAATAACGGTTTAGAAACATCACATTGTATGTAGTTCGTGGTCTTGCGAGGAACGAGGAATGATCCGAAAAACTTTTTAACTTGCGCGCGCGGCGATTTTAATTTTTATGAGTTTTATGATTGTTCATGGGAGTGTAAAATAAAAAGATATAATAGGCCGTCCGCCGCGATGCCACCCGAGTTATTGTCATGTCGCTGTCGCTGTGGCAAAAACCCTCGTTGCCGGATCATTTCGGTACCGGAAGCGGAGTTAAAGCCGTCGATTGCCTTTCCACCAACATAAAACAATCATGTGTACATTGTGCGTTCGGACGTGGGGGCCGCGGACGAAGCGCGGAAACAAGATCTTCTTAGGCCGCTGAAGATGCTGACTTTCTACTTAACCATGTTGGCCATCCGTTTCTGCTCCAGTTTCTGTTTCGGGACCGGGCTGCTGTGCCAGCGACTTATACAGAGCCGAATTCACGAAACGCGGATAACTATCGCGATGCATCAAGGTGTAAATCTGCAGCTGTGCCTCGTCGAATGTGTGAGGGGTTGGCTCCACCATGTTGCGATTTACTATTTCCCTCACTCGCGAATCTAAAGACACCTGAAAAACAAAATAAAAAATAAACAAATTTCTACTTCGCAAATCTATCTACCTCTTTCGGCGACAAAATTGAGATGTAATCTTCATAGATAATACGAGCCTTCTCTTCGATTGCTTCTGGATTGTTTTCTCGCTTCAGTTCTTCACACGCCAACCAGAATAAAATATTTTCTTCCGAGTATTCACAACGAAGAAAATCTCTGAACACCTTGCGTCCGGCTGAAATAAATATGGTTGCAAATTTATATTAATTTCTTTTCCAAATCAACAAATATCACTGGTGCATACTGGAGGCTGAGTAAATCGTCAATACCATGGTCATTGTTTAATAATCGAATAACGTTTTTAATAGCCACCGTTATACACCAGTCCTACAAATATTGATTGTGATTTCGTAATTTATTCAATTTATGTCTACTAGCCAGTTGCTACTAGATAAAAATTGGGTTATGTACCTGGGATATTTGAAAATCTCTAATAACCATCGACATTACTTTACTTATTTATTTATTTATAGGAATTCGAAACACAATCCGACGCATAAGTACTCTACCTCTCATATAGAATTCATATGCACCAGGAAAAGATTCGAACCCTCCCCTAACAGTTGGCCGGCCCAGCGTCAAACCAACTCGGCTATGCAATTATTAAAAAGTGGCTAGAGTCCCGAACGCGGGATAGTTTCCAAAATGTTAAAATCCCTTTATTAATTCTAAATTACGATTATTAACGAGCAAAAGTGGTAGTGTTAGTTATCATTTTGCTTTTTCGGGAAAGTTTTCTTACATGCATCTTAAATTTATAAAGACCTACAAAATTCATGCTATAGACAAATTTGAAAAACAGAACAAACTCTAGTTTTGGAAAAGGTGTGCCAAAACAATAAAGTTCATAAAGTATCTTGTCCTCAATATGTATAAGACGGTGGTAACGATGTTCTAAGAATAAGCCGATTTCACTATACAGTAGGTATCAGGCTCGATAATAGTTATTTACGAACCGAGTGCGGGAACAAATTTTTGCCACGTGAGTGCAGTTTTGAAGCGCGAACGCAAGAGTTTCGTATTATATTTTTTGAAACAAATATAAAAATTTAATTGCATATACTCTCATAAAATTTCATGTCATGGCAAACCAAAAATGTAAAATTAAGCAAGCCATGCTTCAGCACTGAACTTGCGTCAAATGGAACAATATTTTCACAATTTCTCCCTTTTCTGGACCTGTTAATAAATGAAAATTGTTGTAAAATAGTGTTTCATAAACTAGATTTTATTATTATCAACACTAATTTATTCAAGAATACTCCAAAGGGCCAGTGTTTTTGACGTTGTTTCCTGGTCTACTCGACCGGGAAACAGTGTTTCCCGGTTGACTATTTCGTGCGTAAAACATTGACTAGAGGGCGATGAGTTCAAAAAAAACGATATTCATACGCATGCAATATTCAGTGGCAAAAATTTAAAAGAATGTATGCATATGTCACAACCATTTCCTCTCTCAATTGACGCAATTGTCGAGAGGAATCATTTTAATTGAGCAAGACGGTACCTTCTTAATGTGTTTGTAACGAAATTAGCTGGTGACTGTAACGAATCGATTTTGTGTGCAATTGACAAATTATATCCCTAGAAAAATTGCAAAAATTTGTTACAATGTGACAGAGGTAGGTTACCATAGTGAATGTTTGAATGTCTGGTTAATTTGACACTTCTCTATCAGTTTCTCATAAATTTGATACAAAAATTATCACCATGTCATACGGGCTTTGGAACAATTGTATTGACAATGGTTTCTAAGGTTATTACAAGGTAAAAAAAAGAAGGGCAGGCAGATCATGTTATCATGGAAACGTGTCTTCGTGTAATCATTTATGTATTTAACGAAGATAAAAGTGCGATCCAATGGTTGAGATCCGTAGTATTTACATAAAATCCTGAACAGATCCATTTAAACCACGCCCGTTCGGGATTTTCATTTGTTGGTAACGATACCGCGTTCCAACCGATCCGGCCGATTGCAATTACAAATTTTGTGATACTTTTCAACGAACGCGAAAATCTTTAAATACGCTTTAATAAATCCTAATCGTTCAACGAATCGAATTGATTTCCTTCTAAAGAGTTATAAAATTTGTACGTAATCTACTGCTCACTGTGCCAATGCAGTCTACAGATTTTCTCTGAAATGATTTACATTTAACTTCATTGGTTTCAAAATAGAACTGAATAAGAAGTAACTTAAAAACTTATTTACATATAGCCCTGTTCATTGCAAAACACTTATTCCGTAAATATTGTTGGTTGCCTATGCTAGCGGAAGCGCGATGAGATGCGGAGAGTAATTAATACCAACCCGGTACACTCAGGACCTAAAACTATAAATTATTTAATTTCTCAAAAATATTATTGTAGTATTATTGTGTATTAGGATGTCCGCGGTGTAGAAAAGCAATAAAACACATGATGCACAAGGAATAAACATATATATATTTAATGACTTTAAAAAGATCTACATTGCACGTTGTCGTGTAGAACTGCACACTACCATGTTTGTGCTTGCGCTTGCTGGTCTGTGTCCATTGGTCGAGAGGGTAGCGCTCCTGATTAGCTGATATTCCCGGCAGCAAGTTTGGCTTGTTAGAGAGGATGATATCTCCAACAGCCCCTCTCAAGGCAAACTGGTCCTGTAGCAGACATCCCGGAATTTTTCGTCCCTAATCCCCAAAGACGTCACGCAACTCTAGTGTTTCGCCTTGGGAAGACCTTTTGTGAGAACAAATTATACAAATCTCTCCAGATTTGAGAAGCTCCCGGACGAAATGGTGGCGTACTTGGATGTGTTTGGTGTGCGAATAAAATATCGGGTTCTCGGCCAGCTTTTTCGCACCTAGATTGTCAACATAAAGTTGAATTGCAAACGGCTTCGTCCTTCCTATCTCTCCGACCAGATGACCCAAGTGAATTGCCTCTTTAGAACGTTCGCTTAAGGCCATGTACTCGGCCGCAGTGGATGACAAGGCGATCGTTCGCTGTTTCCTCGACTCCCATGGTAGAGGCCCCCGCTCAAGGGGAAAACGAATCCGAAAACGAAAATGTATGAGCGTCAGTCATCAAGTTTGCGGCCCAATCCGCGTCTACGTACCCGGTCAGCTCTGGTATCCCGAAACCGTATTTGATGCATGCGTCCACAGATTCCCTTAAGTACCGGAGTACTCGTTTCACTGCTAGCTAGTGCGACTTGCCAAAAGACTCGATGTACTGACTCAATACCGACCGCATGCGATATGTCGGGTCAGGTTGCGGCTGACAAGTACATGAGGGCGCCGACGAGCCCCCTATACGGCGACTTCTCGCCGTCTCTCGGACTCCAGTCGTCTGACTTCAACAATTTCGTCCCCGGATCGACTGGCGCTCAGACTGGGTTGCAGTCAGTTATCTTGAAACGCTCCTGGGACGAGCATCCTGGATGTAGCCCTTCTGGTACAGTTTGATTTAGGAACCCTCGCGCGAAAATTCTATGCGAGGCAGTACTTGACCTCTACCATGTCCTTGAAGTCGAACGATTTCAACAGCGTCCTGTTTGGTGTAGGTCGTAGAGCGCCTTCTTGACGAGGCCTACCTTGTTTCCGGCTGACAGCTCATACAGCACTTTGTTTGCTTTCACGACGACCATAGCAGGGGCACATTTCTTGTCAACGATGAATCTAATAAATGTACTCCATGTAGATCTCCTCGCTGATGACTCCGTTTAACTAAACTGATGCGACGGCTAAACGAATTTAAACGAGTCTAGAAACGTGCGCGTACATCTCGCTGAAGCCGGTACCTGGACGCTGCGAATATCCTTTGGCGATTTGGCCATCGGCCCCGTGCTTGTTACACAGAACCATCCTGCTTCCTATAGTTGTTCGGTTTGTGGGCCGGTCCACAACGTCAAAGGTGTCGTTTTTCAGAATGAAAGCGATCTTGCTCGCCATCGCCAAGTTCCGGAATCTTCATCGACGATCGAGGAGATATTTCGGCCCCGTATGCGAAATCGGCTTCTTCCCCCACCTGACCTCTGGCTGGTCGATACATCTTCCGCGGTCTCCCTCGTCCACTGGTGCGCACCTTCGCGCGTCTTCCTCGTCCGTGTCTGGCTGCTGTTGCCTGCTGATCTTCTTTTAAGAATGTTTCCGTACAGGCCGAACTTGCTGTGGAGCGCTCCTCCATGTTTTAAAAGGGGTCTTCGATGATGTCAGGAGCCTCCTCCGTACACTGTGGATTTTGTACACCTAACTGCACGCCAAGGAAATTGTAGTCCACATTTGAGGATTCGCGTTACCGGCGTGCCGTTGTCCGATTGAACGTATTTTATTTTCCTGTCATATACCGTTTCAATCAATTTTTTGTAAGCGACGAACTCATCATACGCGTCGCTCTTTTGACGCAGAAACCTAACTTCGCACCATCGAGTGGCATCGTCGATAAACGTCATGAAATAGCGAGCGTTTCCATTCGACGAAATTTTCATCGGACCACATATATCGGTGTATATTAATTCGTCTGGCTCGCTTTTTCCTTCGGTAAGGGCTTTCGTGACATTTTAGCCTCTAGACAGAACTCGCACTCGACTTCTGCATTGATGTTTTCGATTTCGAGTCCTTCTATGTTTCCGCTCTTGCACACTTCACGAAGGTCTTTGATGTTCAGATGACCTAATTTTCGATGCCACTCCGCCAGTGATGTTTTTCGCGCGCGCGTTCTCATACAGTCCATTGATCCGGTCCACCATAAGTGTCACTTTTACCAACAGAGAGTAGGCTTGTACGGAGGCCCGGAACATACAGCGTATCATTCAAATCGATAACTTTATCATGTCCCTCCACACGCGTCGTGACTGTGTAACACATTTTGCCTTGGTGTCTGTCGATGAAAAGTTCGCCATGTTCAGTTTGTCGAAAACATCTGTCTCGAACAACGCGAAATTGTCTCGATGTTAACGGAGATGGGATGTGCAGCCGCTGTCTAAACACCACCTCTTGGTCACGTCATTACTTGTTCGCACTGAATGGCAAGCATCCGACGCTTGTATCACATTTAACGACGCGTGCTCCGTCCTATTCGCCGTGTTTCGGTAACTCTTACTTTCCTTAGGGTCCTTGCGAGAACGACACTCAGATGTTTTGTAGCCGACTCTTTTGCATTTGTAGTATCTAAACACTTTTACTTTCTCGGTATTGTTGTCGCACGCGTCACCTTTCCCTTTCGGTCTTTCGTTCCTGCTTTTATGATGCTCGGCGGTTATCGCATTTTGGGGGTTTCGGTTGTTTCCTCGTCATGCGTCACTCTCCTCGGTGATCTTGACACGTAGCGCCTCGACAGTTGGTAGTTCATCGCGCGACTCCATTGCGCACCGAAAGTTTTCGAAATATGCCGGGAGGTTATAAAGCAGGAGAATGTATAGAAGATCGTCATTGATAGTCAACTGAACGTCTTTCAGTTTGTCCACGACGTCTTGTTTACACCGCTAAAATTGCAATGTTTGTGACCAAAATTTACTCTGAAATGTCACCGGTGTGATCTTTTCTGATCATACCATTAAAGGAACACTCAAATAGGCTAATTTAAGTTCACGCAGGCCTGTTCGAGTTTCTCGCTTGAGCAAGGATTACAAAAGGTTCTGTCAAAACTTTCTCCGTGAACGTGTTCAATGGTAATTCTGACACTAGATGTGTGTTTTTTATGACTTTTTACTTTAACGCACTGTAATCGTCGTGTAAGAGTGTACAAAGTGTAGAATGATACCCTGCCTAATGTATGCAGGAGGTGAATCGGGAATCGATTTTGTTTTGGAGCGGCATCCGCAGAGACAGGCGCATCGACTTGACTGTTGTTTCCCAACGTCTCAACTTTCAGATTTATGTTGGGGCAATTTTTTGTATTGTATCGTTTGCGTATAATTTTGGCGACAGATTCATCCTCCAACAGGATAATTGCAGGAATTATACCTCAAATTTAACAGTTTTCTCCGAGAACAGGAAATTCAAGTAATGAAGTGGCCAACCATGAATCCAAATTGAAATCCCGTCGAGTACGTTTAGGATTTACTTGACAGGTGTATTAGGAAGTATCCTATTGCACCACGGACTCTTTAGGAACTGACTGAGGTCCTTCTGAATGAAGGGAGGAATTTACCACAAGACATGTTAAGACAACTTATCAGCAGTATGCTTCGACGGTGCCAGACTGTAATGATATTAATGAAGAGCACACACGCTACTGAAGTTTGAACTAACAAAATTTCAGTTACATTTTAAGTGAAATCACATTCTGATTTTCCTAGTCTTCCCAAGTATTCCATGTAGCTCAAGAGTTAAAAAGAAATTAATAAATCGTTTATTAAGACTTCTGTAGATACAAAACTAGCATTATAAAATATAATTAAATTGTTTAATGTGTTAAAGGATTGTATTCAGATTATCCGTTAATAGCGCAGTAAAGAATCCATAGATAGCAGCGAGTATTCGGAACGTGTATACAACTGCGAGAAATATTTTAATGTTATTTCATGCTGAAGGATTAAATACCGTTCTCTCTCGCGCATTGATATTTGAACCCCTTTTTCAGCTATCGCTCTCGCAATTGGTCTCGCGCTTTCGTGCACATATCGTCGCAAGGCCGAGTACTCTTGTGGCGTCACTTTATGTAATGTTCAGCGTGGTCAATACACAGATTTTTGTTTTTAAATATAACCATACATGAAGTTGGTTCTAGTCCGATGAAAACTGTAAGTACTAAGTTTTTTTAATCTCGAACCGGATAGAAATATGAAGGGAAAACACTCAACGTTTCGCTATAGATTTATAGCTTCGTCAGGAGTGAGAAAAGTAAATAAACGAGTTGTCAAGAGAAACAAGTCGTCAAGAGAAACGAAAAGTTAACATAATTTTAAACTAAAATACGAGTTGTCCGGAATAAAAGGAAAAGTAAAGCTAAAACCGGAGATAATTCATATTCAAAAAAATAATCAAAATCATTCAGTGCTTGTAGAGCATTCATTAGTAAATAATCATAATTTTGATTTTGATAATACTGACTTTTGTACAGTGAATATAATATTTTTAAAAGACGTTTCATAGAAATATGTAAAATTAAAATGTCTCCAAATTCTATTAATAAACGTACGGACTTTGAAAATTTAAATGACATATTTTGTAGTTTTCTAGACTCTTTAAACAGGATATAGATTTGTCAGTTAAAAAAAAAAATTAGTATTAATTTAGTTCTAGTTACTTTTCCCTTTATTCCGGACAACTCGTATTTTAGTTTAAAATCATGTTACCTTTTCGTTTCTCTTGACGACTTGTTTCTCTTGATAACTTGTTTATTTACTTTTTTTCACTCCTTCACTCAATTGCAACTACAAATTTTGCTGATCAGAGAGATGAAAATTTATTAAATCGAGATTTAGTAAATTTAAAACAAAAGCCAAACGAAACGCCATACCAGTTTCACGAAAAATGTATTCATTTATTAAATACAATTTGTAATTATATTGATTTGCATGTAAATAATCCGATAGAGAAAATAGTAAGAGAAATTTCTTTACGAATCAGACTTTAAAAACTTTTCTCGCAGGTTTAAAAGAACCATCAGGGTCTACAATAAGAGCCATGCGACCGCAAAGTCTCGCTGTTGCATTACAGTATATTACCGAAGAAGACAATATTAAATATTATTATAAATAACACTAAATTATTCCAAACAATTTTTTTTCCAACAACCGCAATTTTCTAAACAAAATTTTCAAACATTCCAATTTCCGAAACAGAATTTTCAGCAACCTCAAACACAAGTTCCTCGCGGACCGATAAATATACAAACTAGATAAAATCAACAACCACCGCGAAAATTTCCCACAAACAATCAAGTTTTTGGTAAACCACAAAATGTTTGGAAAAAGTCTCCAAACGCTGCACAAAATAAACCAACACCAATGAGCATTTCTACACGAAATACTTTACCTCAGGTAAGATTTTCACATTTCCAAAATAAACCGACAAGAAACTTTTTCCAAAATACTGGACGCAATCCAAATTATATTTGCGAAGAATTGTTTAATATAGAACAAAATGAATATCAGGAAAATGAAAATACGAACGTTCAAATCGAACAGTACCCAGAATTTAATTACGTACCAGACGAAACTGACAATGACGTTAGTTATGACAAGTATTGTGAAGAACAAAATCGGAAGAAGAAGAAGAAGAATTACCGTATATTCAGAAAATCCCCCAGTAAAACTTTTAATTGACACAGGCTCAACAAATTCATTTTTAAATCCCAAAATTGCATCAAAATATTATTCAGATAAAATTTCTTACGAACCCTTCACAGTTTCAACAATGTTTCACATATCTTCTTTTAATAATTGTGCGGAAATTCCTTTATTTTCTGAATTTAAACAAAATGTAAACGTAAAATTCTATTTATTAGATTTCCATGATGTTTATGACGGATTAATAGGACTTGATAATATAAAACTTTTACCAGCATATCTAGATTTTGCTAATTCAAAATTTATTACACCAAAAGCAACAATACCCATCAAATATCAACCCTCATGTCCAAAAATAATTTTCGAACAAATAATACCGCCCCATACAAAATTGATTTTAATAATTCCAGTGAATTGTGAAAACGGAGAAATTATAATTCCTAAACAAGAAATCAGTTCTTGCGAAATTCCAGAAACTTTAACTACATCTATTAATAACCAAGCCTCAGTAGAAATTTTAAATAAATCAGATAAAAAACACTACCATATTATTAACAAACCCTATCAGAGTAATTCCATTTAACAAAAATGAATTCGAAATTTTTCAAATCAATCATTATAATAACTCTAAATAAAAAAAAATCTGCTCATCAAGTAGATAACTTAATTAGAACAGATCATATGAATGAGGAAGAGAAAACCGAAATAATTAAATTATGTAGAAAATATTCTGATATATTTCACATGGAAAATCAACCCCTAACTTTTACAAATCAAATTAAACATTCAATTAAAACAAAAGACGATACACCAATTTACACGAAAACATATCGATACCCATTCATTCACAAACCAGAAGTAGAAAGGCAAATTAAATCAATGTTATATCAAGGAATTATTCAACCGAGTAACTCACCATGGTCATCCCCTATTTGGACAGTCCCAAAGAAAAGTGACGCATCAGGAAAGAAAAATGGAGAATTGTTGTTGATTATAGAAAATTAAACGAAAAAACGATTGATGATAAGTACCCCTTACCAAATATAACAGATGTTTTAGACAAATTAGGTAAATGTAATTATTTCACAACCTTAGATTTGGCTAGCGGATTTCACCAAATAGAAATGAATCCTGAAGATGTACCCAAAACAGCATTCAACGTCGAAAATGGTCATTACGAATATCTTCGAATGCCATTCGGTTTAAAAAATGCACCATCAACATTTCAAAGAGTAATGGACAATATTTTAAGAGGTTTACAAAACGAATTTTGCTTAGTTTATTTAGACGACATTATTATTTTTTCAACATTTCTTCAAGAACCCATTGTTAATCTTCAAAAAGTATTTCAACGTCTCAGAGAAACTAATTTTAAAATCCAATTAGATAAATCAGAATTTTTAAAGAAAGAAGTAGCTTATTTAGGACACATCGTAACGCCAGAAGGAGTAAAACCTATCCCTGACAAAATGATAGCAATTCAAAAATATCCACTTCCAAACACTACAAAAGAAATCGAAGAATTTCTTGGCTTATTAGGTTATTATCGAAAATTTATTAAAGATTTTGCTAAAATCACAAAACCACTCACTTTGTTTAAAGAAAAATTCTAAAATCGAACACACTCAATTCATTCAATGTTTCGAAAATTGTAAACAATTATTAACTAAAGAACCAATTTTACAATATCTAGATTTTTCTATAGATTTTAATTTAACTACAGATGCTAGTAACGTAGCTGTAGGAGCTATTTTATCACAAGGTCCAATCGGAACAGAGAAACCTGTCGCGTATGCCTCAAGAACATTAAACGAATCTGAACAAAATTATAGTACAATTGAAAAAGAATTATTAGCAATAGTTTGGGCAACTAAATACTTTCGACCATATTTATATGGAAGAAAATTTAAAATTATTACCGACCACAAACTACTTCAATGGCTTATGAATTTAAAAGAACCGAATTCAAAACTTATTCGATGGAAACTTAAACTTGAAGAATTTGATTTTGAAATACATTAAAAAAGGAAAAAGTAACTCAAATGTAGACGCATTATCGAGAATAGAAATACACACAAAAGAATTATTTGATTATAATGTTTTAGATCGAAATTTCTTACAAAGATTTTCAAAATTGTAAACAAAAATTAATTGCTCCTAACGTTCAAGAAACTCAAGAAGACCTCTTTCGAATACCAAATAATTTCGCATTAGCACACTCTGTATCTCAAGACCTTCAAATGAGTAAAAGAATAGCGCTCAAATTTAAAAATAAATACGGCTTTTTAGATAATTTAAAACATCAACAAAACAAAATTATTTTGATAAACCAACTTATTCAGACATTTTCAAAACATTAGTTAATTTTCGACAATTGTTAATACAACATAATGTAACTCAATTAGCATTACCAAAAATTTGCTGTGGATTACATAATAAAAATTGGCCGATTATTAAACGCATGATTGAATACATATTCTATGATACACCTATTCAAATTAAAATATGCCTACTCAACTCAGACGATGCTACTCCAGAACAATCGCTGCAAACAAATCTAACCGATAACATATCAGTGCAAGGTAATTGTTCGTATATTCCTAGAATAGAAGACATTGAAACAGATGAATTAATACCATTTTAATCATCAAATTATAATAAATCATGTTTTACATTCACCACGAAATTCTATAGTAGAACACATATTTCCGTCAAAGAAAAGACTACATGTCCAAATATCAACTAATAATTTAGAGGAAGACATTATAAATCTTTTCAAAAATTATATTCAACCTCAGTTTACCTATGCAATTCATTTCAAAGACGAAACAAATTTCGCCCGAATATGTCGAATTATAAGCGGAACATTTAGAAATTCTTCTATTAGTAAAATGTAATCAAGTTTTAGAAGATGTTGCTAATGAGCAAAGACAAATTGAAATAATAAAAAATTACCACGAAGACAAAACGAATCATCGCGGAATATTAGAAACCAAAACTAGAATTAAAAAAACATATTATTTGCCCTCATTAAACGTTGACATAACAAAATACATAAATCATTGCAATATTTGCCAAATTAATAAATATGATATATACCCACCACAACAAAAACAAATGATTACTCCTACACCATCAAAACCCTTTGAAATAATTCATATCGATAAATTTCAGATACAAGGACAAACATTTCTGATTTTAATTGATACATTTTCAAAATACGCACAAGCTTATCCATTACGCGGATTAAATGGAATCGAAATTGTAAATTCCCTAATAATTTTTATGACACATCATGGACTACCTACATTAATTGTTATGGACAATGGGACTGAATTTAAAAATACAATTGTTCAAGAATTCTTAAAATTACAACAAATTAATACACATTATACGACACCAAATAATCTACAATCAAACGGTGCAATTGAAAGGTTTCATTCTACATTAATTGAACATCTGAGAGGTTTAATTGCGGAAAATAATAACAAAATCGACACATTAAATCAAATGCCATACGCAATTCTTGGATACAATAATTCTATACATTCGGTCACAAAACAAAAACCAATTGATATAATTAACGGACATCTAAATACAAAAGATCCCTTTGACATAAATATTAATACACAATTTTTAAATAATTACATTCAAGAACATCGCGAAATATGAAATATATATATTATGAAAAATTAAATGAACAATTAACTAATAGAAAGGAACAAATAATTGCTAAGCATAATGAAAGTAGACACGATCCACTTGCATATACGCCTGACACAGACGCTTATAGAAAGACAACTCCACGAAATAAATTAGCTCCAAGATTCATAAAAGAAAAAGTATTTGAAAATGAACAATTAAGAATTACAACACCTCGAACGTCCTATCATAAACAAAATTTAAGGAGACCTTTAGCTAACAGACCTGAATTATTACAGATGTTACCTGACGATACTGACGTTGCAAACGATTAAATAAGGAAATATCCCTTGCTATCGAGATCATTGAAATTTTGATAAAACTATATCATTAACATAATCAAGACGTGATAACTGTACAATTGAAAAAAAAAACAATAATAAGTCACGACTTAGACAACTCTCCTCAAATTAGAAATGTAATTAATCAAATTAATTTAACGTTAAACTTAATTTTCCAATTATTAGAGGATATTCCTAATTCAAGAACATTTGCTAGATTAAAAATTTTATATCAAAATAAATGAACTTGGATCAATCGTAGAGACAATTCTAAAGTATTATTTATCAGAAAATTTATTGTTTCCATCATTATTATGAAGTGCTTGAAATCAAACTTATTATTCACGTAATAGGATCGTTTTCGCAATCAACTTTCCTATGTTACTCCCAGAAATATTTTCATATTATCACTTGTATTTACTCCCAACCAAAAATTAAACAATAATCATTCCTAAAAAATAATTCCTTCCTAATAATGAATCCGAACTTCTACGAATACACATCAGCACCATGTAAATGGCTGAACCAAAATTACTACTGTCAACAAAATAATCTGATTAAAGGGATACAAAAAGGAGATCGCTTATTTTAAATACTGCAATTAAAATCTGTTTATGAAAACTGTCAACAGATCCCAGTAGAAACAACGAAAACACATACATCAATAAAAAAGCAGTTACCCAAGGAAAACCAATGTTCCTACCCGAAATTAAGACCTCTATGAACTCTACAATGAAACCTGCCGAAAAATTGCTTATTCAAAATATTCTTCTGGACAAAATCACCCCTATGGAACCTACATATCACGAACCCTCGAGATCCACTACTAGATAGCACCAGTCTACATAATCTTCATGGTCGGCTTAATCTACAGGGTTTACCTAGCTGATGAAGAATGAAACATCGTTCACCTAGGAGCCAGTTCAAACATTTTTCACTTCTTGAAAAAGTGCTCGAATTTGAGGATGGAGGAGTTATATTACGTTAAAATAATAGATTCTTTGTTCGTCACCTAATTAATTATATAACTCACATCGCTGATTCATATATCGGTCATGGTCATGTATAATGCTTGCTGTATTAATGTATAGATGTATTTCGCTATAAATACCATTGTTCACATTTTAATCAGAGAGTCGTCTTAGCAGTCTTAGAATAGTCTTGTATTAGTGCTGTACGAATTATTGTACGTAATCGTGTTAAATAAATAAAATTGTAATTAAATAATTAATAATTTGTTATATCTCCAAGTAAATAATAAAATAATTTTTAAAAACGCCTTAACCGCTCTGGAAGATATAACTGGGTGAAGTTTTTTTCGATGTTACTCTGTTACTAACAAATTGAAGTTGCCGGTACGGCTATATACAGGGTGTAATCAATTTAGTTTCACATATTAATACCGCAAGTTCCTCATCGTGTAAGAGAATTAATGCCGCAACTACCAAAAGTCTAGCTCAAAAATAAAAAAATTACCTATTGGAGGAGTATTGACTCTTTTGTTTGAGAACTTCTGGTCGGCACAAAAACAACGTTATAAAACAAAATTCCAGCAAAATTCAAGGTCAATTGCTTGATTGCATTTTAAAAGCTTTATGGGAACACAATACAATAGAATCACCGACCCATTAAAGACTAGCGTTCAAATTCACAACTTCTCGGTCGTAGCCCGTGTGTGCATTATGGTTAAAGGAGAACAATTTAAATCTGCTTGCATTGATCAGAATTAAATCTGTTTCATTAGATAATCGACAATAATTAGATTTTCACATCCTGGGCTTTGGAAACCAATAGTACACATGATTTACAGTGCTAATTTTGCGTATTAAAATGATTTAAAAAAATTATTAGTCGCTTTGATTGATTGTCACTTTGTTAATTATTTCAATTATTTCCATGAACGAATACGTTTCTTCGTAGTTCTAGTTCGATGACGCTTTATTGTTTTGGTTCCACAAAATAATAAAAGCGACGACTGCATTCAATACCGATTTTCCGAAATGCAGAAAGAAAAGTCATTCTTAAACATTTTGCGCAATAAAGAAATATCAATGCAGTTTATTTCCGACCAGCAAATAAAGTACACGATGAATACGTATGAATTAGTAAAATAATTTTAGAAAATGGAATTTCTAAATTTAATTTATTTTTACAGTTTTGTGAGCAGAAAACTATTAACAATTACGTGAAAATTGATTAATTTAATAAGCAACGCGATGGATATTTATAATTCTATTCCGTTATGGAATTACATAAGCGAAGATTTTAACCCAGTGCCCTTCAGTTCGATGACGCTTTATTGTTTAACGACGTTTTATGATGCGCTTGTAGAAACTGATACACGGCCAGTCAGAGGTTTTCAAACAAAAAGTCTCCGGGCTCTGGGGGGTTTTAATTTCTTTAATTTTTCACCAATAAAATTCATATTTGCAGAAATCACTTTCTTAAGTGATAAAGAACTTACAGTTTTAATATGTGAAACTTATTTGATTACACATGTATATACGCATAGGGCATGAAATATGGGCGACTTTTTACAATACCGGTATTCATTCGATATTCATATTTAAAATACCAGGATACCGGGATGTTGGTAGTTTTACGGTACTGAAATAAATATGATATAATATAAAAAAGAGGAGCAATTGTACAAAAAATGCTCTCAGAAAGAAAATCAGTCATTCAATGAAACGATACCGTATTAACAACGTTATATTTTATAAATGTTTAACGATTCTGTTTAAATAATAATAAATAAATAATTAACAATTCTGTTTAAATAAAAATAAAGCTTCTGCCTTTGTGGTAAGTGGTAATATACTGCTCAACAAACGAAGTGTGTGTAGTAACTTTTTTAAGTGGACCAGTTCATTTGTTGAGCAATGTATTAATGGAAAACAATTATTAAAAAAAAAATTATAAATTACTTTGATAGCGATAAGTGACTTCTAATATGTTGGAAATGTGTACGAAGCAAACAAATGGCCTCTAAACTATTATCATTTAATGAAGATCTTATTTTATTACACACATAACTTGCTGCTGTAAACGCTCTTTCTGATTCCACACTTGTGCGCGGAATTGTCAACAAATAATTGTACGCTTCCTTCATGTAACGACCTCGACAACCACCATTTTCATACAAGGCCATTTTAATCCGTATCACTTTTCGATTTTCCTCAGTTTCAGTTTCTCCACACTCAACGTTTTGTGGTTTCTCCTTTTCTTTGAGGGATTTTTCAATCTCCTTATTCAATTCTTTTTCAATAGAAATATGGTCTGCAGTGGGAATGTCGAGCTACGTTTCTGCTGAAGAAGCCCCAAGCAGGGCTGAAACAGCTGTCCAGAGGCTGCTCGAGGTTCTCAGTGCAATCAAAAACGATTTGCAACAAAATTTTTTAAAACTTTCATTATGCTTAAATTTGTCTATCCTACTGCAATGTCAGGGCAAAAAGCGATCGTAGGATGTCGCTGTTTTCTCTGTTCATAAAAAAGAAGTTTGATTGGATATCAAAAAAACAATAACCAATGAATAATAGTAACTGAAATTATTTTATATTAAGAAATATTATCGAAGCGAATGCTTGAACAAGGTTAACGATTTGTTCAACCATTTAATTGTTAGAAAATTTGGGAAATTACAAAAACGATTGCAACAATTTTTTTTTAAAAACTTTCAGTTTCTTTGAAATAAGTTTCTGAATTGTGAAGATACTGCAAAATTGCTGCTACGGACAGATGCCTTTGAGATATACGTTTTCGCAACGATTCGGCCAAGGATATAGAAAGAGCTGTATTTTGGTTCTCTAGTTTGCGTAGCATAAACTTCATGGCAGCATCAGCTGACTAAAGTGTAGAATTATGTCGACATAAAGCTTCAACAGTCACTTTAATAAGGGTTCAACTGCTTTGCAAGCCAACATTTGAAACTCTTGTTGCGTAAATTTTATGTCTGAATTCATATCAATAAGTGCTTTAGAAATACATAATTTCAGACGATTGAATCTTTCAAGCATGACAGCGATGCTACTCCAACGAGTTTTGCAATCTAAGAGTAATAGAAGTTCTGTCCCTACGTCTTGTTTGACATATTTTTGCAAAAATACATCATTCTTAGCAGGAGAATTTTTGAAAAGTTTCACTATGTCACGTACTTTCTTTTATGAGGCCATTATAATTTGGGTTCAGTGAATGTAGAGACGACAATGGCTTCTCGTGGACAATTTCAAATCGTTCTTCGTCACCGCTTTCATCAAAAGTATCGGAAGAAGTCGGAATTTCTGTATTATCTCCAGAGTGAGAGTGTCTTTTATAAAAAACGTCTATTACTGCTAACTGTATGCCATGTGCGAGACAAAGTTGGTGGAAAACAGGTAAGTTTTTTCCAATTTTGCACATCACGCTAGCACCGTCGGTAGTGATCGCCACAATATTACCATCTAATGAAAGATTAAATTCCAAAAGTTTTTTTATTTATAAGGTTAATACAAGTTACAAAAACGATTTGCAACAATTTTTTTAAAACTTTCATTATGCTTTGACAGCAAGTATGGCCGCCTTGCATGGGGGACTTACTAGGAGCAAATCCGTGTCAATTTGTCTATCCTACTGCAATGTCAGGTCAAAAAGCGATAGTAGGATGTCGCTGTTTTATCTCTTCATCACTATTACATCGCAATTACGAATAAATTGGACAAATCGTTTTTGGTCTGCAGTGGGAATGTCGAGCTACGTCTCTGCTGATGAAGCCCCAAACAGGGCTGAAACAGCTGTACAAGGCTGCTTGAGGTTTTCACTGCAATTAAAAACGATTTGCAACAAAAGATATTAAAAAAAAATAGGAATGAACGTTTAAGGAAATTAGAAAAAACAATAAAAGTGACATCTCTGGTAAACATTAAACAATATATAAAAGTTTTAAAACAAAATTAAAACGGATTAGTACAGAAAAAGAGTCAAATAAAATTGACATTGAAAACTTTGAGTGTGAAAGAAAAATTCAAGTAAATCCAACAACAAACCAATACGAATCAGTACAGAAGAAGAAAGAGATCGTGAAACAAAAACTTAGTGTACGGAATAAAAATAAAATTAACATGGATGTAGATATTGCGGATGACTACCCAATGAAACCCTACAAAGTTGAAAAGATAATAGACGACAACGACGACTTTAAACGTAAAAAAAAATTAAAATAAAAAACGAACCAGTACAGAAGAAGAAAAAGAAAAATGTGAAAGAAAAACTTAATGTAAATGCAAAAAAATTAAGAACTAAAAATGGACGTAGATATCGTTAATGACTTCCTAATGAAACCGTACGCACGACGTAGAAAGAGAAAATTAGATGTAGACGATAACGATCACTTCGAATCTAAAAATATAAAAACATATGATCCTACATTTCTAAAAGGGAAGTTATCATTTGACAATGATAACGATGATGATGGAAATTGTGCTGAAAGAAAACGAGAATCCTATAAATACACAAATATAAAAATATTACTTCAGTATGTAATTAAAATTCGAAGAGTAAAGATGACAAAATTACCCAAGAAAACTAACACAAAGAAGAAAGTACCTCTTTCGAAAGTAATCTAGCAAATAAAGAAACAAGTGCTTATAAAAAAACCAAGTACTCTAAGCAATGCGGTTCAAATAGATTTGAATTCATTTAAGAAATTTAAGAATAAAATAAAACCGACTAAGCGCATAATTAAAATTCCTAAAACAGGAGGAGTGCTACCTTTGATAACAATTTTTGCTGGCTTAAGTGCATTGGGAGTTCTCGCCGGAAGCGCTACAAGTATGGCGAAAGCTGTAAACGAAGCGACCGCAACGAAAGAACAATTGAAAAAATCACAACGTCATAATAAAACTCTGGAAGCCATATAAAAGGAAAAAGGCTCATATTTGAAACCGTACAAAACTGGCCATTTTTTTTACGACCTGCATCATTAAAGAGTTAAAAATCCCACAAAATATAACGATGACTAACATTGGTTTACAAAATATGCACACGTTATGAAAATTTTACATTTCAATGTCTTTATGAGGGATGCGTTACCTAAAAAAGTTAGAAAGAGGAGTAATTAATTTGGACAGTTCAAGTGGTCCCGGTACTCATTGGACGGCTTACAAGGAAATGGAGTCTCAAGTGATTTATTTCGATAATTTTGGAAATTTGAAACCGCCTCGAGAAATCGTAGGGTATTTTAATACGAGAGAACCTTCTAAAAAAAATATAATCAACATTCATATCAAAGGTACAACAGTTCTAACACACACACAGTTCTAACTGTAGTTAATTATGTGTAGATATCATTTCTTTCTAATTAAACGAATACGAAATAAATGACATCTTGTTTTTCATTTCTTTGATAACCTTCAACTTAGTGAAATGTGTTCATTTACATTTACGTTATCGGGTGAAAAATCTGTGCTCACAGCTCAAATATAGCCACCAATTATACTAGATATTGAAAAGTCATACGTTCTTGGACTGATTGAGTTTCGTTTGTTTAATGCAGTTCCCAATGTTGATGAAACAAACAATAAATTTTATATAGACGACTATGTAATAGAAGTATCTCAAGGAGCATATGAAATCCAAGACATTGAAAACTATATAAAATAACGATTGTTAGAAATTAATTTGGAAAGGAAAAAAGTATAAATTATAGTAATACTTGTAGTAGTGGACCGTCATTCCAATTTCCCAATAAGAGTAATAAAATATAAAACTTAGTTACAAATACTATAACAAAAAATACACTCGATGATAATATAATATTTACAGGAAATACTAATCATAACATATTAAAATATGGAATAAAAGCAACAAAACGATACATTTTGAAAAACCTAATTCTATTGCTCCCCTATTGGGATTTAACAGAAAAAAAACTGAATGCCAATAAGAAATACACATCAGATTTTGTTATCAGTATTTCTAAAGTTCACGCGATTTACATTTTTTTTTCTAATTTATATATATATATATTTTCATTAGTAATCCTTCATTCTGACAGCATTTGTATTCCTCGATGATACCAGCCAATTTCTCTAGAGTCAAGAAATTCTTGATATTGTTACGTTTCTAGGGTTTATGTTTATTTATTTAAACGAATAAAACACTCGGTAAAAACTTAACCGTAATTTAATAACGCTTATAAACTAATTTATTTGTAACAATTTATTTACACACTAAAATCTAACTTCGACGGTCGCTAGTTAGAACTCGACTGAATGGTGAGTCAACTTTGGCCGATTTTATATCCTTCGCTGCCCTCTCGAATTCTCTAACGCTGGAAGATTCGAGTTTGTTCCATCGCCGGAAAAGTCTAGTCTGTTCGATGTAGACCCCGGTGGCGTGGCAGCCAATGACGCATAACGAACCGACTTCTTGACGCCTTGAGCTAAGCCGGGTGGCGCGCCACAATATGCCGTATCGACTTCGCGATATTCATTAAAATTTCTATCTGTAAGGAAATGTTTTATCGAATAAAACATATTGTAATCCGAAGAAGTAATGTACGGACTATGTGCAGAAAGATGAAGAAGAGTGCATCCAAGTTTCATCAGTTTTTATTGAAACTTAATTGTATTATGCGGTTTTGCATTATCCTGGTGGTAGATTATGTGATTTCTATTTACTAATGCAGGTTACCCTAAACTTAAAAATTCGTGTACTTTGGTCAGTTGAGCACAACAGACTGCAGCATTAACTGCACGGACCTTTGAAACAAGTTCAAAATGGATCACGTCAAGCATATTCCACCAAACACTAAGCATTGCTTATCTTCCAAAACCATCTTTGTTAGCGACTGAAACTGACACTTGTCGAGGATTAAGCCACTGCTTACATATTATAGGGATTCTTAAAAAATCCATATTTATGTTTAAGGTGTTTAGGTTGAGATTCACTTAAGTTATGTGAAATTTTTGTAGAACGTTTAATAATCATATTACGAGCTCTTAAGTGACACCAAATGGTTGAATTGAATGCACCCAACTTCACTGACAATCGATAACCCAATTTTCTTTAATAAATTGCAAAAAAAGTCTTGGTCAATCGGGCAATCCGAGGTACGACTTCTTCGAAGAGTAATATGGCCATTTCTAAATTTTGTAAATTCACGTTGGACATGTCTTACATTAAGAGACTCTTTGTCTTCTTCTTCACAGATATTCTAAGCCACTTGTGCAGCCGTGCTTTCCTTCTTAAATTCGTATAACAACAGTTCAAGAATTCTTCGTTTCGGTTATTCTTTGTTCTTCTGAACACACAATTAAGTACGGGTTAACAGTAGCGTAGTACATTGTTTAGAGAAGTATTCTCTTCAATTTGCAAATAAACGTATTACACATCTTTCCTCAAATGCCCCCTAGTTTTCGAATAGTGTAGAAAGTAAACGTCATTTATCTATCAATCAGTACCATATATAACGATGAAATCGTCTTTAAAATACTAGATCAAGATAAAAATCTAGTTAATTTTCAAAAATCGAACGCTAAGACGTCACTTAAAAGAATTAAAGTAGAAGCAAGAGCTAAAAAATGGTGTTTCAATACAATATTTTTCCGTATAAGAATAAAAAAGAAAAGTCATACAAAAATATTCAGTTTACAGAAGCGACTGAAGGAGTTAATAAAAACTGCTTATTTTCAGGTGTTAACTCCATCAGTATCATTAGGATTCCAGTTATTATCATAAGAAAAAACAATATGAGTTTCGGTATGTTGAACATTGGTGAACACGTCTTAACAGACAATTCAATTACAAACTGTGAAATGCACCACACGCAAACACCACTTTAAATAAATCCAGTGAAATTCGATTACCTATTCAAACACAGGACATTTATACGTGACCATCTCAAAGTTACCTCTATATTGAAGGAAAAATACTAGATCATGAAAATAAAGTGACCAATACGTTATATTTTGTAAATAATGGTATAGCTTTTCTGTTTGATAAATAAGTCAATTATTACAAGTAATGTGAGAAGTAGAGAAGAAAATGAAGTTTTTCTAATCTCGAACCGGACAGAAATATGAAGGGGAAAACACTCAACGTTTCGCTATAGATTTATAGCTTCGTCAGGAGCAATACTAGAGGACTCGTTCATTTATGGGGGGGGGATTAAAAAAAAATTGGCGATTTGGAAAAAAGGATATACCGGGTGTCTCAAAATGGGCGGCGACCGGCCGTATATAGCTAACCGTAATGCCTATAGCTTCGGGAGAAAAAAAATTATAGTTAAAGTGACTACGAGAAATTCAAAGAAAATATTTTTAAGTATCTGAGTTGACCGCAAGGGGGCGCAATCGATAGACCCAACAATAAAAATCAATTTACTAGCAAAAGTCTCAGAATAAGCTGCAGCTTTGATAGCGGTATTAGAAAGCTCAATTCATTCTGCACAACTTTCATTTTAGAATTATTATCGTATCACCGTTAATAAGGGTGGAGGAAACAGTGTCTCAAACTATAACTTTCGCAAATAGCGCCCTCTAACTATCTTATAACAAAGTAGCCGGAGTCGTTCAACAGAAACTTTAAATTAGCATAAAATTCCTTTTCAAACGAGTCGAAGTTCGTTAATTTCTGATAAAGAGTTCAAAAGTTATGATATTTTTAAAGTAAATAATTCAACTGTTTTCTCCACCCTTATTAACGGTGATACGATAATAAGTCTAAAATCAAAGATGTGCAGAATTAATTCAGCTTTCTAGTGGCGCTAGCAAAGCTGCTCCTAATTCTGAGACTTTTGCTAGTAAAATTAATTTTTATTGTTGAGTCTATCGATTGCGCCCCCTTGTGGCCAACTCAGATACTTAAAAATATTTTCTTTGAATTTCTCTTGGCCACTTTTACTAAAATTTTTTTTCTCCCGAAGCTGTACGTATTACGGTTAGGTCGCCGCCTATCCTGAGACACCCGGTAGAGAAAAATTGTTTAATTTAATGTTCTGTTACTGGTTAAAATTAAAGTAATGTTGAAAGGCAATTTATTTATTACTTGTGAAAAATAAAACGATGGATGGCGATGATGTCATTGGACGCGTTCAAGGATGCTCAGCGACTGAGTTGCTTAATCAGCAATCGTTTATGATTTGCTTACATTAAAGTAATAGCCAATCACAAACGACTGCTGAGTAAGCAACTCAGCCGCTGAACGTGCCCATTATTTAACTCATCCACAATATTGAGGCGCATTTTTCGTCTAGTAATTATAATTGTCGGCTTATAATTTGAAAATATTTAAAAAAGTAATTTCTTGGAGTGAGGAATTGAATCCATAATTTGGAAGATCGTTTCTTTTTAATACTTACGTGAAGATGAATATGAACTCACGTAAACTGAAAGTTCTCAAAATTCGTTTTCTTCCGCATTCGGAAACTTAAATTAAATTAAATGTGAGACTTCCGGCATGTCTTTTTACCTGTTTGCAAAAGTCATTATGATCTTTAATACGTATCATACGAATCACACATATGTTCATTCACGACATCGTTCATGCACAAGGTTAAACCACGTTAAACACTGACCGACTGGTCTGTTTTCGCGTCGTCATTCAAACAGTCAGCCGCGTGCGCGAGAGTTAGGCCACCATCCACTCGTTAGCTATGCTAACAGTTCTCAAACGGTTTGGTGAAAATCTGCCAATGCGTTTTTCTCGAAGACTATTAACTTTTTGTTAAGGATATATGAATTCAATCGTTACCATTTATAAGTACAAAGTTTTTTTAATCTCAAACCGGACAGAAAAATGATGATCCCACCGAATCTTATCAACGTAAAACTTTCAGTATTATTAATAAGATAGAGAAATCCGTTGAAATTAGTAATATTGTTGCTAAATCTCTTAAAGTACAACATCCCATATTTCCTAAATTATACTGCATTCCAAAAATTCATAAACCTAATACACCTCTTCGTCCTATAGTTTCCACTATTGGTTCTTCTCCATATTTCTTATCTAAATTTATTTCAAAAATCATTACTCAGGTTACTAGTAAATCAGAATATTTTATAAAAAATTCTTTTGAACTCGTAGAAAAATTAAAACAAATAACTGTACCAAATAATTGCATTATAATTTCTTTAGATGTTATTTCTTTATTTACTAACATTCCTAAAGGTTTAGCTTTAAAAAATATTAATGATAGGTGGTTAGAGATTAAAGATTTTACTGATATTTCCAAAGGTAACTTTTTAGATATAGTTGATTTATGTTTTGAAACATCTTATTTTGCTTTCAATGATAAATTTTATAAACAGATTTTTTGTACAGCAATGGGTTCTCCTTTATCTACGGCTTTAGCTGAAATTGTTATGCAAGAACTAGAAAAATCTGTTATTAACTCTTTATCATTCGATTTAACGTTATATTTTCGTTATGTAGATGACATTTTACTGATTTTGCCTTCTGATAAGGTAGATTTTGTTTTAAATAAATTTAATTCTTTTCATAATAGATTACAATTTACAGTAGAAAAAGAAAATAATAATTCATTGAGTTTTCTTGATGTAAATATTATCAGACACAATGATAAATTAATTACTAATTGGTTTCAGAAACCTACCTGGTCAGGTAGGTACATACATTTTCACTCGTACACACCCAAAAATTATAAAATTGCAACTATTATTTCATTAACAGATCGAGCTATTTTACTTTCTGATAAAGTTTTCATTTATGATAACTTAAATTTAATAAAGAAAACTCTTATTCAAAATTCTTATCCAATAAATCTTATTGAATCTGTAATTAAAAATCGTATTAAATACTTACAAAATTCAAATGTCTCTAATAACATTAGACAAACTTCGAACCATAAATACATATCTTTGCCTTATATTGAACCATTACATAATACATTTAAACACATTTTCAAAAAACATAATTTAATTTTAGCTAGTAAATCTGTGAATAATTTAAATTTAATTTTTTCGAATTTAAAAACCAAAGTAACAACCTAACGTGGTTTATGAAATCAAATGTTCAAATTGTAATTCTGTTTATATAGGTGAAACGAGCCAAAATTTAAAAAAACGTTTAGACCAACATAAATATAATATTCAAAAAAATAATCAAAATCATTCAATGCTTGTAGAGCATTCATTAGTAAATAATCATAATTTTGATTTTGATAATACTGACATTTTGTAGAGTGAATCTAATATTTTTAAAAGACGTTTCATAGAAATGTGTAAAATTAAAATGTCTCCAAATTCTATTAATAAACGTACGGACTTTGAAAATTTAAATGACATATTTTGTAGTTTTCTAGACTCTTTAAACAGGATATAGATCTGTCAATTAATTAATTAATTAAAAAAAAATAGTTTTAATTTAGTTCTAGTTACTTTTTCCTTTTTTTTCCGGACAACTCGTATTTTAGTTTAAAATCATTTTACCTTTTCGTTTCTCTTGACGACTTGTTTCTCTTGACAACTTGTTTATTTACTTTTTTTTCACTCCTGATGAAGCTATCAATCTATAGCGAAACGTTGAGTGTGTTCTCTTCATTTCTCTGTCCGGTTTGAGATTAAAAAAACTTTGTACTTACAATTTTCATCGGACAAGAACAAACTTCAGTTACCATTTATGGTGATGCATTGCAGGTTTAAATATCTGCACACAGTAAAAGAACAACCTGTATACCAATTGATGGCAAAGAAATTCCTGAAAACGTCCTTAAAAATATTTTCTTGCAATATTTACAGAAATGAACGTGAAAATTTTCATAAAATATACCCTTGTAAGCTTGTGGGTTGATTGACACACACATACATTACACATTACAAGTGCGCTCAATAAAAAACCTTGGACTATTTCTGCTGAATCTGCACATTTTTCAAAGTTTATTGACTCGTTATACTGATCGAACACCTCTGATAACACTACAACCCTTATTCATTTACTAGAACTAAGCGGGGATTAGTCCGATTTTTTATTTTTCAACAACCACTTTTAGTCATTCGTTCTTCAGCTGCAAGAACTAAAGATTTTTCTCTGCAATGATCTCTTCGGCTATAAGGACTAAAGGGGTTACTTCTTCACCTCTCAAATCACCCCCCTAACTTAGGGGATGACCTTCAACAATGGTCACTTCGGATGGACACATGCCATCCGCAATATTTTCAAATTGATCCAGGATACCGCTAGCTATACTACTTGGATTCATAGCATCGTCCTCTATTTTCTTTTTCAGCCTTAATTACGTGTAGCTTTTCTCTGTATTTTTCGCCTATGAAGGGTCTCTCTTGGAATACACATTTTCCTTCTTTGTCTCTACATCTTTTCTTATTTCTTCTTAAATTACTTTCAGACACTTTTTGCCTAAATTTTCTTACTCTTCCTCTATGCTAGGACATTTCTGCTGATTTCTTTGCCATATCTAATAAAAGTTTCTAAAAAATTAAGCTACATTCATTCATTTAAATAATATGTCAATAAGGCTGTATGCGCGCTTAGCACTAAACTTGATTTCAAATTGGCGTTTGACTATTTTTCGTATATATTTAGAAAAACATACGTTTAACATGTGTTCCTGCATTTTTACATACAAACGAAAAGAATAGAAAAATTTGCAATGTTAGGTCAAAAAGCGATAGTAAGATGTCGCTATTTTATATGAAAAGAATAGAGAACAGAATTACCACCTAAAAGACTTCCTTGTAATTTATGCACTTATTCATACTATAATCTGTCATGCATTGGGTGAAAGAACACACGAACTCGCCCGTCTTGTACTAGACGAAAGGCGGACACTAGGATGTATTAAATATCACATTTTTATTCCAGTGATTTTTGTCGAATTTGTTTTCTATTTTGTGACCTTATTTCTACGTTAACAAAAATAAAACGGTTGTTTTGTTGTTGACTACTGCAAAATTTCAGGAAAAGGCTTACATTTTCGAATTTTTTTAAGACCTTTTTGGCAATTCTTCTAAAACGGGCTTTTAGCCGTCTAACAGAATTTAAAAATTTGAGTTGTATCATATTGGCTGGGATAAATTATAAAAATTAGTAGTTTTCACAGCCTAAAAAATGAGCCTATGAAATGGGAAATTGGTAAACAGCTGTAATTTAAGTATGTTACCGAAATGATTAATCTAAAGGCCGCTTTACAGTTTGAAATTTTCATTGCCGTCCATAGAAAATTGCAGCGAGTCGTATTACGCGCGTACGCAGTACTTGTATTTCGATCAGCCGAGGCAAGTTTAATTGCAATTGCAGAAAATAGCTCCGAACCTATTTTTCTTGCATTGCAGCGGCGATGCTAGGGAATTTGTTGGTAATTTTTGAAATACCACCTTTATAAAATAAAGAGATAACGTACACGACAACAATATAACTTCAATTTGATTAATTTTATGCATTGAAGAGGAAACATACGAATCTATTTATTAACTTTTATTGTTTTTCTTTTAGAAACATGTTTATTATACCCAACGTTAAAGTTATTTTTTTAAAATAAGTTGTAAACCTGATTGATGCCTGATTCATTAGCAATTTTTATCGCCGTCTGTAAAATGTTCCACATTAAACGTTGCTCATTTTTTTATTGCTGCAATTGTTTATTGTTGGCAATGAAAATTGCGAACTCTAAAGCGGCCTTTACCGAAATGACGTTTTCGGCAAATTTGAAGCTACACCACCTTTTTTGTCTAAAACCTTGATCAAACTATTTAGGTTATGTACGTATAATGTAATACCGGGATACCAGAGAGAGGATTTTTTTCTTGTTTATTTTTTTTTATTCATTTTAATGAAAGAAAAAATATATTTTCACCATTAGATTATTTTATAAAACAATTTATAAATTACGGAAATAATTAACACACTTAAAACTCTGTGTAATCAGCGCGTAATCACATTACAGTAATGAGATACTAGAAGTCTAAAAGTCAGCGAAAAACGACGCGCGAGTGATGAAACTGGAGCGCGAGTACTGTAAGCTTTCTAAAACTCAAGTGCTATATGGCGATCTAGTTAGGTAAGCAAATTTTTGTAAACAAACCCGTATAAAAATAGAGCGAGCCGAATTCGGACCTTTAGTCGATTCACAAAAAAGGCCTCGCCCAGCCTCAACAATGGTCGTCGTCATTTCCCCTGAGCTGGAACCGTCAACGTCCCTTGATATTTAATCACGTCGACGTCGAACCTCGACTCAGATTCGACCTCAAACGTCGTCACGGCACAATCGCCAGTTCATACACCTGCTTTCCGTGGCATGGTGGAAACACCTAAGGGTGCCTAAACTTCCAAAGTCTAGTTATGAAATCCTAGAAGTCAGCTAAAAACGACGCGCGAGTGATGAAACTGGAGCGCGAGCAACAAGCTTTCGCAAACTCAAGTGGTATATCGCGACCTAGTTAAGTACGCAGATTTTTGTAAATAAAACCGTATAAATAGACTGAGCCGAATTCGGAATTTTAGTCGTGAACTAAGCGGTCAGTACGATTCATAAAAAAAAGCCTTTCCCGGCTCCAACGATGGTCATCGGCATTTCCCCTGGGCTGGAAGCGTCATCGTCCCTGAATCTTTAATCACTTGGATGTGGAATCTCTACTCAAATTCAACTGCAACCGTCACTATGCCGCAATCGCCGGTTCATCCACCATCGGCCCTTGACTCCAGAAAAACTGCATCATCGCCAGTTCTGTGATCTCTGAAATAAATTGTTTAGAATAGCTGCGAATATCAGACGTTGGTTTAACAGCCTAAGCAAAAAATTCATAATACGCTCACACTTTACCGTACAAGTCAAATTTTTGACATTGCAACGATTGATCAAGCCTTACTTTCCAATTTACACGGTATACCATTTTCTCGTCCACATGCAAAGGTTTCCGTATACAAACCGGTTTTTCCAGATAAGACTGCGGTAAGAATTAGATACACCCGACGTATTTCTGTTCGGAATCTATGGTGTTCCAGAATCACCATCTGAAAATATATTAATAACTTTTGCTTCCAAAATGGGTGTAATGCTAGAACGGTTCTATTAGAACTTAGTTGCATTGATCAGACCCATCGTATCGGCGAAAAAAATAATACCATACAAGTACGTTTGCATAAGCCAAGCAAAGTTCTGGTTAAATTTACTACGTACAAATGCAAACAAGATGTTTTAACGTAAATGAACTTAGGTATTTGTAAATAAAGATTTAACAAAAACAAGACACGAGCTGTATGAAATTATAGAAAAATAGTTGGACAGTAAAATGCATGGACATACGATGGTCGGAGATTTTGTTACGTCCATGGGAAACGTACCCAACACCTCTGTGGAGCCCGTTAAAAATTTGAACTTGGGAGGAATTGAGTTGGTAACAAAGAAGGTTTAATTGTGTCTATTTTGTACAAAAACTTACGGATTCATGTTTTCAGCGAAACGTGTTCTCATATGAGAAATAGTTTTTTCAGAGTATTTTTTTGAAGCCCGAAATATATCGAAATTTACATCGTAAAAATTTTTAATAATTAAAGTAGGCCATTCACTAGATAACATATTGGCAAATAGGCTCGCAACAAGTTCGCTTGTGTGTGGTCAACATTTTCATAAGTTGCAGGCTGTTGGAACATACCTAGCCAGTACGCGAGTCCGAGCATGTTGCTATGTGTGTTGTTATGAAGATATATTGACGAAAATGTTACCGAGCAAGTTGCCAAACATGTTGCCTAGTGAGTAGACTACGTTGTAGCGAGTTGATCTTTTAGTAAAATCTTGTCCTTTTCACTATATTCTAGAAGAAATATTTGTTTTGGTATAAATAACTGCTTCCAAATTTAAAAGCAATAACATTAGTTTGATTTTAAGATTACTTATACTTAACATTTTCTCTTAAAGAAAAGAAATTGATGTCTTAATTTTTACTCCACTTTCATATGTTGATCTAATTTATTTGGACTGAGCTAGTTTCATTTTAATAACGTTTTTTTTTCAATAATTCCTCAATAATTCGATAACACCTGATGTGACGTCTTCTAAACTTTTACATTGTTCAGACACTTTTTTAAGACAAAGTTTTTGATGCAAACAGAAATTCACGATTGTCATTTGTTTTCAAGTTATGAGTGCTAACTTTTGTTTTTCATATGGCACCAGTATTAGGTTTTTGGTTAGTTAGGTAGCCTTTAAAAAGAGCTTTTCAACGATGTATAACATACCCGAAAAAAAATTATTTTTAGTGAAGATATTAACAAAAACATTAATTAATCGAAAATCAAAAACGAAATGATATTGACGTAACAGATATTTGGAACACTAACAAACTACTTTGAGACAAATTATTAATCCTGACGACTTGCAAAACATCTGGTTCTGGCAAAATGGTTGCCCCGCTCATAACACTCGTCACGTACATTTTTTGAGAGAAAACTTTAATGAGAGTGCTTTCAAATAATCACACGACCTTACCTCCCTTGAATGTCATTTATGGGGTACCACTAAAAACGAGGTATTTAATTTTGCACCACCAGAAGCTCGGAGAATTTTAGAACAAAGAATGCTGAATGTGCTAAGATTATTAAACGAAAACACACTTTGTAGTGTCTGAAACTCTGTTAGAATATTGTGTCAAAAGTGTGTGGAACAGAATAGTCGTCATATTGAACAATTTCTTTCAGTCAACTTGAACTTTTAGTACGCTTTCTTTGCTTTTTATCTTTTATAACTTTTATCATTGTTTCCTTATTTTCCAGCATTACTTAGCATATCTTTAAGCTTTCTCATTGGTGTTTAATTTCATAGCCTACTAATTTCATAAGAAATTAATTTATGTTTTTGTTAATATCTCCCCAAAAACAAAAATTTTTTGAGTAGGTTATACATCGTTGAAAATCTCTTTTTAAAGACTACCTAACTAACCAAAAACCTAATACGGGTGCCATATGAAAAATAAAAGTTCGCACTAATAACTTGAAAACAAATGACAATCGGGGGCTTCTGTTTGCATCCACAACTTTGTCTTAAAAAAGTGTCTGAACAATGTAAAAGTTTAGAAGAGGTCACATCAGGTGTTATCGGGTTATTGAGGAATACTGAAATCGTCAACTTTTGGTTTTCTTAAATTTTCTTAAAATTTAAAAAAGTTATAGTGAATTTGAAATGAGATTTGTCGCGAGCATTGATTTTCCGTTTAACTGTTGCTCTATGTCTTCTAATAAACGAGATACCAATGGTGAGCATCGAAATGTGGACACAGTGTATATTAGATTGTCAGTGTCTTATTTTGGTTTACATTGAATTGTAATTATTTTTAGGTGATCAGTTGTACATGTTGCTGTGTAATTAAATTATGTACGAAGAAGGAAAGAGTGGTAGAAAGGTAGAAGGTAGAGAAGAGAACCAGATAGGTGTGCGCGTGCATGGTGGAGAAGGAAAGAAAAGTGAATTTCGAAAAAAGACTGAAAAAGTGAGGACAAAGAAAAATATATTAATATATTTAGGGTATGTGTATGAAGTAAAAAGAAAAACGATGCACTAAACTGTAAGTGGTATTTTAATTATTACCATATCGTAAACAATAAAACGGACTATTTTTTGTGTGTGAGCTTGGCAGGAGAAAAAAAGGGTAAACCGTCTAAGGGTACGAACATGCCGAAGATAACTCGCTGTTCACCCTCGATGTTTAGGTCGCGTTCAATATCGCGATATTACCTCGATGTAAAACAAACGTACACTTTTAAATAAAACCGTGCACATCGAAGATGAATTGTAGCGCGCATCTTCGACATGCACGATTTCATTTAAATCTATGGGTTTGTTTCATATCGATCTATCGAGTGCGACCTAAATATCGAGGGTGAACAGTGAGGCATCTTCGGCATATTCATTCCCTAAGCCGATAGCAGGTTTGGTCTCCAAAGAGTTGATTCGGATAGGCTTATTTCCGCGACCTATTTACGCTTAAAAATTTGTATGCATATTTGTTTAAATAAATGAAGGATTTATAAATCACTGCCGAAAAAAATGTAATTAATACAGGAATTTTCATATTAAAAATACATTGCAATCCTTCAATAAATTGTTATTCAATAAATAATATGATTAATTTTTTTTATAAGTCTATTGAATGAGAGAACGTTCAGTGTAAATAAAAATAACAATAAGATAAAATAAAAAAATAAACATATAAAGCTGTTTGAACTTCGCCAAAGAGAATAACAGTATTTTTGGCGCCCAACAACGGGGGATCTGTAAAAAAAAGGAAATCAAGGAAAACAATTTAATAACAATTGTTTAATGTGTTATAAAATCATCATTTACAAGTAAAAAATCAACAATAAAAATCAATAAAATCAAAAGTCTAAAAATTTGAGAAACAAATTTTTTGAATAAATTACACTAATGTCGGATATTTCCACCCCTATTTGGAATAACAGATCGACGATCCACCCATAAAATAAGCGAAACTATGTCATTTTGTTCCAATTCCTTCCATATTTCCACAAGCCAACGCCCTTCCTCTTTCAAATTATTAACTTGCTTCGGATAATCTCTGAGTGCTTTCAGACGCCTACCAAGTGTGTCCCAAATATGCTCAATGGGATTGAGGTCTGAACTTCTTTTTGGATAAACCATGGCATCGATTTTAATCTCCTCTAAGCAATTTTGAACTTCCCGAACACGTTGGGGTCGAATATTACCTTGCTTTAATAAAAAAATGCGTCCAATACAGGGCACAAATGGCACGACATGATTTTCTAGGATGTCTTTGTGTACCAGAAGGCATTAAGATTCCCATTATTTAACACCAATAAGTCCGTGCACGCTGTCAAACAAATTCCTACCCACGCCACAAAGAAGTTTTCGCCAAATAATGTTTTATTCAAATGTTGCAGTGAGCAGACCGCTCATTTGGTCGATGGTACACACGAACACGTCTACCATAATTGTAAAAACAAAATCTAGATTCATCTCTAAAGAGAACTCGACCCCAATCACATGAAATGTAACAAATTCCAAGTGATCCTTCCAATGTTCTGTACACAAGGCTGGACCTTGGACAGACACATGACATGTCAAATTAGCTTCCCCAAGACGTTAACAAACAGTTTCGATGCTAATTGGAAGCCCATGCACATACGTAAATTCTAAATTTACTGCACTAATCTGCCAAAGCAATAATAATATGCAAAACTAAATTTATTAAATTAATACTTGGTCCTTTCGTACTTCCCTTAGTTCAAATTAGAAATTTTTGCTTGTAACGAACCTCAGTTCTAGCAAAAAGTGTCAATAAATGGTGTGAACACGGAATGGTGCACTTTGTCTACTTTCCTTAGGCCTTCGAGAGTAATTACCAATCTCTCTAAACTTTCGCACTAATCGGCACACCGAGATTTAGGACACACCGAATCTTCCTCCTACCTGAAAATAGCTTTGGTGTTATTCTAATAATACCACTGCTTGAGTGCATTCTTCGTTGGTCAAATTTCGAAATTCGTGTGGCATAATGACAAAGAAACACAAAAACAATAAAGTCACTTTAAGAATAAAACTTAAATTTAAACATTAAAATTGAAATTAATTTTATGGTTGATGAACCTGCATGTGATTTAATTGATAATCAAATGTAAATAAATGTTGGAAAATGAACCTAGTTTGCTAAGCTATTTCATAGCAATGCCAGTTACTAAACATTTTGAATAAAAAATCGAAAATTTCTTATTTTTTTGCATGGTGCGTTAATTTATTGGAGCAGTGTATTATAAGAAATTAAATAAGATAGGGAAGAAAGACAAAGAGAAAGGCAGGAAGATAAGAGAAAAAGACTGGAAGATATGAGGTGAACCGCGAATCGTTTTTTTAAAGTGAATGAAGAAATGAAAGTTTTTCAACGTAAAAATTATGAAAATCCGGAGATTGTAAGACTAGAAGGAGATAAGCAGTTACACACGGAATTACACTTAAAAATACAAGATGCGAAAGATGTAATCAAATACACGAAAACAAAAGTTATAAACTGGACAAACGAAAATACAAAACAAATTGAAACAAAAATTTAACAGGAGATAAATAAAATATCGGCCCCTTATGCAGAACAAGTGCCATATTTTGAAAAAATATTTTAGAGACATGCGTATAAACCCTGTCCAGTTTTTAAATAACATCAAAGATGTACTACAAGAAATAAGGGATCACGATAGAAAATTAGAAATGATCAAGAATAAAAATTGCATGAAAGAAGAGCTGAAACTTGGATGAATGTGGTAGATAAAAACATTAACACTTTGCAAGCATTTTGCATCAATTTTGGGGACGCAATGAACAGATTAGGGATGATCTGTTGACTGGACGATACAGATCAGGCGGAAGAATGAATAAAGAAAAATACGCCAACAAGAAATATAGTGTAATCAAATATCTGACCCCGAAAATGGAAGAGGTAGATATTCATGTGTATTCTGTAAGCATGAACTCATTTCAATTTATATCTAACAATAATTGAAGAGAAATGAACTATAGCAACCACAGAAACGCACCAATCAGACGTTAATATGCCGTAACAATCAATTGAAGAGAATATAATAGTTATACTTGTTACATATCAATCGTAACAAGCATAACAATCAATACAAAAAGCTTAAACAGTAGACCTAATTGTCACACAATTAGTGAGACATTTTGAGCCTGAAATTATACATACAGTCGCTCTGCAAGGTATTTCAACCATGTTTGATTGAACTACTTAAGAATAGACCAGTATGGAATGAGAGGTAGACATAAATAAATATTTTGTGAGAAATGTACAGCATAATACAAATGAGAATTCGTTTAGAACTTCACAAAATATTTATAAAACACAAGATGATCGGAGACAGAATAGTTTGAATACAGAACGTGGAAGGCAATACAATTACAATCAAGAAAATAAACAAAATTGGGGCAGAACTATTAACGACAAAGACTTGCGAAACAGAAATGAGCTGGATCAACGTAGGAAGACATACAAAACCGATGACAAGAGAGAAGTAAATAATATAATAAGACATAGAAACTCACAAGAAAAATTCGAAGAGATAACAACGGTAACTGATGTACACTCTCCAATTGGCATACAAAATTTTTAGAGCAGCTATCAACCAAAAATGTAAATCAATTTCTAATAAAATATTTAAATAACTTAATACTACAAGAGCAGAGGAAGACGAACAAATATTATATTTAAATTTACCAAACATAGAAATTTATTTGGAAGATATAAAAGTTTCAGCATTAATAGAAACGGGTGCAGAAATATCGCTCATTGATTATCAGTTTATTATTAATAATAATTTTAAAAATTAAATAATGTTTTTGCGATTAAAAAAATTAGATTAATTACGGTCACTAATAAAAATTTGTTGCCAATTGACAAGGTGATATTTTTAAAATTGCACGTGGGTCCAAGAATGTAATGTAGAATTTATAATTATTCCAGAATTGAGAAATAAATGTATTATTGGTATGGATATCATAAATAGATTAAATATGGTTATTGATGCGGAAAAGAAACTGAGTATCATAAATAAAGAAGAGATTCCGTGGAAAGAAGAAGCAAATGAGGAAGAATTAATTATAAATAATATTAACATTGAAAAGGATTTTGATTTACAAAATTTAAAATTAAATTGTGATGTAAAATATACCCCTTTTCTAAATCAAATCATTGCAAAAAACAAACAATTAAAAGGCACAGCGTCAACAAAGGCTTGGAGTTACGAACATTACCTTGTGAAGTGAAGGAAGAAGAACTTTTCCATGACAAAATGTATCCCATACCAAAATGTTACTTAGAGAAGGTTAAAAAAGAAATTAAGAATATGACAAAGATTGACACTCTCGAACGAGCTAGAAACCATACATAAGTCCGGTGGTTGCCGTAAGAAAAAAGGATGGGAGCATAAGATTATGCCTGGAAGCCTGGAAGATAAATTCTACTACAAAACCTCAATATGATAGTCCACAGACATTTCTACATTTTTCTAAATTAGATTTGAAGAATATTTTTTGGTTGATACCGTAAAAACAAAAATTAAAGAAATTCACTGGTTTCCTGATCAATGGAGAAATTTTTCAATACAAGGTTGTACCGTTTGGTCTTTTGAGTTCGTCAGCGGCGTTGGTACGAGCCATGCAAGTTATACTGGGGGAATTTGAACATTTTTGTATGCACTATGTGGATGATGTGTTAGTTTTTAGTAAGAAAATTGAAGAACATTGGGAACATCTGACTTTAGTGTTTAGAAATTTGTGTACAGCGGGAATGAAGATAAACATTGACAAATATGGATTTATAAAAGATACTGTCGTATATTTAGGACGTACGGTAAATAAGAATGGTATTACTGTAATTAATTTTAGATTAAATGATATCAAGAACTATCCAGTGCCTAACATTTAAATCAATTACGTACATTTTTAGGTATCCTAAATTACTATGAGAGGTTTATTCCTGAGTTTTCTCAAAAACCAGTAGTTTTGTCTCAATTACTCCGTAAACAAACCAAATGTCAAATGGTCATGGACACAACAATGACAAAACACTTTTGTTGTTTTAAAGGATACATTTTATGAGAACCTCAATTTAGTATATCAAAATTTAAAAAAAAAATTCGTTAAGCGTACAGTCGCATCAAATTATGCGATTTTGGATGAGTTGGTACAAATGGGCGAAGATAATATTGAAGAACCAATTGTTTTGTTTTTTTTTAGATTTTGAAATCTTATGAACAAAATTAAACTGTGAACGAGAAGGAAATGCTTGCGATAGTATTTGCTGTTACAAAATTAAAATCTTATTTAATGATAAATAATAAAAAAAATTAAAAATAACAAAAAATTAAATAAAAAAATAAAAATAAACAACATATAATGCTGTTTGAACTTCACCAAAGAGAATAACTCAGCAATATGTATCAATGTAAGATCTTTAACTAGAAACTGTTTATCACGTTTAAAGTTGCTAGTACGTAACGTTCGATGTTATTTACAGAGCACCGAATACAAATCTCAATTATTTTTAACTTTGCTGGAAGATCTTTTATCTGACTCTGTTATTACTTCCACAGAAATATACATGTACATATGTAGGTGAATTCAATATTAATTTATTAGGTGGTCACAGCGTTGCTCATAAAAAATACATGCTTGATTCGATGGGATTAAAACAAATTATAAGTGAACCCACTACAGTCAAAACGTCTAATTTAACTTTAGATCTTATAATAGTAAGCAATTCAACAAATGCAGTTAATTCGGGAGTTTGATCTGTTTCAATTTTCGTATTATTTTCTAATTCATGCAGCATTTGACTTAAAGACTAGGAATGTACAACCTATCAGTGACGCACACATCGAGATTCCAATGTGGTGAATATGATGACTTTCTTGGAGATTTATAGTCATATCACTTATATACTTTTAACGATATAAATGAAATTTTGTTTTTCTTTTATGCAAATGGTATAGATCTTTTTGATAGACACGCTTCATATAAAACACGTAAATTCAATAAAATTCGAGCTCCGTGGTTCATTAAACCTCTTGGGATATGCGGAGACCTTCGAGATTTAAATCCATTTAATAAAGACTCTCATTGAATTACCTGATCATTTAGTTAATGTAAATGATTTAAAAATCTTTCTAATGTTCGAAGATCGAATAATGAATTGCACAATTTTAATAATCCTTCTAATGTTATTAATTTTTCTGATTTATTTTCATTTGAAGCTGTTACAGATACAAAAATTTATAAACATCCCAGTGGATATCAAGACGAAAGCGCTTATGGTTCCGCTGGAATAAATTTGCTTTTCTAACTTCTTATTTAATTTATATTGTTAATTTTTGTTTAATACAAAATACGTGATGTTTACCCTGATTGCTGGAAAGGAGCACTAATTTTACCATTTTACTTCAACCTCAACGTCTTATCCATATAATCATGCGGACCTTAGAACAGTCAGCATTTACCTGTGCTTTCTAAATTATTAAAAAGATGGGTTATTGATCAGCTGGGTCTAAATTGCTACATTGCTTCTGTCTTTTCAGTTAGGATTTCGTCTTGGGTTTAATTATGCAGCAGCGCTTTCTTCAAATCGATGACATCTACAATGTTATAGACGATAACAAAATAACTTTGATACTGTTAATGATAAGCTGTTATTGTCTGTACTTCATTACATTGGCCTTACAAAAAGTTATTGGCCTTAGCAACGAAGCAGTTACTTTTTCCAATTTTTATCTAATGAACAGGTTACAAAAAGTTATGTACAGCGTGTCCCGAAAATTCCCATTTAAATTAATTTTATCAAATTATATTAATAAAAGTGGTGTACGTTTTCTTTCTGCGTAATGTAAAATTATTTTCAACAATAAACAGGTTGCTCATTTAATGAGTTACAAACTTAACTTACTATTTTTTAAATGGAATACTATATATTTTATTGCAGTTTCGGTTAACCGTTGAAGAGATGATAAAAACGATATGACATTATTTTTACTTATTTTTAGTATTTACCGAATAATTTTTAATTTTATGCAAGAAATGGTTTATATTTGATCGACTACCAAATTCTCGGTTTTAATACGACAATCAATCTTAGACCAAAATTTTTCTAAGCCTCTCTACTTTTACAATATTCATACGTTTTTAAAAATCCAGCGATTATCAACAACACTGCGATTCGTTTACTTATCGTTGTAACTTTACCGTCCTTATCACTGTAATTTTACACCTGTTTTTTACAGTTTATTTGTCTAGGTAAATAGCTTTCTAACACTTGTTAAATTTTAAAATGTTAGTTTCCTACACAATTAGTATTTGAGTGAAGAGTTATTGGGCAAATGATCTTCTATCTTTAACGTACGAATTTATATTGTGTACGTTACTTGTGAATGCTTCTGAAACTTAACCTTCACAATTTTATGAGTGTCAGGCTATATAAGTAGAAATATTCAGTTTTATTAGTTCTAGTAGTTATATTATTGGTAATATTTTTAAATTATTCTTTCCTGTAACAAATAACATTAAATTAGTAATATAAATACAGGTGATATTAGAAAAAAGTAGCCAATTTTTTAATTCAATAAATGTTATAAAATACCCGACCCCAATACGTATAACATATACCGGGTGGAAAGTTTCAAACCCGAACATAGCAAAGTTCCATTGAGAACTGCGTTTCTGTAGATTACTGCTCGTCATTTAGAGATACAAAAATGGCAATGATATTAAATGAAAGATAAAATTAAGGCCAATGTTATCGTGTTAAAATTATTCCTATTGCGTTAATACTTTTGAAATAGAAATTAATTTTTTAAATTTCAAATGAAAAATGTAGTCGCCTTAGTATGTCAGATTTGAAGTTTGCAGTTCAGTAACCAGAATTTTGCACAATGTGCTTCTTATTGAAAATAAAATTCCATTAATCTGTGTAGCATACTGACGATAAAAAACTGATAGGATTTATTTCTTTGCTCCTGGATTGCTTCACAAAATACTTTCCTCCTATTCTTGTTAATTTCAATACAATGTTGATGGCAACTGGATTTGGGGAATTGATGTTTTTTTTTAATATTCTTTACAGTTGTGTGTTACTTATTCTTGAACAGTGTGAAACTTATTTAATTCTTAGTACAATTGAATTTAAAACTGATTTAGTATCGACATATGTCGGTATTGATTGCCCATGGCAGCTTTTCAAATTTATTGATAGTAACAGAAACAACAGTATTTTTGTATGCAATGACGTAGAATGCAATTATCATTCTAATAAAGAAAGAATTGTTGTAACTTAAACGACAAGAGTACCTACCTATTATTTGCTCTGTACAATAATTCGTAATACTTTTTGACTGACGTATAAATTATTTTCCATTAATTGAAACAACTGAAAGTTTCAAATCTGACATTAGGCGACTAAATTTTTCGTTTAAAATTTGAAAATTTTATTTATATTCCAAAAGTATTAATATTTAGGAATAATTTGAACACCACAATATTGTCCATAATTTTCTCTTTTCTTTAATACCATTGCCATTTTTGTATCTTCAAATGACGAGCAGCAATTCACAGAAATATAGTTTTCAATACAAGTTTGCTATGTTCGGGTTTGAAACTTTCCACCCGGTATATACATACATAGATTCCTGAAATTAAGAATAGAATATAATTTTAAGTCTTAAGGCCGTGTCACACCAAGTCAGTCGTATCAGTCATATTCCTGAGTTAAAACTAAGCGAGGCGCAAGCCAAAGCGGAAACGCGCGCGGGGTTAAAAAGAATTAGGAGTACTTTTATCTTCTAGATTAGAAGTTTCAGTTCCGTCAAGATTAGAAATTTTATTAATCATTTTATATTAGTTTTAATCGATTCATGATGTTTATTTTTTAGTTTTTACTGAAAGATGTTACGGCAAAAAAATATGATATTCTGAAGATATCTGGCATATCGAAAGTTACAACAAAGTCTACAGATAACGCAAATGTTGTTTATATTACACCAATTGAAGAATTTTTCGACACAATTGATGAACAACATAAAGCAACAAGATATGGCGGAAGAGACAAGTTGCTTCACAATTAAAAAAAATGTAATATTCCAAGAGTGGCAGTTGAAATATACAGAGAATTAAGTAAAACATGTAATTTGGAAATAGCACAGAAACATGCTGGTTTAGAAGTAAACTCTATAACATCCAAAGTTTTCAATGTGAGAGGACAAATCGTTCTATTGATTTTCAATCTTACGCAGATGGTAAATACAAGTGGCTTTTAAATTATCAAGACCATTCCACAAAATTCTTATATTTAAAACCTTTGAAAACAAAAAGGGCTGTGGAAGTAGCAAGTTAAAATTTTTCTTGAAGAAGGTGCTCCATTTATATTGTGATAATGGACGCGACTTTACTGCCGAAAGAATAAAAGAGATGGTTGTATCATAATGCATTCTGGCCACGCCATAATGCTAAATCGTGCACGGACAACCTAGGCGTTCCCAAAATCAGTGTTCTGTTGAAAAGTTCAATCAGGACGTTAAGAATTTGAATGGAAGAAAACCAGAAAACCTCCAGTTGGCCGGTTTGCTTTTATTTTTTACAATTTCAGAAAAATATATGGTATCATTTAATCGTTGAAAGATCACCGTATAAAAGTCTCTATAGAGCAGAGCTGAAAATAGGTTTATGATCTGCTAATTTGCCGATAGACAGACTTGATAAAATATTTACCGAAGAAGACCTAGAATTCATAAATGAAAAAGTAGATTGCGGTGACGATATAGAATCTAGGTTGAGAAAAGACAATGATGTAAAGAGCTGGGATTATATGCAAACTGCATATTAGTTTTTATGGGTATATGGGTAAAATTCTGTCTTTTCGGGGCGTACCAAACAATTTTGAATCAAATGAAGTAATTTAAAAAGTGCATATTTTGCATATGTTCGACAACCTGAGCATATTTTATGAAAAAATTCATATCTCCACATATCTGAGTTATTTTTTTTTTATTTACTTGTTTTCTGATTGAGACTTTGCAAGTCTGCGTAGGGTATTTGCAGATAATGAATTCACTACCTTTCCCGAAAAACTATATTGGCAATTAATTTGGACTATATGGAATAAACTTAGCAATTGAAAAATAATTTTACCAATTTTAATGATTTTTTCACAGGCTCTTCTATATTTGGAATAATTTGTGCGCCCAGTTTCTGAGTTCACCGCTAATATAAAATAATTTCAGTTACTATTATTCATTGGTTATTGTTTTTTTGATATCCAATCAAACTTCTTTTTTATGAACAGAGAAAACAGCGACATCCTACGATCGCTTTTTGACCTGACATTGCAGTAGGATAGACAAATTGAAGCATAATGAAAGTTTTAAAAAATTTTGTTGCAAATCGTTTTTTATTGCAGTGAAAACATCGAGCAGCCTCTGTACAGCTGTTTCAGCCCTGTTTGGGGCTTCATCACCAGAGACGTAGCTCAACATTCAGTGATGAACAGATAAAACAGCGACATCCTACGATCGCTTTTTGACCTGACATTGCGAAAGGATAGACAAATTGAAGCGGATTTGCTCCTAATAAGTCCCCCATGCAAGGCTGAAACAGCTGTACAGAGACTGCTCGAGGTTTTCACTGCAATCAAAAACGATTTGCAAAAAAATTTTTTAAAACTTTCATTATGCTTTGACAGCAAGCATGGCCGCCATTGATATGTGCATATCAATTGATATGGTCTTCAATAATTGAAAAGAACTTAATACGATTTCACAGCAATTCAAGACTGCCGACCGCCAATTGAAAAGAGATGCATATTAAAACTCGATATCACACTTGATACGGATTGCAAGTTGTTACGAGACTGTTTTAGTAATTGTTACGTATCAAGTCCATCTCAGTGTTACAGAATAGAGCCCAATATGTTAATTTGCTGTGAAATAGAAGAGTTCTGAAAGTTTAATATAATATTAAATTGTTCGATGAAATTTGTTTTTAATCTTTCACTGTGGAAGTAGCAAAAACCCTCAGTTTTACTATCGGTGGTGAAATTTTAAGGTTTTGTGCGTTTTCTTCAGCGTCCCGTTTTTTGTGCGATTTCCACAGCGTCCCGTTTATAAATTAAAAACTATTTCCACGTAATATTAAAGTAGTTAAGCTCCGTATTCTTTGGGATCAACAGTTTAGTTTGTGAAAAGTGATTCAATGAGTTAAAGCTAAATATGATTAATGATTACTATCTACATAGTGTGATGTATGTACGTGCCTTAAGGTGTATTTGGATCACTCATGCACATGTTACACAACATCTACACTGTGGTCGTAAATGATTGAGCGTCCTTGAGAAAGTAAATACCCAAAGGTGATCAAAACTACTTTCCGCCTAGGAAATTTTCGCGTTTTTGAATGCTCCAGATCAGCTGGCAAGCAGTAGCGTTCGTGTATGGTTTGTTTATGTTTGAGTTTTCTACAATTTGCAGTTTAAATCATTCGAAATCAGTAAATAAGTATTTTTGAATACTATTATTCAGTTGACTTTGTTTTTACAAGTAAGTAACGTTCTTTGCGTCTCGATTTATGATTAATGTTACACAATTTTTAGGTTAAAATTACATCCGCACGCCTTTAAATTGGGTACATGATTTCTAGTAACTGGACCAAGAAATTTTTGTATGAAGCGGCACGTTCAACCATTTACGATCGCTGTGTATGTATTAAATAGGGAGTGTGCTTTAGATTCATGAGTAGTTATTAGTAGGATCGCAGACGCGAAGTATAACAGTAGTATTAAGTACTTATGTATTTTTATATTTAAATAAACGTCTTAAAAGTCTATGCATGAACGCCTCATTTAAAACTGAAAAGTACAATTAAAACACGTAGTATTATAACCAAAGCGCGGACGAAAATTTACCTTGGGTTATCGCTCAGGTGTAGTGTCGCGTCGTTCGCACTGCGAGCCGCTGTCTATTGCAGCGGTCGACTTGATGAGCTTTTAATAGCGAGTGACAAGATGTTTGATGCGTTTTAATTAAATGGTAACGATTTGTAATCTTAGTCATTTGTTTTACGGGTCTTGAGAGATTGACTTATGGTATATTTTAGATGAGCGATAACCCCAGGTAAATTTTCGTCCGCGTATTAATTATTACTTATTAAAAGCGAAAGAACAACAGTATTTCAGTATTATGTATTCATAATGCCGTCGACAGTATTTGCACTAATCCTGACATGCACACAGAAGAATCACTTTCGGTTATTTAAGACTGTCGTGTGGTATATCATCAACACCTGAAATTTTTATAAAAATTATGAGTGAAATTCTAAGCGGAATGAAAACAGCAATAGTGTATTTTGACGACATCTTAGTTTTTGGATCGTCACTAGAGGAGCACAATCGGAAGTTGGAAAACATTCTGACTAAAATCTCTAAAGGAGGATTAACTTCAAATAAAGAAAAGTCAAAAATTTTGGTATTAAAAGTAAAATTCATGGGTCATATATTAACCGAAGACAGAATTGCAGTCAATACATTAAAAACATGCGCGATAAGTAAAATGAAAGCTGCAGAAAATAAAAAGAAACTCGTAAACAAGTATTTTGCGGAATTTTTTAAGCCATAAGTCACAATGGATTTAGACGGCTAATGAAGAAGTGTGATTTAACCGTTGAAAAGAATTAATTACTACTACTCCAGTTTAGTCATATTTTAATGCGCAAAAGAAAACTACTTTATCCCTTTGACCTTTGAAGTGTCATTTTGCAAGACAGCAATCCAATTGAATATGCTTCAGTTTCATTAACTGAGAGCGGTCAAAAGCGGTACAATCATATTGAAAATAACTACTAGCAATAGTATATGAATGTGAACGATTCCATTTCTATCTATAGGGATGTCATTTTAAAATAGAAACGGATCATCGTCCGTTGTTGGGTATTATTAAGAAGCCCATTGATGCTTAATGATTAAAAAGCCCATTGAGCACCACGATTACAAAGATTGGTTTTCGTTTATTACGATACCAGTTTGAACTAGTTTATGTGCCGAGGAAAAAAAGTAGAGATCTGAAAAATGAAAATTTTAATACTGATTATTTAGACAACAACTTACGGGTATATGCGATAATAGCGATTATAAAGCTAATCAAGAAAGACTAGAACGTTGTATTGACGAGGATACAGTATTATGTAAAACAAAACGTCATATATGGTTGGCCAAACCATAAACGCAGTATGCCTCCAGAAGTTAAAAAATATTGGAATATAAAAGATGATATATATCTAACGAAAAATGTTTTATTTTATAAAAAGCGTTTAATTGTACCTGATCAATTAAAAAATGAATTTCTACAAGTTATTCATCATGTACAACAGGGCATAGTCTCTTGCAAAAATTTAGCAAAGAGAGCAATTTATTGACCAGGTATGTTGTCTGAAACCGAAAATATGGTTTTAAATTGCATCATTTGTCAAAAATATTCCAGAAGCAATCCAAGAAAGCCTGTGAAACCTCATAATATTCCCGAATTACCATGGCAAATATTTTTTTAATTTTTGGGAAACGAAAATTTTTTAGAAAAATTTTGTGCAAATCGTTTTTGATTGCAGTGAAAACCTCGACCAGCCTCTGTACAGCTGTTTCAGCCCTGCACAAAATTTTTCTAAAAACTTCATTATGCTTTGACAGCAAGCATGGCCGCCTTGCATGCGGGACTTATTAGGAGCAAATCGTGCTTCAATTTGTCTATCCTACTGCAATGTCAGGTCAAAAAGCGATCGTAAGATGTCGCTATTTTATCTGAACATTTTTTAGTTCTGGTGTATATTGGATTGTATATACAGTGTTTTTTTTAACTGTGAATATAGGGATTTACATGGGGAAAATATAGTCTCGTATTAACTTTTGTTCTGCCAAAGACTTTGGGCTTATTTCAGTTTTTAATAATCGATTATATAATTTATTACAAAGTACACTACTAGAATAACAGGTGTGTCATTAATTTAATTATTTTATGATTAAATTTGATATTATTAAAGAACAAATCAATCGAGTAGGTCAACGTTAAAAAATAATTTATCATTGTACGACATCAGAACACAAATGTGTGTTTACACCGTTGAAGAAAGCTGAAATAGTTTCGTTTCCATTAATTTTGTTATTTAAATAAACGCCCGTTTTTAGTAATTTTAAATGAAAATATTCATCCGTTCACAAAAGTCTCGTGACGTTTGCAGTTTAGGCAGCGCTGACGTTAATTACATTTTGACTTTGGCCTACTCGATCAGTATTTATTACTCCTATTAATTTGAACTTTTAATGTTAATTGGAACTAACAACCACAAATTATTCCGCTAATGTGTAGTTTGTAATAAATTGTACAATCGATTATTAAAAACTGAAATTTGACTAAAATCTTTGGCAGAACAAAAATTAACTCCAGGCAAAGTTTTCTCCATGTAAATCCCTATGCCCGCAGTTAAAAAAAAGGACTGTATACAAAATACCCAAAAATCTAATAATGTTTTGAATTTTCTTGATTAGATATAATTATTTCTTTAGAATTTTAATTTTACTATAATTTTATACAACTATATACAATTATAAAATTATGAAAAATTTTGTTACAAATGAGTTTTTGACTTATTATATAGCAAACTGGCTTCAATTTGTCAATCGTAATGCAATGTTAAGTGAAAAAGCGATCATAGGATGTCGCTGTTTAAACTATTTATTATTACAAAATTATTATTAAATATAACTGAAATTATGACTAGCAAAAGGAAAGTGTTAGGAAAGAGTTACATGTATTTCAAGCCAAGTGGCCTTAAATAGAGCTCTGTATCTTAAAAATGTTCGTGTTATATAACAATTTTTGGAAAAAGTTACCCTATTCTATATTCTATTCTATTCTATTCTATATTCTATTCTATAACCAAATATTATTACGGGCGACTAATAAATTGTTTCATATAATATTTGGTTACGTGGTAATAACCTGTTTTTAGAGTGTAGTCAGTCCTCTATCGGCGCTCGTAATGAGAACATTTTTTTCAAATTCAACATTATAATTTCGAACATAGGCATTTTTGCCGTAAAAATGCATAAAAAACCGAACTGACTGAGCTTTACGCTTGCGAATTGTGATATGAAAACAAATGTAATACAGTAAAGTTTTGATTAACCGGATTAATTAATGCAGACCTAAATCCGTAAAAGCGAAAATCCGTATAATCGAATTCATTTATTAGAGGCACTTAAAAAGCGTTGTCGTACATAAATAGCACTATTTTTAATTATACTACTTATGCATAAAATAACAGAAGGTGATGAACAGACAATAAAAAAACATAAACATTATAAACAGATATAACAAGACTATTAAAATCGTAATCATATCTACAATACTATTTCAATAATTTGAGCATTATTTTCTTCTGTCCATTGTAGACAAATATTTAAGCTATTCAGAGCATCTTCGTGTTTAACGAGGATTTGGAGATCAGTGAAAGCAGCATGTTCCTCTTCTGAAGGCAGGTCTTCGTCTGCATCTAGATGATCATCGTTTCCGCGTATCCACTCTGTATGAGATTGTTTAACGTAGTTGCCATGTCTTCAGTTTCTTTTTGTCCTCATTCTAATGACTATGGGTCGGGGAAATATATTTTCCGCGGTTCAAATTTTAGGGAAGCGAGCAATAAAAAATATTAGACCGTAGCGTGCAGACAAACGCGAGGGCTGCGGAGAGAATTAACGCCGCTTCAGCAATGGTGTTACTCAGTATAACAAAAAACAGAGCAATATTGCCGCAATAAAAAATGACAGTTATGCAATCAACTCTTCTTGTTTAAATGAGTAAAGATTTTCAGAGTAAGTAGTTGACCAATTGTACCTCGAGTTGTTACAGTCGATTTTGTTATTACGCATTTATTTCCGATTCGGCTAAGAACTGGCAACGTTGCTACTGGACGCCTACCGGCAACGCTCGGCGTTGTGTCATCTGGCAACGCTGTAACATTCGCGGCAGGAAGCGATTCTTTCAAATTAATAATTTCTTATTGGTGTTTAATCTCCGTCTTCTGACGTCATAATTTTCCCATTGGATTGGCCATTTTGTGTAGTCTATAAAACGGAAATCATCTTCTTCAGCGGCCATTGTGTATTACGGGCATTCATTCATTCTTCTGACTCGTGCGAGAGTAGACGCATATTCAGTGCTATCGACGGTTTGTGTTTGTTTAAACAAAACCACTTTTCTACGGATTTTCCGGAAGCAAATATCTCTCCCGAGTCTTGTGGAACGTTTATACGTTCACGTCCAACGAGTTTGCTAAGTAGCAGGTATGTTTAATTAATTCGTTCGTTACACGTGGTTAATGGTTGTTCTTTCCGTCCCCTTTCAGAGTCGTTTGTTTGTTGTTGGTTATTGTTACTGATTGCATTAGTATTAGTACTGAGCGTTGGTATCAGTTCCCGAATGGGTATGTGAACATTTCGAATACGAAACGCACCTGTGTTTGAATCGCTGGACTCCGTTGCGACATTAGAGCGAGACAGACATCTGGAGTTGGACCGCCGTTGGCAGCATTGCTGATTGAAAATCGTCTTGGAACGAAGCGGCACCTACCAACTAGTGACATCTTACGCTTCTCGCAGGAACTGGAGCTCAGCTGAGCGACAAAGAGTGACGTATACCATTATTATTTTGATTCGAATTGCATGCCGACTATTTTACCGAACACGAAAGCAACTTACGTATTTAATAGTTCGTAACTTAGTTTAATATTTAAGTAACGTCTACGTAAATTTCGTGGTGTCTTTGGAGCACCGATTGTGAGGTCAGATCTGTCCATCCCGCGTATTATGGTTATCATTTAAAGTTTTGATAGGTTACAATTTAAACATTGTTAAATTTTGTTCAACTAGTGTATGTGTGTGTTAATAAACACCGTATCACTGAACGTGTTTTGCTTATGTTAATCTCCTACTTTGAACGCATCAAGAGAGGAAAAATCTCCTGGAGAAAATTGAGAATACTTCAAGCGCGCACATTGAGGCCTTGGGAAAGCATCAAAGTGTGTTTGACAATTGGGAAGGTAATTCCCTGGCGCCCTATTTGTTTATATTTAGTTACCCCGCCCATTCTCCACCAAGTTCAGCCGTGGCAACCAGTTGTCCAAAGACAACGCTATCTGTTACCAGTATTACGATGTTGGAATCCAGGAGTATTAGCTTTTAAATCTTTTGGTGGTAACAGTAAATGACGCCCAAGTAGTGGGGCTTTTGTTAACTTTACTCACTTTAGAATTGCGTTCAGGGTAGATTTATTGGGACATAGCAAAACATGGATATTAAAGTGCGCTTTGACAGACTTAGTTCCGAAGAACTGACATATGAGTTGCTTGTGCGTGGAATCACTGACGGTGGAAACGTTTCGCAGAAAGCCGAATTACTAAAGAATCTATTGCATGCAGAGAGTGAATCGCGTCTCACTACCGTAGAATATTCAGTGCCCTTCGTTGATGATTTCGCAGCCTTGCAATCGAAAGTAATAGAAATACGTGCGCTTATTGAATCATTAACCCGGACTACGACTAACTATTATTATGAAAAGACTTCTTCAAAGCTCGCACATGCTTTTGCTCGAGTAAATCGGTGTCTAGCTATCACGGACTCAGAAATAAATGCGAGCAGTCAAATTAAAACCGAATTAGACAAACTAAATATGCAATTTCAAGCGAAAGCTAATGCGCTGCGACTAAAACTGTCTTCGCCTAATTTAAGTCCAAGTCATAGTGACGTAACAGCTTTGAGCATGCATAGTAACGATGACAACAGGAATTTAGACATGGAAATTGACAACGATCTTAGACCCGTGCCTGCACCCGTAGTTCAAGCGCCTCCACCAAATTCGTCTGGTGCATGTAACACGCTTTTTCTTTCGTCAAGTCCAATTGGTGAAAATCCTAGACGCAGTTTTAATCTTGATCATGCGCATACCAAGCCAAGCGATTTAAAGTCGGTCCCGGTATCTAAATGGAACCTTGTATACTCTGGTGACAACAAACACGTGTCGCTTAACGCTTTCTTAGAGCGAGTTGAGGAACTTTGCATTTCGCGTAACGTCTCGGAGACAACTTTACTAATCTCAGCTTCTGATTTATTCCGTGGCAAAGCACTCATTTGGTTTCGTGCAAATCGACATCGCTGCCAGTCTTGGCAAGACTTAGTGCGACTTATGCGTGAGGAATTTCAATCCCCTGATTTTGATGATCGTCTTTTCGAAGAGATTAAGCGTCGTACGCAAGGTCATGACGAATCTATCGGAATGTATGTCTCAATTATGACCAATCTATTTAATCGTTTGAATACTCATGTGCCTGAACACGTACAGATTAAGATCCTTCTCAAAAATCTGGTCCCTTACTACCAAAATCAATTAGGACTGATCGAAATAAATTCCATTGAACAGTTACTGAAGCTGGGTAGGCAATTGGAAGTACGAAAGGTTGCCGTTGAGTCATATGTACCTCCTTCACGTAAAGGACATTCTCTAGAACCGGATTTAGCTTATGTCAGCGCGATACCTTCTGACCCTGCTCAATGTAACGCGGTTGATTCTAGCCCAAAACCATCTGGACAAACCAGGGACACAGTCAAAAGATGTTGGAACTGCAAAAAGGTAGGCCATTTTTCGGCCAGCTGTACTATACCTGTTCAGAAACACTGTTTCCGTTGTGGCAAGCCTAATGAGACAACCCGAACTTGCCCTAAGTGTTCAAAAAAACTTCTCAGTTCCGCATTAGATGGTCGTCTAGTGCGATGCTTTCGACTATCAAAACCGACCACCCCTTCTCATATCTTGACATGCCTTGATTATGTTTTATCTAACGCGGTAGGCGATGAAAGACCCTATTTAGAAGTAACGATTTTTGGCATAAAATTCTCAGGTTTGTTGGACTCTGGTGCTTCCTGCACAATAATCGGTGGGCCTGGATGGGAAATTCTTAAGGCGTTCGGCCTCCCTTTCATTAAGCATCAAAGAACTTGCACTGTCGCTAACGGTCAACCTTGTTTGAGCCCTGGAAGTATTACTACCCCGATTAGGTTAAGGGATCGCGTTAAGATTATCGACATTCTTGTTGTGCCTGACCTGCCTCATAAATTGATTTTGGGTGCAGATTTCTGGAGATTGATGGGTATAGTCCCCGATCTGGTGAGTGGACCTTTCGTAATGAGGACATCTGTTCCATCGAGCATATTACATCTCGCTCTGATCTCAATCCTCAACAACAGTGCCAACTTGACGAAATGGTTACGAAACTTTTCCATAACGTCGACGAAAAGGAATTAGGTTGCACTAGTTTGGTTGAGCATGTCATCAAGACGGAAAGTGCCCCCATCAAGCAACGATACTATCCGATATCCCCTGCTAGACAAGCGATGGTCAATAAAGAACTTGACAAAATGATCGAATTAGGAATTGTGGAACGGTCAAACTCCGCTTGGTCATCTCCAATACTCTTGGTCCCCAAAAAGGATGGTTCGGTACGATTTTGTGTCGATTTTAGAAAACTTAACCAGGTTACGACTAAGGATGCTTACCCTTTGCCCTATGTATCGGCTACTTTAGATAAACTTCGAGACGCTAAATACCTCACGTCTCTAGATATCAAGTCTGCTTATTGGCAAATACCTGTCGCTGAGGAATCTCGTCAATACACCGCTTTCACGGTACCAAATCGTGGTTTATTTCAATTTCGACGCATGCCCTTTGGTTTGCATAACGCTCCGGCAACTTTTCAAAGGTTTATGGACCGTGTCATAGGTGCAGATTTGGAACCCCATGTATTTGTTTATCTTGATGACATCATTATTGTAACTCAGACTTTCGAGAAACATCTGGAAGTATTAGCCGAAGTTCATAAGAAATTAGTTGACGCAGGTTTAACTCTTGGTAAGGATAAATGTCATTTTTGTCGTAATGAACTGAAGTATTTGGGCTATGTTGTTGACAATACTGGTCTTCGTGTAGATCCTGAAAAGGTTGAGGCTATCCTAAAAATTCCTAAGCCTAGTACTGTCACGGAAGTTCGCAGACTCATGGGTATGGCAAGTTGGTATCGACGTTTTATCCCGAACTTTTCAACGATTATTGCACCCCTTTCGAACCTACTTCGTAAGAATTCTAAATACCGATGGGATACAACTTGTGATGAGGCGTGGGAGAAAATTCGTGAGCATCTGGTTTCTGCTCCTGTACTTTCATGCCCGGATTTCACAAGAGAGTTTGTCATCCAAACTGACGCTTCAGACTATGGTGTTGGTGCGGTACTTACGCAACAGCAATCGGATGGAGAAAAGGTCATCTGCTATCTGAGTCGTTCGCTCTCTAGAGCTGAGCGAAAATATTCCACTTGTGAAAAGGAATTGTTGGCCATGCTTTGGGCTATTGAAAAGCTTCGTCCCTATGTGGAAGGTAGTCACTTTCAAGTAATAACCGACCATCATTCTTTGTTATGGTTAAATAGGCTACAAAACCCTTCTGGACGGTTATGCAGGTGGAGTGTTCGACTTCAGCAATATGATTTTACCGTTGTTCACCGTAAAGGCAAGGAACATGTCGTTCCGGATGCCCTTTCTCGTGCTGTACCAATTGTTGACTCCATAGACTGTGCTAATGTGAAAGATGCCAGGTATTTGAATTTGCTCGGTAAGGTTAAGACTTCCCCATTGAATTTTCCGGACTATCGAGTTGAGGGAGACAAATTGTACAAATTTATCCAATGTACTTATTACCATCTCATTGAAGCTGATCGTCAATGGAAACAGGTCGTTCCGAAAGAAAATCGCCTTGACATCTTACGTCAATGCCATGACTCTCCCACTAGTGGGCATTTAGGCATTTATAAGACCTACAACCGTATTGCCCAAGATTATCACTGGCCCAAAATGCGTTCTGATGTGGTTAGGTATGTACAGCGTTGTGAGACTTGTCTTCGAGCTAAACCCGAACAGAAAGCACCTGCTGGACGCATGGGTGGGCACACAAAAATTTCAAAACCCTGGGAAGTCATAAGCATCGACCTTATCGGACCTCTACCTCGTTCGACGAAAGGCAACCAATACATTCTCGTGGTAACTGATTGCTTCAGTAAATTTACGATGTGCTTCTCTCTTCGTAAGGCTACTACCCCTAAGATAGTTCAACATCTTGAGGAGAATATTTTTCTACTTTTTGGAGTTCCTCGTATTATTATCTCGGATAACGGAGCCCAGTTTAAATCCCGTGAATATCGAAATCTTCTGACGTCATATCATGTTCGACCATCTTACACTTCTTATTATCACGCTCAGGCAAACCCTGTTGAGAGGGTCAACCGTGTTATCAAAACCATGTTGATCTCTTATGTTTCCCAAGATCATCGTAAATGGGATTTGTTTTTACCGAAGGTTGCTTGTGCGTTGAGAACTGCACGTCATGAGGTTACTAAATTGACTCCGTATTTCCTGAATTTCGGTAGAGAAATGTGTCTCAAAGGTAGTCTTAATTCTGAGAAAACCCCGGACTCTGACGAGATAAATGTGGAAATTGAGCAAAACCCAACTGATTTTCAATCTCGTTCTGGTAAATTTGCTAGATTGTACCAAGATGTTCAGGAACGTCTTCAAAAGTCTTATGAAAAGTCTAAATGCCGTTATGACCTTCGTAGGCGTAAAGTCGATTTCGAACCAAATCAGTTGGTATGGCGAAAGAATTTTGTTTTATCGGACGCTTCTAAGCATTTCGCAGCCAAACTGGCTGATAAGTTTATCGGTCCTTTCGTCATTAATCGCCGAATTTCCACAGACGCTTACGAGCTGAAGGATTGTGATGGTAAAATCTTGCCAGGTACGTGGCATAGCTCACACCTTAAGCCTAGCCCTTCTGATGACTAAGGTTATGGTTGTTTTTATCTTTTCATTTTTGATTCGACCTGCGGGTTGGGTCACTTAGAATACGCCCGACGTATCTTCTGCGTGGAGTAAAAGGCTCCTAAAAGATTCTTGGAATTCCTCTTTACATCTGTGGAATCGAGCATCTTCGGATGTTCTTGGATGGATAATACTCTTTGAATCAGTCTCGTTGATTGTGAGATGTCACCTAGCGGTTTGCGAAGGTTGTGGGAATTACAAGGAAGTTGGATCACGTGAAGACTTTCCTTGCCCTCTCTCTTTGCGAACATTGCATATGAGTGATGACTGGCACGCTTCGTGATTGTGAAGAAGAACGTATTTATCCATCGTGAAACATTCTCTTCTCTTTCTATCCTTATTTCAATTTTATCTCCTTCTTCTACTCTTGTTCTATTCGTTCCTTTCCTCTGGTTGGATTGATCAGCTCAGCCTTTCTGGCCGAGAGATGTTTTTGTTGGTCACTGCTTGCGAGTGTTGTGGGAGACTGGGCGTGCCAGATCTCGTGAAAGCACTTCCTACCCTCTCTACTGGTAAGTTTGACTTGGAACATCTCACGTCCCGGGTTGCAGTATGGTGTGTTTCAACTGGAATTCTTCTTTTGTCCTCCTCTTCGTTTCCTGGCGTGGCGCCTCCACCAGTTTTCTTTTCCATCTTTGAAGACTCGCGTTGGGTTTCTGAAATTTGTCCTTTCAGGAAAAATTTCCTTGCTGGTGAAGGGGGAGTTGTTACAGTCGATTTTGTTATTACGCATTTATTTCCGATTCGGCTAAGAACTGGCAACGTTGCTACTGGACGCCTACCGGCAACGCTCGGCGTTGTGTCATCTGGCAACGCTGTAACATTCGCGGCAGGAAGCGATTCTTTCAAATTAATAATTTCTTATTGGTGTTTAATCTCCGTCTTCTGACGTCATAATTTTCCCATTGGATTGGCCATTTTGTGTAGTCTATAAAACGGAAATCATCTTCTTCAGCGGCCATTGTGTATTACGGGCATTCATTCATTCTTCTGACTCGTGCGAGAGTAGACGCATATTCAGTGCTATCGACGGTTTGTGTTTGTTTAAACAAAACCACTTTTCTACGGATTTTCCGGAAGCAAATATCTCTCCCGAGTCTTGTGGAACGTTTATACGTTCACGTCCAACGAGTTTGCTAAGTAGCAGGTATGTTTAATTAATTCGTTCGTTACACGTGGTTAATGGTTGTTCTTTCCGTCCCCTTTCAGAGTCGTTTGTTTGTTGTTGGTTATTGTTACTGATTGCATTAGTATTAGTACTGAGCGTTGGTATCAGTTCCCGAATGGGTATGTGAACATTTCGAATACGAAACGCACCTGTGTTTGAATCGCTGGACTCCGTTGCGACATTAGAGCGAGACAGACATCTGGAGTTGGACCGCCGTTGGCAGCATTGCTGATTGAAAATCGTCTTGGAACGAAGCGGCACCTACCAACTAGTGACATCTTACGCTTCTCGCAGGAACTGGAGCTCAGCTGAGCGACAAAGAGTGACGTATACCATTATTATTTTGATTCGAATTGCATGCCGACTATTTTACCGAACACGAAAGCAACTTACGTATTTAATAGTTCGTAACTTAGTTTAATATTTAAGTAACGTCTACGTAAATTTCGTGGTGTCTTTGGAGCACCGATTGTGAGGTCAGATCTGTCCATCCCGCGTATTATGGTTATCATTTAAAGTTTTGATAGGTTACAATTTAAACATTGTTAAATTTTGTTCAACTAGTGTATGTGTGTGTTAATAAACACCGTATCACTGAACGTGTTTTGCTTATGTTAATCTCCTACTTTGAACGCATCAAGAGAGGAAAAATCTCCTGGAGAAAATTGAGAATACTTCAAGCGCGCACATTGAGGCCTTGGGAAAGCATCAAAGTGTGTTTGACAATTGGGAAGGTAATTCCCTGGCGCCCTATTTGTTTATATTTAGTTACCCCGCCCATTCTCCACCAAGTTCAGCCGTGGCAACCAGTTGTCCAAAGACAACGCTATCTGTTACCAGTATTACGATGTTGGAATCCAGGAGTATTAGCTTTTAAATCTTTTGGTGGTAACAGACCTCCGCCACATTGCATCAGAGTGTAAGAACGCCGCAAATTATTTTTACCGTCCCATTACACAATGTACCTGTTCGATACTTTTTTACGGCGCTACTGAAAGCGCGTAACTTATTCAAATCCTATCCTTACTAATGACGCTGAGATCAACTTTCCTCTCAATACACTTAATTGAAGATCATCGGAGTCTTCCAGCTCAGGCTGTAATGAACGAGGAAGATTGTTGTTCCAACACTTTTTTAAAACTTTTTCGGATATGTTCTCCCAAGAATTATATAAACGGAACACTGCATCCTTTAACGTGAAAGCTTTTAGGCATTTTGATATGTCTACTCTTCAGATGTTAACAAATTTTTCAAGAGATCTTTGCGATATCTAAGTTTCGTTAATCGAATTGCATTTTGATCCATTGGCTGAATCAAAGGAGTGCATTTCGGTGGTAGGAAAACAGCAGAAATGTTGCCGCCATCGCTTTTTAGCTCTTCCTCCTTCGGGTGTGATGGAGCATTGTAATAAAGCTTTAGATGGTAAATTATTGTTTCTCGAAAATGCTTTTACATGTTTAGTAAATGATCCATGAAACCATTGAGAAAACAATGCCGATGTCATCCATGCATTGTTAGTTGCTGCATATTCAACTGGCAGTTGGGTATTTTTTAATGATTGAGGAGTTTCTGATTTTCCAATAACTAACAATTGGAGTTTATGAGTTCCATCGGCATTTGTACAGGGTGTCCCAAAGAAAAGTCCAATAATGGCCCTTTAAATTCATTTTATCAAGAAAAGGTCTTAGCAAAAGTTATGTAGGTTTTTATTCCGCATAATTTAAAATTATTTTCAAGTATACAGGCTGTTCATTTAATAAGTTACAAACCTAACTTATCTTTTTTAAATAGAACGCTATATATTTTATTGTAATTTCGGTTATCCCTTGAAGAGACGATAAAAATGATATAACATTATACTTACGTATTTTTAGTATTTACCGAGTTATTTTTAATTTTATGCAAAAAATGGGTCATGTTTAATCGTCTGTCAAATTGTCAATTTTAATGATACGACGATCAACCTTGGACCAAAATATTTCTAAATCTCTCTACTTTTACAATAGTCATAATTTAATATATATATATATATATATATAATATCATTATATACATATAATATACAGTTATCATATTAAAATATATAGTGTTCCATTTAAAAAATGATAAGTTAGGTTTGTAACTTATTAAATCAACAGCCTGTACATTTGAAAATAATTTTATATTACGCGGAATGGAAACCTACACAACTTTTGCTAAGACTTTTTCGTGATAAAATGAATTTAAAAGGCCATTATTGGGCTTTTCCAGAGTTTTGGGACACCCTGTACAGGCAAGAAACGTTACCTTTTCCTTGCTTGTCTGTCTGCCAGGTGCCATTTTCTCCTTGGAGTGAGCTAATATTTTATATGGCAGTAATTTCCAAAATAAATTTCCTTACGCAACTGTAGGACTACACTGAGGAACCACAGTGGTGCAATACATACGAAATTGCTATATAGTTCCACGGGAACCCCCAAAAACGTTATGTACATATGTAGGAGAACTACATTCTAAATTTAGAATGCTGAATTGCATATGTTACATAATGATCCGGATAACCGAAACACCAGTATTCCGGATAACAACATACATAATGCAAGAAATAATTGATCCGGTTAACTGCTGAATCCGGTAAACTAAAGATCCGGATAATCAAAATTCTACTGTATATAATAAAAATAAGTACAAAGTTTTTTTAATCTCAAACCGGACAGAAAAATGAAGGGAACACACTCAACGTTTCGCTATAGATTTATAGGAGTGAACGAAGCTATAAATCTATAGCGAAACGTTGAGTGTGTTCCCTTCATTTTTCTGTCCGGTTTGAGATTAAAAAAACTTTGTACTTACTATTTTCATCGGACAAGAACAAACTTCAATTATAATAAAAATAAATAAATTCTGAAGTATTTGTTAAAACTTAAATGTATTAACGTTACAACTTTTTTAACGAATATTTTATTTTTCACTATTTGTAATAAAATCTAATACTTATAACTGGAAAAATATTACTGAAACAAATCTATCTTATACGAGTCTTCTAAATGTAACCACTTGCAAGAATTTGTGCAGATTTAAGCCTCGCAATAATACAGTAGGCCGGTAAAGCAGTGGACAGGGGCTGTAAAGGCATGGGTTTTTTTAAAGTCCAAGAGTGTACGTGCCTTTATATTTGGATCACACATGCTCATATTGCACAAATATCTGTGTATTAAATACGGAGTGTACTTTAGATTCATTGGTAGTTATTGGTACTATTATATTAGTACAACCGTAGCATTAAGTACTTATGTATTTTTATATTTAAATAAACATCTTAAAAGTCTACGCACGAACGTCTCATTTAAAACTGAAAAGTAAAATTAAAACACATAGTATTATTACCAAAGCGCACGTGTAGCGTCGCGTCGTTCGCGCTGCAAGCTGTTGTCTATTGAAGCGGTCGACTTGATGAGCTTCTAGTGGCGGGTGGTAAGATGTTTGATGCATTTTAATTAAATGCTAATGATTTGCAATTTTAGTCATTTTTTTACGGGTCTTGAGAGATTGAATTATGGCATTTTTTACATGAGCGATAACCCAAGGTAAATTTTCGACCCTGCATTGATTATTACTTATTAAAATGCCGCAATTCACGAACGGCGAAAGAATAGTATTTCAGTATTATGTATTCATAATGCCGTCGACAGTATTTGCGCTAATCCTGACATGCACACACAAGAATCACTTTCGCCAAGCTCGCTTGTGTGTCGCTAATGATGGACGCCACGTCGAACAATTGTTACAAACATTTGTAAATATCTAATAGTGAACATTTGTTTGAAAGTGATCCTCCACACAGATGATATTGCGCTTATTTTGCAAACACCGTGTGTAATCCTATCTCTAGTCATATAATTGTAACAGAAAATATCCCTTCTGAAACATACAGCATAAACCTAAAAATTTCATCGGGTATTTCAACTGGTATACAAGCTAGTGACTCTCTAGTGGAACAATATAATGAAAAAATATGAAACGAAATGCCTATTACAATTCAGCAGGCCTCTACAAATACCGGGGGTTCGTGAAATAAGTGCAGAAATTTAAACCTGTAATACATCACCATAAATGGGAACGATTGAACTTATGTCCTTAACAAAAGTCTTACACATTTCGTGAAAATCGCAGTTGAAAATCGACCAAGAAATAATCGTACATGTGTTTGAGGTAGGTCAATTTTATTGGAAAAAAAAACAGAAGTGCATTCGAGCAGTGACCTTTACCGAAGTCGAAAGGCCAATAAAAGCGATGTTTTTAACGTCGCCATAAGTCATATTACAGCTGAGTGAAAGAATTTGCTTCATTTTTTATGATTATGAGACAATTTATTGCTCCGTATTCTATGGAATCAACAGTTTAGTTATGAAAAGTGATTGAACAACTTAATGCTAAATATGATTACTATCTACATAGTATTATTGCTTATTAAAATGTCGCAATTCACGAATACCGAAGGAACAGCATTTTTTTGCGTATTCATAATGCCGTCAACGTATTCGCGCTAATCTTGACATGCACAGGAACACAAGAATCACTGTTTCGCCGAGCTCGTTTCTGTGTCGCTAATGATGAACGGCACGTCGAACAATTGTTACAAACATTTGTTATATGAATTTTTTTTTGTATTTTTTTTTTCGTTTTGCTTGTGTTGTCGGCGTACTGTGGTTAAAGTTTTTGTACTTATTTTGCAAACAGCCTGTATAATGACATTAATGAAGATGATACTTAAAAATTTAGGATGGAATTCACAGAAATGCCTTAAACAGCTCCTTAACTTGGGTCTAGGACAATTCGCCATCGCCGATTTGTCGTCGCCAATTCACCGTCGCCGATTCGTCGTAGGTACAATTCACCGCCGGAAAACTCGCCGTCGGTAAATTCGGCGTCAGCGATTAAAGTTTTAAGTCCAGGTACATATCCAAATAATAATATACTGATAATTATATGTAAATAAAATAAAGAAGTTAACATAATTAATGGAAAATAAAATAATTTGTTATTAATTAAATGTGATACATAGATAAAGAAACAGATAAAAAAATTTGGTCTTCCAGGAAGTATTTCTTATTCTTCAGGGTGTTCGTAAAATCCCTCCAATTCTTCTTTTTTATATTTTCAAATTCTGCTCAAAATCATATTGATTTTCATATCAATCAAAATCACTACACATCAAAAGTCGACTGCTTTCAAAATATTGATTCATGAAAGCTCGTCATTTAAAATTATAAATTGAAAAAGGGGTTCAATTAAAAAAAAAATAGAATTATGATTATGTGTACGTACAGTACCAATTTGTTCGTAATTTTGTGTCTTACGGTGGTCGCACTGAAATTAGGAATTTATTTTAACTTGAAATAGAAAAACAATAGTAAAGTCCATTTTAATTTACTTGAAACGTACTGAAATTATAGTTATTTTCTTCAATTCGTAGGTATAACTTGGATATTATCTAAAATGGTCAGAAAGTGTTTTAAAGCTTATCAAGCTAAATAAAGCAGTAACATGGGACGGCGAATTGGGCGGACGGTAAATTGGATCGACGACGAATTAGTTCTACGACGAATTGGCAGCGGTGAATCGGCGACGGCGAATCGTCCCCCCCCCCCCTTAACTTATACCTTACTTAATTCTAATTCACAGACCCCCTTTAGACCGATAATGTAAAGTAGCTTCCTTAAACCAGTTAAGGTACCCTTTAAATTTCCTTATAAGAGGTGTCCCAGAAAAAATCCGACCACTATAAAAAATTTCGAGAAAGTTCAGTTACTTTTATTTTTATTTAAATCTTTATTTCAGGAAAGAGTGAACATTTTTCTATAAACTAAACAATAAATGAAATCGAGAAACTTATTTCCTGTAAAAATTAATAACTTTAGATTTTAAATGTAACATCAATGCTTTTACTTCACTTTGTCCTATAGCAGTGGAAACCGTTTTGTATTTTTTTTTCCGAAAAATAATTTCGGAAAAAAAAATAATACGTCAGTCGAAGTTTTCTTCGTCTTCTTTAGTTTTCTTTTCACTTGGGCCCAATAACGCTCAATTGGCGTTAGTTCAGGGCAATTCGGTGGATTTGGATTTTTCGGTACAATATTGACATTGTTCTGTTTATAAAAAATCTAAAGCCGTTTTGCTGTAGTAGCAGGAAGCTAAGTCAGGCCAAAACAGTACTGGTATATCATGCTTTTCAATTAATGGTAATCTTTTTCTTAAACATTCTTCGATATAAATGTTGCTGTTTATGTTACCACTAGTGACGAAACTGTCACTCTTTAATCCGCATGAACATATTGCTTGCCAAATTAAATATTTGGTTGGAAATTTGGTTACACAGCGGGTCTTAAATTGTGCAGAGACCTTTCCTCGATACTCGGCAACGTAAAATTCTTGACCAGGTAATTGCCTAAAATCTCCCTTACAATAAGTTTCGTTCCATGACGCACCCAAATTTCGATAAATGTTGTTCGTAAAGTTTTCGAGCTCGCGATTGGCAGATAATTTCCTTTTCTTCAGATCGATCTGGTGCATTTTGAACTTTAAAGCTGTTTAAATTTAACCTTTTCTTCATTCTTTGAATTGTAGATTTCGATACATTTGTTTTATCAGCCACATCTCTCATTGATATGTTGGGATTCATTTGAAACAATCTTTTAACTTTTATCTCTGCTTTTTTATCACATGACCCTTTTTTTCTTCCTGACCCAGTTTTTCTCTGTACACTAGACCTCTTCTTAAATTCACTAATAACATTTTAAATTGTAGTTTTCGGAATATTAAGAACTTTTTATAATTGTCTTTGTGACATTCGGATTTTCAGTAAATTTGGAAATTATTAATTTTCGCCTTTCTTCTTGATTTGTTTGCATTTTCATATTATAGTAAATGATAGATGATGTATAGATACAACTTGATCTATCTGTCAGCAACACGGGTATTCAAAAATAAGTAAAATTTGACACTTGCATTTTGTTTCATAGCCGTCTATCAGTGGTCGGTTTTTTTCCGGTACACATTTTACTACCAATACCTTTTAACGTAAGGAAGATAAAAGTTAAGGTTTTAATTTCAACATTATTAAGGTAGGTACAGAGGTACCTTTAACCGTCCTTACACAAAAGTTTCAGTGACTTTTAATTGAAATAATTTAAAAAAATGCAATAACGCAAACTAATGGGATGTCAGTGATTATTGGGGCTATTCTGAGATTTTACTCTTTAATTCTTTAAATCTTTAACTATTTAACTTAAAGCCTCTTTAAAGCAAGCGCTTAAAGAGTATGATCAAATAGGTATTCTGAAACAATCTCTTTAAAACATTCTTTAAATTCCGGTTATTTTCCGGGCACGTTAAATTACGGCTAACTTCGTTCAAATGAAAGGGCGCGTAATGTGTCAGTCGATGGTCAGTGTATAGGTTAGATTAGAGGTTTTGTATTTTGCCTGGTGTTTTGATTTAGGAAGGTAAGATGAAAATAACTTATTAAAACAGGATTTTTGTACGAATTATTGATTTCAGACGCATTTTTTCACTGGGTCCAGAAGAAGAATGGAAATAAGCAGTTGCAATGCAGAGTAAGATTGTTGTGAATTGTTGCAACCTCAAACTGAATAACGCGTGAAATCTGTAATTCATATTTATAAAGTGTAAAAGTTATTCTTGTAATATTACTGAACGCTTATTCAGTCTAAATTTGCGACAGTAGAAATAATTAATACATAAAATTGCAGAATGCGTTATTTACTAAGCGTTACATTTTGTTTCATCGAATATGAGTTTACTTGTTATGCATTGTTTTACATATTACAACTGTGAATTCATTACAGAGGCCTTCCAAAAAAGAAACGAAGCAGCAATACCTCGTTAGAACAACTAGAATTGTATTTACATGTAGTAGAAGAAGACTCGGTATTTCGAACGGGAATTATTAATCCCAAATTAGATGCTGATTATATGAAAACAAAATGGAATGAATTAACTGTTATGTTAAATTCACTTGGATCTGGTGCAATACTTACAAGTTCCATGTGGAAAAAAGTAAGTTAAAAAGAAATATAATGCTTTGAAACCAATTAATTTTGAATTACATATAGCATTTTAGTGACTGGAAAAATTTTGTTCGTCACAAAGCAAGAACAATTGCAGAAAATAGAAAAAAGACAGGTGGTGGTCCAGAAGTTAAATACGCATTAACAGACCTAGAAGAAAGAGCGTTGAAGTTATTTGAGAAAATTGTAGTTACGGGCTCGTCTGGAGTTACGGCAGCTGGTGGTTTGCAAAGAACAATAGAAAGTTCTTCAATTGTGCAGACCGTTGAACCAATAATTACAATACCAGAAGAACAAGATGATTCTGAAATTTTGACATTTGTGGTTACAGATGAAAATAGTGAAATGTTATCACCCAACTCATTACCACATGCTACACCTACTACTGATACCGTGACAGAGTATAAATCAAAGAAAGGTTCTAAGACAAATATGTCAGAAATTGGACATCAACTTGTGCAATCTTTGGAAAATGGTAACAAACCTTTGCAGGAAATTGCAAATAAAATTGAGAAATATACTGAAGTACTCGAAAAAGTACAAACTGCTGCAATAAATGTAGAGAAACTTAAATTAAGGTTTGAAATAGAAAAATTATAAATTTGAAAATCCTACATTTGATTTTAAGTTTGAGGATTAGATTTTTCTTCGTTGGAAATATTAGTATGTGCTGTAAGTAAAGCGAGTATATTTTGTTTAAAGTTTATAAATTGAAACAGTTTTTTTTATTAGAAATGCCATTTTTTTTTTGTTTAAGAATTTTTATTGTTATAAGTAGAACAATAAATTTAATTAACTCTGTACTACATGTTTTGAACTACATAATTATTTCTAGCAATATTTCCAAGATTATAGTTGTGGGCGTTGTTGATACCAGCCGGTTCTGAAAAATAAAAGCATTATGAAAAACTTCTTTTGATATTTTCTTTATTAATAAATTCTTTTTGGCAAAAGAATTGATATTTTGTTTATTAATACAATCTTTTTGGCAAAAAGAAATTATTCTTAGAAGTATTGTATTAACAATATTAATATCTTACCATCATCGTTGACTATAATTTCTATTATTTCATCTTCCATTAATCTGTTATCGTTTAAGCACATATTGTGTAACACCGAACAAGCATATATAATATATGCAGCTGTTATTGGATGGTAGTTTAAAACTCGATCATGTCTCAAACATCTGAAGCGAGATTTTAAAATGCCATTTGTACGTTCGATGACATTTCTTGCTTTAATGTGCATAGCATTAAACCTAAATTCAGGTGTTCCTTCAGCTGGATTATGATATGGTGTGAATAACCAAGGTTCAACACCATAGCCACTATCACCTATTTCATAACAATTGCCGATTATAGTACAGTTAAGTACATATTTAAATATTGGCCCTACCTATTAAATGCGAACTCTGATCCCCTCTTTCATATTGTTGTGAAAGAAAAGTTTTTATGTCTGACATTTGCCAAATGGCAGCATCGTGTACAGAACCCGGGTATCGAGCATTTACAGCAAGTATCTTACAGAAGGCATCTGAAATCTAAGTAAATACCTCTACCATAAGAACAATTGTACAGATTACTACAGTTGTACTGTACCAACATAACATTAATGGAATGCTTTCCCTTTCTATTGATATATAAGTGGGGTTGATGTTCGATATCAGTGGTCGGAGGTGGCATTATATGTACATGAGTGCCATCAATGGCACCTATTACTCCTCGATAACCCCACTTCTGAAAAAATCTATAAAACATTTATTTATTTGTATTATAAAAAAAACCAATGCTAATACTTACCCTTGTTTCACTGTATTTTTTTCATTAATTGTCATAGGAAATTTTATTATTTCTGGCATAAGTATATTTGTAATTAATCTTACTATTTCGTTAACTGCTCTGCTAACAGATGCCTGGCTTAAATTATGTAACATGCTGTTGCCAATGGCATTTTGATAGGAGCCATTTGCTAAGAAATAAAGCGTAGCCAATATCTAAACATATATAATGGTATTTGACGTATGTTAATATTAATTAATTAATTAATTAAATTAAAGAATACCATACTTTCGTAGTAAAATTAATTCCACTTCGAATCAAAGGAGGATTACAGTGTGGTTGTAGTCTATCAATCAGTTGGCGAGTTAATTGTTTTGTTAGACGAAAATTAGAAATAAAACTGATATCGGAAAGTTCAAAAGGGTTTTCTGCATCCCTAAGTAGTCTTCTTTCAATTCTTAAGTAATTTCTAAAGATTTTTTTTTAATTATAGTATTTTTATATTTATAGATAATTAATTACCTCCTGTGGTCTTCTTCTAATACCCAAGCAGCAAAAACTCCTATATATCGCCTATTATTCATGACAACTTATTTAAACGCACTGTTTATTCAAGCTCTTTAAGCATTTACGGCGACATTTTTGTCGCTGTAATATTTAAAGAACAATTTAAGAAATTTAAGTTTTAAAGAGCGCTCAGAATAGCACTTTTTCTTTAACTCTTTAACGGCTTGACATTTAAGACTTAAATTTTTAAAGAGGCTTAAATTTCCTTAAATTTCAGGTCAGAATAGCACCATATAATGCATTGATAGTCTTATTACTTATTAAATTATTACCTTACTTACAGCCGGCAATACATGTTCCAATCATTTCACGTAAAAATTCATGTAAACTTGTGTGTATAAATTCATGAATTGTAATTCGCAATACACGTTTCAATTATATTAATAAATAGATGTTCCGCTAAATAGTAATTTAGAATGTTAATGTTGGTGAAAATGGTAACTCATTAATGCTTCTAATTTCAAGTTATTTTCTTCGAGCAGCTGGGAACGTTGGATAATGTTATCAAGGGTGTCATACAAACGGAGAGCACGTGGTCATCACTGATTAAACTGTCTTGAAGCTAAAATTATAAACATATACCCGCATATACTAGCTGAAGTCGTTCTTCATTCATCTGCGCCAACAGCCAACAGCAACAATCAAAGTCACTAGAATTTACTAAAATTTCACGTCAAAAACCTTGAGAAATAGAACTTGCTCTTTGTTTTCAATTTTACATGTATAAATTCATGTAATTCTTTTTGCTCGCTATACACGTTGAAAAATAGGTTTTATCATAAATTACATGTAAATTTCATGCAATTTATGATCGTCTATTGCGGGCTTAAGAAGCATCGTATCAAAGAAGAAAATATAAAACCATCTAAGAAAAGCTGCATGTCTAATGGTAGCTAAATACCAATAACGAAATTGCAGAGTTACAAAAATTTGCTAATTTGGAATTTTCTTAAGACCTTCAATTAAGGTGGTCAGATTCCTAAAGTGAAGAAAAGAGGACGCGATGAAAATCTTCGCGGCACTGCCCTACCTATGTTTACCGCATGTTACGATGTGGCAATGGTTAAAAAATGCTACTGGGACTTATTTTGCATTATTATTTTAGAAATAGAGGACGTCTGACCACCCTACCCTCAGTCATCCCAATATAAGTAGATATTCAGGCCCTCATAGTTTCTCAAAATAGTCTCTGAAGTAAAGTAAAGCAAACCTCATCGTCGAGGGATTTTTCTCTTTGCATCACTCCTCTGTTTTCTGTCAAGAATACACATTTGCATTTTTAACGAATGCGTACGCGCATTCAAAAACGCGCTTTTCAAGAATATTCTGATGTGAGGTCAGTAAATATTTCAAAACTTCTTGACCACTTCAAAAAAAAGAAGCATTCATCAACTTTACGTGTACTATGCTGCTTTGAATTAAATTTGTTTATTTTGCTTTTATAAGTGTGAACTTGGAACATTTTCATTATAAAAAGTTACAACACCTGCTTCAAAAATTTAAGGAAGCCTAACTCCTTCATAAAGGAGGGCGAAAGAAATGTGAATTGCATTTTATAAATAAGGCCACCTTTACACTTTAATGCTCCTTTTTGAAGGTTAGTGTTGTGTACTGTTGTGTTTGCAGGAATGAAAATTCAGAGCCCGCTCGTGTTCGAAGTGCAACAAAGCAGTGCACGTGATTTGTGGTATCGTTCGTGAAGACCATCAGAGAGACCAAATTACGTCTCCGTGAGGAAACCATTGAAACCAACCGGAGCAACTCCTACGAGGGTCAGGTAAAAACTGCACATATAATGACAAAACAAAACAGAGCTAGTCCTAGTGATTTAGAGATTGGAAAATTCGTATTTGTCGCGTCCCAAAGTTTGATAGATTACCATTAGAAAAGAAAAATCTGGAGGGTATAACCGCTTATATAACAGCAGGTATCATTCGAGCAATTCTAGCAAAAATAAATAGAAATGATACTTATTTTTAGTTTCTTTTTTTTTAAATATACTTTTATACTTCAGTACAAAATTAATAGAAAATGAAAACTAGAAATAATCTCAATGGAAAAAATAAATTTTCTATTTATTTCCAGCAACTACAAAATTTTAATGAATTTCAACTTATGTATTATGAAAACATGAAAAATTATAATAACAGTTAAAAATTATTTATAAAAATTCTAACTAATTTATCTTCTGAGTTGATAGGTGTTGGAAACGGTAGATTTAATATTAAATTAAATTTTTAAAAAATACAAAAATTTGCATTGGTATTCTCTTAACTCCGAGAGGATTTTCGTTTATGTATTGAAAAAAGTCTTGTGATAAACATATTTTGTCTCTCCACAATATGGGCCTGGTAAATCTCTTAAAATCGATAGTCTATGCAATACCAGTCCCTACAAAAAAGGAATTAGTGGCTAGAATTATTCTTACGTTTGATACCATTCGCAATCGTCCCCATATATTTAAAAGAATTCGCGATTCAATTATACGTCGTTATGTATTCAAAATGGATGCCATAATTTTGAACAGTTTTTATAATTTTTTGTTTTCATAATAAGTAGAAATTAATTAAAATTTTGTAGTTGCTGAAAATAGTCAGAAAAGTTATTTTTTGGATTGAGATTATTTCTAGTCTTCATTTTCTTTATTTCGTTTTAGCTTGACGTGGAATCATTTCCGATCACAACTTTATTAATAAAAATTCCTTACATGCTCTCTACTACTTCTGAAAGTTAGGAACAGTTTGTCTGAGACCACCTGTATATATCCTGCAGAATTGTTATGGCTATGTGTAATTTTTGTAAAAAATTTGGTGAAAATAGTCTAAAAACTAAAGCTCCTCTAATGTCACTGATATCTTCGGTGAATTTAGACTGCAGGCTTCACCGAACTTTTCGGTGAAAATAACTTGCTGTCCATTTTATAGAATAGCCTTCGCTAAAAAAAACATTGATTCTGAATTCTTGATCGATCTATACAGAGTGATTCATAATAAGTGTATAATTCTCTTTTGTATCACAAACACACGATTAAAGCCTGTCATTTCCCCAGAGCAGAGTACAGTACATTAAGTGCGAATGGACCAGAGAATAATATGATTGTAATAAAACATCGAACGGAACTTCATCACAAAGCTGAAGGAGAGCGTAATATGCAGAGGCTAGCTTACTAGATACATAAGGTAAGTGATCAGATCAAGTGAGATTACCATCAAGTTTCACATCTAAAAGTTGTACCACTCCTGTAACTTTAATGCCTTGTAAATGTAGGAGTATTAGAATTAAAATATAAATATTGGGTTTTTGTTGATAATTGAAAATTAATTTGTTCAAGTTGCACCAGTTACTGAATACAGAAAAAAATTGCATAGCTAAACGTTGTAGTTCTTCAGCATTTTGTATTAAGTCCGCCATAGCAACATCATCAGCGAAATTTACAAATGTGCTGTTGGTAAAATAATCAAAACAATCGTTAATAAATAACAAAAATATGAGGGGGCCTAAAACCGTTCCCTCACCAACCCCGAGATTCAATTCAAACGGTTCAGATCTTTGCCCGTTAACCGAAACAGACGTCGATCTATTGCTTAAAAATGAGCATATCCATTGCAAGATACTACCGCGAATTCCAATGTTGTACAATTTAGACTCGACAAATTTAATATCTGTACTGTAGAAAGCTCGCGATAAGTCAAAGAATATCGCAGCAACATGTTTTTTGTCAATTTCTTTATAAATGTAGTTTAAGAGTTGGACACATGCTGTTTCACTTGACCGTCCGGACCTAAACCCACGCTGTGAGTCGTTTAATGTCTTAAACTTATTCAGAAAACCTATCACTTTATTAAGCATAGCTTTCTCGACTATTTTGGACATTACACTTTGTATACTAATTGGTCTATAGTTGTTAACATTTTCTAAGTCGTCTTTTTTGTGAATTGGTACAATCACTTATGATTTGAGAACATTCGAAAAATGTGTGACAGAAGACCTAAGAATGTCCAAGGGGATAGCCCAGGTCTTTCGAAAAACATTTGGTCAAGTCGAGCAACTCCGAAGACAACAACCCATGGTGGGCAAGTGCCTGTAGATCATCGACAGGGCAGCAGATCAGACACGTGCACTACTTAGTCACCAAGAAGACGTCAAGCGATAAGCCTGACTATTGCAGTATTTGGAGAGCTTTATGGAGCCGGAAAATACAACTGATAGAGGGCAAAGGAACGATTCTCAACTTGGGCTACGAACTATGTGGGGTGGACTGGAGGGTAATCTAAAAAGCATTATAAGAGTCGTCTTCAACAGGACGGGCATTGAAGTCCTAGTCTGCAGTCATCACCCACAAGCAGCTATCGGCAGTAAAAATCTGTGGACTGCTATTTCTTCTAGACCGAAAGGTACAGGAAGGGGCCAGCTTTTCGACATCTTCCTTCAAGGCTATCATGAGGAACGTTCCGAGGTGAAATGTTTTTAAAAAGGGGCAGTGTGATGATTCAATGACACATGACGAAAGCTATATGCGTCAGAGCCTTTCGCGTCAGAATCTTGAGGCGAATATCCGCCTGGTTCGTCAACAGAATTTTCTGGGCGAAGAAAAATCACGTGTCCAGCCGGGTTATAGAAACGAGCGCCACGTAAATGAAACAAAGTTCGCATTAGAGTTTACAACTGATCGTCCAGCTTATGTTTAAATAAATTAGTTTATATGCCGCGTTTTATTGTAACGTTTTACACAAATAAGTTTATTAAGTATATCGAGTTTTTATTTTTTAAATAATTTCAGCGAATCCTAAATTCATAATTAAATGAAATTCATGCAAATGTAGAAAGTGAAAACTCTAGTGACATTTGCAAGAAAGCAATTACAACTTTTAGAATATCGCTACAAGAACGTTTAGGGGACATTAAAGAAAATAATACTTTATTTAATGCAACGTTTTTGGATTCGCGGTTCAAAAATGTGGGCTTCCTGACCAGTACCGTCGAAAAAGCAAAGCAAAATATGATAAACTTAATGAAAAGCTTAAGTAGCGATATCTTTTGACCTGAGAGAATTATTATAAGCCTAGTTAAAATGAAAAATTTAATCTAAAGGATCAGTAGTTGCAACACAATTACAAATTTCATAAGAGTTTCCCAAGAGGATAAGAAATTGCTAATCTGGAAATATTTCAATGAAAAGATGGCTGAACTGCTGGATAGCAGTCTAAAATGATGATACTACAAGGACAAGAGTAAACTTAGAAATGCAAAGATGCCTAGATGAGCCTCCCTTAAATAGAAATTCAGATGTCCTTTGAAATGGTGGCAAGAACATGACATTGAGAGAAATCGTGAGAAAATGTTTTGCAACGACAGCCACTCCTGTTCCCCGTAAGTGAGAATTAGCACGGATTTTACATAAAATTCTATACATTTTTTTATTTTATTTATATTAAAAAAAAAGATTTTTGGCACAGATGTAGTTGATACTTTAGTTTAATCTAAGCCACTATTAAGTATATTTTTATCGTTGCAGGGTGATCATGGTACTAAGTAACATATCGAAAATTTCAAAATGACGTAAGTGACTACTAGCATGTCCTACATTTTTATATAATTGTTCGTCTAATAAAGTACTTTCATTTTTGTTTTTCATTTTGTTCATATCGAGATCGATATGTTTATTTTTGTTAACTTCCCTTTTTCCGCGTTATCTAGTATATGAATAGCTGCTTTATTATCAATGAACAAATGTGTTGTGTATGTAGTAATGAATAGATGGATTCAGACACTATATTGTTTATTGCACTACATTACTAAAATCATTATAATAATAACTATAACTAAAAAACGTATGTGAAGTGTATTCAACAGATTCCACCCCCGAACTTCGAATGGTTCCCGGTATCCTGATACTTGACGCCTGCGTACATTCCCCTAGCGATATGGCTGCGTTCCATATCGCTATGGACGCGTACTAGTACAGAAAACCAACGTTCGTATATAACATCTTTCCTCTCCTTATAGATTTAGTTTATTCGGTGGTTTTCTGATTCGAGTAGAACGGCGAAGCTGTGGAGGTTCTATTTGTGGTTTAGAAAACTGTAGATCTTCACCTCCTATGTTTGGCACATCCGTTTCCTCCGGTCCTTCTGTAGATTTCTCTTGTAAAGTTTCTTTTTCCTTCTCTTCCTCTTTCTTTTCCGGCTCTGTTCCTTGAACAGCTTCATCGACCGCGACCGCAGGTATGGTTGGATTTGGTCCTTTATAATTGGTCCGTAACATTTGATCAATGTGACGTCTATGATGTGTCCCATCAACATCAATATCATAATGTAGATTTCCGTATTTCTTCGTCACTGTTCCGGTTTTCCATTTGTTTTCTTTATTGTTATAAAATCTAACCAGTACTCGCTCCCCAATATTCATTTGTCGGACTCTTGTTGTAATCGGAATTCGCTCATTTTTCTCTTCCTGAATGTTCCTTTTTACAAGATCGAGTCTCGTCCGATATGGTCCTCTGAACATCATTTCGGCAGGGCTTTGTCCCGTCGACGAATTTGGTACTTTCCGGTACTGCATTAAAAATCTAGATAATTTTACGTTTAGATCACCTTGTTCCGAGATCATGGACCTTAAACTTTGTTTAAAAGTCTGAACATATCGTTCTGCTTGGCCGTTACTTGCTGGATGGTATGGTGCCGTGAACTTATGCACAATACCATTTGACCTCGTAAAATCTTCGAATTCCTTGGATCTGAATGTAGGCCCGTTATCGCTAATTATCGAAACTGGTAATCCAAATCTCGCAAATGTTTCCCTAAGTTTAGCAATCGTAATTTTGCTGCTCATGCTTTTCGTTGGTAGAACCTCTAAGTACTTCGTGTAGGCGTCCACAATAATCAGGAAATAATGTTCTTGAAATGGTCCTGCGTAATCCACATGGATTCGCTGCCAAGGATTTTTAGGATATTCCCAAGGATGAACTGGTGTTGTAACTTTTGGGTTGTTACGATTGTATTGACAGTGTTTACAAGATTTTGTAATATTTTCTATGTCGTTGTCTATTCCTTTCCACCACACATAGCTTCTAGCCAGGTTCTTCATTCTCACGATTCCTGTGTGAGCTGTATGCAGTTCTTCCAAAACTCTTCCTCGTAGCGTTCTTGGTATTACCACTCGAATACCATTAAATAAACAACCATCTTCGAACGTAAATTTCATTAAATCTTGATCTGTAATATCGCATTCACTTTGTAACCCTTTAATAATTCTTGTAAGTTCAATGTCATTTCCAGTTGCTTTCTTAATTTCTTTCCTTGTAACAGGTAATACTTGTAGCTGGTTTAAGTAAAATAAAGAATCTTCATCAAATGTACTATCTGTAGAATTTGGTAAAGCGAATCGAGAGAAGTAATCTGCATTGGAATGTAACTTGGTGTTCCTGTAAACGATCTCGTATTTGAATCCCGCCATGAAATTCGCGTAATGTAATAACCGTATTGCAGATGTTGCTGGCAAATCCTTTTCAGGATGTAGTATTCTTGTGAGCGGTTTATGATCCGTTATGAGAATGATTTTCCTACCGTAGCAGTAATGAAAAAACTTCTTCAGACCCCACACAATAGCTGTTGCTTCCTTGTCAATTTGGCTATAATTTCGTTCAGCCTTTGTAAGTGATCGGGATGCAAACGCGATCGGCTTTTCTGTTTTGTCCGGAAGAATATGAGATATGACTGCTCCCAATCCAGTTGGAGATGCATCTGTGGCCAAAACCACTGGAAGTTTTGGATCATATGGTATAAGAACTTTATCGCTGCTTATTTCTTTTTTTTAATTTGACAAATGCCAATTCGCACTTGGTGGACCATTTGAACGGTTGATCCTTACGTAACAAGTTATTTATCGGATGTAGTTTTGATGCTAAGTTTGGTAGAAATTTTTGGTAATAATTTATTAATCCCAAAAACGTGCGTACTTCGTTTACATCTTTCGGTCTGGCACACATAGTGATTGCTTCTATTTTCTCCTGAAGCGGATGTAAACCATTTTCATCTATCCTGTGACCCAGATATGTAATTGAATTCTTGAAAAATTGACATTTTTCTTTGTTTAAATGTAAATCATTTTGTAATAAACGTTCAAAAACGTTCTGTAAATTTATCAATAATTTCTCGCGACTCTCTCCTTGTACCAGAATATCGTCGAAAAAACATGCAACTCCTTCCAAATCTGCTAAAGTTTGGTCCATAAATCTTTGCCATACATTTGGAGCAATTTTGATTCCGAACATCAATCTCTTCACTTTAAATGTTCCACGGTGAGTACTAATTGTTTGCAGCAGGGCACTTTCATCATCTACTGGCATGTGAAGATATGCTTGACTGATATCTAATGTACAAAAGTATTTTCCCCCACTCATTTTAGCGAATAAATCCTCTATCCTCGGAATTGGGTAATTATCATCTTTGAGATATCTATTTATTGTAGCTTTGTAGTCCGCGCATAAACGAATTTCACCATTTTTCTTCACAACAGGAACAATTGGGCTTCCCCAACTCGAATATGTAACTTTTTCGATGATACCTAATTTCTCTAAACGCACTAATTCGTCTTCTATTCTGTCCTTCAAGGCGTATGGAACTGCTCTAGGCCGAATGAATATCGGTGTACATTCAACCGTTTGCAGTTTACAAGTACCGTTAGGAATTTTTCCTAACTTAGTTTGAAATATGGGGCTGTATTTTTGTAATAATGTATCCATTTCCTTTTTGTAAGCTGAATCATTTTGAATGGATATTTTATTTAATTGATTCCAATTTATTTTTATTTTCTTTAGCCACTCGCGACCTAATATTGTATCCACTTCTTTATCGAGTATGTAAATATCTCCTTTGGTGACTTGGTTTTCGTATTTTATTTTCACATTACATTTACCTATTGGTTTAATTTCTTCGCCCGTATATGTGCGTAGTAGTATTGAAGTTGTTTGTAATTGCTTATGAGAACAAATAACTTTGAAATTATGTAAGGAAATTGTTGAAAGAGCCGCACCCGTATCTAATTCCATTTTACACGGCTTCCCTTCAATTTGTACTTTAACTACGTATTTATCATTCTTTGATTTTTTTATCTGATTTATGTAATTTATCGTATAATTACTTTCCTCTTCCATAATATTTTCCGAAACTTCTTCGATCTGGTTTTGTTCTTCAGTTTTCTTTTTAAAACATACTACTTTTAGGTGTCCATTTTTCCCACAATTTGTACATTTTAAATTTGTAGCCTTACAGACATTCGCTTTATGGTTTGTTTTTCCACATTTGAAACATTTTATTTTATTTCTTTTAAGTAAAGTAGTTGTATTAGATTTTTTTGTTTCTGAATTTTTTTTCTTGTTAATGTAATTTACCTGTGAAGGATTATAAATTTCTTTGCTTTCTTGCTTGGAAGATTCAATTGACAAAGCCACTTTGACTGCTTCTTCGAATGAAATGTTACTCTGCTGAAGCAAACGTATTCTAATTTCATTATCGCGCACCCCTTTAATAAATTGTGATCGCAAATGCGTATTTAACGTAGGCTTTTTACAATTTTCGCACACGAAATTGCAGTTTTTACATAATTTCTTTAATTCCGCTTGAAAATTCGAAATGCTTTCACCTTCATGTTGTAATCGTATTGAGAATTTGTGTTGCTCCGCAATTTCACTTGGTATTGGTGCAATGTACGTGCGTAATAATTCCACAAGAACAGAAAACTTTTTTGTTTTAGGCAGTTCTGGGGCTGTAAGATTTGTTAAAGTTTGGTAATGTTTTGGTCCGAGACAGCTAATTAAAATTTGAACACATTTTTTATCATTTTCCTCCGACTCTTGGTTTAAATTTCTTAATTCGAGATAATTTTCCAACCTTTGTAAGTAAGAGTCAAACGTTTCGTTTGTTTCGTCGAACTGTTGTAATTGAATTCCTCGTAAATCTGTCTGATTTCCATTTTGTCTTGTCACGATTTGATTTTGTGTATTTTGTAAATTTTGTAATATTAGCGCGATTTGTTGAAATGCGTCTTCCATTTTGTAATTTAGGAATATGTAGGAATTCTAGGAACCGCCAAGAGGGCTATCAAGGCATTTGGGTGTTGAGGCCCCTGAACGATAGGTTTGTACACAGGTCCACGTAGGATGAAGTTTGTCGAGTAATTATTTAAATTGAAATTGCGACTTACCGAACTGGCGCCTCGCCACGTGGTTTGCACTTTCCTGAATTTTATTTTATTTACGTTTACCTACCCTCGTCGCCACTGTTGTGTATGTAGTAATGAATAGATGGATTCAGACACTATATTGTTTATTGCACTACATTACTAAAATCATTATAATAATAACTATAACTAAAAAACGTATGTGAAGTGTATTCAACAGATTCCACCCCCGAACTTCGAATGGTTCCCGGTATCCTGATACTTGACGCCTGCGTACATTCCCCTAGCGATATGGCTGCGTTCCATATCGCTATGGACGCGTACTAGTACAGAAAACCAACGTTCGTATATAACAAAATGTATTGACTTAATCAGATTTGTCATACCTAACACTACAATCATTGGACAAATCCAACAAACTTGAATTTCCGGAAACTGCAGCACGATATTCTGTCTCGGCTGACGAAATAGAAGTAACTGACTATTTCTGCATAATCCATACAATAGGACCTCCAGGATCAACTAAGATTTCACTCGTTGAGATCATATCTTACTCTAATCCACCATAATTTGAATCTGTATAAGCTTTGACTTGCCGACTTAAGTAATTTACTGTGAAACTAATATTCGGTTTTGATATTGTTGACAGATACAGCAGGCTTCCGACAATTTCATGATATGGTTTGTTCTTCAATTTTCTGTCGTTTATTTTCTTTTCAGTCAACATTTCAGGTTCAATAGGTGTTGTAACTGGGTATGCCTTCAAAACTAAATCAAATCAGTATTTCTCCAGTATATTTTTCTTGTGTAACAAGAATACCGTTTCTTTTTAGATGGATTTCCATTCCAAGATAAGACAATTTACATTGCATTGGTCTTTCAGTTGTAATTTCGAATTTACTTACTAATTTCGATAGAATTTCTTGAATCTCATCTTCATCATGACCGATCATAATACCGTTATTTACAAATAATCTCATGATTATTGACTTCGCTTTCTTGTAGAAGAAACATAAGTCGTCATCAGTGTTTTCAAATTTCAAGTTTTCATAACGGTTCGTAAATTTATCGTTTCACGCTTTTGAAACTTGTTTCAGGTCATATAAGCCTTTTTCAAGAGACAATCTTTTCCAGAATTGTCGTCAAAATCCTCAGGCTGGAACAAATAATTTCTTCTGACAAATCTCCATTTAGAAAAGCTGTTTCAATGTTGAATGTACGAATAAGTCTTTCACTTACAGCATAGCTTAGTAACAATCGTATACTAGCAACAGGTACGAATGTTTCATTATAATCAATTCCAGACTTTTAATCAAAACCACGAGCAACAATACGAACTTTCAGACGACCATCGGGTTTTTCACGTACAACTCATTTGCAAGTTAATGGTTTCCGACATTCTCTTAAATCAATTAACTTTCCAGTTTCATATAAATTAGAGAATCTATTTCATCCTGCATTGCCTTTCTCCACATCTTTCAAGGCGTTTTTGACTGATATATCTTCAACTTCACCTCTCATGAGATACTCATTGTATCTTGGACTTGGCTTAATATTTTGACGTTTCGTAAATCATATATCCGTAAATTTTCACTCTCTTGATTTGACTCTAGCTGATTATCACTATTGCTACTAGCTGGAAATTCCTCCTGTCGATTCGTGTCATTATTCGTTTCTGGCTGTTCAAATGAAGTGTTGCTACTATTCTCTAATTCGTTGATCAGTCAGCTTCCATTCAATTGCTGTGTAACCATTTTCTGTACCAATTTTCTTATCAAATAAAACATTATATGAAACTTCGACGTCGCGCTGATCTGGAAAGAAAACCATATTCGTCGACATCATATCCAACGAAATTCCTTTTTTGCTTTTTCTGTCAAGCTTCTGTTGATGATCTCTTCGTACACTTGACTTGACGACCAAACCACAATTCAGCAGGAATCTTTCCATCAATGCTACTTGTATCACTTTGATTTATTGTAAAAATGGAGTAATTCATTCTTTCTGCTTATAGAAATTGTCCAAGATTTTTCGCATAAAGTTCAGCTAGTGCAGCTTCGACTACCATATGCATTTCTCTTTCGATTCTACCATTTTGTTCAGGCGTTTACGCAACTGACCTTGCATGAAATATATCTAAATTGTCAAAACTATTCCGACTTCTAACTTTTTTAATCTCCGTATTATTTAATAATCACAAAACCTGTGGCTGTAATCCAAATAAATAGTGAGAAACGCTTTCAGTGAATTAATGTGGTCGAGGGGTTTTCTCACTATTTACTCCGTATTATTATAAAAAAATATTTAGCACTACCTAGAGATGGAACATTCATTTCTCCAAGATCAACATGAACTTTGTTAGGAGGAGCTGTTGCGACAACGTTATCTTTTGAATGAGATATTCAATGTTGCTTACCAAACGCACAACCTTTGCAGACAAATCTTCCCAATTGTCGATGTAACGAAAGTTATTCTTCTTCAGAATACCCTTAACATATCGAATATTCTGATGTGCCAATCTTTCATGCCAGAGTTTTAGGGAACTAACTGCCGCCAAACTGTATCGTTCCATTAGTCGACACGTCATATATAATAAACCTTTAGATCTTTTGGCTATCAAAATTGGTTTATGATCCTCCAAAATAAAAGATGTCTTCGCCGTAGCTTGTTGTGAATAACCTTTGTCGAGTACAGTTGTGACTGAAAGCAAATTAAATGTGAGATCTGGCACAAACAAAATTAATTCAAAACAATAGGATACCATCTCTTGTTATTGTACGCATATAAATAACCATCCCCGAATGCAATTCCCTGCAATTTAGTTCAATCACCAATTTCCACTAATACAGGCATACCTAAAGAACGTAAATTTGTTAACCATTTCAAATTCCCAGTCAAGTGATGAATTGTGCCGCTATCTTTAATCCACAATTCCTGAGAGACAAATTCTCGAGAACTGATGATGAAAGTGCAACGGAGATAAATGATTTTACTCTACTCTTACCATCTCGCAACTTTTTAGGACCTTCGTTTGCAAAGTGTTCAGTCTCTTGAAATAGTTGCATTTATAGTTTTGTTTAGGGTTTGTTTGAGCAATCAGATCTCTGATATCCTATTTGACCACACTTATAACATTTCATTCCATACTGACTTGACTGATTTTGTTGACTTGAACTTGACTGACCTGACTTCTTTCCATACGTTTCCTGACGGTTCTTTTGTAGATTTTTTACGGACTTGTTGACCTGACTTGTTCCTATAAGTGCGTTTCTGACAATTGACCACTCACGACTTTTCATTCTGATTTGCTCTTGTTGAAGACGTTCATGCAGATTGGCAAAGATTCTATCAACTTCAGCAACTGATTCCCATACAGCCTGAAATTGATCAAATTTTGCTGGTAAACAATTTAGAATACGTGACTATCCAACTGTCTTTCACATCTTCATTATTTGCTCGCAGCTCCTGCGCTAACCCATCTATTTCGAGACAATTTTTAACAGATAATTTTGAATCATCATATTTATAGCTAAAGAACTGCCGTTGTAACATTGCTGTAGACTTTTGAGTTTGCTTGCCATAGAGTCCTTCGAGTCTTACAGTCATAGACGACGCAGATGTACATATTGTTATTTTGAGAGCAATCTTTTCATCCACGTTCAATCTTTGCTTGAGCTTCCATGTGTTTCTTAAGCGAATCGGAATAATTTTCATCTTTTTAAAATGGTTTCGGTATTGTTCCGGTGTAAACATCTTATAGACCTTTCATTCGCAATAGCGAAATTTCGAAAATATGTAGTTTGATTTGCCATTCAGGCTGTCCGTTTTTCGAGTGCCACTATGGGGATCTCGCTTATCTTAAGAGACACAAATTTGGTTAAAATAGGGCAAAGTTGCGCATTTTCATGTTGAATAAAAATCTGAAAAGACATTTGAAATATCTTCACTGGTTTTGAAAGTTTCGCAAAAAAAAATTTTCTTTTCGTTTTTAATTTTTTTACCCTAAACTAATCGTATTAGGTATTTCTAACCAAGATATTATCCAGACACTTTTTTATGAGAAATTCGAATATGATATCCCCTTTTCAATAATTTTCAAGATGACGGAGACACACCTAGTAACTTCATTTTTTCTTATGGACGCCATTTTGGATTTTAACATTTTCAGATTACGCTTTTTTTTTTCTCTCTACAACGATATATCACACATGGTGGTCCAATATCACATTTTTGCCAAAAATCCAATTTTTCATTTTTTGCGAAGAGTGCTTTGGAAAAACAAAACGTTCTTTTATTCTGAACAAAAGTTTGATCCTATGTCAAGTCTTGTCATTTACGTTTGGGCTAGTTTTACCGCGAAGATGCCTTTTTCAAGCGAAGAACAAAGACATGTGATACAAATTTACTAGACTTCACATCCAAATGCCCTCATGACTGCGGCAAAATATTTGCAGCGTTATCCAGAGCGGCAACAACCTGGTTTGAGATATTTTTCTATTTTTCTATGCTTGGACGAATGTGGTTCATTTAAAGGATATAGACGAAAATATGGCGATAAGCCCAATGAATCTGAACAGGAAATTTTGGAAGAGGTAAAAATTTTACATGACTACAAATACTAAAATCCATCTGTCTCCTCAAGAGAAATTTTCCGTTATTACCTATTCTTATTATGTATTTCGGGGACGCCAATTTCGAATTCCCAATAAAAAAGTGTCTGCATAATGTTTCTTGGTTAGAAATCTCTAGTACGATTAGTTTAGCACAAACGTAAATGATAAGATTTGAAATAGGATCAAACTGTTAAACTATTGTTCACAATAAAAGAACGTTTTGTTTTTCCAAAGCACTCTTCGCAAAAAATGAAAAATTGGATTTTTGGCAAAAATGTTATATTGGACCACCATGTGTGATATATCGTTGTAAAGAGAAAAAAAAAATGTAATCTGAAAATGTTAAAATCCAAAATGGCGTCCATAAGAAAAAATGAAGTTACTAGGTGAACAAAATTATTGAAAAGGCGATGTTGTATTCGAATTCGTCATAAAAAAGTGTCTGAGTAATGTCTTAGTTAGAAATGCCTAATTCGATTAGTTTAGGGTAATAAAATTAAAAACCAAAATCAAAAATTTTTGTTTTTCTTTGCGAAATTTTCAAAACCATTGAAGATATTTCAAATTTCTTTTCAGATTATTATTCAGCATGAAAATGCGCAACTTTGTCGTAATTTAACCAACTTTGTATCTCTTAAGATAAGCGAGATCCCCATAGTGGCACTCGAAAAACGAATAGCCTGTATATAAATGACGTGTTATTACAGTCTTAACTGACACAAGCTTTCCTTACAACTAGCAAACCTTTTTTTACTGCTGATAGCTGGGCCCGTAACCTGTTTCTCTCTAATCCGTTTCGTAGTGGATTCACAGTAAAAATTTAACTTATTGCTGCTTTATTGAACAAATTTTCTTGTATTTTTTATTTGGTCTGGCATAATAATAAAATAGCGAAACTGCTTACGTCTAACACCAACAGTTCTTCTTAAGCAGTTTCTTACGTAGTTTCTCAAAAACCTTTTTATCCAAGGCTTTCGTAAAAATATAACCGACTTGCTCTTTGGTATTCACATAAATGAGACGTACAGTCTTCCCGAGATGTTGATTTATAAACTTACGACGTATCTCGATATGTTTCTTTCCTTGCCGCACATACGTTAAGTTCATAGTAATAATAATAGGGAAACTACTTACATCTAACACCAACAATTAGCTTAAAATTTTAAATAGAGCATAAGTTAATATGAGAAAATTTTTAATTGAAATTGGTTCTTGTCCTCCTGACGAAGCTATAAATCTATAGCGAAACGTTGAGTGTGTTCCTATCATGTTTCTGTCCGGTTCGAGATTAAAAAAACTTTGTACTTAGAAAATTTTTACTACGTAAATCCCTGTGGCCACAGTTAAAAAAAAAGCACTCTCTACATCTGTCATAGAAATTCTGAAAATCATTTTGCAATATGTAAAAGAAAAGCATTCGTTTTCAAAAATAAAATAAAATAAAAGCGAACCAGTACCTCAGAATTCTCAACAAATGCAATTATATGACTACTATCAAACCCAAGATATCTTTGAGCAAATCCGGATTTCACTGGTTTAATTGAAGGGGCCAGTGCAAAAAGTAGCTAAGTCCTTTTTTTGCATTTTTGAGATAACCAATGTCAAGTACATTAATTTACGTGTACTATCGTCTAGTAAACTCAGATAAATTCCAAGAAGTCGATAAATTTACCAAACAGGAACAGCAACAATTTCAGTCGAATTCCAATCCAGTGCAAGAAGTTGCTAAGTAGCAAGAAATGCCACAAATTCGCGGAAATAACTACTTCTTGATGCGAATGTCGCTTGAAAAGCTGTTTCAATATCAAATTCTGTTATCCTGATTTATCAAATTTGTCAAAATACGCGTGCTAGTACTTATATTTATATTAAATTAATAATAATAATAATAATGCCTTTATTTAATATGTACTATTCACAACGTTTTAAGTCCATGTGTATAAACAAAGGCGAAGTCCAGCATGAAGGATGAAAAGCCTATTTTAAGGGAAGCATCGTAATTAATATTACAAGGGCAGAAAGAAGAAAAGAATAGTGATAAAGATAGAAGAGAAGAATAGTGATAAAGGCAGAGATAAAGCCTGCGAGTAAGAATAGAGAAGTCCTGGGTCAAAAATAATAGAAAAGAAAAAAAAAGAGAAAATGCACGATGAAACAGTCGCTCAGCCTAAGTTTGCATTCCTATTTAAGTAACACCTACAGTTTTTTCTTAAAATTACCGTATGATATGTTCTCGAATAAATTGTAGTAACGATTGTAAGTCTGCATATATTGTATCGGAAAGAACGTTTAGTAATTTCAGAAAAGTGGAAGGATGGCGTCATTAAGCCTTTGAATCTAAAATTCAAGTTATGTACATCAGTACGTTAAGAGATCTTATTGTAAAGGTACGGATGACATAGTGTCTTCAAAATTTTGTAATATAAATTCGCTGCATGCAGCGTACGCGAATTTTCCATGTTCAGTTAACCAATTTCCTTCAATTTATGACTAACTCTATCAAATTTACGCATACCGTAAATTAATCTTATACAGGAATTTTGCACTCTTTGCAGTCTTACAGCCGACATTGCGTCTAAACATGGGCCATATATCATATCACAATAACTTAATTTGGACAGAACAAAAGTAATACATAAATGAATTTTAACTTTTTCATTAAAGATGTGCTTACAACTGTAAAGTAATTTAAAGACCAAGATGTGCATTTCTGAAGATATAAGAGACATGTTCTCTGAACCTTAAATCGGTATCTATAAGTAAGCCTAAATTTTTTACGACCTTGACCGGAATCAAGCGTAAATCTTCCAGTAAAATACTAACACTTTTGGCGGCTTCCTCTCTTAATTTCTATTTGCCAAAAATTAGCTTCGATTAATTTGGATTCAATCGAAGACAGTGATTTTTAACAGTAGCAGCTAGTCTGGCTAAATAGGCATTTATTTCATTGCTTGCTTGTAATAAATGGAACGGATTTAAAGATTTATAGATTTGTACGTCATCAGCATAAAAGTGAAATTTACTATTTTGAAAAGCTATGTCAAAATTAGAAACATACTTGCTATACAAGAGGGGACTTAGAATTGAGCCCTGAGGCACACCTGTTTTTAATTCAAAAAAATTGGAAGCGATACCGGAATAGAAAACTGCTTTTGTTATCTATGTACCAAGAAGTTCGAAATTAAAGCTGTAGCATTTACATAGAAACCCACATAATGCAGTATTGAGATCAGTAAATGATGATATACGGTGTAACATCACCACGATCTGTTGCAAAGATAATATCGTCTATTATATGAGAAAGCGCAGTACTGCAACTATGACTGCGTCTAAAATCTGATCTGATCTGTTCTGCTGGTAGGATGTTGTTATTTAACACATAGTCAGTCACTTGCTACTCACTTAATTTTTCAAACACCTTGGACAAAACAAGCAACACACTAATAGGACGAAGATCAGTGTGTGTTAAAGGGTTATTAACTTTCGGTACCGGTGTGATGTAAGCATGCTTCCAACATTCAGGAAATACGCAATACTTTATGCGGAAATTAAAAATATGGACTATTACATCTGACAGATTAAGCAGACATAATGAAATAACTGATATACTAAGTCCATCGTAGCCCTTCGCCTTCGATTGTATATTCTCCACTACTCTCAAAACATCTGATTCCGTAACAGGGAGAAAACTAAAATTCAAAATGCCATAAGTTTCTTGTTGTTTCGATAAAATTGACATAAAGGGGAAACATCGATATCAGATGAAGGAATGGATTCAATGAATTACAGGAATGGATTCAATGAATGAAAATTCTAATCCGGATTTAATGTCCGCTACCGTACCTTCATTTTGTTAAAATTTTAATTGTTATAAGGTATGCTCTATTTTTAATTTTTATAATATAAGATCCAGTTCTTAGGTGGCTCGGAATCAAGATTATGCCTTAGCTAAATACAGATATTATTGTTAATTTGATAGCGCATATCATTTCTTAACTCAAATATTATACCACTAATTTAATATAACTAATTTTTACTTTATACTTTTACAAAATGTTTTTTTACATCACAGAATATTACTTTAATATTGCACAAAAAGTGGATGAAATTTGGACGTACTGTTATACCTGTTCTAAGTTAAAACATGAGTTCTTTTTTGCACAAGCAACTGAGATTTGAGATTTAAAAAGTCATACGTTACTTTTATAAACAAAATAAAAATGATATTCTTCATTGAAATGTTTCTATCTATTGTAAATGATCGACATCACCGAAATTCAGTGCAAAAAGTGGCTAAGTCCAACACAATTTTGTATTATTTTTCAGAGTCTAAGCAAATTTTCTAAATTTGTACATTGGCTTTTTATTGTACAACAACGTTTCTCTGTGGACAAAAAAATCAAATGCCTGGAACAATAAATAAAAACTTGGGAGCAGTTCACAATAACTCCAAAACATAAAAGTGTGACTTGGCTACTTCCAACCATGTTGATCAAATCACGGAGGAAAGATTTATATCTCAACAACTGGACGTCTTACGTCAATTTCAAGGTCACCATTGTGTTCAGGGGATTCAGTTACGTAAGACTACCTCCTTTTTTCCTACCATACAAAAATTGTGTTGACCAGTGTTATCAAAGCTACCCGCGAGCTGACTCATTCCAAAATGAAATTATCATTAAACATCGGATAAAAATATGGAACTCAATGTGATTGGGGTTTAATTGCTCGCGGCAAAGCGGAACAATTCTTCTCTTGTTGATATAATTTAGAAGTGAATCACTTTAATATACTAAAATCTACATACTACATAACATTACAAGTTTAAAAAACAAGTACACGTAATTAAATTAGACCGAACAGGGTAAGTAATGTCTTCTCTTGACGTTAAAGAATTTATATATATTCTCAAACAGAGAGGCGAATAGAAAAATACATAAGTGATTCACGGAATTAATAAAATGAGAACAGGGGCGGTTTTGGTTGTGATAAAATTCAAAGAAGTTGTGAGAGTTATCGTTGCATTAATAGAGTGGACAAATGCTCTTAATGCTTGTTCCATGAGTAGGTAAAAAAAAGGTGGTCCTCCATATCTTCGAGCGTCTAAGGAACAGGTGTAGTCCCTTGTTTATCGCACGAGTATATTTAATACGAAGAAAATATGATGCTTAAGTTGTAGGTTTTAAGTGGTTTTTAGAATTAAATCATTCAAAGTGTTCGGATAAAAAAAGAATAGATTTTACGTAGAACCTTAGCATTAATGCATATGCGGAAAGGTAAAGTCACAATTTCAATTAAGACTTTACTCGGAAGGACTGGCGATAGGAAGAATGCGTAACATGTCTAAGGAGATTAAACTAAATGAGTATAAAGGTATTATCCTGACAAAATACCTAATAAAATTTACATGAAATAAAGTTCATTCTTAAATATAATTAATACATAGGAGTATTTGAATAAAATAATGATACATATTAGTAATTTTCTGAACACTTCTAAAGTAGAACAAATGTAAAATCTAAAATGTTAAAAGGTCCCAACACAATGTCTTTCTCATAAGCGCCACGTTAGGTAGGCGGTATCCCGATCACATACTTTGCGTTTGTTATCGCATATTCATCGCATTAATAGCCCGGCGCTCATGAACTGGCGGCGACCGTGCGCGTTGCATTCAGGAGACGAAGTGACCGTGAATATTCATACAAACGTCCGAAGATTGATTATCGTCAACATTAGCTTATTCGCGGAGTTGGTCCCGAAGTTAACCCGAATGAAACTACTTAAAATTTGCGCAAACTTTGGGATTTTTGTTTTGTTTTAATAGTATATTACAAATCGTTTATTGACAGCCAAAACCCCGGATGTTGTTAAAACTTTAAGTAGTTCGGGTTAGAAACCAGTCGGGATAAGTTCCACGAAGTATTACTACCTCTTCTCTCCATTTCTGTTTTTTATTACAGGTTAAAGCATCTTTCCTCACTTTAGTGCTGTTACATTGCAAAATGTGAGAACAACAATGAATCCATCACCACCAATTTACTTCACATAGGCGCTCTCGCGCGCAATAACGTCAAAGTGCACCAGTTTCGACTTTCTTAGACTTCTCTCTTATGAGAATTCCGCCTCGAAAGGGCATAGTAATTCTACTGTTGCATAAATAGACGAAGTGAGCGTGAAATAATAATTTGAAAATAATAATTTCATACATTATTTCAAACAGCGGCTATTAGATTATTCAATGAGAATATTTTAAGTTTTAACCAATGTTTACCATTTTTAAAATAATAATTTATAGTTAAAATGTTCTTACCTGGACTTCTCATTAACTTATCGAAAGATCTTCCCCAACTTCTTATTTCATCCAAAGACGGCCTGGAAAAATGAAATCGAAGTGGATCGCAATGACATTTTTTTGTTTGTAGTTTTCCAAAATTACTTACGGTGGATCGCCATCGTAATTGAGAGAATCAGCGTTATTGGAATTTTTGGTAGGACCATTTTCATCACTTCCCTTTCCAGGAGTTGAACTTGAAATAAAAAAGGAAATATTAGATATGGTCGTTGTACTAAACGATAAATTATTTTGTCTGAGCTAAATTTTATGAAGAGTGACCAAAGTGTATGACCAACATATTGTCTAGTTAAGAATTTTATAAATAAATAGAACAAGCAATTTCCAACAGTATTTAAATAAATTTTAAATATTAAAAAAGTTTCTTACAATTTAGTTATTCCATTAATATATTAACTAGAGCCACCAGATTACAACTGTTTCCTTGGGACATATTTTGTAAACTGCGATTTCCCTTTCTTTACTTTTAGCTTTTATGATTCCATGCCAGATACTATCAGTAATGAATAAAATCGTTAGCAATTATTTGTAACAATTGCTATGGCAGTAAGAAAACGCATACAGCAAAACGTTTCCCTTAAAAATGTCTAGAATTTGCTCAATGTTGTATGAATAAAGGCTTGCTTTTTCTATTTAAGCTTTGCTTAAATCAGTTAAAAATTCGTATTCATCGAGTTTTATTCATATAATTCAGCAACTGCTTTTTCTTAAAGGATCTGCTTTTACAGCTTTTGCTTACTTTTTATTCATCAAGCTCATTGTGTCCCCAATTAAGTAGATTACGATGGGTAACTTTCTTATTAGTGAAGATACAGATTTAGTTAAATGGACAATGTTTTGCAGGTTTATGTACTGATTCAGACGCCGCGTAGAGAAAATTTGAAAATTCCGAATAGTTTCGATATTATCGCAGAAAAACTGAAAATCGCTATTTTCTTTAATGTCTAATACTTCGTAATTATAAGAAATATGAAAAAAAAATTGATATAAAAGTTACTAGGTTTGATAAAACACAGCTAAAACTAGGTTAAAATAAAATTGAAGATGACGGCTTTCAAGATATTTATAGCAACTTTCTTATTTTCAATGGACGCCATATTGAATTTTTATAAAATTAAATAGCGTCTTTTTTCTGATTTCAAGTCTGTATCACAACCTCTATCCAAATAAGAAAAAATTTAAGAAACTTCATATTTTTAATTTAAATCTTACTTAGAAAACAAAAATAAAACAAAAGAAAGTTATAATGAATGCTCAAAGTGCGTGGACATTATTTTTTAAACACAATTGACACCGTTTTGCGACACTCCTGGTTATACTACAGGGTATTTCGATGAATACTGTGAAATGTCTACACTACTTCTCAACATAATTCTTCTTTATTATAGTTGAAACTACTCATATTTTTACTTTTTACTGTGCCCACACATAAATCATCGTTTGAATCATTGTTTTGACAATAAGGTAATAGTTACAAATACAGTTAACCAGTGGCCACCCTGATCCCGGATTTAACAACTTATTAGGGGCTATTCTCTATCGAATACGTTAAAAGTAACAAACATTTTAACAAGTTGTCACAGTTTTCCTGTTTTCACCCCCTGTGCTCAAGAACCTACGGTTTACTTAATAATTTCGTTTTTGCTAGGTTTACTCGGCTAACCTACATATTAAAACGCGTAAATTAAGTGGAATGATTAAAGCATTGTGTGTAATCAAATCATTTATTAAAATAAGGAATAAAAGGTCTTCTCCATAAAAGATTATAATTATGACTATTAATTTAGTAAAATTAAAATTATTAAAATAATTATAATCTTTTATGGAGAACATTTGACCTTTTATTCCTTATTTTAATAAATGATTTGATTACACACAATGCTGTAATCATTCCACTTAAGCTTAGGCAATACTATTACTTAACAGTTAAAAAGTAAACAAACGGTAATAATAATAAATTTTGCCTTAGTCAAGATTCGGAAAGATTGCTGTGGCCAAAACGAGATCACAGCGCTTTATAATTATTTTGAAATTTCAATTTCTTGACTTAACAAATTAAATATTTTTAATTTTAGGCAAAACGTTTATGTCTTTTAGTCAAATATAATAGATTAGCATTTTTTTCGTGTTATTAAGGTGTTCAGTTAAGAATATTAATGTTGAAACAAAAACATTTTATTTGAGCCAACGCACAAAAAATATAAAACTATAAAATGTTGACTTAATAATTTCATTTTTCATTTAATTTATTTCTGCATCCTGTTTTGTCATTTTATTTTTCAATGTTTTTATGTTCAATTTCTAATACTTTGCTCTAATTTCTGTACAAAACTGTCGTTTCTCTCTCTCTCTCCGAAAACTATTTTTAATGTGCGATTAGTTAATTTTCCTTGAAATTTAATTGGTGAGTACTCTTTGAAAGCAAATTTTAAAGGCTGGGTTGGGTTGCAGTGTTTTCATGTTTAATAACCAACAATATGCTCTAATTTCTGTACAAAAAAGTTGTCCTTCTCTCTCTCCGAAAAGTATTTTGAATAATAAAAATTCCGATAATTACAACATTTGTGAATCGCTATTAGCTTTTTTTGGAATTTCATTGGTGAGTATTCTTTAAAAGTAAAATTATTTTGTTGGTTGGGTTGGTTTGTCCCGCCTTACTAAATTTGAAATCTGGTTACCTTACACACAACCTACAAACTTTTGATATCAGTTGTGTGCTGTAAAATTTGATAAAATGACTGTTTTTGTTTGGGGAATATTTTTTATGAGCGTTTAGGTGTAGGCGTAGACTTTATTTAAATAACGAAAAAGCCTTAAAATAGTGATTGCATAAGTTCATCATAAGCAAAATTTAGTTAAAATTCGACCAAATACGAACAAAAACATCGTTTTCATGAAAACAACAACTTGTTGGCCAGGCACTTTGAGCATTCATTATAACTTCCTTTTGTTTTATTTTTGTTTTGTAAGTGTATTTTCCCTCGCTTGCTTGATTTAAAATAAAAATATGAAAACATTTAACATTTTTTGTATTTAGATATGGGTTGAATCGAGAAAAGAAAATACTATTTAATCCTATAAAAATCCAATATGCCGTTGCAACCTACCTGGTGGATAGATAGAAGATTAGCATTGTGGCGATTGTCTTCGGTGCCACGGTGGGACGGAAGCGGGTATCAAACTCAAACCAACGCGAGAATTACTCAAAGGGCTGCACTGAATTTTTTGGGAAAAGGTGGTAAAAAGACGCGTCTACGTTCAAGACACATAAACTTTATTTACAAATCGTAAAATACGACAATTTACATAAGAACAGCGCAAAGCTTTACGTACAGTAAAGATTACCAAATTAAGCGTTTACCGTTATAGCCTATACACCGACAGGGGGCCCAAATAAACAAGATAAAGCAAAAGCTGAAGGTCCGTGGGTGTACTTATAGTTTAATAGAAAGGTAAAAATCATACCTCCCAGTTGTTCATGATCCAGAACCCAAAACAACTTATAACTACTTAACTCAAAACAAACCATATAAAAGAGCTATTAGTACAACAACACCCTGATGGGGTCATAGACGTAAATTCAATTACTAAGACTTGAAGGGTGACGAAAGTCACGGTCACAAAACATCAACGCAAAAAGAAGATTACAAGCAACATAAAAAATCGTTTTAACGTAAATAAAGCAATAATATAAGAGACCGACCTTTTATTAGGCTAGCGAAGGGCGGCGGGTTTCCGCGCTGAACGATTTGGCTCCACAGATCCCCCATATTAAGTGTCGGTCGGGAAGGAAAGGGTTCAGCGTACGCAGCTTTCCCTTGCTGTCGCTCACAGGGCCTAGAGCTGGCCCAACACAGCCAGTTACCCAACGGGGAAGAGGCTTAAAGGCAAAGCTTGACAGAACAGCTCAACAAAAAAGGGGAAAAAGGAAAAAAAAAAAACTGGAGATTAACTAATCCAGGCTGTTCAAAAGGACGTGATGACGCGTCTTTACTCTCTCGAGTGGCACCTTTAATGCCGGCCAGCGGCCGTAGAGATTTATTTCACCCCCCGGGGAAATTATAATCGCACGAAACAATAAACACCACCAGTTCACTCGAACATTTACTTAAAATGGTCCCTGGGTGAGCTAATCTGAGAAGTGTTATTCTGTTCAAACGTAGAAGAGAAGGATCGAGAATGTTCAACCAATCCAACGAAAACGTGACATAATTGAAACCAATAAGAAGGTAAGTCAAAGGTTAAGGTAGCGTCCGAAGTTCGAGTGAAAAAACTTATAAAAACCAACTGCAACTATCGCTGAAATTGCAGACAGGAAAGCGTCGTCCGGATTGAAAATAAAACGCAATTCCATAAACTAAACTCCGGAGTAATTAGGGCCGTAAAAATACTTACGCTTGAGCTCGAGATATATCTAAAAATGTCCTTGCGCGACGTGCAAACAAAAAACCTCAGTATAAGTACATAAAATGCTACATTCTGTGCGTATTTTCCGGTGGTTACCATACTATAGCCAAAACATTTCGGAGGTTCCACTTGTTTGGAACCGTTGATATGTGCGAGTGAGAAATACTTGCAAATAGGGTCCGACCGAAACCGATTTTCTCGCCGAAACCGAAACCGAAACCGAATTTCGGCCAGTGTCTCAGTTTCTGCCGAAACAGAAACCGAAACCGAATCTTATTCGAAAGAAGTTAGAGATAGTTTTACTAAAGTTTAAATTAAAAGTTTTATTTATTAATAACTGAAATTAAATAAATTTATATTGTAAGACAGAAACAAAAACAATTTTAAGTTAATAACAGAAGTCAAACAAACTTAAGACAAAAACAAAAACAATTTAAAATTTTCGTCTGTCATATTTTACAAAAGTCAAAAGAGAATTTTTTTTTTCAGCTATAGCTCATAGACAAAATTCAAATGCGTATCTTATTAAAATTAAATTTAGATCAGAATCAAAAACTTTGATATTTTAGAGATTTCACGTCCTGCAAAGCAAATTCACTTTATAATTTGAAATTTTGTGGTAAAGATTGTGTTAATATTACGGTCTGCCTTTTCAAATTGGGGAATTTTGAATCAGCTTTTGAATTGGGATCGGTCACATTTCAAATATGCGGTTAATATGAGTTAATACAGCTTTAATTTACTGTCAAAATTGACATTTACACTGTTAAAACTGAGTATCATTTTATTTGATAACCAAAAATTAATCAAGTTTAAGATTAATATGCATTTAAAGCAGAAAAAAGAAAATAAATATAGTTTCGGTTGTAGCCGAAGGCTCGGCTGTTTTTTGGCCGAAACCGAAACTTTGACCGAAACTGGCCGAAACCGAAACCGAAACCGAATATTCAGTCGGACACTACTTGCAAGGTCGCAACGCCTTCCTATAGTCCACACCGCGCTGAGTTCCGCATTCAAACTCATTTCGTAGTGTTCCGTAATAATAATCACCGATATCGTTTATTAATTATTTTATTTAAAATTTTAATTCACCAAGCGCAGTAATACGTTTTACGATATCAACTATCGACGAATAAATTTAAAATTTATGCATCAATTAAGCAAGTGCGTTAAAAATGTTCTTCCTTCACCCTTTTACGTAAATAAACAAATTTTTGACGAAATATGTAAAAAATAAACAGTTAGGGCTAAAATATAGACCTTTACAAAACCAGCCTTTAAAAAGGATAGAGTTGTTGTTAATGCGCAGTTAGATGCCTTATATCTGTGTTTAAAATATTGGTTCGATAATTTAAAGGATCCAAAAGATATTGCAGTATTTTTCATCTCTCTTTCAGGGCTTATAACTCACTTATTATTAACTTTTGGAAAGAAATATTATACTTATAAAAAGGTTTTTTTTTTCAATGTTCTATTCATCCTAAACGGGAGACATTTCTGAATCGCCATTGCTAACTTTCTTATTTTTAGAGCTACAGAGTTGTGCAAATTAGCAAATTGGTTTGATCTATTCCGCTCATTACAAATATGAAAACAGGAAAACAATTGAGTGCAAACTCTTCGAGATATCTTTTGTTACATATTTTCTTTTAATGGAACATCTTATATATTATCACCCTAAGCGAAAGAAGATTGAATTTTAATAATAAGTCCCTACGTACGCCATATTTGAAAAATGTCGTATAACTGAGATATGTCAACTTAAAATTAATAAGAAGCGTCTCCTCTTTTGCTCTAATAATATTGATTTAATTCATTAACGACCCCTAGTGATGTCAAAATACGGTATTTTAAATTATTTTGTACACCCCTACGTGCATTGTGTCGTATTTTATCATAACCGAGCTTTATTAAACAAAGTTGTAGCAATGCAGTAGATAACGTAGTACGTAAAGTTCTATCATATGCATTCTAAACTTGTTCAAATGGTATAAAGTTGTCTTTTACGCATTTTAAAACATGTATAATATAACCTTACATCATTTTAACCATTACAGGACGAGTATAATACCATGCTATACTAGCTACGCTAAGTTATTTACTACTGCTCACTGTTAAAATTGTGTTAGGATAAAATACGTTGTAATACATACAACATTGTACAAAATTATTCGAAATACCGTATTTTATAAACCTCATGTAAAGTTGCGTTTTATACGCATCTTAAAATGTGTATAATACCACCTTTCGTGACTAGCTGTATTAGGTTATCCTGTACCATAGGCTAATGAAGCTAAGTTATGATAAAGTTCGATATAATACACGTAAGAATGTACAAAATAATCTAAAATACATTAAAAGAAAACATGTAACAAAAGATATCTCGAAAAATTTACATTCAATTGTTTTTGTGTTTTCATATTTGTAATGAGCGGAACAGGTCAAACAAATTTGCTTATTGGAACGATTCTGTAGCTCTAAAAATAAGAAAGTTAGCAATAGTGCCGACTTAATTTGAAACAGCATGTATACTATACTGCGTGTATCAGAAATATGTGTGTTAATTTTAACACAGAATGCAGTTAGCTAAATGAAATAATTTTTCTATTTGACTTTTTTATTTAAAGCTTTCTAAACTAATTTAAAATTTAGAACGTATTACATATTAATTATTACTGTTGTTTTTGCCAGTCTGTATATATAAGAATTAGCTGTTTTCATAAGACGAAACGAACATTTGTATTCTCAATATCATCACTTTTACTCTAATATGATGTTACTCGAGTTTGGAATGACTACAGTATACTTACACATAAATCTACTTTTTTTGACTCAAGTAGCTCACTATAAATCCATTAAGGTCTATAGTGCCTTACCTGCATGTATAAAAATGAATCTAACTTCAATAAGTTTAAGAATTTACTCAAAACCTATTTACTTGACAAAAAAAACTAATCATATAAACGAATTCGTCACTCACTAATTAATTTTCTAGTAATCGGTGCGTGTTGCTACAACTGGATTGAATGATACATTTTCTTTCAGGCATTTTGTTTCTAGTCACCCCTGTGATCTATTTTTAACTGTACATTTTTTAATCTTTTTTTTTAATTTGTGTAGTGTTTAATCAGATTCTTATAATTGTATCTTGACTCAGTTATAAGGACTGAATCCAAAACTTTACGCTGCAATAGAAAAAAAATCTGAATCAATTTACAATCAACAAATAACAATCTGCCTTTATTTAATAATCTTACACTAAAGCAACTTAATTAAAAAAGAACCATAATTCCTTTAGTGTTTGCCGTGAAAATTCGCGGACTTTTCTCTTAAGCCCCTCCATTAACGTTTGCACATCCTAAGGTGTGACTTTCTCGCTGTACCTTTTTCACTTTTTCTGGAAATCTTCGTCGGTTTTAGCTGCTGTGGCTTCTTTTTTTAGATTTCTTTTTACTATGGCCCAATATTTTTTAATTGGTCGCAGCTCAGGGCAGTTTGGTGGATTATCCGTTTTCGCTACAAAAGACATGTTTTCACGGTGAAGCCAACTAATTGTATTCTTCGCATAGTGTGCGCTTGCCAGATCCGGCCAAAAAAGTACTGGAACATTATGATTGCGAATCATGGGCAATATATGCTTTTTCAAGCAGTTTTCTAAATAATTGTGAGCAGTAATTATTCGATTTGTAAAGTACGCCCGGCTTCGTTGACCACAGATACAGATTGCCTGTCAAACCAAAACTTTTTCACCAAATTTTTCGACAGCAATACACTTTTCTTGATCATTAATATCGTTCTTATTTTGTGCAGTATAGAAACTTTCCCCAGAAAGTGTTGAAAAGTTTTTTTTAACATAAGTTTCGTCGTCCATTAAAACGCATCCATCACCAAGGAGTTTGTGTAGACGTCTTTATCGAGATATGGCTATGTTAAATTGTTTCTTGGATTTTTTTGGCACCTTTTATTTTTTTGTTTTTTGGAAACCGTTTCTTTGTTTCATTCGGTGTACCATTGAAGCACTCGTATTATATTTTTTGGCTAAATCTCTCTGAGAATTATTTGGTTTGCCTTTCAGTGCGTATACTAACTTTCTTTCTAAATTTTTATCTTTGGGACCTGCAGGCCGGCTATTTCTTGGTAAATCACTTATTCTTTGATTTTCCACAAACCTCTTGATAACATTTCTTACAGTAAACCGACTCGTTTTAAAACTTCTTGCAACACTTGCTATTTATTCGCAAATTTTTTTCTCAAATTTTCTCGTTTAGACGCGCCATTATTTCATTTGAAGTGAACTGCTTACTGTTTAGAGATTATAACAGAAACGATTCAAATATTAAAGGTTTTGTTTTCTTTATTCAAATTGTGTACGTCCGTTTTATTCTAGATACATAGTGTATGAAAATACAAAAATAAAATGATAATAATCACTACAATGATACAGTGACCGGCAAAAAATACACTAGGAAATTTTTTTATAGTAAATATACTATAAAATACTTTTTGCGCCAATAGTTATGTCTGAAAACCAAGCACAAGGCGAATCAAAATAAGTGTCAGTCCCGTTAGCAGCGTCATTAAAGTCATGCAAGTGCGAAGTTGCAAGAAATAAATCTATCAGAAGCATTTCAAAAATCAACCTCCTTTAAATCCAAAATGGAAATTATGATTCATTTCTTATGTATACATATACAGTGTGTCCCAGATTGAGTAGGCTACCATGGGTAACTTTCTTATTAGTGAAGATAGATATTTGGTTAAATGGGCAAGTTTTGCAGTTTCATATTTAGATGACATAGGGAAAATTAGAAAACTCTAAATAGTTCCGATATTATCCCAGAAAAACTGAAAATCGCTGTTTTCTTTAATGTCTAATAACTTCGTAATTATAAGAAATATGATATAAAAGTTACTGGGTTTGATAAAATACAGCTGAAAGTTAAGTCAAAATGATATTCAAGATGGTGACTTTCAAGGTATGGATAGCAACTTCCTTATTTTAAATGGACGCCATATTGAATTTTTATACCATTAAATAGCATTTTCTTTTCTCGTTTCACCCGTGTGTCACAACCCATATCTAAATAAGAAAATTTCAATAAAACCAGTATTTTAATTTTAAATCAAGCCAACGAGGAAAAAAATTGTTTTTACTTAAAAAAACAAAAATAAAACGAAAGAAAATTACAATAAATGCTCAAAGTGACTGGATATTAATTCTTAAACATAATTGACCCCGATTTGTGACACACCAAGTTACACTCTGGAGGATATTTCGATTAATACTATGAAATGCCTGCATCACTCTTTCACGTGATTCTTCGTTAGAATTGAACCTACTCATATTTTTTACTTTTTAGTATGCCTGCAAATAAATGATCGTTTGAATCATAGTTTTAACAACAGAGTAAAAGTTGTTACAAATGAAGTTAACCAGCGGCAACCCCAGATTTAATACTTGACTTTTATTTCTGGGACATAGTAAAAAATATGGGAGTAGTTTCAATTATAACAACAATAAAAAATTACGTGAAGCAGTGGTACAGGCATTTCATAGTATTAATTGAAATATCCTGCAAAGTGTAACCAGGAATGTCATAAATCAGCGTCAATTGTGTTTAAGAATTAATATCCAGGCATTCTGAGCATTCATTATAATTTTCTTTTGTTTTTTAAGTAAAAGCAACTTTTAATTTTACAGCTTCAGCTGTATTTTTTCAAACCTATTACCTTTAATATGAAACTTTTTTCCATATTTTTTATAATTACGAAGTTATTAGAACATATAAAATAGCGACATCTTACTATCGCTTTTTGACCTAACATTGCAGTAGGATAGACAAATTGAAGCGGGATTTGCTCCTAATGAGTCCCCCTTGCAAGGCGGCCATGCTTGCTGTCAAAGCATAATGCAAGATTTTTGAAAAATTTTGTGCAAATCGTTTTTGATTGCAGTGAGAACCTCGAACAGCCTCTGGACAGCTGTTTCAGCCCTGCTTGGGGCTTCTTCAGCAGAAACGTAGCTCGACATTCCCACTGCAGACCAAAAACGACTTGCCCAATTTATTCGCAATTGCGATGTAAGAATGATGAACATATAAAATAGCGACATCTTACTATCGCTTTTTGACCTAACATTGCAGTAGGATAGACAAATTGAAGCGGGATTTGCTCCTAATGAGTCCCCCATGCAAGGCGGCCATGCTTGCTGTCAAAGCATAATGAAAGATTTTTGAAAAATTTTGTGCAAATCGTTTTTGATTGCAGTGAGAACCTCGAGCAGCCTCTGGACAGCTGTTTCAGCCCTGCTTGGGGCTTCTTCAGCAGAAACGTAGCTCGACATTCCCACTGCAGACCAAAAACGACTTGCCCAATTTATTCGCAATTGCGATGTAAGAATGATGAACATATAAAATAGCGACATCTTACTATCGCTTTTTGACCTAACATTGCAGTAGGATAGACAAATTGAAGCGGGATTTGCTCCTAATGAGTCCCCCATGCAAGGCGGCCATGCTTGCTGTCAAAGCATAATGAAAGATTTTTGAAAAATTTTGTGCAAATCGTTTTTGATTGCAGTGAGAACCTCGAGCAGCCTCTGGACAGCTGTTTCAGCCCTGCTTGGGGCTTCTTCAGCAGAAACGTAGCTCGACATTCCCACTGCAGACCAAAAACGACTTGCCCAATTTATTCGCAATTGCGATGTAAGAATGATGAACATATAAAATAGCGACATCTTACTATCGCTTTTTGACCTAACATTGCAGTAGGATAGACAAATTGAAGCGGGATTTGCTCCTAATGAGTCCCCCATGCAAGGCGGCCATGCTTGCTGTCAAAGCATAATGAAAGATTTTTGAAAAATTGGCCAAACAGACGAAAGGACTCGAAGATAAACTGGTGGTAAAAATATCGGAAGAAACAAGGAACCTGCAAGAAAATGTGGAGGAAATAATATTCCAGCAGGATAACAAAATCAAAAATCTGGAACAAATCATGGCGGGGTTGCGAGTGTTCGGGGATCAGCCACCAGTAGAAGTACTAGAAAATAATGAAACCCGAATTGTGGAAGGACCAGCAGAAAATTCGAAATTGAAAATAAAACCACCAACGTTCGATGGAAAGTCTTCTTGGCCCAACTACTTCAAACAGTTCGAAGCAGCAGCAAAGACGAACAGATGGATGGCCAGCGAAAAAGCCACTTCGTTAATTGTGGCCTTGAGAGGGGACGCTATCGATGTGCTACAGACGATGCCGCAAGAGGAACAAGAAGACTTCGACAAGCTGGTGAATAGGATGGAAATGCGTTACGGACAGGCCCATCTGACCGAGGTATACCATGCGCAGTTAAGGAATCGCTGTCAGAAATCCGGAGAAAGTCTTCAGGAATTCGAAGCAGAGGTTGCGCGTCTGGCCCAGTTGGCATATCCCACAGCTCCTGTTGAATTCCTCAAATGTTTGACGGTGCAGACCTTCATAGATGGAATCCGTGACCCAGACAACCAGCAGGCATTGAGAATGACCCATCCGAAGACATCCAAGAACGCATTGGCTTATGCCTTGGAATTTGAAGCGGCGAGACGAGTTTCAAGAGGGCATGTCAAGGTGCGAGCGGCTATGGACTTCCAAGAGGAAGAAGAGGAAGAGTCCGCCAACGCCAAGGTGGGATCTGCTAATAAGGGGCAATCCAAGGAATATGCCACCGCCGAGGATGTTCGCCGCATTGTGGAACAGGTCCTCAAGAAGAAGAAGCCGCTGGAAAGGCCAGGACGAAGGACATGTTCGCAGGCGATGTCCAAAGCCCAGACAGGATCCAAGGAAGCCACAGTTAATCTAAGCCGGGTCGGTGCAGAGGGGCAAACGTCGACCCGTATTCAAAGGCCTCCAAAGACGAAAGCCAACCAAGTAATATCCCTACGGCAGTTAACCAGCAGTATCTTCGTGGATGTTACCATTGATGACATTCCTCACACCATGTTGTTGGATACGGGTGCGACGAAGACCATCCTAAGACCCGACGTAATTAAGTCATCTGGACGCACCGAGCCGACCAAGTGGAGACTGAAAACTGCAACTGGAACATCAGCAACTGTCCACGGTGAAGTAGAGGTTATCATCACCATTGGTTCAACTCCAATAAAACACCGTGCACTGGTAGCAGACGTAGAGGACGAGGCAATTTTGGGCATGGACGTCATGTGTCCCCACGGGTTTCAATTGGACTTAAAGCGTGGCGTGATGGCGGTCAATAATGAGGAGTTGGTTCTACATCAACGAGGTAGAAAATGGATCCAAGGGAAGAACTGATGTCGTGAAACACAAAATAGAGACTGGAGAAGAAAGACCTATCCGTCAAGCTCCAAGGCGATTACCGTTGGCGAAGCGTGAGGAAGCAGAACGCATTATTCGCGAGATGGAAAAGGATAATGTGATAGAACCATCAAGCAGCCCGTGGGCGTCACCAGTAGTGCTTGTGAAGAAGAAGGATGGGTCCACCAGGTTCTGTGTAGACTACCGGTTACTCAACAATGTCACCAAGAAGGACAGCTATCCCCTGCCACGGATTGATGATACCCTGGACACCCTGGCCGGCTCAAAGATCTTCTCAACTTTGGACTTAAAGAGTGGATATTGGCAAGTGGAGCTGGCGCCCGAAGATCGAGAAAAGACGGCGTTTTCCATTGGAATGGGTCTGTGGCAATTCACTGTGATGCCATTCGGATTATGTAATGCCCCAGCGACATTCGAGAGGTTAATGGAGACGGTTCTGAAAGGTCTGTCCTGGACAACGTGCATGGTGTACCTTGATGATATAATTGTCGTGGGAAAGACGTTTGACGACCACCTAAGGAACCTGGAAGGAGTGTTCCAGCGGCTTCGCGGAGCTGGACTAAAGCTTAGCCTCAAGAAGTGTCACCTGTTCCAGAAGGAAGTGAATTACCTGGGGCACATTGTTAATGGAAATGGAATCGCTGTGGACCCTGTGAAGATTCAGGTGGTGAAAGACTGGCCAACTCCCAGAAATAAACACCAAATAAGGAATTTCCTTGGCCTGTGCACTTACTATCGGCGCTACGTTCCTGGATTTGCAGACATTGCTAAGCCGTTGACAAAACTCACTGAAGAAGGTCGTCCATTTGAATGGGACCAACAGTGTCAAATTGGCTTTGAACGACTAAAGCAGTACTTGATTAGTGCTCCTATTCTGAGTTATCCTCTCCCGGAAGGCAAATTCGTCGTGGACACAGATGCTAGCAACGTTGGGATTGGTGGCGTACTCTCCCAGATACAAGAGGGGCAAGAGAAGGTGATCGGCTACTTCAGTAAAGTCCTATCAAAGCCGGAACGAAACTATTGCGTCACAAGAAGGGAATTGCTAGCCGTCGTAAAAACGATAGAACACTTCTAAAAGTACTTGTATGGTAGACGCTTCCTGCTGAGGACCGACCACGCCGCTCTAAAATGGCTTCTCCGTTTCAAGAACCCAGAAGGGCAAGTTGCACGATGGATCGAACGACTTCAGGAGTACGATTTTGAAATTCAGCATCGGGCAGGAACTAGCCATCGAAATGCCGATGCTTTGTCGAGAAGACCCTGTGCCGAAGACTGTAAGCACTGTAGTCGTTTGGACGAGAAAGTAGCCACGACTGCGAGGACAGCCATAGTTGACGACAAATGGCAAGACGAAGAACTGCGAAGAGACCAGAAGAACGACCCGGATTTGAAATTAGTGCTAGAATGGAAAAGCAGGGACGCGAGGCCTACCTGGGAAGAGGTAGCACCATGTGCACCGTCCGTAAAATCATACTGGGCGCAGTGGGACTCCATAGTATTGGATCGTGGTCTTCTGAGACGAAGCATAGAGAATCAGGAAGGCATGGAACAGAAGACACAGTTACTGATCCCCAAGAATAGGGTGCCAGAAGTTCTGAGGGAACTTAACGATGGAACTTCCGGAGGGCATCTGGGAGTTAAGAAGACTATGGAGAAGGTGCGCGAAAGATTTTACTGGGTGAACTGCAAGGAAGACCTGAAGGATTGGTGCAGAAAGTGTGCAGTCTGCGCAGCCAGTAACGGTCCCCACAGGCGGGGTAAGGCTCCCATGAGACAGTACAACGTTGGAAGTCCTTTTGAGAGAGTTGCCATCGATGTAGCCGGCCCGTTTCCAGAAACGAACGGTGGAAACAAGTACATCGTAGTGGTAATGGACTACTTTAGCAAGTGGGTTGAAGCTTACGCCCTACCTAACCAAGAGGCAGTCACTATTGCGGAAGTCCTTGTCAGGGAATGGATCAGTCGGTATGGTGCACCTATGGAACTGCATTCAGACCAAGGAAGGAACTTTGAATCGGCCTTGTTCAAGAACGTGTGTACTCTGCTCGGCGTACGAAAAACTAGAACAACTGCACTCCACCCACAGTCGGACGGAATGGTGGAAAGGTTCAATAGAACCATCAACCGACATTTGTCCAAGGTCGTTTCCGATCATCAGAGGGACTGGGACACGTACATCCCCCTGTTTCTAATGGCATACCGCTCATCTGTTCATGAGACAACAGGGGAGACTCCCGCGAAAGTGGTATTCGGGCGAGAACCGAGACTGCCCTGCGACCTGAAGTTTGGTGTGAAGCCTGGCGAAGTCTCTGCCGACGAAGATTACGTGAGCAAATTACGCAGGAAAATGGATGACATCCACAACCAAGTGCGTCACAATATACAGACGGCCAGCGATCGGATGAAGGAGCACTATGACATCAACGCTCAACACGGGGGATACCAACCTGGAGCACTGGTCTGGCTTTATAACCCCCAAAGACGTCGAGGCCTCTCCCCAAAATTGCAGACCTCTTGGGAAGGTCCTTACAAAGTGATGAAACGGATCAACGACGTCGTTTACCGCATCAAGAAGGTCCCCCATGGCAAACCCAAAGTAATCCACTTCAACCGGATAGCCCCTTACCATGGAGAAGCAGATGAAGGGACAGTACAAAGGGCGCAAGTTTCCGAAGTGAACTTCGAAACCTTCATGTCTCATCACGCCGAAGGAAGCAAGGCACGGTTTGGAGTGACCACGGAGAAGCAACAAGATCTCTTTAAAGTGCCACTGGAGTACAGTCTGGCCCACTGCGTAGCAGAAGACCTGAAAATGTCCAAAGGAATCGCTCAGGTGTTTAGGAAGAAATTTGGCCAAATCGAGGAGCTACGAAGACAGCATCCCGTGGTAGGCAAGAGCTTGCAGATCATTGATTCGACGGCAGATCGGAGGCGCCACGTGCATTATTTAGTCACTAAAAGACATCAAGCGGTAAACCTGACTATCAAAGTATGTGGAGAGCCCTATATAGCCTGAGGAGATAGCTAATAGAGAACCATCAGATGAAGTTAGCCATCCCAAAATTGGGCTGCGGATTGGACGGACTAGACTGGAGAGTAATTCGAAGCATGCTGGAAGTCATCTTCCACAGAACGGGAATTGAAGTCCTAGTCTGCAGCCACCACCCACAGGCAACAGTCAGCAACAGCAAAACCGTAGACTGTTACTTTTTCCAGACGGGAAGTTGCAAGAATGGGCCAGCATGTAGATTCCGACACCCTCCTTCAAGACTATCACCAGGAACATTTCGAGACGAAACGTTTTTAAGAAGGGGGCAGTGTGGCGCGCCACCCGGCTTAGCTCAAGGCGTCAAGAAGTCGGTTCGCTGTTATGCGTCATCGGCCGTCACGCCACCGGGGCCTACATCGAACAGACTAGACTTCTCCAGCGTGGAGGATTCCAGACGGCAGCAAATGATATAAAATCGCCCGGAGTTGACTCACCAGTCAGTCGAATTCGAACAGCAACCGTCGAAGTTAGATTTTAGTGTGAAAATAAATTGTTACAAATAAATTAGTTTTTAAGCTTTATTAAATTACGGTTAAGTTTTTATCGAGTGTTTTATTCGTTTAAATAAATAAACTTTAAACCCTAGAAACGTAACAATATGTTCCAATAGGTTTTTACAAAATGTGTCGCTTGCTTTGATAAAATTGGAAAACTTTTGATTTTTTAGTTTTACGAAACAGTACATGGGCGTTTGGTATTTAGTACTTACAAGTGATTAGTTTCACTTATATCCATAAGAATTCTTTAAACGAATAAAATTTGCTCTTGGGTTCAGGGCACAAGAAAATTTGAGACAATTTTTCGCATGGCGTTTTTGTCATAACAATTTGGAATCATTTAATTTCTTGATAACATAATTCTAGTAGTAACTCCAATCTGGCATAAGCGGACAGAAACTTTTATTTTGGGCCAGTCTGTAAAACTTTAAGTGACAACAAACTGCCTTTTAAATAATTACGTATCTCTTCCAAATTAAAAGATTTATTTAACTTAAAATGAATACCAGATATAGACATTTACATATTATCGACAGAATAACTATGTTTCAGCTTTAAATCTTTTAAATTTTCGAGTACATGTTTTTTCGTCTCTGTAATAATTTTTAAATTTTCGCGGTAAAACTGCAAAAATTCTAAAAACCGACAATACACGATCACTGACATGATGAATCTGCATTTAGCTCCATCCTGTAGCCCGCTTTGAGCATAGTTCCCCCTTCACTGCTGCCCCATCAGAGATGGTTACATAATCACCAACCGGCCCCTTAATCTATATGATACATACTGACAATGTTCATATTTGCTTAGATCAGTGACAATAAACATTATTATTATTAATAACAACAACCTTAAGCCTTCGATCAATTTTTGTTGCAAATCGTTTTTCCGTTTTGGTTTGCAGCGGAACTCCCGAGCTGCGCTTCTGCTGATGGATCTCTAAATAGGGCTGAAACAGTTGTAGAGAAGCTGCTCGAGGGATCCGCTGCATTCAAAAAACGATTTGCAACATTTTTTTTACTTTATACTTTGACGCAGGCATGACCGCCTTGTATGGGATGACTTATTTAATAGCAAACTGGCTTCAATTTGTCAACCCTAATGCAATGTTAGGACAAAAACCGATCATAGAATGTCGCTGTTTAAGCAATTCCTTAAAGCTTTGGTAAAATTTATTAGTTCGCCTTTTAATCAATACCACTGTGAGAAAGAATAATTACAGAAAACTATTTTTGTCTACTGTTTTTTTTTTTTTTTTTGCTTTCAACTGTAGTTTATTTGACACCAGTACAAAACGAAATGGAGCTGGTCGTAATGTTGAAGCCGCTGGCGAAATACGAGCGAATTTTTGAACGCACAAGAACAATAATTGTTACATCGTTTTCAGATATGTGTGCAAGTAATCTGAAATGCACTAAAAAAAATATTTATTTAATTATTTCTTTTTAGAACGTTAATTTTTTACGTTTCTGCAATATCAAATAGCTTTTACAGTTTATGGTTCGCGATTCAAACATTCTCTCTGAATCACTGTTTCACGGTGTCGTAGACAATAAACTTCTTAAAACCCATCGTCCGAACAATGTCGATCACCTTGATTCCTATTTTGTGTAATTGTGAGTCGTATATTTTTATGCTAACAGCTTCTTTAAGTTTCTGCAATATTGTCATTTTTACAATGTTAAAAAATAATTATTAATTTTGTGACCCTAAGTTATATAACAAAATAGTCTTATTTCGGCCTCCTTTATTTGCCCTAGAAATTTATCAAACAAATTTGTCAACACCCTTTTATAAAGTTTGCCCGGATTTCATAGGGACAACATGGGTAACTTTGGTATTTGAAGAGATAGAGAGATGGTTAAATTTGCAAAACGTGCGGGTTCGAGAGCTTATTAAGAATCCATTTTCAAATATTACTTATCATGACTAACTTTGTTAAAATTTTACTAAAAATCTCCAAATTTTTTTATTTGTCGTAACTTTTTTGTTACTTGAGATATTGACATGCGATTTGAACTAATTTGCATGCTAATTTAAGTGCTTTTATATAAAACAAATTTCACTTTTGCAAATTTTCAGTAATCTAACCTAACCTAAAAATTTTAAATTGGTACCGCCCAATTTTTTGGCCCTTTTAAGAGAAAACTTTTCTCTGAATTCAATGATGTACACCTGATAAGGAAACTTATTTAAAACTTTCAAACATTGGGCTTAGTCTTTTTTACGAACCGAAATCACTAGTGCCATGCTCACAAAACTTTGTTTCTTGTTTATCAAATAATTTGTGAAATTATGTTTCGAAACAAAAAGCACGCTCATCATACGTTCCTATCAATAGTGTGAGTGTTATTACTTACTTCAACTTATAATGGAAAAATTTGAAAACTATGATAAATTTTATCGGGATCATCCTTATCGAGGCTGTTGGAAGTAAATCGCGTTTTTGTTAACGTTGGTAATAAGGATTACAGAACTCTAAGTATGACTCGATTCGCTTGGTCGGGACTATACATATACCAAGTGCTACAAGAACGTAGAACTTACTGAAATATACGAAGCCCAATATCTAGAAAAGGCTACAGATAAGGCTGCAGTCCCACTACTCGTTCGTGGACAATCGTGTTCAAGCGATTAAAATTTTAACTAATGAAATTCTATCTTTTTGGCACAACATACCCCAGCTGACGTGATATTGGTTTAAAATTTTAATTGCTTGCACACAATTGATTGCGATTGGTTAGGGACAGCAGGGTAACTTGATAAACAGTTTTTGTGATCATGGCAATAGCGTCCAGTTTTTCAAAATTTTGAAGAAGTTTTTATATCATGTAATACATCATTGCGTTCAGAAAAAAATTCTCTCTTAAAATGGCAAAAAAAATTTAGGCAATACCAATTTAAAATTTTGAGGTTAGGTTAGATTACTGAAAATTTGCAAAACTGAAATTAGCTTTATTAAGTGCAGCTAAAAGTACTTAAATTACCCTACAAATTGGTTCAAACTGCATATCAATATCTTAAGTAACAAAAAACTTACGGCAAATAAAAGAAGTAAGCAGATTTTGCTTTTTGTAAAATTTTAACAAAGTTGGCCATGACAAGTAATATTTGAAACTGGATCCTTAATGAGCTCTCAAAGCTGCACTTTTTTGGCTAATTTAACCGTCTCTCTATCTCTTCCAATACAAAAGTTACCCATGTTGTCCCTACGAAATCCGGACACGCTGTGCATATATATATATAGAGGTTGTTATCATACATATTGCTATATTATTTAGGTTTAATTTTGATTATGTTAAATAAGTTTTAATTACATTTTTGGGATGTATTATTATGATTTCGTGTATCAAGGGAGAATTGTTATTCTAAGGTATTTCGCCTCAAATAATGCTTACACTAAAACAAATTTTGTTCCATGAATTAAATGATATGGGTTACGACAAAACACATTGAACCGCAACCTAAAGTCAGTCTTGAAGCTTCTACGATGTAACAAAGGACCGCAGGACTTAGCTGATATGAAGGCATCTCTTAAACCTAGCAAAAGGTGAACATCGTAAGACAAAATGGTCATCTTCGGCCAAGAAGTCTTCAAGCATCACGACAACAAGAAACATATTCGCGATAACAAAAGAAAATATGTACGGAGATTATTGTTTGATATCTGTAAAGAAAGTTTATTTAGGAAGCAACAGTAATAAGGAAGTAGTTTTTTTGTGAAAAGCAATAAAACGCATTTAGCAAGAAAGTTTTTACTAGAAATTGGAAATGACGCGCTGTAAGAGGTAGAGAGATAGGTGTTTTTCTTCTTTGATCTATATAAAGGGGATGGAGCGATTCTCGAGGAAGTCACAAAATATCCAGCAAACATTTGCGCCGGGCGTTTTCGAAAATGTCAATTAAAAACGGTAGTATAGTGTCGAGGTTATCATTGAATTAAATTTATGAACGAGTACGTGCTTGTATATTAATAATAAAGTGCAGATGGGACAAAAGCCGTAAGATGAACAAAAATATTAACATAACATAACGTCGATAACTATTTAAATCACTTATCAATTTTAATAAAGGATTGTTCAAATAAATTCAACGTTAAATGTCACGAAGAGTAATAAACATTTAAAAGAAAGTTAGCGTATTAGTATTGCAAAAATAAATATCAGACAATTAATAACTCCATTGCAGGAACTTAGTTTGTTATAACCCGTTTAAAATAAAGAAATAAATTTCATTTATTGTTTGCAAAATAAAAAAATTCTTAAATAAACCCATAGAAAAAAATAATAATTTATCTTGAATTTCATTCAAAATTATAATTTAGCTTTTATTTATAACAATTAGAAAAGAACCTAAAAGATTGTTATAAACAACAAACAAAAAGGTCACGACCCTGGACCTATAAGAGTTTCATGTTAACAATAATTTATATGCATTATTATAAACAAAAATTGTTGTACGAAAAATAACAATAACGTAGCAATATGTCATTAATTAAAACAGTGAATTTCTAATTGTACAAAGGATGTATTCTCCAAATTTCAAAGGTAATAAAGGGTTGTAGTTTAAATACAAAAAACGACCGAGCGCAAGGGTGCAGTCCCATCTGTTTTAAAACCCCTGGTGGTTTGGGCAATTAAGTAGGTCCTATTCATCAACAGGGTATACGAATTGATGGTTTATTTACGTTAATATCGTTATACTTACAGAAATTCAAGCCAAGATTAAATCCGTTGCGATCAGATGCAAAAATATGTTTTATAAAATTATTAGTTCAATTTGTCAATTGAATAAGCCCGCTGCTACAACAGCTTTTCGTCTCACTTTGCTACATGTCCATTAATTTGTATAAACACCATGCTTTTGTTCGTGTAAGAAATATTATTTTTACTCAAATGTTTTAATATCCGAACGTGCGAGGCGATGCTGCGATATCGAAAACTGTTTATTAAAACAAACAAAATTATAACCTTTCGATGACTAACCGACGGCTAAGAAAGAAATACGAGATCAGCGGTAATACATTAATGCGGCCTAAACAAAATAAGCAAAGGACCGAAAGCTGAAATTATTCGAAACGCATTATAAAGTCGTCTATTGGCTTGTGTGTGTTGTGTCAGAGTGTTGTGATAGTGCTTAATTTCTGCAGGCCAAAGTAAAGGTGAGTTTTCTCACAGAGCATTCTTGTTATTCTTGGTATTAATATTATTTTTGTTATTCTTGCTATTTTAGTAAATGGCAGATCTGAAGCATGCTTTAGTTGAGCTTGATTTTGAATTAGAAAATAAGCTAGCCGGAAAGCGGCGTGACGTGGGGGATTCGCACGGCGGAGTTGACCGCAGGCGCTAGACGACCTGGGGGTTGTAGAAATATAACCGCAGGCGCTAGTGACCTGGGGGTTGTCAAAATAAGGGCACGGGGGAGCTGTTGGACGGTTTCGCATGCACCTTCTCCGTTCGCGGGGGATCCGCGCGCACGAGCGCACCTGCATACCATGGACATAGCAATTTTCGGGTGAACCTAACTTATTTGTTTAGCTGATTTTGGGAAAACCAATAGTGCTAGATTGAGCATTAAATAACGTAACCTGATATTTGCAATAATCGTGGATGACCAGAATGTTCAGGTTGCTTTTCTTTTACAGGTAAAATCCCGTCTAATCAAACCACGGAATAGGAACACCTCGCCGACGACGTCGCCCCTCCGTTCGACTGTAAATAATCCTCATTAAATTCTATCAATATTTGATAGAAAAAAAAATAATAATAATAAATAAATAAGTAAAAAGCGGAATTCTACAATTTACTCGGCATCATTGGTTGAATTTGCTAAAATTTTCAAAAGATAGGTTATATTCGTAATCTTTCCGAAACGACAATGTACCGAAATAAGAAACGACTCCGAAAAATTGAATCATATTTCAATAAACGATACCTAAAACACGAGGTTGTCCGCACATGTCGTCATCAACGTCTTGTTTTCTTTTCGGAATATTTATCGTAGTCAGAGCGGGCGATATCTCCCTATTCTTATCTTCACGAAGTATTTATTACATACTGCATACATTCGATTATTTCTTTTCAGTTCCGTAAACTAATTAAGTTTATTTATCAATAATACTAATTTCACAACTACTGCAATCGGTTTAATGTTGGATGAAATAAATGCACAATAGTCAACGCTCAAATTGTTTTTTCTTGGAAAGGACAGTCATGACCTACCCTACAACCGGGATTTATGAGTTTATTTATTCGTGAATTGGAGATAAGACTGTATACGTAGCTTAGCTAGAAGGTTTAAATCCAAATCAGCGCCTAAATTTTGATCAAAATGAAAAAAATATTTTTATCGAGAGTATTATGAAAGTTTTCCCTATAGTTAGTACAGAGTACAGTTTGTGATTTTAATTAATGACACAAGTTTAGTGACAGCCTGTATATAACCGTATCAGCAATTTCATATTAGAAAATTTAGTAAAAATGAAAGAAAATCGAACACGTTCTCTTAATACAACTTTTAATGCAAGACTGATTCTTTGTTTTACAAACTCAGGACGCCAATAGTGGAGTCATCTTATTTTAAAACAAACAAAGCACAACGATAGGTCCGGTCTCGCAGATTATCAACGCATTCCGCTGACACTGCAACCCAAGCTTTTCGTCAACACAGTGAAGATGTGGGAATTTCGTAATAAAGAACTTTAAAATGTTTTAATTTGTTTTATTAGATTATTAAAATTACAGATAATTTGAATTATGTTGACCAAACTATTTTAAAAGCTAATTAGCGAAATAAATAGTTTGACGTAAACAAACATTTTTTAAACACATTAGGAACGCTTGGATATTTTTATAAAATTGCAGATAATTTTAGTGATGCCGACTAAACTGTTTTCGAAGCTTAAGATTGTCACTAGGTTAAAGGTTAAATTTTAATGATCTTTGCTAGGTTAAAGGTTAAACTTATTTTATGTTAATATTTTTATACTTAAAATTACAGATAATTTTAGTGATATTGATTAAACTATTCGAAGGTAATCAGCGAAAATAAATACCATGATTTTCATTAAAATTACATAAAAAAAAAATAATGTAAAGATAAAGCTAAATTACTTTATACAGGCTGATTCATAATAAATGTCCGACCCGTTAGGGGTGGATTTACTTAGGGTATGCAAGTCCAAAATTGCAAGAAAAAATTTATCGGAGACATTTCGAAAATCAACGTCTTTTGTGCTTCAAATGGAAACCGTTTGAGTAGCACCAATAACTGTTAGAATGTGATGCGTAATGTGTTTTAAAATCGGCTTGACTAACTGTTTGTGTTTTAGAAACTGTGTCACAGTATCAACAAAAAGTCACAAATATTCTATATGACCTTCTTGTTATGCGCCTATTCATGTGATTGATAAATAGGCCATTACACCAATACCAATACACAATGCTCTTACGGCTGGCTTATTCGATCAAATTTAACTTATTATTTATTTAATCAAACTGTAGTTATCATGCACGTTTTGACTCGCGTACTTAAGCGCAAGGTTTTTCTTCTTTGTACGAGCAGGTCTGCGTGCAAAGAATTCTACGACCCAAGAACCTTCAAAAGTTCTGTGTGAGCTGTGTTAATGGAGTCTTCATCAACTGATTTTTTTTATTTGTAATGTTTGATTAAATATTAAAAAAGTGTTGCACAGCGTAATTTGATAAACGCGTAAAGTCATCATTGATTTCGTCTAGAGCGGTTTTATAATTTTCGAAAGGAAACGAATGATAAATTTGCGTGCCGACAGCATACATATGCACTTTTGAGACCTTAATACATTTTGGCATATTCAATAGTGTAAATTGAAAATAAAAGCGGACCTAAAATTGAGCTTTTCGGAACACCTTTGTTAATAAATCTCCAGTCAGAAGTAGAATTCGAAATCTTGACACACTGCAAACTATTGGTGATATAACTTTCTAAAAGAAGCTGTCGGACAATCCAATATATCGAAGTATAGCTGATAGTGTCACGGCTAATATTGCCGTGAACGTGCCCCAGAGGCCACTTGTTGGTGAGTATCTGGAATAATGAAGGAGGGGTACCAGGTAAGCGGGATGTGAGAGACACAGTGACTAGTGGAAGGTGCTGCCTGGTACACCTCCTCTTTTGGGGGACAATTAACTACTTATATAACCGAAGACGGGAGTAATTTTTGGATCCCCCATAGAGAACTGCCGGTAAGTACCCTTTTCATTGTCACAGGTACCTCGAGCTAGCGCGACGACCCCCCAAGGAGAGGGCTACGACCCCCCAAATTTCGAACCCTCGGTGGGGTACGTAACAATATTATCAAAAGCTTTATTAAAGTCTATCAGAGTTAATGCTGTAATTTTATTTTGGTCTCTTGCAGTTATGACATCATCTGTAATATTTAGTAAAACTGTAATATTTAGTAAAGCTATAGTGCAACTATGTCCACTGCGGAAACCAGACTGCATAGTTGGAAGTATATTATGTTCGTCTAGATATTTCCTTAACTGAAAGTTCATAATTTTTTCAAGAATTTTAGCACAAACCGGCAGTATACTTATTGGACGAAGGTCTTTAAATACCGACATATTATGTGATTTAGCTATTGGTACCAGCCTTTTTTCAATGAGTCGGAAAAATACATTTTATTAGGCACGAATAATGTAAGTTAAATAAGGTAAGGTAATTGGACAACATAGTTTAATTTATTTAATATTAATTCCATCATAACCAGCAGCCTTTGTTTTTATATTTTGAAGAAATTTCGTAACTGTATCAATATTTACAGTGTGAAATGTAAAACTAGAGTAATTGTCGAGTAATTTATTATTATTGTAAAACTGTAATAACTCAATAAAAAATTATTGATATCATTAGGCAACTGCATGTTGTTGTGGATAACTGTGTTAATTAATAAACACTTGCGAATTAAAACTGATGATTTATTGATATGTACTACACTAAGATATATGACAAATATGATCGACTGCTTGTTATAACGGAGGCTAGACTACGACTGATTATGAATAGCTTGAGTAATACCAAAGGGTTAAACATTTAAGTGAGGGACGGTTTCTCAGATGGCGGAGGAGTCTGAAATTGGATTCCCAACACTCCCCCTCAATTTTGGCATTCTTCACTGGTCCAGTCTTCACTGGTCCAGTCCCATTCCTCGAAGACACGAGTGATGTTTGGGACCTGGCAATGCCTTTGTCAGGACGTCTGCGATCATACTCTCTGTGGGGAAATAATCAAGTTTAATTAGATGAGATGATACAGCTTGCCGTATAAAGTGGTGTTTGATGTCGATGTGTTTGGATCGACTGTGGAACACGGGATTTCGACCCAATTTAACAGCACTTTCATTGTCGTTATATAGGGTGACATCGGCAAAATTTGGAAAACCCAGTTCCTTCAGGAATTCTCTTAGGTAGATGGGTTCCTTAGTTGCATCTGTCAGGCTTATGTATTCAGCTTCGGTAGATGACAGTGCGACGGTGCGTTGTTTTCTGCTCTCCCAGGAAATCGCTGCACCCCCCAAGATGAAGGTGAATCCGGTGTAGGAACGCCTGTTTGTAGGACAACTTCCACAATCGGCGTCCACGAACCCAGTTAACGCCGCTTCGGTTTTTTCGAAAAACAAGAGCAAAACCCATAGTTCCACGAAGGTATCTTAATACCCTCTTCGCTGCAGCCCAGTGATACTTCCTAAAGTAGTTGAAGTGCTAACTCAAGGAGCTTACTGCATGGGAAATGTCTGGGCGAGTGCCGACTGACAGATTCATCAGTGCTCCAATCAATTCTCGATATGGGTGTTGGTTGCTTCCATCATCCCGTTTCTCGTTGGACTTATCGAGTAGATTGTGTCCAGTGGCTAGAGGTGTAACGACTGGCTTGCACTCTCGCATCCCAAATCTGGTCAATATCTCTTGAATATATCCGCGTTGCGTCAGGCGAATCTCATTGATGGCTTGAGATATCTCTATGCCTAAGCAATACTTGGCTTCTCCCAGATCCTTGATGATGAAGCAATCCCCCAACGCGTTTTTTATCAGGTCGATCACCTTTTCGTCCGATGAAGCTATGAGAATGTCGTCGACGTAGATTAGGACGTAGACCTTCTTTTGCTCATCTAGATACACGCATGGGTCGGTATTTGTTGGTTGTAGGCCAATCGTTCGAGGAGTATTATCTAATTTTGTGTGCCATTGCCTTCCGGCCTGCTTCAACCCATAAATGGCCTTTTTGAGTCTGCATACTTGGTCTCTACGTTTCAGCTTTTCCAACATACGTTGAGCTTTTCGCCCTGTTTCATTGCCGCTTTCGGAATGGGTCATTTTTCGAAGCATTTTCTCTAGGAGCTCCGGTTTTTCCATGTGTATATTTGTATCTATGGGGCCATTTAAATAAGCAGTAGTCACGTCGATCTGTTGGATCTTCATCCCGCCTTCAACAGCTAAGGCAACGAGTGTTCGTAGGGAATTCAGTCTCGCTACGGGAGCGTAGGTATCTTGGAAGTCGATTCCGGGACGTTGAGAGAAACCTCTGGCCACGATTCTAGCCTTTTTCCTGTCCAGATTCCCATCGGCTTTGTACTTGTTGCGCAGGACCGTGCGACACCCTATGACCTCAGTATTTGATCTTGGTACAAGTTCCCAGGTGTCGTTGTCTATGTGACTCTTCATCTCTAAGTAGATGGCCTGTTTCCATTCTTCAGCTTCGGCTCCCTCAATCGCTTGGGCGAGTGGGATTTCGGAGGCGATCAATGAAGATTGGATAACTTGACATTCGTCGTTTTCATCTTTAGAGATTTTCCCTTCCTTAATTAGGGGGTTGTCTTCGTTCGCTTGAACTTCTTTCTCAGCTGTGTGCTCTTCTGACTCGTCGATAATTTCTCGACTCGATCCGGGTTCGCTACGATGTTTTGACTGGTATTTCTTGGCTGGACGGCCGCGTTTTCCGGTCAAGATCTTTGATGGACGACCAGGACCTCTCTTGGATGCAGTTTGAATCGGTGGACTTTGGTTATTGGCCTCGTCCTCGCCATGAGGAATTATGTCGATGTTCGCTCGGCGATGACCATGTTCCTGTTCTATTTCGGATACGATGCTGGGGCCGATTTCGGTCTCGGATATCCGCTGTGACCGGTCATGGTCACTGGTGCATTCTGGAAAGAACTTCACGTTTCTGGCAACGTGTATTTTCTTGGCGTTCGGAATCCAGAAGCGATATCCTTTGGAGGTGGTGGAATATCCGACAAAGATTCCTTCCAACGTCCTTGTGTCGAACTTTCCCTTATCCGGAGATTTGTCCAGGAGTAGAGCTTTGCATCCAAATATTCTGAGGTGACCAATATAAGGTTTCTGTTCGGTCCATTCCTCAAATGGTGTCTTCATTCCCAAAGATCTTGTTATACAGCGATTACGGATATAATTCGCGGTAGCGACGGCTTCTGCCCAGAATGACGGTGGTAGCCCGGATTGCAGGAGCAAACATCTCGCAGCTTCTACGAGTGTACGGTTTTTCCGCTCGGCTATTCCATTTTGTTTGGGGGTATGAGCGATGGTCAGACGTCGCCGGATGCCCTCATCCTTCAGCAGTTCGTCTATTCTGGTGTTGCAAAATTCACCACCGTTGTCCGTTTGAATGGCTTTGATATTCCGACCGGTCTGTTTTTCTGCTATTTTCTTATATTCCAGAATTTTTTCTGGAGCCTTACCTTTGTTCCTCATGAAGAAGACTTCACAGTATCTGCTTTGTCGTCGGTGACAGTCAAAAAATATCGCGCTCCTCCTATGGATTGTGTGCGCATTGGTCCGTATACATCCATATGAATTATATTCAAAATCTCGGGAGATCGCCACTCTCGTGCCCGAAATGGAGAGCTGGTTAGTTTTCCCATTGCGCACGTTTTGCACGGTGATAAATTCTGTTCCGATCCGAGTTTTAGGCCGATTACTGTCCCGTTGTTGGCCATGGATACCAGGTCTTTTTGATTGAGATGTCCCAACCTTTCGTGCCAAATGTCGATCGACGGTCGCTGATTTTTGATTGCAGTGAACGCCGTATGAGATTTCTCCCTCAGGTAGAACAAATCGCCTACACGATCTGCGATCATTTTGGTTCTTCCTTCGTAATCTTGTATGATGGCGCGATCTTTGCTGAAAATTACCTGGTGATTTCTGTTGACAATCTTGGCCACGGAGAGGAGATTTGTTTTCAGATCTGGAACATACAAAGCCTCTTCTAATCGAATATTCTTCATACCATTTTCCACAGGTGCCTTGATCCTTATGTCTCCTTTGGCCTTGATTCGAGTGGAGTTGCCGTCTGCGAGTTTTAATTCGCTGTCGATGCTCCTGGAATTGATGAATAATCGTTCGTCGTTGCACAAGTAGGATGTGCAACCGCTCTCCAGGCACCATCGACTCCTGTCACCGTCCGTGAGATAGCTCGTTTCGACGTCGACGTGTTCATTCACGAAGAAAGCGTCTTCAGCGTTATTCGCTTGATGCTGCGCTTCCCGTTTTCTTTTGGAAAAGCACTCAGAAGCTTTGTGCCCGGGTTTCTTGCAGTAATTGCATTTATAATTTTTGCGTAGTGTCGTTTTTGATGAGTCAGGTCTCGGACCGCGTTGTTTAATGAATAATGCATCTTGGTGATTGGTATTTGACGATTGATTGTGAGTTTCACTGGCTTCAATTATTTTTAATTTTAACTGCTTCAGTTCCGGTAAGTTGTCGCGAGATTCAATAGCGCATTTGAATACCTGAAAACTACCGGGAAGGCTTTCGAGAAACATGAGCGTTAGCAGTTTCTCGTTAATATCTACGGTCATCGCTGCAACCTTGTCTACGGTTTCGAAGAATTGATCCATGTGCTCTCGCGCGTCGCCACCTTCTGGCATCTTCTTTAGCAATAATTGTTTTAAAAGCGTTGCCATGCGAGCGGGTCCTTTCGGAGAATAGGTAGCTTCTAATCTTTCCCATAGCTCTTTAGAAGTTGCACAACCGTGTGTATGCTTTAATTCAGATGCACTTATTGATAACAGTATGTCCGACTTTGCTTTTCTGTCTTCTTTCAACCACTTTTGTAATGCAACTTCGGCGATAGGTTTCGGAATTTCTCCGGAAACGTATCCCCACATGTCATTCTTGACCAGTAGCGCTTTGGCGTGTATTTTCCACGTGTCGTAATTTGTTTTTGTTAACGTTTCTAATCTAGTTGAATTAATTTTATTAATTTGAGCCATTTTTTTTGTTCGATATGAATGACGAGGAAATCGCCTGGAATGATTTGTTTTCGATATTATTTCTTCGAAAACGGCCGAGAATACTTTGTCCGCGCCTCTTTCACTGTCTGTAAAATTTTCTTGGAAGTGTACGTACCTTTTTCAATTGTTCGTGCCTAAGCGTGTCGGTTAAGACTCACTTGCACTGAGTTTTTATCTTTTCACAATTATTAATTCGTATTAATCGCGTCGCGTGGGCTCATAACCTGTTGTGGATAACTGTGTTAATTAATAAACACTGCTGATTTATTGATATGTACTACACTAAGATATATGACAAATATGATCGACTGCTTGTTATAACGGAGGCTAGACTACGACTGATTATGAATAGCATTAGTAATACCAAAGGGTTAAACATATAAGTGAGGGACGGTTTCCCAGATGGCGGAGGATGTCTGAAATTGGATTCCCAACACATGTCTTCAGGAATAATATTAAATTTCCTAGCTTTAATATCTAAAGAGTGCAGTTCATTCCATAAAATTTTTAAATTTTTATTTTGAAATATGTAGTTAAAATAAGCACGTTTCTCATTTTGGGCGGATAAATAGATTATATTTCGAATCGATTTGTAGTACTCCCAATAAGCAGATAGATTGGACTTTTTAAATCTGGAATAAGCTTTATCTCTTAATTTCATTAATAACTTTAAATTATCGGTTAACCAAGGATATTTCTTTTTTGTAATTTTAATCGTTCTTAGCGATGCATGTTGATCTATAAGATTTAAAATATTGGTATTGAGAAAATTTATCTGCTCATCTATATTATTTATGAACATATAAAATAGCGACATCTTACTATCGCTTTTTGACCTAACATTGCAGTAGGATAGACAAATTGAAGCGGGATTTGCTCCTAATGAGTCCCCCATGCAAGGCGGTCATGCTTGCTGTCAAAGCATAATGAAAGATTTTAGAGAAATTTTGGGCAAGTCGTTTTTGGTCTGCAGTGGGAATGTCGAGCTACGTTTCTGCTGAAGAAGCCCCAAACAGGGCTGAAACAGCTGTCCAGAGGCTGCTCGAGGTTCTCACTGCAATCAAAAACGATTTGCACAAAATTTCTCTAATATATTATTTATATGGAATATAATCTCGTGAAGATGACCAGAGTTTCATTCTATCCACCGCTACAATATTAGCATACCGATTTTGTTTACGGACCGACCCCGGCTTCTCTACAACTCGGTAACGATCATTAGGAAGCACTTCTTTAACTGCATTGACCCTTCATACTTAGGCAACAGCTTCCGACTTGTTCCTTCGCTGAGTGTTACTTTACGTATCACCACGAGTTCATTGACTCTATATTTACGGGGTGCTTTCCATTTAGCATCATATGTTCGTTTCTAGAATTCTTGGGCGCGCTTCATTTTTGCATGAGCTTCGGCCCGGGTAGTTTTTAAATCTGTCATCGCTTCGTGTAATTGAATTTTTGCAAGAAGTGCGGCTTCACTCGGGGGACGTGGCTTGTACCCCATCAACATATTATTTATTGCGAACTTCACTTCCAGAACATGTTGGTCCCACGAATCTTATGCTCCGTTTTCTCGCAAACTATCCACAATCGTCCTGTTTTAGCGTTCTACCTGGCCGTTTGCTCGGGGTGTCGCGACGGCGTTCATCACATGTTTAACACCGTGCTCTTTATAAAATTTTTGAAATTGTTTCGACGTGAATGCCGTCCCACGATCGCTTATAATTCGCGTCGGAGTGCCGTAAACGTTAAATAGGCATTTTACAAATTTGGTTACATATTTTGTTTTTGTTGAACGAACTGCACTCAAAAATAAATATTTGGTAAAAACGTCGACAATTACAATCAAATACTTAACTGTTCTTCCTTGCCGTTTTTTCGAACGGTCCTAAATGTTCGATATGGATCGTGTGAAATGGGAGGGGAATTTTTTCTATTGGATTCAGAAAGCCCGTTTTTTTCCCAGATGGCGACTTACTATACAGACATGGTACATAGCATGAAACATACATTTCTACGTATTTGCGCATATTTGGGAACCAGTAGTCTTCACATAGCTTTCGTAATGTCTTTTCGACCGAAAAATGCCCCATTGCATCGTGAGTGCTATGTAGAACATTGCGACGCATTCCTTTTGGAACGACCCATTGCACGTCGTTAACAGTAATTCTGTAGGCACGTCCATTTCGCAAGGCGTAACGTTTATAAACTCCATGTTCGTACTGGTTTTCGGGTGGTTTTGACAAAACTTGACATACCTCGCGCAATTTAACTTCGGTCAATTGGACAGACAGAACCCAATCGGTCTGTACTATACGCATTACTTCGAGCGTTTTTGCATCATCTACACAAGGATTACGACTAGTGCATCCACGTGTCTCATTTTTTTATCGGCTCTATACTATATATAAAATTGTACTCTTGTAATGTCAACCACGACCGAGCTATTCGCGGCACAAGCTCTTTTTTTGTTGCAGACTGTTTTATAGCGTTTCTATCGGTTATCACCTTGAAACTGATACCTATTAAGTATACCCGAAATTTCTTCAAACTTTCGACGACGACTAAAGTTTCTAGCTCGTAAGAAAGGTATTTCGATTCACACACAGATGTTTCTGTAATATGCAGCCGGACGCAAACGCGAATCTACTTCCTGCAACAAAATTCCCGACAAAAAGGGTATCGATCTTTCACTGTCATCGAATTTAATTTTCTATAGTCAATACATATCCGTGCTTGTTCTTTTTCTTTACAAGAATTATCGACGACGAATATGGTGAATCGCACTCGCGAATAACTTCGTTTTGTAATAAGTCCTGGACAATATCTCTCACCACCTGCTTTTCTTGATAGGCCAAACGATAAAGTCTGTAGAGAACGGAATGTCATCAGTTAAATTTATCTGCATCTCTATCGATCTCGCCTGACCAATCTGCGACAGGTCCGACGCGAAAGAAGGTCGATACTCTTGCAGTAATATCATTAATTTTTGACGATCCGAGTCAGATATTTCTCCGGTTTTAATGGCGCCTTCCGACAACGGTGCTGCGGTTTCTACGTACGTCTGTGTCCACTGTTTCCTCGACACATGGCCAACACCGCGCTATCAATTAAGCTTTAAATTATAAGTCCCTGCCCGAGATGTTCACCACAAGTAGCCAAACATTTTCGATTTCACTAACACGCAATACTGTACGCGGTATGGCGTCGCACTTTAATTCTACCGACGTAATTTTGTGAGATTATAGTGTCACTATCACACAATAATGCATTTTTTTGTTTGCTTTGGGGTTATTCCGCAAAACGAAAGGTCAATGAGCCACTGCCTTTGATGATGAAAATATCTGGTAGCTCAGTAAACGGCTGTCCAAGCAACAACGGAACATCTTGCATGTCATCCGGCACGACATATGCTGAAATATGCTTCTCCATATCATCGATTTTTAATTTGAATGATACGCATCCCTGTGTATTAACTTGTCCGGCACCGTAACCCTTTACTGTAATTTTGATACTTTTATCAATACGAAGACGCAATTCATTAGCAATCTTACTTTGAATTAAATTACATTGACTTCCCATGTCCACAAACGCTACCGATTCCTGTGTGTTGATCGTGATTGTTTTAAAATATTTATTATTATCGGATTTCTGAACTAGTCAGAAACGCTTTTCTTGGTGTTTCAGTCCTGGTTTTGTAGGACATGCACGTGAGAAATGACCTGCTTTCCCACAGATAAAGCATGTGCTCAGTTTATTTTGATAGCAGTCCCGGCGCTTGTACCCGGACTCGTTACAATTTTAACATTTAATCTTTTCCGAGTATGAGTGTGGTCTGACTGATTTTACCGCCGTTCCCTAAAGTGCATTCGAAAGCGAATAGTCACAAGTTTTTAAAAAGGTCATAAGGTTTTGGGGTTCCTTATAATTACTTGCACTAGTAGCTGCTGTAATTGACGGGTCTTCAATGCCACCGATAATGCATGTCACGACTTGCTCACCGTATACTTCACAAATATTTAATAAAATTATCATATCATAATAGTATTTCAGATAAGTTTCAGTCGGTTGTTTTTGACGCTGAGATAACTTCAACATATCGTTGTGAAAATTTGACACCGGCGGATACGCGACAATCAATTTTTCCTTCCATTCATTTCAGGTATATTGGAGGGTTGATAACGAGCGGTACCATCTTTTTGCAAGCCCTTGCAATTTTGATAGGGCATGATACACAGTTGTTTCATCGGTCCACAGAAAGATTTCCTTCAGCCCATCAATCACATGACACCAATGATGTATATCATGCTCCGGGTTTTCTGGATCAAAGTCCGGTACAATATCGGGGCGAAGACGTTGAGCAATAGTTGTTTCTACGACTGTACTAAGCTGCTGTATGACATTACTTAATGTATTTAATTGTTCAGAAGGCACAATACTGTTCGAAATATGAGAGTTGTTGTCGCGCTGCACTAAATTGCCTGTTTTCGTCACCCGATTCGCTATCAGTGCTTAGTACGCTACACCTTTTCGTTGTACAGCGCCGAATTTAGTAGCTGCAGCTCCCTCACTTTGATAATGAACACTGGAGAAGCCATCCCACGACGTTGACTTTTTATCTTCGCATGCATTCACCTGTGTATATGTATGAAACCCAGCCTCCCGATGGATATTAGCATACCTTGCCTACCAAGCATACATTCTCAGGGTCAATTGATATCATCGACTGCTTAAGTGTCAAGCACCACTCCGTTCCGGTCCGATGACACCTCATATCAGACCTTTCTGGATAGCTCAATTCTATCACCTAGTCAGGAATGCAATCAACCGAATTCCCACTCACAATGAATGCAGAAAACAGCTAATTGGTTTGCCGGTACTGTGCTCTTCATCGGTGCTGCTTGCACACCACGATAAGAGCCCCGATACCGTATGCTGGTGCACGGTACTACTATCCTCTGGCCAACGCCCCGGGTCGCGTCAATTTTCTGCTACCAGAATACCTCCGCATAACTCATGATTCATGACCCTCAAATCGCATTGCCAATCGTGAGAATGTACCGCCCTAACACTTCTGCCAGAACATCTCAGGTTATATTCTGCAGGCACCCTCTAGTTCATGCCCGGCTCGTGCCATCCTCTTAATGTTTCACGTTCCCTCGGCCAGCTTTATCGTCAAAACATAAACAAACATCCCCTGATATACAGACATTTATTAAATCCTTTAAGTTATAACTTATTTCATTGAAATAATTTTGGCTACAACAATGCCCATTTTTAAAATATGTCTACCATAAAAGACTTTTGCTCAGTTGTAAATCCACTATTTACAAAGTTGCTGATACTTTAAATGTTACTTTAAATATTTGCCAAATGATTGACAATTAACATTAGTATGACGTTATACAAGACATACTTTTAAATTCCAATGCTAGCTCTAATTCGTTTTTATTTTGATCGCTCTTTATTTATGCAAGCAACATTCGCCGAATTTTTAAGTTTCTACGCTATTATAAGGCTATTACTGTTTCACTTGTCTACTTTATTTTCTTTAAAATCACAAAAATTATTAGATTAGGAGTCAAAAAATACTGTTATTCTTGGTAATTTTTAAAATTAAGCACCGGTCTACTTTTAAGGCAAGCATTTGTACAAGAAAAACTTGTATAATGTAAACACCATTTAATGGTCAAATGCTTAATGCGAGTTATTAGCATTCGATGCTAACGAAACAAAATTGGTTTCGTTTGATATTTTTATGAGCAGTTTCAAAACAATTTTGTTAGTAAGAGTAATAAAATTACATCTTCATAGATATGGGATTGGCACAATGTTGTCTGATTTTTATTACATTTTGTCCAGCTTAAAATTAAGTAACCCCTATAAAGTTACTTGAAGTTGACTCTTGTCCGATGAAAACTGTAAGAACAGAGTTTTTTAACTTTAAACGGATACTATTAAAATTGGAAGAAACACTCAACGTTTCGCTGTTGTTTGATATCTTCGTCAGGAGTGAAAACAATAAATAAACAATATGTCAAGACAAACGAAAAGGTAACATGATTTTTTTAAACTAAAAATACGAGTCGTCCAGAGAAAGGTAAAGGTAACGAAATCTAAATGAAGTCTTTTTTTAATAAATATTATATACAGGTTTCGGCAGTCGTAAATTTGGTCATTTATGAAGCTACTGCACAATTGAAAATTATTTTTAATAATACAGGACGTTCCGTAAAATTATTGCGCAATAAAGTTAAACTAAACAAAATCACAAAAATAAAACAAGTCATTCGCACGCAGTTCTTCAGAGTTCAAAATTATGACTAGAAACCGTATAAGGTAATATGAGCCCAACAAATAAATAAAAAAATGTACTTAATAATGCATTATTCCACCTTGTAAAATAAATAAAACTAATAGAGATACCCGATTTTTGCACAGTATGTTGTCGTTTCTGTTACAATAACTTCTTAATTTCTTTCTAAGATTTATTCTGCTCTTACAAAAATAACTTCTACAAAAGCTGTTGTTGATAGCAATAAATTTTATGTGCTACTGCTGCGGCCAACGGTATAGCGATCTAAATTATGTTTTCAAATTCAAAAATAAAAATTCAATTAGTTTCGACATACCGCCCGTCTTGAAATGTAAAATTTCAATATTTATGCTAATTATGACAAATACAAATTAAATGATAATAAAACACTTCTAGTGATCGTCCAAAGGTAGAGCACAAAGTCTTCTGATATTTCTTTTGCAAACACCTTGAGAAGTTTTAATGCTGGCAACACGAACAATTCCATCAAAACCTGGAAATACTTCGATGACTCTACCTAGTAACCATTGTAATGGTGGTTGATTATCTTCAATTAATAATACCAATGTGTCTTTTCTTATATTCTCTGTAGTAGTATTCCATTTTGAGCGCGTCTGTAATTGGTGTAAATATTCACGTTGCCATCTTTTCCAAAAGTTCTGCTTTATTTTTTGGATATGTTGCCACCTAGATAAATGGTTCTCAGCAACTTCAACAAAATTTTCAGAGACTGGTTCTAATAAAGGAGAACCTATTAAAAAATGTGCTGGCGTTAAAACAGTATCATCGTTGGGGTCAGATGACAATGCCATAAGTGGTCTCGAGTTCAAAACTGATTCAATTTCAGTTATTAATGTATAATATTCTTCGAACGTGTACACGACTCCTTTTGTTACTGTATACAAATGCTTCTTCATGAGTCTTACCGCTGACTCCCAAAGTCCACCAAAATTAGGAGATTGTGGAGGAATAAATTTCCATGTAATTTTTTGCCTCGCCAATTTCGTTACTATGTGAGAGTTTTTTCAATTAAAAATTCATAAACGTGTTGAAGCTCTCGTGAAGCACCTACGAAGTTCGTAGCATTGTCCGAATAGATAGTAGAACAGAGTCCTCTTCGTGCTACAAATCTCCTTAATGCAGCTAAAAAACCATCAGTGGTAAGATCAGTAACAATTTTAATATGAACAGATTTTGTGGCAAAACAAACAAATATCGCAATGTAGCCCTTTGAAACATGAATACGACCTCGTCGACGACTTTCTCGTATTTGTATTGGACCGGCATAGTCCACGCCTGCAATTTCAAATGGACGAGAAAAAGTACTGACTCTTTCTCTTGGTAGATCTCCTATGATACATTCCATTGGCTTTGGTTTAAATTTAAAACAAGCAATACATTTTCTTATGATTTTTCGAGCTTCACGTGCTCCTGATAGAGGCCAATATTTAAACCTGAATGAACTTAATAATTGCTGAGCTCCGCAATGTAGTAATCGTATGTGTTCGTCTCGTAACAATATTTCAGTTATGTAATGTCGTGAAGGTACTATTACAGGATGTTTTTGACTTTCTGAAATATTCGCATTTCGAAGTCTTCCTCCAACACATATTAGATTGTTGTGATCAATATAAGGATTTAAAGGTAGCAATGGACTTTTATTATTTACCTTATTTTGGTTTCTTAAATCTTGAATTTCTTGCCAAAAGATTTCTTCCTGTGTCCATCTAAGGATTCTATTTAATGAACGATTTAACTCGTACACCGTGAGTGGACCAACTTCTTTACTTCTCTTTCGAGCAGCATCGATAAATCTGTAGCAGTAAGCTATAATTCTTTGTAAATTTGTTATTGAAGAAAATTTACGTAATATATCGAACTTCGAGCGTGCAACTATTAATGCAATGTTACCTTTTTGCTCCGAAATTGAATTTAGTGCTGGAATATTTTGGTCTGCCCAATCTGAAATATTTGATATCCCAGCAGGTCCATGCCACCAAAGATCATGTTTTATGGTTTGTTCTGCTGGTGCTCCTCTTGACAAAATATCAGCGGGATTGTCTGTTGATGGTACATGGTGCCAGGAAAAGTTTTGTGTAGCCTCTTGTATGTAACTAACGCGGTTAGCAACAAAAGTTTTTAATTTACTAGGCGACGTGTTAATCCAGCTAAGTGTTATCGTAGAGTCACTCCACAAGTAAACTTCTTCAATGGTTTGCTTTAATGTCCTAATGCATTTCTCGATTAGTTTTGACAGAAGTAATGCTGCATTGAGTTCTAAACGTGGTAATGACAAGGTCTTCAATGATGCCACTTTTGATTTGGAGCAGAGAAGATTAATTTGAGCAACTCCTTCCTTATTCCAGCTAAGTACATAAACGCACGCACCGAATCCTTTAGTAGATGCGTCACAAAACCCATGAAGAATAATTTTCTGTGATGCATTTCTTGGATTGACATTTCTTTGAACAGCTAAACAAGGAAGGTGTGCTAATGATTCACGAAAAGCAATCCATTTTTTCTTGACATTTGCAGAAACATTTTCATCCCAATTAATTTTCTGTTTCCACAGTTCCTGCATTATTAATTTGGCCTCCATTATAACAGGACCAATAAGACCTAAGGGATCGTAAATTTGAGCTATTGTCGATAATATTTTCCTCTTTGTTATTTCTGCAGAATTTAAATTCGAAACATTGTACTGAAGAAGATCCTTCTCGTTGTTCCATAATAATCCCAATGTTTTGCAACATTTTTGATCATTAATGATCAATGCGTCGGTACACTTATGAGATCCTTTTAAATGTTCTAAAATTCTTGAATCATTTGCTCTCCATTTTCGTAGATGGAATTGGCCTTTTGCTAGTAATTCGTACATATCCTTCTGTAATTTGATGGCTTCTGAAAGTGTTGTACCTGACAAAAGGTCATCCATATAAAAATCTCTTTTAAGTATTTCAGACGCCTCTGGAAATTCGAGACTTTCTTGTTCTGCTAATTCCCTAAGACATCTCATTGCTAAAAATGGAGCACAGGTTGTACCATATGTCACAGTGTTCAATGTATAAATTCGTATAGGATCTTCTGCTTCTAGCCTCCAAAGAATACGTTGCAAATTCCGGTCTTTTTCTTTAACAACTATTTGCCGAAACATTTGACTTATATCGGCTGACAGAACGTATTCATGAGTTCTAAATCTTAATAATATTTCAAATATTTCATTCTGCAAATTTGGCCCTGGTAACAATTTTTCATTCAAAGAAGTACCTAATGATGTCTTCATTGATGCGTCGAAAACAACTCGCAATTTCGTTGTTAAACTTTCTTCTCGGATAACGTGATGATGAGGTAGGTAATAATGTTCAACCTCTTGATCAGGTATGTTTTCCAATTGAGACATGTGTCCTGATTTTTCATAGTCTTGAAGAAATTTGTTGTAATCGCTTTTCAATTCTGGTTGCTTTTTTAATCTTCGTTCCAAATAATTAAACCGCTTTAATGCATTTTCAAATGAGTCTCCCAAAATAACTTCTAGTTTCTGAGGAAGCTCAACTACAAATCTACCATCTTCGTTCCGAGAATAAGTCGTTTTGAAGTGTTGCTCGCATAATTCGTCTTGCTTGTCCATTTTTGGCTCTACTTGCAATTCTTCAGTTTTCCAAAAAGCTTCAATTTTCTCTTCTAACGACATCGTGGTGATTAGATTACACGTTGGTGTAAATGTTTGACTATTTTGATGAGAGTATTCTCCACCAATGATCCATCCGAACTGCGTATTTTGTAGAATTGGATGATGTTTTCTGGTTATAATTTCTCCAGGACGAAGTATCTTCCAAAACATGCCTGCTCCCAGTAATAAATCAATTGTTTGAGGTTTATCAAAATGTGGGTCTGCCAATTCTAATCCTGCTGGTATTGTAAGTCTTGATTTGTTTATTTGAATTTGAGGTATTTTCTCTGTAATTACTGGTATTACAAGGAATTCCTGCAATGTCGAGTATCGAGATGTTGTTGAAGTTAACTTGTGAAGATTTAGTGATTGTGACTGTAGACTGACTGATGCCACTAACTGGTAATTTTACACGATTAATTGGAATATTTAATCGTGAAATTAAATTTTCTGTTATCATGTTAAGTTGTGAACCTGAATCTAGAAGCGCGCGACATTTATGTAAATTCCCTTCTAAATCACTTACATATAGTTGAACTGTTAACAAAATGATATGCGTATTCTCTTTCGGTACACAATGTGTCACAATGGAATGATTTAAATTCTTTTCATTGTCGATCAATTCTTGTTTTGCATGTAGTCCTGAAGTCGATGACATCACATTCTTTTTTCGATCTTCAACCTCACCACGGTTATTGTCACGATGAAGCAAGGTGTTGTGTTTTCTATTGCATTTACGACATGATGATGAACGACATTCTTTAGCTATGTGTCCAGATTTGAAGCAATTGATACACAACTTCAATTTTCTTAATACTTCAAATCTGTCATTTTTTGCAAAAGAATAATTGATGTTGCTGACCACAGTGACAACATAATGACGACGTTGCAGTTAGAGTTATCCTTTTCTCTGTTTTCCTTGGAAATGCGGACTGTATTGTATTTTTTTCTTGATTTACCAAATTTTTGTTAGTCATTTCTAATGTCATGCATCTTCTTTCTAAAAACTGCAGAAAATCCTCCAATGTAGGTAATTCTTGATAATCTTGTGAGCTCACTTCTTTTTCCCGTTCTTCTCTAGTAACTGCATCCAATTTATTAGAAATAAGGTATATTATAACCGTATCCCATTGACCAACAGGTTGTTCTAGTGATCCCAATGAACGAGTATGACTACGTATTTCATCAACCATATATCTCAAATTCGTATGATCAGCCTTTTTAATCGGTTGAAGTTCAAATAAATTCTTCATGTGCATGTTGACAATTAATCTCTTGTTTTCGTACCTTTTCGTCAGCAGATCCCAAGCTATAGTGTAATTAGCATCTGATGCTACTAACGCTGCGATGACTTTCAATGCATTATCCTTAAGTAAGCCTTGCAATAATTGAAATTTTTGAATTGGCGGTAAATTTTGATTATGCACACCTTGTGTAAAAGCATCCTTGAACGTAAGCCACTTATCGTAATCTCCAGTAAAAGGTTGAATTGTTAATGTCGGCAATTTGATTTTCAGTGTGCTTCCTGTCTGATTTGATGCATTATTTGTATCTATTCTCATTGCTTGCAATTGTGCTTCGATGTGACCGAATCCATCTTGAATTGGAGAAATTCTGTTTAACTTCTCTCTTGCCATTGCTCTTGCTTTGAAATATATATCTTCATATTTTTCCAAATTCTTAATAAGATCATCCAGTTCTGATTGACTTCCCTTTTCTTGTAGTAGACACTCAATTTCCACATTGACGTCTTCAAACTTTTTCCAAACATTTGCGACTTCGTTGTAACGTTCTTGTAATTGTGATGTGTCATCACTAGACTCTGCTATAAATTTTGCAAAATTTGCCAATTGCCTCTTAAACACTCCTCTTTGAATGTTTAACTTTTTCAGATCTGTCATTGTTCACAAAATTTCCAAATTCAAAAAATATGCTTTGCTGTGCTTATCCGTCAAAATTCCAATGTTGTCAGAAAATGATGTCGAATCTTCAAATATATTTTGCTCTTACAAAAATAACTTGTACAAAAGCTGTTGTTGATAGCAATCAATTTTATGTGCTACTGTTGCGGCCAACGGTATAGCGATCTAAAATATGTTTTTAAATTCAAAAATAAAAATTCAATTAGTTTCGACACAGTATTATATCAAAAAATTTACTTTTATGCAAAAAAAAAAACATACAATATAAGAATCCATATCCGTCCACTACGAGAAAAACTCTATTTTGGCAAAAAAATGAAGATAGCCGGGTTTTGCATTGAGTCCTTGTAAAGGAAATATAAGTAGTTCTACGGTTGAAATACTTGGTTCACACTAAATTTTAATTTGTTCATAATTGTTTTACTATGTGCCATTTTTATACTAAAAATGGTCGTTACTACCTTTAGGTCATTAAGTAACAAAGAAAAAAATAGAAAATAATAAAAGATTTAGGCGACTTTTCCAGAAAATTTTCATGCTATTGACCATTAACTTTTAGTAACACATTATAACACATTAATACTAAATATTTTTAAAAATGGCAAGTACTACAGAATTCAATTGCGGTCGATATACAGGTGTCCCAATAAAAAGAAATTGAGTTTTTCAATCACTTGAGCTTTGACTCTGTATAAATGGTGTTAAATAAGAGAAAATCTCTTCATACTTTTCAAACCGATAGCCTCCATCCCCATAACGTGATCTCGAAAAATTCTGATGCGCTTCGAATAGTCGCTTTTTAACGTTTAACGATCCTAAAATGAAAATTTCTTAATTTACTAAATTATACAAAGGTGAAGAGCAGGATAGATTTTACATACCCCCTTACAAAGTAAAAAAAAAACGACCTGACCAAAATTATTGCACAGTCCTAAATCAGGGAAAATGTAAATCAATATGAATTACAATTATTTCATACAAGATTGTGAGGATTCAGAAAAATTTTTAGTTACAATACATTTCACAAATTTGGGCACCAATTTTGATGACAAATACTGGGTGTCTCATAACGTACAGAGGAGATTGAAAGGGCAGTTAGATGAAATCAAATTGAAGCTTTTTTCTTAATAAACTTTTGGTAAGAAATCAATAACTAAAAGTTACAAGAGTTTAAAATGAAATTAATGAACAAGCAATAGTCACTAGCTACAGAAATATTTCATGTTTTAAAGTCAAATTTGGGAAATTTAAGAGTTAGTTAAGGTGCTTTATATGGATCAACTACTTAAAAAAATGTAGTCACATAAAAGTTACAATTATTTAACTTTTTGTTTCGATACCTAAAAGCGGCTATTCATATTGTTAAGAACTGCTGATTAATTAAAACAAAACTAGAAAACTGCCCGATGTGACTGGTGGTGTTGATAAATTTATTTAATAATAAAGTTGCAGTTTGTGAAATAAATTTTATAAATTAAGAAGAAATTAAGAAAGAAAGAACTGATGTAACTTAAATTTAAACTGATGTAACTGATGTAATGTAAAGCGCATCAAGAAAGAAGCTTTGTTTTGATCTCCTACAGCTGTTCTTTCCATATCCTTCGTACGTTTTGAGACAACCAGTATTGGACGCATCCGACAAGCAACAGTGTGTGGGACCTCAAACATTAAGAATACGTGCTCTTCCAAAAAACTCATTAGTGTAGTCGTATTCGCTTTCTTCATTGCATCCAGAAGAACAAACTCAGTAGTGAAAATATCACAAACTACTAAAACACGCGAATGACCAGTCATACTTCTAGGAAACGGACCGATATCATCCATGCTAACCGCTTGCCATGAATATCTCACTCTCTTAGGTTAACCTATAAGACGAAAATGAGCTTTTTGTCCAGCACAAACTTGGCAATGTCTGATATATGTGGCAATTCTTTTGTCTTATTTTTGGCCAGTAATAATTTTGAGACACACAAACGTAAGTTGTAAACTTTCATAAATAGCTGCAATGGGATCAACGGATTACGGTTTTAAGAATAACCTCTGCTCTTTGAGCAGTAGGAACTACATATTGCCACGGTGAACGATTTCTCAAGCAGCAAACAGTCGTTTTTATCACGTTATTATTTGGTAAAAATCGGTCAAGGACGTCGACTAACCAGTTTGCAACGTTATTTTTTCATAAAAGTTTTGTTTAAAATTTTACGTTTATAAATCACGTGAATAGAACGTTAGTTAAATGACATAAATTTAAAGTATTTGAGTCTTGTTTTAACCTCGCATATTAATACGAGATTAAGATACTTTGAGTGTGTACTAGTGCAGGTTAACAAACAGACCTATTGTTATTGCATATAGTAATCGTAGTGACCGTGGTGCTTAAGTTTACCGTGATTCGTTTTTCAGCGTTAATTTATGTACGCTTTAAGTATTTACGGTTTTAGTTATTAGCAAATTGTGTAAAGAAGGTGGGTATTGGTAACTCATATCTTCATATTTAAAATATTACTTATTTATTGTTCGTTGGTATATGTATACATATTGCGGTAATAACTCGCTATACTAAAATAAAATATGTAAAAAAAGATAGAAAGTTATTAAAAATATTATCTTTGGGAACCATTAAAAACGAACAATATCAGGATTAACTGTGATGCATGTAATTTGGATTATCAAATTAACATACCTACAACAAAATTTATACATTATATTATAACCAAGAGAAATAAATCGGGCCACTTGTTCCGCGCTCAGTACGAAAATTTAATACTCGAACTGTACTAGCTCCGCCCGCAGTATTTGGAAGGGAGTTATCTCATGTGCGTGAGACAACAGCACCCCATCAAGAGTTTTCACAAAGACATCCTCAACGCTGCATTCAACATCTCAGTAACCAGAGACGCTACTACATGTTTTCAATGTTGCATCCAACACTTTAACAAACAATCCAAAATTAAATGTTAAAATTTTGTGTTAGAGACAACGTGTGATAAGAACAAAGAACAAGAAGAAAGTATGAGGGAGCTTACCCCGTTATTGAATAAGAAATTTGGAGAGCCGAGTTACCCAACCACCGCGCATGGAGGAAGTGAAGAACAAACAGAAGAGAAGGCTTGTATATTTGGAAGATGGGCGTCGTGTTAGGGTGAAAACCGTAATGGTCAAAGACGTGTGTGTAGAGTACGAATACCCGTTAGAAAAACATTTAGGCCTGACTGTTTAAAATTGTGTCAAATTGACAGTAAAATTCAAGGTTGGGTAAACGTCAAAATTAATTTTTAAAGATTATTAGTTTGTAAGAAGTTTTGGCTTTGAAAAAACATTGTGAATATATTAATTTAAATATTTAGAAAAAGTGACATTTAAAATTTAAAGTTTAGAATTCTGAAATTTAGGAAAATGTTAAAATTATGAGTGGTTAAAAATTTGGAAATTAGAGGGCGAAATTTTAAAGCATCGGTAACTATTGCAACTCTTTTGGATATAAAACGAAATTTTGTATTGATATCGAATAGCTACTTGCAAAAGAGCTACTCAGAAGAAAATAACGCTACTTGCAAAAGAGGTGGTGTTATTTTTTTTTGATGTTCTGTAAGTTTTTCCTTGTTACTGCTCGAGTTTTTGCAAAAAAGCCGAGTTTTTTCTGAATATTCACAACCATTTATAATTTTGTTCAATATTACACAGTTCGTTCACCTTAATAATTTTGTACACATTTATAAAATATATTTATACTTTTGAAAGTTTTCTTTATTTACAGCTATTTATTTTCAACAAAACGTTTTACTCCATACACAACATTAGACATCATTAAATAAATTTGACATCCAATGTGAAAGGCGAAGACTACTACGTGCATGGGGCAGGGTCTTATAACTGCACTACAGTATGTATAGATATTTGAATAAAAATTAAAATTAAAATATGACATAATTTCTTGGTTACTTATGCATCATACATGATACAATTAAAAATGACGTCACAAATACACACGATTATTTGACGTACAAAAACGTCGCCGGCCTGTGACATTTGCCCGTCATTTGACTTGAAACAATGTTTAAGTTGCCTTTCTGATGTTTCAGATCAAAATTAAACTTGTAATTTCACAGCCCAACGACAAAGTGGGATCTTTAATGTTGTTAAGTCACAGTAAGCTGTAATGATCTCTTACAATGGTGAAATGTAATCCTTCCACATAAACTCTGAACTTTCCAAGGCGAAAATAACAATTAACAACGTTCCCTTTCAATTACGCTGTAATTCTGCGGTACCTACCTATTCAAGTTTTTACTAGCATATGCTATGACTTTTTCCGATACCTTCGCCTTATAGTAAGACAGCTCCTATACCAGCATCTGATCTTCAATCTCCAATATCTTCAATTGTTCAATTCTTCATTGCGTGGTTTTCATAATCTACAATGGCCCGTATTTTATCCGGATCCGTATGAATATCTTGAAAATCTACAACATACCCTAGAAATTTCAACTAAGGTTTGCAAAACTTATACTTCTCCGCATTAACGGTAAGTCCACTCTTATGTATTCGATGATAGATTTCCTTAAGAATCTTAACATGTTGATCGAAGGTTGACGAAGTGACAATAATATCGTTCAGGTAACCAAGAACAAAGGGTTCCAATTTAAAGCCAAATACATTGTCCGTTAGCCTTTGATGCATTTTTTAGCCCAAAAGGCATTCGAGTAAATTCGAATAAATCCTTTCCCGATATACAGAAATTTGGTTTCTCTGTAGAAACTCTATCTATGGATATTTGCCTGAAAACTTTACGTAAGTCTATTGAGGACAAGAACTTAGCATTTCTTAATTTATCGAGTATAGAAGTGGGAATAGGGAAGAGGATAACTATCCGTTTTTGTAACTTTGTTAAGTTTTCGTCCATCGAAACAGAAACGGTAGTCGCCATTAGGTTTCTTGACGAGTAACACGGGAGGTGACCACGCACTGTGACTGTAACTAGGTCGAATGACTTTCAGGGAAAGCGTTTTCTCCACGACCATTAGTGAATGATTTCGAAATCATTTTTAATAATGGAATGTAAAAATTCTCACTCTTGAGATGGAATATTTATTGTAACACTTCCTTCTTATGTATTTTGCATGTATTTTCATTCTACAACAAGTTACAAAATATTATTCTATAATATGTATAACGAAATACATAGGTTACCATGGATTTCAAAACTCTCAGTGTCAGATAATAATAATAATAATAATAATAATACCCTTTATTGGTCACCTAACAAATTCATAACGTAACATAAACAAAGTATATAATTTTGATAAATGGTGACCAAAGGATTCCGAATCAGCAATTACCAAAGAAATATGCTGTTCTGCCTTCGGAACCCTTGGTTAAAAAAAAATAGTTGTAAATTAAGTTTAATTCAAATGTAAATGCGGCGGCGTCCTAGTAGTTTTGAGACAAATTAATATAAATACTTAATATAATAGTTTCAATATATAACTTGTTTTGTTCAGATTTAATTGTTTTTGAATCCTATTTTCTGGTCGTGGAGAAAATACAGTCTGTTAATTGGTTTAGAATGAAAATTAGATCTACTAGTGGTTCGGAATCTTCTACTTGTATCGAATTTTCATTCTAACCTTGTTACACAATATATTATCATCTAATTCCTTAATTGATTGATTGATAATTGAAAATGTTGTTTAATGGGTTGTGTATCACCAGTATATTGTAAGTAACTAAATTAGTAAGACCCAAATCATCCCATTTAACTGCGCAAATAACTGAGATTAACTTCTTCCAATTCGAATTTCTGTTTGGGAGTCATTCAAGACTGAAATTGTAAAGTAAACAGAAATCCATTCCTAATATCAATTCGTGTTTAATAGAAGGACGACGAGCATTTATAAGTGACGACATTGTCCGTTTACCGTTAGTGGAACTAGAGCGGTTCCCAGTATTGGTAGTTTCACACCGTTAAAATATTCACAATAAAATAATGAATGGGAATATTAGACTGAATTAACATTTTAAAACCTAACTGTCGATTAGCTCCAGTGTCTTAGCCTCCGTACAGCTGTTTCTGCCTTATTTGGGGCTACATCAGTAGAGGCGTACCTCGAGAGTTCCACTGCAAACCAAAACGACTTGACCAAAGATATTCGCAAATGCGATGTGATAGTAATGAATAGCTTAAACAGCGACATCTTACTTGACCTAACATTGTATTAGGATTGACAAATTGAAACGAGTTTGCCACATAATAAGTCATCCCATGCAAGGCGGCCATGCTTGCAAGTACGAAATAGGCCGTTTTCTTTTTTTTTTAAATAACGATCTGAATTTTGTTTACCACAAATGTTTTGGTAAACGTATACTGAACGTAAAATATTTATGTACGTACGTTTAAGAGATATTGTAAAAATTAATTTATTTTTATGTAATTTGATATACGAGAAAATTAAAAAAAAAGTTATTTAAGAAGATCCAGACCCTGTATAGAGTTACCACAATAATTTAAAGAAACTACACCTTAAAAAACTCATGTGTTGAATTGACAAAGTTTCATGAAACATTTACAGTATAACTATTTTTATTTAATGTAAAAATGAATTATTCGTATTTTATCACGAACGCTGTTTCAAATTGAGTGTACAAGGAAGAAATTTCCTAAACCGTAAGAGATACAAATTCGGAATGGAAGAAATGTTGCACAAATTCATGCCCAATTCGTATCCATTAACAGAATGATTTTTCCTTATTTCTTCTTGAGATATTAATGATAATATAAAAAAGTCGTTTTTCTTTTTTCCTCTGTATCTCTTTCATTATAAGTAATTTTGAAATTCTGATTTAGCTTTCTACAGGCACTGTTGATAGCATTTTTTTTCCTGATTGTAATGGTAATAGTTAATATTAATTTGAAACTTAAATAATTCAATTTTTTTAATGAAAATTTTATATAGATAATTTCAAATTTTTGATTCATTTGCTTATCTTTTTATTATTCTATTCGATAGCATATTTTCTGATGTATAATACTTAGTTAGTTTAGTTAATACTTTGTTTTTGTTGTTTAGTTAATACTTTGTTTTGACATACAGTTAAAACCTTAAAAAGTTATGACAAAAAAAAACTGATACAGTTTCGTCATGATTTACTAGATATTAAAAAGTAAATTTATTCCTAACTACTTTTTTTATTTGTGAAGTATTAACAACAACAACATTCAATTGTCGGAATAGGAGAAATTAATAAATATTAATTAAATTATATTAGATGGATGAGTATAAAATTACCAGAACAAAATAAACAAAAATCACAGAAGAACATGAATTTGTGAAATAAATAAAGTAAAATTAATAAATTAATTATTAATGTTGCAGCTTATATTATTTGGACATTCGAGGTGGTGTGAAATGAGACTACTGCAGTTTCATAACAGGGCTCTTTTTAAAGTGACCAAAGACGCCTTTGGTTTTTTCTTAACAGTCAGATTAACAAAAATTAAATTTGCGAGACCACTCGTTACTCATGACGACGTTGACACACACACTTTTTGGTTAGATCTTTGCTACCAACTTATAAATACAAAACAAAATATTTCAAAGATATCTTAAGTTGAAAATAATTAATCTTAACACTCCTCCTTAATTATTTTACTTCTCAGTTCCGCAAAGATTTTTCGAGAAAGTGGCTTTGTCAATATGTCAGCCAGTTGATTTGAACTTCTGACATGTTCCAGCGTCACAGTCTTACCGATATGCTCTTGGATAAATTTCCGTGGAATATCTATGTGTTTCTTTCCTTTTGTCACTTTTCCTTCATGTGTACTCCTTAGCATATGTATGGCTGACTGATTATCCACATATAGTGAAGTTGGTTGATTCATATTGAGCATACCAAGTTCATATCCTAGGCGTCGAATCCAGCATATTTCGTCTATTGAAGAAACAGCAGCTCTATATTCGGCTTCAGCGGTCGATGTAGCTACTAGGCGTTGCTTTTGAGCATACCAAACAAGAGGTCCCCCTCGCAAAATCAGAACGCCGCTGGTGGACTGTCCCGTATTGGTGTCTCCCCCATAATCTGAATCTGTATATGCGATGAGCTCGTCTCCTCCATCGAAAAATATTCCATACGATGTAGTTCCCCTTAAATATTGGAAAACTCGCTTGACCATTTTCCAGTGGCTTGTCATAGGTTTACCATTGAACCGGCTCAAATAGTTTACGGCGAAGCTAATGTCGGGTCGAGATATGGTGGCCAGATACAGCAGACTTCCGATGGCTTCACGATACGGTTCATATTTTGGCAGTGGCTTGTCATTTACATAATTTGTTTCGTCTGTTATCATTCCCTTTTCCATTGGCGTTGACGATGGATTTGCGGTATCAAATTTGAAACGCTGCAGAATCTTCTCAATATATTGTGGCTGACTTACGAATATTCCATCAGACTTCAGTTCAATTTTCATTCCGAGATATGACAGAACATTCTGAAGAGATTTGTCAAATGTAATTTTAAAAACTTTATGAAGTTTATATAAAACTTTCATCATACTCTCAGCATTATGTCCCACAACAAGTCCATCATCAACAAACAGAGCAATTATCATACTCTTGTCTTTGTTGTAATAGATGCACGGATCATCATCGGTGTTAGTGAATTTGAGCGTATTTAGAAAGTTCGAGAAACGCTCATTCCAGTCTTTCGGAGCCTGTTTCAAACCATAGAGGCTTTTGTTTAATGATCAACGCATTTTGATTTACTGTTTCAGTCGATCGATTATTCAGATTCAACCGATCTTCTTCCAGACGTAGTCGTTCTACAAGTGTGTCGATATTCTTGTCACTTCCGCTGACATTGTCCCACGCAGTGCGAAAATGATAGAGCTTTGAAGGTAGCATTCCCAAAATTCTTGTCATTATCCATCCTTCTTTAACTTCTTCTCCTTCAGTGGCTAGTTCTTCTGCAAGTTGCTGAATTTCCAGACAGTTCTCAACGGCTGACTTGCTGACATCATACGTGTAGCTAAAAAAACGTCTTTGTAAACCCTCGACTGTTAATTCAGATTTCTTGCCATACAATTTGTCTAATTTTGTAAGCATCTCATGTGTGGTTTTACAACTTGATATTTTAATTGCAATATTACTACTGACATTTAAACCTACTAAAGCTTGCGATTCTAAATCTCTTTTCACCCAATTTACAGCATCGGAATTTTCTTCAGCAGGCTTTGGTGTAAGCCCGGTTGCAATCATAAAAAGATCTTTCGATTTGAGTATCAAATTTAACTTAAAACGCCAAGAGTTATAGTTTACAGCACCTTGCGAATTTTCAGACAACATTTCCATTTGTGATTTGATTTGATCCATAATTGTAAAAGTTAATCAAAACAAGGATACACAAGACAAAAAAAATGATAATTCTTATCGTTGACTTGAGTTAACTGGCTGAAGTTGACGGACTAACTCTGACCGGTAACATATCCTGACATAACCTACATTTGCTCACGTAGGTAGCAGGTGTCGAGTGGTAAGATTTGGTTAGCTGACAGAAACTGCCTTTCAATTTCTTCGAGGATCCAAAAATATCTGACGAACCAGCTCAACTGGACCCATAACCTGTTGCAGCTTATATTATTTGGACATTCGAGGTGGTGTGAAATGAGACTACTGCAGTTTCATAACAGGGCTCTTTTTAAAGTGACCAAAGACGCCTTTGGTTTTTTCTTAACAGTCAGATTAACAAAAATTAAATTTGCGAGACCACTCGTTACTCATGACGACGTTGACACACACACTTTTTGGTTAGATCTTTGCTACCAACTTATAAATACAAAACAAAATATTTCAAAAATATCTTAAGTTGAAAATAATTAATCTTAACAATTAACTTGGACATATCTTCGGAATGTCCTCCAATTGTTTATTGTTCTAAAAAATATATATTCTTTCTTAATCCTATGTGTTCTCTAGCGTGTCGAATGTGAATTCGCAAAGCATTTTTGCAAGAATCTAATATTCGTATTCCTAATTCCTCCTTATTATTTATCTCAACGTTAGACACTGTTTCAATTTCCAAAATTCAAAGCCTACTTATTCCTGTTTAAATTTTGCGGCGTGGTCCCGACATAATGTGCCAAACTCCGACTGTTAATTCATCTCAGTTTAACTTGAAGGCTTCCGCACCCGTCGTCCATCGTTGAATTCCTGGCTTCCGGTTGGAACCGCATCTCTCCTCGGATTTCTTCTACTGCCGACGTTTCGTTCTCCATTGCAGAAGAACTTCCTCAGGGCTGCTGCTGCTACTGTTGGTGGTCTTGCAGCAGCAAGACTACCAGCAGCAACACCACCATCAGCAATCAGCAGCAGCAGCTCTGAGGAAGTTCTTCTGCAATGGAGAACGAAACGTCGGCAGTAGAAGAAATCGGAAGAGAGACGTGGTTCCAACCGGAAGCCAGGAATTCAACGTTAATTCATCTCATCAAGACAAAAGTTTAGTACCATTTTCAGATCCAACCATATTAAAAAAAAGATAGTAAAATGTCGCCAGCCGCTGAGTGCTAAAGAAATTTAAAAAAAATACATTTGTTATAGAAATTATCTTTCAAATTTGTCACAAAAATATTCTTTTCTAAATGCCAGTATCTTTGTAGAAGCCACTATTTTCAGTGTTATCCAAACATTTTTTTTAAACTAACGGTATAAGCCAAAATTACAAAATTAGGCTGTTTCGTTCCTTTATTAAAGCTGATAACAGTCTGGCACGTTATATCAGAACCGAAAAGAAAGACGAAACGTTTGACTTTAATTCTGCCAACCCTATTCGAAGCAGAAAAAGTGCCTGTAGAAATTTAAATTACAATTTCAAAATTATTTATAATAAGATATACAGAGGGAAAAAGAAAATCGAGTTTTTTAAATTGTCATTAATATCTCAAGAAAGAGAGAAAAAATCATTCTGTCAATGGATAGAAATAAGGCATTGAATTACCAATTAACAAGTTTACAATTATCCGATTGCCTAACGTGTTCACCGAAATCGTCCCTGCCAGTTGACATCCCCAAAGATTAAAAAAAAACGACAAACAGAACAACAGTCTCAAACTGAAGAAAAAAGAACACCTGTGCATGCAAGACCTAACTTGTTTGCAGCGATACTAAATTTGTTGGAGCACGTAAAGCTTTAGTTTAAAATAGTGTAAGCTTGGCTGTTATCCAACATGTAAGTTCTTTCTTCTATACTTTTAATGTATTTATTATATCTTACTACGTCCCTTGTTCAAAATTACCGACTTTTTTTTTATTCTTGACTTTAACTAGCCAATGTTTTCACGATTCTAGATCTTCGTCAGGTTTTTTTTATTGGTGGGGTAGCCAGCAACTTAGGTTTATGGACCAGCAATCTTAGTTTTTTGAGCAATTAGGGCATTCTTTGATGGTAACATACAAATTTTTTTGGAATAGTCCCTATATCTGTATCCAATCTTACTACATTTTGCACATTTTAAATCTGGATTACCTCTCAGAAACTCGATGTGGTTCTATGGTTTACTGAACGTTGATGCTGAAGAATGTTTCCTTTCTGGATATGAAAGTGAATCTATTCGTGTCTTAGATGATTTCTTGAAAGCTAGCTCCATCTTCCAAAATTCGATAAAAATTCATTAAATAGTTCAATGAATTTTGCAAAACTATACAGGAGATTCAGGCAACACATTCATTAAAAGTTTACGGACTTCCTCTTTGAATTTCTATTTCATATTTTGCGGTCATAAGTTAGCGATAATGATCTATTAAAATATAATATTTCCAACTTTCGAACACTTCCGCTTGTACCGGAAGTTCCTGTCAACTTTCTTATTTTAAATAGAATACCCCATTTTTAATTGCATTTCTGAAATGCTCATGAAATTCTAAGAATGTTTTGTGTAACATGTGATACAAGAAAAATTAGCCGTTTTAGAGATATTTCCATTTTTTAAAAAAAGTTCAAAGTTTCAGTACCTTGTTTATGATGCTGCCATCTTTGTGTAACAAAAGCCATAATTTCAATTTTTGGCCTGTAGTAGGCTATACTCATAAGCTTTCAGGTCACAACTAATTTCTGCACAAAATTGTTTACGGGCTGGTTGAAAAGTAACTTCTATTCGAACTGATTTCAACTGTCGAAAAGTCATTCATGTTTTTTAAATAGAACACCCAGTATTTTTTATACCATAAGAATCAAAATTAAATGTTCTCTTGAACTGTAGTAGCATTCCCTATACCTATCTCTTACCTTTCTCTTTCTATTCATGATTTTCTGTTTGAGACATAAATTTTTTCACTTTTCAGTATTATTCCTTAAGAGTGTGCTATGAAAATTTAACAAACTGAGGTTTTTTAAATTAGTTTCTGACTTTAATTTCAATTTCATTTTAAAAACCGACAAATAATATTTAAAGACACATCTATCATCTGAACTTTCTGTTTACATATGCCGCATGTATTAAGAGTCTTGGTATGACTTTTTACACATTTACAAGAAGAAATTTACACTTAGAATACAAAATTTCATGAAAACTAATAAATAAATGAGAAATATTAAAAATAATACAGAAATTGTTGGTTATAATATTGGTTGTCCTCGGGTATTATTTATTAGTAATAACATTCTACTGTATCTAAGTAATAACGCATTTTCCTCGAATATAACAACTTTTTTTATTAACTTCTTGAATTCTGGATTTTTTTATCATCAAATACTATTAATATGTCTGTGTTTGAATATTAATTTTTTGAAAAAATTTTGTGCAAATCGTTTTTGATTGCAGTGAAAACCTCGAGCAGCCTCTGTACAGCTGTTTCGGCCCTGTTTGGGGCTTCGTCAGCAGAGACGTAGCTCGACATTCCCACTGCAAACAAAAACGACTTGTCCAATTTATTTGCAATTGCGATGTAAGAATGATGAATAGATAAAACAGCGACATCTTACGATCGCTTTTTGACCTGACATTGCAGTAGGATAGACAAATTGAAGCGGATTTGCTCCTAATAAGTCCCGCATGCAAGGCGGCCATGCTTGCTGTCAAAGCATAATAAAAGTTTTAAAAAATTTTTTTGCTAATCGTTTTTGACTGCATTGAAAACCTCGAGCAGCTCTTTCAGCCCTGCTTGGGGCTTCTTCAGCAGAGACGTAGCTCGACAGTCCCACTGCAAACAAAAACGACTTGTCCAATTTATTCGCAATTGCGATGTAAGAGTGATGAATTGTCCAATTTGCAACAAAAATTTTTAAAACTTTCATTATGCTTTGACAGCAAGCATGGCCGCCTTGCATGGGGGACTTATTAGGAGCAGATCCGCTTCAATTTTTCTATCCTACTGCAAGGTCAGGTCAAAAATCGATCGTAAGATATCGCTGTTTTATCAATTCATCACTCTTACATCGCAATTGCGAATAAATTGGACAAGTCGTTTTTGTTTGCAGTAGACATGTCGAGCTACGTCTCTGCTGACGAAGCCCCAAACAGGGCTGAAACAGCTGTATAGAGGCTGCTCGAGGTTTTCACTGCAATCAAAAACGATTTGCAACCCAAATTTTATAAAACTTTCGTTATGCTTTGACAGCAAGCATGGCCGGCTTGCATGCGGGACTTATTAGGAGCAAATCCGCTTCAATTTGCCTATCCTACTGCAATGTCAGGTCAAAAAGCGATCGTAAGATGTCGCTGTTTTATCTATTTTGATTTAGAATCAATCAAAACTAAAGAATATTAACCTTGTAAAGGCCCTGCATAATCAATGTGTACACGACCAAAATTTTCTTCTGGCTCTTCCAAATGATGTTTCTTTGTTTTGGTAGGTGTTTTATTAATATCTACACAAACTTCGCTGTGTCAAGCAATTTTTTCGATTTCAGAATCAATACCTTTCCTGTAGCAACATTTCCGGACGAGTTGCTTCATTTTTACAATTCCTAAATGTGTATGATATACAGTGTTGAATCGTTTTTCAGACATAGCAAAATAGCATGTAAAACTAAATACTTGCAATTATTGGCTCTCTTATAAATTTTAGAGCAAAACGGTAAACGAGAATATTGTTCGGAATATTAAAATGCACCTAATATAATATTTAAAACTTTAAATTTCGCAGTCTTTTAAAATGGCAAAAATTTTCTGAAGAATGCACTCAGTTTATTAAGTAAGAAGGTAACTGTGACCGAAAAATATCTAAGTACTTGTAGAAAGTGACAACTTCAAAATTTACAATTTTTGCACTTCTTCGGAGAATAACAAAGTGTTGGAATACTCCATATTATTATTATTGTATTGTATTGTATTATAATATACCGTTACAAGGATTACGAAACGGCAAGAGAAATCAAACTTTTCTAAGTATAAAAATTGCAAATTTTGAAGTATACAAATATCTAAATATTGGTCTTTCATAGCTAACTTGTTAGTAAACTAAGAGCATTTTTCACAAGACTTTACCGTTTTAAAAGAAATTGGTTGAGAAATTTAAAATTCTAAATATAATATTAAGTGCATTTTAATAACCCGAACAATATTTTCTTTTGCAATTTTGCTCTAATAGTTACAAGAGAGCAAATAATTGCAAATTTTTAGTTTTACATGCATTTGGTATCCCTGAAAAACGATTCAACACAGTGTATTTCCTTTAATATTTCTTTTTGTAAGCTAGCTGGTAGAGATGTGTAAAAATTGGAACAGTTCCAACCTACTCAAGTTCCGTTCGTATCGTTTTGCTGTGATTTTGGTCTCAGAATAATTATGTTCACTGTTAGTTTTTAGAACAGTTCCGGAGCAACAGTAAATACATGACCATTCGTCTCCTTGCTTTTGTGATTCCAGTATATTGCGTCGCGTATTTTATAAGCGGCAATAAGCCAATACTCAAATAGAATATTTCTTTGCTGATTTACGATTTATTTGATTTTGCCTCTGAACATTGCAAATACAAATATGCATTGTTGGTGTTCTTATTATTATTATTAATTAATTTCTTGCAAAATCTAAAATAAATTTAATTTGAAAATTGCAAAGCTCAGTTATTCTGTATACTGGGTGTATCAGAAAAACGTGTGTTAATTATAAACCATAGAAGAACACGCCAAGCTGAAGAATTTTATTTTGTGGCATTTTGAAAATATCGTAAATTGTTTAGTAATTTTTTTACCCCTATTTTTGAGCAAAGGAGTCGTTTGGTGTTTGAATTGAACCTTGTTTCGAAAAACCATGGCAAGCATGGCGGATACAATTATGTATAATGCGTCAAGTCAGTTGTCATTTTTATAAACGCACACAACTTTTCTGATCAAGAATTAACAGATACTCTCATGATGTATCGCAGAGCTTGTGAAAATGCTGAATAGAAGCACGAAGACTGCGGTTCGTTTCCTAATCGTATTTTACCCAACAGGCATATATTTCAATCAACTGTCCAAATTCTCTAGGATCATGACTCATTTCAACTTCAACCCAAGACCGTGGCAGACCTCGTACTGAATGTTGAAGAAAACATTTTGGATGCTGTAACTGTCGCTGGTAGAATTGCCCGAAGACAAGGTGTATCGCATTTGACAGTTTGGCAAATTTTAAAAGCACAGTAGTTATGTGCAATTACAGTTTTCCTTCTATGTTTAAGGATTATGGAAACCTATTATTATAGGTATTCGAAAAAGAAATTGAGTTTATAACTTGTCGGAGACAAATAATTGTTTATTATAAACATTATTTATTATTATAAACAATTATTTGTCTCCGACAAGTTATAAACGCAATTTCTATTCGAATTTAGTAAATGTGACATTACAACAATTGACTTTTTGTGTGACTTTTTTCGTTTCTATGACAACAGAATTTTCTAGTCTTAACCAGGCGGCTATAAATTTAAAAATGTAATACGTTTCAAATTTTATATCAGTTTAGAAAGCTTTAAATAAAAAAAGTCAGATAGAAAAAATATTTCATTTAGCTAATTGCAATCCGTGTTAAAATTAACACACGTATTTTTGATACAACCAGTATATTCCCAAATTTCTTCTGCGTAAATTCCAGATTGATATTCTATTGAATCTAGTTATTCATGTTCGATATGCCCAAAGTATACTAGCACGCGTTTTTTATCAAGTCTTAGTTTGTAATGCAATTTAGACGAAAAACTGCAACTTGAAAAAACGATTTTACGATATCTTATAATATTATAACAGGCAAATAAAGGTCATAGCACACCATAGCGCAGCGAAGATACCTCCGCACACTGGAAGCGAAACTTCGCCGGGGCCATAAAAGAGGCCGTAAATAAACACAATTTAACATCATAAAGATTCCGAATTTCTGAACCGTTTTACTGGCATACACAGCTCGTATTACGACAATTTCAGTTGCGTTAATAATTTTTGTAAATGCACTGTGACCTGGAATGATAAAAAATGTTAGATAATAAAAACATTTGCATTTTGACAGTAAAATAAAATTAATTAATTAATTTAACTACTCTTTGACTGCATGCGACACACATAATTAGTGCAGCCCGAACTTGCTTTGTGCGTAAGGATAGAACTTTATTTTCGTGTCGGTGAAAATATGTGATGCGATTGGCGTGTTACGACCTTCTCAAGTCTACTAATATTAAATCTTTGTTTATGATGCCATTTACGACGCGTGTTCCCCATTTTAATTGTGTATCGCGCAATAAATAACTTTTGGCACTAAAAAGCAATTTTGTGTGTTCCATACTCGTTAGATTTAGAACGTCGTCGGAAATCAAGAAAACCAAGAACGCTGTTTATTTGAATTGAAGCTGAAGATGACAATTTGCTGCAATAATTACGTTCTAAAAATTTTCCTTTCATTGTAATCTGTGACCGATAATACTATACATATTTTATACTTTACATAATTTAGATACATAAACGCATCATCTCGTTCATCAATAGTACTTTTACTACATAGAGAAAAATCGGTAGCTAGCCGTCGCTAGCAGAAACACGCACACGTGGCTTCGCGCAAATATGACACAATCGTGCCGGGCTGCAGTGCAATAAATGTGGCGATTTTACTTCCAAATTATTAGCCAATCACGTAATAAAATTCAGAAATTATAACCAATAGTGTTCATCAATTTAGACCAGAGCAAAATAACATTTTCTCCGCGTCGTTCTAGGGTGGGGTAGGGTCGCCGCGGTTCGCCGCGCTAGATGTGCGATAGCTGAGTAACGGCGCCGCGGTTCGCAACAGTGTGCGCACTCTCATAAGAATACAGCAACAGATATTTTCTTTGTCGCGCTAGATGTGCGACAACCTTAAGTGTTAAGAGACAAAATACGCCACCTTTTATTTTTCAAATATTGTTTGCATAAAAATAAGAACATACAAAGTTACTTTTTAACTGATTTTATATTAATCCGCCTTACTTAGGTGGCAAAATTCGTCTGAATTCATGAGTTTGTCCAAAACAAAAAAAAATCAGAAACACAAGCCAAGTGCAACATTTGCAGCGGCACATTGTCATTTAAATCATCGGTAACAAACTTAAAAAAAACATATTGAAAGAAAGCATTGGCTCGCTGTAAATAATAATAATAATAAACTTTATTGTGCTGTAAAAGAAATGAAATATAAATTCAAGAAACAAAAAGACGCAATCACAAGGTGAGATTCAGTAACATACTGCTCTTTCATCTAAACCTTGACGAAAAAAATCACAAAATATTGAAAATTAATGCCTAATAATATAGAAAAATTTTATGCAAATCGTTTTTGATTGCAGTGAAAACCTCGACCAGCCTCTGTACAGCTGTTTCAGCCCTGCTTGGGGCTTCTTCAGTAGAGACGTAGCTCGACATTCCCACTGCCTCTTAAATAGAAATGCGGATCCTTTGAAATGGTGGCAAGAACATGGCTATAATTTTCCAACATTGAGAAAACTCGTAAGAGAATGTTTTGCAACAACAGCCACTTCCGTTTTCTGTGAGCGAGTATTATCAATTACTCTCTGACCGAAGAAAGTGTTTGCAATCACAGAAAATTAAACAAATAATGTTTATTAACATGAACAGCGAAACATAATTTCTCTTGTCTTCTAAAAACTTTCCTTGAATAGGCGTATGTGTTTCCCAAATTTTGTCAGCTATAAGGGAATTAACATGGATTAACATATTGTTGATTGTTCTTGAAGAGAAACAACTTCATGTTTGAAATTACGAAGGAATACACCAAAATATTTAAATAAGCAAAGAGAAAGATTTCCGAAAATATAGTTTCCATTTAATACTGTACCTGCTAGTAATTTTTCATTTGATGGTGCAAGTTGGACAAATTACTGTATAACTTGTAAACATTCATTTTTATAAATGTGACTTGTAATTGAGAGATTCAATGCAAAATCCGATTAAATTAATAAGAATTTTGTGTTCGTTTGGTTATAGACTCTAATTTAATATTGTATTTTCATCTTATTCAAGAAAAATATTTTCATTTTTATTTCATTCAAGGGAGCGAGCTGGTTAAATTTTCTGGTCTCGTGATTTTTACTCTTGTACCTCGAGCTCAAATCCCATCAATTTATTTTTTTACTCCAATTTTTAGTCATTTATAGGTATTATATTTTACTATGGCCCGGTTTCTCAGTCATAGTTTAACTTTAATCTTCAGTTTTTTTTTTATATAGGAAGAGATGGAAGTTAACTAAAGATTAATGTTAAACTGTGACTGAGCAACCAGCCCTATGAAAATGATCGAACATTAAAATGTAAAAGATTAAAAATTGTTATTAAAACCGAATTTCGATTTGAATCTAACGTGCGCTACCAAAAACTGGAAGACTAAGCAAGTTGACCGACTCGTTCCATTTTAATGAAATGTTAAAAATACAGTATTATTATTTTCTAATTATTTAATTGAAGTTGGTTCTTGTCCGATGAAAATTGTAAGTACAAAGTTTTTTTAATCTCGAACCGGACAGAAATATGAAGGGAGAATACTCAACCTTTCGTTATAGATTTAATTAATTTAATAAAAATGACAATTCTAATTTAAGACAAGTTTACTATGATTGTAAAAAAAAGAAAATATCATCTTAATATTAATACAATCAGATAAAGGTAATGTGACAATTGCTTTAGACAAAGATGATTACATTAATAATCTTTAGATTTATTAAATAATGTTAACTATTATCAGATTTAAAAAAAAGGACCCTACTGGTTTAATAGAAAAGAAAGCCAATAAAATTATTTCTGAATTAAAGACTGTTAATATGATAGATGAACAGACAGCTAAGTCATTGAGAAATTATTCTTCCTGTTGCCCAAGATATTATGGCGTACCTAAAATTCATAAGCCAACGTTGCCTCTACGTCCTATCATATTTTCCCCTAATTCACCTAACAGTAATTTATCAAAGTTTATTACTGAAATATTAACTAATTCTTATAGTAAAAGTAATGAATTTTACGTTCAAGATTCATTTGAATTTACTGAATTTGCTAATAACAGATTAGTCCCAATTAATTATGTAATTATTAGTCTAGATGTTATTTCACTTTTTACTACATACCTTTGGAATTATTCTTACAAAGTATTGAAAAAAAACTGGAAACAAATATCTTTGGTATGCAATTTATCTAAAGAAAAGTTAAAAATTTCTTTTTGATTCCACTGATTTCAAATATAATAATACTTACTACAAACAAATTCTTTGAACACCTATGGGTGCAAATATATCTTCAATTATTAACCAAAATGTTATTGATGATTTATTAAATGAATGCATACCAAAGTTATCATTTGAAATTCCGTGGCTTAAAAAATATGTTGATGATACTATTTGCTTAGTTCCCCAATAACATATTGATGAGATCTTCACGGTTTTTAACAATTATATTATATAATATTCAATTTACTATTGAAAAAGAAACAGACAGGAGTTGTTTTTTTTTGGAGACGAAAGTTGTTTCTTCAGAAAACAATGCAATCATTATTGATTGGTACACGAAATCCGTTAGTTCTGGACGTAATATAAACTTTCATTCTTGTCATCCATGCAAAATGAAAATTAAAACGATTTTAAGATTAAACAATCGTGTAGAAAAGATTTCTCATCCTTCCTTGTGCAATAAAGACCTTCACAAATTAAAAATATTCTTATAAAAAATAGCTATCCTAATGCGATGCTTAATAAGTTAATTTTCAATACTCTACAAAGAATAGAACCCCACTATTAATAATAATAATTAATAATAATTCACAGACAATTAATGTTGGTAAAGTTTTTAGATCTTTAATATTTATACCAAATCTTACATCTCGACTAATAAAAGCATTAAAGAATAAAAACATTCAGATTGCTGTTGCCTATTGTCCCATATTGTAACGGCGATTTGATCTCGTTGCGATCGGAGTGGGAATGAACGCAAGCGAGGACGCGTCGAGTACAGTTGAATTATCGCCCACGGCTTGTGCAAGTTTGAGTTGGATTGTCGGAATTTCGGCCCGCATTTTTGTGAATTTCCTTCACCGTCGTTATATTCTCCCCGAATTTCAAGCGGGGATCGCATTCTGCAGATCTGGTAGTCGCCGTCTTAGGCGCTGCTCAGAAGGGCAGCCGTTGCTCAATCGTTCTAGGCAGGACAAACGCTGAATTGTCGACGCCGGAATAGAGGCAATACTAAAATCGATTTATTCTATTAAATTTTTGATTCGCCTCCGTACCTCATCTTTTGTTTCGTCACCGCCGTGTGTGCCTCGGCCCTTTTGGTCGTGTATCCTGTTATTTTATTACTCGTGTGTTGCTCGAAGTTAACGTTAAAATTCTGTTATCAGTTTGAGGGGCTTCCTTTAAATCTTGTTGTAAATTTCTTTTGTTTGTAGACTTTGTACAAACGTTAAAAATTGTGTTTTTTTTTGCCTTGAGAAGCTCCTGAGCTCTGATCATTGTAATTTTTTCTTTGAGTATTCAATTTGTTTTCAATGTTTTATGTACTTTGAATTAGAGTTGAAGTGAACCATTTTGATGTTTTGGTGTAAGCTGACGCGTGAGTACTCCCGTAAAGGCGCTTTTTTTGTCCACGAGTTGGACTCTGTTGATGAACTTATTTAAGGCATGGTCGTTGATCGCCCCGTATTTGGCGTGATCACGTACAGTTTTGGATCTATGCGATTTACTCAAACTTGCGTTTACAATAATTAAAGTACAATTTACGACGAAGGTGACTTTGTTTTTTTTTTTCTGTTGGGGAACTTCGTTGCGGGGGCTTCACATTTTTAAGGGATGGGACTTTGACGTTCGTAGACGAGTCCTAGAGTGTTGAAACCTCTACGAACGGAATAGAATACACCCCCCCCCCCACCCTGGCGGTGTATCGTCTGCACTATCGAGTTACGTAATCACTGCTGGGTGGTGTCCTTTCCGGTAACATCTGTTGAGACTTCCCACGCCGTCTCCACTGAGTGGGCACAGTTACGTAACCCTAATCAACATTATCGTTCTCGAGAGTCCGACCATCTTGCTCCCGAGGCCGGATTGGTGCAGGCCCTCCTCCGTCTTCTAACGCGGACTTGAGTCCAAACAGCGCTGAGCGCTTCCTTGTCACCATATCCAACAGGTGGTGGCAATTGGTTGCAACAAAAACCTGACCCTTCTTTTCTTTTACTGGTTGCAACAAAAAAATTTATTAACAATTAACAAATTAAGTTTCAAAATCAAGCACTCTGCATTAAGAATTTTTCACATTTTTTTTCTCTTTTACACCATTCTAGCCCCAAGCTTTCTCAGCTTGTCGGGGAGGTGTGTGACTAGTTACTCTTATTGCCGTTTGCGGCTGCGGCCGTCTTACAAACTGGGGAAACGCAGAAAACCCAATTTGACGGAGCCGGTAAGAATCCGAAACACCATCCGACACATAAGTACTCTATCTCTCACATAGAATCCATATGCACCAGGAATAGATTCGAACTCTCGCCTAATACTTGCCCGCTCCAGCGTCAAACGCTTTGTCAGAGCGCTCAACCAACTCGGCTATACAACTACTATACATTAAAGTGATATTAGACTTAGACCTAATGCTTGTTTTTTATCTGAACATGACAATAATGGAGACCACACGATTAACTTTCAAGATGCAAAAATTTTAGATATTGAACCAATTTTGAGTCAAAGGACTTTTATTGAAATGTTTCACATTTTTTGTAATAAAAAAGGTATTCATAAAAGAACTGATATTGAGAAGCTTAGTTACATATGTGCATACCAATTAAATTTTAAAATTAAAAAGAAAAACAACCAGGATGTAGTAAATCAAAATTCATATCATATTCCCTTATAATGATTAAACAATATATTTTTTACCGTGATTCAATTTTTATAATTATAATAATAACAAGCTGTCAAAAATGTAATTGCCAAAAAATTTTAAACTTAATTTAGATGAATTTTTTTCTTACAACTAGTGAATTAAGTTCTCCTATTACTCATTAAGGAGTAAGTAATTAGTTGTAATTTTTTTTTTTATAAAATATTAAAGTAAATTATTTGTTGTAGAAACCTTGAAAAAGGAAATAAAATTTCCGAAAGCTCGGTTGAACTTTAAAAGAGTATATTTGACCTTTTTGACTGCAACCCAGTTACATAATGTTTTGATACAACACTGTGTTGAATCGTTTTTCAGACAAAAAAATAGCATGTAAAGTTAAATGCTTGGAATTATTGGCTCCTTAGTAAATTTTAACAAAACGGTAAAGGAAAATATTATTCAGAATTTTTAAATGCACTTGATATATTTAGAACTTTAAATTTTACAGGCAATTTCTTTAAAAATAGCAAAAATATTCAGAAAAATTACCTAGTTTACTAAGAAGTTAGCTATAACCGAAAAATATTCATATTGGTATTTGTAGAAAATGACAACTTAAAAATTTGCAATTTTTACACTTCTTCGGAGAGTAACGAGATGTTGTAACACTCCCTAACGGGGTATTTAATACTCCGGTACAATGATTACGAAACGGCAAGAGGAATCAAACTTTTGCAAAAAAAATGCAAATTTTGAAGTATACAAATATCTAAATATTTTTAGGTCGTAGCTAACTTGTTAAGGAATTAAGTGCATTTTTTTAGAAGATTTTGTTTAAGAAAAATGGCTGCGAAATGTAAAGTTCTAAATACAACATTGCGTTTTAAAATTACGATAATATTTTCCTTTGCCAACTTTGCTCTAAAATTTACGAGAAAGATAAAATCACATATTTCTGAAAAACGATACAACGGTTTAAGCATAACAATAATTTAATTATTAAAATAATTATGCGTTCATTTCATAATTGTGTGAAATTCCTTGTAGAAATTCTACAGTACTTCTGCTATTGTAGTCTTTTACAAGTTTATTTATCCTTTCGTCAGCCAGTAGGTACACGTTCTTTTTTGCTGGAGGGTCATTGCTAGTAACTAACTGCTCAAAAAACATGTTCCTGTCTCGCTGAATTATTTTCAAGCATTCAGTGAGTTTCGAAATTGTTGGGTGATTCATGCTGAGTTTTGTATGTAAGTGCCTATGTGCCGGTTCGGCATGATTATTTATTCTGTCTATGCCATACAGAATACGATAGCAAACCGACTGGTGTCGGAACATTTGTGCCGCTGACATTTGCGCCGCTCGTGTTAAATTTTCGGGAATGGGTCAGGTATAATCATTACCAAGCTTTTCATGCGGAATGTACTGTTTACTCCTTCCACCTTTGCGCGGCTTCGATACTTCTAATTGTCATTGAGTGGAAAGGGAAGGTGTGCGAGCTACGAGTTCAGGTTTTTCCTTCGACGACGGAATTTAATGTATTTAATCGTCAAAGGGTTTTTCGCTCATCCTAGAGAGATAATAGAATAAAGTTTCTCTTTGAAAATATAAAAATGCATGCGACAGTCGCTGCAAGTCACCACATACTTTAAATATTTAATTTCAAAGAATAAGAGCGCCTACAATCCGACATCATATTGTCCTCGATGCAGCCAAATGAGATAAATTCTTTCCAGATACTGCGGGCGGAGCTAGTACAGTCCGAGTATTAAATTTTCGTACTGATCACGAAACAAGTGGGCTCTTTTCTTTTCCCTGATCATTAGCAATTTTACATTTGCGCCGCTGCCCCAACTTTATTAATATTCTTCGAAATTTTAGACCACTTTGGTACATTATATTTCTGCAAATTTTAAATAAATTATTTTCATTACTTTTCATTGCACACGTGCATATAATATAATATGCAATTGCTTATTTGTAGATCTTTAAATCACTATTATTGTTCTTCTGAACGGGTATATTTCTAAATTAGTAGATTTTTGTCTTGTGTTTTAGTGAATTTTATTCAACGTGTTATTTATTAATAAGAAGAAGCATAATTTTTCCCTTGAAATTTATTGAAAATTCGAAAGGTATTTACTTCTAAAAAATTATTTTAATTAGTAGCTGTGTCTTTCAAACTGTAAACTTAATAAATATAAATATAAATAAATTTAAAAAAAAAATCGATTTGCAACAATTTTTTTAAACTTATGCTTTGACAGTAAGCAGGACGTCTTGTTTGGGATGACTTATTAAGTATGTAGCCAACTGGCTTCAATTTGTCAATCCTAATGCAATGTCAGGTCAAAAAGCGATCATAGGATGTCGTTGTTTAAGCTATTCATTACTATTACATCACAATTGCGAATATCCTTGGACAAGTCGTTTTGGTTTGCAGTGGAACTCTCGATTTGCGCTTCTGCTGACGAAAATAGGGCTGAGACAGCAGTACAGAGGTTGCTCGAAGAATCCATTAAATCAAAAACGATTTCCAAGAAATTTTTCTATTACATATGGAGATAATTGTTTTACGAAATATAAAACCCCTGTTCATGTTTTATTATTTAGCACTATACTAAGTGGTTCAATATTAAGTGGAATTGGAATTATGGTAGTTTTTATCAACATTTCAAACAAATTTATACTCTCAAACTTAATCCAAATTTAATTGTATGTACAAGTGAATCAATTTCTATTTTACGAGCATCTCTATAACTATAAGAGATAGAAAAAAACTAACGATCAAGTTTTTTTCTCTTTTTTAGAGATAAGGTCAATAATATAAACAGAAATTGACCATCTTCTTTTGTTTTTAAGTAATAAGCAAAAATTACCATTTTTGACTTATCGTCGGTCTGGCATATCTCTTTTATTTTTAGATATATTAAAAAAAAAACTTTAACATTATTAGGACGCTTTTTCGAATACAATTCAGTGATATTGTTGAGTTAGCTTTTTGATATACCTATAATTAATTTTTGAATTATATTATAAGTTTATTTTAAGAAAATTACAATAGTCAATGTCAGCATTAAATAGAATTTTTTTCCGTTTTCACAAATACGTATATATTTTTTTCTACAATTGCTCAAAAATTGCTGTTTACGCTAATTTCAGTGGGAAAACACGCTTTTTTCACGGTTTAAAAAAATTTCGCTCGCTGTGAGAAAGAATTTCTGACATTAAAAAAAATAAAAATTTTCTAATATTTAGAAAAATGTGAACTGTAAAAATTAGAATTCCTTTTTCACAGTGCGTGAAATTTCTTTTTAACGGTGAAAAAAACGCAGGTTTTGCACACTAAACTTAATGCATGAACACCCATTTTTTGAGCAATTGTAGCAAGAGGATATTTCAATGAACCGTTCATAATATAATAATTGAGTTTAAAATACTAGTATATTCGCAGCTAAAAAAGAAAGATGACCTGGAAAGACGCTTACAAAATTTCTAAGTGGCTACTAATAAAATAATAATAATGTTTATTTCCCCAAAATAGAAGTATAATAGAAATACATAGAATGGATAGCAAATATAGTTAAACCAGAAAGGTGGTCTTGTATTCAAAATTATAAAGATTAAAATATCAATCAACTCTCCGTCTTGCGTAAAATTTTAAATGATATTTTAAACATACACTTGCACAAAACGCATTAAGTAGGCCCGTTGATTCGTGGAATGATTTATTAATTTACACTGTAATTCAAACCATAAAGGAATGGAAAGCCAGTTTGGATAAAACAGAACTGTCTACGTTTAAAATCTATTTGACATGTAAATGTCAAACTTTAGAAACTTTAGCCAAATCACATTCACAAACATTAACATTTAAAACTGATCGTAATCAAAAGTCTTCTTCTCATGATGAAGTATTTATTGACCCAAAATACAGGTTACAGGTATAAATTAAATAAATTAAATTTCTTAACTTAAGGTCAATGGGAGCTGAATCAGTTGTTTCAAGAAACTTACTGTTCTACCTTCAGCACCCTTTGATAAATATATCTCATATATCTACTAATAAGTTAACATGTCCAATATGTAAAGCAGAACATCCAATTTACCGCTGCACAAGTTTTCTGGAACTTTCTATTGATCAGCGTATTTCCAAATGTAAAGAAAAGAAATTATGTCTCAACTGTTCCAAAGATAATTTTGTATCTAAATGCACCGCAGGTAGTTGTAAAATTTGTAAAGGAAAACACCACAAACTCATACATATTGAAAAATCTGAAAATATCCCATCCTCAATCTCAAAAAATACTGCAAATTTTCAAATATCATTTCATATTCTTTCAAATGTCATTTCATATTCTTTGTCCACGGCAATTGTCAAAACTTTTTATTCAAAAGTTAAATTTAATTACTATCGAGGGCTTCTAAACTCGGGGTCCCAAACTAACTTTTTAACAAAATCGCTAACTAAAAAACTTGTCTGTCAAAAAAGCAAATTGACTTACCTGTAACAGGCAATAATCAATCATGCACTTCTGCCATTCTGTTCATATTAAAATTCAATCGCGATACAACACATATCAACCAAATTTAGAATGTCTGTTATTAGATAATATCACTAGTCAGATTCCAGTAGTTAACATTTGTAAAAATGACGTCCATATTCCGAAAATGATTCAATTTGCAGATCCGGACTTCCATATTTCCAAAGATATAGATTTATTAATTGGAGCTGAATTTTTCTTCCAACTTCTTTGTATTGTAACAAAACAATTCACACACAAGAGGAACGAGCATGCGAGCAACACTTTTAAAACATTCACCAGAACAAAGGAAGGAAGATTTGTTGTATCTTTACCATTTAAGGAAGATCCTAGATCACTTGGTGAAACAAAAGAAAACGCCTTGAAAAGATTTCTATCACGTGAAAAACGATTACAAAATAAACCGGAAATTAAAGAGCAATACACTTCTTTTATGAACGAATATTTAACTTTAGGACACATGAAAGAAAAAGAAATTTTCGAATCAAGGAATCAGAATATTTTCCCTAACTACTATTTTCCACATCACGCAGTCTTGAACGAAACTAGTATCACTACTAAACTTAGGGTGGTTTTTGATGGGTCTTGCGGCCAAGCACGGAAATATCATTAAATGATTTATTAATGGTGGGTCACAAACTACAACAAGATCTCTTTTCCATTATAATCAGATTCAGAATGTTTAAATCCGTTTTAACTGCAGATATTGCTAAGATGTACATATAAGTGTTACTAAACGAAGCAAATACACATTTTCAGCGTATATTATGGAAAAATAATGAATGTGAAAAAATCAGAACATCTGAATTATCTGCAATGATTTATGGCACAGCTTTAATTTCTTATCTCGCAACTAAAGCATTACAGCAAGTAGCATTAGATGAAAGTTCAAAATTTTTTCAAGATTCAAGATTTTTATGCTGACGATCTGTTAACAGGAATTAAGTTGATTAAAGATCAAGTGATCAATATTCTTACAAGTGCTGGTTTCGAATTGTCTAAGTGGTGCTCCAATTGTCAAGATATGTTAAAAGGAATGCCACCTACTTCAGCACATTCTGTATTAGGTTTATTAAAAAATGAAAATATTAAAACATTGGGTATTGTTTGGAATTCATCATCTAATACCTTTCAGTATCCAATTACCCAAAACATTAATACAGCACGTGTGACAAAACGATTAGTTCCAGCAACAATTTCGAAAATATTTGATCCTTTGGGACTTCTTGGACCTGTATTAATAATAGCAAAAATACTTATGCAAGAAATATGGGAATTAAAAATAAATTGGGACATGTCAGTTCCAACAGAACGTCATACAAGATGGATTCAATATGAAAAAGGATTAAAACAAATAAAAATAATAATACCACATTACGTAATATAGTTAGAAAATTCAAATATTTTGGAAATTCACGGGTTTTGCGGTTCTACCGAGAAAACATATGGCGCTTGCGTGTCTATAAAATCAGTCGATAATGATGGCAAAGCCAATTGTCAAATATTGTGTGCAAAATCAAGAGTTGCTCTGTTAAAGGCTATCCCACTTCCACAATTGGAACTTTGTTTGGCCCAATTAGCAAATAAGGTAATAGAATTTATACCTTATAAAATAAATAAGATATATTATTGGACAGATTCCACCATTACTTTGGCTTGGATAAAATCTACTTCCAAAAATTGGAAAACCTTTTTTGTTGCTAATCGTGTAGGTGAAATACAAGATTTAACCAATCCATCAAAATGGAATCATATTGGTACAAATGACAATCCTGCAGATATAATTTCCACAGGAACATCGCCCGTCATATTATTTAACAGTAGTCTTTGGTGGAAAAGACCAAATTGGCCACAATCTAATGAATTAGTTAATTTAGGATTAAACAGTATCCCCAAGCATTGAAACATAAAAAATACAAAATTTTACAAATTATTATAATGTTGATTTATTTTTAAGACATTCCGATTTGAATCAACTTATCAGAGGTACTGCTTATTGCATTCGTTTTAAAAGCAATATTTGTGCACGTTTACAAAACAGTACCGCTAATATTAGAACTGATCCATTAAATACAAATGATTTAAATGTTGCTAAAATTGGGTTATTAAAACATCTTCAAAGTACTTCTTTCTATAAAGACTTACATAATTTACAAAAGAATGGAAATGTACTTTACACAAGCAAGTTAATAAGTTTAAATCCATTTCTTCATGAAAACGGCCTGGTTAGAGTTGGTAGTCGTTTACGAAATTCCCTTTTACCGGAAATCACAAATATTACTAAATTTAGTAAAATTGAATGAGCATGTTAAACAATGGCACCCTGGAGTACAATCTACTATAGCTACAGCTGCAATACGATCCAATTATTGGGTAATATTTGCACGTAGCATAGGCAAGAAAATAATTAGAAAATGCTTAATTTATTTCGGAGGAACACTATTAATGTGCAGCATTTAATGGGTGACTTACCAAACACCAGAGTTAAATTGTTTATGTTCGTGAAGGTATTCGTCGTAGTAAGAAAATCAAGAAAACCTACGGAGCTGCATTTGTCTGTTTCGCAACAAAAGCGATTCATATCGAGCTCGTAGGAGATCTAACAGCAGAGGCACTTTTAGGATGTTTTAGAAGATTTATTAAACAAAGAGGAAAGCCCAACAATATATACTCCGACAATGGGACCCAATTCATGGGAGCAAACAATAAGTTAAAATTATTACACAAACAGTTTATGTCAACGCAAACTCAGAACGAAATTACGAACTTAGCATCGCAAAAAGACATAAAATGGCACTTCATTCCTACTAGTTCTCCACATTTTGGAGGAATTTAGGAAGCGGTTGTTAAATCATTCAAGCATCGTCTCACACGTGTATTACGGAATTCAGAACTAAATTATGAAGAATTATATACAGCGTTGGTACAAATTGAGGGTGTTCTAAATTCCCGTCCTATTCACCGATCCCAACAATTTCTGTTTTCTTACTTCAGCACATTTTCTAATAGGAGATTCTTTAAATGCTTTTTCAGAGCCTAGTGTGTTGCATTTAAAATTAAATTCTCGTTCTCGTTGGCAACATCTTCAGCAACTTCGTGAACGTTTCTGAAGAAGATGGTCTAAAGAATACTTAAATCAATTGCAAACTAGATACAAAAAAGCAACAAGGAATTTCAGCTGAAGCCTGGAGGATTGGTACTACTGAAAGACGAGCAAGTTTCTCTCATGCAATAGCCAGTAGGACAAATCGAAGAAGTCCATCCCGGCAGTGACGGCGTCATTCAAGTTACCGCAGTAAGAACTTCACGAGGTACTACTCGCAGAGCAGCTTCAAAGTTATATGTATTGCTTATAGACAATAACACTTAACAGTGTTAAATTTTGTTGAAAGCGAACCCTTTCAAAGTGGGCGGAATGTTAAAGACTCATTAAATTTTATTTTCCAGTCACCATATAAAAAGAAACACATATATTGTTGTTGAGTAAATAATATTATTTTTTACGTCAATCATCATTCTAATTTAAAAACCCAAGTGAAGTTAAAACAAGGACAATAATAAAGCCATGGCGTATATTACATTAAGTGTAGAAGATAATTAGTTGATTCATATCGCACATTTGGAGCACGCTCCTAGTATGTGAAATGCGCTATCAAAAAGTACGAAAAATCTACTTTTGGAGTAAAATCCAATATAGATATAAAATTATTGTGGACAGAGATTAATTTCAATTACTTTTGGAAGCAGATTATATTTGAGACGCAAGTTGTGCAGCATTCGGTACAATAACGGTTCGATGAGTGAACACATCGATTCGATTATGCAAGTGGTTGGACTATTACGTGGATCAGGAAAACCACTCGTCACTGGGTGATGAAGTTGTCGCAGTTTTATTAGGGAGTCTTGCGGAGCCATACTCATGACTTGTTACTGCCATAGAGGGTCGTTACGAAACAGATTTGACAATCGAGTATGTCACTGGCAAAATGTTGAACGAATACCAGAGACGTTTGGAAATTGGTGCTTTAGAGGTAGCATTACAATCATCGGCTGCAGCCGCGTCCATAAGCAAACGCAAGAAAAATGTTTAATTTGGAAAAGAGAAAAGCAGTGAACAAAAAAACAAGAACGTGTTTGCATTGTAATAAAACTGGACATCTTAAGGCAGATTGGTACTTGTTGAAGAAATCTGGGCAACACATAACAGGAAATAAATCAGCAAAATCTTCAGTTGCGGCCAGAGGGGCAATCCTGCTAACAACCTCACTTTCGAGGTATGTACTGGCGCGCGCATACAATCGAGTAATTGATATATTGATTCTGGTGCTACAAACTACATGACTCACGACGGTTCATCAGCGAACTGTATTCTAGCTAGTGGTAAAATTCAAAAGATTCATTTGGAAAACATCATGGGCATCTGGTGTTATTTGAAAATGAACAAGTGTACGTTCTGTAATGGAAAGAAAAGTATCGCAAAAGCAAAAGTTGATGGGAGCCTGTTTAAGCTGGATGTTGCGGTATCGGCTGAATCTGCTTGCGTTGTAAATCCCGCAGTTTGTCTTCACCAGTGACATCGTAAACTTGGACATCGAAATCCAGTAGCCATTAGACGTCTGGTAAACGAAAGTTTGGCAAACCCGCAAGGATGATTCATTCAGATTTATGTGGTCCCACGCAGACAGCAACTCCAAGTGGTAACAAATATTTTTTAACGCTTGTAGATGACTACGTGGGCTGCTGGAAAATTTTCTGCAATCTAGTAGGTCTAGAATTGTTAGCGTTAATCAACTGTCATATTTGAAAAATTTGACCAAACCAACAAAAGTTGTCATTTCACGCTGTGCTGGGAAGCAAATGATTGCTTGGTTCTTTGGTTTAACTGGACATGTAACAACCGTGGCTTTAGAGGATCGAAAAACCGTGAATGCTGATTGGTATACTACAATATGTTTGCCGGAAGTCATCGATCAAATAAGAAGAAACAATCTAAATCGACGAATTATTCTCCGTTAAGTCAACACCAGCTTTCACTCTGCCCGTCAGGTGATTTTTTGTCCAACAAAAATGTTGAATTAATGACCCATTGTCCATATTAACCTGATTTATCACCTAATAATTTGTTTTTGTTCCCAAATATCAAAAATAAAATGCGTGATGAGCGATTTTCGTCGGCTGAAGCAGCGGTTAAAACATTCCGGACACTGATTTCTGAGGTACCATCTTTAGAGTAGAAAACGTGCTTTAGAAATTGGTTCGAGAGTATGCAGAAGTGTATTGACGTCAAAGGCGAATACTTCGAAAAACAATGATATCGTTTACCAAATTTCATATGCGTTTTTTCAAACCGTTTCCAGAAAATTTTCCAGCAGCCCACATATTTACGTAAACAGTAAAGGAATTCGTCGCCTTAGTATTGAGGTTTCGCAGAAAATCAGTTGCGTTCCGCACAGATAATAGCAAGGAGTATGTTACTCGAGACCTGGAACAGTATTTGCGCAAAGAGTGTATACAGCATCATTGTTATGTATACTCCTCAATAAAATGGAGTTGCGGAGCTTAAAAATAGAACATTCACGGAATCAGCTAAGTGTATGCTCTTAGATGCTGGCTGTTTATGAGAAAATGCAAATCATCTGATGGGAATGAGATGAAAGATCAACTAGTGCTTGCAAGGGTAAGGGCCGCTAAGGTTATGGAAGAGATTCATGAGCGCCCGGTGGACATTTAGGCATCAATAAGACTTTGTTGAATGTGCGAGAAAAATTCCACTGGGTAAACTGTAGAACGGGTGTGGAAAATTGGTGTGCCAGATGTGCTACATGTGCTACAGTATCCGGACCCGAGAAAAAAACTCGGGGAAAACTATGCTCATACAACGTTGGTGTCCCGTTCGAGAGGATTGTCATTGACATAGCCGAGCCATTTCTAAAGACCGCCCGTAGAAATAAATACATCATGGTAGTGACTGAGTATTTCACTAAATGGCCGAAAGGTTATACTTTGCCAAACCAAGAGTCAATGCCTTGATGGAGAACTCTATAACAAGATTTGGAGTATACATGGAGATCTATTCCGACCAAGGCAGGGATTTTGAAGTAGACATTTTCCAGGAATTGGCCAGGTTACTAGGCATTTGCATTTTCAAAACGCGAACAACTACCTTGCACCCACAGTCAGATGAAATAGTGGAACGTTTCAATAGAACATTAGAAATACATCTGATCGTGTCGAAAAACCAACAAGACCATCTTCCCCTTTTTCTGATGCATTCCGTTCTGCAGAGCATGACACTACTAAACGAACACCAAACAGTCTCTTGTTTGGAAGGAAAGTGCGTACTCGCAAAATCCTGAACGTATTAATAACTGACACTCACGAATACGTGCGGCGTAACATCAATTTGGCGAACGATAAAATGAAGACCCGCCACGATCGATGAGTTAATGAAACAGGATTCCAAAAGGGTGTGGCTGTACAATCCCAGAAGAACTCGTGGGCTGTGCTCCAAATTACAAGATGATGAAAGTGGACCACATCAACCGCTTGGCTCCAAACTCGGGACGAACAGAACTATGGAGAGGGCACTGTTACAGCCAGACGCTAACACATTTTTTATGTTCAGACGGGTGGCGCTATCTATTGGGCAACCGACTCTGTCGATAGTTGGCAGTTGACAAACGAGTGTTACGAGTGATTTGTACTGTATTAAGCGAGTGTTTAATTAAATTTTGTTGAAATTAAGTGACGATTATTATTTGTGAACCTCTAATTCGTAACACTAATTTAATAATAATTATTATACCTACTTCTAAAGATTTAATAATTTGTTTAGCCTCTCCTACAAGACATTCACGCAAATAATGAAATTTGTGAATAGGTTTTAATTCTTGAAGTATCCCCCCTTACAAATGCACGACATTCTATGGATATTTCTTTTCATCCATTCAATTGCGTTGATGGTTCCCCGTCACTTACAAGTACGTTTTGACTGCTTTAAATCCAAATGATACATTATAATACATTATACAAAATTTGTAATAATACAAATTTTATCCATATTCCTACCATTAACCCTATCATCAAAAATACATCAAGATGCGTTTTTCGTTAAAGATGCACATATGTATAACAAAAGATTTGTGTAAATAGAGTATTCTTCCCATAACCTAACTGTGTATCTGTAACCTCATCAAAATGAATCCAAATATTCTTTTAATTGAAAACCTTAACCTTCTATGAAACAATAAATTTAACAAAATTATTTTACTTAAGGTTATTCTAATCAATAAATAGTTATTTGTATCACTATGAGTACGGGTACCAAAAGTGCGAATACTTGCTAAAAAGTTTCTGGACATGTGGATACATAAATTTTTTTCGGACGACAAAAGTTTTAATTAAAACATTATTTATTATTGTTAAAATATCGTCTGTTAGGTAACTAATTTTTCTTATGTTGGCGATACAACACTGAAAAAGATTACAAAAAGTATTCCAACGATTCCGCCAAGCTGGCTTAACATTAAACCGTAATAAATAAAGTTTTTTACAAACGAAAGTTAAAATACTCGCTTATGAAATTGATGAAAATGGGTATTCGTCCAAATTAATCAAAAATTTTGGCCATAAAAATTTTTAAAGAACCCAAAAATGTTAGACAATTACAACGTTTTTTAGGACTTTTAGGAAAATTTGTTCAAAATTTTCCAAGAGTTACTTTTCCACTCTACCAACTTTTAAAAAATGAAAAATTTATTTGGAATACAAAAAAAAGACAACAATCCTTTGACTTATTAAAACAAAAACTTATTGAAGCCCTTGTATTGGCCCATTACGATCCAAAATTATAAACTGAACTAAGGGTAGATGCCTCTTCTATAGGAATAGGAGCCGTGCCCTTGCAAAATTTTCACGGTGAATTACATCCTATCGCTTATACATATTTCACGATTTATGGAAAACCTATAGAATTTATTACAGACCATCATGCGCTTTGTTTCCTTAAAATACTTAAGAACTCCAAAGGTAGAAACGCGTGTTGGATATTAATATTGTCTGAATACGATTATAAAATAATTCACAAAAAGGGACGATTAAATCACGATAGTGATTGTCTAAGTCGCTGTCTGGTTTACGAAGTTTCAACAGAAGATGAGAAAGTTGATCAAGATCTCCCTATTTTCATATCAATTCTCGATAATATTGCTACCTCACAAGACTCTGATCCCTATATTAGTGAAATCAAAATTACACTTTTAAACCCAAACCAAAATTTACCTGATGTTAAAAGAAAAAAAAAACTAAAGAAAAATTGTTTTAATTGATAACATCTACACTGTGTCCACGGATTGGGTTCACCAGGGAAAAACTTTTTTATTTTTGAGTTTACGAAAAAGTGATTCCTTATAAAAGTTTTTGCTTGTCCTAAAACCCCAAGAAACTTTAAAAAAAACTGAAAAATTTAAATTCTGTTTCTGCTTTCATAAAATGTGGCAAAGTCCGAAAATTTTTGTGTAAAGTCAATTACAAAAATTAGTTTTTTAACTTTAAAACGGACACTGTAAAATCGCAAGGAATGCTCTACGTTTCACTGTCGCTGGATGGCTTCGTCAGGTTAGCGAAACGTAGAGCATCCCTTGCGATTTTACAGTGTACATTTTCAACTAATTTCTTAAACTAAAATAGTAAAGGAGACTCTGGTTTAAGATATATCCGTAGATACGTATTTCAGCATCTTCTGCTGGTAGCGTACTGAAGATGGCAGCTTAGCTGCCAAAATACGTATCTACAGATATAATATTATTGTGGGCGGAGATTAATTTCAATTATTTAACTAATTTCTTATAAATTTTATTAATAATAGTTCGTATTTATTTTGTATCTTGACAACAAAACTTATTTAAGTTCCGCTTAAAAATAAGAATATTAACTTTGATAAATGAGGTTTGGACAGAAGTAAGTTGCTATTAGATTAAGAGGGAAATTCTGGTTCGGGGTTACAAAATAGGCGAGAGAGTAACGAAAGTTCCAAGTACAGACAGAAATTGTTGACGTACAATTTATTGCATGCGATGCAGACCAAGTCGAATGTAATGCGTGGTAAACCTTTTCTAGAGGATCCGGGTGCCCCGTAAAACTAATACCATAAAATGTTATAGAAGTTTCATATAATTTCTTATATTTATCGCATGTAAATTTGCTACAATTTCGGTCACAAAAAATTAAAAGTGACTCATTCAGGATCAACAAACGTTGATGTCTTAAATGTTCGATAAATATAAGTTATTAGATAAGCCTCGTAGGTATACAAAAACGATAAATTTATTGCAATTTCAATGTGTATGTTATGTATTAAATAAATTTGTACGGAAATATTCGTAGTTAAAGTCTTAAATATTTAAATTTGTTCCCAAATATTTGTCATAAGTGTATATGAGATGATTCCAAATTCTTTAATCCTTTTGGAGATTCTGGTGGCGTACTTATATCTATTCCAGAAAATATGTATTAACCAGTTTAATGATAATTACAATCCAACAAAACTTTGGTCATCCAATCACATTTCCTATCCCCACTGATGTATTACAGTAATTTGCAAATGCTTTAAATACTGCAACACACAAGTAAAATTACTAGTAAATTAGTGGACGTGCGTTTCGCTTGTTTAAACAATTAATGCAGTCTTGAGATTCAAGATTTCCTTCAGAAGTTTTAAAGGAGTCACTCTAAAATTTTCTTATACAGGGAGATTCAGGCAACCCTTTCATTAAATACTTTTATATATTATATATTATATGTTTATAGTTTACGGACTTCTCCTTTGAATTTCTGTTTAATATTTTGCAGCTATAAGTTAACGATATGTATCTATCAAAACATAATATTTCCAAATTTCGAATACTTCCGCTTATACCGAAAGTTGCTGTCAACTTTCTTATTTTAAATAGAATACCCCAATTTTTAATGCATTTTTGAAATCTTCATAAAATTCTAAAAGTATTATGTGCAATATGTGATTCAAGAAAAGTTAACCGTTTCCGAGATATTTTAATTTTTTTTTAATAACTCAGACTTGCAGAACCTTGGTTATGATACTGCCCTCCTTGTGCAACAAAAGCCATGATGCCCACTTTTGGTCTGTAGCAGGCTACAGTAACATTCTTTCAAATCATGTCCAGTTTTGCACTTGATTGCTTACAGGCTGGTTGAAAAGTAACTTCTATTCGAACTGATTTCAACTGTCGAAAAGTCATGTTTTTTTAACGGAACGCCTAGTATATTTTTATACATTATAACTCAGGATTAAATGTCCTTTCGTCCTGTATTAGCATTCCCTATACCTATCTCTTATAGTTCACTCGTTATCGATGATTTCTTTTTAACCGGTAATTTTTTTCAATTTTTCGGTATTATTTTTAAATAGTGGGCTATGAAAACTAGAGAAATTATAATTTTTGAAATCATCCGTCTAGTAGGAATTAAAGAAAAACAATTTAATCGCCACGAAGAACCAGAAAATTAATAATCAATCACAGACATATTAAATGTATTTGATGATAAAAAAATCGACAATTCTAGAAGTTAATAAAAAAAGTTGTTATATCGAGGAAAATGAGTTATTACTTAGATACAGTAGAAAGTTATTACTAATAAATAATAGCCGAGGACACCTTAGAGCCAATATTATAACTAAGGCCTCGAATCTGAGGGTCCAAACTCAGAGGCGTTGTATTCCGCGCGTGGCGGGACTCGATTTCTCGCTGCATTTCCGATAGGCACGGGGATTCTATGATCTAATTCTGTGTCTCATTAATTTTGATTTTGACGATTCGACATTTATTTGGTTGCTCAGTCTCTCCGTAAATATTGAAGAGTTCAAAATTTACCTAGAGGAAGCGTCTCTAATAACCTGTTATGTTGAGAGATCATTTTCTCGCTTTAAAAGACAAGACATTCGCACGACAAATCGAAACGAACGAACAAACGAAACTTTGGAACGTTATTTAATAATTTTAATAACAATTAATAGCTGAGAAATTTTAGCATTTTCTTCCCTATTCGAATTTCGAATACCTGAGAATACTCAACAACGCGCGTCTCTGTTAAATCGGGCAATCGAACGATTCAGATCTGTGCTACACCGGGGGTGTTACGATGCGTAATCGGCATCTGGGAGACTGGACGGGCTATTTTCCTCGATGCTGTAATTATAACCAACAATTTGTGTATTATTTTTAATATTTCTGATTTATTTATTAGTTTTCATAAAATTTGGTATTGTAAGTGTAAATTTCTCCTTGTAAATGTATAAATAGTCATACCAAGAATTCTAATACATGCGGCATATGTAAACAAAAAATTCAGATGATAGATATGTATTTAAATATTATTTGTTGGTTTTTAAAATGAAATTGAAATTACAGTTAGAAAACCTCAGTTTGTTAAATTTTCATAACACACTATTCAGGAATAATACTGAAAAGTGAAAAAATTGATGCGTCAAAGAGAAAATCATGACTAGAAAGAGAAAGGTAAGAGATGGGTATAGGGAATGCTAATACAGTTCGCAAGAACATTTAATTCTGATTCGTATGGTGTAAAAAAATACTGGGTGTTCTATTTAAAAAACATGACTTTTCGACAGTTGAAGTGAGTTCGAATAGAAGTTACTTTTCAACCAGCCCGTAAACGATTTGGTGTAAAATTAGGTATGACCTGAAAGCTTATGAGCATAGCCTACTACAGGCCAAAAATTTAAATTATGGCTTTTGTTACGCAAAGATGGCAGTATCATAAATAAGGTACTGCAACTTTGAACTTTTTTTAAAAAATGAAAATATCTCTAAAACGGTGAATTTTTCTTGTAACACATGTTACACAAAATATTTTTAGAATTTCATGAAGATTTCAGAAATGCAATAAAAAATGGAATATTCCATTTAAAATAAGAAAGTTGACAGCAACTTCCGATACAAGCGGAAGTGCCCGAAACTTGGAAATATTATATTTTAATAGATTCATATCGTTAACTTATAGCTGCAAAATATGAAATAGAAATTCAAAGAGGAAGTCCATAAACTTTTAATCAATGTGTTGCCTGAATCTCCCTGTATATAATTGTATTACCTGTAGAAATATATTCTTTTTTAATTGATTCTACAGGTGTACGTGGAAATAGTGTTTGCGTAGTATCTATTGTGTTTTATAAATTACTTTTAAATTTTAATATAAGTGTAAAGAGTACGACTGTATAGCTGTAAAAACATTGAAACTATTATCAGTGTTTACGAATAACAACAAAATGCCGAAAGAGAGCGGGTTAAAGCGGTCACATCCTTCACCTAAAAGGAGCCCACGAAAGCGTATACGTGTGGCTAGGGCTTTTTTGAAACAGTAAGTCATATGTGTCATATATGTCCGTTGTATAAATAACACTTTTTTTATCTTTAAAGTGGACCAGAAAATAACAAAAACAGGGATTTCTGAGGCAGTACCAGGATCATCTACTGATATCCAAGATCCAAGTTCGATAATTTTAAATGAAAATGCAGATGTAATTAATAAAATAGATTCTGATTCTGAACGCAGTAGTTTCGGAATTAGTCCTGATAATAAGGAATCAAAGTCTGTTGTGTCTGGCCGACGAATAATTGACTTTATTATTTCTTTAAAAGTCTAAATAATTTTGAGCATCTGGAATACATGAATTTTGACGGAAATAAATATCTAGAAATAATTAAAGAGAAAAGGACAGGATTAGTTAGTACATTTACAACTGAATGCAAATGTTGCCTGAAAATACAAACTCTCGCAACTGAACCCACTAATGTACCCTTAAATGCAAATACATCAGTAGTCCTTGACGCAATTTCATCCGGATTAAAATATAGTCAAATACAAGAGTCCTTTGAAAATTGTGATATAACCCTTAAGACAGCTAACATGTATTATAAATTACAAGAGGATTTATCAGAAATTATTCATTCTGTTTAAAATTATTTCATCTAAACAAAAACGTCGCGAATGGATTCGGAGTCACAAGAAACTATTTCCCAATATACATAAGAAGAGGAACATCCAAATGAACACCTGCTGATGAAGATTACGGACAAGAGGAGGATAGAAAAATAATAACTTGGGAGCAATATGAAAAAGAAAAGAAGACCTTTTTGAATGAATTAGAGGAAACACAGAAGAATATGCAGCACGAGAAATGTTTGCAAGGAACTTTGCTGTGGAAAGAAGAACGAGAGGTTAACCGCTTAAAATTTTATTAGTTTGTACAGTGTCTGCACTATGAGGAATAGTACACATGGAGCAGCGTTGAATGAACACGAAAAAATTGCGCTTTCACAGTTCAAACAAATGCTGACACATACAGAGCGGACGAAAATTGTGGGTGATTGTGGCTTATTTTGTGACGAAGATTTTCCTTTCCTAGGAGCAAAGCAACACCAGCGGATTGATAGGTGAAGATGGCCTAATTGAAGTCAAATATCCATACAAGGCGGCTGCTTTATCACCTACTTAAGGAATTAATAATAAGGCAAATAAATTTGCAACAATTATCGACGGGAAAATTTCTCTTAATAGATTAATTATTGCATTTTTATTATCTAGACACCGTTAGGCTTGGAACAGGAAACATTTACAAGAGATGATAACTTCTGGCTTAACAATATGTTACCTAAAATAAAACTATTTTATAAAAAATGTCTATTACTAGAATTAATAAATCCACAGTTTCCAGTAAGGCCAATAAAAGATCTTCGAAATGGAAAATGGTAAACCTCTCCTCAATTAATTAATTATTATTTATTATATTTTGCAGATAATTCTGTCAGGCGCACATACATATACCTATTATGACTTTTTTTAATTTTGAACAATATTAAATGCAGATTTTTTCAATTTTTCATTCCCCTTTCAGTTTACGAAAACTTGATTTTATTTATAATTATTTTATTTTTGCAATTAAAAACAAATTTTTACGGATATTTCTATGCAAGATGAATCAGACAACCCGTTCATCACGTTATGTTGTAACTTGTTTGTCGTAGTGTACGCACCTGTTTATGTGTCTCTAATTTATTTATATTTTAAGGGTTAAGTAGTTACATTTTTCTTTTGAAATTCATATTGTCTTGTAGAAAATCTCTTTCTCTGTCTATAGGTATGCATGTAATTTAATTATTATCTTACTTAATCGTTTTTAATTGCTTTAATCGGATAATTATTGTCATATGTGGCACAGAATAAGCCGTCCACTTTTTGTACGGTATCGATAAGTAGATAAAATAGCGACATCTTACGATCGCTTTTTGACCTGACATTGCAGTAGGATAGACAAATTGGTATCGATAAGGTTGTTATTGTCTCCTCCGTTCCGAAATTTCTTCTAGCGGTTCGTAGTTTACTTGCTTTCGTTTCGTTATTGTTTCCTCTCGACTTCCTAAACATCTTGCTACCTGTTTGTAAAGTTTCTTTAATTATGCCAAACAACTGCTTGTTTTGTGAATGCGCTGTAACTCCGACTACTCCCTCTATAAAATGTTCTGGTTCGTGTAAAAAGCACGTTCATATTAAATGTTTACCTTTACCTGATTCTGAATTAAGGGCCGTTGCTCAATATAAATATCCATGGACCTGTGCAAAATGTGAAAATGTTTCGTCTAATAAAGACCAGTTGTCTGTTGCCCTTATTGAATCTGTTTTTAAACAACAATTTGCTCAGTTTAAGTCTGAAATTAAGGTTGAGGTGAAGGAGATTATTCAACATGAATTTAAGGTAATTACTGACCGCATAAATACGTTGGAGAACCATGTTACGGATCTGCAGCATAAATTTTCTCAAATTGTGATCTTTGGGCTTAAAGAGGAACTTGTCGCAACAAATATTGATCAGGCTAATATTGACATTGCACTAGTGCCGAAGATTTTGCAAAAAGTGGGTTTAATGAAAATGAATTTTATTCTGTTCGTCTCGGTAAATTTGATAAAACTAAACGGGATCGGTGCCGTCCTCTCAAGGTCTGTTTAACCAACACTAACTCTGCTAGAAAAGCTATACAAAATTCTGCTAATCTTAAAAACTCTGTTGAATTTACCAATTGTTTTATCACACAGGATCGTACTCCTGTACAAATTGAGTTGCACAGGCAGATCAAAAATGAATTAAAGCATCGTGTATCTAATGGTGAAAGTAACCTAAAAATAATTTATAAAAATGGTATCCCATCTATTGTTTCTGTGTCCAACAACAAAGATTTAAACTAAAATTGCCCAACAGAATTCCCAATTACTTAAACATCTTTTATCAAAACGTTCGTGGGTTACGTACTAAAACTCATGAATTCTATCTTAATACATGTGAACATCTTTATGATTTTATTGTGATCACAGAATCCTGGTTGAATGATTCTGTTAAGAATGGCGAACTTTTTTCTCCTCAATATGATGTTGTAAGGTGCGACAGGAATTTTTGCGCCACAAATAAATCAACTGGTGTTGGTGTCATTGTTGGTATTTCTAGAAATATTGCATTTGAAATCATTGATGCTTCTGATTTTTTTAAACTCATTCCTTCAGTTGATTATGTTATTTGTAAATGCCAATTCTCAGTTTACATGTTCTACCTTTCATCATTTTATTTACCACCAAATCTATCTATTAATGACTATGAGATATTTTTCGAAGCTCTGGAAGTATTTTCAACTAATAACACTTTAATAATTATTGGGAACTTCAATATTCCTAAGTTCATTGATATTTACACCACATGTTGAAAAGTGCGATTTCTGCGAAATTTTTGTAATTCTTTGGAATTTGTGCAACATAATCAAGTATGTAATGGTGACAATAGATTACTAGACTTGGTTTTATCTAATCTCCCACATGAAGTTAATGTCACACCTGAAGATCAGCCTCTCGTTGTTGAGGATGTTTAACATCCTGCTTTGGCTATCACAATTAAAAGTTTACTACTTGTAAGACCTTCTACTTTTCCTGTTGCGCAAACTAGAAGGTAAAATTTTCGTAAAGCCAATTTTATTGAACTATACAATGATCTTCTTAATATTGATTGGTGCGTTATTGAATGTTGTTCTGATGTTAATATTTGTATCGAAAAACTTAATGAGATTCTTTATAGTATTTTTGACAGAACAGTACCTGTGTATAAATCTCATACAACTACTTATCCTCCTTGGTTCACGTCGTCAATTATTCGTAATTTAAAGTTAAAAAATCATTACCGACAAAAGTGGTTACCTACAGACAATTTAATATTTCTTCACCAGTTTAAACGTTTACGTATATTATGTAAAGAACAAATATCTTCCGCGGATAAATCATTTACGTATCGTGCTGAAGAATCCATTCTTTCTAATCCGAAGCACATCTTTCAATATGTCCACATGAGGCAGGGCACTTCTCGTATTCCTAATAAGTTATATTCAAGTGATAATAAGACATACACCAGTCCTCAAGATATTGTCAATGGATTTGCTAAATTATTCTCTGCTATGTTAAACCTACTGCAATGTTAGGTCAAAAAGCGATAGTAAGATGTCGCTATTTTATATGTTCGTTAAACCTACTGTTAACTAGAAGATTGCCTGCTTCATCTAAACTTTGGAAGTGAAACATATCTGTGTATTTAATTTTCTTTTTAGTTCTGAAAACCTGTGTTTTTTTAAACATACTAAAGGGAGTCTTAGTTAATGCACCGCACAAAACTACCTACCTATTATAATGTTCAACAAAATTTATTTTTCATTGTTGTTATGGTTGAAACTACTCCCATATTTTTTATTTTTTACCATCCCCCAAAAATAAAAGGCAAGGGTATTAAATCCGGGGCTGCCGCTGGCTAACTGTATTTGTAACAACTATTACCCGATTATATTATGATTCAAACTATGTTTTATTTGCAGGCATAATAAAAAATATGAGTAGTTTCATCTATAACAACAACAACGAAGAACTAAGTGAAACAGTGGCAAAGGCATTTCATAGTATTAATCGAAATATTCTCCAGAGTGTAACCAGGTGTATCACAAATCGGTCAATTGTGTTTAAGAATTAATATCCAGGCACTTTGAGCATTCATTATAACTTTCTTTTGTTTTATTTTTATTCTTTAAGTAAACACAACTTTTATTTTTCCTTGCTTGCTTGATTTAAAATTAAAATATGATTTCTTTTGATTTTTTTTTATTTAGATATAAGCTGTGCACACGGTTGAAACGAGAAAAGAAAATGCTATTTAATCGTACAAAAATCCAATATGGAGTCCATTTAAAATAAGAAAGTTGCTATCAATATCTTGAAAGGCGCCACATTTATTTTTTTTTACTTAACTTTCAGTTATATTTTTTTCAAACCTAGTAACTTTTTTTTCATATTTCTTTTAATTATGAAGTTATTAGACCTTAATGAAGATTTTCAGTTTTTCTGCTATAATATCGGAACTATGCAGAATTTTCAAATTTTCTCTACGTCATCTAAATAAGCGCATAAAACTGCAAAACTTTGCCTATTTGACTAAATCTCTATCTTCACTAATAAGAAAGTTACCCGTGGTAGCCTACTTAATCTGGGACGCACTGTATTACGTACTGTTTGCAGCGACAAAGGAATTTAAACCGTGGAGATTGCCAATTTACAAAAAAAGGACAAGTTTAAGAAACATTTAAACATGGCTTAAACGTTTGTACAATCAATTTTGCAATTAAATCGCATGCAAGCTGACTACCTAAGACGGGTTTATATTTAATTTTACTGTTTGTGCAACTGGTTTCCTCATTTTAACTTGTTTTACCTACTTAAACCAAGCTTTATAATTTAAGCCTGCTTTCTACAACCGGGCCGTAGTCACATATGAAATGGCAATTTCCAATTTCAAAAATAAAAAATTCACATATTACAAATCACTCTTTATACACACATTAGCAAATATCAATGGTAAAATTTGCTGAATCAGTCATATTTGAATAGTTTAAATGATCCGAAATTACATAATTTGGAAACTACGATATGTACTGTTCACAACACAGGTGATAGAGAAATAAGAAAGGATAGATAGGAATTAGTCACTGCCCTGATTTTCCTGTTTGATTCTTGATCCGCTTTCGTTATGGGATCCAGTTTTCATTTCTTGAATTACCGGAAGTGGTTTCGCTGCAAATCCGGTTCGAAGGACCATGAACAGAATCAAACGATGATAATTCAAAGTTCTGCGTGTCACCGGACACGATATTTTTGTTTAATCACTTGAAATATTTTAGAATGATATTATGTTGACGTGATTTGAGAAATGGTAGAAATTTATTAGATTGAAACTTATATTAATTACTAAATTACAAATAAAATGATCTGAATTTTAACTACTGGCTAGCTCGTGCTAGTGGTGCGGAATGCTTCTTCGGCCCCTTCGTCCTTTCGGCTAGATCCCGACTTCTACCCGTGGCACCGGAATCACCAGAATTGTTCTTTCTTAGCCATTTCCTCGAATCACTTATTTCTTACTCATCGTCGAACACAAGCATTTCTACAAAGACATTTTATAAGATAACAGCAAAATTTGAGTAGATTAAATTCTGAATATGCGCGGACTAAAATTATTGCAAACCTTAAAATTATTAACAGCAACATCCTAAGATCGCTTTTTGACCTGACATTGTATTAGGATTGACAAATTGAAGCCAGTTTGCTACATAATAAGCCATCTTATACAAAGCGGTGTACTGGTGTTTCAGCCCTATTTGGGGCTTTCGCCAGAGGCTACTTGAAGGAGTCACTGCAATCAAAAACGCTTTGCGACAAATTTTTTTAACTTAAAATTATTATATTAAAAATAAAATGCTTATACTATATTATACAAAACAAAACAAATGAATGAATTATTTACAAATGTACATATCGAGTGCCAACCAACTTTGCAACCAACATCTCTGTTTTGATTTATTCTGCATAGATGAAAATAATTTTATGTTACAGGTCTCTAAAATTTAAAACAAAAATGTCTTGAAACTTGAAAGTTCAGTAGTTATCGAGATATTGCTCGTGAACGCAATGTCAGAACACCTATACATTTAACTTTCATATATTAGCAAATGTCAAAGTCTTAAGAATATTGTTTATATTTTTGTGGGTCTATTAAAAAATACGAAAATAATTGTGTAAAACCAATATTTTACATTTATGTATTGTTACTTTTCTAGGGTTTAAATTAATTTATTTAATTGAATAAAACACTCGGTAACAACTTAACCGTAATTTAATAATGCTTACAATCTAATTTTTTTTTGACAAAAAACTTATTGTGGACGGAGGTTAATTTCAATTATCTCTTAAACCACAGTCTCCTTTACTGTTTTAATTTATTTGTAACAATTTATCTACACCCTAAAGCCAACTTCGACGATCGCTAATTAGAACTCGACTGACTCCTGAGTCCACCCCGGCCGATTTTATATTCTACGCTGCCTTCTCGTTTGTTCCATGCTGGAAAAGTCGAGTTTGTTTGGTATAGATAACGCGGCGGCTGATGACGCACAATATGAACCGACTTCTTGACGCCTTCAGTGTGACGTAGTACTGAGTGGCGCGCCACACTGCCCCCTTCTTAAAAACGTTTCGTCTCAAAATGTTCCTGGTGATAGTCTTGAAGGAAGATGTCGGAATCTACATGCTGGCCCATTCTTGCAACTTCCCGTCTGGAAGAAGTAGCAGTACACGGTTTTGCTGTTGCTGACTGTTGCCTGTGGGTGGTGGCTGCAGACTAGGACTTCAATTCCCGTTCTGAGGAAGATGACTTCCAGCATGCTTCGAATTACTCTCCAGTCTAGTCCGTCCAATTTGGGGATGGCAAAGTTCATCTGGTGGTTCTCTATTAGCTGTCTCCTCAGGCTATATAGGGCTCTCCACATACTTTGATAGTCAGGTTTACCACGTGATGTCTTCTTAGTGACTAAATAATGCACGTGACGCCTCCGATCTGCCGTCGAATCGATGATCTGCAGACTCTTGTCTACCACGGGATGCTGTCTTTGGAGCTCTTCGATTTGGCCAAATTTCTTCCTAAACACCTGAGCAATTCCTTTGGACATTTTCAGGTCTTCTGCTACGCAGTGGGCCAGACTGTATTCTAGTGGCACTTTAAAGAGATCTTGTTGCTTCTCCGTGGTCACTCCAAACAGTGCCTTGCTTCCTTCGGTGTGATGAGACATGAAAGTTTTGAAGTTCACTTCGGAAGCTTGCGCCCTTTATACTGTCCCTTCATTTGTTTCTCCATGGTAAGGGGCTATCCGGTTGAAGTGGATTACTTTAGGCTTACCATGGGGGACCTTCTTGATGCGGTAAACGACGTCGTTGATCCGTTTCATCACTTTGTAAGGACCTTCCCAAGAGGTCTGCAGTTTTGGGGACAGGCCTCGACGTCTTTGGGGGTTGTAAAGCCAGACCAGTGCTCCAGGTTGGTATCCCCCGTTTTGAGCGTTGATGTCATAGTGCTCCTTCATCCAATCGCTGGCCGTCTGTATATTGTGACGCACTCGGTTGTGAATGTCGTCCATTTTCCTGCGTAGTTTGCTCACGTAATCTTCGTCGGCAGAGACTTCGCCAGGCTTCACACCAAACTTCAGGTCGCAAGGCAGTCTCGGCTCTCGCCCGAATACCACTTTCTCTGGAGTCTCCCCTGTTGTCTCATGAACGGACGAGCGGTATGCCATTACCAACAGGGGAATGTACGTGTCCCAGTCCCTCTGATGATCGGAAACGACCTTGGACAAATGTCGGTTGATGGTTCTGTTGAACCTTTCCACCACTCCGTCCGACTGTGGGTGGAGTGCAGTTGTTTTAGTTTTTCATACGCCGAGCAGAGTACACACGTTCTTGAACAAGGCCGATTCAAAGTTCCTTCCTTGGTCTGAATGCAGTTCCATAGGTGCACCACACTGACTGATCCATTCCCTGACAAGGACTTCCCCAATAGTGACTGCCTCTTGGTTAGGTAGGGCGTAAGCTTCAACCCACTTGCTAAAGTAGTCCATTACCACGACGATGTACTTGTTTCCACCATTCGTTTCTGCAAATGGGCCGGCTACATCGATGGCAACTCTCTCAAAAGGACTTCCAACGTTGTACTGTCTCATGGGGGCCTTACCCCGCCTGTGGGGACCGCTACTGGCTGCGCAGACTGCACACTTTCTGCACCAATCCTTCACGTCTTCCTTGCAGTTCACCCAGTAAAATCTTTCGGGCACCCTCTCCATAGTCTTCTTAATTCTTAAGAACTTGCCTTCCGGGAGAGGATAGCTCAGAATAGGAACACTAATCAAGTACTGCTTTAGTTGTTCAAAACCAGTTTGACACTGTTGGTCCCATTCAAATGGACGACCTTCTTCAGTGAGTTTTGTCAACGTCTTAGCAATGTCTGCAAATCCAGGAACGCAGCGCCGATAGTAAGTGTACAGGCCAAGGAAATTCCTTATTTGGTGTTTATTTCTGGGTGTTGGCCAGTCTTTCACCACCTGAATCTTCACAGGGTCCACGGAGATTCCATTTCCATTAACAATGTGCTCCAGGTAATTCACTTCCTTCTGGAACAGGTGACACTTCTTGAGGCTAAGCTTTAGTCCAGCTCCGCGAAGCCGCTGGAATACTCCTTCCAGGTTCCTCAGGTGGTCGTCGAACGTTTTTCCCACAACAATTATGTCGTCAAGGTACACCATGTACGTTGTCCAGGACAGACCTTTCAGAACCGTCTCCATTAACCTCTCGAATGTCGCTGGAGCATTACATAACCAGAATGGCATCACTGTGAATTGCCACAGACCCATACCAATGGAAAACGCCGTCTTTTCTCGATCTTCAGGCGCCAGCTCAACTTGGCAATATCCACTCTTTCAGTCCAAAGTTGAGAAGATCTTTGAGCCGGCCAGGGTGTCCAGGGTATCATCAATCCGTGGCAGGGGATAGCTGTCCTTCTTGGTGACATTGTTGAGTAACCGGTAGTCTACACAGAACCTGGTGGACCCATCCTTCTTCTTCACAAGCAGTACTGGTGACGCCCACGGGCTGCTTGATGGTTCTATTACATTATCCTTTTCCATCTCGCGAATAATGCTTTCCGCTTCCTCACGCTTCGCCAACGGTAATCGCCTTGGCGCTTGACGGAGAGGTCTTTCTTCTCCAGTCTATATTTTGTGTTTAACGACATCAATTCTTCCCTTGGATCCATTATCTACCTCGAATACATCTTGATAGCGGCCGATCAGATTCTTTGCTTTTGTCTTCTGGTCTGGAGTCAATTCCTGGGCTGTTGACATAACCATTTCCCATAATTTCGTTGGGACATTTACTTCTGGCACGTTTGCTTCAAGTTGGCGGGAGATGGAGGACACCATGGTGCAGCTTCCCAAGGTGGTTCCTTTCTTGATATTGACGGAGAAACAATTGACGTTCATCAGGCGGACAAGTACTTCTTTCTTCGCCATCAACAACATTTTCCCAACGAGGACTCCTCTTCCAATCATCTGATCATCAGTATTAGGTTCAACCATAATGACTTGCCCATCTTGAGAAACACCGTTCAGTTTTGCGTCGACGATAACCTCAGTCCTGCTGGGTAATACAACATCTTCAGCGAGGACTACTTGAGCGGCCACGTCTCCTCGTTGATGTAGAACCAACTCCTCATTATTGACCGCCATCACGCCACGCTTTAAATCCAATTCAAACCCGTGGGCACACATGACGTCCATATCCAAAATTGCCTCGTCCTCTATGTTTGCTACCAGTGCACGGTGTTTTATTGGAGTTGAACCAATGGTTATGATAACCTCTACCTCACCGTGGACAGTTGCTGATGTTCCAGTTGCAGTTTTCAGTCTCCACTTGGTCGGCTCGGTGCGTCCAGATGACTTGATGACGTCGGGTCTTAGGATAGTCTTCGTCGCACCCGTATCCAATAACATGGTGTGAGGAATGTCATCAATGGTAACATCCACGAAGACACTGCTTGTTAACTGCCGTAGGGATATTGCTTGTTTGGATGTCGTCTTTGGGGACCTTTGAATACGGGTTGACGTTTGCCCCTCTGCACCGACCCGGCTTGGTTTAACCGTGACTTCCTTGGATCCTGTCTAGGCTTTGGACATCGCCTGCGAACATGTCCATCCTCCTGGCCACAACAGCGGCTTCTTCTGCTTGAAGACCTGTTCCACAATGCGGTGAACATCCTCGAAGGTGGTATATTCCCTGGGCCGCTCCTTTATAGCAGATCCCACCTTGGAGTTAGCGGATTCTTCCTCTTCTTCCTCTTGGAAGTCCATAGCCGCTCGCACCTTGACATGCCCTCTTGATACTCGTCTCGCCGCTTCAAATTCCAAGGCATAAGCCAATGCGTTCTTGGACGTCTTCAGATGGGCAATTATACACACATTAGCATATATCAATGGTAAAATTTGCTGAGAACAGTTAGAAAACCTTGTGCTAAAAATTGGGTTAAGTTTCATCAAAGTTTTTGAAATTGGCAAATGATATTTGAAAAATACAGTGTGTGATCGTTTTCTGTTACTTAATTAAAAAACATGGACCACGTTAACAGTAAAGATGACATTAGATGTGAATGAAATGCACGTGAGTAACGTGTTCAGTAAAGAAGCGTACAGACTGGAGTATAAAGGAGCGTACAGACTGGTTTTACACCACAACTGGAACTAGTTGTTTGTTCTATGATTATCTAAGGATAACAAGTGTGCATAAACAACACTTAACTGATTTCTGTCAGATTTAAAATTCATGCAGTGATCTGTATATGATACATTTCTAAAAGTAATCTATTTTTGTTGTTACTTTTTTTAGCAATCACCTCGGTGGCCAGTTCATGGCGTGGTCTTCTTTGAAAATATGTTGTGCTATAGCACATCTGTTTCTTAACAATTTGCAATCACTTTTATGAATTGTTATTCTACTTTTCAGCCACTGTGATGTTTGACCTATGTTTGTTTCATTACATGGAATTTTATAAATGACATTACTCACTAAATTATTATCTGTATGATCTTTTAAATTAGTAAATAAATTACCTACCGATTTATTTGCACATGTCACTATTTGTTGTTGTTTGTTTTTTAAAATGTTAACTAATTTGACTGTCAAACCTGAAATTTCATGGATCTTTCTGTATCTTATGTTATTATTAATTCATGATCTATTTGATTGTTCGGAATGTTAAGGTTATAAATTAATTTTTGAAGTAGCTATTTGGGATAACCATTATTTATGAAAATATTGTATAACATTTCTAAATTCCTTTGTAAGAAAGATTGATCACATACATATGTAAACTATTGTTTTCTTCATAGTTTTGACAACATCCAGTTTTTGGTCAATTATATTCAGTACCAATTTTATGGGAATGTTTGTAAAAAGTGAGATGAGTTCATAGTTCGGAGGTAGCATTATATCTGAAATGAAATTTACAAATGACCTAGTGTCAGTAATGTTGTATAACTTTCTATATTGAAACGCGTTTTTTAATATATTCGCTCTAAATTTAGCAATATTATATGTAGATGAATTTATAGATGACACTATAGGCCTTAAGGCTACGTCAGTTTTATGGGTCTGTAGACCATAAAACTTAGAGGCATTTGAGTTGTAAATAGTTAGTTGTTTGAAAGTAGTGTCATCGATATATTTCTTGTCTTTTAAATTCTTAACCATGTCATTTGTCTTATTTTGAACAGTTAACGTGGATCTCTATTACTTTCATCTGATTTTGTTACAACCAAGTTTGGATGTTTCTTCAAAATTTTTTTTGTTTTGTAAATTTCGAAGTAAGGTGACTTCGTGACATTTTCTTTCTTAAGAGACTGCGTAATAACATTAGTGACTCTAGCTCTTTGTACATCTTTCATTTGAAGTGGAAATTGTTCTAAAATGTTCTCTGCATCCGCTAGAAAATTTCATCTCTCTTGTCGATTCTGGCAAATTAAATTTTGGACTTAGAGATAAAAAATCTTTAATGTCATCAAGAATGACTTCATCTGATAAGTTTACGAACCATTTTGAGTTGTCATTGAACGGTTTCCTTTTAATTACTTTTGTTTTTAACTCATCCAATTTCTTTATATTTTTAAGTTTGACTCTATTGAACGTTTTTTTGAACGATGCATCCAACCTTGATTTGAATTCATGTAAAATGTGAATCGGCAAAGTTCCCTGTATCGACGTCATAACCTCATTAATATTACATTTAAGATTGTTAATAGTATTATGAGTAATCTTAATTTTTAAGTTCAGTATTTTATTTCCTAACCTTTTGTTAAAATTGTATACGATGTTGTTTGTTGTTGTCATTGGTAATAAGCTGTGTGAGGTTTTTGGATCCAAAATATATGTGGTTCGGGATTTACTTTAGTTAGGTACACTAAAGATATATTTTTTTAGCAGCTGATTATGAATAAAATACCTCTACATTTTAGCTCTTTACTTCAATTCAATAGCTGGCTACATTTTAGCTCTTTACTTCAATTCAATAGCTGGAAATTGCGAATCCTTTTATTTAGAGCTATAGTGGCTGAACAAAAAATGCTTATTTTTAAGAGATCTATCGAAATCTCCAATAAAAATTGGTACACTCCATTAAAAAAGTATAGGTTTGATAAATAACTCCCTTAGGGAATATGCTGTGTATGTGCAAATAATTTGCTGAGGTAGAAGTCACTATACTATAAATTTTGTGAACAGATAAAATAGCGACATCTTACTATCGCCAAAAAGCGATAGTAAGATATCGCTATTTTATCTGTTCATCACTCTTACATCGCAATTGCGAATAAATTGGACAAGTCGTTTTTGTTTGTAGTGGGAATGTCGAGCTACGTCTCTGCTGAAGAAGCCCCAAGCAGGGCTGAAACAGCTGTACAGAGGCTGCTCGAGATTTTCACTGCAATCAAAAACGATTTGCACAAAATTTTCTTTTATAATTAATAGTTAAGGCGATATTGAAGAAATCGATACCAGTGACCCACCCTGTGTACCTGTACTCATCACTGATATTCATTATATTTTAATATCGAATTAAATTAAGCTAATTTAGGCATTTTGTTCTTCAATAAGGATAGGATTGGAATAAGTACACGCCATCGTTTCAGTAGCGCCGTAAAAATGCATCGGACAGGCACATTGTGTAATGGGACGGTGAAAATAATTTACGGCGTTCTTACTGTATGACGCAATGTGGCGATTATTGTGTTATACTGAGTAAACCGTTGCTATAGCGGCGTTAATTGTCTCCGCAGCCCTCACTGTAGTTTACACCCTACGGTCTAATATCTTATATTGCTCGCTTCTTTAGAATTTGAACCGAGTAAAATATATTTCCCCGACCCATAATTATCAGTTTACATTTTCAAGGTTAAGTGCAAGAGTGGGGATGTAGTTCTTCTCCAAACTTAGACTTGCGATTTTCAAGAAAAATAATTTGTCGAATCATCATTATATTTGTTTTTGTTTTCTTTCTTAATGGCCCTTGTCAAATCACTCTTTAGATATGGCATTACCGTGTGGGGCATGGCTTCACAGTGTCACTTATTAAAAATACACAATACATTAAGTAGAATCGTAAAAAATTTCTCCACACAAGGAATAGCTGATAATTTTAAAGAATGCAACTTGCTAAACGTTAAGAACTTATTTACATGTTTCATTCTGTTTAAACATTACTACAAGGAAGATCTTAACATACATCTGGACCACAGCCTTGGTACAAGGAGCCTCCTTCAAGGCCGCCTCAAGGTAGTCTCAGCCAACAAGAAGTATGGTGAAAGAACACTAGATGTTGTGATCCCCAAAACTTTTAACAAACTACCAGAAAGATTGTTACATTTAAGCTCCCAAAAGAAACTGGAGAGCGAGTTAAAGCAATGGTTAATTGACAGTTTTCTCTATGTGATCTTCTAGGTGTGTGAGTGTGCGTGACGTATATTAGTTCATATTTATAGAGGACACGTAACTTTGCTTGCTTGTTAAGATGTCCGTTGATCAGAGATTATTACACAGGTGCTTCATACTTTATGAACTGACTTTATTTTATGTATTTATATATTTATATTTATGCTCTTGATAATAATTGTTTTGCTGATTGTTTTTGGTTAAGTTTCTAAACTGTTGTAGATTTAGAATAGAGAATTTATTTTTTTTTCTTTTCTCGATTAGTTTATGTTATATAATTTAAACTAGGCACTCCACAATACTTGACAGAATTGTATTTATTTGATCGTCTGCTGATGTTACTGACAAGCCTTAGGCTTAGTAATCTTGGCGATAGGCACACTTTTAATTGTCAGTACTGTCTAAAGAATGTCAATTAAATAACATGTACCTGATTTTTGGATTTGTATTCTGTATTTTGTTGAGAAGTTCTTCTTTTTTATTGTACCTTGTATTGACAGGAATGATATTAAATAAATATAAAAGAGTAAAAAAAATATTATTATTATTATTATTATTATTACTTAGATTAAATAAGAGAGAGGATGCCTTACGCCGTATCTAACGCATGAGCGACCGCTATTTACAGAAAAGAGCAAATCAAGGATTGCATAAACGCATGAATTTCGGTGTTTTTCTTATAATAGTGACAGAAACTGATACTTGATTTTCTTATAATAGTGACAGATACTGATACTTGATTTGGACCCCGGACGGGAACCGTCGAACAATCAGAATTTCATTACACGATTACATAAAAGATAAAAAGTTTTAAACATTTTTTAAACTTTACTTCGTGTAATGTTCAACAAGATCACTCGCTCTCTTATGACTCCAGAATTGCTGAGTAAAAACCAGTATAAAGATAAACAAAGCAGCGGCGTAGATTTCAACGTCGCTACTGAACGGTTTATATGCCCAAAGCACTCTTACCCTCGCGCTCATTGCATCAGAAGCAACCGTTTGATGTAAATTACGTGTGTAACAGAATTGCCTTTATACTTTCTTTCAAATTAATAATTACGAAAACATCGTAATTCTTTAAGGTAACTTTTAAAAAGATTGGCATAATACATTTAATTCATATCAATTATAGCGCCGTCACTGCAAAAAGAACACGCGTTCATCTGGGAATGTTTTGGTTATATAAAGAAGTTCTTATATCCAGTCGACCAGAACTGTAGTGATTATTGCGTTCCGCATAGACTTCTTAGGCGTCTACTGACTTATTGTTTTATTAAAAAGAACTAAAAGCCCGTTACTAAGGCCTTGGTCTTGGTTTACCAGAATGAGCGTACGCGATCGTCCACAAGCTGCTCATGAACCTAAATAAAAGAAAGAGAACGTACTACTCATCTTCGCGTATGTTTCGCGTTTAACAACGTCCGTCAGTGAACTGTGAGTAGATTCATTGGTTCATAGGCGCACATGAGTGAGCATTTCCGAAACATGCTTTCAATAAATAAATTTTGAGCTTATTGATTAATTAAAGAAAAAACAATTACCCGCCGAAGTTTTAATACACTAAGGATAAAAACAAATACACGACACATTTTACGTGATACAGTTTAATCTAACCTCCAAAATAGATTCATGTTTCTTTTTGTGGTATTATTCTACTAACATGCTAAGATTTTCTCTGCATTCAAAAAATTATTGTGGCGAGCCACTCAGCACTACGTCACGCTGAAGGCGTCAAGAAGTCGGTTCATTATTATGCGTCATCGGCCGTCACGCCACCATCGAACAAACTCGAATTCTCCAGGCTTGGAAAATTCGAGACGGCAGCAAAGGATATAAAATCGACCGGAGTGGACTCAGGAGGCAGTCGAATTCTAACAGCGATCGTCGAAGTTAGATTTTAGTGTGTAAATAAATTGTTACAAATAAATTAGTTTGTAAGCAGTATTAAATTACGGTTAAGTTTTTACCGAGTGTTTTATTCGTTTAAATAAATAAATTTAAACCCTAGAAACGTAACAGTGGTGTCGGTGTGCGGGTTTGTGCAAATAAATAATCAATTTAAAGTAAATTAAATTTAATCAGATTATTAAATAAGTACAGTATCGGAAAAAAACAATGGCTACGATAAAAGTGTTGTTGAAAGACTTAAAAGTGTCCGAATTAAAAACCGAATTGGAAGAACGAGAGTTAGCAACCTGTGGTTTGAAAGGCGCACTTCAACAGCGTCTCCGATGCGATTTGTTGACAGCTGGTGAAGATCCAGAGACGTTGCTTTTCGAAATTTCGTGTGGTCCCGCCGATTTTAATAAAATCTTGAAGGATGAATTTCGAGCACAATCCAGAAATTTAGAGGAAAAGCTTCTAGAACAATCTGGAAATTTCAAGGACGAACTTCGAGAACAATTTAGAAATTTGGACGAGAAGTTTCTAGAACAATTTGGAAATTTCAAGGACGAACTTCGAGAACAATCCAGAAATTTGGACGAGAAGTTTCAAGAACAGTCTGGAAATTTAGAGAAGCTTCGAGAACAATCCAGAAATTTAGAGGAAAAGCTTCTAGAACAATCTGGAAATTTCAAGGACGAACTTCGAGAACAATCCAGAAATTTAGAAGAGAAGCTTCTAGAACAATCTGGAAATTTCAAGGACGAACTTCGAGAACAATCTGTAAACTTCAAAGACGAGTTGCCAACTAAATCGATGGAACAATCCAGAAATTTAGAGGAGAAGCTTCTAGAACAATCTGGAAATTTCGACAAATTACAGAATAAATTGTTGGAACAATCTAGAGACTTAGACGAGAAATTTCGAGAGCAAACAAAAGGACTCGAAGATCAACTAGTGGTAAAAATATCGGAAGAAACAAGGAACCTGCAAGAAAATGTGGAAGAAATAATATTGCAGCAGGATAACAAGATCAAAAATCTGGAACAAATCATGGCGGGGTTGCGAGTGTTCGGGGATCAGCTACCAGTAGAAATACTAGAAAATAATGAAACCCGAATTGTGGAAGGACCAGCAGAAAATTCGAAATTGAAAATAAAACCACCAACGTTCAATGGAAAGTCTTCTTGGCCCAACTACTTCAAACAGTTCGAAGCAGCAGCAAAGGCGAACAGATGGACGGCCAGCGAAAAAGCCACTTCGTTAATTGTGGCCTTGAGAGGGGACGCTATCGATGTGCTACAGACGATGCCGCCAGAGGAGCAAGAAGACTTCGACAAGCTGGTGAATAGGATGGAAATGCGTTACGGACAGGCCCATCTGACCGAGGTATACTATGCGCAGTTGAGGAATCGCTGTCAGAAATCCGGGGAAAGTCTTCAGGAATTCGAAGCGGACGTAGCGCGTCTGGCCCAGTTGGCATATCCCACAGCTCCTGTTGAATTCCTCAAATGTTTGACGGTGCAGACCTTCATAGATGGAATCCGTGACCCAGACAACCAGCAAGCATTGAGAATGACCCATCCGAAGACGGCCAAGAACGCATAGGCTTATGCCTTGGAATTTGAAGCGGCGAGACGAGTTTCAAGAGGGCATGTCAAGGTGCGAGCGGCCATGGACTTCCAAGAGGAAGAAGAGGAAGAATCCGCTAACTCCAAGGTGGGATCTGCTAGAAAGGAGCGACACAGGGAATATACCAGCGCCGAGGATGTTCGCCGCATTGTGGAACAGGTCTTCAAGCAGAAGAAGCCGCTGGTGTGGCCAGGAGGAAGGACATGTTCGCAGGCAATGTCCAAAGCCCAGACAGGATCCAAGGAAGCCACAGTTAAATTAAGCCGGGTCGGTGCAGAGGGGCAAACGTCGACCCGTATTCAAAGGACCCAAAGACGAAAACCAACCAAGTAATATCCCTACGGCAGTTAACCAGCAGTGTCTTCGTGGATGTTACTATTGATAACATTCCTCACACCATGTTATTGGATACGGGTGCGACTAAGACCATCCTAAGACCCGACGTCATTAAGTCATCTGGACGCACCGAGCCGACCAAGTGGAGACTGAAAACTGCAACTGGAACACCAGCAACTGTCCACGGTGAAGTAGAGGTTATCATCACTATTGGTTCAACTCCAATAAAACACCGTGCACTGGTAGTAGACATAGAGGACGAGGCAATTTTGGGCATGGACATCATGTGTGCCCACGGGTTTCAATTGGACTTAAAGCGTGGCGTAATGGTGGTCAATAATGAGGAGTTGGTTCTACATCAACGAGGAGACGTGGCCGCTCGAGTAGTCCTCGCTGAAGACATTGTATTACCCAGCAGGACTGAGGTTATCGTCGACGCAAAATTGAACGGTGTTTTTCAAGATGGGGAGGTCATTATGGTTGAACCTAATACTGATGATCAGAAGATTGGAAGAGGAGTCTTCGTTGGGAAAATGTTGTTGACGGCGAAGAAGGAAGTACCTGTCCGCCTGATGAACGTCAATTGTTTCTCTGTCAATATCAAGAAAGGAACAATCTTGGGAAGCTCTACCATGGTGTCCTCCATCTCCCGCCAACTTGAAACAAACGTGCCAGAAGCGAAAGTCCCAAAGAAATTATGGGAAATGGTTATGTCAACAGCCCAGGAATTGACTCCATACCAGAAGACAAAAGAAAAGAATCTGATCGGCCGCTATCAAGATGTATTTGAGGTAGAAAATGGATCCAAGGGAAGAACTGATGTCGTGAAACACAAAATAGAGACTGGAGAAGAAAGACCTATCCGTCAAGCTCGAAGGCGATTACCATTGGCGAAGCGTGAGGAAGCGGAACGCATTATTCGCGAGATGGAAAAGGATAATGTAATAGAACCATCAAGCAGCCCGTGGGCGTCACCAGTAGTGCTTGTGAAAAAGAAGGATGGGTCCACCAGGTTCTGTGTAGACTACCGGTTACTCAATAATGTCACCAAGAAGGACAGCTATCCCCTGCCACGGATTGATGATACCCTGGACACCCTGGCCGGCTCAAAGATCTTCTCAACTTTGGACTTAAAGAGTGGATATTGGCAAGTTGAGCTGGCGCCTGAAGATCGAGAAAAGACGGCGTTTTCCATTGGTATGGGTGTGTGGCAGTTCACAGTGATGCCATTCGGATTATGTAATGCCCCAGCGACATTCGAGGGGTTAACGGAGACGGTTCGGAAAGGTCTGTCCTGGACAACGTGCATGGTGTACCTTGATGACATAATTGTCGTGGGAAAGACGTTCGACGACCACCTAAGGAACCTGGAAGGAGTGTTCCAGCGGCTTCGCGGAGCTGGACTAAAGCTTAGCCTCAAGAAGTGTCACCTGTTCCAGAAGGAAGTGAATTACCTGGGGCACATTGTTAATGGAAATGGAATCGCCGTGGACCCTATGAAGATTCAGGTGGTGAAAGACTGGCCAACTCCCAGAAATAAACACCAAATAAGGAGTTTCCTTGGCCTGTGCACTTACTATCGGCGCTACGTTCCTGGATTTGCAGACATTGCTAAGCCGTTGACAAAACTCACTGAAGAATGTCGTCCATTTGAATGGGACCAACAGTGTCAAATTGGCTTTGAACAACTAAAGCAGTACTTGATTAGTACTCCTATTCTGAGTTATCCTCTCCCGGAAGGCAAATTCGTCGTGGACACAGATGCTAGATACGTTGGGATTGGTGGCGTACTCTCCCAGATACAAGAGGGGCAAGAGAAGGTGATCGGCTACTTCAGTAAAGCTATTGCGTCACAAGAAGGGAATTGCTAGCCGTCGTAAAAACGATAGAACATTTCTACAAGTACTTTTATGGTAGACGCTTCCTGCTGAGGACCGACCATGCCGCTCTAAAATGGCTTCTCCGTTTCAAGAACCCAGAAGGGCAAGTTGCACTGTGGATCGAACGACTTCAGGAGTACGATTTTGAAATTCAGCATCGGGCAGGAACTAGCCATCGAAATGCCGATGCTTTGTCGAGAAGACCCTGTGCCGAAGACTGTAAGCACTGTAGTCGTTTGGACGAGAAAGTAGCCACGACTGCGAGGACAGCCATTGTTGACGACAAATGGAAAGGCGAAGAATTGCGAAGAGACCAGGAGAACGACCCGGATTTGAAATTAGTGGAAAAGCGGGGACGCGAGGCCTACCTGGGAAGAGGTAGCACCATGTGCACCGTCCGTAAAATCATACTGGGCGCAGTGGGACTCCATAGTGTTGGATCGTGGTCTTCTGAGATGAAGCATAGAGAATCAGGAAGGCATGGAACAGAAGACACAGTTACTAATCTCCAAGAATAGGGTGCCAGAAGTTCTGAGGGAACTTCACGATGGAACTTCGGGAGGGCATCTGGGAGTTAAGAAGACTATGGAGAAGGTGCGCGAAAGATTTTACTGGATAAACTGCAAGGAAGACGTAAAGGATTGGTGCAGAAAGTGTGCAGTCTGCGCAGCCAGTAACAGTCCCCACAGGCGGGGTAAGACCCCCATGAGACAGTACAACGTTGGAAGTCCTTTTGAAAGAGTTGCCATCGATGTAGCCGGCCCGTTTCCAAAAACGAATGGTTGAAACAAGTACACCGTCGTGGTAATGGACTACTTTAGCAAGTGGGTTGAAGCTTACGCCCTACCTAACCAAGAGGCAGTTACTATTGCGGATGTCCTTGTCAGGGAATGGATCAGTCGGTATGGTGCACCTATGGAACTGCATTCAGACCAAGGAAGGAACTTTGAATCGGCCTTGTTCAAGAACGTGTGTACTCTGCTCGGCGTACGAAAAACTAGAACAACTGCACTCCACCCACAGTCGGACGGAATGGTGGAAATGTTCAATAGAACCATCATGCCGAAGGAAGCAAGGCACGATTTGGAGTGACCACGGAGAAGCAACAAGATCTCTTTGAAGTGCCACTGGAGTACAGTGTGTCCCACTGCGTAGCAGAAGACCTGAAAATGTCCAAAGGAATCGCTCAGGTGTTTAGGAAGAAATTTGGCCAAATCGAGGAGCTACGAAGACAGCATCCCGTGGTAGGCAAGAGCTTGCAGATCATTGATTCGACGGCAGATCGGAGGCGCCACGTGCATTATTTAGTCACTAAGAAGACATCAAGCGGTAAACCTGACTATCAAAGTATGTGGAGAGCCCTATATAGCCTTAGGAGACAGCTAATAGAGAATGATGAAGTTAGCCATCCCCAAATTGGGCTGCGGATTGGACGGACTAGACTGGAGAGTAATTCGAAGCATGCTGGAAGTCATCTTCCACAGAACGGGAATTGAAGTCCTAGTCTGCAGCCACCACCCACAGGCAGCAACAGCAAAACCGTAGACTGCTACTTCTTCCAGACGGGAAGTTGCAAGAATGGGCCAGCTTGTAGATTCCGATATCCTCCTTCAAGACTATCACCAGGAACATTTCGAGACGAAACGTTTTTAAGAAGGGGGCAGTGTGGCGAGCCACTCAGCACTACGTCACGCTGAAGGCGTCAAGAAGTCGGTTCATTATTATGCGTCATCGGCCGTCACGCCACCATCGAACAAACTCGAATTCTCCAGCGTTGGAAAATTCGAGACGGCAGCAAAGGATATAAAATCGATCGGAGTGGACTCAGGAGGCAGTCGAAGTCTAACAGCGATCGTCGAAGTTAGATTTTAGTGTGTAAATAAATTGTTACAAGTAAATTAGTTTGTAAGCAGTATTAAATTACGGTTAAGTTTTTACCGAGTGTTTTATTCGTTTAAATAAATAAATTTAAACCCTAGAAACGTAACATTATAATAAAATAAAATACTAGACTTACCGACGTTTTATTCGTATCAGGTATTTCATTATTGATGGACTGCTTCTGACAGAAATTAATATTTGAAAAGCTGATATGAGCTTATGTACTGACGGCAAATGATTAGCGCAAGATAATTACATTTTGTTTCGACAATTTTTTTTTCTGTGGATGATTAGTACGCATGACATTATACAGAGGACGCCTACAATTAAATTGATGAAACGTTCAATGCACTGTCTCACAAGCGACCTACCTATATAATGATAACGTAAATACGTAAGTACATGATACAAATTACTCTTGTATTATCAAATTCTAAAAAATGTACCTAACTACAGTAACTTTTTGTAAGTCAGTTAATTAAATATTTTTCTACCCACAGTTTGTAACTGCGACAAAAGTACTATTTTTGTATTGAAATGAAAAAGTTCAAAAGACATTAAGACTTAAGCAACTAGAGAGCGAAAAACGTTTGAAAGCTTTATTTTCAGGTAACGTGAATTTATATGCGTAAATATACATGTACTGGGTGTATCAGAAAAATGTGTATTAATTTTAAACCGTAGAAGAACTCGCTAAGCTGAACAATTTTATTTTATGGTATTTTGAAAATATCGTCAATTTTTTCATAATTTTCTTCCTCTATTTTTAAACAGAAGAATCGTTTGGTGTTTGAACTGAACCTGGCAATTTTCACCTGTTGTTATGGCAGATACTCTTATTTATAATGTGTCAAAACAATTGTCAATTTATAAACGCATAACTTTAACATAATCAAGAATTAACAGATTCTGGCAAGGTGTATCGTAGAGCTTGTGAAAATACTGAAGGGAAGCACAAAGACTGCGGTTCGTTTCATAATCAATCAAATTTCAACTTCAAGCCGAAGACCGTGGCAGACCTCGTACTGAATGTTGAAGAAAACATATTGTATGCTGTTGCAGTTCGATCAAGTACAAGTACCCTACGACATGCACTTCAGCAAGGTGTATCGCATTTGACAATTTGGAAATTTTTAAAAGTGCAATAGCTATGGGCAATTACAGATTTCTTTCGTTGTGTTTAACTATTATGGAAACCTAAAATGATAAACAATTATTTTTTGCCTCCGACAAGTTATAATATTACTATTGACTTTTTTTGACATTTTTCCTTTCTATCACAACAGAAATTTTTCGGTGTTAAGCAGAGGCGGATACAAATTTGAATATGTAATACATGCCAACTTTGAAATCATTTTAGAAAGCTTTAAATAAAAAAAGTCAAGTAGAAAATATTTCATTTAGCTAACTGCGCTCCGTGTTAAAATTAACACACCTATTTCTGATACACCCAGTATAACATAAACCTCGGTTTTTTAATAGAAACCCTAGTAGGCCATGATTGAAAAAAAATGGATTCTTTTTTACCTTTCTAACGATGTATCACTTGATATGTTTATTTTAAAAAAAACGACGGAGATTCGACAGTTTTTCTCTTTGGAAATTGTTAATAATGGTATTATGTATAAATCGTCAAAAAACAACTAAACTATAATATATAATATAACTATAAATTAATATGTAAACACCTAAAATTATCCGTCAGAAAAACCTTACAAATTAGAGGTAATCAAACAACACGGAAATACGGAAATAAATAGTCCAAAGACCCGGTAGTTACCGTCCACGTGCCCTTATTGGATCTTTTAGGCAAACATAAGTCAACATCGGTATTAACATTTCCAAAATGAGTCCGTTGGGCTTTACTCCTCAGCAATTACAATTATCAGGTGTCCCGGGAAGTACATTTTGAATGCGGATGCCTGTAGTAATGCTAGAATACCTTCCAGAGACACCATTCAAAATGGGAAAATTAGCTTTACTTACAAGCTGGGATCCAACCCTAAGAAAGTTTTAAACTTCATACGCTGATAGAAATATTTTAATAATAATAATAATAATAATAATAATAATAATAATAATAATAATGTTTATTGGTTCAAAAAAAGTAACCAAACGGTCCTAGATCAGCAGTCCTAAAAGGATATGCTGCTCTGCCTCTAAAACCTTTAGGTTGAATGTAAATACAAATAAATACATTGTAAAATGGCAGTAAACAAAAATGACAAATATGATAGATTAATAAGAGATTAAGTATTAGTTTACATAAATATTTCTGAGTAAGCTATTGTACACAATGAATACAAATAATACAAAAATCAAATATCTTTGAGTAAAGTAGATACTGAGTTAATAATCATAAAAATAACCAGAGCACAAACTACCGAAAAGTCACCAAAAAGGTAGAGTTATTGAAAACGGAGCAACATCTGACGCCTGAAAGATGAAACTGTACAAGATTTAAGATTAACAGGAATATTATTATAAGTTTTAACTATATTGTACGTAAACGATCTGTGATAAAGAGAAGTACGATGTGCAGGAGGCGTAAGTAAACCTTTATTTCTAATATTTATGTTATGAACTGACGTTCTGAAAGAAATTTTATCGTAAAGGTAAGGAGGTATTTCACTTTGTATAATTTTATAGAAAAATACAGCAGAGTGCGACTGACATCGTTGGATCATATTTAACCAATTTGCTCTTGCAAGAAAATGTGAGGTATGGTCCCTGCGCCTAAGGCCGTATATAAAACGCAAACAAGAATTTTGAACTTTCTGAATTCTGGATATGTTGACACTGTCCAAGCACGGACCGTAGATCACATCGCCATAATTGAACTCCGAGAGTACTAAAGAGTTGCATAACATTTTGCGAGCGTCCATGTTCAGGAATTCTTTGCTGTTGTAAAGTATTTTCAATTTTTTCAATAGGATTTTTGGATTAATTTACTTACGTGTGTTTTAAATCTCAGATTTGTGTCAACATAAAGACCCAAATTTTTAGCGCAATCAGTAATTACTAAAGATGTGTCTTTAACACATATATTTATTTTATTTACTGTTGCACTGCGCGCCTTATTTCTGCCAAATACAAGTGCACAACATTTATTAGTATTTATTGCTAAGCAATGATCAAATTTCCGAAAACAAAATTCAGTCCTCCCCCAAAAAACAAGATAAAAATTTGAAAATCATTAAAACACTTAGAGAAAAAGATTGTTTTTATCTCAAGGCGGACAAAGGCAATACTGTGGTCATTTTAGATAAAGAAGATTATTTCGACAGAGTAAATGGCATGCTTAATCAAGGTCAATACCAGAAAGTTAAAAAAGATCCTTTACCTAAAATGATTACGGAGACCAAAAAAACCATGTTAGACTGCAGTAAAGCGATTACGAACGCTTTACGTTACAAATTAACAACATCTAACCCAATAATCCCTAGATTGTATTGTTTACCAAAAATACACAAACCAGGTAACAGCATGAGACCCATTGTATCCTGTATAAATTCACCGACTTCTTCATTATCGAGGTGGTTAAGTGATAAATTTAATAACCTTCCAGTTAAATTACCCGATTTTTCTGTTAAAAATTCATTAGAATTTATTGAAAAATTAAAAAATCTAGAAATAAAACCAAACGAAATTTTAGTATCCTTCGATGTCACTTCGTTATTTCCTAGTATACCTGTAAAAACCACCTTAGATTACCTGAAAGAACTTTTATCAAAGAATAGCTTCGATAAGGAGAAAGTGGATGAATTAATAAAACTCACTAGTTTATGCATGAATCAAAATTTCTTTAAATTTAACAACGAGTTTTACCAACAATTGGAAGGGGCAGCCATGGGAAATAGCTTGTCACCGTTTATGGCAAATCTGTTTATGGGTAAATTTGAAACGGAACTTAAAGCCTCTTTAGATTATTTCCCTAAAATCTGGGTGAGATACGTCGATGATATATTTTGTGTTTTTGACCAAAGTAAATGTTCAATAGAGGAATTCCTTAAAAGTTTAAACTCTAAATTCACCACCATCAAATTTACCTATGAAATTGAAACTAACAATAAACTACCCTTTTTAGACACATTAGTAACTAGAAATAGTAATAAATTAGAATTTAACGTTTATAGGAAATCTACTAATGTTAATAGATTCATTCCCGCGGATTCAAATCATTGCAAACAATATAAATTAGCGGCCTTAAATTTCTTAGTGCATAGGATGCTGACATTCCCTTTATCAACTGTTAATTATAGTAAAGAACTTCAAGAAATTATTAAAATCGCCACGTACAATGGTTACCAATCCGATGTAATCTATAACATTATTAGGAAACAAAAACAAAAATTAGAGATTAATAAAATAACCACACTAAAATCTGACAAAATAGGTGAGGTAGATTATAAGAAAATTGTAAAAATGCCGTTTTATCCTCAATATACTAAAGGGTTGAATACAATTTTTAAAAAATTAGGTTTAAGAATAGTTTACACCAACAATAACAGCTTAAAATCGTTGCTGGGAAATCCAAAAGATAAAGTAGATTCGGAGGATAAATCAGGTATATATAAAATTAGTTGTAAAAATTGTGATCAAATTTATGTAGGGCAAACAAAAAGATCCTTAAAAATTAGATTCAAAGAACACTTGGCTCATTTAAAATACAAACGCTTTGATAAATCCAGTGTTGCCTTACACATGCTTGAAAACAATCATTCGGTAAATAAAATAGATTTAATCAAACAAATTAATAACAAAACAAACCTAGATTCTTTCGAAAGCTTGGAGATTCACAAAAATAGGAATAGATTAATGAATTTTGAGAAGTCCGGGCCGACCGCTTCTTGCCTCTTCGACCTTTAGATTTTCGAAGAATCCCGGTTTGCTTTGCATGCATAATACGGTACAAAGAAAGTGAGGGGGGGAGTGCGGCTAGTCTAGTTTAGTTTATTTGTTGTTTTAAAGTTTAATATCAGTTTAGCGCTGAAGATGGTAACTTCGTTACCGAAATACGTATTCGCTTTCAGTGAATTAATGTGGTCGAGGGGTTTTCTCACTATTTATTTGGATTACAGCCACAGGTTTTGTGTTGCTTTGTGATTAATATTATTTAGATCAAAATGATGCAGAAGTTGATTGTCATCGGCATATAGTTGACATTTACAGAATTCAAGGTTATTGAAAATAAAACTAGTGTAAATTGAATATAGAATTGGCCCGAGGATACTTCCCTGAGGAACTCCCGATTTAAGTTCTTGAGATATTGACTTAGTATTTTTGTACACGACTTTTTGGAACCTATTCAATAAGTAACTACTGAAAAAGGCAACTGCCGAATCGCTAAGACCAATGTAATGAAGAATGGATAAAAGTAAATTATGGTCAACCGTGTCAAAAGCCTTAGAAAAATCACATAGAACTAACACCGTTATTTTATTCTCATCTATAGCTTTAGAAATATCATCAATGATTAGAGAGAGTGCAGTTATGCAACTGAACCCTGGGCAAAAACCTGATTGAAACGATGGCAGCAGTTGAAATTTATTTAGATGTAAACTTTATTGATCCAATACACACTTTTCTACTAATTTAGATATAACAGGTAATATACTAATGGGTCTAAGATCTTTATATTCATGGGGTTCGGAAACTTTTGCCAAAGGCAAAACATATGCTTCTTTCCAACAATCAGGATAGACATTATTCAATAAACAGAAATTGACAATATAAGTAATATACGGAGTTAAGAAAGAACAACATAAAGGAAGCATATGTGCATTGATTTCGTCCGATCCACATGCTTTTGTTTTAATACTATTAAGTTGTTTGTCAATTACCTCTTCAGAAACGATTTTAAATGTAAAAAGGTCAGAAAAGTCCATAGCTGTAGAAGTCTTGTAAAAATTATTTAAATTAGGATTCGGGCTTCGAATATTACCGGGATTCAAAAAATAAGTATTTAAATTGTTAACATCACATAGGTGAGTAGGTAATTCAACAGAGCGCTTTTTAGTGTATATGTTTAAATCTCGGAGATCTTTCCAAACTTCTTGCGGTGTATTATGTTGCAGGCTGTAGTTAAGAAAACTGAAACATTACCACTTTCGAAGGGAAGAGATAAGCGTTTATAGAATCTGTGTGCTCTAGGGTAACAGAGTGGCCAAACCAGAAACAGCAAAATCACAGGTTTTAAAGTTCTTAGGCAAGCCACACAGGAATGATCTGCTTCATCCGGACTATTCCTGTGTGGCTGTCAGAAATAATTGCGGGCTGTAGTCGACACTGGAGTCAACACAAAGATTGAAGAGGTGGCAAGGAGCTATCAAACGTGCCAGCATGAGCAGAAAGCACCCCCAAAGACACCGTTACACAATTGGGACTGGACTACGCAAGTTCGTAATTCCCGTGCGAACAATACGCAGCAGTGTGTCCTGTAGTCGCGTACTTTGCTGTATTCATAGAGAAACGGATAGCTGTTTAACTAACCATTCACGGTGGGAGTTTTTCGCCAAAGTTCCAAGCCGTGTTTTTATATCACGATTTTTCCTTTCCACTGGATTGGCCTCAGCATGGTACAACGGAATTATATACCATTGCACTCCCATACAAAACAGACCCTCCTGCATAGTGTTAGCAATGAATTGGCTACCGTTGTCGCTTACGACAGGCCTTGGTACTCCATACCGCTTCGACGGTTTATACCGCTAACAGTCACTGCATGGTTTGTGGTACGTGATGTGTTTTCGCATGCCTAGCCAGATATTCTAGCTAGAATACGTTTAACACCATAATGTCCTGCCGTTGGGTCGTCGTGATTTTCTTCCATAATCTTCTTTCGTCCTGATGCCGGCACCACAAGTTGCAGTTCCTCAGTGTCCTTATCTGGAACATACCTATATAGTACACCATTCGAAATCAAATACCCTCTATCTGTCCACTTGGTAAAGTCTACGATACAAGTATTAGTTTCGAGTTTATATATTTCAGCAGCACTCTGCACAGGCAAGTCCACAATATCGGTATATAGGTCACATGTATTTTCATTCTGCTGCGAACACGGTGGTCGGAACAGGGTACAACTTTTGCGTGGCCAGAAGAAGCTGTGGGGCCCAACTGGCAAGACGACCAGAAGGTTATTTTAAGGATATCAACCATTTTAAAGGTTGGTGGCCAGTGCTATAGTGGACTTCAGCTCCTTCAATATAACCGCGAAATTTTTGCACCGCCCATACCAAGGCCAAAGCTTCACCTTCACGGTACTGTAATTTCTCTCTGCGGGCAAGAGCAGGCGAATAGCGTATTCGATCGATTGTTCAGCAATCCTTTCCCTGGAGTAAAACTGCCTCAATGGCATAACTGCTACTGTCGGTTCATATCATAAACGACAGTTTTTCATCAGATTGCCGCAAAATGGAAGCAATCGCCAGAAGCTTCTTCCACTTTCCTCCTATTGTATCGTTAGGTACCCATTCCCACACTGCCGACTTCTTTTTTAGATCACTGAATGGACGTGCAGTATCTAAAAAAACCCGGAATGAAACGGTGGTACCGGCGTTTGTATAAATGTTTTTACATGCTTGACATTTTTTTGGGGGAGGGACATTTGTAATACAGGAAGTTTTTCTGGATCAATTTTAATTGCTTACACAGAGCTTAAATTGTCTTAAACCTCTAAATTCTAAACTAAAATCCTCTAAGTGTTGATTCACTGAGTCCGAAATAATAATAATATCATCGAGGTATGCAAGTATTCCAGTATTCCAGTTAGTCCAGATTTAAATCTGTCTATTAGTCTTTGGAACATAATCAGTGCGTTCATTAACTCGAAGGGCATACGTTTATATTTAAAAGCACTTTGCTTCATACAACAAATCGTCAATAATCATCGTCATAATCGTACGGTAGAGTCCCGCTTTGGTCCCAAAACTACTGGAGAATCACAGTGGATTGACGTTATCTGTGAGTAGCTTATCCAGTTTAGCCTCAGACGTTTCCTCTTGGCTGGAGGCATACGATACGACAAGTAAAAACCAGGGCGTTATTTCCGGTATCTATTCGGTGTTCCGCCATGTCCGTGGACTCACCGGATTCTGCAGAAACATCAAAATTTCGAAGTATTAATTTATCAAACCTTTCACGGTCTTTGGCATTCAAATGAGTGGCTTCGTCACTTCGAAGTTCCAGTGAATTGAAAATTATTGTAAACGATCCCGGAGACACCTCGTATCCAAGTACTTTCCACTGATTTTCTTCACCAAAATGGCAGTGGATTATCTGTCCACTGCCATTTTTCAGTGTGAAAAATTGGACCTGCCGTGCGGAGGAAATCGATACCTAACAACGTGCAGTCACAGTATGTATGCGGAAATGCAATGAAAGTGGTGGAGAAAGTTCGACCACTTAGCATGACGTCCACTGTTGTAAGAAGTACCGTAGCAGGCGTCTGTTGTCTATTTGCCAATGCTACTTTCAGTTCACAGCGGTCGAATTCGAATTTTATTTGCCGCAATAATCGGTACACCACTATGTCTATGAATACTTATTTCCAGAGCAGGCCGCGGAATTCCGTAAATCACTTGTAGTGACATAGGCCCGTATTCACACCTCGTCTTTAATTTGGTGACGCCGTGATTAAATTCTCTCTCACTCTCTTACTCATGAAATTCGCATAAAGCTATATCGTTTATGTCTATTTTAATCACGGCTTTAGTTAGAGACGACTCTAATCATGAGATGAGAATACGGTCCATTGTCTCTAAAATATCCATAGAATAGAACTTTACACTGTCAGATAACGAACTGGGTTTTGGACAAGTATTGCAGGTACTGCGTACAACACCAGGGGCTCTACATCCATAATATTTTACTGTTGACGTTCCTGTTGTTGATGATTTGATAGAAAGTGTCACTAGATTCTAGACAAGACGTATTGCCACCCGAGATTCTAGTTTTCGACACATATCCTCGCTGTGACTTAAATGACGGAAAAAGCTGCAACGATCCGGTTTCTTTAAGCTGACATCCGTCACACGTTGATATATGGATCGCGAATTGGAATCTTCGAGAATTGCAGGTCTGCCTCGGCAAATTATACTTTTTCTAAAACTTCCTTCACGCCCACCCTGGGGGCACGTTTTCGGATGCGCAGATTTAAGAGTCCATATATCACATCGAGTTGTACAGCCTCTACATGGACAGGATTGCAGGATTGGGTAGTTCTGCGAGCTCTTGTTTCTGCCATAAATATATCTGTAAACATTATGTCTTTTATTCTGTTGAAAATAGCTCCCTGTATATTTTGTATGCGTGCTTCTTCTCACCGAGCCTACGTAACGCTGCAACTGCATCATTCCATTTGTCAGTCATCGGTTTGATTAGCTGCCACCAGATTGCTGCTTTCACAGTCAACAGCATTGGCATTCCATTTTCGTCAGTTACATTGCGACAATCTTTATAGACCATAATGGCATCTACTAATGAGGCGTATAACTGAAAAAAAGGCGAATGCAATTGGTAATGCCGACTCCATGAATTTTTATGCGTTATAATAGCCCATGATGAGTTATGTAAGAAGACAATAGATGTCTTAGTTTACCGCACAGGTTTTGATAATTACCATTAAGGCAACAGATGGCAACTGGCACTGTTTAGCATATTTTCTCGTGCAGGCAAAGTGATTTGACTTTGTATTCTATGTTGTTCAGTGAACGCCGCCATGGTTGAAATCAACTGCTTGAATTGATCTTGATACGTTGTAATATTACCGTTGACTTCTGCTTCTAACATGTTGCAATTTTCGTGACACCAGACCTGGTGTTTATATTAATCCGCTTGAATCTATATACGGGTTGAAAATTTCCTTTCGATCGTTTTACTCTATACGTTGTAGCAGTAAATTGCCAAAATTGTAATTCATTATACATATACAAGGTTAAAAACTAATTAAATGCCCACCATTGGAATCTCGTAAACTATAAGAGATACAAAGAGGGTTAAATTAGAAAAAAGTTGGGCTATTTTGGGGTCTATAAAAATGTGCAAAAAGTCTCATCTACCTCCATTCGTTTCTGAAATATCTTCAAAAAACTGTGAAATTCTCAATTTCGAAAATCTCGAATATCTTGTTTATTTTTAACGTATTAATTTGAAAAACATTGCACGTGACGTTATGTTGCGAATAAATGCCTCTCGAAAAAACTTCATAAGGTCCAGATTTTTTTTGAGTACTGCCGCCTTCATTTTGACAGCCATTTTATGCTCTTGTAGGAGAACCATTTAACGTAGTTTTATTAGTTTAGAAGTGACCTTAAGACATTTCATCCGTAAGGTTGATTAAGACTGGTTTATAACTAATAATTCACTGTCAACCACGAGAAGAAATTTAAAAAAAGAGACGTTATCAGTAAAAGTGAGTTTTCTACCACGTGCACTCATATTCATACGAGATGAATCAGGCCTGTTTCAAGAGAGTGAAAGAACACATGAAGTTTATTTGTTATTATGGATATCAATTTTATAAGAAAATAGTTTTTAAATTTAACTGGACACTGTAAAATAGGAAGGAACACTCCACGCTTCGCTATGGCTTGATAGCTTCGTCAGGAGCGATAGCGAAACGTAGAAAGTTCCTTCCTATTTTACAGTGTCCATTTAAAGTTTAAAAACTATTTTCTCACAAAGTTTTGTCATTTGAATAGCCTTTTATATGAAACAGGCTAGTCATTACTGAATATACTTACCCCTTAATTGTAAACGTTTCTTTTTGACAATCTCAACTTCAATGGGATGTTTTCGCATTATACGCTTCTCTAGATTTGAGGTATGCTTTCCCTATAAACATAAAGGTTGTCCTAAAACTCGCGCCACGGAGAGTAAGGAGTAGTGCCACGAGCATACGCGAAAGTAAAGCAACATTTGTTTTTCAAGATTTAAATACATGTAAATCAGTATTCATTAAACAAACCACACACAAAATATATTTAAAACCTCCTTATGATGGTCCTTTTGAAGTAATTAACTGAACTCAAAAATCTTTTACCATAAATATCCGTGGAAAAAATTTCGATTGATAAAACCTGTAAGATTCCAAAAAACGCTATCGCTTGGGGGAACCACTGTAGCAGATATTTTTAATCAAGGAAATTGTTGCAATTTGTACGCGGTTGATTTGTAAAAACAAGTGTATTGTGGGAGATAAATAAAAATACTTTTAGATTTTCAAAAACTTATCAAAATATTTAAGGTTAACTATTATAATATGAAGGCTGACCCAAAACTCGCGCCCCAGAGAGTAAGGGGACGTGCCTACAGCAATAAAGACTGCAAACTAGGAAACAAAAATGATCTAGATTAAACCGTATTTGAATGAAGACGAAAAAGCGGTAACTAATGCCGAGAGCTCTCGCGTAGGTAACACATAGGAACTTTAAATATTCCTGGGAGACGGTAGAACATCATTATCTGTAAAACTAAATATTTTGATCCACTGCAATGTCAATATGACAGTATTCCTTGAAAAGTCAAATATATTTACGTACGTAATAGAGGTTGAGGGCAGCAAATTGGTTGCAAAAAGGCATTAAAAATTAAAAAGAACAGATAATTAAAGCTAATGCTCAAAATGTCCACCATTCATTTATAAACACAATCGTGCTTTTCTCAAAATGTTCGACTGAGTCCGTGACCATTTGAGGAGTAACCGCCGCAAAAGTATCTTGGATTCTGTTCCTGAGCTGCTGGTAACGTGTTTATTTCATCGAAGCGATATTTTCGTTGCTGTGGCAACACTGCGCTCGTCCAAGCGTGTACGCCCCTCTTTGTTCTGCCTCTTCGCTTCGGAACGTTGGCGAGTGCAACGTTGAATACGTGGTAGACGATTTTATCAGAGAAACCTTAGGGCTTTTGGAGTTTCAATGAAAACAGTTTAGGCCCTGGATATGCTCGTCTACTGTAAATGTAAGTGGTTTTAACTCTATAGCAGTCGTTGGGAAAAGTTCAACAAGGAACCGTATCATGCGGAACAAGCACCAACTAGTTAATTCGAATTAAGTTCGAATGGTCCTTTGGAGGAGCTTTCCAATCATACCATATTTTATGGTCTTAAGATTGGTAACTTCTCTATAATCAGCATAAGAAACGTGCTGTAAAATATTTTCACTCGGTTCAGAATCATTTAAGATATTTATCAATACAATTTATAGTAGTTTTAGTCATTTAAATAAAAGTACGAAGTAATTTCAGGAACTAAACAATCTTTTCAGGTCCTGTCATGTAAGAACATATTACGAATCGATTGGATAATCGCTGGATAGAACGTGGTAATGCTGTGTAGTGGTCTCCGTGGTTACCAGTTTTGTCTCTCGACTTCTTTTATGGGGGTATGAGTAAACAAATGAAAAAAATGTTCTCTTATCATAATTTGCTTATAATCGTAGATACGATTTCCACAGCCGCGCTACTATCTTCATTTCTATTGGAGGTTCAATAAGAATATCCTCTGGCTCATACCAACCAAAGAGTGTGCGCGTATGGATGATTGTAAATGGCAGCGTACCTGTAGAAATACGCATAAAAAGATATAATCTAAAATATGAAATTAATTTCAAAACTATTACTAAACCGCTTTCACCTTTACTATACTTAGTTTATGGGGATAAGTAAAGAAACAAAGTTACAAAATGTACCCGCCACATGCAAAGAGAAGAAATTGCTTGTTTAGCAAAATGGTAATATTTCTTAATTTTTTTAATAGTCTTAATTTTTATGATTTTTAAGACCTATTTGTGACTAGAGACATTTCGGTTTTTCTTAGTTAATGTGTAAAAAATGGTTAGATTCAATTTGTTTTTTTTTTGTTTGATATGTAGCTTCAAAATATTAGGACTTTTTAGCGTGTAAATAAATCCTTTCCATTCGTTTTCATAGTGTAATTGGAATTATTTAGTGAAAGTCGTTCAGTTCCTGTATTCATTTCATATTTTTATTACAATCGCTAAAACAATGACAAAGAAATTGTTAATTTGAACAAAAATAAAGTATTTGAATAAATGTCTTGAATGCAGCTTTACCCTATTCTGGGCTTTATATTTTTAGTTATTGCTATTTTGAAAATTAAAACGCGGTCAATCACCCCTTCAGAGTGTCCGTGTAATTTTGTGAATTGCGTTCTGAAGCTTGCCGGTTCGAATAAATTGTTTTTGGCCGTAACGACCTTTGTTCATTTATTGGACTTCTATTCATTAACCTTGGGTTGGTCTAACTTTGGGGAGGGAGTTTCTTTCATCACCTTCAGGGGTACGCTATCGAGGAAGCACACCTTCCCGGTCGTGTGTTTTTGATACCTTTGAGTTGCGTAACCACCGCTAGGTGGCGCCATTTTCCGTAACATCTTTAGAGATATCCCACGCCGTCTCCACTGAATCACCACCGTTGCGCAACTCTGATGTTTCATCTCGTTTTTGAAAGGATGACCGATCTGACCTCTGTGCTGAGATAAGTTGCGAAATTGGCGCAGGCCCTCTCATTTCTCCTGAACGGATCAAATGCGCCGAACTTTCATGTCGGATTACCGAACGAGGGAAAAGGGACAAATTGTTAATCACCTAATTTAGTAAACTTCACACACACTTCACAATATTCAAGAATTGCGATACTGAGTACGCTATTACCCCTTTCGTCCACGACGTAAAATAATATCTACAGTCCTCGCGGTGATAACCAACGAACCACCACTGTCCTGGACTTGCCAATACGTCCTCACTGACACTCCGCCCTGCGGCCAGGATTCTAAAGAATATTGCGATGGGGTTCTTGCCAAGAGGATCCAGGCTGTGGCAATTGCTAAGAAGATCCGGGCTGGGATAACCATGGCCGCTCCCCAAAAAGTCCAAGCTGTGGTATCCCTGACAGCTGCCACTAAGGTCCAGGCTGTGGTGACCCTGATGTAACTTCAGGCCCCATATTATCGTCACCTAATCCAGTCCTGTTGTTGCCATCACCAATTCAACCAAACCGCCTCCATTTTGGCCTAGCTGCTCGTCGCACTCGCCCACCTTGAGGTCGTCCTACATCCATACAACCACATGTAGCCCGAAGCAACCGCTCGGATCTCCTTACCCAAGCCGGAAAATCTTCAGCCTTGATGGACATGACGGCACATGCCATCTCGCGACCCGCCGCACAGTGGAACGATCTAATGAGAGCTACTAGACATGGCTACTATAGCTACATAGGTGTGCAGATATTTATGAAAATTTGTGTAGATAATGCCAATACCATTTACAACAGACGGTGAAAATTAAATTACGCTTCATTCATCGGTTCATAACCAAAATAACAAAAGACTTCTCGTGTTATGTTACGTTAAATTCTGCGTTATCAGAGAAGGATTATGAAAGGAAAATGAAACTAAAATAATTTTTAAATTCGCATATTAGCGCAAATTAACTAGAATTTGTAACATATAAACGTTAATGCAGTAATATACAGCATGTTACACAATAGGTCTCACACTTTTTTGCTACAAAATGGTCCCAGCGAAATTAAAAAAGTTGGTAATTTTGCCATTACTAAGACTTTCACAGAATTTATTCCTCAGAATGAGGAATCTGTGAATTTGCAGTGGATATAGAGATAATGTTTCATTATGAACATGGCCTACTAATTAAAAAATATTTTTCTGTTATTATCATCGTTGTAAAAAGAAAAAGAAATCTCTACCGAATGAAATACAAAATACTATACTGCTAAAAAAATTAAAAATAAGATCGTACAAATGTTTTGACTAGCAATGCAATTGTTTATCAGAATCAACATGGAAATTAGAGAATCTTTCCTAATTTAACCTAATTTTTATCTTCAAAAATAAAAAACTTTCCAATGGTAACCCTTCCAAATTGAACACCCAACCCAACGCATAGATGAACTATTTTGAGAAAGTACAGGGTCACTATGCGAGAATTTCTACCCCGTTTAACTCTTTTATTTTTGATTTTAGGAAAAAATACTTAACACAAAACTTAAAGGGACTAATTCAAAGTTTCTCTGTGTGCTCACAGAAAAAAAATTGATGGTCGGATAAACGAGATATAAACTAAGCTTAAGTTTTTTTTTTTAATTGAACACCCTATATATTATTACGTTTTTCGATTATAAATTAAATTAAATTAAATTCAGCATCAACATTGAAATTAGCTGATTTAACCAAATTTATATCCTCAAAAATAAAAAAAAATAAGAATCACAACCCTTTCAAATTGAACACCCGATATAACAACGCATAGATGAACTATTTTGAGAAAGTACGTTCCATATTTTCCCACCTATCATGATTAGGTTATTTGTATAGGTATAAATTATTCTAATAAAATAAATTAATACGAGGTAGGAAACAGTAACAGGAAGACAGAAAAATTCTGTCACTTACGGGATATGAACCCGGGCCTCTCTCGGTTTCGCGGCAAGAATTCTTTGTAAACGCAGAATTTTCCTGTCTTCCTCTTAGTGTTTGCTTCCTTGTATTAATTTATTTAATTCAGCACTAACATATCCTCCTCTTTATATTTGAGATATTCTTATAAAATTTAATGCAATTATAATGACTATGAGACACAAAAAAGTACAAAATGGTATAAAAGAAGCGTAAGCCAATAAGAAAAATAACAGAACAAAAAGAAAGAATTCAAAAAATATTAGAGGAATACACAACAAAAGTCTACCTTCCTATACAAGAAAAGAAGCAACGTAAAAATAATGTAACCACAGTTCGAATATTTAAAAATAAACAAACGAATTTTAATGGAAATTAAAATTTCCGTTTACAAACACCGCAAGCTTACGAACATAAGCAATGAATCTTATCAGATCAATAAGAACGGAAAACAATGAAAATGCTGAATAATTAACACAGAGGACTGCGAATCTGGAACTTGAATCTTTAAAAATTGAAACTGTCGACAAACTGAAAAACAAAATATTAATTTGACGTTTCTCAAGGTCTATTTTTATCATGACCTGCTAAATGAACTGTACTTTTCTATTAGATAGTTTAATTTGTTCGTGCTATTGTGACTTTTAATGTCAACGTGACAGACATTTCTAATGTTCACCTGTTACCTGTTTGAAAAATAATGCTTCAGATTTCAAAAAACACAGGTTTATATCGTCAAAAAATTGTAAAATTTCTCTTGATATGTTCGATGTACTTTAGTTACATACAATAAATATACATTTAAAAAATAATAAATATACTTTAAATTGTTTGTAAGTCCTTGTTACTTGACATTTTTCTTAATGGTCTAAGTGAAAAAGCATTTCAAGACGAATCTCGAAGTCCCTAGCGTCATTTGTTTGGAAGATATTTGCATTTGTTTAAAGTACTGCAACAGTGATGTTTTAAAAAGTTGAATAACGCGTAAACGGTTTACATTAGGCCCTATGTATGGTACATAAAGTCACATTAAAATTGAGCCAGGAATCCGAAAATGTAAAAACTTATAGGGTCTTCCATTTAAAATAACGAAGTGATATAACGTCCAGACTAAACGGAACACTCTGTATACAGCAAACTTATTTTAAAATATACCTTGTATGAAATAATGAAACTTTTGTTTGAAACCATTTTTTGTAAAATGACTAACTAAAGAGATATGAAAAGAACCGCCTTAAATGGAAACACTCTATATTCATAAAAATTTAAATATCTTGTAAGGTCGCAGGAAGTCGCAAAATCTGATGGTATCAGCTTGAAACTTAGTGTCGTAGTGTATTAATGTAGCACATTATACAGCGCGATATTGCGAGAGTTTTACGAAACTGTCAATAATAGATTAACATTAATAATTTTTATTTTCCTACTAAACGGCACATTGGAGCATAGATTTGACATATCAGGGATAATGTACTTAGACGCTCTTTTTTCAGTATAAAGTTTGTTGCAATTTAGAAAAACACCAACGAAGAAATTCAAATTTGAATTTTTTTCTGATTTAAAGAAGACTTTATTTTTCAGCTATTATGAGGCTTATTTTTTAAAGAAATTAAAAAAAAGTTAAAGATGCTTTAACATACCAACATAAGTAACAAATATGTATGAAAAGATTTTCTGAATTTGATACTTGAGTTTCTGACCGATCTCCAAAGCATTACATTAGATTATTCCACTGTGCGCCGCCGAGAACGCCGACAAAAACCTGCGCCGCTTACAGTCCCCGTTCTAAGGCACTAGTCAGCGCCATCCTCGACGCCAGCCCCAAGATACCATATGCAAAATCCCTGCACCCTCTGCCGCAGCGACGCATCTCCTATTCTACCGATCAGGGAGCAAAATGGTTTTAGGGGACTCATCTCATTAATTATAAAAGAACCAATACTCCTGTAATACTTATTTTTTTTTATTTTCAGGCTAGCCCTTTAATAGTTGCAGCGTTAATTCTCTTACATGATGAGCAACTTGAAGTATTAATATATGAAACTAATTTCATTACTCCCTGTATATATACCGTCTGTTTACTTTTTTTGGTTGCAGTATATAGAAGTTATGATGTCATCGACAATTTTTTTAAATAGCACCATGAAATTTTTTTGCAAAATATGTCAGAACATTCTTTTCCCTTTTCAACCACATAAAATTTTTATATCCTTACTTAAGAAAATTTTCAAAAAAAAGTCAGAAAAACGCACCTACGTAAAATACCATTAAAGCTGTGGTTTCCTAGCAGATTCGGTCGGGCTGAAACTGATCCCGACCGACGGCACAGTGGATGAAATCAAGGAATTAGCTGGACAAAAACGTAAAAAAAATTTGGGGTTTATATTGATGAAAATCAAAGGACAGTATATTCAGTTATATAATTCACTCAAAGTATGCTGTGAAAACAACGTCGTTAATTTGTTAAAGCGGTAATGGCCGAACGCGGGAATTTAATTAGCGCGTCAATACATGTAGTTAAAACTTCTACTTTTTAACCCAATAAGTAATTCTTCACACAAGAAATGTAGATGTGCTATAAAATTATGATTTTGGGGTAACATTTTTCATTATAAATAGTTAATATTTGATTTAGACTGTTATAAAATTGTATTTTTGTCTGACTTTGAATGAATCTTGAATGAAGAACTTTTGTATATTCGAAAGTCTCTAAAAAAATAGTAAAAAATGGTATTCCTGAAATTTTTTCCGCACCCACTTATTTAGGAAGTAACAAGGTTTTGATTTTCTACTGAAACATTTGTCATTTTGTTCCATTTTTAAAATTAAAAATGATGATTTTTGTAGAAAAATTATTGAACAATTTCTCAATAAAAACACAGTATTGTTATTTTCATGCAACTTTGCTATGTATTTGGAAATATTGCAATGCAATAATAAAATAACTAAAAGTAAATGTCATTTGCCTAAACAAAAGTAAATATTTTCCCGTTACAATTTTAAATATTACTGCAGCACAACCATAACATTTTTTTTTAAACAGAAACAAAGAAGTATTTTTGCTTTTTATACAATTTAACCATCTATTTGAAAACGTCTTCGCCATATAAGCATTTTCTGTACCGTACAAATATATATGCTTTTCACAAAACTTAACAAGAAATATGTACATTTACACATAAATTACAAATAAATATCTTTTTCACATAAAGTTCATCAAGTTTTACATTTTATTGCCGTAAATATCAAAATTATTCTTATATAATTTTACTTAATTAACAAACTGTTTGTACTGTTCATGTTTGAACTAACATTTACTTATTACTTTTTATTTTTATTCACATAGGCTTGTAAAACAAGAAGCTTTTGTTCCTCTATGGCTAGTTCTCGCTCTTTCACTTGAAGTTTTTTGTCTTCTTGTGCATTTTCCTTTTTTTCACTTCTATTTTCGCACGCATTAATTCTTCGTCCAGGGTGTCTCTTTTCTTATACTGATCCACTTTCATTTCTAAATATTTTTTTAAGCGAATACATTTTTCTAAAAATTTCTCTCTGACGTACATTCAGTTTTTGTTTTATCATCAGTTTCTGTATTTTTTTATCTGGCGATGGTAATGTTGAATGAGTTGTTATGAACATCAATTTCTTTGTTTTCTTTATCAATGCTGGAAATGCGGTTGAGTCGCTACCATCATCAGTTGCTTTATTTTCCTTATCGATGCTGGAAATGTTGGTTGAGTAGCATGTCATTGAAAAATGCAAATCGGGACTCTCCTCCTCGACCTGTTTTTCCATTGTTGTCTTTAATGGTTTTATATGTCCGTAATATATTTTTCCATTTTGTTTCTATCATTTTTTCTGTCTTTAAACTGTTCTGTGACTCTGGCTCAGTTGCTATATTTTGCATACAAATATTTTCTTTTTGTAATGGTTTAAGTTTTCTTTATGCTTGTCATATGCGTGTAACAATGCTGCGGTTTCGTATTTGGACCAAACTTGAGCTAGTGAATTATTATTATTATCTGTACTATTATTAATGTTGCTACTTTGTGTTTCTTGATAATTTTTGTAAAGTGTTGTCGCAACTGTAATATCTGTGAACAATTAAGAACAAAAACTCCAGTTAATTAATTATAATGTTTTTAAATATGCATGGGGAACTTATTAGGAGCAAATCCGCTTCAGTTTGTCTATCCTACTGCAATGTCAGGTCAAAAAGCGATCGTAAGATGTCGCTGTTTTATCTATTCATCACTCTTACATCGCAATTACGAATAAATTGGACAAGTCGTTTTTGTTTGCAGTGGGAATGTCGAGCTACGTCTCTGCTGACGAAGCCCCAAACAGGGCTGAAACAGCTGTACAGAGGTTGCTCGAGGTTTTCACTGCAATTAAAAACGGTTTGCACAAAATTTATTTAAAAAATAGTAAGTTAGGTTTGTAACTTATTAAATGAACAACCTGTATATTTGAAAATAATTTTAAATTATGCGGAATAAAAACCTACATAACTTTTGTTAAGACATTTTCTTGATAAAATGAATTTAAAGGGGCATTTTCGAACTTTTCCAGAGATTTGGGACACCTATACAATATAAAACAGCTGTCCCAAAACTCGCACCCCAGAGAGTAAGGTGACGTGCCTACAGGAATAAAGATTGCAAACTAGGAAACAAAAATTATGTAGGTTAAACTGTATTCGAATGAGGACGAAAAAGCGGTAGCTAAAGCCGAGAGCTCTCGCTTAGGTAAAACGTAGGAACACTAGGAACTTTAAACGCCTGAACGGTCCAGTGGTAAGGGACCGGCCTTGCAATCGTAAGTTCGTGGATTCGCACCCCGCTGGAGATGTTTCTCTGGGGTGGTTTACTCACTTCAGGTACCCTTCAGTGTTGGGGAGAAAATTCGACACTGCTTTCCCTTCAACGGCGTCGAGATTTGGAAGTAACAAAGCCATGGAACACTTTACATACACAAAAATACACTCCCGCTCCTGAGGTCTTGACAAGTCTATGACGACGTTGGGCAAACACTACAGATAAAAAACAAAACTGAGACGGGTAGAACACTGTTATTTGTAAAACTTTTTAAAATGTTTTGGTCTACTGTAATGTCAATGTGACAGTACTCCTTGAAAAGTCAAATGCATTTATGTACGTACTGATTTTGAGAAGCAACAAGTTGGTTGCAAAAAGTCATTAAAAATTTAAAAGAACAGAAAGTTACAGCAAGTCCTCAAAATGTCCACAATTCATTATTAAACACACAGCATTTTCTCAAAATACTCGATTTAGAGTGCATAACCATTGGAGGAGTAATCGCCGCAAAAGCATCTTGGATTCGATTCCTGAGCTGCTCTTCTTCGTTTTCGATTGTTCGCACTCTTCTAAGAACACCACCAATTTCATTATGAATCGGAATAACTTGACCAGTCTTTTGCGTTTTTGTGACCGTCCTTAGCATCACTCGATGGTTTAGAGTACGATCGGGAAAATGCTGGGAGAAAAACTTATGCTGCCTCCATGACGTGACCGCACTCCCCATAAAAAAATCACATAAATCCCCATAATTCGACATATTCAGCGGCGAAAAACATGAACTAAATCTCTCAAGTGAAGTACAAAGGTTGACAGCAATGGCTCAATGAAGTGGACCAGTTTGTTCACATTTGTTTAGTATCAAGAATGCATTTCTAAGTATCCTAGCGATTTAACGAAAGCCTACGAAATACCTACAGCCATCTTCTGTTCAGCTGTTGGGATTGGCTACTGCTTTTTATTTTTAACTCCCTTATGCTTTGCGTTAGACAATTTTAGTTTTCAAATATGTATTTCACATCGTCAAAGACATTGTCTTTACTCTCTGAGGCGCGAGTTCTGGGACACAGTGTATGTATATACACCGTCAGTTAGAAATGTCTCCCGATATTTTCAGGGTGAATAGAACATCAAAAAATAAGCTCACCTTTTTGTACAGGATGTTTCCTAAGTATGGTCCGTAACATCAGGGTGTAATTCCTTACGTTATTTTAACAAAAATCTTTTTTATAAACATGTGTCCGGAAACGCTTATATTCCGAGATAGTGGGTGTAAAAGTAAAATTTCAAATCCTTTTTTTATTGTTTTTATTATTTTTTAATGTTTTCGACAACAAAAATGTCTCGTATTTTCCACCTAATACTAAGCGATTATTAAATTTATTATTAGAAAAAAATTATACTAAATATGTTGATGATATTCTTATTATTTACGATGACCCCCCTTCATCCCTTACAAATCTTTTGGAAGAAATTAATTCTTTGTATCAGAATATCAAATTTACGTTAAAAAAGAAATTTGGTTCCGGATGTGAAAAACAATTGGTGCCTAAAAAGACAGACAATTAGACTGTGTTTTAAACGAAAAAGTTAATGGGGGGCCAAGATCCAAATTAACTTACCTGTACACGAGTTGCCCAGGCACTCCTCTTTTATGGTTCGACGTTTGGGTGGAACAAAGTCACCTGCGGTGCGAAAGATAGTTCTAGTTGAAATATTTTGATTGTATTTAGGTTTAGAAATGAGATTTTGATTTATTTAGAACAAAACAAGTGTAAAATTTAACTTCGAATTATTGCTAAAAATAGTTAAGTTTGAAACAAACATTTAAGTTAGGTTAGGAATTCTTTGAACAATGTTTTGTTTGAATTATAAACTAATCGAAAATGTGTACTTACGTGTTCATTTATTGAAAATTTTTTAAATATTTGTAAACACCAACATAACACTATATAATAATATAATGTGACAGGTAATGCCAACTAAAATTTAGAATGTTTCGACAAGTTTAGACACGCTAATTTGCCGTCTAGAAATGTCCCTAGAAGTGGTTGATGCGCGCGATTCGTGCCGGAGTGACTGGGTGGAGCAAAACGGGTGGTGGATAAAGGAGTCTTAAAAGACGTCGATGTGAGATTGAGAGGACAGATTTTAAGTAAATCCCAACGGGAAAACATCTTTTTAATAAATAGAAGTATTGTAAAATATTGATTCGTTGTAATAAATGTTTAAAATTGAACGTGAATTTTATTGTGAGATAACAACATCCGGAATTGGGACCAGGACAACACCATCAGCATCCAGACTGGATAAGATGAAGTTAAATCAAAGAAAAACTTAATCATGATAACAGGCGCGTGGCTTTGCACAAGCCGTCACTCACTGTTATTATTTTAAAAATAGAAATTTTTGTCTTCAGCATTTAAACGAATTATTTAAATCAAGCAATTTAAAAACGGAATCCCGAGTACATTGCGGGCAGGTGTTTAATTGGTACAACAGATGTAAACCCAGAGCATCATTAGACAGTTGTTCGTAAAACGAAAGTCAAACTCACACAAGAGGTGCTAACCTAGAGTGATAATTTCGCTATCCTGAATTTCGGGGTTCTCACGCGTGTATAGTAAATAAGTCTTTTGGTCATCTACATTAAGAGTTGGAGGATTTCAATCCCTTCAGAGCCCAAAATCCTGAGTTGAAAAGAACAACTACTATATGCCACTATATGGCAATATGTGTGTACACCCGTAATTGAATCAAAAAATTGTCTTATTTTTTGTGTGAAAACTTCTAGTGCTGACGTTTTGCCATATGGCATTCGCAAAAACCTACAGCGGCCAAATGAAGTATTGAAAGTGCATAACTTACTACTTTCTTCATCTAACCTAACTTGCCAAAATCCATTACTGCAATCAACGGTTGAAAAATACTTTGATGTTATTGATTATGTCATTTGCAGATGGTATTTTATACTGTTCTCTACGTATTGCTTTGTGAAGACTAGTTGGATCAATACACAATCTCATATCTTTGTCTTTTTAATGAACAATAACTAATGAGTTACTACATTTTGTTTTTCTAATGTGTTTTCTAATTTTTGTTTCAGATCTTCCATAGTGGCAAATAAAACTTTTCTTGGCTGATGAATAACCGGCTTGATATTTTTGTGAACTTCGATATGATAGAAACCTAATCCTTCAAAACAATTCTTGTATATTTTTAATGTTCTCAATTTCTGTTTTGTTATCATAACAGCTCGTTTGATCAAATTCGGTTTTACACATGCTTCCAAACCTAGTGTGGCTCCATTACTAGCATCTACTATATGAAATTGTATATCTTGATTTATGTTTTTATTTTTTAAGTTGATGTAACAAATACTGTTGCATTTTATTTTAGAATTATTGTACACAGTTAAATTCCCGTTAAATTTGGTAAATGATCTTTAAGTCCTCGGTTTATACCTAACACAGCTCGTCTTTTATTAAACTCTCCTTTAGATTTCCAAATTCACAGTTTTTGTATTCATCTATACTCTCCGATGTTTTCATTATATAAAAAAATGGTATAAAATATGAATATAATTTTTGCTTCGGCATCCATTTTAGAAACTTTTAGGTAGATGTCGAATTTTTGTTTGAAAAATTCCCACTTGTTTGCTATATTTCCAGAAAACCCTACATACATGTGTGTTGTTTTATACATAACATCATGAGAATCTGCATTCCGATTAAAATGCCTCATGTAAATGAGGCAAGTCCAAAATTGGATCAAAAGTGATTACTGGTGAGTTGATAGGCATTGGCTGTATTCTTTCTTACACTTCAAAAATGTTATTAACAATATTAACCTTATATGTCACTATCACGGCGACCGCGTTGCACTGGCGCCAATTAGCCAGTTGCTAGCAAGCTTTCATTAACTTAATATTAAAAGATGAAATTATTAACGAACAAATACGAATTGACGACAGTGAATAATTTCTTTCGAGGTTAACTTATTCGAGCAATATTTGTTTATTAACGTTTTCGCACGAGCCCGTACAATCGATATCGATGCTCCTTTAATAATTTGCAAATCGTTTTTGATTGCAGTGAATCCCTCAAGCAGCTTTTGTACAGATGTTTCAGCCCTATTTGAGGCTTCATCAGCAGAAGCGTAGCTCGAGAGTTCCACTGCAAACCAAAATGATTCTACTATCTAAAGATAATCGCAACTGCGATGTAATAGTAATTAATAGTTTAAACAGTGACACCCTACGATCGATTTTTGACTTGACTGCGTTAGGATTGACAAATTGAAGCCAGTTTGCTACATAATAAGACATAATAAGTCATCACTTGCATGCAAGATAGCCATGCTTGCTGTCAAACCATAATGAAAGCTGTACGGAAATTGTTCGAGGGATTCACTGCAATCAAAAACGATTTGCAACATTTTTTTTAATCTTTCATTTTACTTTAACAGCAAGCATGGCCGTCTTTCATGGGATAACTTATTATGTAGCAGACTGGCTTCAATTTGTCAGTTCTAATGCAATGTTAGGTCAAAAAGCGATCGCAGGTTGTCGCTACATAAACTATTTATATTTTTCTCGTAATGTGTTTTTGTAATAAATTTTGTAACTGATAATTAAAAACTGAAAAAAGTACAGTATAAGGCTATCCATACATTCAGAAAGCAAAAACAACTTTTTGCAAAACCTACTTATGAATGCAGGTCTTAATGTACACCTATTTTTTCCGTCTCAGTCTCATACATTGACTGTCCACCAGTCGAGAGCAGTCAAGGCCAAACCAGGTGAGAATGAGATTCTAAAACTCGTCTACCTAACAATTATACAACAATTATCCTTATACTTAAGGATATAATTTTTTACACTTTAATTTATTAGCAGAATCTTTTCCGACTTATGCCCGGTTTCTAGAAACCGATAAGATAAGTTATAAATTCCTATAATTCTAACAAGGGATCTCATAGCAATATTTACTTTATCTAACGGTAAAAGTTTCTAGAAACCGTCCATGACTGTCGTACATTGACCGTTCGCCTGTCGAAAACAGTCCACGGCAGCTGAATTGATGTCATATACGGCCAGTCCAACTCGCCTAAAAATGTGTTCCAGTAGAGCAAGCCATAGAGCGTGACAACTAGTGCCCTCTCATACTCATTAATTAGTTGTTACTATGACGACACAGACGCTTATTTTGACAACTTAAATATCAAGACGAATCGACATTTCTCATAACAAAAAATTTTAAGATGACAGTAATTTTGACACTAGTTTTGAATTTGAGGGCGCCACTTGACAGACGCTTTTCATTTTTTTCAAAAACATTTTTAATGCTCTTTGGACTGGCCGTATATTAGTATTTTTTAAACGGAAATAATCACATAACCACAATCTTGACTAATACTAATAACTACATAAAAATATACTGAAATATGCCTAAAAATAAAGCTGTTTTTATGTTTCTCTTTATTTAAATGCAATGAAGGTAATCGTCACACGTGGGAAATAACCATAAATAATAAATAACCATAAACAGACTGGCCACTACTTAATTTTGAACTTCTCTCCCCAAGTTAGAACAAAAGTAGCGCCTGTATGGTCACACTCTCTTGTTAAGGCACTCTAGTAGTGAGAGAATGAGATTCTAAAACCGGTCTATCTAACAATGTATTCTTAACTTAAGGAGGGTATATGTACATGTATATAAATGGGAATTTTCAGACGATGCGTGTTTCTCGCGCTGAGTTGACGTTCTATTATAAACACGGTATTTTTTGTGATCATGGAACAAGGTTAGATTTCCAGAACAATGTTTCAGTTTAATCAGTGTGGAAAAGAATTTACTAGAGTTGATAATATCAACCGTCTACGTTACGGAAAACGTTTGAAATTAAGTGAATTTTCTGGACCTTCTAAAGTCGTTGATCCTGTATCTGTTACGAAGTATGGTGTATGTGACATATACATTAGCAAGAAATGTTTATCAGCACATTTACGTAATAATCTGCATGATAATAATGTTTTTGTAATCTTCGATAATAAGGTTGAAAGAATCGCTGGCACATTCTGTGACAAAGTCGTTAGTACCGAATCACTGAACCGTACAGTTATGTGAATTCTGAATATTTTGCATACAATGTTCAAGAAGAACTTTGAATGGAAAGATTATTGGATATCCATAAATTAATTAAACGGAATGTCGAAATTTTCGGTCTTTATTTCTTAAGCCCGCAATAGACGATCATAAATTGCATGAAATTTACATGTAATTTATGACAAAACCTATTTTTCAATAGATGTGTATAGCGAGCAAAAAGAATGAATTACATGAATTTATACATGTAAAATTAACAACAAAGAGCAAGTTCTATTTCTCAAGGTTTTTGACGTGAAATTTTAGTAAATTTTAGTGACTTTGGTTGTTGCTGTTGGCTGTTGACTCAGATGAATGAATAACGACTTCAGCTAGTTTATGTGGGTATATGTTTATAAATAATTTTAGCTTCAAGACAGTTTAATCATTGATAACCAAGTTCTCTCCGTTTAGATGATACCCTTGATAACATAATCCAACATTCCCAGCTACTCAAAGAAAATAACTTGAAGTTAGAAGTAATAATGAGTTACCATTTTCACCAACATTAACATTCTAAATTACTATTTAGCAGGACATCTTTTTGTTAATATAATTGAAACGTGTATTGCAAATTACAATTCATGAATTTATACACACATGTTTAGATGAATTTTTACGTGAAATTATTGGAAAATGTATTGCCGGCTTTAGATTCTAAAGAATGTACGAAAATAAAATCGTTCAAGACAAAGAATATAATAATTTGTTTTGAAACGGACTTCTACAGCATATATCGACTTTATAAATGAAATTCAAGCAAAAATGTCGGAATTTCAAGAATGAGACTCAGGGTAGTTCCCTATTATTTTTGTAAATATAATGTTGGAAATATTGTTACAAGATGGACTTTTTTCAGAATTCTATGTATGAAAGTGAATATTGATAAGTGTAACCCACATTAAAATACAGTGGCGGATTTTACTGACTTATAATTTCAGTTTAAGAACACGAGTCGTGGTAGTAACTTTTTTCTTGGCCTTTAGAATTTCAGCAGTGATTTTGTTTCGTGTGGTTTTGTATAAGGTAAAATAAAATTGGTTGTTGGCAAGCGGACTGTTGGTCCAGAACATATCAAGCTGATCCCTGAGCTTTATGTTTTCCAATATATTAGGGGTTATCCAAGGTTTTTTTTTGATCACGTTGGAAGTGCTGGAAGTGGACCCAATACGGTTTAGAGATTTTTTTCATCACTCAAGGCCGTTTGATACGAATTGCATAAAAACATATACATGTCTTCTGCCGTATTTATATTATCTTAAGGATGTGGTGTAAGTTACGTAACATGTTTTCAAATTTGACATAATTCAGCTTGTTTTTTTCAGGTAGTATTTCAAATTGTCCAGTTTTGTAGTTATTGTGATGTGGATTTAAGGTAAGGAAGAAACTATGCTTTAATGATCAGATATACAGGGTGTTCCTTTACTGTGTGCAAATACTTAAACCTGCAATATATCACCATGAATGGCAACGATTGAACTCATATGTTCTTAACATAAATGTAATAGTTTTCGTGAAAAATGCAGTGGCAGATTTTCACTAAACCGTCTCAGAACTGCTGGCATAGCTAAAAGTCGAACGCGGCCGCCTGTTGAATTACTACCCGAAGCCGAAATCGGTCACGGTCAGTGCCTTATCGGAACTCGAGGAGGAACCATGTAACTCTCGTCGCTACGATCAGCTGGTCCGTCAGAGTGTTTACAATTTAAATTAACTTCACTGCAAGTAATTACAAGTTTAAGTATTAAATTAAAAACTAGTGCAATTCAAGAAGCTACGGTTCGTAATTGCCGAACAAACTAAAAGCGAGGTACAAACAAATTGTAATTTCTCATTTCATATTATTTTTAGAAGACTTATTTTACATTTACTTTGTTTCCAAAGACCGTAAGTAGTAATACTTTCACTATTATCAGCGAGATTGCAGCAAAAGTTTATTTACGTAAAAGGGTGAAGGAAGAACATTTTTAACACGCTTACCTAATTGGTGCATAAGTTTTCGGATTTATTCGTCGATAGTTGATATCGTAAAACATATTACTTCGCTCAGTGAATTAAAATTTTAATTAAAATAATTAATAAACGATATCAGTGATTATTATCACGAAACTCTGCGTTGAACATCGATTGCGGTATCGGTGGGCGTGTTCATACCGAGAGGAAGGCGAAGTTGACATTCCTATCTTTCTTGAGCATTTCAACAGTTCCAAACAAGTGGTCTGTCCGAAATTGTTTGGCTATGATACGGTAGCCACCAAATACCCGCAGAAGGAAGCATTTCGCTTATGATAATTCCTGTTGACCTATCAATGAACCCTCTTGTAAAGATATAGTCTATGCAACAAGCAGTACGTTCGTTATTTCTAATTTGTGTTCTTGTTACAGAATTTGTCTGTTTTAGGAATCTAAAAGAAGCCAGCAAATCTTCATATTGGGGTGTACCTTCCTGTTCCACCAGATTTATGTTAATGTTTTAAGTTAAAAGGGATTTATTAAAATCATTGACAGAGAGAAAACTCTCATGCTCAATAACGAATGAGACACGTCACCTATTTGGGGGTGGGTAGAGTAACAGCATATGAAGTCGCAGTTCACCGTTCAGCATTATGCAACAAAAAATTCCTTCCCAGTTTTGGAAACTGTCCTTTCTGACTGTTACTTCAAAAATGTTTCTTGTAAAAATAATCGATCATAACACAGTTCATAAGGGGGTTTCGTAACCTAAAAGTTTGGGAAACGCTAATCTAAGTGATCCTGTATATACATGCCGGGTGTAATCAAATTAGTTTCACATATTAATATTGCAAGTTCCTAGTCATGTAAGAGAATTAATGCCGCAATTATCAAAGATCTAACTCAAAAATAAAAAAATGACCTACTAAAAGAGTGTTGGTACTTTTGTTTGAGAACTTCTGGTCGATCGTGCGTAAAGACATAAAATAAAACTCCATCAAAAGTCAAGGTCAAGTGCTTGATCGCATTTTTAAAAGCTGTGATGTTTTATGTAAACACAATATCAATTCATAGTGTCCCAGCAGTTGCCCACGTTAGCAATTTGATTAAAGGAGACCATTTTAAATCTACTCTCACTGATTACGGAATTAAATTTGTTTTATTAGATAATCGATAATATTTAAATCTTAGTATGAATTACATAAACATAAACTTTATTCTTTATTGAATAACTAAAGCGTCTTCAATAACGATAAGACAAATAAGTTCTTTGTCAGGTACTCCTCGATGTCATTCATCTGTACAGTGTAAGTAAAACAAATAATCAAACCAAAAATGAAGGGACGATGAATACTGACGTGTGTTGTTTCCGATGCTTATTTTCTGTAATGGAATTGCTGAGCGAAGATTTTATTGACCCAGTGCCCTTCACTTCGACGACCCTTTATTGCTTTATGTTTTGTTTATAATGTAATGTTTTGCTTAGAAAAATCCACACACGATCGGTCAGAGGTTCTCAAACAAAATGACTCCGGGCTCTTCTGGGGCTTTAATTTCTTTCATTTTTCACTAAAAAAATAAGATATGCAGAATTTTTTTTTTCTTAAGTCATGAAGAACTTACAGTTTTAATATGTGAACTTCGCCTTGTGATTGTGTAACATTTCATTTGCTATCTGCATTTCCTTTATTTTTTGTTTTGTCTTTGAGAACACAATAAAGGCATTTATTATTATTATTATTATTTTTATTATTTGATGACACGCTGTATATATGTATATATATATATATATATATATATGCTGTAGTATTCTTCCGGGTAGTCCTCCGCGTTGAGTTCTCTAAAGAACTATTTGTCTTCTGACAACGTTTCGGCAAGGTCTCACTTGCCATCTTCAGGTCTTCGCTGCTGCTTGCCTGCTTCTGCTCCTCGTCGTTACTCGAGTCACAGTGGCTTCTGGTCGCGCTGGTGGTGGTTTAAGTACCGTGTTGCGGTCACGCGTCGTTACGCTTGGTGGTTTTTCCGCTTGACTTCTTGTTGTTGGTTGATTGGGTCGTGCCTGTTGACTGCTTTCTCCTAATCCTGATGGTCCGGGGTTCGCTGGTTTCTGGCTTCGGGTTACTGGTCCTCGACTGTCGGTGGATTTTCGGATCACTGGCCTCCAGGTGGGTGGTAGTCGTAAGGCATCATCTCTGGTGTTTAAGTTCATCTGATGTTTCTCGATTTCTATCGCTTCTCGGATGATGCGTTTGGTCTTGTGTTCTACGCTGGCAATTGTTCTGGTGTTGTCGAAATCTATTTTGTGTGAAGTCGCTTTTACGTGTTGTGCCAATGATGATGTTTTCTCGTCCTTCTCGACGGCCTTTCGATGTTCTTCTCTCCTGACGCTTATTTTTCTATTTGTTTGGCCTATGTAGACCTTGTCGCAATCTTGACAGGGAATTCCGTACACGCCTTGGCTTTCCAGTTGTATTTTAGTTTTGACTGTTGGCAGGATGTTTCCAATTTTCTTGTCGGTGTTGAATGATGTCCGGATATTGTGTTTCTTGAGTATTCTGCTGATCTTCTCTGTTGTCCCTTTAACAAATGGTAGGCATGCTGTTCCTACTATATCTTTTTCCTCTTCCTGTGTCTTGGGTTTGCGTTGGTGTTCGGCTTTCCTGATTTGTTTGTCCTGATATCCATTTTTTATTAAAGATGAGCGGATTTTCTTCATTTCTTCTACCTTGTTTTCTGAGTCAGCCAATCTTTGGGACCGGGTGACGAGGGTCCTTACCACTGATTGCAATTGTGCTGGATGGTGATGTGATTGTGCGTTCAGGTACCGTTCCGTGTGGGTTGGTTTTCGGTATACGGAATGTCCAAGGCTTCCATCTGGTTTTTTTCTTTATAAGTACATCGAGGAATGGAAGTTCGTTGTTTTCTTCGATTTCCATCGTGAACTTGATCTTCGGATGGATTTCATTCAGGTGTTGCAGAAATCTTCGTAGTTGTTCTTCTCCGTGCTTCCATATTATGAAGGTGTCGTCCATATATCTGAGCCACAGGTGTGGTTTGTGACTTGCGGTATCGATGGCCCGTACTTCGAAATCCTCCATGAATAAGTTGGCGATTACAGGAGATAATGCTGATCCCATGGGTGATCCTTCTACTTGTTTATAACGTTGGTTCTTGAAGATGAAGTAGGTGTTCTTCAAGCAGTGCTTCACCAGGTCCATGGTGTCGTCTGGGATGTGGTGTTTTAGATGAATGATATCCACTGCTTCGTCTATTGGTATGTTGGTGAATAGTGAGACCACGTCGAAACTTACTAGCAGATCTCCTGGTTCTACGGTGAAGTCCTTTATACGCTCGATGAAGTGGCCTGCGTTCTTTACGTAGGATTCTGCTTCTTCGGCGTATGGCTGCAGTCGTTTGGCCAAGAATTTTGCTAGTGGTTGTAACGGTGATCCGATGGAACTGACGATTGGCCTCAGTGGTATCCCTTCCTTGTGGATTTTTGGTAATCCGTAGAGCTTTGGGCATCTGGATGATTTTTCCCTCGCGTAAAGAACGCAGGCCACTTCATCGAGCGTATAAAGGACTTCACCGTAGAACCAGGAGATCTGCTAGTAAGTTTCGATGTGGTCTCACTATTCACCAACATACCAATAGACGAAGCAGTGGATATCATTCATCTAAAACACCACATCCCAGACGACACCATGGACCTGGTGAAGCACTGCTTGAAGAACACCTACTTCATCTTCAAGAACCAACGTTATAAACAAGTAGAAGGATCACCCATGGGATCAGCATTATCTCCTGTAATCGCCAACTTATTCATGGAGGATTTCGAAGTACGGGCCATCGATACCGCAAGTCACAAACCACACCTGTGGCTCAGATATATGGACGACACCTTCATAATATGGAAGCATGGAGAAGAACAACTACGAAGATTTCTGCAACACCTGAATGAAATCCATCCGAAGATCAAGTTCACGATGGAAATCGAAGAAAACAACGAACTTCCATTCCTCGATGTACTTATAAAGAAAAAACCAGATGGAAGCCTTGGACATTCCGTATACCGAAAACCAACCCACACGGAACGGTACCTGAACGCACAATCACATCACCATCCAGCACAATTGCAATCAGTGGTAAGGACCCTCGTCACCCGGTCCCAAAGATTGGCTGACTCAGAAAACAAGGTAGAAGAAATGAAGAAAATCCGCTCATCTTTAATAAAAAATGGATATCAGGACAAACAAATCAGGAAAGCCGAACACCAACGCAAACCCAAGACACAGGAAGAGGAAAAAGATATAGTAGGAACAGCATGTCTACCATTTGTTAAAGGGACAACAGAGAAGATCAGCAGAATACTCAAGAAACACAATATCCGGACATCATTCAACACCGACAAGAAATTTGGAAACATCCTGCCAACAGTCAAAACTAAAATACAACTGGAAAGCCAAGGCGTGAACGGAATTCCCTGTCAAGATTGCGACAAGGTCTACATAGGCCAAACAAATAGAAAAATAAGCGTCAGGAGAGAAGAACATCGAAAGGCCGTCGAGAAGGACGAGAAAACATCATCATTGGCACAACACGTAAAAGCGACTTCACACAAAATAGATTTCGACAACACCAGAACAATTGCCAGCGTAGAACACAAGACCAAACGCATCATCCGAGAAGCGATAGAAATCGAGAAACATCAGATGAACTTAAACACCAGAGATGATGCCTTACGACTACCACCCACCTGGAGGCCAGTGATCCGAAAATCCACCGACCGTCGAGGACCAGTAACCCGAAGCCAGAAACCAGCGAACCCCGGACCATCAGGATTAGGAGAAAGCAGTCAACAGGCACGACCCAATCAACCAACAACAAGAAGTCAAGCGGAAAAACCACCAAGCGTAACGACGCGTGACCGCAACACGGTACTTAAACCACCACCAGCGCGACCAGAAGCCACTGTGACTCGAGTAACGACGAGGAGCAGAAGCAGGCAAACAGCAGCGAAGACCTGAAGATGGCAAGTGAGACCTTGCCGAAACGTTGTCAGAAGACAAATAGTTCTTTAGAGAACTCAACGCGGAGGACTACCCGGAAGAATACTACAGCATTCAACACCCGCGGAAGCCTACGGATTAACATATATATATATATATATATATATATATATATATATATATATATATATATATATCCTCAGGTGGATAGCGACTATATTAATGCAGATTTTGAAAATATGTTTTCACTATTACTTACCTGTGGTAGAGATGCATGATTTAAAATTAGTTACAATGATACAGCTGTTTCGTGTGGCTGTGCCAGACCAAAGTTGTGTTTTTTTAAATGGAACGTACTATGTATTATGGTTTATTTCAATTCGTCTTTAAGAGTAGATAAATTTATTACAAGGACGTGATGTACCTAAACCTAATAGTTTTTGAGATATTGACATTTCAATGTAAAAAATGCTATTATTTGATGTTTTATAGATTAGATGTTTATAAAAATTCGGCATTTAAATTTTACAGTAACGTTACATAACCTCTGTGGAAGAGAAAACAATTCCCATCTCGAACATATTCCTATTATTTTACACAGGGTGATTCATAACTCCGATGTTTAGTTTACTCTGTTAGTTTAAATGGAACACCCTATATTTTATTACTGAATTTAATAGGTCTTTAATTAAGCTTTACAATGATATAGGGTTCAGTATGTGTTACACAACAAGCCTACACCCAGTAAGATGTCAAATTCGTAGATTCATAAATCAGCAATTATTCCATTTTCCAATGGAATATTTTGTCTATAATTTAGTTGATTTTAATTAAAAAAATCTGTATTGAGACTGTTTGTACTTTTAGTCTGTTAAAAGTTTATATTTATTTCATCTGTAACATAAAAAAACTGTATGCATACTTTTATTCAATACCACCCTAGCTCCAAGCTCCAAGGTTTGTCGCAGAGTTGTAATGGTTGGTAATTATGATCATTAACTGTGACTGCGACCGTCTTACTATATGTTTATCTTCTTTGCCTTGCAAACCAGGGAAATACAGAAACACCAGTTCGAAGCAAATTCCACCAAATAATAACCGACAAAAATTCCATCTCAAACATAGAACATGCACTGGCAGTGGGGATCGAATCCACGCCTGAAGATGCCCCCCCCCCCCTCCCTCCAAGTGTCAATTCCGTTGCCTGCGAAACTAATGCTTAACTCCTAAAATTTTAATTTTATCAACATTATCTCAATATTTCAAATAAGACAATACCCAACAACAACAACAAACATACTAATAAAAATAACAGTAATAATACAAATAACTATAGCATGTGATTTAAATATGAATCAATCTCCTTATCATAGAAAACAATTTTGTGAAGAGGACCATGGTTATCATTTTGAAAATTTTCTATATTGTTATTAATGTTAAATCAATTATTATTATTATTATGGTTATAATTTCACAGAAATTTTCATTGCTATTGTTATTGGCGTTTGTTGCGTTCCTTAGCGTTACTTAATCTTACTTAAAATAATCAGGCAATGTTGGTAAAATAAAATTAAAAAAAAAATTAAGTATGCATTTCGTTTGTGATGTCATAAATCAAATAAGTGTCATTTTTAACAGACCAGAAACTAGAAACAGACTCAATACAGATTTTCTAAATAAAATCAACGATATTATAGACAAAATATTCCATTGGAAGACGGAATAATGCTGTTTTATGAATTTACAAATTTGACATCTTACTATGTGTAGGTTTGTTGTGACATACTGAATCCTGTATCATTGTAAAGCTTAATCAAAGATCTATTAAATTCAGTAATAAAATATAGGGTGTTCCATTTAAACTAACCGAGTAAAATAAACGTGGGAGTTATGAATCACACTGTGTAAAATAATAGTAATATGTTCGAGATGGAAATTGTTTTCTGTTCCATAGAGGTTATGTAACGTTACTGTAAAATTTAAATGCCGAATTTTAATAAACATCTAATCTCTAAAACATCAAATAATAGCATTTTTTTTTACATTGAAATGTCAATATCTCAAAAACTATTAGGCTTAGGTACATAACATTCTTATAATAAATTTATCTACTCTTAAAGACGAATAGAAATAAACCATAATATACAATATGTTCCATTTAAAAGAACACAACTTTGGTCTGGTACAGCCACACGGACCAGCCTGTATAATTGTAGCTAATTTTAAATCATGCCTCTATACCATAAGTAAGTAATAGCGAAAACAGCACAGCGAATAAAATATTAAATCAATGAAATTCGCACTTTTTGACGCAATATATCCGTAACTAATGCGACGTTATTTTAAAATATGAATCGCTTTACATTTTGACACCAATCTACTAGAAACTTTCAGTTGTTTATTAAATATTTACATCTAAAAATTACTCTTTTCTCAATAACTCGTCGAATATCAGAATTGGACCCTACAAACTATCATTTAAAAGCTTATCAAAAACGCTATGAAATGATGTGAAAATATACAGGTTGTTCTATTTGAAAAAATAGAGTTTTTGTTATTTATAATTATTCATCTTCAAAAAATCGTAGTAAGCCTAGGAACATCCCTTCACGACTTGGCTTGATCTCGAAAGATTGGCCACAGCCTTGGCATTGACTGAAAAAAAATCAGTTGCGTTATCTTTAGTGGTTTAGAACTTACGAATTTTTGAACGGAACCTTGCATCCGGTAATTTTCAAGAAAAAATTGACTCACATCAAGAAGTATGATTGATACGTAAAAATGACTCAAATAAATTTAACGCAGAATTTAGTGTAGTATCCAAAAATGTAGTCAAAATGGGATGTTTAATTTAAAAAAATACGTAACTTTAATATTTTTATAATACTTGGACAAACGAAAATAATTTTAAAATGTGCAATGGAAGCGCTTCTATTATACAAAAAAAAAATGGAGTCGATACCTGGAATAGCAAGAAAGTTACGGAACTTTTACGGAGCTCTGGGACACCATATATATATATATATATATATGCTGTAGTATTCTTCCGGGTAGTCCTCCGCGTTGAGTTCTCTAAAGAACTATTTGTCTTCTGACAACGTTTCGGCAAGGTCTCACTTGCCATCTTCAGGTCTTCGCTGCTGCTTGCCTGCTTCTGCTCCTCGTCGTTACTCGAGTCACAGTGGCTTCTGGTCGCGCTGGTGGTGGTTTAAGTACCGTGTTGCGGTCACGCGTCGTTACGCTTGGTGGTTTTTCCGCTTGACTTCTTGTTGTTGGTTGATTGGGTCGTGCCTGTTGACTGCTTTCTCCTAATCCTGATGGTCCGGGGTTCGCTGGTTTCTGGCTTCGGGTTACTGGTCCTCGACGGTCGGTGGATTTTCGGATCACTGGCCTCCAGGTGGGTGGTAGTCGTAAGGCATCATCTCTGGTGTTTAAGTTCATCTGATGTTTCTCGATTTCTATCGCTTCTCGGATGATGCGTTTGGTCTTGTGTTCTACGCTGGCAATTGTTCTGGTGTTGTCGAAATCTATTTTGTGTGAAGTCGCTTTTACGTGTTGTGCCAATGATGATGTTTTCTCGTCCTTCTCGACGGCCTTTCGATGTTCTTCTCTCCTGACGCTTATTTTTCTATTTGTTTGGCCTATGTAGACCTTGTCGCAATCTTGACAGGGAATTCCGTACACGCCTTGGCTTTCCAGTTGTATTTTAGTTTTGACTGTTGGCAGGATGTTTCCAATTTTCTTGTCGGTGTTGAATGATGTCCGGATATTGTGTTTCTTGAGTATTCTGCTGATCTTCTCTGTTGTCCCTTTAACAAATGGTAGGCATGCTGTTCCTACTATATCTTTTTCCTCTTCCTGTGTCTTGGGTTTGCGTTGGTGTTCGGCTTTCCTGATTTGTTTGTCCTGATATCCATTTTTTATTAAAGATGAGCGGATTTTCTTCATTTCTTCTACCTTGTTTTCTGAGTCAGCCAATCTTTGGGACCGGGTGACGAGGGTCCTTACCACTGATTGCAATTGTGCTGGATGGTGATGTGATTGTGCGTTCAGGTACCGTTCCGTGTGGGTTGGTTTTCGGTATACGGAATGTCCAAGGCTTCCATCTGGTTTTTTCTTTATAAGTACATCGAGGAATGGAAGTTCGTTGTTTTCTTCGATTTCCATCGTGAACTTGATCTTCGGATGGATTTCATTCAGGTGTTGCAGAAATCTTCGTAGTTGTTCTTCTCCATGCTTCCATATTATGAAGGTGTCGTCCATATATCTGAGCCACAGGTGTGGTTTGTCACTTGCGGTATCGATGGCCCGTACTTCGAAATCCTCCATGAATAAGTTGGCGATTACAGGAGATAATGCTGATCCCATGGGTGATCCTTCTACTTGTTTATAACGTTGGTTCTTGAAGATGAAGTAGGTGTTCTTCAAGCAGTGCTTCACCAGGTCCATGGTGTCGTCTGGGATGTGGTGTTTTAGATGAATGATATCCACTGCTTCGTCTATTGGTATGTTGGTGAATAGTGAGACCACGTCGAAACTTACTAGCAGATCTCCTGGTTCTACGGTGAAGTCCTTTATACGCTCGATGAAGTGGCCTGCGTTCTTTACGTAGGATTCTGCTTCTTCGGCGTATGGCTGCAGTCGTTTGGCCAAGAATTTTGCTAGTGGTTGTAACGGTGATCCGATGGAACTGACGATTGGCCTCAGTGGTATCCCTTCCTTGTGGATTTTTGGTAATCCGTAGAGCTTTGGGCATCTGGATGATTTTTCCCTCGGGATCAATTGTAATTGCTGCTCTTGACTGATTGAGCTGGCTTTGATTTTAGCTTTCGTTGTCTTCTCTAAGTATGTCGTTGGATCTGTGGCGATGGTGTTGTACGCTGGGTCGTTTAGTAGGACCTCCATCTTCGTTTCGTAGTCGTTACGATCCATCACAACGGTGGCGTTTCCTTTGTCGGCTGGAAGTATGACGATTTGTTCATTTTTCTTCAGCGTGTGTAGAGCTTGTAGTTCTTCTCGAGATAGGTTCCTCTTTGGTGGTTTTGCTCGTCTTAGGATTTGGGATACATCTTGTCGTATTGTCTCCGCTGTGTCCTCCGGTAATCCGATGATGGATGCTTCCACACTGCATATTATGTTCTCCATTGGTATGCTGGCTGGTGCTACAGCGTAGTTGAAACCCTTGGCCAGTACACTTTTGCTGGCTTCGTCGAGTGGATAGCTTGATACGTTATGAACAACTTTCTCCAATACGAGCGGTGTTACATGTTCCTTCGGCTTTTGTTCTTTTTGTAGGTGTTCGAACTTCTTCTTCTGCAGCCATACGCCGAAGAAGCAGAATCCTACGTAAAGAACGCAGGCCACTTCATCGAGCGTATAAAGGACTTCACCGTAGAACCAGGAGATCTGCTAGTAAGTTTCGACGTGGTCTCACTATTCACCAACATACCAATAGACGAAGCAGTGGATATCATTCATCTAAAACACCACATCCCAGACGACACCATGGACCTGGTGAAGCACTGCTTGAAGAACACCTACTTCATCTTCAAGAACCAACGTTATAAACAAGTAGAAGGATCACCCATGGGATCAGCATTATCTCCTGTAATCGCCAACTTATTCATGGAGGATTTCGAAGTACGGGCCATCGATACCGCAAGTGACAAACCACACCTGTGGCTCAGATATATGGACGACACCTTCATAATATGGAAGCATGGAGAAGAACAACTACGAAGATTTCTGCAACACCTGAATGAAATCCATCCGAAGATCAAGTTCACGATGGAAATCGAAGAAAACAACGAACTTCCATTCCTCGATGTACTTATAAAGAAAAAACCAGATGGAAGCCTTGGACATTCCGTATACCGAAAACCAACCCACACGGAACGGTACCTGAACGCACAATCACATCACCATCCAGCACAATTGCAATCAGTGGTAAGGACCCTCGTCACCCGGTCCCAAAGATTGGCTGACTCAGAAAACAAGGTAGAAGAAATGAAGAAAATCCGCTCATCTTTAATAAAAAATGGATATCAGGACAAACAAATCAGGAAAGCCGAACACCAACGCAAACCCAAGACACAGGAAGAGGAAAAAGATATAGTAGGAACAGCATGCCTACCATTTGTTAAAGGGACAACAGAGAAGATCAGCAGAATACTCAAGAAACACAATATCCGGACATCATTCAACACCGACAAGAAAATTGGAAACATCCTGCCAACAGTCAAAACTAAAATACAACTGGAAAGCCAAGGCGTGTACGGAATTCCCTGTCAAGATTGCGACAAGGTCTACATAGGCCAAACAAATAGAAAAATAAGCGTCAGGAGAGAAGAACATCGAAAGGCCGTCGAGAAGGACGAGAAAACATCATCATTGGCACAACACGTAAAAGCGACTTCACACAAAATAGATTTCGACAACACCAGAACAATTGCCAGCGTAGAACACAAGACCAAACGCATCATCCGAGAAGCGATAGAAATCGAGAAACATCAGATGAACTTAAACACCAGAGATGATGCCTTACGACTACCACCCACCTGGAGGCCAGTGATCCGAAAATCCACCGACCGTCGAGGACCAGTAACCCGAAGCCAGAAACCAGCGAACCCCGGACCATCAGGATTAGGAGAAAGCAGTCAACAGGCACGACCCAATCAACCAACAACAAGAAGTCAAGCGGAAAAACCACCAAGCGTAACGACGCGTGACCGCAACACGGTACTTAAACCACCACCAGCGCGACCAGAAGCCACTGTGACTCGAGTAACGACGAGGAGCAGAAGCAGGCAAGCAGCAGCGAAGACCTGAAGATGGCAAGTGAGACCTTGCCGAAACGTTGTCAGAAGACAAATAGTTCTTTAGAGAACTCAACGCGGAGGACTACCCGGAAGAATACTACAGCATTCAACACCCGCGGAAGCCTACGGATTAACATATATATATATATATATATATATGTTAATCCGTAGGCTTCCGCGGGTGTTGAATATATATATATATATAATCCAGGTAAAAGGTTAACGCCAGTACACTACAAAGTAAAGAGGGAGGTTAACGGCACTAATTGTCAAGGAAAAGTAAAAGGTGTAAGGTGTAAACAACTTGGAGATGAAACATAACAAATGGACCACAGACCAGGAGACCAGGAGAATGCACATTTGTCACGACCACTAGGACCTTCATTTCGATAGGCTACATGTAGCAGTAAGCAACGGAGTCAACGAGGTCATCCTGCGTCATTTCTAAGGCCAGAAAATTATTTTGATAATTTAGAGTTTCCAGTTCTGATATTCTCTTTAGGAAAGTGCTTATTATCTTTGACCTTGGCTTGGTAGGTCAGGGTTTCGATTTGATTCTCGTAAGTTTTTAATTTTGCTTTCAGATCTTGTTTGTTGATTTGTATATTTAAGACAATTTCTCTTAATTCTTTCAGTGCCGTTTTAATTGAAATTTCATCATCCTACGAGTTAGACTTATCAAATTTGTCGGACCAAGTTTGCCTGCTTTCTTTTTGGACTGGTTCATTCCTTTCCAGGTTGTTTACTTAAGTGAGCATTTAAAATGCTAGCTAGCTAATTTTTATCTGGCGGACTCTGTACAATATCGATAGGAAGATGTGTCTGTGCATCCAATGTGCAAGCGATGCCTTTAGTAAGTGGCCAAAAAGAGTTCGTGGGAAATTTTATATTTGCAGCTGCAGTGCATTCAAATGATAAATAGGCATATAAGTTAAATTAAAATTAGCACAGGCTGAGCTAAATCAGCGAGATTGAAGCACGCTATTTTTATTGCTTTGCGCTGCGAAGGACAGTTTCTTGCCCGCCCGAAATTGGGCGGGCGTTCTTTTCTCACTTGAAGAATGCTTCTTCCATTAGCGTGAATAAGCGTGAGAGAAACCACTAAATAAATGAGAATTACTCATAGATCAGAGACACGTCTAATGAATACGGTGGTCAAAACTAAATTGTTGATGAAACAATGGTAATAATCACTACTGCTGGATCAAGAATTTGTCACGTTTAGTTTCAAAACAAACCTCGCACCACGAGAAATACATTTGCGAAAAATGTTTTTGTTGTGTATGCCGATTTCGAAGCTTTACTAAAACATGTAGATAGAGTGAAACCAAATTCAAATAAATCTTTCACATTGAAACGTTACTATTGCGAATTTAGGGGTTCACCAATTATCATCGTTAAATTTCAGAACACTTTAATTACAAACTGAGCTGCAGACTTGTCTATCAACTAACACTTCTACAAAATGTACTTTCTATTTATTCGAGGTATGAAGCTTTCGCTTGCTGACTTCTCACTGAACTAACTGGCGCACCTATGCGGACTTTTATAACAGATCTCTATCTTCTCGAACTTGCTGGAACCAACAAGAAGCTTCGATAACGTTCTGTGAAGCAAGACGACGTGGCTGTACTAAAAATAGATCTACTTGCGCGTCACGGCTGTAATTACGAACATGAACCCTATTCTTTTGCATATTATATTAAATGTAGTTTTAACGATTATTAGTAAAAATTAAACATATACCGTGGTGGGAATGCGGCTACAGAATTTATTAGATCATGATGAATAAATGTACGACAAATATTTAAAGAAAATTGAACAAATGATTGATTTAACGCATGAAGAAAAACAGGCCTATGGTCGTGCAACAGTGTGTCATATTTGTGAAAAGCCAATTTTGGATGCCAAGGAAAAAGTGTGCGACCACGAACATTTATCGGGAGCATTCAGAGGCGCCGCAGATTCTGTTTGTAACGTAAATTTTAAGATAAGAACATTCATTCCCGTTTTCTTTCATAATCTTTCTAATTACAATTATTTGAGAAAACAACGGCATTAGAAGGACAAGACATCGACGTAATCGCGCAAAATAAAGAAAAATATATTTATATCTTTCTTAAAAGTGATACATGTGGGGGAGAAAAATTGGGAAATATTTCCGAGATGATGAAAAGTTTAAATTAGTACGGCAAAAAGGAATATTTCCGTACAACTCGATTGGATTTTTCAAATTTACCTACTAGAAGAAACTTTTACGTATTATATGATAAACACGTACGAGATGAAGAATATGAAAGACCACGAAATGTTTCAAACTTATTTAATTGAAAACTATGGGTGATTACAATAAGGTGTATTTAAAATCAGACGTCTTACTTTTAGCAGACGTGTTTGGAAATTTTAGAGACCCCTTTATTAGTCATTAAAAACTAGATTTTTGCCATTTTTTTACCGCTCCAGGGTTAAGTTGAGATGCAATATTACAAAGAACAAAAATTAAGTTAGAATTACTAGAAGACGTTGATCTGTTACATTTTTTCAGAATGGGCATTCGAAGAGGTGTTAGTATGTGCACTAAAAGAATTGAGAATGCTAATAATCAATTTTTACAAAGTTTCGAATCTGAAAAATCAACTAATTTGATACTTTACCTGAGTACTACAAATTTATACGGGCATGCGATGTGTTGGAGATATCCATGGGGTGGATTTACGTGGTTAAATCCAGAGGAAATTGATTCGAAGTTGATTTAGAATATTCTATTCATTTACATGAAAATCAGAATGGTTTCCATTTTGTCCAGAGAATACTGGATGTTTGAGTGAAGATGCACCAAACGCGGTATGTGGGTAGATATAGACAAAAGAAATAAAAATTGCTTACAGAAAAAAAATTAAAGAATAGGTCTTGAGGAAATTGAAGAAAAAGTGGAGTATATTTTTAAAATGTACATGGGATAAGGATGAATGGCATCCTTAACCTGCTTTAAACCTTTGTAATGTTTGCTGATTTATTATTATTAAGAAATCATGTTAGAAGTGATTTAGAATTTGCGCGAATTGATTGTAATTTGTAAATTTCAACAGTTTATTAATGTGTGTTTGTGAATGAATTGTTATACGTGTTAGCTATGGACGATTTGACGAATATGGAGATGTGCATTTGTTATACGGAGAATGTCAAGAAAACGCGAGATTATCAGCACGTCTGCATGTGGAAAGGTTTCCTAATCGTCAACGATATCTACATCACCAAAGGTTCATCAGAATAGCCCAGCGTCTAGGTGAAAGAAGCTTCTCAATATGGTTGACAACAACCCCAACATAAGCACACGGGAGGCTGCTCGCCGTACAGGACGGTGTAGCACATATGGAGTGAACTATAAATCTAGCAAAATTTTTAGCGATCACTTAGTTGCAATAGAATTTATCTAAAGTACAAGTAAATATAATAACCTTTATATGTGGGATTTTATGTCTTGGAAATTTCAAAAATGGTGATATACATTTTGATTACAATTCATAAAGCGAAAATATAATAATCAAGCAACTTTAATATCAAAGCGCGGACGAAGATTTACCTTGGGTTATCGGTCACGTCTAGCGTTGCGTCGTTTACGCTTTAAGCCGTTGGCTATTTAAGCGGTCGACTTGACGAGCTTCTGACAACGCCAAATCGCTAAATTTTAGTCATTTGTTTTACAGGTATTGAGAAATTGAATTATGGAATATTTTACCTGATAACTCAAGGTAAATTTTCATCCGCACATTGCTTATTATATACCAATACAGATAGTTTAATACTGACCGTTGATACAGATAACATATACGAAGATATTAAGCAGTATTTAAATAAATTAAATTTGACACTTCAAATTATCCACAAGATAATATTCACAAAATGCCTCAAACCGAATCAGTCATTAGATGATTCAAACACGAACATGCAGGACAATTAATAGAATCTTTTATAAGTACAGGTGCAAAAGCTTATTATGTCAAACTTATTTCAAAATGTATCAAGAAAGCGAGAAGTTACGTCATCGATAAACATTTAACTGTAAATGGTTATAAAGAAATCATAGAACAAGAAGGTTTCATTTATAAAAATGTACGTATTTCATTCCGATTTGCATACGCAGAGGTAGGAAATAAAATAGCATTATCTGCAAAAGATGACAAACGGTATATTTTAGGCGATAAAATTCATACTTTAGTATCGGGTCACCATAAAATAAGTGATTTAGAGAAAGAAAAATTAAACGAATTAATTCTGGAGATGGAGAAAGAGTTGAAAAATATGGTTTGAATATTTGTTGTAAATATTACATGTAATCAATAAAAATGTAGAAGAAATGGTAAAAATGTATTAATTGTAAACGTATTTGTTGTAAACAATACATGTAATCAATAAAAATGTGTCATAAGATATTGTGTTTTGGTACCCTAGCATCATGTTCCGAACTCAACCCGAGGTAACTAACGAAGATTTTATTGCCTTTTTCCGTATTACATTAATTAAATACACATCTGGATCTTTCACTTTTTTTTAATTCGTATTTATAAAATCCACCGAGTATAGCTTCATCGTCCGCATCTTTAATTAAGTTCTGGGAAAAGGATTCTTCGCCGATGTGACCTTAAATATCTCATTCGACCAATTAGGGGAGTACATTTTTGAAAATGCTTGTCTGTATTTACTGATTCACACATAATCTCCAACTTAAAATTTTGCACTTCTTGGATCCAAAATTTTAATATTGGCTGTAGACGGAGTGTAAAATACTTTTCGCATTTCTTCGACTTATCTTGCTAGGTTTGTAACCGGTCGTACATTTTTTGTTTCAATGTTGTTTTAAATCGTTCAATTATCGAATTTTTAAATTAGAATAAGTACTGTAGTGATATTTTTTTAATTCTAATACTTCATTAAATGTTGGAGGTCTGCATTGTAGAATTTCTTTCCGTATCTGTTTGTAGATTTTTCGGTACAGAATTTTCACCTTCAGATAAAATTAATTATAAAACTTTGGTTACTTATTTACCTGTCTTATTTTGTAACAGTATTCACCAAGCATATACTGGGTGTATCAGAAATACGTGTGTTAATTTTAAACCATAGAAGAACTCGCCAAGCTGAACAATTTTATTTTCTGGCATTTTGAAAATATCGTCATTTTTTCGTAATCTTTTTACCCCTATTTTTGAGCAAACGAGTCGTTTGATGTTTGAACTGAACCAACTTTTCTAAAAACCATGGCAACCACAGCAGATACAACTACATATTATGTATAATGTGTCAAAACAGTTGTCATTTTTAAAAACGTACACAACTTTTCTAATCAAGAATTAACAGATACTCTCGTGGTTTATCGTAGAGCTTGTGGAAATGCTGAATGGACGAAGACTGCGGTTCGTTTCCTAATTGTATTTTACCCAACAGGCAAACATTTCAAATAACTGTCCAAATTTTCCAGGATCATGGCTTATTTCAACTTCTAGACCGTGGCTGACCTCGTACTGAATGTTGAAGAAAACACTTTGGATGCTGTAAATGTGGCCGGTACAATTACCCGAAGACACGCACTTCAGTAAGGTGTATCGCATTTGACAGATTTTGGCAAATTCTAAAAGAGCAATACTTAGGTGCAATTACAGTTTTGCTTCACTGTGTTTAAGGATTATAATAATGAACAATTATTTGTTTCCGACAAGTTATAAACGCAATTTCTGTTCAAATTTAGTAAATGTGTCATTATAACAATAGGGTACATGGCAATAATATAAAATTATTAATTAAAGCTCTCTAATCGAGAGTGTAGTCAATAGCACACGTGAAAACACTAAATTTGTACGCTGTTTCTATTTATTATTCTCTTAAATTAATAAATAAAATCGAAAATATTCAAATATAAATCACGTGGTTCAAAAGGCTTTCCATTCGTTGTGACGTCAGTGTTCATAAATTGTCACTTGACGTTTATGTTGTATGCAGACCCTTGTCAAATAGTTTTAATGTTTGCTCTTAATATGTACTGAAAAATATAGTTTTAATTTAAGCAACAATTACGAAGTGAATATCTTAAAGATATTATTATACTTTTTTACTTTGTTGGTGAGAAATTTGTGGTGGAAATTTTTCGCCATTGAGTAAGGTTGGGAACACTAAATTCTGTGAAACGCTTATAAATAAGTTATTCGGAATTCTTGCACAGGTATTTTTACACTATAGCACAGCACAGTACTGATAATATGTTTTACTATTTATTGTAATAAGTTTTATGTGTTCGTATTGATATTCACTTATTACGATTTGACAACATATGAACATTGATGTGACACGGTCAGAATGTGCGTTTTGGCGGGAATTTAATCATTTCAAATTTCTTTAATTTTTTACGGCTTTAATATTCATTTATCAAAAAAAAGAGATATATCTAAATTACTTTCAAATAAAATTTAAAAAAATGTATATTAATGTACCCTATTGACTTTTTATGTGACTTTTTCGTTTCTATGACAACAGAATTTTCCGATACCAGAGGCGGGTATAGATTTTAACACGTAATACGTTTCAATTTTTAAAACAGTTTAGACAGCTTTAAATAAAAAATGTCAAATAGAAAAAATATTTCATTTAGCTAACTGCACTCTGTGTTAAAATTAACACACGTATATCGGATAGAAAATGCGTTGATCACTGCCAGAACTTGTATCCTTTGTTTTCTCGGAACAAGGAAGCATTTCAATTAAGTCTGCTTGGAAGAGATCTCTGAGACCTTTTATTATTACTTGACGTTGGCGAAAATGTTTCCTTGCTAGTTTGTGCCAGATTAGACATTCAACAAATAATGTAGTTGCACAAAGTAAAGCTGCGCAAGAAAACGAGATATGGTCTCCCACATTCAATGTTCTTCATATTAAAGTATCAGTACAATCTGTACCGTTGATAGATACTTTCCTGGTTTCTTGGTTTACTTTTTTAACAATGCAAGTTTCTTGGGTCGTGTATGTTATTTGATAACCTCTTCGGCGATAAGATGTTCACCCTGAAAGTCTAATACTGTTTCGTAAAATAATAGTGTAACAGAAATATGTTTCCTAACACCGTTCTTGTAAATATGTCTGCCATATTTATCAATCGTCATTGTTAACTAATCAACAAAGACGTCGTCACACTGAAGAATGTCCTCGGTGACGTTTTGTTAAATAACTAATGGCTACAGAATAATTTTAGGATTATCCCAGCATTGATACTGCGTACATTTACTAGACATAAGTTGTTTTTCTAAAGCTCCACCTAATTTCCAGTTTCGTGCCCGCCAAACGTTTGGTGGTTTTCCCTGCAGTATTGGTTTTGTAAATTTCATGTATTTAGTTCTTCTGTTCGCAGATATTCATCTACGCATGAGTTCTTTTCGATGTATCTCTATAATCCCGTACATCATGAAATGTAAATTTCTCAGTGTTTTTCTTTAAAATCAGTTCCTATTGTACCCTATTACGAGATCATAATAGGAGACTTTAATGGTCTCCAACACACAATTTATCATCTTCTCTCGCGTCGTATCTTGTGTTGAATTCATGTTCCACATCAGTTTCAAATTGTGTAACATAGTCACGTGGTAACGGATGATATAGTTCTAAGACAGCTTCTACCACCGGTGATTTTAATCTAGCTTGAACTAATGATTTTCATTCTTCTAAAAGTGTACAAGTATGAGCTTAGGATTCGTCCAGAAGGTCGGTGTCATATTCTTTTACTTCCTCATAAGCAGATTTTGAAGTTGAGGAGATGCGGACTTTATCAAAAATTTCTTTTTATCTGGCCATAAAATTTACGATGAAGGATCGGATTTTAATTTATAACTCAGCCTTCGTAACCGGTCTTGTTCATACGAAAGAACTTTTTGGCTCCACTTTAAACCCCTTTTCACTGGCTTCGTAAGACTGTTGCTCCTCTTTTACAGGTAGTGCACCTCAAACAACATCCAGCTTGGTGACAATATCTCTCAATGGCTCTAAAATAGGCGAATAAGTTGTCTGACGACACTTTTTTGATTTTGCATGATATCATTTTTAAGTGTTTTTAATTTAATACTCAAACTTTCGCGTGCAATAGCTAATTCAGCTTTAAGTTTATTACTCCTAGCGCATCCATTTCCTTTGGCGTCTTTTACAATACTGAAGAACTATGTAAAAATGTAAGAACTACGTAGAAATGTAGTGGCTTCAAAGATGTTTGTGCCTGTCGAATCCTTTGCGATATCTTCCTGTGTTGACGGAACAGTGTTACCGTTCAATTTCTGCCCGACTCCGAGACACCCTGTATATGGCTTTTCTTGTGAAATTTCGTTCAAAGACTCGCCCTATCGAACTCTTTGCGTTTCGCTGACATGCTTTCAAAGTTTCCCTAGTTTTACAAATTTTCCCCATAAAATTTAGGATAAGGAAATTGGGTTTTGAAAGTTAATTTTCGGCTAAGTTGATTCTTTATTTAGCATTTTAGGAGTTGCGAAATATGGTGCAATGTTTTGAAATTCACAGATGTTCTCACGCTCGGCAGTGTAGGAATTGACCCCTGGTATTTGAAATCCATTGGTTGATGTTGACATAAGATTCTGCAGCGGTTGGAGTTCACATCTCGCTTCTTCTTTTTCTCATACCCCGTTTCTTTTCACGCGTTATTTCGGAGCAAAATCAGAAAATCATTCCCGCTAACCCCCTTGAAGTGACAGCACGTGTTGTTTGTGGGTTGTGAACCCGTTTTGATTAAGTGTGTTTCCCCAGTTTTGTGGTGAAAACTTAAGCGGCTAATTCGCCGGAGTTTTGTGCTGCCTCGAGGATTATTAATGCCTTTGTATTTCTTACGCCTGTTCCCCAAGTAGCCTTGTGAACAGGTGAGTTCACTCTTAGGTGTTTTAATTCGCTTCGAACGTTTCTATCGTGTACTTTTCTTCCTTACAGGCTTTACTTATTTATTTATAGGTGGATCTATTTTTCCCAGCGGTTACTGCCCCGTTTATCTGGGACATCTTTTTCGGTGCCCTTTCGCCGCCCTATTTCTCCCGGTGTTTGGACGCACACGACAGCCCCGAAGCGCTGCCGACGTTATCCGATTGCAGCTGCGAGTGCTACTTCCCCCCCAGACATTAGACGGGTAACGCAGCGACGGCCACGTGCTCCAGGTCTCTTCCCCTCCCGGCCGGGGAGCTCGACGATTGGACACAACGTAGTGGACGATTTCTGCAAAACAGGTCGGACAAACCTTTTTCTTGTTACTGTTTGAAGCATGATTGCGCGCGTTGTTGTCATCAGTTTTAGATTCATGCGTCGAATTTCTGTATTGTTGCCGCCGTGTATAGGTTACGCGGAGCGTAATTTCTGTTCATTCCCGTTTTGTTTAGTTTACAGTAAAAGTTTGATTTTGATTTCGCCACGTTAGGTGTTCGCGCGGCGCAGCAACATTTATCGCGCTAAAATAGATTTTACGCTGCATCCAGCGCACGTTGGATTTTATTCTTATTGTTTTGTTGTTCATGTATTGACCTGTGTATTTGATTGTGACAATTTGTTTACCGTTTACTTTATTTAATAAAGTTACATGGTTGTAGATATTGTGGATGAGTCGCGTTTTCTTAGTTTTCCCGCGGTCCCCCATAGCCAAAAAAAAAAATAAGTGGCGCCTTTTAACTTTCCTCTCGTAAAGACTTTGAACGAATCCACCCTGTCCCATTGAGGCTGACCGGCGACGCCGAAACGTCTGTCACGGGCGATCACTTGGGAATATCTGAGCAGGTAGATAGCAACAGCTAGTATCAATTACTAAAAAATCAAACGGTTCCTTCCAACAAGTCTAGCATATACCACGAAACTGTCCATGGTCATATTTGCGCAAACATGAACATAATAAATGTGGTTTGAATTTGTGGAATCTTTATGGAATAGCACCAAGAAATTACAATTATCAATTACCAATAAAAGTAATCGACGTCCAAAAGAAATGTATTCTTTAAATAATCGCATATTCTTTTACATCTGTAGGTGACATCAGGTTATCAATACCAGAAATGTCAAAGTAACCTATTTCTGGCACTGTTGGGAGAAAATGTTGAAGAAATTCATATTTTAATAAGATATAGAAGCAGAATCGCGTCAACAGAGATCGCATTTATGAGGGTAAAGTAAAACGAAAAGGTCGTTGGTTACTTAACACTTTAATTAATAAGCTCCCAGTAGAATTACATTTACCAGTTTATAACTACTCCAGGTCACATACAAAATTGGACCTTCGACAGAAAAGAGGTGACAGAGGCGTGAATTCATTAGACGAAGCCTGTAACCAACACATTTCGTATTCATTAACCAACGAGTTAAAAAAGCGTTACGAGGCTTATAGAAAGAGCAGAATAGAACGAGTTAAAGGCAAAGAAGCAGGAGCAGGAGGAAAAGCAGCTGCTTTTTGTGTAGCCACGTTAATGGGCACAAAAACAAATCTCAGAATGGGAGGCCTTAAAAGACATACTAGGAAGCTTCAAAAACGCAGTGGAAAAATACTTTTTGTGGCAGCAGTTAGGAAAGCGCGACATGCAATTTCACGTGGTGGTAAAAATAATCTCTTACGCTGATAAAAGTGGTTGTAAAATTACATCATTTTTACATTGAAATTTATTGTTATTTTACTTATTTTACTACCATTAAGTAATAATATATATAATTTTATGTGATATTAAAAATTTACTTTAAATATCATTAACTTTTAATGTAAAAATTATTTAATTTTATTGCCACTTTTATCAATATAGACAACGTAAAATCGATCCGAACAGTTTTAGAGAAACATCACAAAAGAATAAGACCGCCACATCAAAGAGTGATACTAATTCCTAAAAGCGGTGGTTTTCTACCTTTAATTCCGTTGTTAGCAGCTTTGAGAGTATTAGGGTCGCTGGGTGGAGGAGCGGCCGCATTTGCGAAGGCCGTGAACGTTGCAAAATCTGCAAAAGAACAATTGAAGTAGGCGGAGAGGCATAATCATGCTATGGAAACAAAAGCTGTGAGAAATGGTTTCTACAATAAACCATATAAAACGGCTTGTGGCTTGTAACTACCATCCAACTCAAAAAACTAAGAAATGTGCCTCGTCATCCATTGACTAACATTGACATAGTGAAGTACGCTAAAATATTGAAATCACCACAATTTTGGAGTGTATTTATGAGAGACATGTTACCAAAAAAGATAAGGAACTGTGAAAGTGGATCGTAAATTTAGACAGCCAATCCAGCAAGAGAACGCATTGGGTAGAATACTATAAAAGGAACGGCGCAAAAAAGTATTTTGATAGTTACGGAGAATTAAGACCTCCAGTGGAAATAGAGAAATATCTTTTGTCTAAGGGATTAGGAACTGTCGCATACAATTATAATAAACGTCACAAAATAAACTCAGAAAGTTGCAGACAATTATGTCTACAATTTTTGAACTTTTTGGAAATTAAGTAAGAATGTAGTCGCAGAAAGGTAGGCAACATGACACGTGTAGCTTGACGGGTGTTGCAGTATTTAATTTAGTTGCCCGCGGTATTATTAGTACGGTAGTTACTATGCAAGTAGAATATATACATAAAAGAGAAACATTTTAATATCAAACGATATTAATTTTGTAATTAGTTTTTGCTAAAGATGATATCAAGCTGCGCTAACATTACTGCATTTTAAATAACACAACAGTGGTTATGGCTCCAGGGGAGGGCAAGTATATAGGTAATGCTTCAAGTGGAAAGATGTAGAAGTTCGCACGTTGAACGAGAAAAAATGGCGGAAAACAAAACAGTGAATACAAAACTGAACCCGACGAACTATTTTACATGGAGCTACCAAATGAATCTGGTATTAACTGAATGTAAATTGTGGACAATTATAGAACTAGGTGAAGCTAAACCAGATGAAGATTCGAATAAAAATGCCAAACGGCTGTACACCATAAGACAAGGAAAAGCTCTTGCAAAGATAATGCTTGCAATTTGCGACGAACAGCAAATACATATACGACATTTGAAGGACCTAAAGAAGTGTGGCAAGAATTGGAACGTCTGCGTGCACCTCGAGATAGCAAATTGTTACGGTTGCTATTCTTTATTCTATGAACCGCATATTGTAGCGCTGGGGCATGCGCCTTCTCTTCGAGTTGATTTTCTAAATTTATGATTGGCTAAATCGGTGCACGTGTCATAAAAGATTTCGCGCCCGAATCCTCCATTACGGCATCGGCATCTCCATTATGTGGGTAAACCGTCAAGGGGTGCTGTTGTGTTTTATTCTTGTGTATTTCCTGATTGGGAGTTAAACCCTTTGACGCTAAGTGCATCTTTGACGCATTAACTGAAAAGCCTGTGCAGTTTTACATAGGTAAAGTTATTGAGTAATGTATTGAAACCTTAGCCATATCGTTACCTTTAGTTATTTTCTTTTTGGTAGGGTTTTTTTCTTTACCCTGAGATTTTATTGTAAATCCTACAAGATTGCCGCAACTTCTGGCTACTTATCCTCAGCGTTTAGCGCCGCCAACCCGTAAAAATCTTCTCAACTATTTACTTCATTCCTCGACCTCGCTTGACAAATTCGCCGATGTTCTGCGATCAACCGGATTTCGTGGCCACCTCGACGATAAGCAAGAACTAGCCCGTAAGTGCTTTACACTTTATTTCGGGAAGCGTCATAGTGACCATATACAGGCTGTGCCGAAAAATTTGATTATTCGTTGACTACCGTTTGGGAAGATAATTTCAATTGTTACTGAATTAATTTTAGGTTAATCGATGCCCTCGAATAATTACAGTTTAATACTTGTTCATTTGGGTTAACGTAAATAGTTGACATCAAGAAATCAAACATTAATTTGACTTTGAGTATTAAATTGCCAGTATATTAGTTTTGTGTAGAATTTATTTGGCCTACCACCTCATTGCACAATAGTAAAAATAAAGACACGTTAGCAAGGCGATCCGTTCGTAGGGATAAGCGTTTTGGATTGACAATAACCCACGACCCAATTCTCCACTCGAGCTAGGGAATTCCGCGTATAACTACGCACTTCTTGCTACTCTCCATCCATGTCGATAACTTTCTAGTTTTCAAGTAAGTGCAAAGAGTTTGGTAGCAAAATTTCGAAGGGTTCAACTTCGCAAAAAACTGCATTCGTTAAGATTAAGTGATTATAATTCAATGGAAACCTATACAGGGTGCGTAAATAGTATTCCACCAAATGGAATTATGCAGAAATGGTTTGACATTTAGATCTAACATTTGTTTTGTGCGACTAGTGTTTGTCAGAGGCAGCCATCTTGTTTTTTTTTTAATAGCAACCTAGATTTAGTTTGATGTCATTTGGTACGTAATTGACAGATAGTATAAACACACCTGTTTCCACAGAAATCAAATCGTTTTTTACATGTGACTCTACATGAGGAAAACACGCTTATGATCATTTGGTATTGTAGTATTTGATATCAGTTGAAATTAGAAAAGCGATAAACAGTATTAGAAAGTGCTAAAATTGATAACAATCAATAGATAATCCAGAGATGTTACATTTACATTAAATTTGAATAAGTTGTATTTATTTACAGCCTTTTGTGCAGAAAATGTTTCCTTTATAGAGTTAATTCAGTTTTAATTTTCTTCGTTATTTTATAATAAACAAGCTTATCATATACCGTATTGTATTTCTACATCAATTACCTGCCAAATGACACCAAACTAAACCTAGGTTGCCGTTTAAAACAATTCAAGATGGCTGCCTCTGACGAACATGAGTCGGACAAAACAGATATATCAAATCAAATATATATATCAAATTATGAGCATTTATGTAAAATTTAATTTAATCTAAATGTGAAACCGTTTTTATATAATCCCATTTGGTGCACTACTTTTTACGCACCCTGTATGAGTACAAGCAGCGTTACGCAATTTACCTGAAACAGAATTCACATGTGCTACTGTCAAAAAGAGAATTCTTCCTGAAGATGCCAGGCGACGAGAGAAGAATGACGATAGACAAACGGCTATCCTTACAAAAGCGAGAACTACAGCTACAAGAAGAAGAAACAAGTGAACAGAAACAATTTTGAAGATATGCAACACAAAATTACAAATTTCTTCTGTTTTTAATGTAATGGTAGAGATCACATTGCAAAATATTGTAAAAATAAGTTTAGTAAGTCAAGGTGTATAGATACAAAACACGCAAACAAAAGAAAATCAAGTGCAAACAATATAAATATAATTTATGGTTCTACAGTTACCGACAACGTGAATTTGAAGCCCAAAGTACATTTCTAGTTCCAGAACTTAAACAAGGAATTTTATCAATCACAAAATTACTCGAAAATGATAGAGGTTATTTTTGATAAAAATGGTTTTTATATTCATGATGAGCTAAACAACGTTCTTATTAAAGCTGTAAGGAATGACCGATTATTTCAGGTAGAAACGAACTAAAAATGCAACTGTGTTTCCTTCCAACAAACAATGAGAGAAAATTACAATAATTGGATTTATAGCATCAGCGAATGATGCATGTCAATAAGCATGAAATTAAAAATAGCAACCAAAGGAACGGTAAATGGTTTAAATTGTAAAATTTCTGAAACGACACCCTCTGAAAACTGCTTGACTGGAAAATCTACCCGTAAACCGTTTACAAGCCATTCATCAAAAGCAACAATTGGTACACATCGATTTGATGGGACCACTAGATTTTACAAGTATAGGCAAATCTCGATACGTTCTTTGGTATCGTAGGTGACGTCAGTCGATATGTACATGTTTCCTTTTTGAAATCGAAAGCAAAGGTACTTGGAGAATTTAAGAAATAGAAAGTTCAAGTTGAGAAACAAACTCAAAGTGTATTACGGAGAATTAGAACGGATAACGGATTGGAATTCTGTTCCAAGAATGTTAGCAGTAGTATAGCTAGCGGGCTCCTGGAATAGTTTGATCTTGAAGAAAATTGTTGATGACATGTGTCCATCCGAAGTGACCATCGTTGAAAGTCAACCCCTAAGTTAGGGGAGTGATTTAAGAGATGAAGAAGTTAGCCCTTTAGTTCTTATAGCCGAAAAGGCCGTTGCAGAAAAAAATCTTTAGTTCTTGCAGCTGAAGAATGTTGGCAATGACCAGAAGTGGTTATTGAAAAAAACATTGGACTAACCATTGTTAACCCTATTTACTTCTTGTAATTTAAGAAGTGTCCAGAGAATCAACAACAATGACGAACTTACCAGACAGGAGTCGTTGAACATATTAAGTCAATGAAGCTTAAAGAATCCCAAGTTGCAAAAAAAATTATCGAGCGCACTTGTATTCAAAATGCCACGCAATGTGCGTGAGTGTATAGATTATCTTCAAAGAACTTAGTATATCTTGTGTTTGTCATTTATTTTTATGAAACTGCCAAAACGTTGTTAGAGTAAATTTCGTTTATTTTTCTACAACTAAATAAAACATAAATAACAATTGTTTAAAATTCCGTGAGCCAATGATGTTAATAAATCTTTCAAATTGGAAAAAAAACAGTAAAACACGGTTCGCTTGCAATTTTTAAATAATAATAATAGGATCGTTCTGTACGTACTTTGTTGCATAAGAAATGTTGCTTGTAATTCATATTAGTAAGTGTGATATTTTAGAATAAATGTAACTAATATTGCTAGAGTTAGGACAGGCCAGGAGAAAAATGATATGTCTTTTTTAGTTAAATTACCTCTTTATTTATTTATTTTTTTTAATGAAAGTTAAAAATACATTTTTACATATCCTACATATCTTACAGAAAATAATTGCTTGGCATGTACTTTAAAATACGATAAATTAGCAATGTTTTCTTCTATGAATTGATCTGTGACACAAGGTATAAATATCTGCCTCGGTATATCAGCATGTATGAGCATTTTTTTAGGACATTTTTACCACATTCATTAGCGGGTTGTACTAAACTAATCTGTCGTGCAATAATAAACAATAAGCGCACATATTTGTGGGAACGTTCTTGTCGGTCTCAAATTCGAGTCTGAAATCGACGGAACCTGTCTTTAGCGTTTCATTTTGTCGGCTGCAATCGACAACGACTAAAGGGGCTAATTCTTTAAATTTGAAAAACTAAAACACATTCGCCTGTAGATTTATAATAGTAGGAATGCTGAAATTGAGCGTACATTTCATACATAATAGATTTTTAATGAGCTCTGAAACCTGCACCTTTTTGATAATTTAACCATATCTTATCTCTTCAAATACAAAAGTTACCCATGCTTCCCTACGAAATCCGGGCACACTGTATGTATGTACTTGAAAGTCTAGTTAAATAATTTTACATATCTTTATCTTTCTTGAAATGACTAAATTGTGATACAAATATGTCTTACATTATCACTATTATTATTATTAATTTTAATGTACATATGTGTGATATTATGTTACCAGTCAATTTCTGCCCGACCCCGAAACACCCTGTATATTGCTTCCCGTGGAATATTTTTGCAGAGCCGCCTCAGCTAACTCTGCGTTTCGCCGATTTGCTTTCAAAGTGATTCCCCAGTGCTATAAGTTTTCCTGTAAAAATTAGGATAAGGGAAAATTGGGATTTGAAAGTTAATTTTCGGTCGAATAAATTCTTTATTTAGCAATTTTAGAATTACGTATTATTGTACCATATTTCGACATCAGCGTCTTCGTTCCATATAGAAATTGACCCCCGGTATTTAAGCCCATTGGTTCTCGTTGACGTAAGATTCTGTAGCGGTTGGTGGTTGCATTTCACCTCTTCTCTTTTCCACCCGCCAGCTCGGAGCGATTTCAGAACTCATTTTTCCGCTGCATCTCTCGACGTAACAGCACGTTTCGCGTTGGTGAATTTTAGTGTGTGTTTTCGACCAAAGTTTGTGTTGGGGAATTCGATTGCAGCTTTATTGCTGAATCACTCCGTTGAGTCGAGAGTTATTAATGCGATCGCATTGCCTACGCCTGTTCCCCCAAGTTGCTCTGTGAACAGGATTTACTCGTTACCCGTTACCCCTTTACCCTTTACGCTTTATCCATTACGTTTACGCTGTATCCGATGTCTTCCCGTTTGCCGTAACTTCACGTCTACGTTTACATTGACGTACCTCCGTTGGATCTTCTTGTTTCGGCTGTAATCGCCGCATTTGCGGGGTCATCTTTCTCGGCGCCTATTCACGCCGACCGGAGTTCCCTGGGACTTGGATACGCCCCGACCGGCGACGTGCCCCAGCTCTATTCCCCTCTCCGCCGGGAAGCACGACGCATGACGCCTCCGTTGGATGACTTCAACACGTAAACAGGTCGGACAAAGTTATTACCTATTATTTTTATTTCCTGTTTCCGTAAAAGGCGTGTGTACATGCTGTGCACTTCAATTTAACTATATTTGCCTTATCTGTACATTTTTGCGTGACACTACATTTAAATTTTAATTTTTGTCGTTGTAAAATCATAGATTGTTGTCGCTTGGACGGTGGGCGGCGCGGTTTTGTCCCGATCCGCCACTTTAAGTTGATTCTATGATTCCGCCGCTTATGATGTAAATTTACTTACGCTTAAATTATTTTCTCGTAAGACGCGGTTGTATTTTTATTAACCTGTTGACTGTGTGTTTTGTATCTATCTATTTATTTATCTATTTATTGTAAATAAACCAACGTATCGTAAATATCCTGGACGAGTCGTGTTTTTCTTAATTTTTTCCGGCGGTCCACCATAGCCAAAAAAATTAAGTGGTGCCTTTCCTTTTTTTGTTTGTTAGTAAAGACTTCGTATAAACCCACCCTATCCCACTGGGGCTGGCCGGCGACGCCAAAACGTCTGTCACGGCGATCACTTGCAGATACCTAAGCAGGTAGGTAGCAATTATTAAAAATTTTGTTGCAAATCGTTTTGATTGCAGTGAAAACGTCGAGCAGCCTCTGTACAGCTGTGTCAGCCCTGTTTGGGTCTTCATCAGCAGAAACGTAGCTCGACATTCCCACTGCAAACCAAAAACGACTTGTCCAATTTATTTGCAATTGCGATGTAATAGTAATGAACAGATAAAACAGCGACATCCTACGATCGCTTTTTGACCTGACATTGCAGTAGGATTGACAAATTGAAGCGGATTTGTCCAATTTATTCGCAATTCCGATGTAATAGTGATGAACAGATAAAACAGCGACATTCTACGATCGCTTTTTGACCTACTGCAATGTCAGGTACTGGCCGGTAGTTTTGTTTCTTGGAAACTCAAGGTTTTGGTCTCTTGAAGGATGGAACCCTCCAACTCTTGTTGTAGATGACCAAAAGACTTATCTACTTTACTCGCGTGAGAACCCCGGTATTTACGATAGCCCAATCAGCACTCCAGGTTTGCACCTCTTGTGAGAGTTTGACTTTCGTTTTACGCACAATTGTCTAATGATGCTCAGTGTTTGCACCTGTTGCACCAATTAAACACCTGCCCGCAATGAGTTCCGGATTCCGTTTTAAAATTGCTTGTTTAAATAACTCGTTTAAATGCTGAAGGAAAAAAATTATATTTCAAAAATAATAATGTGTTGTGGCTTGCATCCAGCCACCCGATTGTTATCACTGTTAAGTTTTTTTGATTTAACTTTGTTTTATCCAGTTTAGATGTTGATGTTGATGATGATGATGATGACATTGTTATTGTCCTGGTCTCAATTCCAGATGACGTTGTCTCCAATAAAATCCACTTTCAACTTTAAACATTTATTGTAACAAATTAATACTTTATACTAACATTTCAGTGTTTTGATCCTGTTCCTTCTGTCCTTCCGACTCGGATTCTATCAGAATCTAACTTCTAAACTTAAACACAATCAAAATATTTCAACTAAAACTGATTTTTCGCCGCAGGTGACTTTGTTCCGTCTAAACATCGAACCGGTAAAAGGTTGCCTGGGCAACTCGTGCACGTAAGTTAATTTGGATCTCGGTCTCCTTTTAACCTACAAAATCAAAATATTGTCCGTGTCCAAAATTGTCAAATAAAATTTGATTCACTATTGTTCTTTTTGTTTGTTTAAAGCGTATTCTAATTGTCTGTCCTTTTAGGCACCAATTGTTTTCACTTCCGGAACCAAATTGCCTGCACTTAATCAAGTTCAGTGACTAAGTCTATTTTTGAGAGTTTCTGATAACCAAAGTTCAGGAATTGCACTTCACTAAACCGTTCACTACCATTCTGTTCGATAAATAGTCCCAAGTATTTTAAATCGAACGTTCATTAAATAAATTAAACATGACATTGTTTTTTCTTTAATTAAACTCAAATTTCATTCCAGGTTTCTATTGAACTAAATATCACAGCATTACCTCAGAATAAAAATTAAACCTTTTAAAATCGTCCCTTTTAAAGTTGTATTTTTATTCTCTGTGATCCCTCCTTTTCAATTTAATGGTCAATTCCTGCTGGTACAAAAGGTTTATGTGATGTCTGCCCTTTGTCGGTCTCTCATCTAAAGTTTTCAACTCAAAAGTTATCCCTCCAAATATTCTCGTTAGCTTGAAAGGTCCTGTGTAAGGTAATAATAACTTAGCACAATTTTCTTCACTTCTTCTTCCTAGACGATAACTTCTTACTTATACTAAGTTTCCTAATTGAAATTCTTTTCTTTATTTTTCTTTTTTCCTTTCGTACGTATCTTTCATTTCTTTGTCGTAATCTTCTGCGGCTCTTTTCCATGAGCTGCTATAGGTCTAGTTCTACACCTTCGTTCGTCCAAGGTCTCTCTGGTCTGATGCCTTTGTCTAATGTTAGCGGAGAAAATCTTGTTGCTTAGAGTGAAGTTGATCAAATCTTCCACTTTCGTCGGATATTTAGTTCAATCAGTGTTTTGTTGAAAGTCAACATTCTAAGGTATTTAGTCACTTGTTGAATCTCTCACAAGGATTTGCCAGTGGGTGTCTAATGCTACAAAAGGTTACATCGATCCCTTGTTGTAAAGTATTAATGAATCTTTAGTTTTTGAAATAACTTGCATTGTCAGCTAAGATTCTTTTCGGTTTTCCAACCTCAGTTACATAACGAGCAATCATGTCTAAAGTTATCTCAGTATTGTACACTCTGGTTGGGAATAATTTTACGTATTTTGAAAATACGTCGACCATTACAAGAATGTTTTGTAACCAAATCCACCTGTTACTAAATTTCCAAGAAAATCTATGGCTATTAGATGTAATGGATTTTCTACAATTATACTTTTTTTCAGAAAAATTTTCATTATGCTTTGACAGCAAACATGGCCGCCTTGCATGGGGGACTTATTAGGAGCAAATCCCGCTTCAATTTGTTTATCCTACTGCAATGTCAGGTCAAAAAGCGATCGTAAGATGTCGCTATTTTATCTGTTTATACTTTTTTTGTTATTTTCCAAAGTATATTTTTTATATTTTCCAAGTTGACATAGATTGGAGTGTTGATGTAATCCTTAACCGGTATGAAATCTTTAGGTGTACTGAACATTTCTCTGAACATCATCCAAGTCTTCCTGATCTCAATGTGTCCAAACTTATTGTGCAGATCCTCCACAATCCTTGTAGCTTGTTCAGGATCTAAAACTATTAATTCCTGTTCTCATAGGAGAACAGGAATTTTAGGAATCTTCTTTATCAAACCATCTTCCAAAATGAATCCTTTGTATTCCTGCTGATGAAGTAATTTCTCCTTGATTTCGTTAAGCATTTTCCAATTTTTAGAAACTAATATTCTTTCGAAATTTTCAGACATATACCTACCGGACTTTCGGTTTTGTCGCAAGTAATATCAACTTTGTTATTTTAAATGGAACACCCTACATATTTTTACAAATTTGGAATTTTTGTTTTCAGTCTTGAAAGCCACGAGTCATGTATTTTAGTTCTAGTGCGATCAAGTAATTTGAAAAAAATACTTCTTTGGATAGTATTTGATTTTAGTTTTTATTGGGAATGTTTTCTTCAGTATCTTGATACAAAATACTTCATACTTTCTTTGAAAATCATTTAAAAGACCGCGACCGTAGATCCTAAATAAAACAAGCTGTGCCTTAAATGATTTAAATTATTATCAAAGTACATACATTATTTTTTTTTTAATTAGAAATCTAATTTGAATAAATTCTTTTTACACAAATATCAAATAATAATAATAATATGTACCTTTTTATGTGAACTCTAAGGGCAATTTAAACATTTAAAAATATTTTGAACAGCTGTTTTTTTTAAACATGTTTAATTTAGCGTTAATTTTAAACATGTTTTAAACAAAAAAAAATTAAAACAAAAAAGCAAAAGTTTTGTTCTTTTTAAAAAAGAACAAAACTTTAGTTTTTTTTCCAACCCTGCTTTTTTTGTATAAGAAATATTGCTTGTACCTAATTAAGATTAGTAAGAGGCGGTCGATGATGATCCGTCTTCAATAGGCAGGGTGTATATCATTCATTTTAGTTCTTGTATTTAAAAGAAAAGTCATTTGCCTGCGAAAACAGGATTCAACTTGGTTGAATTCTGGGCTTCCGGTTGGAACCGCGTATCTTGGATTTTTTTCTACTGGCGACGTTTCGTTCCCCATTGCAGAAGAACTTACAGCTGCTTCATGTAAGTCGTTGAGACTGAGTTTGTGTGTCCGTTGTCGTGGTCGATGGGTCAGTGGGGTGGAACGGTGGGCGGGGTTTGGTCTGTTGGTGCATGACGGATCGTTAATGAGATGTTTCCATGTATTGTGAAGGTAGAAGCCATTATTACGGTTCAGTTTATTGAGGTGTTTGAACATTTCTACGGATTCACGGATTTTACGGTGAAAGAAATGAGATGAGTGGGCTAAGAGTTTTATGTCGGAAAATTGGATTTGGTGACCGGTTTCTAGTTTGTGTTCAGCTAGGGCGGACCCAGTCATTTGTAATAGTCTGGAACAGCGTTCATGTTCAGAAACGCGAGTGCTGACTGATCGTTTCGTTTCACCGGTGCATACACGTCCACAGAAACACGGAATTCGATGCACTCCTTCGGATTGTAAAGGAATATGGTCTATGGGTAGGTAGACTGAAAGATTTGTCACAGGTAAGTAAATAGATTTTATATTTTGTCGTTTGAGGATTTTACCTATTCGGTCCGTTATGGTGTGGATATAAGGTAGGTAAGCCTTAGCGACTGGCGGAATATCAGTTTTAGGCCACGGTGGAATTGGTGTGAGATGACGAGCAATGTATCTTTGGATGTCGTGTTTGTTATAATTGCTGTTGAGTAAGACTTTTGTTACATGGTTTAGTTCAGTCTGGAGTGATGAGAGTTCTGATAGGCCGAAGGCACGACTAACTAGTGAATTAATGCTTTTGCGAAGGATGATGGTGGGACAGAGCGTTCAAATAGCGGTCAGTGTGAGTCGGTTTACGATAAACAGAGTATCCTAATCTACCGTTCGGGAGACGACTTACTAGGATATCAAGGAAAGGTAAATGACCTTCACTTTCATATTCCAAAGTGAAACGGATGAATACCTTGGGAATTAAGGTATTCAAAAAAGTTGTCCAGGGATTCCATACCATGTGGCTAAATTGCGAAGACATCATCTACATACCTGAACCAACACTTGGGTTTAAGGGGGGAAAGAAGTAAGTACTTGTTGTTCGAATGCTTCCGTAAAGATGTTTCCTACTATTGGAGAGAGAGAGGAACCCATGGCCATGCCTGACACTTGTTCGTAATATTAACACGAAACAAGAAATAAGTTGAGGTTAAACAATATTCTACACGTTGATGTCGGGTACGAACTACATCGAAAACTGCCATTAGTGTGAAAGAGTTTTACAAGAAAAAAAATCGAGAAAAAAACAACATTATTGGTAAATATATTTTTCGAGAAAAATTCAACAAATAACAGTAACCTGTTTAAATAACAGTTAAATGACAGAGAGGAAGTTATTGACAAAGTCGTCAATTCAAAACTAAATAACAGGAGTTTAAAACAACAAACATTAAACACTTTCATTACTACGCAGCATTTAGAAGTGAAATAATTAAATTTAAATAACTAACCTTATATTTATTAAAATTTTACATATTTCTACAAATCGTCTTTTGAAAATACTAAATTAGCGAAAATGTCAATTTCGCGGCACAGAATATTAACTTTACTAAAAACAAAATTGTGTTGAATGAATATACTGTTAATAATTGATTTCTAATGTGCAAGTTTAAGAATTGGGCCCACTTAGTACGGACGCTTTTCACGCCGAATGTACTGTTCACTCCTTCCACCTTTGCGCGGCTGCGATGCTTCTAATTGTCATTGAATGGAAAGGGAAGCATTGTTGCCAACTCGGTGATCTTTTCACCAGATCTGGTGATTTTTTCCAAGTGGTTGCGACTTTCTGACATAATTTGCGACGTGTCTCAAAACCGGTGAATTTTAAAGTGTTGTGCGACTTTTACGAAAAATTCAAATTGACATAAATAAGTAAAAAAGAAAAAAGTTGAAGTACATATGCAATAGTAAGGTTGGTAGTCAACATGGCAAAACTTCCCTCTCTTTTTCACCGTATAAATGTATTAAAATAAAATATTAGTGTGAGTTGGCAATTAACAAACATAATACAAAAAGTAAGCTGATTCATTAAAAGCATTTTTAAATGTTTGTTCGTTTAAAAGAACATTGTTAAACAGCTCGACGGACAAATTTTATTTAACTTTTTTAACTCACAAATTGTTTAATTTAGATTACAAATGCATGTCTTGTATTCAGTATAAAAGTTTGGGGATTTTTCATATAAACGCTGTCTCAATTTGGTGATTTCTGGTGATTTTTAATATGCGAATTTGAGATTTTCCATTTTATTCTGTTGGCAACACTGAAGGTGTGCGAGTTAGTTCAGGTTTTTCCTTCGACGACTAAACAATTTAAATATATTTAATCATCAAAACATCACACATCCTAGAAAGCTAATAGAAGAAAGTTTCTCTTTGAAAATATAAAAATGCATGTAATAGTCGCTGCAAATCACCACATACATTAAATATTTAATTGCAAACAATAAAAACGCCTACAAGTCGACAGTATTGTGCTCGATGCAGCCAGATGAAATAATTTCCTTCCAAATACTGCGGGCGGAGGTAGTACAGTCCGAATATTAAATTTTTGTACTGACCACGGAACAAGTGGCCCGATTTCTTTTCCTTGCTAATGTAATATTTGTATTGATCTGCATAACTTTTATTTATTTTAAATCTTTGACTAGTTTCTCCTATAAAAAGCCGAATTAGATTTTGAGCGTTTCGATTTCATAAACTACCTAATGTTGTTTTAATTGATTTTTAAACGTGGGAAAATATGTATGATTCAAATTGTTATAAGTTTTCCTGTAAAAATTAGGATAAGGGAAAATTGGGATTTGAAAGTTAATTTTCGGTCGAATTAATTCTTTATTTAGCGTTTTTAGAGTTACACAATCTTGCACAATATTTAGACATCAGCGTCTTCGTTCTCACGGAGACCGTACAGAACTTGACCCCCGGTATTTAAACCCATTGGTTGTTGTTGACGTAAGATTCTGTCGCGGTTGGTTTTTGAATTTCACCTCTTCTTTTCTCTTACCCCGTCTCTTTTTCACCCGCCAGTTCGGAGCGATTTGAGAACTCATTTTCCGCTGTATCTCTCGACGTAACAGCACGTTTTGCTTTTGTGAATTTAAGTGTGTGTTTTCACCCAAAATTTGTGTTGGGGTATTCAACTGCAGCTTTATTGCTGGATTAATCCGCTGTGTCGAAGTCCATTAATGTGTTCGCATTGTCTACGCCTGTTCCCCCAAGTTGCTCTGTGAACAGGTAAGTCCACTCGTTGATGTTTTGATTCGCTTCGAACGTTTCTATCGTGTGCTTTTCTTCCTTACAGGCTTTACCCTTTACCGTGACGTTTATCTTCACGTGTACCTTTATCTTTACGTGTACGTTTACATTTACGTATCAATTCACGTAACTTCTGTGGATCTTTGTTCCGGCTGTTATCGCCGCATTTTCGGGGACACCTTTTTCGGCGCATTTTTACGCCGACCCGATTTCCTCGGGGCTTGGATACGCCCCGACTGACGACGTGCCCCAGGTCTCTTCCCCTCTCCGGCGGGAAGCACGATGCATGACCCACTGGTGGAGGACATCTTCAGCTAACCAGGTTGAACAAAGTTATTATTTTTTTTTTTCCTCTTTTTCCGTGAAAAGCGTGTTTACACGCGTTGCACTTTAATTTAATTTGGTTGCCTTACGAGTACGTCTTTGCGCGGCACTACGTTTTTGTTCACAACGAAATTGTAGACAGTTGCTTGGACTGTGTGCGGCGTGATTTTGTTCCGGTCCGCAAATTTGAGTCTATTTAATGTATCCGCCGCTTACTGCATAAGTTAACTTACATTTAAATTATTTTTGCGCACGTAGTTGCTGAATTGTCATTAATGTATTGATTGTGTGTTCTATTTCTGTTGTTTTTTTTTTTTGTAAATAAACTAAAGTGTTGTAAATATTTTGGATGAGTCGCGTTTTCTTGATTTTCCCGCGGTCCCCCATAGCCAAAAAAATTAGGTGGCGCCTTTCCTTTTTTTTATCTTGTTTGAGAAGACTTTGTATAAACCCACTGGGGCTGGCCGGCGACGCCGAAACGTCTGTCACGGCGATCACTTGCAGATACCTAAGCAGGTAGGTAGCAACGTACATTCCCACTGCAAACCAAAAGCGACTTGTCCAATTTATTCGCAGTTGCGATGTAATAGTGATGAACAGATAAAACAGCGACATCCTACGATCGCTTTTTGACCTGACATTGCAGTAGGATAGACAAATTGAAGCGGATTTGCTTCTAATAAGTCCCCATGCAAGGCGGCCATGCTTGCTGTCAAAGCATAATGAAGGTTTTAAAAAAATTTGTTGCAAATCGTTTTTGATTGCAGTGAAAACCTCGAGCAGCCTCTGTACAGCTGTTTGAGCCCTGTTTGGGGCTTCATCAGCAGAGACGTAACTCGATATTCCCACTGCACTGTTTTATCTTTGCAAATATTATAGATGTTAATTCTGTAAAACATCTTATTAATATTACCAAAAAGAAACCTGTTTACGTAAATATTCAATTAATGCTTGTGAACGTGATATTATGTTGATCTGATACTTTTTACCTGTTCTTAAATTCAATTAGCTTTTGAGCAAGTAATAATCTGTTGTCTCATACGTAAGAAATCAAAATCATTTACTGTTCACAAGTAGTAGTAATACTAGAGGGATCCTAGGACAACTCGATGGCATTTCCATCCGCAGTGACCACCGTTGAAGGTCATCCCCATGTTTAGGGGTGGTTTTTAGTGCTGAAGAATTCAAGGCTGGTTTTTTGTGCAGACGAAGTTACCCCTTTGGTTCTTGTAGTTGAAGACTTGTCGACAATGACGTAACTTTTAGAGGTGGTCGGAGAAGAATTTTTTTTCTGGTTCTCGAAGAAGTCATATAGCTGAAGACTTTTCGACAATGACGTAATTTTACCAGAAGAGGTTGCTGAGTATTTTTTTTTTGCTGAGGTGAAAGGAACCGTCGACGATGGCCAGAGGTGGTGGCAGAAGAATTTTTTTCTGGTTCTCGCGAAGAAGCGCCGTCGTCAATGACCAAAGGAGGTTGTAAGAGATTTTTTTGCTGACGCTAGTTCTTGCGTTGACGTTTTTGTAAGAAGTGTGCGCAAAAGAGGGGTGGAAAATTTTTTCTCAGGTGAAGTGGTGTGCAGGCATCCCCTAGGCTACCCTTGGCCGAGGTAAAAAAACTGCTTACCTGTTTAAACGGGTGAATTGAATTGCGGAGAGTAACAGAAATGAAATTCGCGCGCCCGCGGTAAACAGCGTAATCGAAAAGGATCAAGCAAGAGGTCAGGAGGATTGATAAAACGCTCGTTCAAAAATAACGTGTTTATTTATTAACTAATTGATAATAAAACATACTAATGAAGATACATAATTTCTGTTAAAAAAAATGTATTTTATTCCTTAACGACTTCGTTTGTTGTTTGCGTATTTAATTTGCTTAAATCGAATTCTACTTTTTTTAGCTTCGAACGCACGATCACTTGTCTTTTCGCTCTATCAAATTTGATGATGTACAAATTAATTCGTGCTTTTAAAATACGCTTTTCTTGCGTCTTCATCTTTTGGGTTTATGCTGTGCTTTGATAGAAAGAAAACACATACATTAAATTATAAATATTTATTTTAATAAAAAAAAGCATTATATGTAAAGTACTTAAAAAACTATTTATTAATATATTAAATTACTAGTGTTCTTTTCCATGAAGATCTTTCAACAATTGATCTGTAAGACACGGTACATATTTAAATCCCGGTATGTCGGTTTCCCCTTTGCATTTAGGGCGAATGTATTTCGTTGGAATGGGCATTTTTTTCTTTAGAACAATTTTACTACTTTCGTGAGCGGATTGTACTTAACTAACCTGTCGTGTAATATTAAACAATAGGCGCAGGTATTTGTGGGTACGTTTTTACTGGTTTCAAATTCTAATCGTATACCTACGGTTCCCGATTTCAATGTTTCGTTTTGTCGGCTACAATCAATCACGACTAACGGTGCTAAATCTTTAAATTTTGAAAAATTAAAACACGGTTCGCCTGCAGTTTTATAATAGTAGGACTGTTAAAATTGGGCGTACATTTCGTACAAAATGGCGAATTGATATTTTTCAAAATTTAAATTTAGATTATCGTATGATAGACGTCTGAATTTAAATACAATTTTATGTTTGTTAAGTTGCAATGATCAAAATAACTGGTGTTTCTTAAGATATCATTTTTTCTACTAGTTTGAAAACCTACGATAATGAAACGCGGCTTTTCTAATTGACTGCTCGCTTTAACGTTCCAGGTGTGTTGTGTCGTCTGTTGTAAGAGAGGTAGTTCGTCCAGTTCTCTTCCTTTGTCGATATATCTAAGTAATTCTAATTTTTCGGCGTCAGACACTTGAACATGAGAAATTTTCCATAATATTTTTAAACGTTCTATTTTAGAACAGATAAAATAGCGACATCTTACTATCGCTTTTTGACCTGACATTGCAGTAGGGTAGACAAATTGAAGCGGGATTTGCTCCTAATAAGTTCCCCATGCAAGGCGGCCATGCTTGCTGTCAAGGATAATGAAAATTTTAGAAAAATTTTGTGCAAATCGTTTTTGATTGCAGCGAGAACCTCGAGCAGCCTCTGGACAGCTGTTTCAGCCCTGCTTGGGGCTTCTTCAGCAGAGACGTAGCTCGACATTCCCGCTGCAAACAAAAACGACTTGCACAATTTATTCGCATTTGCGATGTAAGAGTGATGAACAGATAAAATAGCGACATCTTACTATCGCTTTTTGACCTGACATTGCAGTAGGGTAGACAAATTGAAGCGGGATTTGCGCCTTGCATGGGGAACTTATTAGGAGCAAATCCCGCTTCAATTTGTCTACCCTACTGCAATGTCAGGTCAAAAAGCGATAGTAAGATGTCGCTATTTTATCTGTTCATCACTCTTACATCGCAAATGCGAATAAATTGTGCAAGTCGTTTTTGTTTGCAGCGGGAATGTCGAGCTACGTCTCTGCTGAAGAAGCCCCAAGCAGGGCTGAAACAGCTGTCCAGAGGCTGCTCGAGGTTCTCGCTGCAATCAAAAACGATTTGCACAAAATTTTTCTAAAAGTTCTATTTTAGGTCTTTCTCCGTTCTTCGTGGTAATGGTCGCGTTGAGATCTGAAGAACTTCTAATAAGCACTAATTCTTGTCGCACATTAACCAAAATTTTGTTATAATCTTCACAGAAACCGAGCAGAATCTTCAACGGAATGCAAACGCTAAAATTTCCTTGCAGATCGGGAATTATAGGATTTTCAAGGTGATTCCAACATGCGTTGTTATATCTTATGCAATCGTTGTTTGTGAAAGAGACGTACCCCTTCAAAACAGAGGTGATACCTGGATTTTTAGCTCTATCGATGACCGATCCTCCGAGTTCATATCTGATTTCATCGAACAGGAAAGCAATACCATTGTTGACAAAATTCAACGTGTTGGTCACTTTACTGTCGTAGTCGAGTATTTTTCCTTCGATATACAAGTAACTTTGAGCTGGTAAGGTGTAGATGTCCTGCGTTTGAATCGGTAATCGTATTTCGTCAGATTTATTTAACGTAGTATTTGCATATGGAGGATGACTGTGTATTTCACAATTTATAATAGAATTATCTATTAAAACGTGTTCACCAATGTTAAACACACCGAAACTCATATTTCTTCTTTTTTCTTATAATAATTGGAATCCTAGTGATAATAAAAACTGCTTACTTTCAGGTGTTAACTTCTTCGACTGCTTCTTCAAACTGAACCTTTGCCGTGATAATTTTCTTTTTATATCTTTATACGGAAATGTATTGTATCGAAACACCATTTTTACTTTAGCTCTTTTAAATGAAGTCTTACCGTTCTAATCTCGTTTTGGAAATTAACTAGATTCTTGTCTTGGTCTAGTATTTTAATGACGATTTCATCGATGTATTTCGTATTTATCGGTAGATAAATAACGTTGTTTACTTTTTCCACTATTCGAAACACCGGAGGCACTTGAGGAAAAAATATGTGTAGCACGTGATCTTGATTGTTGTTGCTATAGGAATTAATAACTAGATTACATTCAAAGCAAATCGCATTTACTTTAGAAATGTTAACAGCAAAATCGGATTTGTATGTCGTATTTGCATTCAGTTTTTTTCTATCGAATCCCAACAGCGGCGCAATCGAATTCGGTTTCTCGAAATGTATAATTTTGTTGCTCTTTATTTCGTATTTTAATGTATTGTGATTGGTATTTGCTTTCAATACTATATCATTGTTATCATCGAGTGTATTTTTTTTTATATATAACATTTATAGGGGCTCCGGTTGTATTATGCGTAGCGGAAACTATCGTTTCATTACTAATTCGTTTCCTCTCTAAATTAATTTGAGTCAATTGTAACTTGATGTACCTTTCGACGTCTTCTACCTCATAAGCACCTTCTGGTATTTCTATGACGTGCCTATCTATGTAAAATTTATTGTTGGTTTTATCAATGTTTGGAATTGCATTGAACGAATAAAAGTCGATCAGTCCTAGAACGTATGACCTCTCATTATCTAGTATAATTGACGGATATATGCACACACTCACAGATTCCTCCCCTGAAAACGTGAACGTGTCGGAAGGCATTTTCACTAGGTCGGAGGTTATCGTGTGAATGAAAGACTAAACGTATTTTACTTAGAATTTATTCAGAAAGAAAAGATAAACATAATTGTCCACAATTAGAACTGTTCTAAGTTTGATACGGATGATTGATTATAAATAATTTTACATGGCTCTTTTGAATTAAAGTACGCTACGATTTCTCGAGCTGGCTTCAAATTTCCAAAACTATCGAAATAAATCACTCAAGGTCCATTTTTCTTGTAAGCCGTCCAATGAGTTCCTGGTCCATTTGCACTGTCCAAATTAATTATACCTCTTTCAGTTTTTCTAATTTTTTTAGGTAGCTCGTTTCTCATAAAGACACCTCTGAAATGTGGAACTTTCATAATTTTCGCGTATCTTTCTAAGTCAATGTTAGTCATCGGTTGATTTTTTTTTTTAATTTGCAGTCTTTTTTGCAGAAAAAGTCCGAGTCCAGTTTTGTACGGTTTCAAGTATAATCCTTTGCTCATTGCTATCGCTTCCATCGATTTATTGTGACGTTGTGATTCTTTCAATTGTTCTTTTGCAGTTCTCGCTTCGTTTACCGCTTTAACCACGCCTGTCACGCCGCCGGTGAGAGCGCCCAAAGCGCTGAGACCCGCAAAAATTGGTATCAAAGGCAATACTCCACCTTTTTTAGGAACTTTAACAATGCGCTTGGTGGGTTTTATTTTATTTTTAAATTTTTTGGATGAATTTAAAGCTATTTTAACCGCAGTACTTAGAGTACCGGTTTTTTTTAAGTATGCGTTTCTCTATTCGCTTGATTGCTTTCGAAAGAGGTACCGTCTTTGTCTTGGATTTTTGCTTTCGGTTGGTCGTTGACTTACGTGATTTTGACATCTTCACTCAACAAATTTTAATTATGTACTGAAGTATTAGTTTTATATCTGAAGAATTTATTAAATCATCATGTTATCATATGAGTCTCGTTTTCTTTTAGCAGGATTTTCTATATAATCATCGTCGATTGTCGAGGATATTTTTGGTTGTATAACAGGATTTGTTTTAATTTTTTTACCATTAATGTGATCGTTGTCATCTATTTCTAACTTTCTCTTTTCACCTTTGTTCGGTTTCATTTTTTTACGATAAAATTTTACATTTAAATTCATCCATTTCTAATTTTCTCTTTTCGCCTTTGAACGGTTTCATGGGATAATCATCTGCAATATCTACACCCCTTTCTAATTTTTTCCTTTCACCTTTGAACGGTTTCGTGGGATAATCATCTGCAATATCTACATCCATTTTATGATCTATTCGTTCTTTAACGTTATTATTTTTGAACATATAAAATAGCGACATCTTACTATCGCTTTTTGACCTAACATTGCAGTAGGATAGACAAATTGAAGCGGGATTTGCTCCTAATGAGTTATTATTTTTGTTCTTTACGCTACGTTTTTGTTTCTTCGTCGTCGTCGTCGTCTTCGGTCTCCTCTTCTGATATTTCTTCTGTATAGGTTTGTTTTGTTTTAACACTTTTATACAATGTTCGATATTTTCAACGGAAGATACTGTAACTTTTTTTGATTTTTCTAATTTTTTTTAGACACTCGTTAATAATTTTTTTGTAATTTATCTTTCCCAAACCCATTGCCAATTTCACTTTAGCTTTCATCGCTCCTGCAACTCCTAGTGCAGCTGCTTTCTCGCCGAATGAAGCGTCTTTAGATCGAAATCTGTCCTTGGCAGTCTTATATAATTTTTTATCTGCCACGTGTCTACGCGTTACATCTTTTTCTTGAGAATACGCTATGTCGTGTTCCCTACACGCCTCATCTAAATCGTTTATACCAACGTCATCGCGTGCCAATCGTTTTTGTTGTTTGGTTCCGGGTCAGCAGAATCTGTAGGTAGGTATGTGTAATTCGAAGGGTAAATTATTGATGGCTGTATTTAATAATCCGTCTCCTATGTAACACTTCATTTTTAATGTGATTTATTAAACGACAACTCTCTAACTGAACATAAATTCGAATGTTCAGGCTATTTTAAATGTAAACGCTCCAGCAGTATGAAATTAGTTAAACAGAAAACAACTTTAAACATTGAGAATAATAATTTTGAAGAAGAACCTTTTAAAAGACACGGTGTACTATTTCCTTCGACCTTGAGGTGTATCATCGTAGGACCCTCGAATTGTGGGAAAACATACCTTATCGTTAATCTGATTGAGCATCAAAATGGTTTGACATTCGAAGACATTTACGTGTACTCGAAATCTTTAAATCAACCGAAGTATATTTATTTGGAAGAGCTACTGAAACCGATCAAAGGTATAGGTTATTTTGCATACAGTGCCAGTGAAAACATACTTCCACCTTCGGAGGCGAAACCTAATTCTATTTTTATTTTCGATGATGTTGCCTGTAACAATCAAGACATAATTCGAGAATATTTTAGTATGGGCAGACATAATTACATCGATTCGTTTTACCTGTCTCAAACGTATGCTAAAATATCTAAACATTTAATAAGACACAATGCTAATTCTCTCGTACTTTTCGAACAAGATGATTTAAATTTAAAACACGTTTACAACGATCATGTGGGAACGGACATGAACTTTGAGAAATTTAAAGATATCTGTTCTCTCTGTTGGGAAAGCGGTCGGTATGAATTCGTAACCATTTTTAAAGATAATCGAATTGATGACGGAAGATACAGAAAGGGATTTGATCAGTATATATACCTTTGATGAGCAAATACGATAGTTATTAAGGTTCGAAGTATCATACGCACCGTTCGTTACCTCCTCATCAAGATGACGACGAACGATATAAATTTGAAACAGAAACTTTTACTAAAACGTAAAAATATACAAAATAAATTAAATTATTTAAAACATGGTGAATTAATGCAGGAAAAGATGTTCGATCCCATCACTAAAGATTTAAAAAACATTGAAAGTAAATTACAACTGAAAAGTGAAAATTTACGAGAAGAGGAATTACCTAACGTTGACGTAAAACCTTCGACATCACAAAAACATGATTTCATAACTCCTAAACAAAAATATTCCTCTGTAAAGAAACGTTTGATAAGTAACTTTGAAGCGGCAAATAAGGCAGACGAATCGGACAAATTTAAAGAGTCGATTTTAGAAAGTATTGAATCAGACGAAGAAGACGAGGAAGGTACGCGATTTAAGGACATCGATGAGAAAGCATACGTCGATTATTTGGAACAGTATTATCCGTTACCTAGAAAATACATCAACGAAATGTACACGGACGATGAAAATAAAGAATTCGATCGCAAATATGGAGTGAGACTTGATAGAATTACGGAAAACCTAAAAATCGGTGATTCGTCCTTAATTTTCGACGGAGCTGATATTATTAATAAAAATAGAAGGTACAAAGGTACCCCAGGTTTCTACGAGTTACTATTTAAAAAATTTCCTGATAATTATACTAAACTAACTTAAGTTAGTTGACGTTAAGAATAAAAAATTCAATGTCGGTGATCACGTACGCATTTCAAAAATTAGAGGAATTTTTGATAAAAAATACATGCCTAACTGGTCGACGGAAATTTTTACGATTCGAAAAATACAACTCACAAATCAGATCACTTATTTATTAAAAGACGCAACGGGAAGCGATATATTAGGAGGATTTTATAGAGAACAATTACAGAAAGTAAAACATCCCGACAATTATCTCGTGGAAAAAGTTTTAAAGAGAAATAAAAATAAAGTGTTTGTGAAATGGTTAGATTTAGATAAAACACATAACAGTTGGATAGATAAGAATAATGTTGCGTAAGCTAAAGTGAGGAATTACCTAAAAAAAAATAATAAAATAAAAATGCCACAGTATATAAACGTGCCAATATCCGTAATATGTTAGTGAAAAAAGTATCAACGAAGCTTTGCACACGATAGTTTATTGTGAAACGATAAAAATGTACATAATCGACATACAAGGTTTCCAATATAAGGAGAGCGACTTTATTATCAGGAAGGTGGCAATATTCGACGTGAAGACAAAACTTATACACCACGCCTTTGGATCATCGCCGCAAAATTCATCTTGGTTTTCTGAGAAATTAAAGAAACAAGTTGACTGGACAACCAGGTATTTACACGGTCTAGATTGGAATAATCGCACGACTACTATCTACCCCAAGAAAAGATCGGTAACTACATCCAAGCCAACCAAATCGTTTTCGTCAAAGGACTCAGCAAAGAAAAAGTTTTGAATAAAATTATAACTAATCAAATTGTAGATTTAGATCAGCTTTAATGTCCAAATTTAAGAATTTTAAAGCGAAATTATACACAAAATCATTGTAATCTACACGTTAATAATACTCTAAATTGTGCGAAAGATCATGTAAATTTGTTGTATCAGTGGTTCGATAATGTAAAAAAATGTGAATTCTTTTATTATGTAACATAAAAATAATTATATTATATCAATGGTTTGTTAAAGATTATAATAAAACAGTCTAAATATTTAATTATGTTTTATTGAATCATATACATAATATTTTTATTCATCATCTATTACTACAGAATATTTTTGAGAATCAAATAAATGTGCATTTTCATCATTCACTGCCTTTAATTTAGGAATTTCAGTTTTTTTTATTACTCTATTTTCTAAAACCTTAATTTTCTTTTTAATATTACAATCTTCATCGCTGTTAATTGTATCAGGCGTCCATTTAATTATTTTCCTCGATGTTCCTTCATCCCCTCCTTCTATCATACGTTCATCGTCGTCTTGCTGATTAATTGTGTTGAAAGAAAATTTCATCATCGCCTGTTGGAACGTCATCTCTTCTTTGGTCTCCAACGCCAATCGTACGTATTGAAGCGGTAAGTTTCCAAATTTTTTTGTTAGAGTTTCACCTTTAGGTGAATAAGTCAAACTTATTATAACCTGATCCGTTCCCTTCATTTGTAATGATTTCATTCCATACCTAAAAAAAAAAAAAAATTAAGCAACTTATGTTATAAATACAATGAAGAAATCTTACCTGAACAATTGTTTGCACACAACATATAACATTTTCAACGGTAAATCGTTTACATCATTGCTTTGTACTATCAACGTGCACGGTACGTTTGCCATTTTTTATGTTGTTGTTATTGTTGGTAATGTTGTCGGTTTTCTGCTGGGTTGGATAGGTACTATCGCTCTGTGAAACTCTGCAGCATTTATATGAAATTTTATCTAATTTTTACATAAAATTCAACTATTTTTGTTGAAAGCAATACATGTATGCTATTAAAAATGATTTTTACAGACATTCTCATATTTTGCTTATTTGGAAACAAATTGAAAATAACACGTGTATATTTTTATAAATATTCTGCACACTTTGTGAAAAACATAATTTACTCAGAAAGAATGACACACATGTACATTTTTTTAAATGCAATTAAGCATTTCAATTTTATTACTATCAGAATATTAAAATGATTTTTACAGACATTTTGCTGACGTCAATTGAACATGTGTAGCTTTGTGGAAAACATAATTTACTTAGAAAGCATAGTAAAACATGATGCAAGATTTTAGGGGAATTACATATATACAAATTAATTGAAAACAACTTAATCACCATAATTTGAAATATTAAAGTGATTTTTACAGACATTCGGTTATTTATTAACAAACTGCACGACAGCAATAACAACTCGTTTACATTTTTATAATCGATATTCTAGATGACGGAAATCAATTAAAATTTTGTTTACTAGCGTAAAAGACAATAACGTGCACATTTTTATAATCGATATTTCTAGATGATGCAAATCAAGTAATAATTTTGTTTACCAGTGTAAAAGACGTCAGTGTATAAATATCACTTGCGCACATCGCAACAGAGAAAAGTTATGAGCTTCAATAACAAATTAGGTGAAATTGTGAACAAAATTGAAACTGTTAGTAAGTTAGTTAGAACAAAAAAAAGATTTTGTGAAGTGGTTAAAGTTCATTAGGAAAACTATTTTTTTAACTAAGAAATATTTGAAACTTTTTAAACAACGGCTAAGAAAAAAAAGAAATCAAAAAAGAAAAGCTTTGGTATGGTAAACGTAATATTTTTAGCTAATTTTATCAAGCCTCAAAACGGTGAAACTAACATAAAACATTTTACAATTAAAAATCAGATAATAGATCACTCAACAAATTTAAAGGAATGGTACGAAGCGAACGTTAAAAATAAAATCTTATCAAAATTGGAAGAATTTATCAAAAGAATTTATCAATAGAACCAAATATTGAAAGGAATCCAACATCCCTCTATTTACATCCAACGGACACCACAGAAATTATTAAAACTATGAAAAAAACCTGGAAAAAAAGATCGTCAGGAATAGACGAACTACCGGGAACAGTGCTACTACGCGTGCATAAAGACCTCGCAAAACCCCTGGTAACCATCATTAATAAGAGCTTCGTAGAAGGAACATATCCAGACCAGCTGAAAACGTCAAAAATCACACCAGTGTTAAAAAAAGGAAAAATAACAGAAGTAAAAAACTACAGACCCGTAGCCTTGCAAAGTCAAATAGCAAAAATATTTGAAAGCTGTTTTAACTCTCGATTAAATTCCTTCCTGGAAAAAAACGATCTGTTAACTCACACACAAAACGGATTCAGACAAAATCGATCAACACAAACAGCCTTGGAGGATGCCATTGACTTCATACACGAAAACCTCAACGACAAAAAACAACCCCTCGGTTTATTCTTTGACATGAGCCGCGCCTTTGACACCATAGACCACCATCTACTTACCGAGAAGTTAGAACAAATGGGTGTAAGAGGAACCGCCGGAAGCTGGATCAAGACGTACCTCGCAGATAGTGTACAAATAGTTGAAATCAACGGCAATAGATCGTCAGACCAAATTATTAGAAAAGGAGTGCCACAAGGTTCGTGCATATCCCCCACATTATTCAACTGCTTCATTAACGATCTTCCGCAAACAATCACCGAAAACGGAAAAGCAGTACTGTACGTGGACGACTTTAACGTGATAATCGACGGAAATTTACAAAATCGAATCGCCGAAGCAAGAAGTTGTATTTATGGAGTGATACAATGGTGTAAGCGAAACGGAATTGTGCTCAACGCCGAAAAATCAACGGTGGTAGATTTCTGCATAAAAAACAAAACAGTTGACTTATCGGTACTACTGAAAATCGAAAATAAATCGATAGAGTGCGTAGAAACGACAAAATTTCTCGGTGTATATTTGGACCAAAAACTGACATGGAATTCTCACATCGAGCACATTCTACCAAAAATTAGCACCGCGTGCTATATGATTCGCAATATCCAACCCACAGTATCGACACATGTCCTAAAACTTATGTACTTTGGACTAGTACAGTCAGTAATGAGTTATGGACTGATATTCTGGGGTGCGGCAAGTGGAAGACACAAAGTGTTCGCAATGCAAAAGAAAGTCATAAGACTAATGATGGGAGTACCACTACAAACATCGTGTAGGGAATTGTTCAAAGCTTTAGAAATATTACCTTTTCCTGCTTTGTATGTGTATTCTCTGATTATATTCACGAGAAAAAAATCCAGACAACCAAAAAGGTCAGATTTACATCAGTACAATACAAGAACAAACAACGAAATACAAGTTCCATTTTCAAGACTTACGGCAGGCCAACAGAACCCCAATTACATCGGACCAAAACTCTACAACAAACTGGTGACGTTGGATCGCGAATTTCAAAAATGTAGTATAAACACTTTCAAAACAAAGCTTAAGACCTTGCTGTTAAAAAATTGCATTTACTCTGTAAATGAATTTTACGACTTAAAAATTAATAGTTAATTTACATTTATATATGCATATATACACTGACGAGTCCGATTATATTATATTTGTGTTTTTGTACTGTATAATATGGACAATAAAGCATCAATCACAAAGCATCAATCAATCACTCAATTTCAAGAACGTGACAGCGGGTGGGCGTTATATGAAATACTACAACTAAAAGTTAACATTAATAATTTTGCACCCATTAATGGAGGTATTTCGACATACGTTCAAATGCCTAAATTTATTCAAAATAAGAAGTGCGTTTTAAATTTGTAAAATAATGATGAATATTGTTTTCTTTGGTCGATCGTGGCAGCCTTACATCCTGCTCCCGCACATAAAAAATCTGAACGCATTTCATCTTATCCTCATTTTTCAAACGTTTTAAAATTTGAAGGCATTAATTTTCCTATTAGTTTAAAAGAGGTTAAGAAATTTGAATTAATGAACGAGCCTTCAACTAATGTATTTACAATAGAAAAAACAGACGTATTACCAATTTCTTTAAGCTAGTTTGAATTCACAGAACGAATTAATTTATTAATGATACCTTGTGAAGAAAATGATGAAAACAATGCAAATTCAAAAACAGGATTTCATTTTGCATTAATAAAAAATTTATCTGGTTTACTTCACAGACAAATCGGTAGTTTACATAATAAGAATTGGTTTTGTGAACGTTGTCTCAATCATTTTATATCACAAGAAAATTTAGAAAAGCACGTAATTACATGCAAAGACGTTAACAAAACTAAAAGTACTGTACCGCTCGAAAAAGAAAAATATCTAACGTTTAAAAATTTCAAAAACAAAGAGAAAGTTCCGTTTGTTATTTATGCGGACGAATGTATACTGAGAAAATTTAACGATTTAAAACCTTCTAATAAAAATAGAAAGTATCAAAAACATGAACCATTTTCTATAGCATATTTTCTAGTGTGTTCATATAATCCTTCACTTTCAAAATTTAGATTACATACCGGAAAAGATTGCGTAAGTTGGTTTGTCAGCGAATTGGAAAAAATAGGTTTAGAAATTAATGATATTTTCTCAACAGTGGTGCCATGTAAAAAATTAACGGTAGAACAAGAGTACGAATTTCAAAATGCTACACATTGTCATGTCTGCTTAAAGCCATTCGATAATCTTAAAGATATTAAAGTACGCGACTATTCGCATCTAACTGGAGAATTTCGTGGAAGTTGTCATCAAGCATGCAATCTAAATTATAAAAACACTAATGCGATACCAGTAGTTTTTCACAATACGTCAGGTTACGATAGTCATTTTTTAATAAAAGCGTTAGCTACACAAATACCAGGACAAATTAGTTTATTACCGATTAATAAAGAAAAATACATTTCATTTTCTAAATATATTTCAAATACTAATATTAATTTTAGGTTTTTGGATTCATTTCGATTCATGCCCAGTAGTTTAGACAAACTTTCATCATATTTAGATAGAGATCAAAAACTTATTACCAAATCACATTGTAAAAATGATACGGAACTTAAATTGCTCGAGAGGAAAGGTATTTTTCCGTACGAATATCTTGACAATTGGGAGAAATTACAGGATACCAAATTGTCTTCTAAAAGTGATTTTTATAATAAAATTAATCAATCTCACATTTCGGACGATAAATACGAACATGCCTTGAACGTATGGAATACGTTCAATATTCAAAATTTACAAGAATATGCAGAGCTGTATTTAAAAACGAATGTCTTGCTGTTAACGGACATCTTTGAAAATTTTAGAACATGTTTACAAACTTATCAGTTAGATGCCCTGCATTATTATACCGCACCCGGTTTAGCTTTCGACAGCATCCGAAGACAACTTCCATTACCTTAGAATTATTAACAGACATAGATATGTTAATGTTTATCGAAAAAGGTATCAGAGGTGGAGTTTCTCAATGTTCAAATCGTTACGGTAAAGCGAACAACAAGTATATGAACGATTTTAACATTGATGAACCGTCGTCATATTTAATGTATTACGACGTTAACAACTTATACGGCACAGTTATGTGCTTACCTTTACCTTTCGCACAGTTCGAGTGAGTTGATCCTTATTCGATAGATATTATGAACGTGTCGGACGATGCTGAATTTGGTTACATTCTAGAATGCGACCTACACTATCCGGAACAAGTATTTGAAGAACATAAAGATTTACCGCTTTGTCCTGAACGCTTAGTACCACCGTGTTCATCATCAAAAATCCCCAAATTATTAACCACTTTATTTGATAAAAAACAATGTATTATTCATTACAGAAATTTAAAACAAGCAATTTCAATTAGGTTTGAAAATTGAACGAGTATTAAGAGTATTAAAATTTAAACAGTCTAATTGGATGGAATTGTACATAAATTTAAATAATGATTTACGTAAAAGAAGTAAAAATTATTTTGAGAAAAATTTCTACAAATTAATGAACAATTCAGTGTTTGGTAAAACTATGGAAAACGTTCGGAAATATAAAGACGTAAAACTGGTTACTAAATGGGAAGGACGTTACGGTGCAAAATATTACATATCGAAACCAAATTTTCATAGTTGTACCATTTTCGAAGACGACATGGTCATCATCGAAATGAAACGATTAGACATTAAATTTAATAAACCTATATACGTAAGCTTCACTATACTAGATCTTTCCAAAACGTTTCTGTACGATTTCCATTACAATTACATCAAAACGAAATTTAAGGACAGCGCTAAATTACTCTATACCGACACCGACTCTTTAATTTATCACTTTTTCGTGGACGACATTTATGATCACATTAAGGAAGACATTTCAAAATTCGATACATCTGATTATTCACCAACTAACAGATATCAAATACCTCTCCGGAATAAAAAAGTTTTAGGATTAATGAAAGACGAAAACAACGGGATATTAATGTTGGAATTTATAGGACTCAGATCAAAAATGTACGCAATAAAAATTTCAAATAATAATGTCATTAAAAAAGCAAAAGGTGTGAAAAATTCAGCACTTCGTTCGATTTCGTTCGAAGACTATTATCAAGCTCTGTTCAATAATTCTACTCAGGAGACGACACAATTCCTGATCAGATCACAAAAATATGAGGTTTTTACGATCGAGCAAAGAAAATTAGCCCTAAGCCCATTCGATGACAAAAGAATCATTAATTTCATTTACACTGATACATTTCCCTGGGGTTACAAAAAGATCAAAAAATGAACAATTTTTTTTGTCAGAAAATTAACTTATAAACAGTTTCAATTATTTCACTATTGCAGAAAGATTTTACTCGTAAGTTTTTCATTTATTTTTTTTATTTGTATATTTAATTGTTTTTCCTATTTGTAGTCACAAACCAACTACAGCAATTAAAATTTATTAAAGCTGTCCCACACGCTTTTGCACCTACGAAAGGATCGACAAAAGCAGCTGGCCTACAATTATTTAGTACCTGCGAGAGGAAAGGAAATTATAAACACCGGCATCCAAATTCAACATCCCGAAGCTTGTTACGGTCGCATAGCGCCAAGGTCAGGACTGGCATTGAAACATTCTATAGATGTTGGCGCAGGTGTCATCGACGAAGATTACCGTGGAATAATAAAAGTCGTCCTGTTTAATCATTCAGACGTACCGTACGAGATAGTAAGCGGTGACCGCATCGCTCAATTAATCTGTCAACAAATTTACTATCCGGAATTAGAAGAAGTTACAGAATTGTCATCCACAGTTCGATGTGACAGCGGTTTCGGATCAACTGGTATTTAACATGAGTTCCTACTGCGAGATATGTAAAATGTATTTTTGTTTTTGTAAAAATTCTATTGCAAATCATTCACAAAAAAATCGACTTGCTGCAAGAGGTAAATCAATAAAAAAGAAACAATTTATAAAATTGAAACCGTTAACACACAGCAGCAAGGAAAAGAGCGATTTATATTGTACTGAAACAATATTTTTTAAGTCCTAAATGATTGTCAATTAGAATATTTGTTATTAATTAGTAAATTTTTATCTATAAATAAATGATTTTGAACGAGCGTTTCATCAATCCTCCTGACCTCTTGCTTGACCCTTTCCCTTACGGTGTTTACCGCGGACGCGCGAATCTTACTCCGCATATTTTCTGCTGCCCTGTTACTCTCCGCAATTCTCAATTCACCCGTTTAAACAGATAAGCAATTTTTTTACCTCGGCCAAGGGTAGCCTAGGGGATGCCCGCACACCACTTCACCTGAGAAAAAACTTTCCACCCGTCTTTTGCGCACACTTCTTACAAAATTACACGCCAACGCAAGAATTAGCGTCAGCAAAAAAAATCTCTTACAACCTCCTTTGGTCATTGACGACGGCGCTTCTTCGCGAGAACCAGAAAAAAATTCTTCTGCGACCACCTCTGGCCATCGTCGACGGTCTCTTTCACCTCAGCAAAAAAAAAATACTCAGCAACCTCTTCTGGTAAAATTACGTCATTGTCGACGGTCTCTTTCACCTCACCAAAAAAAATACTCAGCACCCTCTTCTGGTAAAATTACGTCATTGTCGACAAGTCTTCAGCTATAAGAACCAAAGGGGTTACTTCATCTGCACAAAAAAACACCCCTCAATTACTTCTTCAGCACTAAAAACCACCCCTAAACATGGGGATGACCTTCAACGGTGGTCACTGCGGATGGACATGCCATCGAGTTGTCCTAGGATCCCTCTAGTATTACTACTCATCCTGTTTTTGCTGTTTTCTTTTATTTTCTAAATACAAGAACTAAAACGATTTATATACAACCTGCTTATTGAAGACAGAACATCATCGACCGCCTCTTACTAACCTAAGTTAGGTACAAGCAATATTTCTTATACAAAAAAAGTATAAAATTATTAGAAAAATTTTGTGCAAATCGTTTTTGATTGCAGTGAGAACCTCGAGCAGCCTCTGGACAGCTGTTTCAGCCCTGCTTGGGGCTTCTTCAGCAGAAACGTAGCTCGACATTCCCACTGCAGACCAAAAACGACTTGCCCAATTTATTCGCAAATGCATGGCCGCCTTGCATGGGGGACTCATTAGGAGCAAATCCCGCTTCAATTTGTCTATCCTACTGCAATATTAGGTCAAAAAGCGATAGTAAGATGTCGCTATTTTATATGTTTATAAAATTATTATTATAAAATTGCAAGCGAACCGTGTTTTAATTTTTACGTGAAAATTTGTTTCTATTTGGTAAGAATTTAATTAAATAATCGTCTTCAAGCGAATGTGGTAAAAAGTGTTCTAAAAAAAAATGTCCATTCCAACGACGAAATACGTTTGCACTAAATGTAAAGGAGAAACCGATATACCGAGGTAAAAATGTATACTTTGTCCCACATATCAATTGTTAAGAGAAATTCATGGAAAAAACAAGTAATTCAGCTATCAACAGCAAAGAGAAGTATTTTGTTCATTTTTCTTCTGACCTCCTATTTAAGAACTCATTTATTTGTTTTACTAATAATATATGTTTTGTTCATTTGTGTCCTGACCTCTACTTTTGATCCCATATTTAAGAAGTCATTTACTTTTTTTGTTCAAACATGATCAATCCTGTTTTTACAGGTAAATGACCTTTCTTTTTATTCATTCATTCGTTCATAAACCAAAAACGAACATGGAAAAACAAATGCATACAAAGAAGCAACGCATTTTAACAGCGCGAATTGACTTATACATAGTTCAATTTGCTAAAGCGAGAGAAGCAAGAAAAGTGATTGTACATAAGAAGGTGACAAAGATGGAATACAATTTGGATAAATGAAATTTGGAAAGAAATGAACGAATCAACAGAAAAAAAAATAAGAGCAGCTATTCACTGTAACATATACAGAAATGAATTTTTGGTTCTTTTTTACTTTCCGAAATAATTTTTATTAGTTAACAAAAGATGCCGGGTGTTGTCATAACTGTCTGATATAATAGCTTTTAAAAGATATGCAAGAAAGAAAACATTAGTCACTTAGAGAAACCACGGTTCGTTATTGTTGGTTTTCAACTAGTAGAAAAAATGATGCCTTAAAAAATATCAGTCAATTTGATCTATGTAACTTGACAAACATAAAATTATACTTAAATTCAGAAGTCTACCCTTATGACAATCTAAATTTGAATTTCGACAAACATCAATTTGCTATTTTGCATGAAATGTACGGTCAATTTAACATTCCCACTATTATAAATCTGCAAGCGAACCGTGTCTTAGTTTTACAAAATTTAAAGAATTAGCTCCTCTAGTCGTTATCCCGCAAATACGTGCGCTTATTGTTTATTATTGCACGATAGATTAGTTTAGTACAACCCGCTAATGAGTGTGGTAAAAATGTTCTAAAAAATGCCCATTCCAACCAATTACATTTGGCTTAAAGGTAAAGAAGAAACCGATATATCGCGGCAAAAATATATACCTTGTCTCACATATCAATTATTAAAATAAATTTATAAGAACAGTGGAAATTTAGCGTATTTTAAAATACATGACAAGAAACTATTTTCTGTAAGATGTGTAGGATATATAAAAATGTATTTTTAACTTTCATTTAGAAAAATAAATAAATAAAGAAGTAATTTATCTACAGCAAAAAGTCATATCATTTTTCTCCTGCCCTGTCCTATCTCTAGCAATATTGACTGACAGTTACATTTTTTTCTAAAATATAACACTAATAACAAGCAACAGTCCTTATCCAAAAAAGTACCTACAGAATTATTATTTAAAAATTGCAAGCGAACCATGTTTTACTTTTTTCTTTCCAAATTGAAAGATTTATTAGCATCATTTGCTCAGCGAATTTTAAATAATTGATATTTATGTTTTATTCAGTTGTAGAAAAATAAACTAAATTTACTCTAACAACGTTTTGGCTGTTTCATAAAAATAAATGACACATTTCATAGAGCTGCTGCAAAATACACAAGATTTACTAAGTTCTTTGAAGACAATCAACGCTGCAATGGCCTCGTCGGCTATAAGAATTAAAGGGATAACTTTTTCACCCCTTAAACTACTCCCCTAACTTAGAGGATGACCCTCAACGATGGTCACTTCGGATGGACACATGCCATCCGCAATTCTTTTCAAAGTCAATCAAGTTAACGAAAATCGACTATTTTTAGAGAATTTAAATTATAAAGTGTTAGAAAAATTTTGTGCAAATCGTTCTTGATTGCAGTGAGAACCTCGAGCAGCCTCTGGACAGCTGTTTCAGCCCTGCTTGGGGCTTCTTCAGCAGAAACGTAGCTCGACATTCCCACTGCAGACCAAAAACGACTTGCCCAATTTATTCGCAAATGCGATGTAAGAATGATGAACATATAAAATAGTGACATCTTACTATCGCTTTTGACCTAACATTGCAGTAGGATAGACAAATTGAAGCGGGATTTGCTCCTAATGAGTCCCCCATGCAAGGCGGCCATGCTTGCTGTCAAAGCATATTGAAAGATTTTAGAAAAATTTTGTGCAAATCGTTCTTGATTGCAGTGAGAACCTCGAGCAGCCTCTGGACAGCTGTTTCAGCCCTGCTTGGGGCTTCTTCAGCAGAAACGTAGCTCGACATTCCCACTGCAGACCAAAAACGACTTGCCCAATTTATTCGCAAGTATGGCCGCCTTGCATGGGGGACTCATTAGGAGCAAATCCCGCTTCAATTTGTCTATCCTACTGCAATGTTAGGTCAAAAAGCGATAGTAAGATGTCGCTATTTTATATGTTCATCATTCTTACATCGCATTTGCGAATAAATTGGGCAAGTCGTTTTTGGTCTGCAGTGGGAATGTCGAGCTACGTTTCTGCTGAAGAAGCCCCAAGCAGGGCTGAAACAGCTGTCTAGAGGCTGCTCGAGGTTCTCACTGCAATCAAAAACGATTTGCACAAAATGTTTCTAAAATCTTTCATTATGCTTTGACAGCAAGCATGGCCGCCTTGCATGGGGGACTCATTAGGAGCAAATCCCGCTTCAATTTGTCTATCCTACTGCAATGTTAGGTCAAAAAACGATATTAAGATGTCGCTATTTTATATGTTCATCATTCTTACATCGCAATTGCGAATAAATTGGGCAAGTCGTTTTTGGTCTGCAGTGGGAATGTTGAGCTACGTTTCTGCTGAAGAAGCCCCAAGCAGGGCTGAAACAGCTGTCCAGAAGCTGCTCGAGGTTCTCACTGCAATCAAAAACGATTTGCACAAAATTTTTCTAAAATCTTTCATTATGCTTTGACAGCAAGCATGGCCGCCTTGCATGGGGGACTCATTAGGAGCAAATCCCGCTTCAATTTGTCTATCCTACTGCAATGTTAGGTCAAAAAGCGATAGTAAGATGTCGCTATTTTATATGTTCATCATTCTTACATCGCATTTGCGAATAAATTGGGCAAGTCGTTTTTGGTCTGCAGTGGGAATGTCGAGCTACGTTTCTGCTGAAGAAGCCCCAAGCAGGGCTGAAACAGCTGTCCAGAGGCTGCTCGAGGTTCTCACTGCAATCAAGAACGATTTGCACAAAATTTTTCTAAAATCTTTCATTATGCTTTGACAGCAAGCATGGCCGCCTTGCATGGGGGACTCATTAGGAGCAAATCCCGCTTCAATTTGTCTATCCTACTGCAATGTTAGGTCAAAAATCGATAGTAAGATATCGCTATTTTATATGTTCATCATTCTTACATCGGATTTGCGAATAAATTGGGCAAGTCGTTTTTGGTCTGCAGTGGGAATGTCGAGCTACGTTTCTGCTGAAGAAGCCCCAAGCAGAGCTGAAACAGCTGTCCAGAGGCTGCTCGAGGTTCTCACTGCAAACAAGAACGATTTGCACAAAATTTTTCTAAAATCTTTCATTATGCTTTGACAGCAAGCATGGCCGCCTTGCATGGGGGACTCATTAGGAGCAAATCCCGCTTCAAATTTGTCTATCCTACTGCAATGTTAGGTCAAAAAGCGATAGTAAGATGTCGCTATTTTATATGTTTATAAAGTGTTAATATAAAGTAAAAGAAGGAAGAGATTTTTAGAAACTGTACATGGAAAGAGTTGTACCGTAGCATCATACTTTCATACTTACACGTTAGCCAGTCATCATTTATTCAGAACGAAGTGGATATTTTGGGAGTAACCGATAAAATTAAAATTGATACTTCAATTACTGGTTACACTTACCATTCGGGTCAATGTCTTTCGGTAACAACGGCAAAATCAGAATAACAGTACCGGAAATTGATTAATTTCACCTTGCCATGTGAAAGCGATTTGTACATAGAGCTCGCTTAGCGAGCAATAATACCAAAAACAACCCGACAGCACAGTTGATAAACAATCCCACAGCTCACATGTTTAGCGAGATCAGAAACCTTCTGAACGGAGTCCATGTGGATTCAATAAGAAACGTCGACATAACTTCAACACTGAAAGGGTATTTTTCATTCTCCCCAAACGAAACAGTGAAACTGGAAAATACAAGATGCTTTCGGAAAAGAACAAGCAACGTACTCGATAAGGGAAATTTCACGGCAAGCGTTCCTTTAAAGACATTGTTGGGCTTTACCAAAGATTATAAAAAGATCATGATGAACATGAGACAGGAATTAGTATATATCAGAGTGAACGACAACGTGGACGCAATTATCCAAACTCATCCGGCCGAAAAGGTCAAACTATCAATCGATAAAATAGTATGGAGAATGCCTGACGTTTCAGTACGCTTACGGGAACAGTTGGCACTAACGAGGCTAACCGACAGAGATACAAATTCCGTTACGAGATCACTCATGGACGCTTAGAACAGCTCCACAGTTAAAGGCGCCAAGATATACAAGTGATTCACAATAAGTGTCCGATCCGTTAACCACAGATAGTACTCGAGAAAACAAAGCAAATAACTGTAGACAAAGGAGGGTCAAACTTTTGAACTTCTCGAGATAAAATAGATTGGATATTCGCATGTAAACTTGTTGGTGGTCGATGGAATAGCTGAATGCGTCACAACAGCAACGAACTCCCGAGAAAAAAAACACATAACACGATTATTTACCTTGAACTGAAACTGTAAAACGTTTTTGTTTACGATTCTCTAACGAAAGATTGCATAATGGGAACACTGAACTTGAATTTTTTATGATGTAAGTAGGTATACAATAATAACTTTGTCAGTGCATTTCTGTTCGTGTTGGTGTTCGTGTCAATGTGAATTTACAGAAATTTAGTGAAATTCGTGCATTTTAAGATTACGTGCCATGGCGGAATACAACAATGAGTAATTGTTCTTAATGATAACCGGAATCCTTTAGGATTTTCTTAATTGAATGTATGTATTACCACATCGTATTTTACGTATTTGCAATTACTTTATGTGTGAAATAATTAATCGAATTAAAGTAAAGAGAATCTTATGTTTAATCAAACATACAAATGAAAAGCTCGGTTTTTGAACATTTCATTAATACGACTGAGGAACTTTAAATTGGGAATTTTGCTGGGGCAAGAAAAAATTAAACCAAAACAAATCACTGCCCGGTATACGTAATTCATTAGGCCTACATTCACACAAAATTTTCGAACGCTCTTGGCTCGTAATGTACTTAGCACTCAGACTCGCTCGTGCAAAGAAAAATAAAAATCTTGCGCTCCAAGTACACAAGTCAAAACCTACATCCAGGAGTAACTGAAGTTTTAATAAATTAAATAATAAATTAAATTTGGCCGTATAAGCTATTCCTAAGACGCTTTGTATATGTCGGCTTATTCATCAATCATGTAACTAGGCGCAGACGCAGTGACACAGTTTCTGAAACGTAAGCAGTTAGTCAGCCCAATTTAAAAAAATACGTTACGCAACACATTCCAATAGTTATCAGCTCTATTCAAACAGTTTCCATTTGGGACTTAAAAGAGGTTGATTTTCGAAATATCTGATAGATTTGTTTTTTGCAATTTGGTACTTCCTCGATTTTAGTAAATCCGCCCCCAACGGGTCAGACAATTATTACGAATCACGCTCGTCGCTTTCAAATCAAGAGAAATGGCCGCTATGAATATGAGCACGTTCAAGGACATTAAGTTGAATTCCTTGACGGTATTTCTAAACGGTGAGAGGTATCCATACGATAAATTAAACATAGATTTTCAAAATGATAAATACGTCAACGTCTAGGATATGTATTCAATAATTCAAGAACATTATTATCATTAGGGAAGCAACCAAACTTAGTTCACTCCGAAAGAATTGGCCATATGTCCGGTGGTTGGAATTAACTGTCTTTTTCAAAAAGACACTTTATATAAAAGCGCAGTAGAAATAAGAATTAAAAAAAGATGTGACGGCCGGTACTATCGCTTACTGTTTAATTCTGCAGGACAAGGCATTCTCTTATTCATCTCTCTCAAAAATCGCGCGTCAGTTGATATAATTGTTGACGGTTAATATCATCTTTAACAGAGACGGTATAAGATAAAAGTAATTTAATTTCACAAGAAGTAACATCAGTCCAATCGACATCCAAGGTTTTAAAGTGGAAGATAATGTTTATACCAAAAGAGTTGGCTTCATAATGAAGACACACAAAGACATTTTATATTTCAACCATTGCATTAATTGGAATATAGGATTCGTTCCCTTATCAAAATTAGACGCAATCATCACTTTTTTGTGTTGTACAGCTAAAGTAGTTTACGTGAAAGGAATAGAGCACACACGATTTTTAAATGGAATGTATGGAATGTTAACGAGAAATAAGTATGTAATACCCGTAATGGACTTAAAAGAAATTTACGGAAACGTACAAAAACTACAAAAATCGGAACCGAGGTGTCCGTTTCATGTACAAAGAAACTGCATATGTGGCTTAACCAATGTCTACGCTTTATATGGATACGTGGGCTGCTGGAAAAGTTTCTGGAAACGGTATTAAAAAACGCATATGAAATTTGGTAAACGGTATCATTGTTTTTCGAAGTATTCGCCTTTGACGTCAATACAGTTTATATGGACAATGGGTCACTAATTCAACATTTTTGTTGGACAAAACATCAACTGACGGGCTGAATGAGATCTGGCGTTGTCATGATGGAGAATAATTCGTCGATTTCGATTGTTTCTTCTTATTTGATCGCTGACTTCCGGCAAACAAATTGTAGTATACCAATCAGCATTCACGGTTTTTCGATCCTCTAAAGCCATGGTTGCTACATGTCCAGTTAAACCAAATAAACAAGCAATCATTTGCTTCGCAGCACTGCGTGAACAGACAACTTTTGTTGCTTTTGGTTCATTTTGAAATACCCAAACGGTAGATTGTTGTTTACTTTCTGGCTCGTACGAATAGATCCACGTTTCGTCACCAGTAACGATGTTATAAACTAAATTTGAACGACCTCCATTGAATTTCTTGAGCATTTCTCCGCACCATTTGACACGACCCTGCTTTTGCGCTTCTGTTAAATTGTGTGGGATCCAACGACTGCAAAGCTTTCGTACGTTCAAATGATCATGCAAAATCTGGTGTGTTGCTTTCATGTCAATGCGTAAGGATGCTTGAATCTCACGGTATATCACATGTTGATCTCGCTCAAGCATTTCACGCACAACATCTACATTAGTGGCAACAACAGATGTTGATGGACGACCTTCATGAAATTCGTCACTGAGAGAGGTACGTCCACGCTGGAATTCGGCAAGCCAATTATAAACACTGCTCTTTGATGGTGCTTCATCTCATTCAAATGAAGCCGTTCGAGGTATTGTTTCGGCGTTAGACCACATTTGAAATCGTAAAAAATCATGGCACGAAAATTTTCACGCGAGATTTCCATGTTTAAATGCTGTACAAACAAAACTAGGTCACTTGGATAGGAACTGTCAATAGAATTATAGGCGAAAAATGTCAAATTTTTCAAATATGACAGTTGGTAAACGCTAACAATTCTAGACCTACTAGATTCCAGAAAATTTTCCAGCAGCCCACGTATGTTCGAACAAAGTATAAGAACGCATTTTTTATTAAAGGCATTTGCGATATAATATGAGGGAGCTGCGTTTCTGTAATTATTGTAAGTGAAGTTCAACTTTGCGATGGATTTACTGTGTCGCCTCTTTTACAAGTAAATTATAAAGCACACTGCAGATAAAACGAGCGAAGTAATTGATAAATACGAAAGAGATTGTTCGTTTAGCGGTATAGAAGATAAGAACTTGATCCATTTTCCAAAATCATACTTGTCTCAAAGAGTCAGAGTCATCGATTTGGAGTTTGTATGGTCAATACTGCCAGGTAGTTATAAAAAAGACAAATGATGGCGGGAGCCGCCCCGACACTTACAAAAACTAACGTAAATGCGTCTGCTTTAACAATCGCACTACCACCCAAGTTACAGCAAAAGATCGTTTTTGCCTAGGAAAAAGAATTTGAAAAAGGGGTGTCAACAAACAATCGAAAAGAGAGCCAGTCGGCAAACTATTTATTCGTCTATTTATTCACCACAGAATCGAATACTTGTTAACTCAGCAACGATATTTACACTAGACTTCGGACTAAAAATTCAGAAATTATTCCTGAACAGACAATTGCGACTTCTATGCTACAGAGGGAATATTTTTCAAATACCACATTATTAATTATTCTTGATTACTTTCCGTAACGTCATTAATGTTTGCAGTGCAAACAAAACTTCAAGATGTGGTGGTCGTTAGTTTTAGAGTTTCAATTTTTAATTTTTAATTTTTAGTATTTTAGTTTTTAGATTTTAAGCCAAACATACAGGCTCTCCCATGTTAAGTGGCCTTTTAAAAGTTCCCGGGGAAGGAAACATACAAATATTCTGAAAATTAACACACTGCCCTAGAAGGAAATTATCTTTAATAAAAAGCTAATGGCGACTTGCGGCATAACTGGAAGCGATATAAAAGTGAAAATAGTCTGAAAGATCGCTTCCTCCTAGGACAGTGTATTAATTTTCCGAATGTTTGTATGATGGTTTCCCTGAAAACTTTTAATATGTCACTCAACTTGGAATACCCTGAATATTTTTCTACTCAGTAAAATATATATGTCTTCAGTGCATAGTTTTGACGTTGAATTATTTCCACACTTCTTCATTAAATCATACAGTCTGCCTTTTAGTACCCATAATACGTATGACAGGATCAAGAAACGTTTCAAAACATAATCCCGCGCTAACCCATTTCGTGTGACTTTTATTTAAGAAATACACACTTTGAGTTAATAATGATAGCTGCTCGATCTCCACCTTTTCCCTCGCATCGGATATTTCTGCGTTCTCACTTATTGCACGGTGACGAAAATCTTCATGCGTGAAAAAAGGTTGTGAAAATATATCAAATAATTGATTTTGAGTTGAAGTCTCTGCGAATCTTCTTCCTTCTAAATTTTTACATTTTGGGTCTCATCCTGTTTCTTTACTTCTGGAATTTAGAAGTTTCCGGATTTTGTATTGGGTACTGCAACACAATCATCATTTATAGGTCTTCTTCTCTGAGCGAAAAACATTTCTGTTTGTCTAGCGGTCACTATTATATAAATAAAAGAAATTAAAAAAAATATTCACAGTACCAAAATATACTTTTTTTACTCCTACACGACACTAACGAACCATTGCTTTTACAAATATTTCCCTCAACTTAGCACCGAACTGCTTCTTTAGTTGCAAGCTTCACGTTTGTACAACTGAATTTATCCGTAAATCCGGTCTTATATAGCGACAGTTCAATTAAAAATAGTACTAATTTACTTGGACCTCCTCAGACCATTGTAAGACTAAGGTTATGAACAAACCAATTCTAGAACCTCCTCGGACCTTAAAGGAAATAGGTCGATTCTAGAACCTCCTTAATGAGGAGAAACGATTGGAAAAGTTCTAGGTCAAGGTCGAAGGAGGTTCCAAATCAAATTCATCAACCTTGAAAGGGATAAGCAGATTCTGGAACCTCCAAGTTCTACGACAAGGACGAAGGAGGTTCCAAATGAAGTTCATCAACCTTGAAAAGGAACCTCTTCCGACCCAGAATTTTTCCCAGTCGTTTCTCCTCAACAAGGAGATTCCAGAATAAGCATATTCCCTCCACTAACTTTCGGCTAATTTGTGTGTGTAAAAAATATGTTAGACTGGTGTGTATGTTATAAAATAAGTCTTGTAATTGGCGTATGTTGTTTATACACCGTGATTCAGAAATGTCTCCCGATATTTTCACACTCAGAAAACAAAATGCATTGGATCAACAAAACTGTTGCAATTGACTATATTTAATCAAAAATATTTGTTAAATTTGGTTTTCTTGGTTGGCCCAATGCATATTTGTTCTTGGATCAACCACAAAAGCCAAATTAAACAACTATTTTTGATTAAATACATTCAGTAGCAACAGTTTTGTTGATCCAATGTATTTTGTTTTCTGAGTGCAAGGTGAATAGAACATCGAAAAATAAAGTCGCCTTTTTACATATTTTTTTTTTCGAAAAGTGAAAAACAAGAAATTGGTAAATTTTAGGGTATTAACATTACGTATAGGTGCATACGAACTTTCAAACCTCAATTACTCCAAAACGGTTAAGTTTATCGAAATGCAATAAGAGAACCTTTTTGTGCCAAATAATCTAAAGAATATTTCTTTCACAAATTTTTGACAAAATATGTAAAAAATAAAAAGTTAGGGATAAAATACTGAAAGCTGCCCCTACAAAACTACCTTTTAGAAATATGTTGTTAATGTGCAGTTAGGTGCCTTATATCTGTGTTTAAAATATTAGTTTGATAAGTTAGGATCCAAAAGATATTGTAAAAAAACAAAATTTTTCACCCCTCTTTCATAGGTTATAACTCCCATATTTTTCAGTTTTGGAAAAATATGATATGAAAAGGTGACCTTATTTATTGATGCTCTATTCATCCTGAAAATATCGGGAGACATTTCTGAATCACGGTGTATAATTGTTAAAACGTTATAAAGAAAAATAAACTGCTTTCCATCAGGTAATGAGCCCAGCATATAAGAATTCGATCCGTAGAAATTATAAGTAACACTATTCGAAAGTTTAATTTTTTTGAGATTCGGTGACGGACGAGAAGTATGACGCAGGAAAATGTCAAAATGAACATCCCCCTTCTAAACGGCGGAAATTATGTTTTCTGGAAAACGAAATTGCGAGCAGTGTTGATTCGTGATGATTTGTGAAACGTCGTAAGTAAGCCAAAGCCGAAAATGGTAAATAGGCAAAAACGAAGCAATAAAGCTTTGACGTACATCACGCTGAGCATTGAAGAAAATAAACTAATTAAGTTTTGTACATCTCGACGATGCAGGTGAAATATAGGAAGCACTGATAAAGAAATATGAACGTTCTACATTTGGTAGTCGTTTGTATTTGTGCGGGAATCTGTACGGCATTCATTATCACAGTGGGTCAATGAGTGATCACATTGATGCGATCAAGGAAGTAATCAGTTTACTTCGTGGGTCAGCAAAGTCACTTGAAGATGAGGAGGTTGTTGCGGTAATACCTACTCGTAAGCATAGGCGCCGCTTCGTCGGGTGCAGGGGCCTTGTGCACCCGACAAATGATTTTGTTGGTAGTGTCTTTTTATTTAATGAATTCAAAGGGGTCACGCAGTTCTTTAAAGAAAATTCATAATTAACAGGATTACCAGAAATTTACAAATTGTTTAAAATATTGCTAGTTTTTCCTGGTTCGTCGTCCAAAGCAGGAATACAGCATACTTGCGTTTTCTACTGACGTGCACTACGTGCGTGCGTACTCACTGTATCTCCATCTTCTAACCTCATGTAATAAAATGAGTTAGAGATATTCTTAGTGCACACTCAGTGCATATAGTGTACGTCAGTAGAAAACGCCATTAGTGTATTATTTGTTTACAAATCAAAAACCCACCACCTGTTGCATTATGTTGGTATAAAACACAGTCACCTGTAAAATTTTTTCAAAATACTAAGCAGGGATGAGGAAAAACTTTTCTTTCCTCCTCCCTGACACTAAGTTGGTAAGACAATTTTAATACTTATCTTATTATCTTATTCACATTTATGTGCGTCTTAAGAATCCTTTTCAATGACACGCAAATGGAAAAAACCTGTTCACTGTTAAAATGAAAGATGCCCTTAATTAAATTATCGTAATTATTAAAAATTCAGAACTCATAACCTTGTCATTTATTTCATATACTTGTCACTTTATTATCAATTTCTTAACTATTGTTATAGTTGTATTTTTCATAAGGCAGTGGTCTTTTAATTTATGAATAAGTTATATTATACACATTATAAACTGAACTAAATACCGACAAAAATTGCACCCGACAATATTTGCAAAATCCGGCGCCTATGCCCGTAAGTTTGCCGGAATCTTATGCTAGACTAGTGACAGCGTTTGAAAGTCGAGATGAAGCTGATTTAACAGTAGAATATGTAATAGGGAAAATGATGGATGAATATCAAAGAAGAACAGCAAGGTCATTTAAAGGCAAATTGTTTCTCATTTAAAAGACCGCTTCAAAAAGCGTGGGGTACAGAACTAGTTAAATCCTCTGTGACAGTAAAAGACAATACTGCTAGTGATCAAGTGGCATTTAAAGTGTGTAGCGAAGCACACAATACAAATATTGGAGGATGGTGTACAGACTTTGGCGCGTCAAACCATATTACAAATTCCAGATCATTTTTCTCAGTATTGCACAATACGGATACTTCAGTGTTTCTTGTGGATACTTTGTCTTCCGTATTGAATCTTCAGTATTGAATATACTATATCGAATGACAAATTACTATTTAAATAAGCGAAAATTTGTAATTAAATTGACAAGCTATGATTTCAATGTTTTTTTTTTTTTTTCTAAAAGTTTGTAGCACTAACAGCTGTTCAATTATTTCATTAGATAAATATGAAATTGTGACTCTTTGTATTTTCAATTTTTTAAAATGTTGAAACTACAACACAAAATTTTTATTATTAAAAGCTATTTAGAAAAATTGCCAACTTCAATCTAAAAAATAACGCTTAAATGAGCCAAACTCACCAAATCCCCCTAAATATGTGTTCTTTCCATATTACCTATTTTTTTCGGAATGAAGCCATTCAGAAATATTGACTCTAGCATTGTTTAACTCTGAATTAATAAAAAAAATTATATGCTTGTCAAATGTACCTATGTTAAAAACGCAATTTTTTAGATAGTGATTCCGTTTGTATTTTTTGAGGTAACACTTAATGCTCACCCGCACAGGACTGAAATTTTCTGAATCAAGTCGATGACATTGAGTTTCGTGAAGGATTTTTCCAAGAAGGGTCCACAAATCACATCAATGCTGAAACACTGAATACGTTACGTGAATATTATATACCATCGAATTGTCAGTCGAAACACGAACAATAACTAACCCCCACAAATCTGTGACCTGACTCCATTAGATTTATTTCTGAGGCCTCATCTAGAAAATAAGATATCTAGAAATTCTGTACCGAATCTTGAAAATTTACGTGATAGAATCATCACAAAATTCGAAGTTTGAATAGAAACGTCAAAAATGACTGGCTGAACTAAATGCGAACATGCGTGTTCGGTTGCATCACCAACTCTAATTCGTTTTTCAATTGATCGCTTATTATTAAGGATAAGATTGGAATAAGTACACGCCATCGTTTCAGTAGCGCCGTAAAAATGCATCGAACCGGCATATTGTGTAAATGGGACGGTGAAAATAATTTACGGCGTTCGTACTTCATGATGCAATGTGGCGGTATATTCCGGAGGTCGAGGTACAACTGGTGAACTAATTACTGTAATTTTTATAACGGCAATATTGCTCTGTTTTTTATTATACTGAGTAACACCATTGCTGTAGCGGCGTTAATTTTCCCCGCAGCCCTCGCGTTTGTTTACACGCTACGATCTAATATCTTATATTGTCCACTTCATTGGAATTTGAACCACCCAAAATATATTTCCCTAACCTATACTTATTATATAGTATAAACAAGTTATCTGTCCGCTTACAAAACATATCGAAGAAACTTCTTACATTTAGTTTAGTTTCACATTCCTACTCTGTTAAACTTGTATTTTCATAAAGTTCTTGCTCCTGAGAATTGCAAAAAGGATATGAAACAAATAAGACACTTTAGAAACGAGCTAAAATTAATTTTTATTACTTACTTGACGTTTCGCAAACAGGTTTGCTTGCTTTATACAAAAGTGAACGCAAAACGAAAATGTAAAATAAGTAGGCTAAATTGTTTACATTTTCGTTTTTCATTCACTTTTGACAAAGCAAACAATCCTGTTTGCGAAACGTCAAGTAAGTAATAAAAATTAATTTTAGCTCCTATACAGTGATCGCCAAAAAGTCGGCCTATTTAGCCCCTATCAGATATATCCCAAGAAATTGAATTTTTCAATTTTTAGAATATTCTCAAAATTTCACGTACTTAAACTTAATTTCAAGTTCAAGCTTTTTGGGGTGAAAACTTCAAATATTTATTGGAAAAAATAGTAAAGAAGATTAATTACTGCTTCGATTATTGAATTGTTTAGCGAAAAGTAATATTTTTACCTAATTCTTACGTTTTTGATGCAAGGTCTTTTCTAAGAGAAATATTGTTCATTGATACCTAACATGCATTTAAATGACTTCCAAAAACTCTAATCTATCCCTGTGAATGACTTATTTTCACAAAAACCCTATAAATACTACTTTACAGCTGCCTAAGTGAGGAGATGTTTTCTTATTTACTTTACTTGTTTAGTCGATTAAGTAGACAGAATATGAGATGACCATGAATTAACAACTGAAATTACTAAAGACCTCTTTCATAAAACGACTAAAGAACACTTCAAATCACAATGCAATACAAAAACATAGGTAGTTTTACATTTTAAAGTAATTTAAAGTAAAGTCCTATTATTAAAATAGCCCTTTAGTAATTTGATTTGGCAGTAAGAAAATCCATAGCCATCTCATATTCATCTTAAACTTGTAAGCTACATAAATAAAAACTCCTCCTTTAAGCCACTGTAAACAAATATTTACAGGCTTTTTGTGAAAATAATTCATTAACAGGAATAGATTAGAGTTTTTAATTAATTAATTGTTTAAATACGTTTTAATTATCTTTGAAAAATATTTCTCCTGAAAGGCATCTTGCATCAAAAACGTAAAAAATATGCAAAAATATTACTTTTGGGTAAATAATAAAATGTCTGAAGCAATAATTAATCTTTCTTATTACTTTTTCCAATTATAAATCTTTGAAATTTTCACCTAAAAATAATATGTTTTGAAGTTAAATTTTAATATGTGAAATTATGAGAATATTCTAAAAATTGAAAAATTCAATTTTAACGGGATTTATAGCAAACCAAGTTATCTTCTGGACTTAATATTTTTCAATAAGATGAAACTAACCAAAAGAAATCTAATTGAAATGTTGACTAGTTTCCGAGGAATAACAATTTTACGATTTCGACCACTTCCAAAAACTCTTTTTTCTAGCTAAGTAAAAATCACTCGGTATATCTGATAGGGGCTAAGTAGGCTTTCAGATAAGCAGAAATTATTGTCGTAAAAAGTTTTTTCGAAAAATCAAAAATAAAGTTTTTTCCCATTTGATGTCAAATTTTCGGCACTGTATAAAATGTCTTGTTTGTTTCATATCCTTTCTATAAAAAATAATAATCTTATGCTATATGTTAGATGATACTTTGTGGGACTTTCAAAATTGAATGTATTCTAGAGGGAAATTTTACAAGTAATCTTATTGAAGCTGAAATATGTAAACATTTCCGAACGGAAGAATGTGTTGTCTGCAAAAAAAAATGTCAATAGTCCTTTTGTTATAATTATTAATATTAGTTTAGAACATGACTATCTTTTACACATTAGCAATTTTGTAATATACTTTTCGGGTATTTTTAAATCGTCTTTTCAAAGACTGTGACTGAAAGCTGTCCATCCAGATAGTGAAATCTGGTCTAGTGAGCGATCAAAAACATATCTACAAATGATATGAAAATGGCATTTGAAGTGCCAAATTTAGCAAAATTTTGACATTTAAATTAAAAAAAAAGTTATGAGGTAAAACAAGTATTAAATTGATACTTCGTGTAATGATTTAACTTATAAAAAGTGTCAACTGAAATGCTGTATCTTCATCGACGTTCTCAGATTTTCCTTTATATTTTCTATTTTCTCTACAAGGAAGTTGTTACTACTAAAACATATACTTAATTATCTAAGAGTGCTCTTCACTGTCTAATTTTTCGTTTTGTATAATATTTAAATAATAACTGTGTCATCTGATCTGTAATGGCTACTCTTGTTATACAGATTTCACTTGTAGTAGTGCGACTGCCTCTGACAAATTAACCATATAATACCTCTGTCTTCAATCAGCCTGGACCTACTGAGCCTAATGACGTAAGGGATCTTCGAGTTTTTAATGGTCAACAGTGATTTCACCTCTTTAGATGGTTTCACAAATTTGTCTCCTAAAACTAAAAATTAACTACTGGAATAACCCACTGTTTTCTCTAGAAAATCTAGATCTTGTTTCTTTAGTATAAATTAAACTGTGAAAATGATGACGAGCAAATAATTTAATGTAATTGTATTTTTCTATAGAAAAACAACAAATTTCGCGAACTGCCAGCATAAAATATATAGTTCGCGAGTTGCTTCACACAGATTTTCACATAAAAAAATTGTTGCAAATATGAGTCTGAATTATGTTTGTCGGAAATAAAATGGAACGAATTAATTAAATTAAAAATTTTCAACTAATATTTGGTATAATAATATTTATATATTTGTTAATATTTGTAGGAGTATCTAACATTTTCGCTCAATTTTGTTTGCGACTAAATTTAGGGAGTCAATAAAAATCTATGAATTCAGTGAATTCAAAGAAAACGTTTAAGTTGTTTAGAACTGCACAAACTTTTCCTAAAATTTATATAACTGAATGTATAATCCTGCTTACTTTTGTCTTTGCTCATCAAAAATATAATTTTTAAACTTGAATAATAATATGCTTCAAAAATTCCGGTTAACAAATCTAAGATATCATGTGTATAAGTGTTTGACAATAAAAAAAAAACTTGAAATTCTAAAATATTCATTCTATTTCATGTCAAAAAAATTCCACGAGCCATTAAATTAATTTGAAAAGTAAAATTCACATTTCCAGTAAATTTCAGTTTACTACTTATTATTTCCGTTAGTTCATATTTAAGGTTAAAACAAAGAATTTTTATTTTTGTATGATTTGATTTTTTTAATTTACATTTTCAAAATAAAAATATTTAAATAAATCAAACTTCATACTTGGCTTTAATAAAAGTTAATGTAAATCTTGAAGTCTTTTAGGTTTCAGATTTTTTTTCGTAGAATTTGAATAAAACTAATTTATGATCACTGAAAGATCATACTAATTACGCCGAAAACGAAACGAATATAAAAATTTTTGCGCTTTATTTTTTTTACTGAATAAAAAAAAATTAAATAAATTAGATTCGAAACATCATTTCTACAATTTGTTACACGTTTTTAACAAAGTCCTCTTTGTAAAAATCGAATTCAAACAGATATTTTTAATCGAATGAAAATGGATTATTTAAATTTATTAATTAAATTGATTATTATTTAAGAATAGAAATAATAAGAATTTGAGTATAAACTTTTGATTCAAGTTTGACAAAAGTCTAATATTTTAATAGGAATTGTTTAAACACAATAAAAATTTCCATTAATATGACTTTTTTATATAAAATGCGCAATACTTTTGTATAATTAAAATTATTTGAAACAAAAAACATCCTTAAAGTCATGCAACATTGTAGCTTACCAAGAGCAACTGCAGCAGCAACACCAACATAAGCAACACGGTTTTGGGCGAAGCGGTCCTGCCGCTGCAGCCCCCGAGTTCTGGGCCCCTTTGGAGTTAGGCGGCGTAGCGAGGCTTGTACTGCTTGAGCCCCGTAACCGGCACCCGCCGGCCCCGGTTCTATTATCCGGCACTCGCTCAGTCACACTGCAGGACATCTGCAAAGAAATCATATTTATTATAAAAATAAAATAATTCTCAAAATTTAAAAAGAAACACCTCAAAAGTTTCAATCGGTTGAATATTTTCGATGGCGGTGCCGCTGGATGTTTCTTGTTGCAACTCCATCTTACAAATTCCGAATCAAGTTTAAAGCGAGCTGGTATGAGATAGGCCAACCAATCACGAAGGTCTGCGAGCGGTTGATATGGTTACGGCTTTATACATGTATTTCATAGCCAAAATATTCATATTGCACATACGCCTGCACAAAGATCGTTACGTTGTTGAAATACACATTCTATAATGTACGTTTGAAATCATTCTTCAGAGAACCTAAATGCAACAGGAGAGAAAATATTTAGTTTTATTATCTGCCTGAGATTAACAACAAAATGTCTATAACAAATCAAAAGGTGTTTTTTAAAGGTTTCTAAAGAAAATTAAATCATCTTCTCAGTAAACTCTTCTGCTACACAGAAACTGTACAATGACAGGGAACTGAATTGTTATCAAAGACGTAGACAATTTAAACGTAAACAGTGTTATAATTTTAATACTTCACAACGGTATACTTGGATTCTAATTTTAACCGAGAGACCTCACAAAGTCCCGAACGAGCAAAGCATAGATGTCTCGTAAACAATATTTTTTCTAAAGGGAATCCTTCTGGGAAAATATGAGCTGATCGAAGGACGCAGCTTGAATCCAAGCGAGTCATTCAATGTTTCATTTTTATCGATTCTGCTCACCGAAATAAACAGCAGAAAGCGCATCCATTCAACCAATAAAAATACACGTCTTGTCTTTTAGTTCGTTTTGCGTGGCGCTGTGTGAAACTTTCAGACTGAAACACTCTCCCGGTAAATCGTTGGTAAATTATTTACTTCCAATCAATGAAGCGTGAGCTCGGGTCACCAAGGAAATTCTACGACCATTGATTTATTTTAGTAAATACTGGCAGAAACTGAATCGAAACTTAATAAAGTTATTTCTTAGCTGGGCGATTACGAAGATTTTAAATGAATTAAAATATCAGAAAATTTATAGGAGGTTACTAACATCTTTTAATTTTATTACTTTTTCTGAATTAAACAAATCAATACATAACGAATGTATGATGACGTAACCAAAATTGATTGTTTGATAATTGTATCATTTAGGTCACTTTGCTTCCAGATGTACTGATATTTTAATTTTTAACGAAATTTCATGGCAATTTTGTTTTTCAAATTATATAACTGAATATTTTGTAATAAGAAATAGAATGAAGCATTGAGTACTGATACAAAACAGACTTGACAGTTCAGATGCCTCAAAAGTAATATGTAGATAAGGGGTGTATTCACATATCCCTTTCTGATCCTATTCTTTCTGAATAATTAGCTTAATACTGTGTAAATTCTGATACTTGTTGCATTTAAAATATTTATAGTCTATGACTATGGTTAGTATGGATAGTATGGTTAGTACTGAAAAAAATGAAGAATGTAATGTTTTATTCAGTTTTAAGTTCACGGGATATATACAGTGACCGGCAGAAAGTCGGACACATGGACAATTTTTTTTATTATTTATTTCTCGGAAACATTTATTCTTTCTGAAAGCTCCTGCATCTTCCCAAACTGAAGATGTACCTACGTATCTAAGTTTGTCATACGTCGAGGAAATCAAAATATTTTAAAGCGACATAAGATTAAAGTATCTTTATTTTTTAAGATACGGGGAATTATTATTTGCAAAAGTTATTCAGCATTCACAAATATGAGATCAAGGTACCTACGATGAAAATACAAATTTCACGTACTATGTCCATAGTAGAACTTGTAGAGTGGGACATTTCTGACACTTCTCTTTTGTCAAAAAGTTGTTTTTTTTTCATCGTAAGCGGTTATAAATTCATATTTGAGATCTCATAATAATTCTGAAAGCTTTTCTCAAATAATATTATTGCGTATACTGGTACTTTATTCATAAGCCTTTAAAATATTTTAGTTTCCTAGGTATATAACATACACTTTGAAGAATTCTTTATGAAAGCTGCTTTCATAAAGAATTTTTTTTTTCTAAGAAATCACTAATAAAAAAAATCCCATGTGTCCAACTTTCTGCGATCACTGTGTATGTGGAAAGATTTTGCGTAGCAGAGTCTCTTGTCCCAGATCGGAGAGTTGAACGCGTGGTATTGATCTGAAAGATAGTGAGTGCGGGGTTGACGTCAGAGCGTACCTTTATCAATGGCCATGAAGATAGCGGCTGGCACATGTGCCTTGTGCACCCGAGGGGGAGCCCATACCTCGGTAGCACTAATTTTCTTTTATTGATTGCGTACCATGACGGCGGTCAGCGACGGGCCACGGCCTTTTGGTTCACTTTGGCCGCTCCCGGGCAGACTGTCTTCACAGGTACACTATACACTGCACAACACCTGCATCGTACCTTCGTACGATCATAACACACCCTACCGTACCAGTTCTCTGTGCGTTACACCCATTTTGATAAATAAGTGATCGCGATGTTCAGACGCGTTGGGCGCGGGTTTTGAGCGATCGTCGACTGCGAGGCGTTATGCGTCCTGAGATGACTGCGCGCGCCTTCTTAACATGGCGTCGACGCCCAGCGTCCCTGCGCCGCGCGTCGCTGCGTCTCCCGCTCGTTTACCTGGTGCAGCAGCCGTCATATTGTTGCGCGTCCGGTCTCCGTGAATAGCAGTAGCATTGGCACAGTCATTTAAACTATTTAACCCGCATATGATGTGGGCGATCGATCGCTGAATATCTGCACCTGCGCCGTCCACCACCACCTTTACCGCTGCAAACACCGCCGTTCCATGGCACTTACAGACTCACCGCCAGCGCGATAGCCTGCACAAATTAATTCCTGATCGAAATGCCTTAGCTTGTTAACATCAATAACTACGCTCCATCACAGAATTATAACAGAATTTCCATCCCCATAGCAGTCATGCTGCTAAGACTATTAAATTTAATAGTTTTCATTAATCTACATAAAAGATGTTGCATCCAAGTGTAATTACTATAGTTTGTTCGACCAAATTAATCCTCTCACAAACCCATCCTGATTATCTATCTTATCTACTTGTAAATGACATCTAAAAAATAAATTATGGACATAATTCTTTAATTGGGATGACGCAAGTCTAAGATTGGGTTCGGTTTATTTTTATTTATATTTTACCACGTGTGCACCTATTAGAAAACATATTCAGAACGAGCGATTTATACACCCTGTTTCAAAGTAAGTCGGCACCATTGCTAACTTTCTTATTTTTAGAGCTACAGAGTCATTCAAATTAGCAAATTTGTTTCACCTGTTCCGCTCATTAGAAATATGAAAACAAAAAAACAATTTAATGTGAAGTTCTCGAGATATCTTTTGTTCCACGTTTTCTTTTAATGGAACACCCTGTATATTATCATCTTTAACGAAAAAAAAAATGAACTCTAGTAATAGTCTAGTCTTTATGTGCGCCATATTTGAAAAATGTCATATAACTGAGATATGTCAACTTAAAATTAACAAAGCGCGTCTCCTCTTTTATTTTAATAATAATGATTTCATTCATTAACCACCTCTAATTATTTAAAAGTACAACGTAATAAATTATTTTGTCGCCCTCACGTCTATTAACTTTATTAGACAAAGGTAGTAACAATGTAGTAGATAATGTAGTACAGCTAACATTGTATAATTTATCATATAGATTCCAAATTTGTTAAAATAACATAAAGTTGTCTTATACGCATTTTAAAACGATACAACACAACTTTACATTATTTTTACCATTACAGACCGAGTATAATACAATGCTACACAAGCTACACTGTTGTTTACGACTACTGACTAAGGGGGTCATTCACGAAACACGATAAGCGTCTGCAACCGTTTACTATAACAAACAAAGCTAACTTAATTCATTAAACTTTCAGCCAAACGAGAGCGTTATTAGTATAACCATAGGAACAAGTAAAAACCGAAAAGGTAATTCTTTAAAAAAGAGTTTGCAAAGTGTCGTTATCGGTTTGTAAATTGCACCTGATCTTTAGGTCCTGCAACGCATTTGTATGATTTAGAAATAGGCCATATTCTATTTAATTTTATTTAAAAAATATTTTTATATAAGATTTACTAGTGTTAATTTGCGTGAAAATTAAACAAAGTTTGGCACGACTTACGGTTTTATAGTAAAAGGTTTAATTGAAAACGATGTGACCAGAAGAACAAGACTTTCGAATCCTATTAACGTCGTTCTCTTCAGTTTGATTTGCAAAAACCGCGCAAAAACTGCATTGCAAAGGATTTGCAATTTGCACCGTCGGTAACGACTTGGAAGTCCTTTTTCGTAAATGACCCCCTAATAAAATTGGGTTAGGATAAATGCGATGCAATACACACAAAATTGCACAAAATCATTCGAAATACCGTATTTCATAAAACCGATGCATTTTATAGGCATATTAAAGTGCCTATAATACCACCACGTGACTAGATGCATTAGGTTATTCTGTACCATAGGTTAATAAAGTTAGGTTATGATAAACTACGATACAATACACGTAGAGATGTACAAAATAATCGAAAATACCATATTTTTACATCACTAAAGTTGGCCAATGAATTAAATCATTATTATTAAAGTAAATAGGAAAGGCAACTATAAGTTGATATATCTCACTGGTATGACATTTTTCAAATATGGCGTACATAAGAACTGATTACTAGAATTCAATTTCATTAAAAGAAAACATGTAACAAAAGATATCTCGAAAACTTTACATTCAATTGTTTTTTCTGTTTTCATATTTGTAATGAGCGGAGCAGGTCAAACAAATTTGCTAATTCGAACGACTTTGTAGTTCTAAAAATAAGAAAGTTAGCAACGGTGCCGACTTACTTTGAAACATGGTGTATTCATAGATGCTACATTTTATTTACAACTTTAATTACTCACCTTCATCATCCTAAAAGCAGTTTCTTTCAACAATGGCATAGACTTATCCGTTATATTTGATTAAATCACTGGAAACCCAAATGACATATCCTTTTCCTTTTACGCGTGTGTTAAATTTTCAGTTGACTTAAACGTCGCAATTCTAATTTGGGGAAAATTCAGCATGTAGGTTTCGTAAATAGTCCACCATCAACCATCAATCATAAATTTTACCGACAGCAGTGGCGGCTCGTGGAAGAATATAGAATGTGTTCTGCAATATACAGGCTGTCCCAAGCCTCTGATAAGATCAAAGTTCTTATTTGTTAGATAGAACACTTTATATTTTACTGCAAATTCGGTTAGCCCTTGAAGAGACGATATAAATGATAGCACATTATACTTACTTATTTCTCGTATTTACCAAGTTATTTTTAATTTTATGCAAAAAAATGGGTCATGTTTGATCATCTGCCAAGTTTTCAATTTTAATGATACGACAATCAATCTTAGATCAAAATATTTCTAAGTCTCTCTCAACTTCAGCAGCGTGCTGTAAAATATTTTTATTCGTCTCAGAAATATTTTATCTGCTGTATCCTTCAAGACATTTATCCAAATTTTATTTTTGTTCAAATTAACAATTTTTTTATAATTGTTTTAGCGGTTGCAATAAAAATATAAAATAAATACAGGAACCGAGCGATTTTCACTAAATAATTCCAATTACATTATGAAAACGAATGGAAAGGATGTATTTACACTGAAAAACAAATGGAATGTTAACATTTTTTTACATATTAACTAAGAAAAAGTAAAATGTCTCAAGTCACAAGTAGGTCTTAAAAATGATAAAAATCTAAACTATTAAAAAAATTTAAATAAACTGCCATTTTGCTAGACACGCAGTTTCTTCTCTTTGCATGTGGCGGTTAGATCTTTATGCCCTTATTTCTTTACATATCCTCATGAACTAAGAATAGTAAAGGTGAAAGCTGTTTAGTAATATTTTCTTCAAATGTATTTCATACTAACATATTAGATTATATATCTTTTTAAGCGTATTTCAACAGGTACGCTGCCATTTTCAATCATTCACACACGTACATTCTTTGGTTGATATGAGCAAAGAGGATATTCTCATTGAACGTCCAATAGAAATGAAGATAGTAGCGCGGCTGTGAAAATACGTATCTACGATTATAAGCAAATTATGATTAGAGAACATTTTTTTCTTTTGTTTACTCATATGCCATAAACGAAGCCGAGAGACAAATCTGGTAACCATGGAGACCACGACAAAGCATTACCACGTTATATCCAGCGATTATCCAACCGATTCGTAATATGTTCCTACATGACAGGACCTGAAAAAAAGTTCAGTTCCTGAATTTATTTTGTATTTTTATTTAAATCACTAAAACTACAATAAATTGTACGCATAAATATCTTAAATGATTCTGAGACGAATAAAAATATTTTACAGCACGTTTCTTAAGTTGATTATAGATAAAGTGTTAATAAATCACAAGTTATCAATCTTAAGACTATAAAATACGGTATGTTGCTGATAGTCGTTAGATTTTTTTAAATGTTGAATATTTTAAAAGTAGAAAGATTTAGAAATATTTTGATCTAAGGTTGATTGCCGTATCATTAAATTGACAATTTGGCAGACATGACCCATTCCTTGCATAAAATTATAAATAACTAATACTAGAAATATGTTAGTACACTGTTATATCACCTTTATCGTCTCTTTAAGGGCTAACCGAAACTGCAATAAAATATATAGTGTTCCATTTAAAAAATAGTAAGTTAGGTTTGTAACTCATTAAATGAACAACCCCTATATTTGAAAATAATTTTAAATTATGGGCAATGAAAACCTACACAACTTTTATTAACACATTTTCTTGATAAAATAAATTTAACGGGATTTTTTGGACTTTTCCAGTGGTTTGGTTTAAAAAATCTTGACTTGTACGGCATGTCCCAGCCGTACAAGTCAAGATTTTTTGTATACAGTATCAGTAAAGTACACGTTTACGTTATTTTTATATATTAATTCTATTCTTCGATCTTTCCTGGTTGCAAATTTGTCGATGACCCTCTCATTAAAATTCTTGATTTCAGAAATATTTTTTTTCAATAAAAATCATTGATAAAGCTGTCAAGCGATCTTCTAACGTTGTATTGCGGAGAAATGACTTATTTCGTTTTAATGTCCAGAAACAACGCACTGCTTCGGCTGTCCTCATTGGAGTTGTTACAACAATTTGTAGTATTTTTTTTTTGTTTCTCTCATTGCTTCATCTAAATTATTTTTTATCAAAAATTTCAGAAGAGGTAACACACCCTTTATTTCTCTGGAGTCGTTTCTTGAAAAAATAACGGACAGCTCTGTGCAAAGTGGTTCTTTTTCAAACGTGGGATATACTGAACAAATTTGTTTTTAGGAAACTTGCCACAATACTCTCCAAATTGTTCTGGGAAAAAGAGAGACGCAGCTACTAAATGATCCCTGAAAATGAATCTATCTGTGACAGAATTCGTGATAATATCCCACACTTCCAATTAGGCAAGCACGGTTATCAAATTTACTATTACCGGGTCATTTTCGTTTATTTAGCGGTACTTCGGTACAAATATTTGAAACCTCCTTAGTAATGTCATCACTTGTATTCCGAATGTAGACAATACTCTGTTCGAAATCATCAATGGTATGTTTCACCTGTGTCGGATCGGTATTCCTTCTTTGTAATTGATTAAATAAAATATCAACATGTGGCATTACGTAGTGGAAGAAACTAAGCCAAAAATAGAACACTGACGGTGAGTTTCACAAAGAAATCGTTAATCAGCGATTAATTTAATTCTCTGATTAAGGAACGTCATTGGATGAAGTTGAACCAATCACAGGCTCTAATCACGCTGTTAAATTAATCAATGATTAAATAGTGTGTGTGAAACTGGGAGTTAATCTTGTAAAGTACGTCGTATAGAATTAGACAGTTGCTTGAGTGAAATTTTCGACTATTTCATCCATACACTTAATAAGAGATTTTCTGTTTTCAAATACGTTAATTGTTGTATGTAAGTCCAACCAATTAAACTAATTTTAAGTACAGTTAGTAAAATATAGTGCTGTTGCAAACCCTATGTATTCGAGTAACGGATATATCATTAGACTCGAAGTACCGATTCGTTACTTGTTAAAACATTTCGTTACTCGTATGACCATAGCGCACAAACGAAAGTAACGAATAACGAATACTTTGTATCTGGTACCGAAAAGTAAAGGAACGAATACATGCGAGTACAAACTTTTTCGTTACTTTTACAGCACTAGTAAAATAGATGTTTTAATCATTAGATTAAAACAATTGTTAATACCAACTTCAAATTTAATTTATAGTGAAACGTTGACTCTTCTCTTTGAATTTAACAGTGCCTGTTCAAAGTTTGAAGACTATATTCTTTAATTTTATTAACTCTAGCTTCCTTTAAAATTTAATACCAACACTGGCCGCAGATCCTTAAAAAATTCGCAATTACGGCGTCGATCTGTTACAACCCCACCATTGTGCATGAACTGCAGCAATTGCAGCTCCAAGTCTGCCTTAAATTTGTGACGTTAATCTATCGAGGAGGTCGAGAGAAACAGGGGGGTGTGTGCGAAACAGTGCACAGATCTACTTCAAGTAGCCCAGATAAATCCTGTATCTGTGCTTAGAAGCTAGCTAATGGTGAACTTCATTGGTATGCTATGAAGTCAGTGTGCTAAAAGTAATAAGTAAATAATAATTTTTCGAATTTTTATAATATCATTTTGGTAGTTCTGCAACACTGCAGCTTTTATGCACTAGCCGCCCCTGACCGAGAGTTATATTTAACTTAGGTACCCTCATTACATAATGATATACTATCTTCAATCAAATCTGTCAGCTAAATAGCATAACCATTACATACCTTCTAAATAATTCTTAGTGTCTGATTAAATCTATGAAGTGTTAATTTCTTTTTACGGTAGTATTGGCTGTGGAAACAAAATATTTTTCTAAAGCCGCAGCTCAACTTTACCGCAAACAGAACAGACACACAGAACAGTCATTAATGTCATTTCTTCTGTCAACTGTCGAGTCAATTGTTTTCGTATCATTTATTATTTATTATTTATTGATTTCATTGAAAAATAAGTTCTTTTCACGACTGTTTACGTTCTTATTGACTTTATGTTGCATTACAAAATGGTATTTTGTGTTTACGTTGGATCAGAAAACATTTAGAGTTTAATTTGTCGCTGTATTTTTCACTATAAAATATTTGAAGATAACCTGCATTGGTAGATGTTTCGAGAAACCGGAGGACTCTTTCGAAGAAAAACAGTCAACTATGAAAACACACTGCTAAAGTTATGGAAAGTGCAATATATACAGGGTGTTCTTTTACTTGTGCAAATAAAAAAACCTCAGCATAAGTACACGAAATGCTACCTTCTGCGGGTATTTTTTATGGCTACCGTATCATAGCCAAAAAATTTCGGATGGACCACTTGTTTGGAACTGCTGAAATGTGCGAGAAAAAATATTTAGGTCAACGATGCCTTCTTCTCGGTATAAACACGCCCACCGATACCGCACTCGATATTTAACGCAGCGTTTCGTAATAATCAAGGAAAAGGAATCGGGCCACTTGTTCCGCGATCAATACGAAAATTTAATACTCGGACTGCCTATTAAATATAAAATGGAATGAGAAATTACAATTTGTTTGTACCTCGCTTTTAATTTGTTTGGCAATTACGAACCGCAGCTTTTTGAATTGCACTAGATTTTAATTAAAAAATATTTAAACTTGTAATTATTGCAGTGAAGTTAATTTAAATTGTAAACGTTTTCACTGACTAGCTGATCGGAGCGGCTGATTTACGTCGTTCGTGCTCAAGATCAAGTAACATACTGACCCTGGCCCACTTCGGCTTCGAGTCATAATTGAAGAGGCGGCTGCGTTCCACTTTTAGGTATGCCAGCAGTTCTCAAACGGTTTAGTCATAATCTGCCACTGCATTTTTCTCTAAAACTGTTACATTTTTGTTAGAAACATATGAGTTCAATCGTTGCCATTTATGATGATATATTACAGGTTTAAATATTTGCACACAGTAAAAGAACAGCCTGTATAATGGAAAATGGTCCTCACATGTTTATTTAGAACTTTATTAAAATTTTACGATTTATTTTTAGTGTGTTTTTACTGTACCAAAAACTTCAAACTTAGTGGTATAAATACGCGAAATAATTCCCATTAATAGCATTCCATATATCGTTACCAATATAGGATAAAATCCACCAAACTGTCAATCAGTAGCATTCAAACACGCTTAAAAAAACAACCAAAAAACTTTACGATCAAGATCCAAGAAAAGGGGAAATAATTAGTCATGAAGAAGAAGCTACAAGTAAATATGAACGAACCGTCATGGTTACCACTCTGAGGAATAAGCTTGCAAGTGCCCAAAGTGCGAACGAAGTGTTGGAAGGCAAAATTCATTCTTACCAACGTGAAATAGATAAACTTCGTCTTGAAAATATATAGAACCCATCTAACTTTAATAACCGAAATGAACACAATTGATACTCTTTCAAATCAAATTCAGTTCTAAAATCTAAAAATACTACCCAGTAAACACTAAACATCACGGGGACATCGCAAAATGTATTTCAGTCACATTTGGGATGTTTTTCTTCAATGTCTATGCGACTTTAATTTTATATCATAAAAATTATGTGACATCAATTACACAGAGATGTAATGTCCCTGTTACTAAAAGGTACACGTGTTTGTAACATTGTGGCAACGTTGCGTACACTTTCAAAGTGACATATGTTCGTGTATTTTCGTTGTTGGTTCGAAGGAACAATAGGTCTGTCTGTTATCCTACACTAGTGTACACCAAAGTATTTGTGCCTTGTTCTAACCTCATACATTAACACGAGATGAAGATATGTTGAGGGGCACTAGTACAGGATAACAAACAGATCTAATAAGGCATGTTATATCGCGCTTGTACATTGTTACTGCGTTTATTCTTTCGCTATCCTAGTGCGTTTTTTAAGTGAAAAATTTATGCAGTATTGTATTGTGCAATCTTAAAAATTGCGTATTTGGTATTTAGTAGGTACAGTGTTTCGCGAAACTAACGAATAAATTCTAGAAAATGGTTAAGAAAAATGTTTCGTAAAAATACTCAGGCAGGTCGATTTTTATTTTTAAATTATCATTTGAAGATGTAATTTTGAACCCACCCCTCATACCCTACCCACTAAGCAAAAAAATGTTTTGTAAACATTTTGTGAACGTTATTTAGTCATACGTAATGTTTCCGGTTAAACGTGTTTAGTGTAGAAAGTAACGTTATGCCGATAGTTCTATGTCCTAGTAAGCGATGTTACATAATAACGTTATAATAAAAATGTTGATTCGACGTTTCTTTATTAACGCTGTATAAACATAAATTGCAATGTTTTATTAATATTTAAACGTAATATTATCATTATGTTTCCTATACTTGTTTCATGAACGTTCCTTTAGGAATGTGTCATTGACGTTCCTTTAGAAACATTGCACTACTATTACAGGATAACACACTGTATTTCACTTCTCATCTACACACATCTGTACTTTTTTTTAATTTATTAACGGATCGATTTTAAAATTTCGCCTTGTTTAATCATGAAAAGTTATTTAAAAAAATTGTTTAAAACTAAGAAATAACCCCAATTCCCAAATTTCTTTATAACTTTTCGTGATTAAACAAAGTCTAATATGTTAATTTTTTGCAATTTGTTTTTGACTGCGGCTTTATAATCAGAAAATTTTGATTTTAAAAGGACGCACAATTGACAAAAATTTAGAATCGATCTGTAAATAAATTAAAAAAGTCAGGGATTTGTAGCTGAGAAGTGAAACACAGTGGATATCTTTAAAGCAAACCGCACATTAGCATCGCATCATTTTACAAACTAAAAATCTGCAGCAATCACTACCTAACATATTTTTTGTATGTTACTTCATTCTGTATTTATTGGTGCAAATTTTTAGTTTAGCAATATGAAGCAATGCAACACATGCTAACGTCCACTTCAATAAAGCTGCTTTAACACTTGTAAACTTAAAATGTTTAATTACTTCGCGATCCCTCTGCTGAGGAGCCCCCAAACAGGACCGAAACAGCTCAACAAAGGGTGCCATTGTAATAAACTGTATTCATAATAAGTAGTTACAAAGGAGATCTTTCTTATTTTGTGAGACAGAGATAGATTTAATAAATTCCAAATGCAAAGATGAAGTATATCCAGTATTAATGTATCTACATAGATTATATTTTCTAATTCTAACACAGAAGGAATCTTACTATGCAATGTGTTTATTAATACAATTAATGAAGTATTTACAATCAAAATAATATATTGAAACACCAGATATAAAAATACAAGCCGTGGAGATCATAATAATTATTAAATCTAATCCGCTTATTAAATACTGAACGAGCGAAATAGGGGTACTTGCAGGCGGGTGATAATAGAACGTAATCAGCTGTGTCTATTTGGTCCAAAACTTCTATATAATCGCTGTTAATCATACATTTGTTTCAAAAAATTGTATGCCTTCACCATTATTTTCTCGTGCTAAAAATTTTGTTCTCGGTGAGGTTACAAAATTCTGTAAATATAAATGAAGAAAATGATATATAAATACATTATAATGTCAAAACAATTAAAAAAATCGTATTACTTACCCTTCATCAGTTTTTCAACAATTTTTCCTTATTAACATATAAACATTTTAGATGATGTGACTGAAAATCTGAAATGTATCTCTTTTAAAAATAGGTAAAATAAATAAAACATTTTACCTCTATATTTTTCACGTGTGTTCTTTGCATTCTGTATTCTAACTTTAAAATGTAGCATCACTTTCGAGGATTTATCGCAAAGAGATAGTGCATCCTAACTGCAGCGGTTTTTTCCCTTTTCCTAAAGCAATGTCACTTTTTAATTAGGAGTAATTTTTAAGTGTGTTCTTCTTATAACGAGCCTTCAATAAAAAAAACCACCTCCAGTAGCCTTAGAAACAAAAGTACATACCGTAGATTGAACAGTACACAGGGCCCCCGTAACCATATGTGCAAAGCCTGCAGTGCACGCGGGCGCCATGTTCAAGGGGCGGCAATTAACATCTTGGTCATTTGACATATTTTGTTTTTTTTTTTCGCCCAAGAAAAGAAAAATAATGGGAAACAGTTTCTTGTCTGGTATAAATTATTCGAAAAACTAACCACAAGTTTTGATGAAGCCGTCAACCTCACGGCAAAACGTCGACTAAAATAGAACAATTAACTGCGGCAATTAAAAGTAGAAAAGTCTAATTTATGTAATTTTCGTTTGCTAATTTTTTCATAAAAATTTAATAATTTTATTAGGTAAAAAAATAAATTATGTTACTGTTTGGTTAACAAAAAACAAATTATATTTCACTTTTTAAGTTTTTATAAATTTATGTTCCTTTTGCTTTTGTGATTTTGTTTCTTTTTTTCTAATATTAGTAACTTGCATTCTGGGAGGGGGGGGGAGGCGTCTAAACAGAGGTCTTCTCGGTCAGATGAGAAGAAAGCGCTTCCCTTCGTTTTTGGGGGCTTGCGGCAGCTAGGAACTTGAAAAAATGAAGGAAAATGTTTAAATAAAAGTGAAGGAGAATGCTTAAAAAAAGCGAAGGAGAATGTTTAAAAAAAGTGAAGGAGAATGTTTAGAAAAAGTGAAGGAGAATGTTTAAAAAATGTGATAGAAAATGTTTAAATTTTTTTCTGTTTTTTCCATTTCGTTTCTTTTAATTTTTAATAATTTTGATAATTGACCGTTTTTGTTTGCCCCAACTCAAATCTGTTAGAGGGCGCCAAAATATGGATTGGCACGCGGGCGGCTTTTGGCCTCGCGGGGGCCCTGACAGTACAGGTTCTGTGATATTCGCAATAACTGTCAAAAAACAAAATTAAATATAGTATAGTAAAATAGTAATTTAAATTTCTTCTGACATTGACCACTTTCACCAACAAATTTGCTACTTTGCAGATATTTAAAAAAAAACTTGAATCTTAATATCCACATTTTAAAATGAACTCAGCGTTTTCTACTGACATGCACTAATGCACTGAGTGCGCACTCAGTCTATCTCCCATCTTCTTCTAACCTCACGTAATAAAATGAGTTGGAGATACACTCAGTGCATGTAGCGAACGTTAGTAGAAAACACTATCAGTTTTTGTCACGTGTAAGAAGTCGAGATATACCGGATGTTTAAATTGATTAAATTGGTTATTGGGGATGGTGAGTTGATGATCGGCAAAAAAAAATTCCAATAAAAGTCCTTTAGTTTTCGAAATAAAAATTACTAAAAATTTGGCTAAAATTGTTGTTACGCCACTGAGTTAAGATGATAAGCTGTCACAATAGTCACAGCTTGCTACATTGTTATTACTGAAATGAATGCCGCTTACATGAATAATGAGGTGACGGAAATGGCGTTATTTTATGGAAAACAAAAAAAAAATAAAAATAATAAAAGAAATTTTTTTAAATGTTTTTTTTGGATTTCTTAGGATTTCCAGATGCCATAGTTTTTTTTTGTACTAGCAATTTTCAAACAACCTGTATTTTTTCAATTGTCAGAATTTTATTTTTGTTTAGGAAACTATGATTTAACGTTCCTACTCCTTTTCATTTTACGTTTTTAATAATAAACAATAAGTACAAAGTTTTTTTAATCTCAAACCGGACAGAAAAATGAAGGGAAACACACTCAACGTTTCGCTATAGATTTATAGCTTCGTCAGGAGACGACAGAAAAATGAAGGGAAATTTATTTATAGCTTCGTCTCCTGACGAAGCTATAAATAAATTTCCCTTCATTTTTCTGTCCGGTTTGAGATTAAAAAAACTTTGTACTTACTATTTTCATCGGACAAGAACAAACTTCAATTAATAATAAACATTTGAAAGTTGGTAGGAGGTAGTACAAATTCAATCTGCGACATATTGCGCGTATGTTAATACAAGATATTTTCCAAATATAGTATGTATAATATATATTATATACATATGTATAGTATACTTAAGGTGTCGCATTCAGTTTTATACGTAAAGTAGAAGTATTAAATTAGTCCATAAACTGTTTACCTGTTCATTAAATAGATGATGTTTCATGTCCCCAAATTAAGAACAGCAACGACAATCAGCACTGTCAGTAGCAATCGGAAAGTAAAAAAGTCTAGTAAATTGTCGAAACTAGTGAAGAGCAGCAAAAGTTGCCACGCCATATTATTACGCACAGGCGCATTAAATAATTGAGAAATATCGTTGAATTTGGGTTGTTATTATAATATTTAAATAAAACTTTACTTATCATAAAAGTATCATGTTTCAACAATATTATGTAATGTTTCATGCAGTGCTGTAAAGTTATTTCGATATTTTCAATAAATGTTATTATTCTGTTATGTAGTAACATTACATTGGTGTTTCATAACATTCCACATACCATTTGTAATATTCTATCAACATTTTGTTCAAAATATTGCTGTATTGTTGTGTTGAAAACGTTTCAGAAATGCTACGTAACATTCTATGCTTAGTGGGTAAGCGATAACAACCCCAACTTTAAAAATTCAAATACCAAAGTACTTTTTATTGAAAGATAATAATTTTAATGCACCGTGCTTCAAAAATGTTTCCTGATATTTTCAGGGTGAATAGAACATCAAAAAATGAAATGTATTTTTTTTTTCGAAAAGTAAAAAGTAAGAAATTGGTAAATATTAGGGTATTAACATTACGTAATAGATGCATCGTAACTTTTAAACCTCAATTACTCCAAAACGGTTGAGTTAATTGAAGTTATTTTTTTTACATAATCTGTCGTAGAAAACATTCCACATATGCTTCACATAAAAATAGAAAACTTATATCCAGATTTGTTTTCAGTTCCACTTCCAAAAGCATCCGGTGTACACATTTTTCCTTTTCACCCTTTTGATCTCTTACTGTACTATTAATCTCTTCGGTAGGTTATGAGACACCCAGTATATTTAAAAAATAAATATGGTATATTAATGACCATTGTGAATCTCTTATCTACTACAAAAATGATACTACACCTGTGCAAATCAGAGGATTTGTTTTTCGTTGTGGTTTCATATCACTTACGGTGGACCAACCTGTACAGTTTTTATGGAAACGTCAATTATTTTAAATCGACCAATCACGAATAGGATTCCGAATGCCAGATGCCGTGTGCCAGAGGTGTGAAAACCCAGCACTAGACATTACATTTTACTCGAATGCGTCATTGTTGTAAAATTACATGACGTTCTGACCTCTCGATAGGCGACGCGTTATAAAGTAAACAAGTGATTCAACATATTAGCACCGAGTTGTAAAACAAGCGGCCACCGTCACCTCCTGCTACCCTATCTCTGCGAAACAGCAATTTTTTTTAACAGGTAAGAATTACCTCTCAGGTATTTTCTTCGGACAAGGAGAAGCCTGGTTTTACCTTTACTTCTGCCAAGGGGAAGCCAGGGGATGATTCGCCTTCTATTCCAAAAACACTCCAGCAACTAGGCTCACATACGCTACACACATTTTTTCTTCTTCAACAACCTCCGAGCAAATTGCGTCATTACCTACTTCTTCTTTGAGGACACTTCAAGAACTAAAGCCTTTGTACACTTTCTCACCTAAAGGGGTTGCTTCTTCATCTGTTCAACCACCCCTTACGTACGGAATTACCTTGAACGATGATAGTGGTAGGATTAGGCCGATTCTGGAACCTCCTCCGACCTTGACCAATAAAAGTCAAGGTCAAGGTCGGAGGAGGTTCCAGAATCGGCCTATTCCTGACGTGACCTCACCATGACCTTAAACTTTAAGGCCATGACCTTGAGGTGACCTCGATCAAGGTCAAGATTAGAGGAGGTTCCAGAATCGACCTGTTCCTAACGTAATCGAGAGGTAACTTTGAAATGACCTTGAGGGTTCAAGGTTAAGATCGGAGGAGGTTCTAAAATTTGCTTTGTGCCGATGTAACTACAAGGTTAAGGATCAAGTCAGAGGAGTTTGCAAAATCTCAATGTCATTGACGTGACCTCATCATTACCTCTAAAAGCGAGGTCAGAGGAGGGTTCCAAAAATTATCTATCGTTGACGTGACCTTAACTTGACGGAGGATCCAAAAACGGTTTATCTTGAATACGACCGTAAGGTTGGAGGAGGTAGGGACCCCCACCTAAAATCTTCTTATATAAGGTTCTTCATTTGGGAATAGATTCAGTTGTTACAGAACTGTGAGTTGTGTTGTTAAGTTAATCAGCTACCTTTATACATAAAAGTAAGTTTAAATGATCTTATTGTAATAATTTATAATTTGTATATTTTTATTGTATTTAACAGTGACATCTAAACAAGTGGATTTTTTCCTGAAGCAAAAGAGAAGGCACGTGAACGATCCTTTTGATGACGTACAGAAGAAAAGACTTCTGACTGAAAACGTTGACAAACCAAAAGAAGAAAAGCCGGATGAGCACGGTTTGAATATGCCCTCAGTTCGAAACGAGTTTCAATTTGAAATACTCTCCCAGCCTTACTTCACAGATGAAGATTTTCGTCAATGTGATACTAATGAGACAGCACTTTCCGAGATTTCAGAAGCAAGAGAGGTGACTGACGTAGATCAGTTGCCACTTTTAGCTCAAAGTGTATATTTTCTAAATAAGAGCCGTACGAAGTGGATTTGTGTCGGACTGTGTACCGAAACATTTTTTGAACCGATAATACGTATTATGGGTTCCAAAAGGCAGAGCATATCGTTTTTAGAAGAAGAATGGAAAGAGTTTTCGTCTTATAACTACACTTTGAAGTCGTATTTTACTGAGAAGAAAACTATTTATCCGGTAATGAAAATCAGCTCAGTAAAGGCGTCTTTCGAACGCATCGAAGGAACGAAAATACTGAAATTAGAAAGAGGTGTGGAGACATTATATATATCTTATAAAGGTCTATTGGAACTCTGGAAATTGTGTGATATTATATTATATCGTTTAGAAGTTTTGAAACAATTGAACTATAAATCATTCTATAGCAACATGATTCCATGCTTGAGTGTTATGGAAAGTGATATGAAGACAAATGTTAAATCATTTCTTAATAATGAAATATCTGAGAAAGGAGCAATTACAAATGAATTAATGATGTTTGGAATTAGTAAATTAATTTTTGATATAAGTATGCATAAAGCTGTTAATATGTAAATGTTATGTGGTTTAATATGTATATATTTCTAGATATGACACTCAGTCAGTTATCAGGTCAGTGAGATGAGTGCTCGTGAAATGTGTATCGTTAAACTGTGTGACACTTGCAAGTTTGATTTAGGAAAATTTTTGCAAATAAAGATTATTATTCGACAGATACACTTTTTCCTTACATTCATTTGAATAAAGATTATTATAAACTTGGTAATAATAAGATTAGAATTACTATTTAACTTGGTAATAATAAGATTATTATTAAACTTCGTAAATGTTATTCAAATTCTAAAGTCGTTAGAGAGAATAATTAGTTATTGAAATTTTTTCAAAATAACTGCAAGTAAGAATGAAAAAAGAGAAGGAGAGAAAAAGGAGAAAAAAGAAAGAAGAAAAGAAGAGGAAGGAAGGAAAAAAGGAGGAAAGAAAGGAAAGAAGAAAAGAGGAAAGGTTAGTTCCAGTGGGCCGTGTTTACGCCTTCGTTACGCCTTCGTGACAACCAACTCAACCCCTTATTTCTTCTTTCCTTACGCAAACCAAACCTACTCAGCACACCAAAACTATTCAACCTCTCATTTCTCAACAGTCAATAGTTACTCCTATTGTTACATCCACATCCACCTCTACTACTCCTATTGTTACATCCACATCCACCTCCACTAGTCTGGTTGCTGTTACAACCGTTCCTATTGTTACATCCGTCTTTACAACTCCGAGTACCATTTCTAGATCTGTTGTTTCTAAATCCGTTTCTAATACTCGTGAACCCACACGATATGTACGCATCCTACGAGGCAAGCAATATTCTCGTCTAAGGAACGTTAGCGACAAGTATGAAAGAGTGTGGTTGCCTAAAGCAGAGTATTCCCAACGCAGAAGGGAACGCACAATGGAACGTAGAATGGAAAGAATTGCTAATGAAAGAGTTTTTCTTTCTTCTTTGCGTTCAAATGATGACTTGATGCATAGTGCGGAGTTGCAAGGTCAACTGTGTCAGTCGCGACCCCGTGTTGTTGCAGATAATATTCCGCTAAATCCTTATGACTCAGTTTCTGAAATAATTGATATATCAGACCGTTCAATGGAGATATCTCAATTATCATCAATTGGGAATAATAATAATTTTAACAACTGGGAAAAAGGAAATCTTGTTTGCGGTTTTTTTCTTGACTTAAGTAAGGCCTTCGATACTCTCGATCATAACATTCTCTTAAATAAGTTACACCAATATGGCATCCGTGGTTTGGCTCTTGACTGGATCAAATCTTATCTCTCCCGTAGGTTACAAAAGGTAATTTTAAGAGATAAAAATGAGACAACACAATCTAGTCTAATTGAAATTACCCGGGGAGTACCGCAAGGAAGCATTCTGGGCCCGTTACTGTTCATTCTGTATATGCATGATCTTCCACACGCTGCGCAGAATTCCTTCTGTAAACATCTATAACTATGCAGATGACACATGTGCTTTAATAACCGGAGAAACGTTCCCAGATATACCTAAACAAGGTGAAGAATGTTTGCAAAACATCGATCAATGTTTTTCTCAAAACAACTTAATTTTAAATGAATCCAAAACAAATTGTGTTCTATTTAAAACGAAACATTTTTGTGAAACTCCACCTGTGATAACAATAAACAATAAAAACAACTTACTTAAAAGCAGTGTACGATATCTAGGTGTTTCTTTGGACGAAACTCTAAATTGGACTTATCATTTGGACCATCTGTGTAAGAAACTAAGTTCAGTTTGTTTTGCTTTAAGAACTCTGGGCAAATACACTAGCGCAGAAATACTAAGAACTATGTACTTCGCAAATTTCTACTCACACTTACAATATGGGATAATCTTCTGGGGGAATAGTAGTCATGTAAAAAATGTTTTTGTCATGCAGAAGAAAGCTGTACGTATTATTCATAAAATGTCGTGTCGTCAATCCTGCAGAGGTATTTTTAAAAATAGTCACATTTTGACAGTTTATGGCATATATATTTATAAATGTCTATCTTTTTTGTTCAAAAATAGGCATCTTTTTATTAATTTTGAAAACAAGACATTAAACAAATACAACACCAGAAATATTGACTACTTCCTTTATCCTCCTCACAGGCTTACGAAATTTGAAAAATTTTGAAAATTGAGAAATTCAAGTGAGATGAAGCGAAGCATCTTTAATTTTCTGGTGGATGTAGAACCTTACAACTTACTAGATTATTATAATGCATCAGGAATGTAAACATTTTTCTTAATCAATTTTTGGACGTTTTCAAACTTGTACTGTTTTTTTTTTTGTTCAGTTGTTTTGAAATAAATACTATTATTATTATTATTATTATTATTATTATTATTATTATTATTATTATTATTATTATTATTATTATTATTATTATTATTACTTAATATTAATCCAGTAATGATTAATAATTCTCCTTCAGTTAGTCAACCGAGGATAATTAATCTACCGAGGACTAATGCTAATGATTCTGTTAATATTATTTCCAATGTTCAGATATTGTCACCATCACAACCAGAAATTTCTCAACCGGAGCTACATATTCCACCCTCTCAAATTCCACCTTCTCGACTTGAAATTTCCTCACCTAGTATACGGACATCTACACCTATTCAATCCCTTTCCTCACAACCTAATATTTCAAACTTGGAAATTTCATCGATGAAATTTCCTTCATCCTCTCCCAATTTAGTTGGAGTTATCTCAACAGCAGTCCAAAATTATTTTGACGGAATTATGCCTGAAGTCAGGAACTGTTGTTTACAGGGTGAGCAAAATCTGAGGAAAGTCACGGACGAGTTGCAATCTTGTCGTGAAATTTTACGTACAGTTCGCTTAAGGTCTCCGACTGACCAGGCTTTAAACGAACAATATGATAAAATTTCGCTCATTCACGATCGTCTGAGCCTGATCCAAGATTTGTTTGATAATCTTGTCGCGGACATATCTACCTTATGAAAACCTCTTCTCTTAAGGTAAATATGTTTGTGAATATTGCTGTTTAATGGATTGTTGTTCAAATGAAAGTTGGGAATGTTGAACAAGATATTAGGTATACTTAAATCTTCATCTTAATCGACTTCTTATAATTTGTTGTTCAATCTACAGATGACTTCCCCAAATAATATTCCATATGTGAAATCCATTCACATTAAGCAGGTAGAGCTGAAAGTAAGTAAACTAATTTGTATTTTACGGTTCACAGTGTACATAAGTTACGGAAGTCATTTTGATTATTTCCTTTTTTCAGTTCCCTGACGGGACCCTCATCAACTGCGAGACCGCCATCGTGAATTATGCGATGGCCGGAGATCGTCCATTCATCTCACCCTCACCGGTGTATACACCGACACCGCTGTTGGTGGCAACGCCGACCCCTGAGCGTCGACCGCCGGAACAGGAGGTAGCGGCGCCCCAAAGAATTCTCCTGAAAAGGAGAGTTTTTGCGCCGCCGGTGTTCTCACCGGTAGTACCGCCTCCACCTCTACCGAAACCCACCGTGTCAACGGTGGAAGTTCAGGTGGATGTGGAGGCGTCGTCTACCGAGATGGATGAATCTTGGGTTCGTTAATTATAAATTTTCATGTTTTCAACAATTTACTATCTTATTTTTTTACAGTGAGGAGTACATTGCAGTCAGTTTTTTACAGTGAGGAGTACATTGCAGTCAGAAGTCATTGTTATAAAATCATATTATTTATTAATTTATTTTAATTTTTATAGTTTCTAATTTTAGTTTTTAAAGTTTAGTATCTTATTCTTTATAGTTTTCTTTACTTTTATTTATTATATATAAAAACATTTTATTCGAGTATCTTGTTTTTATAACGTAACAAAAAGGAAGTGGTTTAAACAATAGTTGATATTACACTTCCAGCACAGCAATAGAAACATAATATATCGCGTTGAGTAATTGAAGTGATTGAAATATGAAGTTTCAAGAACAGTTTTTAAAGTTACCCGTACAAAATTTCGATGATGCAATCGCAAACGAAATCTTTAAACGTCATAATGAACTATTCGGAGGATCAAGTAAACGCGTTATCATTAGCGGGAGCTCAGGAGCTGGCAAAAGTAATTCATTAGTGACATTATTAACCCATCCGAACGGACTACGTTTCAAAAATTTATACATCTGCTGTAAGACCTTATCTCAAGGGAAGTATGAATTTCTCAGACATTTGCTATCAACAGTGCCCGAAATAGGTTACTTTGAAATTTCCGATATGGAAAAAATGGTATCACCTACAAATGTAAAAGAATATTCAGTCGTTGTTTTTGATGACGTTCAGTGCACTACACAAAATTTAATTAAAGAGTATTTCTCCTTTGGACGTCATAGAAATGTTGACTGCTTTTATTTAAGTCAAACTTACAGTGCAATACCCAAACAAATGATTCGTGATAATTGTAATTTCTTAGTACTATTTCGTCAAGATTTCACAAATTTGAAACACGTTTACGATGATTACGTCAGCGGAGATATGACTATGGACCAGTTTCGTAATATCTGTTACGCTTGTTGGAAGGAACCGTTTGGTTTCTTAGTTATTGATACCGATTGTTCCATAAACGCAGGGAGATATCGTAAAGGATTCGACACGTACATATATATCTTTAAAACCACTACATTTTACATAGTTCTTTCATTTTTACATAGTTCTACAGTTCTTCAGTACTGTAAAAGACGTTAAAGGATGCGGATGCGCCATGAGTAACAAACTTAAAGCAGAATTAGCCACTGCGCGCGAAAGTTTGCGTACTAAATTAAAAACACTTAAATCCGATATTGCACAAGCAAAACATCATGCGGAGCAATCAAAAAAGTATCTGCAGACAACTTATTCACCTATTGTAGAGCCACTCCGAGATATTGTCAATAAGCTAGATGTTGTTGGCAGCGTATTACCTGTGAAAGAGGAGCAACAGTCATACGAAGCCAGTGAAAAGAGATTGAAAGAGGAGCCAAAGAGTTCTTTCCTACGAAAAAGACCGATTTATAAATTGAGATCTGATCCTTCTTTCATACGAAGAAGACCGAGTTATAAATTAAAATTCGATCCTTCGTCGCGAATTGGATTGTCAGAGGAGCATGATGTGGGTACTTCAACACCACTTGGACCTGAAATTAAACAACCTTCCATCTTAGAAGATGAAGAAATTCTTGAGGTTCCTCATGAAAAGTCCACATCTCCAACAACTCTGTTTATGAAGAAGCAGAAGAATATGACACCGAAAGCAGTAACCCCCCTGCGGACGAATCCCTGGCTCATGCTCGTACACTTCTAGAAGAACGAAAATTATTACTTCGGACTAGATTAGAATCACCGCTGGTCGAAGCTGCCTTAGAATCATATCATCCGTTAGCACGTGATTATGTTACACGATTTGAAACTGATGTAGAAAATGAATTCGATACAAAATACGGTGTAAGAGAAGAAGATGAGAGATTGTTTGTTGGGAACCAGGAGCTTAAGTTTGACGGTCCCGATCTTGTAATTGGAGACTTGGCGTATAAGGGTACTAAAGGTTTATACGAGCTGGTTTTTAAGAAAAATCCAGAGAAGTTTACGTTTCACGATGTGCGAGACTATAGAGATATATTGAGAAGAACTAGTGCGTTTAAAATTAATTATAATCCCTCAGGGCGAATATCTGCAAGCAGAGGATTTAAATATGTGAATATTATAAAACCAATAATTCAGGGAAAACCACCAAACGTTTGGTGGGCGCGAAGCTGGAAAACAGGTGGAGCTTTGGAGAAAAAGCTTGTACCTAACAAATGTTTGCAGTATCAATACTGGGATGATCCTAACGAACTAGTAGAACGATTGCGTTTATTGAACGCATCCAAATCAGCAGGTCACACCGCACATAACAATGAAATCATAGCGATCATTGACGAATTAAAAGAGGCAAAAATTATTTTGTAAATTGTAGTATTTAGTGGAGTGCAAGCGAGCACACATTTCAGTTTCACATAGTTGTTGATTGATTCACAATGACTATTGATAAGTTTGGAAGAACCGTTCATAAACACACAGTTTTCAAACACATTGCTGCTATACCATTACTTTACGAAACATTATTAGACTTTCAGAGTCAAGAACTTTACGCCGAAAGTGTATATTTGCTTTCAAATAGAGGTCACCAAACGACGTATACGATCCAAGAAACTTGCGTTGTTAAAAAAGTATTTATTCATCAACCTACTATTGTCAACATTACAGTATCCATCAACGCTATAAATTGTACTGATACTTTAATTGGAAGAACGTTGAATGTGGGAGATCAAATCTCGTTTACTTGCACATCTTCAGTTTGTGCAGTTCCATTATTTGTTGAATTCATCGTAAGAAAACGAGTTCTAACTGAAAATGTCTAATCTATCTTCTAATGTGAAACGTGATGTTGTTAATGAGTTGCACAAACCAGCAAGGAAAAACTTTCACCGTCGTCGAGTAATAATAAAAGGACTCAGAGATCTCTTCCAAGCAGACTTAATTGAAATGCTACCTTATGCCAAGATAAACAAAGGATACAAATACATTCTGACAGTGATCAACGCATTTTCCAAGTATGCTTGGGAAATACCATTAAAAAATAAGACAGGTAAAGAAGTAACCAAAGCTTTTCAATCGATTTTATCTGAAGGTAGAAATTCTGTACCGAAAAATATACAAACAAATAACGAAAAGGAATTTTACAATGCAGAGTTCCAAAATTTAATGAAGAAGTATAGAATTAATCACTATAGCACATACTCTAATTTAAAAAGTTCGATAGTCGAAAGATTTAATAGAACCCTAAAACAAAAAATGTTGAAAGAATTTAGCATGCAAGGAAATTTCGGATGGTTCAATTTATTACCAAGGCTAATTGAAGAATACAATAACACAGTACGACGGGTTACAAACCCAGCAAGATAAATCAAAGAAATGCACAAACTATTTTACAGTCCGTCTACAGCAACCTTAAAATTATGGATCCAAGAATTGCAAAATTTAAAGTTGGAGATCATGTGCGCATCAGTAAATACAGACAAGCATTTTCGAAGATGTACACTCCGAATTGGTCCAACGAAATATTTACCATTTCGTCGGTGCAGAATACTAATCCCAGAACATATCTAATTAAAGACGCTGATGGTGAAGCCATTCTTGGTGGGTTTTATGAGTACGAGTTACAAAAAGTAAAACATCCAGATATATATTTAATTAATGTATTGAGAGAAAAAGGTAACAAAGCGCTTGTAAGTTATTTAGGATTGAGTTCTAAACATGATTCATGGATACCAAAACGCAATGTTTTATAATAAATATTTATTAACTACAACTGTAAACATACTGTTACGTTTCTAGGGTTTAAATTTATTTATTTAAACGAATAAAACACTCGGTAAAAACTTAAATGTAATTTAATACTGCTTACGAACTAATTTATTTGTAACAATTTATTTACACACTAAAATCTAACTTCGACGATCGCTGTTAGAATTCGACTGTTCGATGTAGGCCCCGGTGGCGTGACGGCCGATGACGCATAACAGCGAACCGACTTCTTGACGCCTTCAGTCTGACGTAGTGCTGAGTGGCTCGCCACAATACAATACTCACAATACACAATAAATGAATTTTACAAATTAATTTATTTACTTTCTAACAGAACTTATAAATAAAACATACTTTATTTATTTTCTAATTCTTTTTCCAGTTTTTCAATTAGTTCTTTTAGTTTTTTATCTCTTTCTATATCAGCAATTTTATGGTGACCCCACGCCAGAGTATGAATTTTGTCATCCAAAATATAACGTTTATCGTCTTTAGATGATAAGGCAATTTTATTTTTCAACTCTGTATACACCGTATGAAAATCCGAGTGAAACACATACATCTTTTTAAAAATAAAACCATCTCGTTCAATGATTTCTTTGTAGTCATCTACAGATAAGTATTTATCTATAACGTAGTTTTTAACACCTTTTGCTTTCTTAGTACATTTTGAAATAAGCTTTACACAGTAGGCTTTCGCACCGGTCCTGATAAAAGATTCTATAACCTGTCCTGCGTATTCGTCTTTAAATCGTCCAATAACTGATTCAGTTCGAGGCATTTCATGTATATTATTCGGTGGGTAATTTGAAGTATCAAATTTATCTAAATTTTGCTTTATGTCATCGTATACATTGTCAGTATGAACGGTCAGTATTAAACTATCCGTATCAGTATATAATAAAGCTGCTCTATTGTTATATTTTCGCTTTATAAAATTGTAATAAAAATCGTACATTACTGTTTTTGATATTTCCAAAACACAAAACCCTACGTATAAAGGTTTATTATAATTTACTTATACTTTGCATAATTCTATTACGGCCAGGTGATCACTAAAAATTTTACTCGATTTATAGTTTGGTTTAGCTATCAATGATTCAGCTCCCGGTCTTCGATTATGGGTTTCCCAGCTGGTGGCAAATTTAATGTCGACGCGATTCTCAACATTTTCCATAGTTTTACCGAAAACACTATTATTTAATAATTTGTAAAAATTTGGAATAAGTTTACCATATTTCGAATTTGGTGGAATTATGTTTTCCGGACAAAATGGTAATTCGTTGTGGTTGTCATGTAAATGAGTCGGGTATTCCAAATCTACTTCGAATATATACCCGACATCTGAATTTTCTTCTAACTCTGAAATGTTAAGATTGTTTGTAGCATGAAGATATAGTAAATATTTAGTTGCCTTCTTAGAGTCAAAACCATGCACAAATTTATTATTAGCGTTTTCGATTCTTTTTGTGCACATACTCACTCCACCGCGTATACCCATTCTAAAAAAATGTAGCATATCAACATCTTGCAGTAGCTCTAATTTAATTTTTGTCATTCTTAACATTGCATCCCAACTTAATCCTGGAGCGATGAAAAAATGGCAAGGATCTAGTTTGTAATTATCAATACAAAGGTCTCTGAAATTTTCAAATACGTCTGCCAACAGTAAAACATCAGATGTTACGTATACATCACTGTAATCACCCATAGTTTTACAGTTAAATAAATTCCAAACGCGCTGTGCTCTCTCATAATCTTCATCACTTACGTATTCATCATACAGCACATCATAAAACTCTTTCTTCGAAGGTAAAGTGGGAAAATCTAATTTCATGAGTGAGTCAATAAAACAATACGGGAAAATTCTTTTTTGACGTATTAATTTAAACATCTCATCGTTAAAATATTTTCTAATTTCCCTACATTGCCAATCTTCCAAGTATGAGCTTAATTTCTCTAAAGACGATTGCATGAAACGAAAAGAATCTACAAATCTTATTTTGAAATATACTTTACGCTTTTTACCTTTACAGTCTGTCTTATCCCCCACGTGTATTAACTTCGAAAAGGATATATATTTTTCCTTATTTTGTGCGATCACGTCCACATTTTCGCCTTCTAATGCCATTGTCTTTAGAAATAAGTGACTGTCATAATTAGAAAGATTATGAAAAAACACTGGACTAAACTTTGGTATTTTAAAATTAATGTTGCACACAGAATGAGCAGCACCTCTAAACGCTCCCGATAAATGTTCGTGATCACGCACCTTCTCCTTAACATCTAATATTGGTTTTTCACAAATATGACACATTGTGGCACGGTCGTATGCCTCTTTTTCTTCTCGTGTTAAATCAGTCATCGGCTCAATTTTACTTTAAATATTTATCGTAAATTTCTGTAAATTTCTGTAATATCTTTTTCTAACCATTTTATAAACTCAGTGGCGGCATTCTCTCCGCGATATAACTTTAACATTGACAAATTAGCATTGAAACTGCACTTAATGTAATATGCAAATGAATGAGGTTCGTGTTCATAACACTTAACAGTGAAAGATTTATCTGGATTTGGTTCTACTCTGTCCAGTGGTTTTAGCAATGCTTCGAAATCGGCATATATAACAAAAGGAAGTTTTAACTGTTTTTCAAAATTTTCAAATTGTAATATATTCTCTGGCAAAGATTCACCATACTTATTTATTTTTAACTCTGTCGATGGTAAAACTGTTTTGATAACTTTACAGTCTTCCCTCTCGTGTCGTTGCAATTTTTCAATACATGGAAAATACACTAAACATCCTTCACAAATATATTTCTCGTGACCGTGATATGAAGTCTGTTTTGACACTAAACGTGATAAATTTTTAATCCAACAATAGTGAGTATTTCCGTTGTTGTCATCAATTAATAATAAGTTTATATGAATATTTTTTCTATTTTTAGTAAAATGTAACGGTCCTACAACTTCATCAACCGTAACCTTACCAATAATGGGAACCGAGTCCGTAGACATTTATAGAAATATTGTTCTTGCTTTCAAATTTCTTCACGTCACAAACTTTCAGTGGAAATTCTAGGTCAGTGAAATCCGCTACTGTGTTATAATGGGGATACGAAGACATCCTTTGAGGAAGACCTGTCGGTTGACACATCGTTGACGTTATCGCCCAGGCAAAGCAAGCGTTGTCGTTATTTCTAACATTTATGACAGCTTTCTTCGCACCTAGTGAAGACGGTAATGGCATGAAGCTGGATGCTTTCTGTGGATTGTATTTATTAATGTTGACTTCCATATATAAAATTCTGCATAAAGTCCATCCTGTAACAATATTTGCAACTTTAAGTTTTATTCTAAACGATTGCACCTATTATTTTTTTTTACCTGAATCTCGCTCCTGAAATTCCGACATTTTTACATGTATTTCGTTTAGAAAATCACGATATATATTGTATATATCAGTTCCAAAACAAGTTATTTTATTCTTGGTGTTAAAAGATTTTATCTCAGAACTTTCTTTAGAATCTAAGAAATAGACTCCGAAAATTTCCATTTTCCATTATCTCGGTGCTCAATAAACGACTTTCGAAGCTCACATAATTTTTCATTTAACTCAACGCCAAAGTGGTGACCCCGACGTGATCATAACGTGTAATTGGCGCGAGTGATTGTTACTAATTATTTCTTTTATTTTTTTTAAACATTTCAAAATGAATACCGCGAGTGAAACAGAACACGCAGAAGTTAATCATGTAGGTGTTCGATTGCCACAATTTTGCACGAAAGATCCCGAAATGTGGTTCTGCATGGTTGAACGAAGCCTCGCGGCGGCGGGCATTACAGCGGATGCGACGAAATTCGGTTACGTGCTCGGAGTGCTCGACCCCGCAACCAAATTGGAAGTGCGTGATGTTATTGTAAATCCACCTGCCACAGAACAGTTTGAAAAATTAAAAAAGGAACTCGTCGCAAGATTGGGCACCTCGCAAGAACAGAAAACGGGGCAGTTGCTGGAACACGAGGAAATTGGCGATCGCAAACCGTCGCAATTTCTGCGACACCTACGAAGCCTGGCTAGGAAAAACGATTCCAGACGTGCTTTTACCAAAGCTGTGGGTAGGTCGTTTACCAAATCATACGCAGGCTTTTCTGTCGATGCAGAAGGACGTAAACCTCCACAAAGCCGCAGAACTCGCCGACACTATCGCAGAAACGATGCGACCAGCGGCGCCGCAGATCTCAAAGACTTCCAACGCCTCGGTGAAAGCCCTCTTGAATGTTAAAATGGCCCAACCGTCGATGAACCTGCTGGAACAGATGCAACGGATGCAGGACGAAATTGCGACACTGTCCGATTCGGTCAGACGCGACAGAAGCAACGACTGCAATTCCAGCAGACGACGCATCAGATCACCGTCACGAAGAAGAGTCCCGGGCGCAGACAAGAGATGCTGGTATCACCAGACATATGGAAGCGATGCGACGAGGTGTCGTTCCCCGTGTTCGTGGGTGTCGGGAACCGCCCTGGGCGGTCACTAACAGCGGCAAGTGCACCACGCCCGTCTTCACGCCGCTTATTCGTAACGGACAAAAGTACAAAAATACAGTTTTTAATAGACACGGGTGCGGATTTGTGCGTTTATCCACGGAAAATGATGTCCGGGCGCCAGTGCAAAACGAACGACGTACTTTCCGCCGCGAATGGGTCCGAAATTGCGACATATGGGAATGTAAATTTGTCGCTTGATTTCGGACTTCGACGAGTGTTCACTTGGAGTTTTGTCATCGCTGACGTATCCCGACCGATAATCGGCGTCAATTTCTTGAGTCATTGCGACATCTTGGTGGACACACGCCAACAGCGATTGTTGGATAGCATCACCCATCATGCAGCGCGAGGGAAAATGGTGACGTGCAACACTCCGGCAGTCAAGTCCGTTTCCAGAACCTCAGACTACCACGCCATTTTACGAGATTTCGCTGACGTCACACGCCCCCGTAGGGCACACCAAAGGAAATCAAACATCACACACGGCTATACATCAAAACTACACCTGGACCACCCGTAGCTAGTAGACCACGGCGACTTGCCCCGGAGAGGTACGCGATCGCGAAAAAGGAGTTCGAGGCTGCAGTTGGGCATTGCCCAACCTTCGTACCGAAGAAAGAAGATAGTTGGCGTCCGTGTGGTGATTATCGCGCCCTCAATGCCCGCACAATACACGACCGATATTCCGTGCGTCATATACAAGACTTCGCACGTGTTAAAGGGAAAGACAGTTTTCTCCACCATCGACTTGGTACGCGCATACAATGAGATACCAATTATCGAAGAAGATATACCGAAAACAGCGATAACGACACCGTTCGTGTCCAAAGGAGGCACGAAACCGGTCCCCGACAAAGTTAAAGTAATCCAGGAATTTCCACGACCCGTGACAGCGAAGTCCTTGCGACAGTTTCTGGGTATGTGAAATTTCTACAGGAGATTTATCCCCAGGACAGCGGACGCACAAGCCCATTTGAATAGTTTACTCAAGAAGAACGTTAAGGGTAACGCACTAATTGAATGGACACCCGTTTCAATCCATGCTTTCGAGGAGAACAAGCAAGGGCTCGCCGACGCCACATTGTTGGCGCACCCGAAGCATAACGCGCCACTGGCCATCGTATGCGACGCTTCGGACGCAGCGCTGGGAGCAGTACTCCAGCAGAAAATCGGCACCGATTGGGAGCCGTTAGCTTTCTTTTCGAAAAAGTTGTCGGAGGACGAAAGGAAATACAGCGCATACAATCAAGAACTCCTGGCGATCTACAAGGCCATCAAGCATTTCCGTCATATGGTGGAAGCTAGAGCGTGTACGATTTTTACGGACCACCGACCGATAACCTTCGCCTTTCGGCAGAAGCTAGAAAAATGTTCACCTCGACAATTCCGACATTTGGATTTCATCGGTCAGTTTACAACAGACATTAGACACGTATCTGGAATAAACAACGTGTCGAGGCTGTGCAGGCGACACTTAGCTACGACGAACTATCTAAGTCGCAGGAACAAGACAAGGAGATAAAACTTTACCAACGCGAAGATTCCGTACTGCAACTAAAGCGAATGCAGTTGCCCGGATCCGATGCATTCCTCTACTGCGACGTCTCCACAACAAGAGTCAAACCTTTTGTAACGGCACCTTTCCGCAGAGTAGCTTTCGACACCGTTCATCGCCTGGCACAATCCTGGTGTTAGGGCCACTGTGAAACTGATGACCTAACGTTTCGTCTAGCCCTCAATAAAGGCAGACTATCGCCAGTGGGCTAGATCGTGTATACAGTGTCAACGCTCCAAAGCAACGCGTCATGTATCGGCACCGCTGCAAAATTTTCGTTTGCCATCAAGGAGGTTTGAGCACGTGCACCTGGACCTCATCGTCATGCCCTACTCCGAAGGACACAGGTACTGCGCACATGTGTCAACAGATTTACACGCTGGCCCGAGGCAATACCGCTACCGAATCAAGAAGCTACCACCGTTGCCCGAGCTTTTTACGAGCAGTGGATCACCCGAATCACAACGGATCAAGGAACGCAGTTTGAGTCCACTCTGTTCAAGAGTTTAAGCCACTTGAGAGGTTCTACGCACCTCCTTACTACAGCATACCACCCGGCAGCGAATGGAATGGTGGAACGCCTCCATAAGCAATTAAAGGCGGCTATCAAATGCCACGGAAACGACCGATGGACAGAAAAATTACCAACCGTGCTCCTGGGATTACGTGCAGCGTGGCGCGAAGATTTGCAGACGACGTCAGCGGAGCTGGTATACGGTTATACCCTTACGATTGCCCAGCGAATTCCTGACCAGTAACCGGAAACAAGAAATCGATTACGGAGCAACCGACTTCATAAAGAAACTTCGCGAACATTTTAAACAGATCCGGCCGATCGCAGGAACGCGACATGACAAGAAACGCTCCTTTGTGTTTCAAGACCTGCGTACCGGGGATTACGTATTTCTACGGCACGACGGGCCAAAGGGGCCTTTACAAATGCCGTACGATGGACCATACAAAGTGATAAGGCGCGACACGAAGTGTTACGTAATTTTAGGCAAGGACAAAGAGGTAGTCATATCCATTGACAGGCTCAAGCCAGCCTATATATGTCGAGAGAACACAACAGAAGCCGACGCCGTCCCCGAAATTTCGACTCCTGGGTTTATCAACGAAGATAAACACACACCAATTCCGAAGCCGCAAGCAAATTCAGCCCCGGGTAGAACAACGCGTTCAGGTCGCCGAGTGCATTTCCCGGAAGTTTAAGTATAGTTTATGTTTGTAAATATTTCATTTCGGCTTATGATTTAGCATATTGTGCACTATAGAGGTAGATCAATAGGTAATTCTTTTCTGTGCATAATATATCGTTGATCACTGGCAAGGGGGTGCTGTGGCGGAAGTATAAGTCGACTACTTATCTTAAGAATTTTAATTACGCACCCCTCGATGATGTGACCCTCGAGAAGTTTCTAGGCAGTTCGATATTGCTTACGCGTTTTTCAGGAAGCTTCTGGAGCGGTCAGTAGAGACATAAAAGGCCGGGGTTTTCATACGCCAGACAGCCAGTCGCCCGAGCAATATCCAGTCGAGTCGCACTTATTTACCTGTGTTTTAATTGTTTTCTCGGTGCTCATAGTTTTTCATTTACCACAACGCCAAAGCGGACACTTTTTTTGACTTAGATACGTATTTCGGCAGCTAAGCTGCCATCTCCAGTACGCTACCGACTTAAAAGCACTTAAAAAGATCTAAAAACAACCTAATCAGTTTTAACATTTTTATGATTTTATTAGGATGATTAGCTTATTTTTAGATCTTTTTAAGTGCTTTTAAGTCGGTAGCGTACTGGAGATGGCAGCTTAGCTGCCGAAATACGTATCTACGGATATAGAATTATTGTGGGCGGAAATTAATTTCAATTATTTCTTACACCACTCCTTTACTATTTTAGATTATCTATACAGGGTGATTCAGAATAATTGTCCGACCCATTAGGAGCGTGTTCACTAAGGTGATTCAAGTGCGAAATTGCAAGAAGTAAATCTATCAGAAGAGACATTTCAAAAATCAACCTCCTTTGATTCCAAAAAGGAAATCATGATTCATTTCCTACGCATACATACACAAGTCTGAAATTCTAATGAATGAATTGCGTATTATATATAGTTTTTTTTTCGCAGAAAGCCACAAATAGAAACGTTTTACAGTTTCATTTCAAGGCAAAACCCTAGTGTTTCGTTCTATTCCATGCGAGTTCATTGCTCTTGTGACGCAAAACAGCTGTACTAGTTCCCAACAACCAATTTATATCTGAATACGAACACCGGAACGGTCCAATGGTAAGAGACCGACCTTGCAATCGTAAGGTCGTGGGTTCCCACCCGCTCGAGATATTTCTCGGGAGTCGTTACTCACTTCAGGTACCCTTCAGTGTTGGGGAGAAAATTCGACACTGCTTCCCCTTCAACGGTGAGGAAGTTTGGAGGTAACAAAGTGATGGAACACTTTACACACACAAAAATACACTCCTGCTCCTAGGGTCCTGACTGAATCCTATGACTTAGGACCCCGTTGGACAAACACCACAGATAAAAAAAATCTTCATTGTATTTTATCTCAAAAACTGTGGATATTAGAACCCCTACGCATAGAGACTTTTTGTTTTCTTTATGTGTGTACTACCTGTGGTTGACAGGTCGAACACTTATTTTGAATCACCCAGTATGCAGTGTCCACGAATTTTCTGCAGTGGTAGAGTGACATGTAATTTTGGTATAATTCTTCATTGCTTCAATTGTTTTAAGTATTTCCCTTCATTGAAAAATTGAAACCGCAATTAAATTGGCCTTTTAAATTACACATTTCTTAATATGAAAATTCTTGTTAGTTTTAAATATGTATATATTATATTAATGAATATTTAATTTAATTTTTATTAATTATTATATATTAATCCCCATCCACCTCTACACAAATTTTCTACTCTGTATCTAAATTCCCTGTACACGTTTTTTAACGTTCCAATTTCTATTTCACTAATTAATAATGATAATAATAGGCGTTTATTAACCCATTAAAAAGAACTATAATGAGGTATATAATATGAATAATATATGTAAAAGGTTAAATGGTTTTGACTCAGACTGGTCTTAAAAAGCCGTCTGTTTTTTAATGTAAAAATATATATATATATCAAAAAAAAGAATTTAATTTATACCTTGGCTAATGTATTGATCGAAAATGTCCAATTCATCTCCCAAGCAAATATTTGATAGGGGCCAAATAGGTTTTCAGACAAGCAGAAGTTATTGCTGTAAAAAGTTTTTCCAAAAAATCAGAAATTAAAATTTTTCCCATTTGATGCCGACTTTTTGGCGATTATTGTGAAAAGCTGTCTTCATCCGAAAATAAAATTATCAAAAAAAGTCGATTGTCTCCATATTCTCCAACCCACAAGTAAAATTCTAATCTAAATCCATCGTCTTGAGGGTGTAAGATCTCAGTAAACTTAGGTTTACATGGGCGTATCTTATTTTCCTTGTACATTTTTTGTAATAAACATTTGCCAATAACAAGGTCTGCAGCTCTTTTACGCAAAAACAATCTTAGATATTCGTCTACTGATCTCATAGCCTGCACAGTTACCGTATGATCCTTATTGTATTGCTTTCTTATTTTCATCCTAGCTACAGAACAAGTTTCGTCAAATTTTCGGATGTATTAATTGTCAGGACATTTTAAATACAATTTTTCAATGGGTGTTGGGTAAGTCGTCTCTCCGATTCCGTGACATTTGACTAAAAGCTACTACAATGTGAACGGTATTAATTATCGACAAGCGCTTAAGGAATAATTTGACAAGTCCGGATAATCCGACAATTCTGTTTTCATTCATGTTTTTTAAATTAAAAGTCATAAACAATGCAGTTCGTGAACTTTTCTATCATATTTGTACGTTTTAACACAATCAAAAGGTTTTATAAATATTTTTTTTTTCCTAAAACGTAAAATAAAAAACTTTTTCTTCTATTGCAGAAAATCCGTGTAGATAAGGCAAAAATGGAAAATGAATTTATCCTTAATCAACTTTTTTGGGCGGTGAGAATATGAAGAGCTTTTTTTCAAACGAATTATGTTAATTCGCTGTGAAATGGAAAAGAGTTCTAAAAGTTGAATATAATATTAAATTAAAGTCGACTCTTGTCCTATGAAAATTGTTTTTAATCTCTAAACCAGTCACTGTAGAAATAGTACAGTTTCACTAGCGGTAGTGAAATTTTAAGGTTTTGTGCGATTTCCACAACGTCCTGTTTATTAAATCTTGTTGCAAATCATTGTTGATTGCAGTGGGTCCCTCCAGCAGCTTCTGTACAGCCATTTCAGCCCTATTTGGGGCTTCATCAGAAGATTTTATAGATCAAAAACAATTTTCACACAGTATCAAAGTAGTTAATGTTGCAATCTTTTTAAATCACTTTTCATATTTTAAATATACTACAGTCTCACTAATCCGGACACATACAATTTTCTGCTCCGCCGGATTTGCGAGATGTCCGGAATGGCGAGGGTAATCAGTGGACAGAGTTTATTGAATAATAAATGGAACTCCATGTGTTTAACTTACATTATTAAAAAAGATATTTTAATACGGATAAATATGTAAGTAAAAATGTAGACAGAAATAAACAGTATATAATACAAACAAAATGTAATATAAAGAAAATATGTATGGTATGTGCCCTAATTGAGTATAGGAGAAAAAGAAAATTTACTTTTAATTTACAAAAAAAATGTCAAATGAAACTTCAATAGTTACAAGAAGCGGTTACAAGGAGCTATAACCTAAACTTAAATTATGTGTTGGAACCGATGGTGAGTTAATCGAACAGTTTAAAATGTTGATTTTGTTTTAGATTTTAAGAACACACTGTATTAATATTGCAATTTTAATTACAGACATGTTAGTTATAAAACAAGCAAACTTTTTTCCCTCTTATAAACTTAGTCCAGGGATATACTATATTTTTGTTTCTATTACTTACAAAAGAATTTTGGGCGGTCTTTTAGGAGTAATAAGTCTTGAATATTATTTTCTTCTGCCCAGATATTACACTTAGAGCCGAATGCTAATAAATAACGTTATTTGGCAAATAAGATGAATTTTATGAATGGTTGTCGTGGTGATTCGTCAAATAAATTTATTACGAAGTATATATCTGAAAGATAGAGCCCAGTGAAAGTCTTCTTCGCTAGTTTCCGGCGTATCTTTTTTTTTTCTTAAAGTTATATTCCTTCGAATTAAGTTTTCTACCTTTCCTCCGGCGAATGCTGGAGGTGAAAACTATGTACTTCGTAAATCAGTCGCAGCCGCAGCCCAAATATTTTAATTTTTACCTCTGTAATCATTCTTTTGTTTTAATACATTGTTTTGTCTGGTTCACTTTAAATGTCTGCACACACAATAGCCAAGGCTATCGATTGTGTACTGGAGTTACCGATTTTTTATCGAATATCAAAAAAGTTGTCCGGACTGTAGAGATAAAAATTGTGTCCGAAATATATAGAGAACCGGATTACTAGAGTGACGGGATCAGAGTGTACCCGAGCTAGCGAGATTCTACTGTATGTCGAAACTGGTAATCTTGTATTATTTAGGAAACAGTATATGATTCAATAATGATCTGAAAATGTTAGTGGCCTTAGCTGATCTTGCACGAAACGAACGCGATTTTTTTTAATTGGTCCAAATCATGCAATTTTTTTTTTAATTTATAAGTGATAAAGCATATATGCATATATATCTACGCATAATTTTTTTGTATATTCTGTATATGTTATGGCATATTTTAACCAAAAAGCTTACATAAACACCGTGAATCAGAAATGTATACCAATATTTGCAGGGCGAATAGAACAAAATAAGGTCACCTTTTCATATAATTTTTTTCGAAAAGTGAAAAATAAGAAATTGGTGGTAAATTTTAGGGTATTAACATTACGTAAGAAGTGTATACTAACTTTTAAAACTCGATTACTTCAAAACGGTCGAGTTTATCGAAATGCAATAAGAGAACCTTTTCTTGTGCCATAATCTAAAGAATATTTTCTTCACAAATTTTTGACGAAATATTTGAAAAATAAAAAGTTAGGGATAAAATGTTGAAAGCTACTCTTACAAAATTACCCTTTAAAAGGAATGGAGGATCTGACAAATATGTTGTTAACACGCAGTTTGGTGCCTTATATCTGCGCATAAAATATTAACTTAAAGGATGGAGAAGATATTGCCAAAAAACAATATTTTTCATACCTCTTTCAGGGCTTATAACTCCCTTATTATTCATTTTCGGAAAAAAAATTATATAAAAAGGTGACCTTATTTTTTGATGTTCTATTCACCCTGAAAATATCGGTAGACATTTTTGAATCATGGTCCACCATTTAAAACACACTGATTTGTTGTTATTTTTTTACAATTAGGAAAGTTTTAAACTGAACTAAATTTATTGATAATCATTTATTTTTATTTCTGTTTGTTTTTCATTGTATAGTATAAGATATGCAAAATATCACAAAAGTAACAACTTAAGATTTAAGTTAACAAAGGGAACAACATACATACTCAAAATACCGGGTGTCCCAAGCCATATGTTCACCTTTCCGGTTTCGTCAGAAGTGATATCAGCTTTCTTATTTAAACGTAGTAACAAAGTCATGAAACACTTTGGACACACTAAAATACACCCCCCTCTGAGATCCTGACAAGTCTGACTCAATAATTTAAAACTAAATAATAATTTAAAACTGGCAATTCAAACTCTTTTAAAGCTCAATAATTATTTCACATAAAAGTGATATTAGCATGGCCGCCTTACATGGGATGACTTATTATGTAGCCCCTAGTATTACTTAGGGGTATTTTTTTTAAATACAATCAAGAAAAATTGAAAACATTTGTAAAATCTCGGAAACCTGATTGTCATTTGTTTTTTTTAAAGTACCATAAAGTCGAGGAAGAAAGGTCCTAAATCTTCTAATTTAAGAAAAATTTTTTTTTGTGCAAATCATTTTTGATTGCAGCGAGAACCCCGAGCAGCCTCTGGACAGCTGTTTCAGCCCTGCTTGGGGCTTCTTCAGCAGAGACGTAGCTCGACATTCCCGCTGCAAACGAAAACGACTTGCCCAATTTATTCGCATTTGCGATGTAAGAGTGATGAACAGATAAAATAGCGACATCTTACTATCGCTTTTTGACCTGACATTGCAGTAGGGTAGACAAATTGAAGCGGGATTTGCTCCTAATAAGTTCCCCATGCAAGGCGGCCATGCTTGCTGTCAAAGCATAATGAAAATTTTAGAAAAATTTTTTGTGCAAATCATTTTTGATTGCAGCGAGAACCTCGAGCAGCCTCTGGACAGCTGTTTCAGCCCTGCTTGGGGCTTCTTCAGCAGAGACGTAGCTCGACATTCCCGCTGCAAACGAAAACGACTTGCCCAATTTATTCGCATTTGCGATGTAAGAGTGATGAACAGATAAAATAGCGACATCTTACTATCGCTTTTTGACCTGACATTGCAGTAGGGTAGACAAATTGAAGCGGGATTTGCTCCTAATAAGTTCCCCATGCAAGGCGGCCATGCTTGCTGTCAAAGCATAATGTCGAGCTACGTCTCTGCTGAAGAAGCCCCAAGCAGGGCTGAAACAGCTGTCCAGAGGCTGCTCGAGGTTCTCGCTGCAATCAAAAATGATTTGCACAAAAAATTTTTCTAAAATTTTCATTATGCTTTGACAGCAAGCATGGCCGCCTTGCATGGGGAACTTATTAGGAGCAAATCCCGCTTCAATTTGTCTACCCTACTGCAATGTCAGGTCAAAAAGCGATAGTAAGATGTCGCTATTTTATCTGTTCATCACTCTTACATCGCAAATGCGAATAAATTGGGCAAGTCGTTTTCGTTTGCAGCGGGAATGTCGAGCTACGTCTCTGCTGAAGAAGCCCCAAGCAGGGCTGAAACAGCTGTCCAGAGGCTGCTCGAGGTTCTCGCTGCAATCAAAAATGATTTGCACAAAAAATTTTTCTAAAATTTTCATTATGCTTTGACAGCAAGCATGGCCGCCTTGCATGGGGAACTTATTAGGAGCAAATCCCGCTTCAATTTGTCTACCCTACTGCAATGTCAGGTCAAAAAGCGATAGTAAGATGTCGCTATTTTATCTGTTCATCACTCTTACATCGCAAATGCGAATAAATTGGGCAAGTCGTTTTCGTTTGCAGCGGGAATGTCGAGCTACGTCTCTGCTGAAGAAGCCCCAAGCAGGGCTGAAACAGCTGTCCAGAGGCTGCTCGAGGTTCTCGCTGCAATCAAAAATGATTTGCACAAAAAAATTTTCTAAAATTTTCATTATGCTTTGACAGCAAGCATGGCCGCCTTGCATGGGGAACTTATTAGGAGCAAATCCCGCTTCAATTTGTCTACCCTACTGCAATGTCAGGTCAAAAAGCGATAGTAAGATGTCGCTATTTTATCTCTTCTAATTTAAATTACTTCTTAAAAAAATATCTGCAAATCGTTTTTGATTGCAGTGAAAACATCGAGCAGCCTCTGTACAACTGTTTCAGCCCTGCTTGGGGCTTCTTCAGCAGAGACGTAGCTCGACATTCCCACTGCAAACAAAAACGACTTGTCCAATTTATTCGCAATTGCGATGTAAGAGTGATGAACAGATAAAATAGCGACATCTTACGATCGCTTTTTGACCTGACCTTGCAGTAGGATAGACAAATTGAAGCGGATTTGCTCTTAGTCCCCCATGCAAGGCGGCCATGCTTGCTGTCAAAGCACAATGAAAGTTTTTAAAAAAATTTGTGCAAATCGTTTATGATTGCAGTGAAAACAACGAGCAGCCTCTGTACAGCTGTTTTAGCCCTGCTTGGGGCTTCTTCAGCAGAGACGTAGCTCGACATTCCCCCATTTTATCTGTTAAATTACTTCGTAAAAATACCAATAAGAAAATTAACTATTGTAGCGGCTTCCCATGAACACCTTGTATATTTGAATTCAGAAAAACTCAGAGAATCAAAATATAACAAATTATACAAGGCGTTTCGTTTAAAAAAAGAAAATTTTTACTCGCCCAGTACACCTTGTTTCGAAGTAAGTCGGCACCATTGCTAACTTTCTTATTTTTAGAGCTACAGAGTCGTTCAAATTAGCAAATTTGTTTCATCTATTCCGCTCATTACAAATATGAAAGCAGAAAAACAATTGAATGTGAAGTTTTCGAGTTATCTTTTGTTACATGTTTTCTTTTAATGGAACACTCTATATATTATCATCGTAAACGAAAGAAAATTGAATTCTAGTAATAAGTCTTTATGTACGCCATATCATATTTTAAAAATGTCATATAACTGAGATATATCAACTTAAAATTAACAAGGAGCGTCTCCTCTTTTATTTTAATAATAACGATTTCATTCATTAACCACCTCTAATGATTTAAAAGTACAATGTAATAAATTAGTTTGCCATCCCCGCGTCTATTGCATTGCATTTTATGACAACCTAACTTTATTAGGCAAAGGTAGTAGCAATGTAGTAGATAATGTAGTGCAGCTACCACTGTAGTTTTTTCACATGCATTTCAAATTTGTTAAAATGATGAACAGAACAGGTCAAACAAATGTGCAAAGTTGAACGATTCGGTAGCTTGAAAAATAAGAAAGTTTGCAATGGTACCGACTTACTTTGAAACAGGGTGTATACAGAAAACGCTACTACTGAACTGTTAGCATGAATAAAATCTACATATGTAAAAATCCATATAAGGATATTTTTTTAGTAATAATTAACATAATAATAATTCTTTTCTTCTCATTCTTCTCATTAATAAAACTATCCCTGTACACAGGGTGTTCACGGGAAGCCGCAACAACAGCTAACTTTCTTATTTGAACTTTTACAAAGAAACTTATACTGGAAAAGTTTCAGGACTTTTCCTATCCAATTTTTATATGGTAACGTCGAAAAAGCGAATGACTATTAAGTTCTTGAGATTTTCAATTGCTTTTAACTTTTTTTAATAACTCGTAGCTTTTTATCATCGCATTGCGCTCAGGATATCAAATTAATTATGTCTCTAAAATATTATCTTCCAAAGCCTAGTATTTTTTTTTTATTTGGTAAATAATTCTTGGTGTTTAAGAAAAATGTCTACGAGAGCTAACTTTTTCATTTGAAATTTCAGAAGGTAACCTGTAAGACCGAAACGTACATCGACAGTTACTTTGTCCTTGCCCAGCTATTCTGAAAGAGGAAGGTGGTTTTTTACATGCATACACAAACGACATATTTCAGTAAACAGTTGTTTCAGTTAATGTTATTCATATAGCAAAGTAGAAACTGTTGATTCACATTTACATGCTGTCACACACGCACACACTTCATACAATTACGACAATCAAGTAAAGATGACTTAGCTATACAGCTTTTAGTCGATAACCAGAATATATCTTCACCTGAAATCGTTAGTAATCTCTTCATTTACCATTCTGTATCTGTCCGAACTTTTTTATCTGATTATAAATCGAATTCTGATAACATCTATAATAAATTACCTAACGTTAAATCATGTCCACAAGGGTCGTTTTTTCTGTCACCTGTTGATAAGCGTATTGTAAAAATTTTTAAAAACACCGCTGCCTCAGGAATTGATGGCATACCAATAAAAGTATACAAATATACAATAGATCTCCTAGCCGATGTCAGGACATTATTAATTGTTGCTTTGAAACAGGTAAATACCCAACTTCCTTCAAAACGTCTAAAATTGTGCCAATACACAAAAAAAACATCTAAATTGGATGTTTCAAACTATAGACCAACAGCAATATTGCCGGCTATCTCTAAAATATTTGAAACAGCTATCAAAAATCGCCTTACGGATTTTTTTGAAAAAGACAATCTTATAAATAATATCCAACACGCTTTTCGATCGGGTGATCTACTGACACAGCTTTAAATGATTTTTTGTCAAATATGTACAACATTAATAATGAGAAAAAGATGGTAGCTAGTTTAAATTGTGACCTTTCAAAAGCTTTTGATCTTGTCGATCACGAAATATTATTACGCAAACTTTCTTAAGAAATAATGCTCTAGAATTGTTTAAGTCTTATTTACAAAATAGGCAACAGTACACCGAAATTATCAATCGAAAAACTGGAAAGGCAGTCCATTCAAATCTATCCGACATTAAACGAGGTATACCGCAAGGATCTATATTGGGTCCTTTTTTATTTTTAATTTTTACAAATGACCTCCCGGATAATATTCACTGCAAAGTTACTCTGTAAGCCGACGATACAAATGTATGTGTGGCTGGTGAGAATCAGACATCCCTACAATCTAATGTTGAACACACACTACAGGAGCTCGTTGCTTGGTTCACTGACATAAATTAAAAATCAACGCAGAAAAGACTAATATTGTAATATTTCCAAATAACAAAGACAAATCATTTAAAGTGACATATGGTGATATTCAACTTGCAACTTCGGAGTCATGTACATTTCTTGGCATTGTTGTTGACTATGTTGGATGGAACACTTTCACAAAATTAGTTTGAGTCTTAATAAAGCTATTTTTACTCAAAGGCGTCTCAAGCCTATATGCAATCGATGGTCGCTGTTAACGGTTTATTATGGCTACTTTGAGTCAGTGGCGCGTTATGCGTTATGGAGAAATCAATGTAACCTGGACAGAGTTTTAAAGTACGCATTTTATGCACAACGTAAAAGCCTAATGGGTTCAGAAGTACATGATTACCCAACTCGAAGTAGAAATCAGATAAGACCAATTATTTCGTAGACAGTACTTTACGAAAAATCATTCTTAAATCTGAGTTTCAAAATCTACAATAACTTACCAAGTGACATTTCCAGCGAAACTACACGAAATCAATTTATGAAAAAATTAAAAACTCATCTCTTTAATAATGTTTATTATTCGGTAAATGAATTCATGGCAATTTGACGTCACTGTTTAATGCTATAATACGTGATAATTATAATACGTGATACTTATAATATGTGATACCAATAACTAACATTTGGTACCTGAATATGTATGTACATTTTAATGTGTTCATATTATACATTTTTTTAATTGTGCAAATCCCAATGTTCTACATCACTGATAATCAGAGTACTACTACTACTACTACTACTACTACTACTATAACAGTGTTACCAACCATTTTTACAGCGATCACACCTGGGCAGTATTTGAAGTATTTGTAATTGAAATACAGTATTTGAAATAGAATTGTATTTTATAATTAGATTTCAAATACTATTGGTTGACGCCTTGATGTCCAGCTGACTGATCCGCCATTGTAAAACACCCCAAAACCCGTAGTGCTCTTGCGACCGTGGATGGAGTATTAACTGGATGGAGCATAGCCTATAGTAGCAATGCATCATACACGGGACCGGTTTTGCTGCTACAGAAACCCTACAATGACCTTTTACAACCAATTTTAAACTACGCGCCTTTGTACCTTGTACGATTTTGCATAGGCAGCGTGAATAACAGCCATGGAAGGAGTACTCCCTCCGCGATAGCAGCTGTTCTGCAACGACCTTTTACAACCCTAGTAGAAAAGGCGGGATGATCACCCGCGAAATCTACATCGCAAGAATGCAGTTAACGTTTTGCCTGCGCTGTTTTCGTCGGAATAAGAAATTCCTTGGGTCCTTTGTTGTGTTTACATACTTTAGGATCCTCTTAAGTTTATAAGATCTGAATTCGTAGGGTTTTCTACCTATCGCCCGCTTATACTAGACAGCCAGATCTGGTCGCGTTGTTGATAAGTGTAGTAAAGTTCCAACGGCCTCTCTAAAGGGAAACACAACAGGTTTTTCTGTCATGGTTGCGTTTTTAGCCACAATCATTGGCGTATACGTCGGTTTGGCATCAGACATCTTGTACCTAAGAACAACTTGATCGGCATAGAGCTTTTGTAATAACTTAAGGGATTCTTGAGACAAGTCAATATTGATACCAAGGTAGACACTTGGGTTTTCGTCAAATGTTATGCTGAATTGTATTTGCAGCATCTTTAGAAGCATAGTCATTGAGTTTGTCTGATCCTGCAAGGATTCCATCATCCACATGAATTCTAAGGTACATAGTACGTTCATCATTTATAAAGATACACTGTTCATTTTTTAACTGATTGAATCCTTGATTTGCTAAAAAGGTTTTGAGTTTATCGTTCCACCTGGCGGGAGCTTGACGTAGACTTTCTGTAACCTGCACACTTTACCATTGTCTTGATACCCTTGTGGGAACTGCATATATTATTCTTCATTAACTGTGCCACACAAAAAGGCTGACTTTACATCAAACTTCATTAACTGGTATTTCATTTTAGCTGAATGTGCCAGTTACACGGTATCATTCTTTCCAAGCAATACATGGCCCTTAGCAAGAGCGTGACTTATTGAAAAAAGATTCATTTTTTAGTGCCCAACCGAAACCGATTTTCTCGCCGAAACTGAAACCGAAACCGAATTTCGGTCAATGCCTCAGTTTCGGCCGAAACCGAAACCGAATCTTATTCGAAGGAAGTTAGAGATAATTTTACTAAAGTCTAAATTAATACTTTAATTTATTAATAACTGAAATTAAAAAGATTTATATTGTAAGACAGAAACAAAAACAATTTTAAGTTAGTTTTATTTATTAATAACTGAAATCAAACAAACTTATATTGTAAGAAAAAACAAAAACAATTTAAAATTTTCGTCCCTACTACCGTATTTTACAAAAGTCAAAAGAGTTTTTTTTTCAGCTATAGCTCACAGACAAAATTCAAAAGTGTATCTTATTAAAATTGAATTTAGATCAGAATCAAAAACTTTGGTATTTTAGAGATTTCAGGTCGTGCAAAGCAAATTCGCTTTATAATTTGAAATTTTGTGGTAAAGATTGTGTTAATATTACTGTCTGCCTTCTCAAACTGGGGAATTTTGAATCAATTTTTGAAATGGGATTGGTCACACTTCAAATATGCGATAAAACATGAGTTAATACAGCTTTAATTTACTGTCAAAATTGACATTTACACTGTTAAAACTGAGCATTATTATTATTTGATTTCCACAAATTAATCAAGTTTGAGATTAATATGCATTTAAAGCAGAAAAAAGAAAATAAATTTAGTTTCGGTTGTATCCGAAACCGAATATTAGGTCGGACACTATCATTTTTAATTTTAGAACGTGTAGTACATTAGTAAGTACATTCTGAAGCAATTGACCATTGTCATTAGTTATGACTAAAGAGCGGATTCTATGCTAAATGCATATTGCATGCATATTTTGCATATTTGAGCATTTTGTTCAATTTTCGCATATTTCTTAAAAACGTGCATATATATGCATATTTGAAAGAATTTGTGTCGAAGTGAGTAAATTTTTTCCTGAATTCTTAATTCGTCAGAACATGTTGTTGCATTAATTAGGGTCTAGTTTGCACCCTTCTTGGGCTTAAGCAGGCAGAATTTTCCAAGTAGTGAATTAGGGATTTCCAAGTACTTTCTTAACGATGCGGTGGGGCGTTCATGTTTGCAATATTGTTTCATCACTTCTTCACGGATTATTAGTCGGTTATTGCTGCGAACGTTTAGTTCTTCCGTAAAAGTATTTTTGTTTGTGAGAAGTGCAATATGCCGAAAGACAATTCGAGCCTGGTTAATTCCTGGATCAGAAGCTATCCCGAGCTTGCTTACACCAATGGAAGCGTATTCTGTAAAGCCTGTAGTAAAATGGTAAGTTTTAAGTTTGTTTTCTTCCTCCTTAGGTAAATATTTGCTTGGTTCTTGAATATTGAAAGTTCAGACAGTTTAAAAAAATTCAAGTTCTTGTTGTAGATACCAACCCAACGAAAATTTTCGGTCACACAACATGTCGGGACAGAACTACACAAGTCAAAATGCAAGAAGAAGAATGAATCGAAAACATTTCAATTACCCTTAGACAGTGGACCGTCGTTGATGACTTCATCTAATGAACAACAAGAATTTAATGCTGAGTTATGCGAGGCGATGATTTGTGCAAACATACCTTTGAAAAAACTGCAAAATTCTATTTTTAAAAGTTTTTTGGAAAAATATACCAAGAAAAATGTTCCCGATGAAAGTACGTTAAGAAAAAATTACGTGCCTCGCATCTACAACGATACTCTAAAAGAAGTCAAGAAAATCGTAGAAAATCAATATATTTATTTTATTGTGGATGAAACTACTGATTCTTGTGGGCGTTACATTGTAAATTTGTTAATAGGGTCTTTGCGGGAAGATAAACCTAGTGAATCTTATTTAATAGCCTGTACACAGTTAGACAAAACTAATCATTTAAGTATTTTAAGATCTGTTAATGAATGTTTTATGAAATTTTTCTCACCTAATGTAGTTCCTACTGAAAAAATTTTACTTATGGTATCAGATGCTGCCCCTTACATGGTTAAAGCCGGGCAGCAATTTAAAACAATTTATAAAAATTTAGTTCACGTGAGTTGTTTAGCTCATGGATGTAACAGAGTAGCTGAACATATTAGATGTGAATTTTCTGATGTAAATCTACTAATTAGTACCATTAAAAAAATATTTGTCAAAAGTCCCCTACGAGTTCAGTTGTACAGGGAAAAATTGCCGAATGTACCTTTACCTCCCGAACCAGTGTTGACTAGGTGGGGAACTTGGTTGGAAGCGGCAATATTTTATGCTGAACATTTTGTAGCAATTAAGGAATTGGTTGTAGAGTTTAATGCCCAAGATAGTGCTGCTATTGCAAAGGCACAAAATATTGTAACAAAAACTTCATTGGCAAATCAACTGAACTTCATCAAAATGCATTACAGTTTTGTAATACAAACTACAAACAATTTAGAAAAACAGAAAATGTCTTTAATAGAATCCGTTAAAATTGTTAAAGAATTTAAAGAGAATATTTCAAAAGTTCCAGGTAAAATCGGCAGTTCAGTAAATAAAGAATGTTTATCCGTTTTAGATAAAAATAGCGGCTTCAAAACCCTTGAGGAAATTTACGAAATTTTGAATGGAAACTTTGAAATTGACTTAAGTGTAGAATTTTCAGCTATGAGTCACTTTAAATATGCCCCAATTACCTCCGTGGATGTTGAAAGGAGTTTTTCAATTTATAAAAATATTTTGTCAGATAAAAGGCAAAATTTCCTGGTAGAGAACTTGGAAAAACACATTGTTGTAAATTATAATCGAAGATTTTTTTAGTCGTTATAATATTTACTTAATAATGTACATACATAATATACATACTTCCTTCATATAAGCGTTTACAAATAAATGTAAATAAATTGTATAAAATATAATGTTTTTTATTTGAATAAGAATGCCCATAAAACACAGTAGACCAGTTATTGCATTATTTGAAGTGTTCGGCCTATCTTGCACATATTTCGCCATTTTTAGTGCATATATATGTGCATATTTCATCATTTTTTAGTGCATATATATGCGCATATTTCATCAAAATTACTCGCATATAAATCCGCTCTCTAGTTATGACGCTGATATCATCAACCCCAACTAATTCAATAATAGTACCATCGCCAATTTTTATGTATTTGTTGCAAGGTTTATAACTCTCAAAGAATGACTTGTGAGGGCACATGTGCTCCGAGGCTCCACTATCAAAATACCACTGTGTTGGGTCACCATTGACATCACTATTAACTAAGGCCATACTTATGAAAGCATTTCACCAAGTAGATTTGGATGGAGAATGTCTTAGATCTTTTTGGAGTTTTTCTTTTTCCTGACGAAAACGACAGTTTTGCTTAATATGTCCAGGCTTTTTACAATAGTGGCAAGTAATATTCGATTTATTAGCAGGATTTTGTAACATTTGTAACTAGGATAATTTTTTCTACAAAAAAAAACAGTTAGGTACTGTTTGAGAAGGCAATGCTTTATTTTCAGAAGTTATTGTACTATTTCCTACCCTGCTTTTAAGACGGTGCTCTTCTGTTATCAAGCGAGAAGTTAAATTGTCAATTGTTTGCTTTGAAGGGTCCACCGAATCCCAAGATGTAACAAAATATGACACATTTTCAGGAAGTGACATTAGAATTTTGGTAATAACTTGTTTATCAGAAATTTTTTCACTCAAGTGCTTAAATTTTGTCCTAATATCTAAAATACCTGAAACGTGCGGTGCAATCCCTTGATTTTCATATCGGTACGAGAAAAAGGCTTCATGCAACAAATGATCGTTTGTGTTAAATATCTGTTCAAAAACTGAGAGAAGTTTTGCCCACATTTCAGCGGCCGAACTGCATGCAAGTATATCAGCCATAGATTCCTTTTCTAACCTTGAAACTGTAAGTTCCTTAGCTTTTGAATTCTTTGCTGTCCACAAATCTCGTTTTAGAACATTTGGGTCGTTTCTACCGACTTCCTGCGTTGTTCTCGTTTCAGTCTCAAGTAGCAAGCCATCCAAAACTTTAGCCTCAACAGTGATCATGATCTGAAACTTTCACAGGTTCCAATTCATACTGCCTTTCAGATTCATCACTCCGAGTTGAATTTGTATGTCGATATGGAGCTCCAGAAACGCTGCATTTAGATCAGGGAAAGAGTTTGAAGCCCAATTATTTTAAGAGATGTAAAATTACGACACGTTATGATGACATACCGGGCCAGTCAACACGAGAGTATTAAACATACTCCGTTCACCATGATGTTTGGCAGAGAAATTCAATTACCAGCGGATATTCAATTTGGGTTACCCCCAGGCACACCGTACTTGTCGAAAGTGCAAAATTTGCGAAGTTCTTTAGATCGAATTCATGAACGCGCACGTGAACACCTTAGTGCATGGCATAAACGAAGACAAGAATATTATGAAATGCTAAGGGGATTCCATATCAAGCCGGATATCCAGTATGGTTTCATCAACCTACCCCGAGAATAGGGGAAAGTTCTAAGTTATATCGGCCCTGGACCGGGCCATATCATTAAAAAAAATGTTTGGAGATGAACGCATACCGTGTGAAACACTGTGTATTTGCCCACAAGTGTTTAGTTGTGCACGCTAATCGACTTAAGCTGTGTCACAGCCTCCCAACTACTGATCAAACTAAATTGAAAGAAAGAGCAAGCAGACGCCCTGATCGACCACGAAAAGTGCAAGTTACTGAAGAAAAGAAAACTATGTTTGCATTACGAGAATTTAAAGCAGTCCTTTTCACAGTCCCGCGTCAATACGATTTGGCAGATTGTGTGTCCATGGATTAAAAGATGGGAGCAGGCTTTGCTGTGAAATTTCGTGACCGCTTTGGAGGAATAAAGCGAGGCGCAAACCTCGGAGGTAACACGCACGGTGCGGTAGCGAATTTGTGTGTTCTTCTTATTGTGGTACCGCTACCGCGTCTGCCACCGCGCCGTTTCCGCTCTGGTTTGCACGACGCTTAAATGAGTTACGTGATTGATAAGAAATGCCTAGAGATATTACATCTATACTGCACTTAAGAAATGCCTAGAGATATTACGTCGCAAGATGGAAGATCTAGGCCGCGTACGCTTGGCAGTGCCAATGCCGCAAAGGATATAAAATCGGCCGGAGTTGACTCAGGAGGCAGTCGAATTGTAACAGCGATCGTCGTAGTTAGATTTTAGTGTGCAAATAAATTGTTACAAATAAATTAGTTCGTAAGCATTATTAAATTACGGTTAAGTTTTTACCGAGTGTTTTATTCGTTTAAATAAATATATTTAAACCGTAGAAACGTAACAGTGGTGTCGGTGTGCGGGTTTGTGCAAATAAATAAACAATTTAAAGTAAATTAAATTTAATCAGATTATTAAATAAGTACAGTATCGGAAAAGAAAATGGCTACGAGAAAAGTGTTGTTGAAAGTCTTAAAAGTGGCCGAATTAAAAACCGAATTGGAAGAACGAGAATTAGAAACCTATGGTTTGAAAGGCGCACTTCAACAGCGTCTCCGATGCGATTTGTTGACAGCTGGTGAAGATCCAGAGACGTTCCTTTTCGAAATTTCATGTGGTCCCGTCGATTTTAATAAAATTTTGAAAGATGAACTTCGAGAACAATCCAGAAATTTAAAGGAAAAGCTTCTAGAACAATCTGGAAATTTCAAGGACGAACTTCGAGAACAATCTGGAAATTTCAAGGACGAACTTCGAGAACAATCCAGAAATTTAGAGGAGAAGCTTCTAGAAAAATCTGGAAATTTCAAGGACGAGCTTCGAGAACAATCCAGAAATTTAGAGAAGAAACTTCTAGAACAATCTGGAAATTTCAAGGACGATCTTCAAGAACAATCCAGAAATTTAGAGGAGAAGCTTCTAGAACAATCTGGAAATTTCAAGGACGAATTCGAGAACAATCCAGAAATTTAGAGGAGAAGCTTCTAGAAAAATCTGGAAATTTCAAGGACGAGCTTCGAGAACAATCCAGAAATTTAGAGGAGAAACTTCTAGAACAATCTGGAAATTTCAAGGACGATCTTCGAGAACAATCCAGAAATTTAGAGGAAAAGCTTCTAGAACAATCTGGAAATTTCGACAAATTACAAAATAAATTGTTGGAACAATCTAGAGACTTAGACGAGAAATTTCTAGAGCAATCCAGAAATTTCGACGAGAAACTTCTAGAACAGTCCGGAAATTTGAAGGGTGAACAGACGAAAGGACTCGAAGATAAACTAGTGGTAAAAATATCGGAAGAAACAAGAAACCTGCAAGAAAATGTGGAAGAAATAATATTCCAGCAGGATAACAAAATCAAAAATCTGGAACAAATTATGGCGGGGTTGCGAGTGTTTGGGGATCAGCCACCAATAGAAATACTAGAAAATAACGAGACCCGAATTGTGGAAGGACCAGCAGAAAATTCGAAATTGAAAATAAAACCACCAACGTTCGATGGAAAGTCTTCTTGGCTCAACTACTTCAAACAGTTCGAAGCAGCAGCAAAGGCAAACAGATGGACGGCCAGCGAAAAAGCCACTTCGTTAATTGTGGCCTTGAGAGGGGACGCTATCGATGTGCTACAGACGATGCCGCCAGAGGAACAAGAAGACTTCGACAAGCTGGTGAATAGGATGGAAATGCGTTACGGACAGACCCATCTGACCGAGGTGTACCATGTGCAGTTGAGGAATCGCTGTCAGAAATCTGGAGAAAGTCTTCAGGAATTCGAAGCAGACGTAGCGCGTCTGGCCCAGTTGGCATATCCTACAGCTCCTGTTGAATTCCTCAAATGTTTGACGATGCAGACCTTCATAGATGGAATCCGTGACCCAGACAACCAGCAGACATTGAGAATGACCCATCCGAAGACGTCCAAGAACGCATTGGCTTATGCCTTGGAATTTGAAGCGGCGAGACGAGTCTCAAAAGGGCATGTCAAGGTGCGAGTGGCTATGGACTTCCAAGAGGAAGAAGAGGAAGAATCCGCTAACGCCAAGGTGGGATCTGCTATAAAAGAGCGACCCAGGGAGTATGCCACCGCCGAGGATGTTCGCCGCATTGTGGAACAGGTCTTCAAGCAGAAGAAGCCGCTGGTGTAGCCAGGAGGAAGGACATGTCCGCAGGCGATGTCCAAAGCCCAGACAGGATCCAATGAAGCCACAGTTATACTAAGCCGGGTCGGTGCAGAGGGGCAAACGTCGACCCGTATTCAAAGGCCCTCAAAGACGAAAGCCAAACAAGTAATATCCCTACGGCAGTTAATCAGCAGTGTCTTCGTGGATGTTACCATTGATGACATTCCTCACACCATGTTGTTGGATACGGGTGCGACGAAGACCATCCTAAGACCCGACGTCATCAAGTCATCTGGACACACCGAGCCGACCAAGTGGAGACTGAAAACTGCAACTGGAACATCAGCAAGTGTCCACGGTGAAGTAGAGGTTATCATCACCATTGGTTCAACTCCAATAAAACACCGTGCACTGGTAGCAGACATAGAGGACGAGGCAATTTTGGGCATGGACGTCATGTGTGCCCACGGGTTTCAATTGGACTTAAAGCGTGGCGTGATGGCGGTCAATAATGAGGAGTTGGTTCTACATCAACGAGGAGACGTGACCGCTCGAGTAGTCCTCGCTGAAGACGTTGTATTACCCAACAGGACTGAGGTTATCGCCGACCCAAAACTGGACGGTGTTATTCAAGATTTCAAGTCATTATGATTGAACCTAATATTGATGATCAGAAGATTGGAAGAGGAGTCCTCGTTGGGAAAATGTTGTTGATGGCTAAGGAGGAAGTACCTGTCCGCCTGATGAACTTCAATTGTTTCTCAGTCAATATCAAGAAAGGAACCATCTTGGGAAGCTGCACCATGGTATCCTCCATCTCCCGCCACCTTGAAGCAAACGTGCCAGAAGCGAAAGTCCCAAGGAAATGGTTATGTCAACAGTCCAGGAATTGACTCCAGACCAGAAGACAAAAGCAAAGAATCTGATCGGCCGCTATCAAGATGTATTTGAGGTAGAAAATGGATCCAAGGGAAGAACTGATGTCGTGAAACACAAAATAGAGACTGGAGAAGAAAGACCTATCCGTCAAGCTTCAAGGCGATTACCGTTGGCGAAGCGTGAGGAAGCGGAACGCATTATTCGCGAGATGGAAAAGGATAATGTGATAGAACCATCAAGCAGCCCGTGGGCGTCACCAGTAGTGCTTGTGAAGAAGAAGGATGGGTCCACCCGGTTCTGTGTAGACTACCGGTTACTCAACAATGTCACTAAGAAGTACAGCTATCCCCTGCCACGGATTGATGATACCCTGGACACCCTGGCTGGCTCAAAGATCTTCTCAACTTTGGACTTAAAGAGTGGATATTGGCAAGTGGAGCTGGCGCCTGAAGATCGAGAAAAGACGACGTTTTCCATTGGTATGGGTCTGTGGCAATTCACAGTGATGCCATTCGGGTTATGTAATGCCCCAGCGACATTCGAGAGGTTAATGGAGACGGTTCTGAAAGGTCTGTCCTGGACAACGTGCATGGTGTACCTTGACGACATAATTGTCGTGGGAAAAACGTCCGACGACCACCTGAGGAACCTAGAAGGAGTGTTCCAGCGGCTTCGCGTAGCTGGACTAAAGCTTAGCCTCAAGAAGTGCCACCTGTTCCAGAAGGAAGTGAATTACCTGGGGCACATTGTTAATGGAAATGGAATCGCCGTGGACCCTGTGAAGATTCAGGTGGTAAAAGACTGGCCAACTCCCAGAAATAAACACCAAATAAGGAGTTTCCTTGGCCTGTGCACTTACTATCGGCGTTACGTTCCTGGATTTGCAGACATTGCTAAGCCGTTGACAAAACAGACTGAAGAAGGTCGCCCATTTGAATGGGACCAACAGTGTCAAACTGGTTTTTGAACAACTAAAGCAGTACTTGATTAGTGCTCCTATTCTGAGTTATCCTCTCCCGGAAGGCAAGTTTGTCGTGGACACAGATGCTAGCAACGTTGGGATTGGTGGCGTACTCTCCCAGATACAAGAGGGGCAAGAGAAGGTGATCGGCTACTTCAGTAAAGTCCTATCAAAGCCGGAACGAAACCGTACCAAGAAGGGAATTGCTAGCCGTCGTAAAAACGATAGAACATTTCTACAAGTACTTGTATGGTAGACGCTTCCTCCTGAGGACCGACCATGGCGCTCTAAAATGGCTTCTCCGTTTCAAGAACCCAGAAGGGCAAGTTGCACGATGGATCGAACGACTTCAAGAGTACGATTTTGAAATTCAGCATCGGGCAGGAACTAGCCATCGAAATGCCGATGCTTTGTCGAGAAGACCCTGTGCCGAAGACTGTAAGCACTGTAGTCGTTTGGACGAGAAAGTAACCACGACTGCGAGGACAGCCATTGTTGACGACAAATGGCAAGGCGAAGAACTGCGAAGAGACTAGGAGAACGACCCGGATTTGAAATTAGTGCTAGAGTGTAAAAGCAGGGACGCGAGGCCTACCTGGGAAGAGGTAGCACCATGTGCACCGTCCGTAAAATCATACTGGGCGCAGGACTCCATAGTGTTGGATCGTGGTCTTCTGAGACGAAGCATAGAGAATCAGGAAGGCATGGAACAAAAGACACAGTTACTAATCCCCAAGAATAGGGTGCCAGAAGTTCTGAGGGAACTTCACGACGGAACTTCGGGAGGGCACCTGGGAATTAAGAAGACTATGGAGAAGGTGCGCGAGAGATTTTACTGGGTGAACTGCAAGGAAGACGTGAAGGATTGGTGCCGGAAATGTGCAGTCTGCGCACCCAGTAACGGTCCCCACAGGCGAGGCAAGGCTCCCATGAGACAGTACAATGTTGGAAGTCCTTTTGGGAGAGTTGCCATCGCTGTAGCCGGCCCATTCCCAGAAATGAATGGTGGAAACAAGTACATCATCGTGGTAATGGCCTACTTTAGCAAGTGGGTTGAAGCTTACGCCCTACCTAACCAAGAGGCAGTCACTATTGCGGTCCTTGTCAGGGAATGGATCAGTCGGTATGGTGCACCTATGGAACTGCATTCAGACCAAGGAAGGAACTTTGAATCGGTCTTGTTCAAGAACGTGTGTACTCTGCTCGGCGTACGAAAAACTAGAACAACTGCACTCCACCCACAGTCGGACGGAATGGTGGAAAGGTTCAATAGAACCATCAACCGACATTTGTCCAAGGTCGTTTCCGATCATCAGAGGGACTGGGACACGTACATTCCCCTGTTCCTAATGGTATACCGCTCGTCCGTTCATGAGACAACAGGGGAGACTCCGGCGAAAGTGGTATTCGGGCGAGAGCCGAGACTGCCCGCGACCTGAAATTTGATGTGAAGCCTGGCGAAGTCTCTGCCGACGAAGATTACGTGAGCAAATTACGCAGGAAAATGGACGACATTCACAACCAAGTGCGTCACAATATACAGACTGCCAGCGATCGGATGAAGGAGCACTATGACATCAACGCTCAACACGCGGGATACCAACCTGGAGCACTGGCCTGGTTTTATAACCCCCAACGACGTCGAGGCCTGTCCCCAAAACTGCAGACCTCTTGGGAAGGTCCTTACAAAGTGATGAAACGAATCAACGACTTCGTTTACCGCATCAAGAAGGTCCCCCATGGCAAACCCAAAGTAATCCACTTCAACCGGATAGCCCCTTACCATGGAGAAGCAGATGAAGGGATAGTACAAAGGGCGCAAGTTTCCGAAGTGAACTTCGAAACCTTCAGGTCTCATCACGCTGAAGGAAGTAAGGCACGGTTTGGAGTGACCACGGAGAAGCAACAAGATCTCTTTAAAGTGCCACTGGAGTACAGCCTCGCCCACTGCGTAGCAGAAGACCTGAAAATGTCCAAAGGAATTGCTCAGGTGTTTAGGAAGAAATTTGGCCAAATCGAAGAGCTCCAAAGACAGCATCCCGTGGTAGACAAGAGTCTGCAGATCATCGATTCGACGGCAGATCGGAGGCGTCACGTGCATTATTTAGTCACTAAGAAGACATCACGTGGTAAACCTGACTATCAAAGTATGTGGAGAGCCCTATATAGCCTGAGGAGACAGCTAATAGAGAACCACCAGATGAAGTTAGCCATCCCCAAATTGGGCTGCGGATTGGACGGACTAGACTGGAGAGTAATTCGAAGCATACTGGAAGTCATCTTCCACAGAACGGGAATTGTAGTCCTAGTCTGCAGCCACCACCCACAGGCAACAGTCAGCAACAGTCAGCAACAGCAAAACCGTAGACTGCTACTTCTTCCAGACGGGAAGTTGCAAGAATGCAGCTTATAGATTTCGACATCCTCCTTCAAGACTATCACCAGGAACATTTCGAGACGAAACGTTTTTAAGAAGGGGGCAGTGTGGCGAGCCACTCAGCACTACGTCACACTGAAGGCGTCAAGAAGTCGGTTCATTATTATGCGTCATCGGCCGTCGCGCCACCATCGAACAAACTCGAATTTTCCAGCGTTGGAAAATTCGAGACGGCAGCAAAGGATATAAAATCGGCCGGAGTTGACTCAAGAGGAAGTCGAATTCTAACAGCGATCGTCGAAGTTAGATTTTAGTGTGTAAATAAATTGTTACAAATAAATTAGTTCGTAAGCATTATTAAATTACGGTTAAGTTTTTACCGAGTGTTTTATTCGTTTAAATAAATAAATCGAAACACACCATTTTTGGCTAATTGTATTGCACTTTAATTATCACAAAACACATTTTTGGAGACATTACATATTTATCAAAACCCATATGAATTCAAAGTCACTCAATGTAAATAATTTCGGGGACTTGCTTACCATAATTGATAAAGTTACGGATAATTGTTTTCTAGATTTCCAACTAATTGGAGCTCTAGCTAATTAAAACATTACCTGACCACGATTTACGATCATCGATGTCTTCACCCCAGTCTGAGTATGCTCTGAGACATTCCACATTTTTAACGTACGTCATACCGTAATTGATCGTTCCTTTTATAGTACTGTTACGATTTCGGAGTTCGCAAATTAAATTTCGTTGACCAATTTCAAATAATTAATTAAGACGCAATCGTCTACACAATAACATACACTACACTAGAAATAGTCTATAACACTAAATAAATAAATAACAAATCGCACTTCTATTACGTCGCTGTTTATGGCTTCGTGATACCTCGCATTCTTCGCTTACTAAATAAGAACTACCCTACCGCGCCCCGACAAACAAGTTTCATAAGACTTGATTTTAGCGCACGCGTCCAGTGTTAGAAAACGAGTCAAAGACAAGTTTTTTAAATGGACAAGAGCGCCAACATGTCTTATGAAACGTGTATTTTTTATGTATATTGTTGCTTGCAGGTTGATTAAAAATAATTCAACTGATGCACTACAACCGCTTTTATTGCTGGTAATTTATTTTTCATTGGTTAAAAGTATTTTATCTGATAGCGAACAACAATAATACCCTTCCCTTCGTAATTGTTCTCGAACACTCTCTCTTTTTCTTCCTCTCCACCGAGGGCAGCACTTGCCGCGGGTATGCACACAAATTGAACCAAGCATCTTTTGGCGCGCAATTTAAATTAAAAATGTTAGGCGCGAACATATATCGTATATATAGTATTTTTTTCTATTTTGGTACTTAAATATGATAAGAATCTTTAAAAAAGGCGTAATTTTGTGATGTAGCAAGGGGATATTTTTTCGTTGATGGCGATTGGTGAAATTGGGCGATACTTAAAATAACTTCAACCAAATGTCAGTTCAGAGGTTATGCCTATAATTATACATTTTGTGAGCTTATAAAGTGTTTTAGTTATGTCTTTGTAATTTGGGATGCTAGATAATAAAGGTAATTTCAAACCCAAATGACTCATTTGAGTTTCATAATGTAGCTCATTAAAGTACCGAAATAGAATAAATATCTTAATACTCGTTTTGCGATAAGTCAATACTCTTTGCCATGATTAGCACAAAAATGGCTTAGTGTACTTGCTGCAAATGCTATATCTGGACGAGTTGCATTTGCTAAATAAATTAGACTACCGACTATTTCTCGGTATGGTAGATTCCTCATTTCATCTTTTTCTTCTTCCAATATCGGACTCATTTCTTCAATTTTTAAATTTGAATCCATAGATGTTGCTACTGTTTTAGCATCTTTCATTCCAAATTTTCCTAATAAATCTTCAATACATCTCTTTTGTGAAATTCGAATTCTACCTGTTACCCGATCTCGTTGTACATTTATTCCGAGAATATTACTAACTTCTCCAAGATCTACCATTTTAAATTTTGCTTTCATCTTGATTTGATGAATTCTAATTAATAAATTTTTTTCGTGCTAAAATTGAATGATCAACGTAAATAATAATTATAACTCTGTATTCATTTTTGTCAAATACATAGACGCATGGATCTGTTAATGTGCGTTTATCACCACTCTCTGTATGATAATTCTCTAAGTGTTTATATCCAGTCGACCAGAACTATAGTGGTTACTGGGTGCCGCATAGACTTCCCGGGCTGCGACTGGTTTATTGTTTTGTTTTTACAGGGCAGACGCGTTAAAGATTAGAACTTTTTCTTTGATCGTTTCAGCATATTAGTTGTTACTCCTATATTTAACGAAACCTTCCGCCTAAAGTGCGCCTAGGGCTACTTATTAATGATTTTTCATATTTCCGCAATTTTATTATCGTAAGCTCACTTTTAGAACGGATTATCTACTATTTGGGGGGTATAACCGTTATGAAAAAAAATGTTGCGTAACGGTTATACCCCCCAAATAGTAGATAATGTAAATAGGAAGATTAGCTATAGGAAACAGGTCCAAAATTCTAGCATTTTAACGGCAACTTCATTTCTAGGGAAATTTGTTAAACTGCCTTTCGATCCGTTTTGCACCAAAGGTTTAAAACATTTTTTTAAAACACAAAACTTACGATTAGGTTTTTCAACTAACAACACCATAAAGAATTTACTGGGAAACCTGAATGATAAAGTTGATGTTGAACAGAAATCTGGAATTTATGAAATTAAGTGTATTGAATGAACTAATAAATATATTGGACAAACAAAAAGAAATATATTAACACACTTTAAAGAACATTTAAGTCACTACAGGTACAATAGGTTTGAGAAATCAAGTGTTGCACAACATATTTACAATACAGGACAGAGTATTATTAAGGATAATTTAAAACTCATTAAGGAAGTTTCAAATAATAGGGAATTAAATGCTTACGAAAGTATTTTTGTTCGGAAAAATAAAAACAATTTAATGAATTCATACAAGGACCACTACCTAGTTCCGTATTATTTGATTAACTCTAATTTGTAGGTTTTTATTTGACGGTTCATATTTATATGATTGTTATGATTATTATCATTATTATTTTTTAGATCTTAAGTCAAAAATTGACCGCTAGATGTCGTACTTGTTATGTCAGAAATCATCCGCTAGATGTCGCTACCTAAATCATATATAAAGGGGTGTTAGAGACAGTTAAGCGCATTTGCACTGTATATTTGATAAGGAAAAGATTCTCCGAGATAAAATTTTCCTAAAGTGCTCTTAACTTGTGGTGTGTGGGTGTGATTTGCTCTCATCTGTAGGTTGTTTTTTGAAGATTTATACATAATATATATATTTTATTTTATTTTCAGGATTTTTAGGTATCAAATGACAGGGAATTATATACTTATTTATTCGTTAGAATAAGAAGTTTTTTCGGGTCTTTGGACTATTTATTTCCGTATTTCGGTGTTGTTTGGTTATCTCTTATTTGTAAGGTTTTTCTGACGGTTAATTTTATATGTTTACATTATTTTTTTTTTTTCGGTTTATACATAACATACCGGGTGGAAAGTTTCAAACCCGAACATAGCAAAATTCCATTGAGAACTGTAGATTACTGGTCGCCATTTAAAGATACAAAAATGGTAATGGTATTAAATGAAAGATAAAATTAAGGTCAATATTATCGTGTTAAAATGATTCCTATTATGTTAATACTTTTAAAATAGAAATAATTTTTTTTAATTTCAAATGAAAAATGTAGTCGCCTTAGTATGTCAGATTTGAAGTTTGCAATTCAATAACCAGAATTTTGTACAATATGGTTCTTATTCAAAATAAAATTCCATTCATCTGTATAGCATACTGACGATGAAAAACTGTTATTGCTATTCTTGTTAATTTCAATACAATGTTGATGGCAACTGGATTTGTGGAATTGATGTTTTTTTTTTAATATTCTTTACATTTGTGTGTTACTTATTCTTGAACAGTGTGAAACTTAGTTAATTCTTAGTATAATTGAATTTAAAACTGATTTAGTATCGACATGTGTCTGTATTTATTGCCCATGGCATCATTTCAAGTTTATTGATAATATCAGAAACAACAGTATTTTTGTATGCAATGACGTAGAATATAATTATCTATCCTATTGCAATGTCAGGTCAAAAAGCGATCGTAAGAACTTTTTTCGGATCTTTGGACTATTTATTTCCGTATTTCCGTGTTGTTTGGTTAAAACTTATTTGTAAGGTTTTTCTGTTGGATAATTTTAGATCTTTACATATTAATTTATATTAACTTACATTTAGACATATGTATATATCTTTTTGGATAATTAGATTGTTGTTAGTTTTAACATTTTTATGATTTTATTAGGATGATTAGATTGTTTTTAGATCTTTTTAGTGCTTTTAAGTTGGTAACGTACTGAAGATGGCAGCTTAGCTGCCGAAATACGTATCTACGAATATAAAAATTATTATGGATGGAGGTTAATTTCAATTATCTCTTAAACCACAGTCTCCTTTACTATTTTAATCGTTTACGTTGTTGTAAGCTTCGTGTTAATCCAAGATTGCTGCCTCTCTCCATTATTTCGTACATGCTGTAGTAGACAACCATACATTAAGGCATCATTGGATTGTATTCCTAAATTCATTAAAGGAATTTCCTACATTTCTGTCCATATAAGTAAATTCCCATGTTATTTCGTAGCTCGTTTTTAATTTTTGCCATCGCATTTTTATTGCCGCAATAAAAAATTACAGTTAGGCAATCAACTCTTCTTGTTTCAATAAAGAAAAGATTTTCAGAGTAATTACTTGGTCACTTGTACTCCGACCTCCGAGATCTTCTGCCACGTTGTGTCACATAGTAGGAACGCCGAAAATTATTCTAATAATCCTATTACGAGATGAGCCCGTTCGGTGCATTTTTACGGCGCCACTGAAACAATTACGTGAACATATGCCAATTAATATCCTTAGTAATAAGTAATTTGCAAACTTTATCTTTTGATGCACATGCATTTCTTCGTTTACAGACGCTACGAATAATTTCATACCTTGCCATGGATGCAAAATCTTCTTCATAGTCAATACTTAATTTCTATATATGTCCCCGTGCGACTAATCTCACCTTATTTTTTTTAATTTCGCCTTTCTGATTAATTTTTGTCTTGTTTACCCATCGATTTGTTAAAATCTTTTTGTCGGTCGGTCGTGCTACAAGAATCCATGTTCTATTTTCTCGTAAAGTACCACATTCTTTCTTCTTTGCGGTTAGTCTTTGTCGTCTCATTCTAAAATTTGAAGCACTGTTTCAGGATCTGCACATTGCATATTTTTCGCCTTATAATTTTTTCTTGATCTACCTGGTCTGCCAGTTTTTATAATGTTTAGACGAGCTGGACCTCGACGTGATTAATTGTCCACTTTCTCTATCAAGTTTTCGGAATCTTCTTCGAATACATTATCCTGAATGTCTTTATTAATATTTAAAAAAATTTGTTGCAAATAGTTTTTGATTGCAGTGAAGACTACAGCAATGTCGGGTCAAAAAGCGATCGTAGGATGTCGCTGTTTTATCTATTCATTACGTCTTTATTAATGTTCTTTACAGTATATTCGTGTTCTTTATTTTCATTCGATTTGTCAATAACACATTAAGATACATTAGAAGTTTCTATATGAATATTAATCGCCGGGAAGATCTGATTTTTTCGATAAACGCAAGCTTTGATAACAGTTTTCTTCCAGGTTTCCAAAGTCGATAGACCTTGGATTCATCTGAATATCCGACTAACACATGCTCTTACCCTTTTGGTTGAAATTTTCCCCTTCGTTGACCTTTATTCACTACAATTGTTTTACTGGGGGTAGTTCGAAAAAACCAATGTACGGCTTTCTTTGATATCAGCTCAAGCGGTGTAGTTTCATTGTGAGATTTTTTTGCACATCTATTTCTTAAATATGTTGCCGCATTCACTATCTCTGCCCATAGTGAATCTGTAGATTACCTTGAAACATCATACATCTGGTCATTTCGACAAGCGTACGGTTAGCTCGTTCTGCCACTCCATTCTGTTGGGGTGTGTATTCGACACTTAGCTGGTGTACGATACCTTAAAAATTTCTTGACAAATATTCCCTTCCGTTGTCAGTGTGCAGTTTCTTAATTCGTTGGCCAGTTTATTTCTCCACTCTTCTTATAATTTTTGAAAGCTTGAGAAACGTCAGCTCTATTTCGGAGCATGACTGTTTCCATATATCTAGAACGGTCATCTATAAAGGTGACAAAACATTTGGCGCCACCAATAGATTGGATGCTCGTGGGGCCACAAATATCAGAATGTACCAACCCAAAAATTCCTTTTTCACGATTGGTTGATTATTTAAAGGGCTATACGTAAATATTACATTTTGCACATACCTCACAGTTTATTTCACTTACTTTCGAGTAAAATTAATACCACAGACCATATCTTCTGTTTTCGTCCTCCTCAAATCGTTACTATTTACATGCCCGTATTTCTTCATTACCTTTTTCTTCTACGACAGCGGTCCGTTATTTTTCGTTAATAATGTAGAGCTAATATTGTCTTTTCGCTGTTAGAACCACCGAACCGTTTTTTCGGTTAATTGTCGGTCGATCTTTTCCAAAGGTAACTGTATAACCATTTGCAGTAACACTCGCTACAGACAAAAGATTATTACGTATCCAGATCTGAAACGTACAATACAACTTTTAATTTTACAGTATTTGTTACAGGTTGGTTTAGTTTTGAATTTAAACACACATTGCCGACGCCGATTGTTTCTACAAAATATTCCGTGGCTGTATACTGGATGTATCAGAAATACGTGTGTAAACACGGAGTGCAGTTAGCTAAGTGAAATCTTTCTTCTATTTGACGTTTTTTATTTAAAGCTTTCTAAACTGATTTAAAATTTGGAACGTATTACATATTAAAACCTATACCCGCCTTTGTTTAAGACCGAAAAACTTCTGTTGTTGTACAAACATAAAAGTTTTTGGGATTAATTATATTCTGCCCATTCGGTGTTAAATATGGATAAAGTTTTATCTGAAAAGTTGTTAATCTTCATCTAATTTGGCGTTGTTGTTCTCTTTTTCCGACTAAATTTTGTCTAAGTGTCTTTGTGAGTGTTTACTCCAACAAGGATAAGCTTAACACTGCTCTACTACATACGTTTAAAAGGTAAACATCCTAACTTTTTCTTAACTCCGCAACGGATGGACGCGAGGGAACACCGAAAATGTGTTCCCTGGCATACCAAAAAGTGTTAGAATTAACTCCAGATTTTTATCAGTGTAGAAACTAAAAAATCACATAAAAAACTCAATGTTGTAATGTAACATTTACTAAAATTAAACAGAAATTGCGTTTATAACTTGTCGGAAACAAATAACTGTCATTATATGTTTACATAATTCTTGAACACAACCAAGGAAAACTATACATGCATAAAAATATTTGGGATTAATTGTAATCTTCCTAATCGATGTTAAATATGGATAAAGTTTTTTATTCTTATCTAATTTGACGTTATTGTTGTGTTTTCTCGGCTAAATTGTGTCTAAAAGTGAATGTTTACTCCAACAAGGGCAAGCTCTACTCCTACTTTTACATGGTAAACATCATAGTTCCGTTTTTTCTAACTCCACAAACGGATGGACGCGAGGGAACACCGAAAAAGTGTTCTCTGGCGTCCAAATGTTAAAAAAATGTATCTGTATAATTGCACATAATTATTGCACTTTTAAATTTGTCAAACTGCCAAATGCTGTACACCTAGCTGAAGTGCGTGTCTTCGGGTACTTGTACCTGATCGAACTGCAACAGATTAGGAAACGTACCACAGTCTTCATCCTTCCGCTCAGCATTTCCAAGCTCTACGATACACCATGACAGTGTCTGTTAAAACTTGATTAGAAAAGTTGTGTTTTTATAAAGTTTTTCGAAAGAAGATTTAGTTCAAGCACCAAACTACTCGTTTGCTCAAAAATAGGGGTAAAAAAATTATGAAAAAATTGACGATATTTAAAAAATGCCGTAAAATAAAATTGTTCAGCTTGGCGAGTTCTTCTTTGATTTAAAATTAACACACGTATTTCTGATACACCCAGTATACGGGATGCTGCGTTTTGATACGCAACATAGGAAATCCCATGTTAATTTAAAAGTGCTTGAATATTGGTTTCCCTAATTATTTTACAGCAAAATTTCATCGACATTTTTAAAGTGCTCTTTAAAATGAATCGAATCTATCTATGAAGTTTGAGAATTTTTCATTCGCTTAGTTTCAAGATATTTAAAAGGATCAGCAATGAAATTCTATTTATACCAAATTAACAGCACGGCCTTGATCAGTAAATGTTAAAATAGATTACTGGAAAAGCTTTTTCTATGAATCTTTTTCAAAAACTACTAGATTTATTAATTATCTGTTCAGGTTTCACTATCGTTGATCAAGCATGTGCTAATAATTTAGTATAAATTGAATTTAGTTACATAATCTTTCTTTAAATGTCTTAAGACTCAGCGTATGAAAAATTAACAGACAGATTCATCTTGAAGAGTACTTTAAAAAACCTCTACGGAATTTTGCTGTATAATAATTAGGGCAGCCAATATTCGAGGATCTTTAAATTAACATGGGATTTCCTATATTGCGTTGCAAAATGCAGCGCCCTACATATAGAGTGAGTCAGGCAACTAGGGAGACGGTGTAGGTATGTATGCGTTTGGAGCGGTAACATATGCGAGAACTCCACGCCTGCTTACCTAGCTCATAGCTCACTCTGTACACAAGATGACTGGTAAGTCGACAAATTCCTTTGAGGGCGTGTTAGTAGAGCTAATTTGCAATTGATTTGACCATAATATGCATTTCACAAAATGCAGTCATTTCTGAGATATTTTAATTTTTATTACTCAGAGAATATAAATTTTTCCTAATATTAATGTTTTCCTGGTTAGACTAAATAATAGTGCATACTACGCAAAAAACATTAAGTTAAAAACTTTAGTAAGTTTGAAATACAATGACTGAAAAGATACTTTTCTAAAAAAAATCCAACCTAGTTGAACATTCATTCTGATTTATTTCCGAAATTTGATAATACAAATTATTCTAAAAACTTCTTTGATTTATTGCCTTTCGAATGAGGTATTAAGTTTTAGTAGAAGTCTGTATACATCATACTTCCATCATACAATAATTATTAATTGCGAGGTAGAATATTCATTGTTTTCAAATTAAGAGGATAACAGCTTCTGTTAAATATTAGTTTTTTTTATGAACTTCAATTGAGAAATCCGTTAAAAAGTCCCGTGGTTCCACAAAATTGGAAATTAAAGAAAACTGTTCCAGTGTAAGCTTAAAATTTGAATTTTTCATTTCGGCCTAAGCCGATTCAAAGCCTACAGGTGCTAACTACCTGTTCAGGTATCACAAGTGATCGCCGTGACAGATGTTTCGCCGTCGCCGGCCAGCCCCAGTGGGATAGGGTGGGTTAAAACTAAATCTGGACTATCAAACAACAAAGAAAAAAAAAGGCGCCACTTAATTTCTTTTTGGCTATGGGGAACCGCGGGAAAAAATTAAGAAAACCTCGACTCATCCAAGATACTAGCAATATTCGGTTTTATTAAACAGATACAAACAATTATGAAACAATCACAAAATGTACAGAACACAAATAAAATCAATCCAGAAAAAAAATGAATTCGTAAATGCGTCTTATTTAAATTAAACCCAACAACAACAACAGTAATTAAGCTATTCGAATATAATTGCGCTTAAAATAGACGCTACGGAGATACTAAAGTTTACAAGAGCGTTACGCAAAAAAAAGTGTCATTAAGGCGAACTAAAATTGAATAAACGCGTACCGCAAGTACACACGCCTTTCCGGCATCAATATATTGTTACATCGCCGTGGGTTGGGATAAACGTGCAGGCACCACCGACCGTTGTTTACCTGCTGACACTCGCGATGGTTACAGCACTTTCCCGAAGGAGTCCAGGCGTTTCTATGCGGTTCGAGAAATAGGCGCTCTAACTATATAAGGGAGGTCGGCGGGCGGTAGCGCAGTTCTTATCTAGTAAGCGAAGAAGACGAGGTATCACGAAGCCATAAGTAGCGACGTAATAGAAGTGCGATTTGTTATATATTTATAACTTAGTGTTATAGAGTATTTTTAGTGTATTCTGTTTATTAAAACGGTTGCGTTTTAATAAAGTGCTTAAGAATAGTCGACGAGTATTATTAGCGAACCCCAAAATCGTAACAATTGGTGTCAGAAGTGGGATTTTAAATAGAAAAAAAAGCAAAAATGAAGCTTGTGGAATTAAAGGTCAGAGAGCTGCGTGAAGAGTTAAACGAAAGAGGTCTAGAAAATTCTGGTAAGGAAACTATCTTACAAGAACGGCTGAAACAAGCTCTTGTAGATGAAGGAAAGGACCCGGAAACATTTGAGTTCGAAATTGAAGACGCCGCAGCCCTTTTAAAAAAAATGCAAGAAATTAATGGAAAAATAGAAGAACTCATTGAAGCTGTGAAATTAGAAGTGAAAGAACAAACACATGGAATGAGAAAACAAATGGAAAGTTTGGAAATGAAGATGGAAACCTACAGTTTAAAAATCGATTTGAATATAGAAAGGATGAAGGTTCAAATCGATGAAAAGATTGAAGATCTTAAAACCGAATGTGACGAGAAAATTGACAACAAAATTGAAGGTGTCAAAGTTCAGTTTGATAGTGCAATTAAGGACATGAAGTTTGAATTCGACGACAAACTTGACGAAAAATTTGGTGGAATAAAGATTCAGTTCAAGGATAAACTAGAGGACTTGGCTAAACAACTGCATAAAGTAGAGCTTGGTCGTACCATTGCACCATCAGCCGGATCGTCAAGTCAGAAATTGAAACCCCCGAAATTTGAAGGCGATTTACCGTGGTCTACTTTCATTCGGCAGTTCAAAATTGCTGCTGATGCGAATGGGTGGAATAACTGTGACAAAGCTGCAGCACTCATTTTGGCTCTGCGAGGTCCAGCATTGAATGCCTTACAGTCTATTCCTGAGGAAGTCCAAAACAATTTTGATCAACTGGTGGAGAATTTGGAAATGCGTTTTGGTGATGCACACATGAAGCAACTCCATACCATTCAATTAAAAACACGTACCCAAAAAATGGTGAGTCACTCCAAGATTTTGAACATGACATTGAAAGACTGGTACGCATGGCGTATGGAGATTTCTTGCCCGAACCAGTTTTTCATCGCTTGGCTATCCAAGCATTCATCGACGGCGTTAAAGACCAAGAAATGCAGCAAGTATTGCGTTTGGGTAACTTCTCTAAATGCACTGATGTACTGGCCCGTGCATTAGAATTCGAGGCAGCCAAGCAAGCCTCCAGAACTTTGGTACGCGTACGAGAGGTGAAAGCTGCTGATGAGAGTACCTTAATAGAAATCCTGGAAAGGCTGAAACACCTTGAAGAGAGAAAATCCACGAACAATAGCAGACGATTTACAGCCTGTTGGAACTGTGGTAAAGCAGGTCATTTGAGTTCCAACTGCCGGCGCAAACGAGCGCGCCAAGACGACGACAGTGAGTCTTTAAAACTAAAACCAGTCAGCAAGAAGGGGCGCATGCTGACTGATTCTCTGGATAGCCCCAGGATTGTCTCTATTTCCAGGATAAGAAACAATGAAAACAGTTTGATAGCAGATGGACAGATTGGGAAAAGATCTTTCCAATTCACGATTGATACGGGAGCGAATGTGTCCATTATAAGAACAGATCTTTTACTAAAGTGGAAGCTAATGAATAATGGAAAAGTATACCACATCCAAACAGCTACTGGCGAGGTTACTCTAGTTTGTGGTGAAGCTGAAATTGACATTAAAATTGGAAGTATGAAATTTAGACACAGAGTGTTAGTGGCAGACATTGTTGATGATTTTATACTTGGAATTGACTTCATGAAGAAAAACTGTTTAGTTGTAGATTTGAAAGATAAAGTGCTACGTATTGGGTCTGAAGAAATACCTCTTCACGTTCCTGGAAATTTACCAACAGTGCTAAAAGTTAAACTGGTAGAAAGTGTAAACATTCCCGCCTTAACCGATAATCTAATTTTGGCTAAGTTGGAAGGCAATCTTGGTGGCTATCCTGCCGGAATCATAGAGACAACCGAGATCAGCAGCGCCAAGAAAGGAATTTTACTGGCTGGTGAAGATTCGAGAAACAATTCCTATTCGTCTTGCAAATATCAACAGCTACGCAGTTACCATACCCAGCGGAACAGTGGTGGGTAAATGTGAAGCCATTGCTTCTATAAACCACATTCAAGCAAACGATGCATCCGCTCGGCATCAGTCTGGCATTTTACTACCACCACTGGAAAAATTGCTTAAAGGTACAACAACTTTGTTAACACCCAAGGAAGCCGCAGACGTAGGACTGTTTCGAAAATTCAAAGGAATCTTCGGCTACACCGAAGATGACTTAACGCGGACGGACATCGTGCAGCACAGAATCAACACTGGCGATTCAAATCCAATTCGTCAACCCGCACGAAGACTGCCATTGGCGAAGAGAGAAGAGGCTGAAAAGTTAATCAAGAAGATGCAGTACCAAGGAGTTATTGAACCATCGCAAAGTCCATGGGCATCTCCTGTTGTACTTGTGACTAAGAAGGATGGCAGCACACGTTTCTGTGTGGACTACAGGCGATTGAATGACGTGACGAAAAAGGACAGCTATCCCTTGCCCTGGATCGACGACACAATTGACACCTTATCCGGTGCGAAATGGTTCTCGACTCTGGACTTGAAGAGTGGCTACTGGCAAGTTGGAATGCATCCCGAAGATAAGGAAAATACGGCTTTCACTGCGGGTAATGGCCTATGGCAGTTTAAAGTGATGCCTTTTGGGTTATGCAACGCCCCAGCCACTTTTGAGCGACTCATGGAATTGGTATTGCGTGGACTTAGCTGCAAGACTTGCCTCGTTTACTTAGATGACGTAATTGTCGTTGGAAGGACTTTCAAAGAACACCTTGCGAATTTGAAGAACGTCTTCGAACGGATTGAAGAGGCGAAGCTGAAATTGAATCCGGCCAAATGCAAGTTCTTTCAGAAGGAAGTAAAATACCTCGGACATGTCATTTCTGAAGCTGGAGTCGCGACAGACCTAGACAAGATCTCAGCCGTTAAGAATTGGCCACCACCGATAAATGTGCATGAATTACGAAGTTTCTTGGAACTTTGCAGATATTACAGACGATTTGTTAAGGACTTTGCAAAGGCAGCGAAACCCCTACATGCACTGTCCGAAGAAAAGACCACATTTGTCTGGAGTGAAAACTGTCAAGAGGCTTTTGACAACCTAAAGGACCTTTTAGTGACCGCTCCGATATTGTCTTATCCAAAATCTGAGGGCAAGTTCATCATCGATAGCGATGCTAGCAACTATGGAATTGGGGGCGTACTGTCGCAAGTGCAAGATGGACAAGAGCGTGTTATTGGTTACTTCAATAAAGTTTTGTCAAAAGCCGAAAGGAACTACTGTGTAACCAGGAAGGAGCTTCTTGCTGTAGTGAAAACGACTGAGCATTTTCACAAGTATCTTTATGGTCTACAGTTCCATCTTCGCACAGACCATGCAGCATTGAAATGGTTGCTTCAGTTTAAGAACAAAAGGCCAGCTCGCCAGATGGATAGAGAGATTACAGGAGTACGACTTTACAATCAAACATCGTCCAGGTCGTGTCCATAACAACGCAGACGCGCTTTCTAGAAGACTTTGTCCTGAGGATTGTCGGCACTGCTCAAAGGCAGAAGACAAGGAAGGGATAATTCTCATCAGAAGGACCGGCATTGTAGTAGACAGACGGCAACCGGAGACCATCAAGAAGGAGCAAGGAGAAGATCCTGAAATAAGGGCCATAATCGAATGGAAGGAGAGGGATCGACGTCCAACCTGGGCAGAAATATCAGGAAAGAATTCAGTGTTCAAAACGTACTGGGCACAATGGGATTCTCTGGACTTGAAGGATGGTTTGTTAATCAGAAAATGGGAATCACCTGATGGGAGTGAGGTGAAAGACCAATTAATACTTCCAAGGGTAAGAGTCGCTGAGGTCCTAGAAGAAATTCATGGTGGGCCAACCGGTGGACATTTGGGCATCAATAAGACATTATCGAAAGTGCGAGAAAGGTTCTACTGGGCGAAATGTAGAACTGATGTAGAAAACTGGTGTGCCAGATGGACAACTTGCGCTGCAGTATCCGGACCTGCGAAAAAGACTCGCGGAAGATTACAGCCTTACAACGTCGGTGCCCCATTCGAGCGGATTGCCATTGATATAGCCGGGCCATTTCCAGAACCCAACCGTGGGAACAAATACATCATGATAGTGACAGATTATTTTTCCAAATGGTCAGAAGGTTACGCTTTGCCAAATCAAGAGTCGGTAACGGTTGCGAATGCCTTGGTAGAGAACTGGATAACAAGGTTTGGAGTACCTATGGAGATCCATTCCGATCAAGGCAGGAACTTTGAGGGACATGTTTTCCAGGAATTGACTCGGTTACTCGGTGACAACAGTATTTTTAATTAAAATATCTGAGTAGTTAGTATGTTAGTTCAGAATTTATAACGGCCCAAAGAATGCGTATTCCATATATGCCGACTTTACTCTATTATTTAACCTCAAAATGAAAATTATTAGTCGATAACATTAGTTTGAATTTTTCGTTCCGATAATAATGTCAATTGAAGTTGACTCTTGTCCGATGAAAATTGTAAAATTGTTTTTTAAAACAATAACCGGACGAAGCTATCAATAGAGAGTTAAACGTTGAGTGATTCTCCAATTAGAATTCTGTCCGGTTAGAGTTTTGGAAACAATTTAATAACATCAATGATAATAACTGAAAAATAAAGATAAATAAGAAGAATATGATATTTTTTTAAAGTAAATAATACAACTCCTCTTATTGATAATAGAGATTAGTAAGACTAAGTAAGTTGAGCGTATTGATTGCGACCCCTTGTGATCAACTCTGATACTTCAGTGTTTTCTTTGAATTTCTCTTAGCCACTTTTATTATATTTTTTTTCGTGAAGCTGCAGGTATTACTGTTTTCTAACATCTTACTTGTTGCCGCCCTTATTGCGACATCTGGTACATTTAAATCAGAAAAAAGAAACTCTCATTTTAGCCAATAATACACTGGCCGTTCTATTTCAAGAACCAATTTTTCTCCACTTGGCATTACTGTTTCTTGTAATAACTCTAAAGCAGTTAGTTCGTTTCAATAAGGGTCAAATTCGAGGAATTTTATTGCTTTTCATTTCGAAACTTTTAAGCGTTAGTGTACATTTATATCATGAACGTCAGTTTTAAGTAGGTAACAGCATTACAAAATAACCCTTTCATTCTCAACTTGTAATGAATATTTATAAAATAAATTCTCAAATTTTATGAATGAATTTATCTGGAGTATAAATATCGATGCAAAAAACAAACGTATTAGTTTATTCTCTTTGAATCTACATACATTTCATGATTGATGATAGGTTCTATCTTACGTTCTTTCCATTGAGAAAAGTAAAGCAGAGAACATTGCAAACAGAGTCGCGACATCAACTAATTCGGCCCTTGGTTTCGGTTGCTTAGCAACCCCCGATGGCCTCCCCCATGCCCAAACTTCCCCTATATTCACTCATTCTAAACATTACCCTGTAGATCGTTCTTTATCAGATTCGACTCTATACGCGTCACTCAGAAATTTTCTTTATTCCATAAAATAGAATATTTTATTTTTTATATTAAATTTTTCGCAAGCGTAACGAGAAATACAAATGAAAGTTCTCATTAAATTCTCCTACAAAATTTTATTTATCTTCAGAGAAACAAGAACTACTTATCGCAGATATTCACGTTCTATTATCGTATTACATATCATTTATTAATACATAAAATATACTAATTAAGAAAAGCTTTTCTCTTTTAATATACACGCACCGAGAAAATTATTTTCTTTCCTTCTTTTCTTTCATTTTTGAGTTATTTTATTAGTTTGAATGCAGTTTTAAGTCATTCATCTTGCTATTTAGAGCTCGTTTCTATGGTAATGTAAAAACATATCGATATATTTACAATAGAAGATATTACATGTACCATTTTTTGGCGGGCATAACACAAAAGTATAAAATAATAGCTGTAACGTTTTTTATTTGAAAAGTTATGAAAAAATGTTTAATACAAAAATTCTTTGATGTATTTCTACGCGTGCGTTTAGAAACATAGTTTCAATGTAGTCTCAACCAACTTTGTTTTTTAAAGGGTACCTGCAATAGTTTTTACTTATTTTCAAATAAGCATATTTTCCTCGATTTTGTAATATATGTAACTTTGTTGAAGAAAAGAAAAATTAAAAAAATAAAATCAGTGAAGAAATAATTAAGTACAACTCAACCATCAGATTTAATCCAGAATGTCATGGAAATATCACATTTAAAAAATTATATTAATAGTCTATTTTTTCTTGATAGGCGTTACCTGCGAAGTTTTTAAAAGAATTCGAATTGGTCAGTTATTTGTATTCTATTTTTTTTATTTTATTAAAACAAAAACTAGTTATTAGTGATTAGAGTCAACTTTGAAATTTTTTGTCGCCTGTTAATTATGTAACAAGGTATACCAGTCTGTACATTACCGCCTATCAAGAAAATTTAGAGTAGAGATCTTGTTTTTCATTGTAACTTCAGTTATCAAATTTCCAAAGAATGCTTGACCAAAAATGATAATTGTGGTTTATTACTAAATTAATTTCTTCTTCTTTATGTTATTTTTATTGCACATAATGACAAAATTGTATCACTGAATAGAGAAGAATAAACTTGTTTCAAAATCACTAAAAATAATTATAGTATTTTAAAAAAATACAAAGTTGGTTGCCATAGCATAAAAAAAATGAAAACAAACTGAAAAGGTCACAACATGCATGGCAATAAACCAAACAACCATTATTTGAACATTTTTTCATAACTTCAAATAGAAAAGTTACAGCCATTATTTGATACTTTTGTTCCACGTTGTATAAATTCTACTACAATGAAAGAAGCAAACCAGAACATGTTTGACAGAAATTACGGTTTACTTTATGAATGAATCTGATTTACTTTTCGCAAAATTTCACTGAATATTTTTTCGAATATCCATTATATGATTTATTATTTATTATTACGATTTTATATTGAGAAAATATAAATATTGATCATCTACTTAATTGTGAACTGATATTTTAATGTCTAAAATAAATGCGAGAAAGCGTAGCGTTATTTCTAATGCCAGCGGTACACTCTCACAGAGACGAGGCGAAACGGAATGCAGCGACACATTTAGCGAGTCGAGGAAGCTCGAATGCTACCTCGCTCACTCACAACCGACTTGAAGTTGATTCGAGCTGGCGAAAATACTAGCAAGACATAAAGCGCAAAAAACAAGAAAGAGAAAAAAAGAAAGGACTAACCAAGAATAGTCGAGATCTTATTCGATACGTCTCGCGTACAAAAACCAACTTAGAGTCGTAGAGTCGAGCGAGGCACGAGACAAACCACGAAATACAATACGATTGCATGAAGTCAAAATGACGTCATGCAGTGGCCAATGGTATTCTGCCGCCAAAAGCGATTGCAAAGTTTTACTCCCACTCTCTTGTCTCTTTTATTGCGTTGCGTAAGAAATCATATGTTAGACAAAGAAAATAAATGATATGTTTCTACACTTCTTAAACGCGTGGTAAAATTCATTGCCTTACGGGTTTTAATTCAATTTCAGTTTCAGTTTCAACAACGGCAGTAAAGAAATAATTTCAGTGGTGGTTTTACATGGAGTGTAAAAATTAAATTAATTAATATTTTCATTTCTGGCGAAATTCTATTTATATGTTCAGATACCATCAAATGAATAGATAAACGGTTTATAAACATTTGGACCAGTTTTTTTAATACATTCTACATCCTTCAAATTAAATGTTTCGTCTGATCCTTCTGTCAAGGTTAAAACGATGTACTTTCTCAAATTCCAATTCTTTATATAAAGCAATTCGTGCAGGCAACATTTGAAAAATGTTAAATTTACTTAAATAGTTGAAGAAAATAAATGGAGACCTACATTAATTACTCACTACAGTAGGTACTACCCTAAAAATAACAGTTAAATGTTTTTTTTTTTAATTTTTCAAGTAAATACAACACAAATTACGTGCAGATGCAGTTTTATGGAATTGTTTGATAAATAAATAGCCAACAATACAAAAGAACTAAAGAGAATGTCACCAAATTTTGACTATATTTTCTGTCCTGATAGTACATTTTTACTAGCAGTCGCATTCTTTAGGAAATTTCCGAACTCTGCAATAGTAATGCAGAATAATAATAATAAGTTTATTTCGAGACTGTTACAGATAAGTTCGAAAAATATCAACAAGAGACTATAACATAAATATGAAGTAATTGAATCCGATATTAAGCACTGTGACAAAGAAACTTATGTTAGCTTTAGGTTCTATTTCTATTAGCAGGTTAAATATTTTATATGAGATGACTCTAGCGTTTCAATGCAATTAAATGACGTTGCGTGACGTAATGCGACTGCATTGGATTTTGGCGGAATATCGCCAAAGACGCCGCGAATACAGTCTCACACTCGTCTGTTCTTTCCTCGCCTCGGCGAGAATGTACTGCCGGCATAAATTTATTTGCACTATTTTTTCCTTTTGGTGAAAGCCGTAAAAGCTTTCGAAGCATTTTACCGAATCATAATATCGATGGAATTAATTACTTTCTGTTTGATATAATGGAAATCTCATTCACGAAATTAAAATAATTTCATCAGCATTATACGAAAATTGGAATTCATAATCATTTCGAAGAAACTTTTAGGAATAAGAAAATTTGACCTCTCAACAAATGATTTTCAGCAACTTTATATGAAACAAAATAGTATTAATTCCTCAAGTACATTTCACCCTGTTTCGTGCAGATGATTTAAATTCCCTCGCTCTTTATTAAAATTTCAATTTCTACTCGTTAAAACGCTCAAGAATTTGGAAATATTGAATTAATGAAAGGATTTTTTTAATAAAGGTGTTCTAACAAGTTTCCAACTCTGAAAAATTAATATCAGCGATATTGTAAAACGAAGTTTCAGTATCTCAAAAGAAAAATTTGTTAGTCTAACGTACTCTGTTAATTTTCCGTCGAAAGGGATTGTTCCAGGCTTTATAGAAAAATTTATTTCTCTATTTGCTATCCGTTGAATTCATTTCGTCGAAGGTATTATCATTGTATTATGAATTTTTACTGTTGAGTTTTATTATTTTTAATGAAATTTATGTATTTAAGCATGGCGAAACGCTTATGTATCATCCCTAGTGTGGGGGTGGGGTGGTGATGCGGGAGGGGCTGAAGGGAGAGGTGGTCGCCCGGGGCGGCGGGTGCTGCAGTACTGGGTGGGTCAGATATCTCATACAGTCGGTTCGTGCAGGTGTCAACCGTTGATAATGCAGTGATATACCGAATACTCTCATGAAGCCATAACGATCACAAATACACTTATAATAACATGGTAAGTGCAGTTCTGCAGATTACCAACGTTTAAATTTAGTTTGTCGATTGTTCCCGTTCGCCGTTTCACTTTCCTTACTGGTCCGTCGTTTAAAATTTTACAATATCGCGGTTTGCCTCCAGAAAACAAAAAGATATTCAACCAGTATTTTATGTAGTCCAATAATGCATATCACATTTCTATTCGCCCAATACTCATGCAACTTCTCGTATATGACGGTAGGTGGCAGAATGATCCACAATATACATAAACCCTTGGAACAGATTGTACGTTTTATAATAAGCTAGATATGGTTATTTCAAAAAAAAAAACGAACACAACGTCTAAAAAATCCAGTAAGTAAACAAAAATAGATTCTAGTTTGCTCTATGCAATATTCTGTGAACACATGTATAGGTATATATTAAAAGAAATTTTTTATATGCGTATAGTAGCTGTAACAATATTTTCAAGTTTTTATTATTCAAATTTTACTTAGTTTCTAGATTAAATACATTTCTTTGTTTTATGTTAACCATGCTCTTGACTGAATGAATACATTCTGTTTTAAATTAAATCCAATAATTTTTTAATATTTTTAAGATAAGTGTTTACTGCCGGTTAAACTTCCATTCACGTATTTATACTGGGCGTCTTATAACTAGAGCTGAGATTATATGCAAGCTGAAATAAAGAAAATATGCTCATATATATTCAAGCTTTTTGGCTAAAATATGCCTTAACATATACAGAATATGCAGAAAATTATCCATAAATATGTATATATGCTTTATCATTTATAAGTAAAAAGAAACTGTCTTTACGAATTTATTTATTAAATAACAGATAAAAGTTTTGTTTTTTATTTTACAAGATTTAGTTGAATTTTAAAGAGAATTTACGCGTTCGTTCCGTGCAAGACCAGCTGACTCATATTTCTAGAACGTTATTGAATGATACTCTTGCCTAGGAAAATTATTTCGACACTGTCATTTCGATAAACTTAAATTCTGAAAAGTGATTAAAAAGAAATTTCAAAACTACACACAAAACCTTAAAATTAAAAAAATACCTGAAAAATTGCATATATACATTTTTTCACAAAATATGCTCAGGATGCTGAAAATATGCAAAATATGCATTTTTTTTAAATTAGTTTATTTGATTCAAAATTGTTTAGTATGCCTCGAAAAGTCAGAATTTTGCTCACATGCAGCATAGAAGCTCGTGTTGGGCCATTCGTGAATGAGTCGCTCACGAAAGCTGACTCTTTGAAATGAATGGTCATTCACTCACTCTTCAAAAATGATTGATCATTCATGAATGGTATACACAAATGTGTCATGAATAATGAATGACTCATTCACGAGTGAATGATGAATGACACATTCAATATTCACGAGTGAATGGTGAATGACACTTTCACTATTCACAAGAACTGGCCTTTTATTCACTCACTCTTAAATAAATAAATATTTTATACATAACTTATTTTTATAAGTTTTTAGATACATTGTTTAATAAAAATGAATGCAAGGATTATAACAAATAAATAAAAATCAAATTCTTTTTACAAAGTGTACAAAGTACATGTACTTATCTACAAATTCTCATGAAGAAATATGATTTGTTGCACTTTTTTCTCGAAAGACCATGATCTTTGAGATCATTCGCGTTCACTAGAGCTGACTCTCTCGATTGAATGGTCATTCATACACAAATGAGTCATTTGTGTATCGAGGACTGGTCATTCGTTCGACAGAGCCAGCTCTGGTGAACACAAATGATAATTTATTCAAAAGAGCTGGCCCTCGTGCATGATGATGAATGATCATTTACTCCAAGGAGCCTGCTGTTGCTATCGTAATGGTGAATGATCATTCATCCAAAAGAGCCAGCTCTCGTGAATGATGAATGGTGAGTCGAATGGGGAATGAGCTCACCAAGGAAATGAATGATCATTGATGAACGACCATTCATGAATAACTCTTTCCATCACTAATAGAAGCAAATATGCCATTTGCATATAATCCCAGCTCTGCTCATAACATACGGAGGAGATCGAAAGGGCAGCTGTAGGAGATCAAAATAAAGCTTGTTTCTTAATTCGCTTTTGACCAAAACCCAATAATAAGAAAGTTACAGCAGTTTAACTTTCTTCATTTCTTCTTTAATTTATACCCATAGCTTCTTAATTAATCAAAATTGTTTCACAAACTGTATCTTTGTTGTTAAAAAAAACTCTAAATTTATCGAAACCACCATTCATAAAACGTCTACGTGAATCTATTTCCTAGTTTTGTTTTAATTAGTAGGCGGTGCACAGAAATACGAAATTCCGTTTTAAAAGAAAAAATGAAATAGCCGCAACTTTTATGTGACTAAATTTTTTTAGATGGTTGTTTCATATAAAACAGTTCAATTAACTTTTAAATAGCCCAAATTGGAATTAAAGGTAATATTTCAAGGTAATAACTTTTTAGTTGTTGTTTTTTTTACCAAAATGTTATTGAGAAAAAGGCTTTAATTTGATCTCCTCTCCCCTTTCAATCTTCTCCGTACGTTATGAGACACCCAGTATAATATATACGTATACGTACACCGGGTGGTCAACGGAATTTATAATTACAAGTGGCTGTGATAGGTGTTACTTTATGCTGTGTTGTTGGAACACTGAGAAATGAATAATAAATTGACCGTTTGAAGTTATGTTCGTCCTTTGTTCGATCTTTAATGATATAATAGTAAACATTATTGTGCTGAAACGCAGAAATAAAATAAGTCTGAAGAAAAAAGTGCATATTTTTATTGAAATTACAACAAATATTCAAATTGTATCCGTCAGCTGCAATAAACCGGGCAACTCGCTTTTTCGTACTGCCGAACGCATTACTGGATTGTTAAATCTGGACACCTGGCAGGGAAATTCACAATGCAAGTGTCAAAAAAACTCCTGTATCAATTGAGTGGTATCCCTTGTTGTGTATATCCTGTTGAAAATACCCACGTAATAATTCGTCATCGTGTAGGTTCTCGAAAAATGATTGCAGCAAATTACACTGGCCGACAAAATAAAATTGGAAAAATATATGCTTGGTGAAATGTGTTGGTACTTATGTAATTTTAACTGGAGATTACGATGGTGACCTGGAAACTGACGTAAGACATCCATTTGTTGTGATACAGTGACTGGCAGAGAGTTGGCTACATATGGGAAAATTCTTTATTATTCTCATAAAAAAATTTTTCTTTATGAAAGCTCCTGCATATTTCCAAACTTAAGATACACGTATCAAAGTTTGAATACCTCCTGTCATACTGAGGAAATCAAGATATTTGAAATCGGCATAAGAGTAAAGTACCTTTATTTTCCACGCTACGTGGAAATTTTATTTAGAAAAGCTATTCATAATTATTATATGATCTCAAATATTAAATAATGACTGTCTACGATGAAAAAAGAATATCACGTATTGTTCAATTTTTCTCGTACCAAAGTATGTCGTAGAATTTTTAATGTGTAGAGCTAAACGTTTCTACAAGTTTGACATGGACGTACTGTGAGATTTGTCTTTTGCTCAACTATCAACTAGAAATTATGATTAATAACGTTGATACCCTAAAAATCACAATTTTTTGTAGCCAAATTATTTTTCCATCGTAGGTAATGATGATTTCATATTTGAGATCTCGAATTCTGAGTAACTTTTCTAAATAAAATTTCGGCATACCGTGGACAATAAAGGTGCTTTACTCTTATGTCGATTTCAAATATTTTGATTTCCTTGGTATATGACAATAGATTTTCAAATTTTGATACGTGCATTTTAAGTTTGGGAAGATGCAGGAACTTTCATAGAGAATAAAGTTTTCTGAGAAATCAAAAATAAAGAATTTTCCCATATGTTGCCACTTTCTGCCGGTCACCGTATAAAAGCAGTCACGATACATATATTTTTGCATATATGTGATTTAATAACTTCTTGTCTTGCTTGGATTGTTGAAATAAATGAGTTCCAGGTTAATTTTGTAACAATGCTTATATTTTGAACAGAAGTGTAACTAAAGGCGCCTTTGATTTTTTTATGCATTCACTTAACTTTCCTTAATTGCTTTTCATTTATCTTTTATGATTGCACGAGTCTTGCACGCTTACTCTTGTAGTGAACCTTTTACAACCGTTTTGTAAGTCTTACAAGTGAATATAGAAGGTTATGGCTCGCTCACAAAACCTAAATTGTTAGAGCTGCTGCCAACTTACAAAATAAAAGTAACTAAATATGACTTAATCTAGATTCAACATCTTACAGAGAAATAATTAATCTCAACACTCCTTAATTATTTCTTTACGCAATGCCGCTTGAATTTTTCGAGTTAGTGGCTTGGTTAGTATGTCAGCCAACTGATATGAACTTCCAACATGTTTCAGTTTGCTAGTCTTGTCAACATGTTGTTGAATGAATTTCCTTGGGATGTCGATATGTTTCTTCCCTTTTGTAACTTTTCCTTCGTGTGTGTTTTGTAGCATATGAATTGCTGACTGGTTATCAATGCACAGTGTAGTTGGTTTACTTTCATCCAGAATCCAAAGTTCATTTCCTAAACGTCGAATCCAGCAGATTTCATCGATCAATGAAACTGCTGCTCGGTATTCGGCCTCTGCAGTTGATGAACTAGACGTTGCTTTTGCGTGTGCCAGATAATGGGACCTCCTCGTAAAATTATAATTCCACTGGTGGACTGTCCTGTCTCGGTGTCTCCTGCATAGTCAGAATCAGTTTATGGAATGAGTTCAACACCTCCAGCAAAGTATATTCCATGTGATGATGTTCCCCTGAGGTATTGGAAGATTCGTTTCACCATCCTCCAATGGCTTACCATAGGCTTTCCATTAAACCTACTCACATAGTTCACTGCAAAGCTGATATCTGGTCGAGTTATGGTCGCCAGGTATAACAGGCTTCTAACAGCTTCATATATAGGGCTCAGACTTAGGCAATGTCTATCATGAACAAAGTTCGATTCTTCTGTCAACATTCCACGTTCGATTGGTGTACATGTCAGATTTGTCGTATCAAAATTGAAACGCTACACTATCTTTTCAGTATATCTCACTTGACTGACAAAGATTCCACGAGAGTCTTCCTCAATTTTCATTCCAAGGTATAATGAAATAGTCTGAGGAGTTCTCTCAAAGGTAATTTCAAATTTCTGGTTCAACTTCTCCAAGGTCTTGTTCACTTCGCTTTCATGTGCGTAGATAACACATCCATCATCAACAAAGATGGCAATTATCATACTTCTGGCTGCATTGTAATAGATTCACGGATCGTCGTCAGGGTTCTCGAATCCAAGGGACTTCAGAAAATTTGTCAGACCTTGATTCCAACTTTTCGGAGCTTGCTTGAGTCCATAGAGACTTTTTAGTAGTTTGCAAACTCGCCCGGTCTTGTCGTCAAATCCTTCTGGTTGAGTCATGTAGATCTCCTCATCAAGTTTCCCATGAAGAAACGCTGTCTTGACGTCAAATGTCTTAATTTTCATTTTTTTGGATGCTGCAAGACTAAACAAAAATCTGATTGATACATGATGTGCTGCAGGACTAAAGGTAATTGAAATTAACCTCTGCCCACAATAATTTTTATATCCGATTTTTATATTCAATTATCTCTTAAACCACAGTCTCCTTTACTATTTTAGTTTTAGAACTAAAGGTGTCAGAAAAATCAATACCTTTCTTTTGCTCAAAGCCTCGAACAACAAGTCTCTCTTTAAAGCGTCCATCCTTTTTTTCTCGTAACACCCAACGGCATGTGAGAACTCTTGCATATTTTGGCAGTTCTACTAAGGTCCACGTCTTCATTTTGATCAATGAGTCGTACTCCTCTTGCATAGCGTGTTTCCATCTTCCATCTTTCAGGGCTTGCGATACGGAGATGTCTTGGACTTCTCCAATCAAGGCAGAATCAATGTACTTTTAAATTGTAGTAGAATCTTCCAATTCGTAGTCAACATAGCGAGTTGGAGGTTTTAATTTTCGACGATCACGAAGAAGGCATCCTGGTCAATAAGATTCGTTGCTGCCTTCCTCAATTTCTTCTTGATCTGAGCTTTCAGTTAATGCATCTTCATCAGGAGTTCCAGATTCGGTGTTTTCAGATTTTCTGTCTGAGTCTTCATTCTGTTCATTCAAGTTAATTTCAATCTCTGTTCTTTCCTTGCCTTTTGAGTCAAAGATGACGTTGTCAGTACTGATAATAATCCCTTTGTCTGGCAAGTAGATCCTGTATCCAGGTGAATCGGAGTCATACCCAACGAAGATTCCCTTCTCTGATTTCTTTCTAGGCTTGGTACGTTTGTGATTTGGCATCGAAGCATAACAATCATATCCGAAGGTTTGAAATTTACTGACATCCACTCGACGCCCAAACCACAGGTCAGCGGGTCTCTTGTCCCTCAGAGAGCTTGTCCCAGTTTGATTTAAAGTAAACACGGCGTAGTCAACTGCTTCAGCCCATAAGTTCTCCTCCAGACCTCGAGCTGACTCGATAACTGTTCTCATTTCTCTTTCTATTTGCCCATTTTGTTGGGGGGAATAACCTGTTGATTTTGTGTTGAGGACTCCAAGATCCCGCAATAGCTTTTCAGTACTTTCCTTTTTAATTTCCTTTCCATTGTCGGACCTCAGACATTTAATGTTCTTGTTGAATTGATTCTCTACCATCTTTGTAAATATTTCTAGTTTGGAGGGAGCTTCGTCCTTGAACAGCAAGAAATATTTGGCTCCTCCCAGAGACTCAACATTCATTTCGCATAGGTCGACATGAATTAGATCCAGAACATTTTCTGCAACTGTTAAATTTCTTAGATGAGAAATGTGATGTTGTTTGCCATAAACACAACCTTCGTACACATATCCATCACAGTCGTCAACGTATTTGATTCCGTTCCTCTTCAGTATATCTCTGACGTATTTGATGTTCTGACGGGCCAATCTCTCGTGCCAGACTTTAATCGATGAGGTGAGCAAACAAGTTCTCAACTCTTCCTGACGAAATTTCATTGTAAACAGTCGTCCAACACGCTCTGCAATTGCTACAGTTTCCTTGTGATTTTATGTCTTGAATTCCGATGTGTTTACATTTGCAGTCTGAACATAGCCTTTATCAAGCATTTGTGTAACAGAAAATGTCAATTTATGATTAAATGTCAATTCTGGAACATACAAAACTTTCTTCAGTACAACTTCATACCACCCATTTCCGTCGAAGGCTTCCAGTTCTATATCTGCTTCTCCAATTCCATGTAGTACAGTGGCGTCATCTATCATGATCTTAACAGGTTCCTTGAATTTCACAAAGTTCGTCATCCATTCCCTGTGATAAGTCATATATTGGGTTACTCCACAGTCCTGGTACCATGCGTTCTTCTCTTGACTTGATGTCCTCTACGGTGGCAGTTGATAAACCTACAGTAAAAAGAGCTCGACAACTTAAATTTCTCAAATTGTCTTTATCATTTTGGTTCTTTTCATTTCCAGTCCTACTAGAATTTTCTTTGGGACATTCTTGGTCAAAATGTCCTTTTTGTTTACATATATTGCATCCATAGGTTTTTTTGGCAATATGCCAGATACTTCGCACATGGCTTGTTCCTGCAGTCTTTCTTGATATGATCTGTCATGCCGCACTTGAAGCATTCCACAGTAGATTTTTGTTGGGTATTCAACTTCTTCTGTTGTTTCACTTGTTTTGAAAGCAGCACATTTTCAACTTGGTTTGTATTCGATTTGTCACTTACTTTCAGTATGTCTTCTTCTAAGCGTAATCTTTCAATAAGTGTGTCAACATTCTTCTGATCTTCGGAAACGTTATCCCAGGCAGTGCGAAAGTCGTGCAGTTGCTTGTGCAATACTCCCAGAATGCGTGTCATGATCCATCCTTCTTTTATTTCTTCTCCTTCTGCACGTAAGTCCTCTGCGAGTTGCTGAATTGCCAGACAATTTTCAACCGCTGACATACTAGCATTATAAACTAAAAAACCGTCTCTGTAATCCTTCAATTGTTAAATCTGACTTTTTACAATACAAACTTTCCAACTTATTATACATTTCTTTTGATGATTTACATTTTGATATTTTATAAGCTATTTTGCCACTTACATTTAAACCTATCAGTGCTTGCGCTTCAATATCTTTTTTCATCCAGCTTGCAACGCATGTCACTTCCGTGTTACCCTGAGGTCTCTGACCGACATCAGTTACAATCAGGAAAAGATCTTTTGACTTCAACATTATATCCAATTTAAAACGCCACGGTACATACTTTACTATACCTTGCGAGTTTTCTGACAATATTTCCATTTGCAATTTGACTTGATCCATCACTGACAAAAAGTTTAACAAAGTACAAAAAAAGAAAATACAATTTTGATACAGTCTTACATCTGGCGTTGACTTGCTGCAGTTCGACGATGCTCCAATGAGACTTGTGCTGACTGCCTTGACCACCGTTCAAGTAACATTCGAGGTTAGCTGATGACGTGTACTCGAAAATTTCAAAAAATTCAAAAATATACTTCCTTGCAGCTTACTGGGGCCCATAATCTGTGATTTAATGACTTCTTGTCTTGCTTGGATTGTTGTAAATGAATGAGCTCCAGGTTAATCTTGTAACAATGTTTATTTTGCTTAATTGCTTTTCAGTTATCTTTTATGATTGCACGATTCTTGCACGCTTACTCTTGTCACGCATGGTGAATCTTTTACAACCGTTTTGTAAGTCTTACAATAAATAGAATATAGAAGGTTATGGGTCGCTGACAAAACCTAAATCACAGTATACATATCAATCAGTAGGCACAGCTTCGGCTTTTTGCTTATACAGTTTCTGAGGGCGCATGTCTGAAAACGAGTGGTCCTTCCTCAAATAGTCGAGGGTGGCGCAACGGTCAATGGTTGATTTTTCAATGGCCGCGCTCAGGTAACCACGGAAGCTGAGTTACTAATTCAACATAGCTATTGAACAGACATGCTCTTGGAGTGCCAAGCTTCAGCAGCTAGTATTCTCACAATATTCCTTTAAGAACACGAGTTGTTAACTTTCAATATACTGAGTCTGCATCATGGTCTACATTCGGGCTCGATCGTCACCTGAACATGGCCAAAAAACAGACGTTCCGCCCGAATTCCGGCACACATTCAATATGGCCGTCAATTACCGATCAGTTGTTTTGGTTGATAAGTAACTATTAGATTATCTTATCGAATTTCGTCGTATTTCGACTATTTTGAGCTCACTTGTAATTTTTCTAACAAAACAAGCTTTTGTTTTTTAAAATAAGGAGTATATCTTAAGAAATAAATAAGTTTTTCAAGTAGCGACATCTGGTAGCATTAGAATGACTTCCCGCTAACATAGGTTCGGAAAATTGTAGTATGAACTTCAAAGGTGCCGACAGAAGCTGTCCCTACTAATTGATGTCTATACTGTGCCTAAATTGTTAGAGCTTGTGCCAACTTACAAAATTAAAGTAACTAAATATGACTTAATCTAGATTCAACATCTTACAGAGAAATATTTAATCTCAACAATATAAAACAAATTATACGTACAAGAAATGAGCACAAATTGTTGTTTGAATTTGTATGCATGCGTAGTGCGACAACCATGTTGATCGAACCAACGGAGGAAAGATTTATATCTCAACAACTGACGTCTTACGTCAATTTCCAGGTCACCATCGTGTTCAGGGGATTCAGTTATGTAAGAATACCTCCTTTTTTCCGACCACACAACAATTGTGTTGACCAGAGTTATTCCAATACCTCTCAACATTAATAGTGCCGTCAAAGAAAATTGGTCCAGTTATACGTCTGCGAGATTTTTGTGAGTGAAAGGGAGTTTCCACATGTTCATAAGGATTATCGGAAGACAATATTCTCATGTTTAGATAATCCGAGAGGTGAAATCAAGCCTCATCCGAAAAGAATCGTTATTGTTTAAGTTCTCTAAAAACCACTAACAATATTCCTTTCATCCTCAGAAATCAAAGAGGTAGAGTTATTGAACAGTCATTATTTTCTATGGATGCTAATTTAAGTAGTTTCTTAGAATATTATGACAGGTTTCATGAAATGGCCATTCTTTAGAGATTGTTTGCATTCTTGTTTCAATATCTTATACATTAGCCGTTTGATTCCAGGGTCTGGTTTCCAGGTCATACCCCCGTTTTCAACATTTTCCAACACACAGATGGATTTGCTATACTAAAGCGGTGTTTAACTGGAAAATCAACAAATAATTCCTGAAAATCTTCCATGCAACCAGAATCGAATAGCTCCATGCCCAATTTCTTGTTTTTGTGCAATTTATATCGATTATTAACATTAACAACATTTTCAAAAGTAAATATAAAAATTCTGATACTTAAAATTTTTAATTTCAAGCTACAACTGTGTTGCCAAGTTACGATAAATACCACCGCCTATTCTAATTATAAATTCCGTTCATCGTTTGGTATATACACTATATTTCACTTCTCATCTACACACCCCTACACTTTTTTATTTATTAACGGATTCATTTTTAATTTTCGCCACTTGTACTTCTAGAACCGACATTTTCTGATTTTAAATTCTTTTGTATTGCAAACCATGGCCTACTGCGATCAAAAACAAATTGCAAAAAATGAAGAAAACATATTAGGCTTTGTTTAGTCACAAAAATTTATTAACAAAAGTTGTTTAGAATTAGGAAATAACCGCAATTCCCAAATTTGGGCGAAAAATATTGATTTTTAATTATTTGATTAACAGTGAAATATAGCCAGCTGAAATACACAGAACCAAAAAAAAAAACATCATGTAAATGTTCAATCAAGTCTCTATCATGTGGTATCCGTTTTTCCATACGTTTCCTGTGAATTTGTTTTCCTTGGGACCATTTATAAAAAAAAAATTACTGCAAATACCTTATTTCATCTTTTTTGAATAATTAAAAATTAAAATTTTTCGCCAAAATTTGGGGATTGTAGTTATTTCCTAATTCTAAACAACTTTTCTTGATTAAACAAGGCCTAATATGTTTTCTTCATTTTTTGCAATTTATTTTTGATCGCAGTAGGCCATGTTTTGTAATACAAAAGGTTTTAAAATCAGAAAATATTGGTTTTAAAAAGACACACTTGGCGGAAATTTAAAATCGATCTATTAATAAATTACAAAAATACAGGGGTCTGTAAGTGTAACTTCATCAGGATAGTATAACCAAGGGATAAGGTACTGACAACACGGAGATGAACAACAACAAATCGAGCACTGACCAGGAAACCGAATGCACACCGAAAGCACAGTGGACTCTCATATACAAGCTGGACCAATAATGTGTTGGTGGAAGATTGTGACATTTTTTAAATCTCTTTGCACATTAACATAGATATCGATTAGGTACACAATTTAAAATTGTTTAGACATATATGAGTGTGACGACTTGAGCATATATTTTTTTAAATAGAATACCCTATATATTATTGCACGATTGGATAGCTCATTATGATTAGATGAAAATAATTTCGGATTTCATTGACCTAAAAGTATGATGTATTGACCTAGTTTTCTAGATATTGACAATTTGTCGGTAAAAATGTCAAAATTTGTTACTCTGTAAATTAGTTATTTTGAAACATTTTGCTCTAAATTTTTGGTAGATACATTATCTAACTATCGGGAAACAGAAATATGTGATCTATTCGAAATTCTTCCGGGTACTTTACGCAGGGTAATGCATAACGCAAATTATTATTTTTATTTGATTATTTATTTTTCTAGAAAAAAATTAAATAGAACGGCCTGTATACGAATACAAAGTTTAAAACATTTCTTACTCAGATTTCCAATAGCATAAGACTTTTCACATATAAAGCATACCGTGTGTCCACTTTAATTACGCACTATAAGAATTTCAATGCACTTTTTTTAATCGTAAATTTCTGCTTTCATATCGAATCTATTATAAAGCATTAAACAGCATAATACGTAGCTTTGTGTTATGCATTAACTAAGACTATCTTTAGTACGTTTTAAAAAAAAAATACAGGCTTACAGAATTAAAAAGAAAATTACATTCACAGACATTTTTCAAATTCAGAGTTTTAGATCAAGCAGGCAAACTTCTAGTTGACAGTAGCTTCACTGGATTTTAAACTTTTGTAATCGGAAATAGATACATCAAACATTTATATTAAGAAAAATGAGTATTTATTTATAAATAAGAATAATAAATAAAAAAAGCTACAACTGTGTTGCCAAGTTACGATAAATACCACCGCCTATTCTAATTATAAATTCCGTTCATCGTTTGGTATATACACTATATTTCACTTCTCATCTACACACCCCTACACTTTTTTATTTATTAACGGATTCATTTTTAATTTTCGCCACTTGTACTTCTAGAACCGACATTTTCTGATTTTAAATTCTTTTGTATTGCAAACCATGGCCTACTGCGATCAAAAACAAATTGCAAAAAATGAAGAAAACATATTAGGCTTTGTTTAGTCACAAAAATTTATTAACAAAAGTTGTTTAGAATTAGGAAATAACCGCAATTCCCAAATTTGGGCGAAAAATATTGATTTTTAATTATTTGATTAACAGTGAAATATAGCCAGCTGAAATACACAGAACCAAAAAAAAAACATCATGTAAATGTTCAATCAAGTCTCTATCATGTGGTATCCGTTTTTCCATACGTTTCCTGTGAATTTGTTTTCCTTGGGACCATTTATAAAAAAAAAATTACTGCAAATACCTTATTTCATCTTTTTTGAATAATTAAAAATTAAAATTTTTCGCCAAAATTTGGGGATTGTAGTTATTTCCTAATTCTAAACAACTTTTCTTGATTAAACAAGGCCTAATATGTTTTCTTCATTTTTTGCAATTTATTTTTGATCGCAGTAGGCCATGTTTTGTAATACAAAAGGTTTTAAAATCAGAAAATATTGGTTTTAAAAAGACACACTTGGCGGAAATTTAAAATCGATCTATTAATAAATTACAAAAATACAGGGGTCTGTAAGTGTAACTTCATCAGGATAGTATAACCAAGGGATAAGGTACTGACAACACGGAGATGAACAACAACAAATCGAGCACTGACCAGGAAACCGAATGCACACCGAAAGCACAGTGGACTCTCATATACAAGCTGGACCAATAATGTGTTGGTGGAAGATTGTGACATTTTTTAAATCTCTTTGCACATTAACATAGATATCGATTAGGTACACAATTTAAAATTGTTTAGACATATATGAGTGTGACGACTTGAGCATATATTTTTTTAAATAGAATACCCTATATATTATTGCACGATTGGATAGCTCATTATGATTAGATGAAAATAATTTCGGATTTCATTGACCTAAAAGTATGATGTATTGACCTAGTTTTCTAGATATTGACAATTTGTCGGTAAAAATGTCAAAATTTGTTACTCTGTAAATTAGTTATTTTGAAACATTTTGCTCTAAATTTTTGGTAGATACATTATCTAACTATCGGGAAACAGAAATATGTGATCTATTCGAAATTCTTCCGGGTACTTTACGCAGGGTAATGCATAACGCAAATTATTATTTTTATTTGATTATTTATTTTTCTAGAAAAAAATTAAATAGAACGGCCTGTATACGAATACAAAGTTTAAAACATTTCTTACTCAGATTTCCAATAGCATAAGACTTTTCACATATAAAGCATACCGTGTGTCCACTTTAATTACGCACTATAAGAATTTCAATGCACTTTTTTTAATCGTAAATTTCTGCTTTCATATCGAATCTATTATAAAGCATTAAACAGCATAATACGTAGCTTTGTGTTATGCATTAACTAAGACTATCTTTAGTACGTTTTAAAAAAAAAATACAGGCTTACAGAATTAAAAAGAAAATTACATTCACAGACATTTTTCAAATTCAGAGTTTTAGATCAAGCAGGCAAACTTCTAGTTGACAGTAGCTTCACTGGATTTTAAACTTTTGTAATCGGAAATAGATACATCAAACATTTATATTAAGAAAAATGAGTATTTATTTATAAATAAGAATAATAAAAATTTTTCTACACTAAATGCTCAAATAATAATATATTTTTGTTTGATTATGTGTTCAATAATACGAAACAACAAACAGGATTTTATTTTGCAGGTATCGCACTCCAATAACATGATAGTGGCCTTTTAGAATTTTTTCTATTTAAAAATAAAGTGATACATTTATTTTGGTTCCAGAAACTTTCAAGACAATTTGGACATTTTTTGGCCGTAAACCGCGAATTATTTCAGAATTTGGTGTAGTATTAATTATCTTTTAAATAAATAAATAATACGAATTATGTCTGAAAATCAGTAAAGCAAGACTAGAAGATTGCCTGCTTTATCGAAACTATGATATTGAGTAATATCTGCAAATTATATATTTTTTTTTAATTTTAAAGTCCGTGTAAAAATGATCTTAGATTTAACAGGAAAGCAGGAATTTACAATTAAAGAAAAATACATTGAAATTCCTATGGTGCGTAATCAAAGTGGACGTACGATATGTATTGTGCTTAGGATATTCAAAATTTCATTATTTTTTCAAATATTGAAATTTACAATACTTTGCCAAATTTGTATCAATACAATATACATTGTTCTTCATGTTTCTGAATCTTCTTGAGTAAAAGTAATAAAGGAAAAGGAACATACTTTATATGAATTCGGCTCACATACAGTGCGAATGTAAAGTTTTGAAATAATCAGTATGAAAAGTTATTGATTCTTGAGAAAATTTCGAAAACAGGTCAATTTTTGATTTAAATTGAGGGTTGTTTGGCAATACACCTGAATGTACAGAGTCACAGAAAAGAATGATGACGTCACTGATATTTTTGTAATGACTACTCCCAAGTTTGAGTTGATATTTCAGTAGCCCCCTTGATTATCAAAACGATGCTTTAGAACAAACCTTAGCATGGTAGGGGAACGTGACGGGGTATATCCCCTTTCTTTGCGATATTAGTTGCGCGCTTATCTCAGCAACCAATCACACAGGAGGCTTTTTTGTACCTTCTATGTGATCGTACTTGTTTGTTAATGGATTCATTGTTACCGTCTATGGGTGGGGGATACTACAAGCTGGCTCTTCTCGTATTTTATGCCCACGTTTGCTTTAGAAATTTTGAAGAGTTTAATTTAAATGTTTCTAAATACGTTTTAATAAAAAGGATAAATTTAGGATATAAAACATAGTTTTTGGCAATGTACTGTTCTAGATTGAAAGTCTTGTAGAACTTTGGGAATAGTTTTGAGTTGTATAGCTCTAATTGTTATTTTAATTCGATCTTTGAATTGTTGAGTTTCTCTTTGTATAATTGACTTTTAACAGATCCCCAAAGGAAAATATTTAGGGGTGCCAGATCAGAAAATCTGGTAGGCCAATTCATTGAACCTTGTCTTCCAATCCACCCACTGGGAAACATTGTTTATTTAATTATTCGCATACGAGTCATGGATAAAGTGGTGGAAGATAGAAATTAATTCAGGTTCAAAAAATTTTAGATGTTGCCCTATAACTGTCAGCAAGAATTCTCGTCCATACATTAAGTCTCGTCCACACATCTGGGGAATTTCTGTGTAATTGGGATTAAAATTTTTCCACTTATTGAAATTATTTTCAACGAATAATTCTGAAGAAGCTAATGAAGGACATTTTTAATATTTTACTTTTAGGTAATTTTATTCCTTTACGATATTTTGTATGCTACATTTATTTATTTTTTAATTAAAATGTATTTAGAAAAACGCTCAAATTAATACTCCGCTTTTCAGTTTTCATTATTAATTTTCTCAAAAATTTTCTTGTGAAGGGTCAACACTTTTATAGCATTGTTGCATTAAGAATACGCAATTTAAATCAAAAATGACCAGTTTTTGGAATTTTCTTAAAAATCAATAATTTACATTTTATTGTGTTTATTCCAAACTTCTTATGTTCTCACCATATAATTGCAGAGGAATCGTAAAATATTTTCTTTTTCTTTTTCTTAATGTCGTGAAATTGAAATGAATGAGAAACTACGTTCTATGATCCCAAGAAAAAAATGTTATAAGTTTTTGTAAGTTCATATTTTACAGGTTTCATCAAAAAATTATTGAAATATTGAAATCTCATCATGGAAGTGGCAATGCCAATGTCGGGCAATGCCATCGATTGTTATGAAGATATGTTCAAGGAAATCACTAGAAAATTATACGGTGAAGATGGTCTTCCAGAATTGGGGACAATCGATCGTCATACAAACGGTCCTCAAGACCGCGGCCTTACCCCCATAGATTACGATGTCGAAACTCCTTTGCTTAAATCTGAAGAACACATAACAGCTTTCGGTTTGGCAGCCCTCATGCAGAATGGTTTTACACCGGCTAGTATATTGAATCCACCGTTTCAACAAAACAAACCAAATTCTAACTACGAAGACAAATGGATCATCAGCGAAGAAAACTTGCAATGGACACAATCAAAAATAGCCAGCTACAATCCAATGCAAAAGTTGTTTAGATGTGCGGAATGTGATTGCGTCGGTTACCTGCCAAGAGTAGTTGAACACTGGCTTGGAACTCATTCAAACCTCAGGGTCTTCCAATGTTCCCAGTGTCCGTACGAAAGTGCGTGGATCAAGTGTGTTCGGACACATTTAACTCGACAGCACAACATAAATTCCGATGATACCATAGACGCTTTGTTAAAAAACAACCCCGTATTGCAAGAGATCACAAGATACCTTCAACAGTTGAAGAATCGAATAGAAAATAATTACTCCAAACCACAACAGAACACACAGAGTTTAGAAGACTACCAGAATGTAAGTAACATCGTTAACAATTCTAATAATCGAACCACGACGACGCAGACTCTATCAAGTAACGAAACAACTAGCAATTCGAATAAACGTTACAGCTGTTCATTTTGTCCGTACGCCACTGATCGTAGGGATTTATTTACGAGGCATGAGAACATCCACAGAGAAGAGAAACCGTTTCAATGTTACGTGTGCCAAAAACAATTCAACAGAGCGGATCATGTAAAAAAACATTTTCTAAGAATGCACAGAGAACATCCTTACGATTTAAATCGGATAAGAAGACATCCACCGAAAAATGCATCGGGCATGTCTTACTATCAAAAATATAATGCAACAGGAACACAGGACACTACGGATCACAATAATAGCACGGGAAATCTAAATAATAATAATTCTTTGACGATACCCAACGGTTTTGGCAACATAACCAGAACTGTTCAAAATAATCGATTAAGTCATACCACTGACTTAAAAAACAGCATTAAATCCAACTCGCTTTTAAAGTCTTCAAGTAAAAAGAAGGGCGAAAAGCGTTTTACTTGTTGTTATTGCTCGTGGTCTGGTGTTGATAATTGGTGTTTGAAACGACACATGAACACGCATTTGAAACCCTTCGTCTGTGGACTTTGCGATTATAAAGCGGCAAGATCTGAAAGACTAGCTACACATGTCTTGAAAGTTCATAATAAGCGAGCGTGTAGCAAATGTAATTATTTAGCTGATGATCCAGCGCAGTTAACTATACATCAACAAGAAAATCAGTGAGTATACTTAAGACAGTACAGAAATCTTCTAGTTCTTAGGTTCTAGGAGAATTTTGTGTTTGTCCAGGAAATTAATGTCTAAATTCATTAATAACTTTTTTAGTCCTTCAGATCAGCGCAATCACAGGAACAACAGCAATGTTTTGCGAAACAATTCGTATTCAAATAATACAGTGTCTTCAACAAGCACGTCATTTGGGTAAGTGAAAACAAGATACAGTAAGATGGGATTACTTCGGGCAAGTTCTTAAGTTCTTCTTTGTGCTTATTGTTCTTAGAAATAAAGAAATTTAAAAAGATAAACGTATAACGAAAGAATTTTCTCATTTTATCAACAGTGTTGGCCTTAAACAAATTATCAATTTGTCCACATGTACTACTTTGTCGTCCTCAAGTTTAATAGATTTAGCTTTAACCAATAAAGAGGAGGCCATTAATAATTTAGGAACATTAAATATGCCAAATATATCTGATCTTGAAATGATATTTTGATGTTTGGGAGGTACGGCTTGTAAATCTAATATATGTATAAAAACTTTTCGTAAATTGAAAAATATAGAATATGAATCATTTTGTAGCAGTCTTCTGTCAATTCCCTGGCACAATATACATGATCTGCAATGTATTAATGATAAAATTAAGTTTCTTAATGAAAATTTACATTTACTTTTTAATATGTATGCCCCTTTAGTGACTGTACGTTTAACTAAAATTTTCAGCCCGTGGCTAACAGATAATGTAAAAAGTATGATGAGATTCGGATACAAGGCATTTTCCAAATTTAAACACAAAATTTGCACGATTAGGAAAATTACAAAAATTTAAGAAATTTTGCTGCGGTGAGACATGAGAAAAGAACGTATATTCAAAACAATATTTCAGCTAAAGGTGTAAATTATTTATGGAAAGATTTAAAAACTTAGATTTGATCAATACATTTTTTATTGATAATATCCCTAAATCTGGAATAAACTGTAATACAATGACAAATTTTTATAACTCATTAATTAATCCTAATGTTACCTCAGTTTTTACTTTTTCAGAAGTGACAGAATTGGTAATAACTGAAATTATTTTGTCTTTTAAATCGAATGCGCTTTTTGACCTGACAATGCAGTAGGATAGACAAATTGAAGCGGATTTGCTCCTAATAAGTCCCCCATACAAGGAGGCCAAGCTTGCTGTCAAAGCATAATGAAAGTTTTAAAAATTTTGTTGCAAATCGTTTTTGATTGATTTATTAGGAGCAAATCCGCTTCAATTTGTCTATCCTACTGCAAGGTCAAATCAAAAAGCGATCGTAGGATGTCGCTGTTTTATCTGTTCATCACTATTACATCGCAATTGCGAATAAATTGGACAAGTCGTTTTTAGTTTGCAGTGGGAATGTCGAGCTACGTCTCTGCTGATGAAGCCCCAAACAGGGCTGAAACAGCTGTACAGAGGCTGCTCGAGGTTTTCACTACAATCAAAAACGATTTGCAACAAAATTCTTAAAACTTTCATTATGCTTTGGCAGCAAGCATGGACGCCTTGCATGGGGCATAGACGTAGACAATACGAGCGTATTAATTTTCTCTCGGCTCCACGAATTAATTCAGTAATACAGCTGTAGATGATTTCCCCAACACAAATTTTGGGCGAAAACACACACAAAAGACACACCAACGCGAGACGTGTTGTTACACCGAGAGAAGCAGTATAAAATTGAACTCTGAAATCGCTCCGCGCGGCGGGCAGAAAAGAGACGGGGTAAGAGAAAAGTAGAGGTGAAATGCTACCACCAACCGCTACAGAATCTTACGTCAACGAGGACCAATGGGCTTAAATACCGGGGGTCAATTTCTATATAACTTTCGTGGGAACGGAAACACTGATTTCACAATATGCTGCAATAATGCGTAAAACTAAAATGCTAAATAAGGAATCTATTCGACCGAAAAATTAACTTTCAAAACCCAAATTTTCCTTATCCTAATTTTTACAGGAAAACTTCTAGTACTGGGGAATTACTTTGAAAGCAAGTCGGCGAAACGCAAAGAGTTCGCCGGGCGGTCTGCGAAAATATTTCACGGAAAGGAATATACAGGGTGATTCGAGGTCGAGCAGAAATTGAACGGTAACAATCCCCCTCTTGCTACAGTAGAAATTTTCCACAGGTAAAATGTCTATAGTAAGCCAGATGAAAGGGGTCTTAAGACCAAAAGCACAAGTCGAACGACCAAGACCACGCAGGCTCTAGCTTATTCTATTTCAACAATAAATAATTAAGTTTAAAATATTTACTTCCTTTTTACAAAAAGTGATTTCTACTGACGTTTTGCCTTATCCTTCTTGCTGCAACTAACACTACTTGGTTAATATTTCTACCACACTATTATCATCTGCCATGTTAATTACATTCTCATCTCCCACATCTCTACGCATTCTCATGTTATGCAAAATACAGCAACAGTAAATGATACTTGCAGATTTTCTTGGGGTGTAGTGTAAGACACGATCTTTGAGCAAGCAGCGAAATACACTTTTCGGTACACCAATGGTTCGTTCCACTGTATTTCTAGCGGAACAATGTGTTGCAGTGTATCTGAAATCTGGAGTACCAGCTGCTGCATTCAAAACGGGAGTCATGAGCCAAGGCTCTAAACCATAACCAGAATCACCTGTTACATTTGAGTATGAAAATATGCAGCAGTTATTAATTTTAAAATTTAACATACCCAGAAGCTACGATGATTGTTTTCCTGCATGAAATTGTTGCTACATGTGTTGACGCATATTTGAAAAGCTCCATATTGCAGCATCATGAGCAGAGCCCGGATAACGTGCATTATTCTCAAATTAGAGTCGCAAATCTACAAAGTGTTATAGATTAAAATTTGTTAAGACATATCCTACCAGCTAAGAAACATACAATTTGAGTATGTAAACTGTAGAAACCTTTTCTATTATAAAATGCAAGTCCAGGATGCTCTGGATGTTCTGCAGGAGGAGAATTGCGATGTGAGTGCAATCTATGCAGCAAATAACACCCGGAAAATTAAACTTACGCGTATAGCTACAAAACCAAAAAAATTTTGTAATGCACTAATATTAGTAAATACAATTTGAACATACTTTGCTTTAATTTGTACTTTTTCTGCTTCTTGTGTTGGACACTTAATCCACAGGTCAGCAAAATTTGTAACAAGGTTGTCACAAAATGCAGAAAGGCAACGGGATATTGACGCCTGAGACAAACCCAAATTATAATTTTGCCCTATACATTTTTGATAGCTGCGTTGACCCAACAGCTGTAATGCAGCAAGAACCTAAGGCAAAATAAGTAATTGCTTTAGTAACGAAATGGATTATTGTAAGTACTGTAAATACCTGAATAAATATTGGTATGCCAGTTGACCTTTCTGGCTCAGGATAATGAGGAGTTATTTAATTTATTAAATCTCGCGCTAAGTCCTTTTGAAGCGGAAAATACCAATAAAGTTTTGCTCTGGTAAATTGAACGGCTCACTTCTATCTCGCAGTTGTCGATGAGAAAGCCGGACAACATACCTAGAAAGTGAGGTACAGATACGAGTTTAATTAATTTCTTTCGCAAGTACCTATTTTCGGCAGCTTCTACTTCTTCTACCACACCCAAAAGCACCTCTCCTTCTAAATCCATCACTGAATTTTAAATTAGCAACGAATAAATTAAACAGATAAAACAACGACATCCTACGATCGCTTTTTGACCTGCCATTGCAGTATGGTAGACAAACTGAACTATTACATCGCAATTGCGAATAAATTGGACATGTGGTTTTTGGTTTGCAGTGAGAATGTCGAGCTACGTCTCTGCTGATGAAGCCCCAAACAGGGCTGAAACAGCTGTACAGAGGCTGCTCGAGGTTTTCGCTGCAATTAAAAACGATTTGCAACAAAATTTTGAATAAATTAAAATAAAACCGATCTTGGTACGCAGCAAAAACCCGTAAACACAGCCAAATTTAACGGTTCTTTTTGGCGGTTTTTTTAAATATGTAATAGTTTTACAAATGAAAAATCGGATATTTTATTATATAAAAATTCCTTAAAATATTTAATCACATCGAAATTGATGCAATAAGTACTTGTCAGTTCATTTCAATTGCTACATAGCGATTGATATGGCTCTTCAATAAATTGTTATGACATAACAATCAATTGAAGAGAAAAGTGCTTACAGAATACGGTTTTTAGGAAATCGATTGTTACGCTTGTTATATATCAATCATAACAAGCATAACAATTGAAATGAAACGCTTACAGAATACTCCTCATTTTCGTATCACCATTAATAAGGGTGGAGAAAACAATTGAATTATTTACTACAGAAGATATCATAACTTCTGTACTCTTTATCAGAAATTAACGAACTTCGGTTCATTTGAAAGGGAATTTTAAGCTGATTTAAAGTTCCTATTCAGAGACTACAGATAATTTGTTATAAAGTAGCTAGAGGGCGCTATTTGCGGAAGTAACAGTTTTTCAAAAAAATTTAAATGGAAAGGTGTGTTTCTTTTGCAACAGTTACAAAGCATTCAAAATGCTGAACATTATGGTGAAAACCCGAAATGATTATCTTTTTTCGTTCCCGAGTTATTATCAGATATGTCTATTAATCGATGATATTAGCGGAAGGAGAAAGTTCAAACAAATGCTATCGAGTAATATTTTTAATACTAAGGTTAAATAATGCCTATAAAAGTTTTTATTAATGTTAGGACATCATTTAAAAGCATTTGAATATTTTTGGGAACAGAGAATATTTAAACACAAGAATATATCAACAAATAGAGAAACAAGAATAATTCACACTAAATAAAAGCAATGAACAATAATCATGCACTGTAATCAACAAAGTTTCACTGTGCCGCTATACAATACTTTTTTATTGTCCACATAGACTCGAGTAGAAATTATTATTGATATCCGAACGGATAGTAAACGGCCATTTCGAAATGAAAGATGGATAATATTTTGGAAACATTTTGGGTGCAGAACTTCAATCATTGTTGATTACAATGTATTTCTAAATGTTCAAAGTGCTTTCCGTCATTTAACGTTTTATTGTTTATTACTTTCATTTAGTGGCTGTGTTTTTCTCATTTATGAGTTTGTTGTATTGTTATTTTATTTAAATAGTAGGCTCTCAAAAACAACTACATGCCTTTAGACAGATTAATGTCTTTCTGCTTACCTGAAAACGAAAATTGTTACTCGATAGCATTTGTTTGAGCTTTTAGATTCGTTTTTATCTTCAGTTAATAGATTAATTAATTAATCACGGATTTTCACCATAATGTTCACCATTTTGAATGCTTTGTAACTGTTGCAAAAGAAACACACCTTTCCATTTATTTATTTTTTTTTAACTGTGAAAAACTAATACTTCCGCAAGTAGCGTCCTCTAGCTACTTTATAACAAATTAGCCGAGTCGCTGAATAGGAACTTTAAATCAGCTTAAAATTCCCTTTTCTTTGAATTTCTCTTGGTCACTTTAACTATAATTTTTTTTTTCTCCCGAAGCTGTAGGTAATACGGTTAGCCGGTCGCCGCCCATCCTGAGACACCCGGTATATGATAAGGCATCAGGAAATACAGAATTTCTAATACATTAGGAATTCTGTATTTCCTGATGCTTGGAAACATGCTATGTGACACCATTGCCGAAAATTAAAAATCCGTCGTCATTTAGCATTTTGCCAACTTTATCAATAGTTTTAGAAAAAGTTCTTGAATTTTAGCACCGAGAGTACTTTACTAATAATAATATATTACCGGAAACCCAATCCGGATTTAGGAAGGGATATAGCTGCAAGACTGCTTTACTGAAAATAAGGGATGACATTGTTCGTGCGAATGATGCAGGTATGGTTACGGATATTATTGCATTGGACTATTCCAAGGCATTTGATACTATAGATCACAAAATATTATTGTCAGTATCACACTTCATTGGTCTTGGTAATTCAGCTTGCAAACTTTTAGCCAGTTTCATACAAAATCGAAAACTATCGATAAAATTTTTAATTAACTTATCATCGGCACTAAATTTTGAATGCCACCAAAGAGTTCTATATTGTTCTCTATTTACACATCTTACTTTCCTAATTTTATTAAATATTGTTCGTCACATTTTTATGCTGACGATTCACAAATTTATTTTTCTTTTCAACCTTCTCACGTAATGGATGCTTGTAATAAGATAAATTTTGATTTGCAAAATCTCTTCATAAAACACATCATTCACTTTTTCTTAATCCAAAAGCGCGATGATCATTTTTGGGAGTAATAATAATTGTCAGTGTTGTATCTAAGCTCAACATCAAGATTAATTCCCAATTATTAAAACCACAAGAAACTATTAAAAATTTAGGGGTAATATTAGACTCTTCTTTACAGTTTAGAGAACCTATATCTCGCATTATTCAACAATGCTATTCTAATATAAGAATAATTTATAACAATCGCCGTCTGTTTACTAAACCAACTAAAAGTTTACTCTGTAATTCTCTGGTTTTAATTAAATTTAATTCATGTTGTTCCGTATATGGACCGTCTCTTACTGTAGCAGACAAAAATAGAATACCAAAAGTGCAAAATTCATGTTTGAGACTGATATGTACATGGTAGTAGAACATATGGAAAGATTAGTCACAAACTTAAAATATTCACATTGGTTAAACATGGAACGACGAAGAATGTTACACTCATGTTGTCTATTTCATAAAATATTGAAGTTGAAACAACCAATTTACTTATATATATAATAAAATTATTCCCCGGTCAGATGTTCATATCTTAAACCTAAAATTTCGCGGCCTACTTACACCACCTTCACATAAAACAGAACAATTAAAAAAAAACGTTCTGTTATGTAATTACCCAATTGTTATAACAATAATACTTCACTATTCTTATTAAGAAAAAAACTATCGTAATTTCAAGCAAAATTATTTTCAAAAATTGCAGTCGAAGCAGGACCGTGTGTTTTAGGGTGATCGACTATACATATATTTTTTATTAATGTAAATAAAAGTTTTCTTTATCTTCTTATATTATATAAACATAATGATATAAATTTGTTGAATTGATGCTTGCCCATTATTTAAAGAAATGTATTTATTTGTTTTTTAATTTCGCCGCCATACTTGTCTTATTTACTCTGAGATATTCCTAAAAACTAAAATAGTAAAGGAGACTGTGGTTTAAGAGATAATTGAAATTAACCTCCGCCTTCAATAATTTTTATATCCGTAGAGACGTATTTCGGCAGCTAAGCTGCCATCTTCAGTACGCTACCAATTTAAAAGCACTAAAAAGATCTAAAAACAACCTAATCATCCTAATAAAATCATAAAAATGTTAAAACTAACAACAATCTAAGCATCTTAAAATATATATATGTGTAAATGTAAGTAAATATAAATTAATATGTAAAGACCTAAAATTAATCGTCAGAAAAACTCAATGAAGTTTATAAATAAGATTAAAAATATTTCTTTACAAGAAGGAGAAATTATGGTCTCGTTTGATGTTCAATCCTTATTTCCTAGTGTGCCCATACCTGAACCACTAACTTATTTCAGAGATATAGAGGAGGGGAGAATTCGCGTCGACCTGCGCGAACTAACCAAGATTGAATATCGCCATTTTGACGCTCTATTTTGTGGGAAATTTAAATAAAAGAATTTACCTGTTAAAATTAAATACACGCACTATTCACATTTAAACAGAAATAAAAATACACCTTATCAACAGACATGATTTGCATTATTAAAAATTACGATTTCGTAAGAAACATATCAGAAAAAAAAGTTACAGTACAATAAAACAACCCTGAATTAATATTACGGAAATTTAAAGTTTAAATATTTCTGTATTGTGCCAGTGTATGTGAAATAATTGTTATTTTAACGCGAATTCTGATAAGTATACTGTTTAAAATTACTGAAGACCTAGATTATTTCATTGCAAAATATTGACATAATACCCCCATAGAAAAAAAAATGGATTTGCTGTATTTTTGTATTTTAATATTAGTAATAAATCATTAACAAAATGAACTACAAAGGTAATAAAATGAAAATTTACCTATATTCAGTACATACACAATTAACTTATTGTATATTAAACTATACAATTAAGGAGAAATCAGAATTTGTACGATTATACGGAGAAAACAGAATTTGTACTTAAAAAGCTAAATACTGTTACGTTTTTAGGGATTAAAATAATTTATTTAATGGAATAAAACACTCGATAAAAACTTAACCGTAATTTAATAATGCTTACAATCTAATTTATTTGTAACAATTTACTTACACACTAAATCCAACTTCGACGATAGCTAATTAGAACTCGACTGACTCCTGAGTCCACCCCGGCCGATTTTATATTCTACGCTGCCTTCTCGTTTGTTCCATCGCTGGAAAAGTCTAGTTTGTTCGGTATAGGCCCCGGTGGCGTGGCGGCCGGTGACCCATAACGAACCGACTTCTTGACGCCTTCAGTTTGACGTAGTGAGCTGAGTGGCGCGCCACAATGCATTCTCTTGGCCTGGTACAATTTTTGTTGGTTCTGGAGATTAAAAACGTTTCGTCTCGAAATGTTCCTGGTGATAGTCTTGAAGGAGGGTGTCGGAATCTACATGCTGGCCCATTCTTGCAACTTCCCATCTGGAAGAAGTAGCAGTCCACGGTTTTGCTGTTGCTGGCTGTTGCCTGTGGGTGGTGGCTGCAGACTAGGACTTCAATTCCCGTTCTATGGAAGATGACTTCCAGCATGCTTCGAATTACTCTCCAGTCTAGTCCGTCCAATCCGCAGCCCAATTTGGGGATGGCTAACTTCATCTGGTGGTTCTCTATTAGCTGTCTCCTCAGGCTATATAGGGCTCTCCACATACTTTGATAATCAGGTTTACCGCTTGATGTCTTCTTAGTGACTAAATAATGCACGTGGCGCCTCCGATCTGCCGTCGAATCGATGATCTGCAGACTCTTGCCTACCACGGGATGCTGTCTTCGGAACTCCTCGATTTGCCATATTTCTTCCTAAACATCTGAGCGATTCCTTTTGACATTTTCAGGTCTTCTGCTACGTAGTGGGCCAGAGTGTACTCCAGTGGCACTTTAAAGAGATCTTGTTGCTTCTCCGTGGTCACTCCAAACCGTGCCTTACTTCCTTCGGCGTGATGAGACATGAAGGTTTCGAAGCTCATTTCGGAAACTTGCGCCCTTTGTACTATCCCTTCATCTGCTCCTCCATGGTAAGAGGCTATCTGGTTGAAGTGAATTACTTTGGGTTTGCCATGGGGGACCTTCTTGATGCGGTAAACGACGTCGTTGATCCGTTTCATCACTTTGTAAGGACCTTCCCAAGAGGTCTGCAGTTTTGGGGACAGGCCTCGACGTCTTTGGGGGTTATAAAGCCAGACCAGTGCTCCAGGTTGGTATCCCCCGTGTTGAGCGTTGATGTCATAGTGCTCCTTCATCCGATCGCTGGCCGTCCGTATATTGTGACGCACTTGGTTGTGGATGTCGTCCATTTTCCTGCATAATTTGCTCACGTAATCTTCGTCGGCAGAAACTTCGCCAGGCTTCACACCAAACTTCAGGTCGCAAGGCAGTCTCGGCTCTCGCCCGAATACCACTTTCGCTGGAGTCTCCCCTGTTGTCTCATGAACGGACGAGCGGTATGCCATTAGCAACAGGGGAATGTACGTGTCCCAGTCCCTCTGATGATCGGAAACGACCTTGGACAAATGTCGGTTGATGGTTCTGTTGAACCTTTCCACTATTCCGTCCGACTGTGGGTGGAGTGCAGTTGTTCTAGTTTCTCGTTCGCCGAGCAGAGTACATACGTTCTTGAACAAGGCCGATTCAAAGGTCCTTCCTTGGTCTGAATGCAGTTCCATAGGTGCACCATACCGACTGATCCATTCCCTGACAAGGACTTCCGCAATAGTGACTGCCTCTTGGTTACGTAGGGCGTAGACTTCAACCCACTTGCTAAAGTAGTCCATTACCACGACGATGTACTTGTTTCCACCATTCGTTTCTGGAAACGGGCCGGCTACATCGATGGCAACTCTCTCAAAAGGACTTCCAACGTTGTACTGTCTCATGGGGGCCTTGCCCCGCCTGTGGGGACCGTTACTGGCTGCGCAGACTGCACACTTTCTGCACCAATCCTTCACGTCTTCCTTGCAGTTCACCCAGTAAAATCTTTCGCGCACCTTCTCCATAGTTTTCTTAACTCCCAGATGCCCTCCCGAAGTTCCATCGTGAAGTTCCCTCAGAATTTCTGGCACCCTATTCTTGGGGATTAGTAAGTGTGTCTTCTGTTCCATGCCTTCCTGATTCTCTATGCTTCGTCTCAGAAGACCACGATCCAACACTATGGAGTCCCACTGCGACCAGTATGATTTGTATCTGGGAGAGTACGCCACCAATCCCAACGTTGCTAGCATCTGTGTCCACGACAAACTTGCCTTCCGGGAGAGGATAACTCAGAATAGGAGCACTAATCAAGTACTGCTTTAGTTGTTCAAAAACCAGTTTGACACTGTTGGTCCCATTCAAATGAGCGACCTTCTTCAGTCTGTTTTGTCAACGGCTTAGCAATGTCTGCAAACCCAGGAACGTAGCGCAGATAGTAAGTGCTCAGGCCAAGGAAACTCCTTATTTGGTGTTTATTTCTGGGAGTTGGCCAGTCTTTCACCACCTGAATCTTCACAGGGTCCACGGCGATTCCATTTCCATTAACAATGTGCCCCAGGTAATTCACTTCCTTCTGGAAGAGGTGGCACTTCTTAAGGCTAAGCTTTAGTCCAGCTCCGCGAAGCCGCTGGAACACTCCTTCCGGGTTCCTCAGGTGGTTGTCGAACGTTTTTCCTACGACAAATATGTCGTCAAGGTACACCATGCACGTTGTCCAGGACAGACCTTTCAGAACCGTCTCCATTAACCTCTCGAATGTCGCATTACATAACCCGAATGGCATCACTGTGAATTGCCACAGACCCATACCAATGGAAAACGCCGTCTTTTATCGATCTTCAGGCGCCAGCTCCACTTGCCAATATCCACTCTTTAAGTCCAAAGTTGAGAAGATCTTTGAGCCGGCCAGGGTGTCCAGGGTATCATCAATCCGTGGCAGAGGATAGCTGTACTTCTTGGTGACATTGTTGAGTAACCGGTAGTCTACACAGAACCTGATGGACCCATCCTTCTTCTTCACTAGCACTACTGGTGACGCCCAAGGGCTGCTTGATGGTTCTATTACATTATCCTTTTCCATCTCGCGAATAATGCGTTCCGCTTCCTCACGCTTCGCCAATGGTAATCGCCTTGGAGCTTGACGGATAGGTCTTCTCCAGTCTCTATTTTGTGTTTCACGACATCAGTTCTTCCCTTGGATCCATTTTCTACCTCGAATAGTTCTTGATAGCAGCCGATCAGATTCTTTACTTTTGTCTTCTGGTCTGGAGTCAATTCCTGGGCTGTTGACATAACCATTTCCCATAATTTCGTTGGGACTTTTACTTCTGGCACGTTTGCTTTAAGTTGGCGGGAGATGGAGGACACCATGGTGCAGCTTCCCAAGATGGTTCCTTTCTTGATATTGACGGAGAAACAACATTTTCCCAACGAGGACTCCTCTTCCAATCCTCTGATCATCAGTATTAGGTTCAACCATAATGACTTGCCCATCTTGAAAAACACCGTCCAGTTTTGCGTCGACGATAACCTCAGTCCTGCTGGGTAATACAACGTCTTCAGCGAGGACTACTCGAGCGGCCACGTCTCCTCGTTGATGTAGAACCAACTCCTCATTATTGACCTCCATCACGCCACGCTTTAAGTCCAATTGAAACCCGTGGGCATACATGACGTCAATGCCCAAAATTGCCTCGTCCTCTATATCTGCTACCAGTGCATGGTGTTTTATTGGAGTTGAACCAATGGTGATGATAACCTCTACTTCACCGTGGACAGTTCCTGATGTTCCAGTTGCAGTTTTCAGTCTCCACTTGGTCGGCTCGGTGCGTCCAGATGACTTGATCACATCGGGTCTTAGGATGGTCGTCGCACCCGTATCCAACAACGTGGTGTGAGGAATGTCATCAATGGTAACATCCACGAAGACACTGCTGGTTAACTGCCGTAGGGATATTACTTGGTTGTGTCCTTCCTCCTGGCAATTCCATCACACCAGCGGCTTCTTCTGCTTGAAGACCTGTTCCACAACCTTTGCGTTAGCGGATTCTTCCTCTTCTTTCTTTTGGAAGTCCATAGTCGCTCGCACCTTGACATGCCTTCTTGAGACTCATCTCGCCACTTCAAATTCCAAGGCATAAGCCAATGCGTTCTTGGACGTCTTCGGACGGATCATTCTCAATGCCTGCTGGTTGTCTGGGGCGCGGATTCCATCTATGAAGGTCTGCACCGTCAAACATTTGAGGAATTCAACAGGAGTTGTGGGATATGCCAACTGGGCCAGACGCGCTACGTCTGCTTCGAATTCCTGAAGACTTTCTCCGGATTTCTGACAGCGATTCCTCAACTGCGCATGGTATACCTGGATCAGATGGGCCTGTCCGTAACGCATTTCCATCCTATTCACCAGCTTGTCGAAGTCTTCTTGCTCCTCTGGCGGCATCGTCTGTAGCACATCCATAGCGTCCCCTCCCAAGGCCACAATTAACGAAGTCGCTTTTTCGCTGGCCGTCCATCTGTTTGCCTTTGCTGCTGCTTCGAACTGTTTGAAGTAGTTGGGCCAAGAAAGTTTCCATCGGACGTTGGTGGTTTTATTTTCAATTTCGAATTTTCTGCTGGTCCTTCCACAATTCGGGTTTCATTATTTTCTAGTGTTTCTACTGGTGGCTGATCCCCGAACACTCGCAACCCCGCCATGATTTGTTCCAGATTTTTTGATTTTGTTATCCTGCTGGAATATTATTTCCTCCACATTACCTTGCAGGTTTCTTGTTTCTTATTATTATTATTTTTACCACTAGTTTATCTTCGAGTCCTTTCGTCTGTTCTAGAAATTCACCCATCCAAATTTCCGGACTGTTCTAGAAGTTTCTCGTCGAAATTTCTGGATTGCTCTAGAAATTTCTCGTCTAAGTCTCTAGATTGTTCCAACAATTTATTTTGTAATTTGTCGAAATTTCCAAATTGTTCTAGAAGCTTCTCCTCTAAATTTCTGGATTGTTCTCGAAGCTCGTCCTTGAAATTTCCAGATTTTTCTAGAAGCTTCTCTAAATTTCTGAATTGTTCTCGAAGCTTCTCTAAATTTCCAGACTGTTCTTGAAACTTCTCCTCCAAATTTCTGGATTGTTCTCGAAGTTCGTCCTTGAAATTTCCAGATTGTTCTCGAAATTCATCCTTCAAGATTTTATTAAAATCGATGGAAACACGAAATTTCGAAAAGGAACGTCTCTGGATCTTCACCAGCTGTCAACAAATCGCACCGGAGACGCTGTTGAAGTGCACCTTTCAAACCACAGGTTTCTAACTCTCGTTCTTCCAATTCGGTTTTTAATTCGGCCACTTTTAAGTCTTTCAACAACACTTTTCTCGTAGCCATTGTTTTTTTCCGATACTGTACTTATTTAATAATCTGATTAAATTTAATTTACTTTAAATTGTTTATTTATTTGCACAAACCCGCACACCCACACCACTGTTACGTTTCTAGGGTTTAAATTAATTTATTTAATCGAATAAAACGCTCAGTAGAAACTTAACCGTAATTTAATAATGCTTACAATCTAATTTATTTGTAACAATTTATTTACACACTAAATCCAACTTCGACGATAGCTAATTAGAACTCGACTGACTCCTGAGTACACCCCAGCCGATTTTATATTCTACGCTGCCTTCTCGTTTGTTCCATCGCTGGAAAAGTCTAGTTTGTTCGGTATAGGCGTGGCGGCCGGTGACGCATAACGGACCGACTTCTTGACACCTTCAGTTTGACGTAGTGAGCTGGGTGGCGTGCCACAATACATTCTCTTGACCTGGTACAATTTTTGTTTTTTCTGGAGATGTTTCTTTTTTACAATCGTATATTTAGTTTTTATTTTCTCTGGACGTACACTAAAAAATATAATAAACTGAAAACACTGTATTTCATTTTTAGATTTAAATCTCACCTGTAATTATGTACTGATTTGTTCGCTGATTTTTTTGACCACTACTTGTAAAAAACGGTACTGCATCTGACTTAAGAACGCGTTGATCACCTTTAGCAATAAAATCTTCGGGACTAAAATGTTGAGAATAAATGAATTTGTTTCTTGTCCAAACTCATGTTTCAATATTTTTTTCGAGAATTTGCAACCACTTTCTCACTAATTCACCTCGAGAAAATCTGAAACAATTGTACCAACAATTGTTCTTTAGTACATGCTTTTAAACAATCCCTGCTGCATAAATGGGTACAAATAACAACTTACGTGTGAAAAGAAACACCTTCAGGCTTATATCTTCGAATGTTTGAACATCCTGGTACAGAACAAGACATAATGTAGTAGATATAAATTATCTAATAGTCCCATAAAATATAAAAACCACACAAAACTCACAGATTATAATACAAAACAACTCCACTGAAAAACAACCACATGTCATAACCCCATAACCACTCTCCCCTCCTCTATATCTCTGACTTATTTGCGGTAACTACTGACAGTTAATAATGTAGATAAAGATAAATTGGAGGAATACGTCAGGCTCACATCTCTTTGCATGTGTCAGAATTGTTTTCAAATAAATAATTTTGAACAAGTTCAAGGGACCGCGATGGGTAACTGTTTGTCACCGTTTTTGGCCAATTTATTTATGAGTAAATTCGAAAATGACGTAAGAAATAATGATCAGTATTTTCCAAGGATTTGGTTACGTTATCTGGATGACATTTTTGCTACTTTTGATACCAAGAAGTATGATTTGGAGGATTTTATAGGAAAATTAAATTCAAAATTTGATAGTATTAAATTTACATACGAAAAGGAAGAAAACGGTGTGATTCCCTTTTTAGACACTTGTATAATTAAAACAGCAAAAATGAATTAGTAATCGAGATTTATCGTAAAGATACAAACACAAGCCGGTTTATAATTAATGAATCTCAACATTCTGTACAACACAAACTCGCAGCTCTAAATTTTTTAGTAAATAGATTACTCTTTTTTCCACTAAACTCCAATATGATAAAGAATTTAAATATATTAAATATGTTGCGGGTTCATAACGATTATACCCTCCAAATAGTAGATAATGTAATTAGGAAGATTAGCCATAGGAAACAGGTCCGAAATTCTAGCACTTTAACGGCAACTTTATCGCTAGGAAAATTTATTAAAATGTCTTTCGATCCATTTTGCACCAAAGGTTTAAAACATTTTTTTAAAACCCAAAACTTACAATTACGTTTTTCAACTAACAACACCATAAAGAATTTATTGGGAAACCCGAATGATAAAGTTGATGTTGAACAGAAATCTGGAATTTATGAAATTAAGTGTATTGAATGTACTAATAAATATATTGGACAAACAAAAAGAAATATATTAACACGTTTTAAAGAACATTTAAGTCACTACAGGTACAATACGTTTCAGAAATCAAGTGTTGCACAACATATTTACAATACAGGACAGAGTATTAAGGATAATTTAAAACTCATTAAGGAAGTTTCAAATAATAGGGAATTAAATGCTTACGAAAGTATTTTTATTCGGAAAAATAAAAACAATTTAATGAGTTCAGACAACGGACCAATACCTAGTTCCGTATTATTTGATTTACTCTAATTTTAGGTTGTTATTTGACGGTTCATATTTAGATATATATGATTATTATTTTTTAAATCTTAAGTCTTAATTTTGGCCGCTAGATGTCGTATTTGTTATGTCAAAAATCATCCGCAAGATGTCGCTACCTAAATCATATATAAAGGGGTGTTGGAGACAGTTAAGCGCATTTGCACTGGATATTTGATAAGGAGAGGACTCTCCGTGATAAAAATTTTCCTAGTGCTCTTAACTTTTGGTGTGTGGGTGTGATTTGCTCTCATCTGTAAGTTGTTTTTTGACGATTTATACATAATATATATATATATATATATATAAAATTGGAAGGGAAGTATCGCCGTACTTGTTGAAATTTAACAGTTAAAAATTTTTAACGAGCATAAACGGCTGATTGTTGGGCGTTGTTTTTATAAGAAGAACTCCTTTTAACTTCTGTCAATATTTCGCAATGTATTTATTGCTTCATCAGGACAAAACTGTAAATGATATAACATGAGCAACGTGCTACAAAAGTTAGGTTAAGTACTTACTTATAGAGTAACTAAAGCTAGCCATAGAAGGTAAATTATGAAGCGATGTGCAAACATTACAACCAGAAAAAATATTTTCTTGTGTAACAACGATTACATAATAAAACACATTAATTAAACGAAAAAAACGATTTTTTAATGTGTTTTATTATGTAATCGTTGTTACACAAGAAAATATTTTTTCTGGTTGTAATGTTTGCACATCGCTTCATAATTTACCTTCTATGGCTAGCTTTAGTTACTCTATAAGTAAGTACTTAACCTAACTTTTGTAGCACGTTGCTCATGTTATATCATTTACAGTTTTGTCCTGATGAAGCAATAAATACATTGCGAAATATTGACAGAAGTTAAAAGGAGTTCTTCTTATAAAAACAACGCCCAACAATCACCCGTTTATCCTGGTTAAAAATTTTTAACTGTTAAATATATATATATATATATATATATATATATATTATTTTCAGGATTTTTAGGTATCAAGTAACAGGGAATTATATACTCATTTATTCGTTAGAATATGAAGTTTCTTCGGATCTTTGGACTATTTATTTCCGTATTTCGGTGGCATTTGGTTAGCTCTTATTTGTAAGGTTTTTCTGACGGTTAATTTTAGGTGTTTACATATATTTTTTTTCCGATTTATACATAACATATATAATTTATTTTCAGGATTTTTAGGTATCAAATAACAGGAAATTATATACTTATTTATTGGTTAGAATAAGAAATTTTTTCGGGTATTTGGACTATTTATTTCCGTATTTCCGTGTTGTTTGGTTAGAACGTATTTTTAAGGTTTTCCTGACGGTTAACTTTAGATCTTTTCATATTAATTTATATTTACTTACATTTAGACATATATATCTTTTAGGATGATTAGATTGTTGTTAGTTTTAACATTTTTATGATTTTATTAGGATGATTTGGTTGTTTTTAGACTTTTTTAGTGCTTTTAAGTTGGTAGCGTACTGAAGATGGCAGCTTAGCTGCCGAAATACGTATCTACGGATATAAAAATTATTGTGGGCGGAGGTTAATTTCAATTATCTGAGATATTCCTGACAGAATTAGTTAGAAGAGCCGTTTCTTACTTTGGCGAGGAAACTGAAACTCGCCCTGTCCTTTTCTTAATGTTATTATAGAATGTAATATATTAAAGTATTAATAAAGACATTATTATTACCTCTGGTTTAGTGAATGTAGTACCAGAAAATGCAACATAGATGTTAATATTAATTTTATAAATTAACTAAAGGTATTCGAATTAACTCCTACGGGTCGTGTTATTTCGGACAAGCATCCAAATCTACGAACAGATTATTTCATGAAAATAAAAAGAGGTAGCCATATAAAATTTGTAAAAATTAACGATCGATCGGCATTTAACTTAAAAAAAAATAATCATTTCTATAAGTATTTTACTTCATAAGTTACAATTCGTTTTCTTCTTCTAAATTTATCTGCAAGAGCTATCTGAATTTTCTTTAGTCCAATTTTAATTCTAGTGATGCCCAAACTTTCCTTTACACACACCCCATTACTTTCTGTCCGAAGTCACCCTACAGAGGATATATTTTACAATAAATACTTTTTTGAGCTTTTGTTTTAATTTAACAATCCCGAGAAATTTGTAAACATTTTTTGATTCTTGATTTTTTACATATTATCGAAATTGGCTTCCGGTTGGAAGCTGTTTTTTTTTTTCTACTTCCGACGTTGAAGCAGAACTTCCTCCTTTGCGACCAACGAAAAGCAACAACAGCAGCCCTGAGGAAGTTCTCATGCAATAAAGAACGAAACATCGGCAGAAAAGAAATCAGTGAAAGATGATTCCAACCGGAAGCCAATTCAATTATGGTCGTCGGTCCCGGAAGCCTACAAAACTTATTTTTTTATGTGATTTTATGAATGTCATTGGACTGCTAGTAATATTCAGAGCACTCTATTACAGCTTTCTTTTCAGGTTTGCTGTTAACCGCTAGACAACGGTAATTATTTAGTTTAGCGCATTACTAACGTCTGAATTTAGTACATGTGTCCGAAGTAACTCCATGCTACTACTACTACTGCTCCTGTATTTGCCCGATAAATTTTGAATGTACGTTGCAATTTACGTGGGCTTAGTAAGTTTTTTTTTTTTTAGTCAGGGTCAAACAGCTGTGAAGGCTCATGAATTATCATCGGCAGCTGCTCTTCTTCAACATGGAAATAGATTGCTTCAACCAGAATCGAAACCTTGGAAACCCCATGCACCAAAACAACACGGAGCAGCTCGTTTATTTAATTACATGGAAGCTAGTGATGGATCTGAACCTGAATGTGATTCAAGAGGAACAGAAGACATGAGTCGTATTAATCTAAGTCATAGAATACAGTCGGATTTTCCTGAGGCGGGAGATGTTGGTAGCCCCCTGGATGACGAGGAGGGAGAAGAAATGGAGCTCCCATTGTTTGTCTGTCCAGCCTGTGGCTGTGAATTTGAAGATGATGGATCGCTTGAGACACATCAGCACACTCACCGCCACAACACCACATCTCCCGCTAAAGCCGAGGATTGTAAAGAGAATATCAACCCAAAATATAATTACAAGTGTCAAATTTGTAATGCGACGTTTATAAATCAAAATCTGGTTATGGTTCATATGAGTACACATTCTACCGAAGCTTATTCAAGCGCTTGTCAAAACTCGATGCAAAAGGAAAATAAAAGATCGAGAAAACAGAGTCAACCAAAAAAAGTACTTTCGCTTTTTTGGGACAATGATAACATGAGGTTGCTTCGACAGAATGAAGTTGATAGTACGAGTGTACAGTTAGTTGATAAGTATATGGCTCAGTTGATCACGCGTAAAGGATACACTTGTAACCTGTGCAAACCTTCGCGAATTAGTCAATTTCAAAAGAAAGGTAGTTTGGTGTTACATAAATACTGGCGACATACCAAGAAAAGTAATTTTCAATGTGAACATTGCAGTTTACTTTTCAAACATCGCTATCAGGTTGTGCTGCACTCGAGCCGAGCGCATGTGAGAAATAATAGGTGCAGTAACGATAAAAATCAGACAGTGCCTACCATCAAAGAACCAAATCATTCTATCGTACCTGTTCCTGATGATTCTCATAATTTCCTCACCAATTATTTGGCCACTACTGTACCTGATATTACCAATTCTTCGACAGCTAATGTACATAAGCTAGGTATGTCATTTTTTGAACATACCTTTTTACACTCCAACACAAGTATTAACAGTCATATGCCAATTATTATACCCACATTCCCACCAAATTAATTAAATTAATCAATATTTTTATATACAAACGAAAATATAGTCGGATTTATGTATTTGGAAAAAATGCCAATTGAAGGAAAATGTTTTAACTACTCCAAAAAAACTACTAATACATATTTTTGCAAGTGTTATGAATAAAGTTTTAATTCATAGTGAAGAGAATTTTCGAGATTCACGAGCCTGTAATTTATATTCATACAAGGATTCCAATCTTAATTAAAAAAATGCAGTTTTTAAAACTCAGACAAATTCCAAGAATCCAATAAAACAAATAATTGAAATCAATACTTTCCAGCTCAAATTTGGCGCACCTTTTGTATTATTTGTAATATAAGTATACATAAGTGAAATGCCCCTTTTTCAGTAGGCGCCCTCCTAGTATTTAAATTACAAAAAATCAGAATAAAGTGACCTTGAAAAGTCTCGTTTAAAAGAAATTGTAGCAGTAGATGGAATATTTTCATGTATATTTGTAAAGGAATTCCTCAATTAAATTTCTATAAGGATTTAAAACCTAACGATGTTTTGACATAATCCACGAAAATTCACTTCAAGAATTTTCTTTAAAGTTATAGGTTTTAAAACTTTATAGATTTGCTTTTTTCTAGGCAATAGATTACTTTTTGTGCAAAATAAAAAATAAACATCCCCTATAATTATTAAAAATGACCTACTTGAATATTAGACACACGATTTTGTATGCCAATATTTTACATAACTTATACTGCAGAATGCACTTGTTTCATCATATTAAATGGTATTTTCCTTCTGTCAAAATTTTCAACGTATTTTTACAGTGAACTCTCTCATTACGGACACCTCTGATAAACGGACACCTCTCGTAACCGGACAATTTTGTGGAACTGTTCTATAGAATCTTTTAATAAAATTCTCTCTAATAAGCGGACACCTCTTACAAACGGACAGATAATTGACGCGGTTCGTGTCCGCTTATCAGAGATTTCATTGCATTTTATTCGTTACTTTAGGGAAAATTAATGGATAGAAAAACATAATAAGAATGGAATTAGAAAGAGAAAACAAAACATATTTTGATAACGAAAGCTAGAGAGAGAGCGAGAAAATATTGAAAATATTAAAAAGTTGTAAAATTTGGTGGCGAGGAAATGCTTTTCTTAGCTAATATTTTACATGTGAAATTGTGCAATACCGTTAATATTATAGCGGAAAGAATGTTTTTATTTTTTCAAAAGACCAAAAGACTGCATTTTACTTTATATGTAGATTTGTAAATAATTTTTCACGGTCGCTCTTTTTCTATCATTTTTAAAGTTAATTTTACTTCGTTCAAATTTGAAATTTTCTTTATTTTATCATTTATTATTTCAGTGTGAAAATTGTTGATATTTTTGTTAAGTTTAAATTGCCCGACTAAAATTGTAAATCGCGTTTTACTTTGTTTATTAAATGCATATGTAGTTTAACTATACAGGGTGTTGAAAAATTCGTTTGCCAAATTTCTAGGCCAAGTAAAGGAGGCCAAGATAAGACTTTTTTATTACATAGCATAGGGTCGGAAATTAATAATTACTTTTTAACACAATAAAAATGACTTTTTATTGCAGAATACTGAAAATATTATTAACGTAACAAAACGAGGTATTTAAATGAATAAAATTTTTATTGTACGGGGTGTCGTAAAAGATCCCGAGATTTTTTTATACATAATTTTTGATGCTTTTTGAGGATTTAAATTCTAAAAACTGATAATTGTATTGATTTATCTGTCAAATATTAATTTAGAATGTGTTTGTTCAATTCTTTGTTTATTTTGAACTAAGAAAACTGAATAATCAAAATAAACGCGTCACAATTACACAAGACAGGAATGAAGATGAATTGAATTGAAGACTTACTGTCGAAAGAAAAGAATAGACAAAAATAGTTTCCTGCAATTATTCTTTTTCAAAATGGTGTCGATTGAGGACGACTTTATAAATAACATTAAAAAAAAATTGAAAGATTTCAGATTTAACAACCTTAAGACTTCGGTAAAATTTATTAATTCCTCTTTAATCAATACCATTTTGAGAAAGAATAATTACTGGAAACTGTATTTTGTCTACTATTTTTTGCTTTAGTTTATTCGACGCCAGTATCAAAACGAAATGGAATTGATCGTAATGTTGAAGCCGCTAGCGAGATTCGAGCGAATCTTGGAATTTTTGAACGCACAAGACAATTATTGTTACATCGTTGTTAGATGTGTGTGCAAGTTAACAGTGACGGCTTCTAATGAGTTACTGCGGGTGGGCAACAACTAAAAAAGGGAAAGATAGGTGCATTTTCCAAATAAATGCGTTTTTCGGAGCTATCGCGACATAGAACCGGAACGTGCAACTTAAATAGGACAGGGACACTGCCCACCCCGACGAGCCGCCACTGCAAGTTAAGAGCAACACTCTTGAACATATGTTGTAAAATAATCTGAAATACACTAGAAAGTTTATTCAGTTAATTATTTCGTTTTAGAATGTTAATAATTTTTTATTTCCACCTTCTTAGTAAATGGCAAGCACCAAATAGAGATGAAACAACTGTGCAGAGGCTGCCCGAGGGTTTCACTGCAATCAAAAACGATTTGCAACAAAAAACTTTAAAGCGATCGTAGAATGTCGCTGTTTAAATTATTTATATCGTTTTGGTATGCTAATAATTTCTTTAGATTTTTGCAATGTTAAGTCATTATTACAGTGTTAAATGCAATAATTAATTTCCGACCATCAGTTATAAAAGAGAATAAAAGTCTTATTTTGGCCTCCTTTACTTGCCTTAGAAATTTGGCAAACGAATTTTTCAACAGCCTATATAAACTTTCCGTCTATAGATAGGCAGGAATGTTTTAGGTTATGTAAAAAGAAGTCAAATTCACGCTGCTTGTTCTTTAATTTTAATTTTAAAATCAAAAAAATTGTTACAAATGAATTTAGGCCCGGCAGGTAGCATGTGCGAAATATGTGATGCACACAAGCGTTATAATATAAAAAAAGGCTCTTAAAAAGTCTCAAAAACAGGTGGTAAATAGGTATTTCTATTAAAAATTAATGACTATAATTGATTCACAATTTTTTTTCTGAAAGGCGCCAAACATGTTTCGCACACATAAGAAAAAAACAGGCGCCGGGTCTTATTACAGAAATATGTACAATAGCTAAATATATATTCTCAACGCTTTCTTGGAGTGCAATATCAATTTATTTATAGTAATATTTATAATTAGTGTAAAATTTCTTCTGCCAGAGAAGTAAAATATTTCATACTCTCTTAAAATAATTATTCTAATGCATTTGTTGCGCTTTATTATTAGCTGCTATTACTTTGTTATATAAGTTCTTCCATAATCTAAAACAATCTTTATGTTTGTATGTAATGAACGTATCTGTCGTGTATCGTGTTTTTATATTGAAAATAAATTCTTATTTACATCACTAACTAAACTATATATTTTGGTTGCAACTACTTTATGAAACATATATCACAACTCCAATCAGAAATTGTCCAGAAATCTCTAAATTGACGTTTGTTTTAAATCATCTGTATTTTTTGGATTTCAAATGAGAATCAATAGCTAAGTTCAGAAATCATGCGATGCGAAGTGAAAAGTAAAGTAAACTGTTTTTATACATGTTAAAGTGAGACAGAAACACAATTGAAAATAGTAATTAGAGTTTGCTGTGAAAGTTTAGAGAATTGTTTTTGTGTAGCAGACGCAATGTCGGTATGTGAGAAATCAATCAGTTGATGATCATGAATAGTACTTTCATGTTTCTAAGCGTAATATAATAACTGTATATTTCAGTATAGGGTCATCTGTATTTTCTATGATCAGTTTAGTGTAAAAATTGTCCGGATCAACCACTAATTCATTTTTTTTTTTTTAATTATTCTGTTATTATTTCCTTCTAAATAATCAGTTGTATTATGTTTTAAAAATTTTCTAATGAAACTTGAGTGTTTCTGTGGAATCAATCTAATAACTTCAATTATTTTAGATTTAATGTCGGTAACACAGTAATGTTTATAATTTCACCAACATAGTCAGTTTGTATGAATATTCAGATCATGAATTAATAACCTGCGAATCTTCTTATACCTGCAAGAAAGTTCACATATTTCGAATCTATCGAGTTGAAAAAAATTTAATTACTTTCAATTTAACAGCGATCTACGTTCAATACCATGGCGTAATATATGCGATTGCAATAACATTGATGATAAAGTTTCTTTATTCAATGGTAATATGTTGGCTCTTTTAAATTTGCATGCTCCTTTTAAATCTAGCTATCCAAATAAACCCTTTACAGCCTGGTTAACTGATAATATGAAATATCTTATATCACTACGAGATAGAGCACTCCTCCAAAAATTTAAATCATCTGAACAGCCGTCTGATTGGAACTACTACAAACTACAAACAATTACGAAATTTGGTTACGATCTCGTTGAAACAACAAAAGAAGGTGTTTTTAACCGTCATTTAATTTAAACAACATTAAAGACTTTTGGATCAAATTTAAGAAAAAATCTGTCCTTTAGAAAGATTACTTAGAAGTAATTTACCAACGCAGTTAGCCGACCCCGATGCAATAAAAAGTATTTTATTGATTCCATTCATCTTCCAAATAATATCATTAATCATTTGATCCATTTTTACGATACTAATGTTAAAACATAAAACATTTTTGTTTTTAACCCTGTGTCCGAAGATTTAGTCTTGAAGTTGTTATTTTCATCAAATCGAAAGCCATGGCTTTAGTTTACAAATAATTAAAATTAAGTTGTCCATTTCTTCTCCCCTACATTACTCATTTAATAAATTACTGCCTTGACTGTAGAACATTTCCTACGCAATGGAAAATTGCAAAAGTGACCCCAATAGCAAAATTTGATAATCCCAAAGAATTCAGTGATCTCAGACCTATCAGTGTGTTACTGGTTATAGCAAAATTATTTGAAAAAGTCCTTGATTCTCAATTAAGACCGCATTTATGTAACCATAATATTTTACCTAAAACTCAGTCAGGGTTTTGGCAACACCATAGTTGCAGCACTGCCTTGTTGGATATTACTGACGACATTTGTCGAGCTGTTAACAATGGAGAATTTACTCTTTTGGTTCTTTTGGATTTTTCTAAGGCGTTTGACATTATCGATCATGAAAGCTTAATATCAATACTGCACTATATAGATGTTCATGATAATAACACACAATTAATTAGCAATTTTTGGAAAGAGCATTTTAGTCAATAATCGTTTCTCGGGGGCTCGCCGTGTTGTCAGGAGTATCCCCCAGGGTTCGGCAATAGATCCATTGCTTTATTGTATTTATACACATAATTTCGCTAATCAATCGAAGTACAGTAATGTACATTTTTACGCTGACGATACACGAATGTAGGTATGAAAATGTTTTACCTTCATGCGTAGAAATAAATGAGGATATTAATATTTTTGTAAAGTTTGCAAATAGTCATTCATTCATTATTTTCGATCCAAAAAAGAAAAGTGAGCGTGTTTTACCTCTCACCAATGTTGGTATCCATAGAACTAGTATTCCTGTGAAGGAGACAGCACGCAGTTTAGGTTATATTAGACAAAAATCTGCGTTTTAAACGTCACATATCTAAATGTATTCAACCAGCCTTTTGCAATTTAAGAGTTATTTTTAATCATAGATTTTTCTCTTTCAAAAAAAACGAAAATAAGTCTCTGTGAGTCGCTGGTTCTCTCACAATTTAATTTTTGTGATACTCTTTAAGGTCCATATATAGACTTTTCGGATTTATCGAACAAGTCAAATTCACCATGAACCTTCGGATGTGATCTTTTTGCCTTATGAACAGAGTTGAAGGTAATGATTACGTGTATATGTCGGAGGCAAATTGTTAATTGAGGCAAATAAGATTTTCCTGGGCAAATAGATTTTAACACCTGTTTTATGTTTAAACACTATTTTCCTAGGCAAATAGTATTTGACTGAACCTTTGTTGGCAAATAGTATTTGACTGAACCTTTGTTGGGCAAATAGCATTTTATTTTCTAAAAAATAAAATTATGAGCTGGTGCACTGCATGTTCCTTTTGAAAAGTAAATTATAAAATTCTTGTGAATTTTTGACTATGTAGTGGCTACTGAAATATTTTTTTTTTGTCTTCAGTCATATCTAACAATGGAGTATTTATAGCAGAAATAGTAATTAAAACACTTACTTATGATCAATTTAGGTCCCCTAAACTCAAGGTTATGTTGAAGCATCTAAGCTCTAAATAGTAGAACAAAAATTGTATTGCTTTATTATTTTTATTATTATTTATTACTCGCATTAATTTATATTTTGTTTGGCATGGGCAGCGTTATTAAAAATACAATTAGTACAATAACTAATAAAACTGAAGACTTCTACTTCCTAGGCGAGAAATTACAAAAGTTTGTATAATTGGTTTTTAAAAGTAAGGTATGATGCATATAAACTCAGTTAATTGTAATACATTTAAAACAAAATGCTATTTGCCCAAAACGAGCCAGTCAAATACTATTTGCCCAGGAAAATAGTCTTTAAATATAAATAAGCTTCAGAAAGTCATTTGCCCAGACAAATAGTATTTGCCTAGGAAAATGCTATTTGCCTAAAATAACTATTTGTCTGTATGATCAGATCAAAAGTGAAAATCTACCCAAAAAGAGAGAATTTTTTTTTAGAACGGGAACCGTGAACATGCAAAACTTTGCGACCATATTTATTATAACTAAGGCTTAGAGCCTTATCAAATTGTAATTTATTACCAAGGCGTGGACGAAAATTTACCCTGGGTATCGCTCACGTGTAGCGTCGCGTCGTTCACGCTGCAAGCCTTTGACTATTAAAGCGGTCGACTTGAGGAGCTTCTGATAACGCCAAATTGCAAGACTTTGTGGCAGGTGGCAAGATATTTGATGCGTTTTAATTAAATGGTAATGATTTGTTATTTTAGTCATTTGTTTTATGGGTCTTGAGAGATTGAATTATAGCATATTTTACGTGAACGATAACACCAACGTAAATTTTCGTCCGCGCGTTGTTTATTACCGTCAGCCTGTGTTTTTACCTCCGCGCATTTTGATTTTAATGGTTATGGTCCTGAACAACCTTATGCCCATGTCCAGGAATTTTGTAACCATGTAACATGTAAAATTGACAACAAAGAGCAAGTTCTATTTCTCAAGGTTTTTGACGTGAAATTTTAGTAAATTCTAGTGACTTTGATTGTTGCTGTTGGCTGTTGACTCAGATGAATGAACAACGACTTCAGCTAGTTTATGTGGGTATATGTTTATAAATAATTTTAGCTTCAAGATAGTTTAATCATTGATAACTAGGCTTAGGATAATTATGCGTTTGCATAATTGCATATGCAAATGCATATTTGGAACATTTTTATACATAAATGCATACTTTAACTTTTTAGGGCATTAATGCATAATTTCCTGCATTTTTTTGTTTTAATTGCAAATTTGCGATTATTTCTTATTGCCAAGTGCAAACTGACATTTTATAGCAGACAATCTGAACAACCAGTGTATGAAAACCGCCATTGTTTACTGCGACCGCACATTATCCCACGAATTTCCAAGTATTTTGTCCGCGTTAATAGTACTCGTACAGACCATGGTATGGGGTAGCTCTCTTTCTAATTTTACCAGGAAATTCTGCAGAAAATTTCATCAACCTTCAGTAGTTGTATGCTGATTGCAATAGGATTAACATCTCTCAAGATGCCAAAAGAAAAAAAGTCTGTAAGTGCAATTTTAAACCAGTTTGTAAAGGACTACGATGATTTTATAACGGATGGGCGTCTGTTATTTTGTAAATACTGCGAGGTTCATGTTACGGCAACCAAAAAGTTTCAAGTCACGCAGCATCTTCAAACCGGAAAGCATGCAAGTAATAAAAATCGCAAAAGGGGAAATAACGAACGGCAAGTGTTAATTTCTAATTTACCGACGCCTGGACCTAAACGTTCAGAATTCAATGCAGAACTTTGTAAGGCTTTTATTTGCGCAGACATCCCATTAGCTAAGTTAAAAAATGAAGTTCTTTGCCATTTTTTGGAAAAGTATACAAAGCAAAATATTCCAGATGAATCGACATTAAGAAAAAATTATGTTTCTGAATTGTATACATTAACATTGGATAAATTAAGAGCAAAAGTAAAGGATCATTCTATTTGGGTGTCGTTGGATGAAACAACCGATACCAGCTATTCAAAGAAAATAACTTGAAGTTAGAAGCATTAATGAGTTACCATTTTCACCAACATTAACATTCTAAATTACTATTTACCGGAACATCTTTTTATTAATATAATTGAAACGTGTATTGCGAATTACAATTCATGAATTTATACACACATGTTTACATGAATTTTTAAGTGAAATTATTGGAACATGTATTGCCGGCTTTAACAATTTACGTCAAATATACATACTTCGCACTCCCTCTCTAAACGCCAATTCTCCAAAGCAGGAAAAGCAGCTTCACGTACTATCAACGCACTAGGTGCACGAAACTCTCATCTGAGTTTGACAGAGGTGCATCACATACATGAATAATTTCTAATTTAACGTTCTTTTTGGTGCTGCTCAGAGCTGTTCCGCGTTTCGTACATCGAGAGCATGATACCCTTAAAAAGAAAACAGTTCAAGTATCGAGTTGGGTACACTAAGCGTTAATGAAACATTTTCAAACGAAGGTAACATAAGCTGTTGGGTTGATACGCCCAGTTTTTCGAAAGCTAGGAGTAACATTTTTAACCAGTTTCGAACATGCTCCTATTGTTGCTCGTTTCGACTATACTCACAGCAACATTCTTGTGTATACTAGTGTAGTGTGCCAAGGAAATTTGATTAAAACGCAAACTCAACTTAATAATTACATTTAATAATCATTATTCAGAAACAGTTACAGTCGACCGGTTCGCGATAAGTTCAGAACGTATCTAAAATCTAGATTTAAGGATGCATAGGAGATGCGTGTTCCTGGGGGTGAAGGGTAGCAATACGTATCCACCGCAATATGTGTCCATTTGTTGGGCGAACTCGCGATCACTATTCGCTGGTTTTAAAATACACACACGCACTATTGTTTTAGTCACTGTAAATCTATGTTCGTAAGATTCTTTCAAGGGGAGTCTGGCATAATATTAATCCGTATGCGTACATACGGGTAGAACTAGCAACAGCATATAAACATTGCAAAGAAAGATAATAGGAATGTATCCGGCAAATGGATGCAACTTGTGCGTGCACATTACACTAGCAGCAGATGGAATGCCAGAGATAGGAACTGCAGCGGGTTCAGTATCTAAAATTTTAATATCTGTTTTAGAGGTATCATATATTAAAAACTAATGGAGGCAAGGGGTAAGGACATTACAGTTACTCACAAACAAAATATTGGACATTGTAGAAAAACACTTACCCAATGTGACAACAATGGAACTGGCAGATGTGTTTTGTTTCTTTTGCGACTGTAAAAAATTTGAAATTACTGTAAATATTAAAAGCGTTTTCAAGTGAACTCTAGAACATAGTAATTTTTACCGTAACATTACCAACCCAGCTCGAAATTACTTTATACAGGGTCTTCTTTTACTGTGTACAAATATTTAAACTTGCAATATATTACCATAAATGGCAACGATTGAACTCATGTTTTTAACATAAATATAATAGTTTTCGAGAAAAATGCAGTGGCAGATTTTCACTAAACCGTTTGAGAACTGCTGGCATAGCTAAAAGTGGAACGCGGCCGCCTCTTCAATTACAACCCACAGCCGAAGTAGGCCAGGGTCAGTGCCTTACTGAATCTTGAGCAGGAACGACGTAAATCAGCGCCGCTCCGATCATCTGGTCGGTTAAAACGTTTACAATTTAAATTAACTTCACTGCAAGTAATTACAAGTTTAAGTATTTTGATTTAAAATCTAATGCAATCCAAGAAGCTGCGGCTCGTAATTGCCGAACAAATTAAAAGCGAGGTACAAATAAATTGTAATTTCTCATTCCATAATATTTTTAAAACACTTTACATTTACTATGTTTTCAAGGACCGTAAGTAGTAATACTTCCATTGCAGAGATTGCAGCAAAAGTTTATCTGCGTGAAAGGGTGAAGGAAGAACATTTTTAACGCGCTTACCTAATTGGTGCACAAATTTTCATCGATAGTTCATATCGTAAAACAAATAAATGTAATATTACTACGCTCAGTATAAAAATAATCAAAATTTTAAATAAAATAATTAGTAAACGATATCAGTGATTATTATTACGAAACTCTGCGTTGAACGTCGAGTGCGGTATCGGTAGTCTAACTTTAATCTTCAATTTTTTTACATAGGAACAGATGGAAGTTAGTTGAAGATTAACGTTAAACTGTGTCTGTGCAACCGGCCCTCAGAATGCTCTGGGGTACGGTTACCATCCGCCCGACAAGAAGAAGGACATGTCCAGAGACAACCACTGAGACGTCCGACTCAATAGTAAAATTCTATTCGCTCAAATAAATTAGACCACTGTAAAATGAAAGGTGAACGTAGAAGGCATTCAAAGCTACAAAGCGCGAAATTTGAAAATCTGCATTTTTATTTTAAAAAATTTTTAAATATTTATTTTTGGTAACTGGCGCAAATATACTGGATGTATGAGAAATACGTGTGTTAATTTTAAACCATAGGAGAACTCGCTAAGCTGAACAGTTTTACTTTGTGGCATTTTGGAAAAATCGTAAATTTTTTCATGATTTTTTTGCCCCTATTTCTGAGTAAACGAGTTGTTTGGTGTTTGTACTGAACCTCCTTTCGAAGAAACATGGCAACCATGGCGGATACAATTATGTATAATGTGTGACAGTTGTCATTTTTATAAACACACAAACTTTTTAAATCAAGAATTAACAGTTACTCTCATGGTTTATCGTAGAGCTTGTGCAAATGCTGAATGGAAGCACGAAGACTGCGGTTCGTTTCCTAATCGTATACTACCCAGGCATACGTTTCAATCAACTGTCCAAATTCTCTGATCATGATTTATTTCAACTTCAAGCCCAATTACCCGAAGACACGCCCTTCAGCAAGGTGTATCGCATTTGACAGTTTGGAAAATTTTAAAAGTGCAATAGTTATGTGCAATTACAGTTTTCCTTCGCTGTGTGTAAGGATTATGGAAACCTATAATAATAAACAATTATTTGTCTCCGACAAGTTAAAACGCAATTTCTTTCTCATTACAACAATTGACTTTTTTTATGTGACTTTTTCGTTTCTATGACAACAGAATTTTTCGGTCTTATAATTTACAGAACAGACTAATAATATGGAAAGAATTGGAGGAAATTTGGAGTAAATCTTCCTTGATGGAACATGGTGGTAGACAGCCAAGCACAACTATTTTTTTTGCACCAGAAGTGGAAATCAGCGGGTAGGGAGTACTATCAATAAAGAAGTATCGGGACAATGCAATACCATATAAAAAGGTACTTTTCTGTATTGCACTAATACTTGTTATAGTTTATAGTGAGCATTGAACCTTACATCTCTTACAGTAAGTTGTTTCAACGGAAGGAAAAAGCATGTAATAAAATCACATTTTCCATTATGCTTAAACAAATGATGCTTTGATGAAGTGAAATGAGGAGGATCGTATGAGCTGACTGCAGTGTTCTTACTAAAGATTTTAGAGTTTATGGACATTACTATTCCTTTTTAGAAAATTTGAAGGAGTGTCTTGCTTCTGCAATGCACATTTCAAAACTGTATTAAAAATGCTGTTTCATTTTGAGCTGCTTCTGATATAACCAATTAAATGGCTTATAAACGTTCACGAGTTAAACCAGTATTTTATTAAGAAAATAAAATCTGCGGTATTGTTGGTTGTTTCATTTTAAGAATAATAATAATAATAATAATAATAATTGTTTTAGTTTATTTCGACGTTCTAAACTGTCTGAACAAACTTCTTCGTTTTCTTTCAAATTTAAAATAGGTTCGGCATTTGCTTTTAATATTGATCTGTACGGTTTATTTAGTAGTTCAGATTTTAAGTCTCGCTCAAAATCTTCCAGAAATTGTAATGAACAGATACAGGCATTTCTTAAATTAATTTTATCTGCCCATTTGCATCGCGATATTCAAATTTTTCTTAATTGGTCATCTTTCGGAAAACGAAATAACGCCACATTTTTACCGTTTTTTTGTTCTTCAAATCAAATTTGCATACTGCTAAAGTGAGAGACATGTATAACACATCTCTGATTACAAACATCACTAAATTAAAAATGATTATAAAATATACATTACATAAATTATATTATAAAATAATAATAGACCTCTTAGGCCCAGGTATTTTCATCTCTGAGTAACTTTAACCGTTGATTAATTCCTATAGAAACAATTGTAACTGTGGGAATAACATTTTAAACCGACTTATTTCATATCCGCGCAGTAGTTGCGAGTTGTGGACCAGTGACGTCACAGTATAACCTAAAATGTTCCCCGCGCCCATAAACTGCATCCAGCATAGGGTGCGTTTCATTTGCGCGCTTGTTCGCTTTGAGCGCTTGTAAGCAATGCTTAACCTGTTCCTTTTGGCTTTGCAAACGCTCACAAAACGCTAGGTGACGATATGGAAACGTCATTGTGACGTCATAGTCTGTGCTCGCAATCGCTTATTCCATCGAGGTAGGGCAGCAAAAACGTGAGCGCTTAATGGCGCTTATGCCACAAATGGAACGTATGAGGGAATCAGCTGATCATCCTCACACAGGTAGCAGTCTAGTAGCGGTAGGTTATAAATACTGCGTTGCAGCTATTTATGTTTGGTTTAATTTCACTAATGAAGTTAATTTTCATAGTTATAACAGAAAATGATTTTATGGTGCAATTTAAAAAAAAACTGTGCACGTTATTTCTGAGATACTATATTTTTGTTTCAAAATACTGACAAGCAGATATCTTAGGTGTCCATATATTCTAATGATCATGTCTTGTATATCCATTATTGATCAAATGATATAGAACTCAAACTGGCACAGGTTTGCAAAATTTACTTTTGAAATATTGCTATCATTCATATTTTGTGAAATTTAACTATGTATATTTTAAAAGGCGTTGGTCTTTAGCGTCCTTAGGAAGATAATTAATTGTAGTACTGCAGCACCGCACAAGTTGTGAAGGTTATGAATTTATTGTGCACACAACAGCCAAAAGAAACACTTTTGCTTATAACGCCTGATGCGAGTAACCGTCAAAGGAAACAGCAGAAAATAGCACTTGTAAGCGTAAGCGCTTGAAGCGTATGAGCGCGCAAACGAAACGCACCCATAGCAAGTATACAAACTTGGGCAACCTTTAACTTTAGTTACCTTGGACGAAGGCGTGTGTGGCGTGTGTTTTGTGTTGGTTTGTAAGATTGTTTATTTTTTAATGTTATAATCTGTTGTTAATCGTATTTTGTGTTAAAGCGAATTTTTGCGACGAACTAGGTTGCAGCGGTTACAGAACTAAACACTTTCTCGACGAACACGTGACGTCATTGTTATATATTTTCAACACGGTTCGTGGAACTATTGGATGATGGAAGAGAAGAGTATTTTAAGTTGTCGTCCATTGTTCGTCAAAATTTGCAACATATCGTTACTGTGTCGTTACTATTCATTATAAGTGTCAGGTCTAACATATATTTCTAGTAGTGTACATAAGTATGCAAACATATTTTTTGAAGTGACTGACGTTGCTTCGTTAATATTTTGTAACAAGCGCTTTATTATAATACTGTCATCGTCAAATATGATTTCATTTGTTACGATAGTAACGTTTCCGTATTCATTTTCACAAACTACGTTAATAAATTAACTGACTGACAATCCACAAAAACTGCGATGGAATAGTCCACTTTGGCGAATATCGCTTTTAATGACATCATAACATAAACCGCGTTAAAAACTTAGGAATAGTTGTGCGTCGCTAAAATTCGCTTTTAGTTACATTTGTACTATATTTGATTTATTAATCGTTACGACCGATATTTGACTAGTAGGTGTCACTTTTTAGTATAGTTTCTGTGAAAACACGAGGGTTAGATGTTGTGTCCCCAAATTGTGGAGTGAAAGAAGGACGGAAGTACGTAATTGATAATTGTGCCATTTAAATAAATTGATATTAGGTGTGTGCGCCATACATGGTACTATATGTGCTGTGCTTGCATTTTTTTATGCCTGCGGATGAGCGCATCCGAAAGATTTGGCTAGAAAGAATCGGTAGACAAGATCTCTTTCAACAAACTGAAGCCATTCTAAAGAAAGGCTATCTATCCAGTGTACGAAATACATTTTGATACCGATGAGAAGTTAGCAATAAAATTCCAGCAATAAAATTATGAAATTTCAAAACACTGCCACCGCTAAAATAACAACCACAGATCAATAATATTTAATCTATTACAAAGAGTATAATGTGTAGATTCCCCTCATATGAAGAAACTGAAAAAATATTTGATATTAAGTTATCTATGACTATTTTAACCAGCATAAGTCATCATATTGTTACGTTTCTAGAGTTTAAATTTATTTATTTAAACGAATAAAACACTCGGTAAAAACTTAACCGTAATTTATTAATGCTTACAATCTAATTTATTTATAACAATTTATTTACACACTAAATCCAACTTCGACGATCGCTAGTTAGAACTCGACTCACTCCTGAGTCCACTCCGGCCGATTTTATATCCTTTGCTGTCTTCGCGTATATTCCAACGCTGGAAAATTCGAGTTTGTTCGATGGTGGCGTGACGGCCGGTGACGCATAATAATGAACCGACTTCTTGACGCCTTCAGTGTGACGTAGTGCTGAGTGGCTCGCCACAATATATTGCACCAAAACAATTGCTTTCACTGAAAATATTCACGTAGTCATAAAGTAGATATACATATCTATATAATAATGCCTTTAGAAAGTTTTAGCCGGTTGATTTAAAGTGATTAGAAAATTAATTAAATATGGCATTCCCAGCAATAAAATAATACTAACTTTGGGCGTCCATATCATTACATGTAGTATTCGCATGAACATTCTGTTTGCAGAATATGAAAGCACTGATCGAAATCTATCGTTTAAACCACTCTCTGAGTTTTAGCCGGTAGATTTGAAGTAATTAGAAATTAATTAAAAGTGACGCTCGGACCAATAGAACAGTATCAACTTCAAACGTTCATAACTTTCCATCCCGCACTTGCATAAACATTCTGTTTGTAGAATATGAAAGCACAGATCGAAATCTATCGTTGAAACCACCCTCTGAGTTTTAGCCGGTTGATTTGAAGTAATTAGAAATTAATTAAAAGTGACGCTCGGACCAATGAAAAGTACCAACTTCAAACGTTCATAACTTTCCATCCCGCACTTGCATAAACATTCTGTTTGCAGAATATGAAAGCACGGATCGAAATCTATCGTTCAAACCACCCTCTGAGTTTTAGCCGGTTGATTTGAAGTAATTAGAAATTAATTAAGTGACGCTCAGACCAATGAAACAGTACCAACTTCAAACGTTCATAACTTTCCATCCCGCATTTGCATAAACATTCTGTTTGCAGAATATGAAAGCACGGATCGAAATCTATCGTTAGATTAAATTAAATTTCATAATTTTATTGCTAACTTCTCATCGGTCATTTTGATCCAGTTTGTAGGGATCAAGCAGGGCAATTAAAAAGATATTCGTTACCTACATTACATGTGCCGGGTAAGATGTATAAAGAAAAGTTGTACCAATCATCTTAATGTTGAAACATGAATCGTATTTTTGCTTTGTATTATTATTTATTATTATTATTACAAAAATTTCATTTTAGAAATAATCTTGAAGATATGAAACATTTAATTGTGATTCTAGTGAATCTCTTCAATGCACCAAGTATTTTATAACTAAAAATATATAAAAAACACATTAACATTTTAATTGGTCCAATTAACAGAATCAGTGCACACTCAATTTGAAACAGCTGGTACACGAAATGTGTTAATAACTACATGGCATTAATCTACATTTTATTCTGAGGATTTGACAAATTGTGATTAGGAGCTTTGTTTTGAATGATAGCTGCTAGATGGCATTGCCTATAGTATGTAAATTTGATGCATTTTTTTTCCAAATATTCAAATTTAGTGAAGTATGAAAAAATCATGTTGACATTAATTTCTATAATATTCTGGTCAGAATAACAAATAGAGCAATGATATGTAGACCCAATTCACCAAGTATATCTATGTAAAGACTAATAATGTTCAATTCAAGATGCTCTTTCTACCTTGCCATCAACATCGGCGTATTCTCCAGAAAATTGGCCAAGTTCAAGCGCACCTACAGTTTATAAACCTAAAAATAAAAGAGAAGAAAGTATAAGGTGTGAAGACTTTTCCACAAAGAAGACATGTTTTTTAAGTGATCCAAATGTTATAGAAGCAAAAGTAATGACACCAGAGGGAATAAAAGATATGCTACTTCTTCAGCAGAGACGTAGCTCGACATTCCCACTGCAAACAAAAACGACTTGTCCAATTTATTCGCAATTGCGATGTAAGAGTGATGAACAGATAAAATAGCGACATCATACGATCGCTTTTTGACCTTTTTTATTAAATTTAATGTGAAATTATGTATTGCTTTTGTGAGACCACATGTAGAATATTGAACCTGGTCATTCCAAACTGTAATCGTCCATCCAATAGAATAAATTCGAAAAATATTCTTGCAGTATTTATCTACGTTATACGTATCCGTGTATGATACAGAACAGGCCTAATCATGCGAGGGGAATATATCGGGGTATATTCTCCTACCATCGCACAGGCAGTGCCAGTTCCCGCTTGACGCTCAGTCGCTTCAATTTCAACAACCAACGATATACAAAACTTATGTAGATAATATTCTTTATGGAAGATGTTGTAGTGACGAGCAATATTATATCGTTTTACGCTCAACAGTTTATCGCAAATAATATATTCTGCATTACTTGTACTGTTTATAAAACACAGGTACTTAAATTCATAATTTTGGTTCATGTTTGTATTTCACGAGAGCCACACGTTTTATAAGTTCTGTTGGTACACGATCGGCTGGCAGGCTGGCTCATTCTTATTGACGTTTCATTGACGACTATAGAATAATGGGAGATACTACAACGTGGCTCTTCTCGTATTTTATGCCCAGGCCTGATATAGAAGCATGTTAGATGAATATATGTTTATAACTCTGGAATATAGAAAAAAATAAGCAGTTTCTTAATTGCATCATGAATATAAAATATAAAGACTTTATTTAATCAACAAGATAAACATGTTTGTCCTTAAAATAAATTTAAGATTAAAACATAATTTTTTATGTTAATCTAATGAGGTGTACGCTGGTACGCATAAGTTACAACAGTGCAGAGTTGTACTTGAAATATGTAATGTAATATTGATTTGTTTATGTGTATTGTATCATATCAATTTTTAGAAATTAATAATAAATTAGTCAACCCTGTGTTGGGTAGGTACGTATTTTTTCTTGTTGTCACTTTAGATGTTGAATAGGTGTAGTTTCTCTGTTATCTAATTATTGCGATAGGTGTAAATAGTACTTAGACTTTTTAGACAACTGGCAGTTACTCCACGTCTCTCGTGTAATTAATTTTCCGCGTAATGGATTACAGTTATCTGAATTTTTGCTTCCTCTGTGTGCAAAAATTCTGTGCGGTAACTACAGATGGTGCTGAAAGTTGATGCCAAAACTCATTTAGGGACTTCGCCATCTATCCCTGGTAAACTATGAATCAGTGTACAGTGTATTCTCTCTTAAGCGGACACCTGGTCACCCAAAATATGTCCACTTAATAGAGGTGCCCGCTAAAGAGACGAATGTATTTAAGTGTGCATATATGAAAGTAACTCAGTATGTACAGATAAAAGGTTAAACATTAATGTTTATTTGATATAAAAATTCTTAATAAAAACTTAAAATGAAATTTCCAATGTATACATTTCCACAAAAAGAGAACAAAGATGAAACCTTCTGAATCCCCATTATTGCATTTACAGTCGCGATCAAGTTAATTGAGACCGATTGATTGATTTATATTAAAAAAATTAATTTATCAATCGTAAACAGAGTTGGAAAGTTTAAAACAAACTGTCTAAAACACCGAATTAAAAATGTAATTTATGGATACTTTTTTTGGTAAAAGGTAGTATGTATATTTATACTAAATAAAAATTATATTTATATTGACAGTAACGACTAAAATCGAATGCTCCCAACTGCACATCTACAAAAAAATAAGGGATTATACAAGATTTTTTTGAAATAAACGCAACCCAAAAATTACAAAAGAAAAAAAATTGTATCCAAACGAAACAAATAGATGAAAAATGCTTTAAGTAAGTAAGTATTAACACATCAACGCTCCTTATCAATAAAAGTGAGAAAATTTTCAGTGGAACTGAAATTAATTAGGTAATTAAAAGCCATGCATGTGCATTATGGCTAACAAAATATAGGACTAAAAATAATTAATAATTCACAAGACGTATTTGTTTCACGATTGTGTATTGTTTAATAGTAAACGGGAAACAATTATTATATTTTACTTCATTTAAAATTAAGTAATTCATGAAAAAGTAAATATTTTCATTTTTATACTACTGCTTTTATACTACTTGCCATCACTTCAGATAAGAATAAACTTATGTAAAGGTGATGAAGGTGATGGTTTCAAAAAGTCTCTTATACATATACAGAGTGTCCACGGATTGAGTTCACAACAGGAATAAACTTTTATTTTTGTGTTTTTGAGAAAAAGTCATTCTTTATAAAAGTTTTTACTTGTCCTTAAACATCAAAAAAATCATAGAATAAATTCTGGTTGATAACGGAGAAAAATTGAAAATTCTCTTTTAACTTTTGCAAAATATCGCAAAATCTGAAGTTTTTCTTAGTAAAATCACGTCAACTGGTACTACTTGTGTCATTAATTAAAATGTTTGTTCTCATATCAAAATACTAAAATTTTAATAGTGATGAACAGATTAAACAGCGACATCCTACGATCGCTTTTTGACCTGACATTGCAGTAGGATAGACAAACTGAAGCGGATTTGCTACCCAATAAGTCCCCCATGCAAGGCGACCATGGGAATGTCGAGTTACGTCTCTACCGACGAAGCCCCAAACAGGGCTGAAACAGCTATACAGAGGCTCGAGGTTCTCACTGCAATCAAAAACGATTTGTAACAAAATTTTTAATACTAAAATTTTACTTATAAACATCTCATTTGAGATTTTACGGCAAACAATTCGAAATTCCATAACATTCAATTAAGTGAATTCGCTCTAGAGTTAACATTCTTGTCTTTCACTTAAATAAGTAACATTAACTGACAAGACCGGCTAACATGATTTTACTCAAAATTTTTGGACTTTTTTGGATATTTTATGAACGATTTTCTATATTTCTTTTTTTTTTCAGCTATCAAAAGGAATCATTTTCAATAACATTTTTAGGAGTTTTAAGACAAGCAGAAACTTTTATAAAGAATGACCCAAACCGTGGACACAGTATATGTCCTCTTGGGATTTGGGAAATTAAAAAATGGAGTTTCAGAAAAATTTATTTCAAGTTCGGGATTCAACCGGCGTCAAATGAAAAAATCTGGCGGATTTTTAAAGCTTCGCTGGGGGCCCTTGCGTAGTCCGGGGCCAGGGCGTCTTGCACCCTGTGCATCCCTTATGTGGCCGGACCGGAGTATGTATAGACAAAGGCTGTGCAAAAATAATAACATATCGATATACAAATCTATTATCGAATTCGTACCCAACGTACCCACGTGTAAATTACGGTTGTGCACTAAGCGACTTCTTTGCACTTATTTACGTTTAAGATAACCGCGGTCCTGGGCCCATAACCTTTTGGATCATAGCAATAGGAAACTAGAAGACACTGATGAACTTACACGTTCTGATAGCTTTCGCTAATCTCCGTTAGTTTAACTGTATTAACGCGACAACACGAAATTTTAGTTTTTTCAATAATATATATATTATACAAATAGTTCTTTAGAGAACTCAACGCGGAGGACTACCCGGAAGAATACTACAGCATTCAACACCCGCGGAAGCCTACGGATTAACATATATATATATATATATATATATATATATATATATATATATATATATATATATATATATGTTAATCCGTAGGCTTCCGCGGGTGTTGAATGCTGTAGTATTCTTCCGGGTAGTCCTCCGCGTTGAGTTCTCTAAAGAACTATTTGTCTTCTGACAACGTTTCGGCAAGGTCTCACTTGCCATCTTCAGGTCTTCGCTGCTGCTTGCCTGCTTCTGCTCCTCGTCGTTACTCGAGTCACAGTGGCTTCTGGTCGCGCTGGTGGTGGTTTAAGTACCGTGTTGCGGTCACGCGTCGTTACGCTTGGTGGTTTTTCCGCTTGACTTCTTGTTGTTGGTTGATTGGGTCGTGCCTGTTGACTGCTTTCTCCTAATCCTGATGGTCCGGGGTTCGCTGGTTTCTGGCTTCGGGTTACTGGTCCTCGACGGTCGGTGGATTTTCGGATCACTGGCCTCCAGGTGGGTGGTAGTCGTAAGGCATCATTTCTGGTGTTTAAGTTCATCTGATGTTTCTCGATTTCTATCGCTTCTCGGATGATGCGTTTGGTCTTGTGTTCTACGCTGGCAATTGTTCTGGTGTTGTCGAAATCTATTTTGTGTGAAGTCGCTTTTACGTGTTGTGCCAATGATGATGTTTTCTCGTCCTTCTCGACGGCCTTTCGATGTTCTTCTCTCCTGACGCTTATTTTTCTATTTGTTTGGCCTATGTAGACCTTGTCGCAATCTTGACAGGGAATTCCGTACACGCCTTGGCTTTCCAGTTGTATTTTAGTTTTGACTGTTGGCAGGATGTTTCCAATTTTCTTGTCGGTGTTGAATGATGTCCGGATATTGTGTTTCTTGAGTATTCTGCTGATCTTCTCTGTTGTCCCTTTTAACAAATGGTAGGCATGCTGTTCCTACTATATCTTTTTCCTCTTCCTGTGTCTTGGGTTTGCGTTGGTGTTCGGCTTTCCTGATTTGTTTGTCCTGATATCCATTTTTTATTAAAGATGAGCGGATTTTCTTCATTTCTTCTACCTTGTTTTCTGAGTCAGCCAATCTTTGGGACCGGGTGACGAGGGTCCTTACCACTGATTGCAATTGTGCTGGATGGTGATGTGATTGTGCGTTCAGGTACCGTTCCGTGTGGGTTGGTTTTCGGTATACGGAATGTCCAAGGCTTCCATCTGGTTTTTTCTTTATAAGTACATCGAGGAATGGAAGTTCGTTGTTTTCTTCGATTTCCATTGTGAACTTGATCTTCGGATGGATTTCATTCAGGTGTTGCAGAAATCTTCGTAGTTGTTCTTCTCCATGCTTCCATATTATGAAGGTGTCGTCCATATATCTGAGCCACAGGTGTGGTTTGTGACTTGCGGTATCGATGGCCCGTACTTCGAAATCCTCCATGAATAAGTTGGCGATTACAGGAGATAATGCTGATCCCATGGGTGATCCTTCTACTTGTTTATAACGTTGGTTCTTGAAGATGAAGTAGGTGTTCTTCAAGCAGTGCTTCACCAGGTCCATGGTGTCGTCTGGGATGTGGTGTTTTAGATGAATGATATCCACTGCTTCGTCTATTGGTATGTTGGTGAATAGTGAGACCACGTCGAAACTTACTAGCAGATCTCCTGGTTCTACGGTGAAGTCATTTATACGCTCGATGAAGTGGCCTGCGTTCTTTACGTAGGATTCTGCTTCTTCGGCGTATGGCTGCAGTCGTTTGGCCAAGAATTTTGCTAGTGGTTGTAACGGTGATCCGATGGAACTGACGATTGGCCTCAGTGGTATCCCTTCCTTGTGGATTTTTGGTAATCCGTAGAGTTTTGGGCATCTGGATGATTTTTCCCTCGGGATCAATTGTAATTGCTGCTCTTGACTGATTGAGCTGGCTTTGATTTTAGCTTTCGTTGTCTTCTCTAAGTATGTCGTTGGATCTGTGGCGATGGTGTTGTACGCTGGGTCGTTTAGTAGGACCTCCATCTTCGTTTCGTAGTCGTTACGATCCATCACAACGGTGGCGTTTCCTTTGTCGGCTGGAAGTATGACGATTTGTTCATTTTTCTTCAGCGTGTGTAGAGCTTGTAGTTCTTCTCGAGATAGGTTCCTCTTTGGTGGTTTTGCTCGTCTTAGGATTTGGGATACATCTTGTCGTATTGTCTCCGCTGTGTCCTCCGGTAATCCGATGATGGATGCTTCCACACTGCATATTATGTTCTCCATTGGTATGCTGGCTGGTGCTACAGCGTAGTTGAAACCCTTGGCCAGTACACTTTTGCTGCCTTCGTCGAGTGGATAGCTTGATACGTTATGAACAACTTTCTCCAATACGACCGGTGTTACATGTTCCTTCGGCTTTTGTTCTTTTTGTAGGTGTTCGAACTTCTTCTGCTTTCTTCTTGTCAGTTCGGTGTCCGTTTCTTCACGAAAAGCTGAGAGTTGGTCCAGTGTTGTCCATAACAACGGATGTAGTGTGCGACTCAGCTCCAGATGTATTGCTAGAAGCTTTACGTTAACTTCATTCAGTTCCTTCCTGGTGTCGTGGATTGCTTCTCGTAGTAATGCCATACTTGCTCTTCTCAGGATGTTCTTGGTTTGGTTGTTCTTCTTGTGGAATGTTACTTTCATACTCTTCGGCACGATGTTATTATCCCGGCAGCGTTCCAGGAAAGTCAATTTGCACAGTAGCTTACCTCTTCTTGACCGTAGTTTCTCCATCTTCTTCGTTCGTTGTAGTATCTCCTCCCCGTGCAGGTCGATAATGTTAATCCGTAGGCTTCCGCGGGTGTTGAATGCTGTAGTATTCTTCCGGGTAGTCCTCCGCGTTGAGTTCTCTAAAGAACTATTTGTCTTCTGACAACGAGGACTACCCGGAAGAATACTACAGCATTCAACACCCGCGGAAGCCTACGGATTAACATTATCGACCTGCACGGGGAGGAGATACTACAACGAACGAAGAAGATGGAGAAACTACGGTCAAGAAGAGGTAAGCTACTGTGCAAATTGACTTTCCTGGAACGCTGTCGGGATAATAACATCGTGCCGAAGAGTATGACCCAATCAACCAACAACAAGAAGTCAAGCGGAAAAACCACCAAGCGTAACGACGCGTGACCGCAACACGGTACTTAAACCACCACCAGCGCGACCAGAAGCCACTGTGACTCGAGTAACGACGAGGAGCAGAAGCAGGCAAGCAGCAGCGAAGACCTGAAGATGGCAAGTGAGACCTTGCCGAAACGTTGTCAGAAGACAAATAGTTCTTTAGAGAACTCAACGCGGAGGACTACCCGGAAGAATACTACAGCATATATATATATATATATATATATATCTAATATATATATATATATATATCTAATATATATATATATATAATATCAATAATACTGCTGCCAAATCTCTACATCAGCACCGCTGCTATCAAATTTATCTCGCGTTCCAACCACGTTACTTTAAGAAATAAAAGTCGATTAAACTTTCTACTTGTATATTTAAAATAATCTAATACAGATATTGTTACAGAGTACAAGATGGCATACAAAAGACACCATAAAGCAGGTTCTTACTCATCTCGAGACATTTCCGCGACTGCTTGTCGTTATCCGCGTAATTTCATACGTTTCATTTGTCAGCAAAAATTATATGGACAATTTTATATACAGGGTTCACCAAAATGGAAAGGAATTAGACCTTGTACGTAGATTTGCAGTAATGGTGGACCCTCCTGTTCGTCTAGGCACGTGTCTTGTTAATTTGCAGCTGTTTGCATCTTCTGTGATCACAGAGCGCTAACAATTCGGCTCATTGAAGGACCAATTGTAATTGTTTTCTGATTGTTTATTTTAAAACTGATTTTACAATATACATATAAAAACTTCTACATAAAAAAGGTCATACATCGGGTATCTTCAGGACCAATATGAATGCGAACAAAGTCCGCGAAAGTACAACAAATTTAAATTTAAATTAAAAGCCTTAACAGATACAATAGATTAACCACCACATTGGCATAAAATGTTACAATAAACTTCCATCAGTAATAAAAGATATCTCAAATTTATGCACTTTTAAATAGAAAGTGAAGACATTCTAGTTGGAAAAAAAATTTTTCATCAGGAATTTTTAAATAACTAACGCAACTACTGCTGTGATAACTTCTAGATTATTACACTATTTCTTTAATTATTTGTTTTAATTCCTACATGATTTATTCGGATATCCTATATATATCGACATTTCGTATTGTGCTACTGGTGATGAATAAAAAAAATATTATTACTTCCAAGTACTTAATATGTTACAACACCGCTCTAAATAAACTTTTCACTCTTTTGCTTAAGTAACGGTTTTATAGCGGGCACAGTGTAAGCACTTTAATATTTTTATTTAAGTTCGGCAGCTGACGGTTTTGAAAACTGTATCTTGCCTAGTCATAATTCCCATATCGTTTTCCAAATATCTAAAAACTGGAGCAACTTCCTTGGAGCAATTCTAAAAAGTTAATTGCGTATGTTAGATTCATCCTTTCACCGACAAAGTTATTTGATTCTACCGTAAGTTAATCCATAAGTAAGAACATACACTCCGATACGAATGATATTGTTGCTATATTCTTACTTAGTGTCCGCTTACAGTATAAGCACAGAATCTTAATGCACTATTAATTTAAATATCTTTCGTGTAAATTCCGCAACACGCGCATGTTTGTTTTAATAAGCTTTGTTCCTACACAGTTCTAAATCATTTCGGAACTGTACTGCTTATGCGCTCTTGAAACTGTCCATGCGCTAAAAAAAATACGCAACATTTTTAGCAAGAGCACCTGCGCAGTATAGTTCCGAACTGACTTAGAACTGTGTAGGAACAAAGCTAATAGGCGTTTATGATAATTGGAGCGGTATATACCGATTAATCTATTCTCTCACTCTTACTTGCATTAAACGCATTCGTTCTATCTTACTTTTCTATCCCATGTACCGCTCCAATTATCGTAAACGCCTATTATGTTGCATAAGGATGTAAGTAAACCTAGAAGCGTCTCTGCTGCGCTAGTGATGTGATATAAATGGCCAAGGTCATTGGCAAGTTGTGCGAAAGGTCAAACGTTCCACCCCAAGTAATTCTGTTTAAATTAGTTTTCTGTGTTACAAGTAGGGATACCGATACCCGACAATTTTGCTACCCGGGGACCCGTTATTGATACCCGAGTAATTACACTTTACCCGATACCCGATAACTACTTGGATATCACGTAAATATCGAATAAAAAATTGAAAAACTAATATAGAATTATCTGAAGTAACTGCTCATTCGAGCAAAATGTAATGAAGGTCAAGTAAGGCAAAGTGTAATGAAGACTACTTGTCTGTTGGGCACTTTCCGAATGTCGAGTATCCGGTAATTATCGGGTATCGAGTAGTTATCGGGTAACGGGTACTCAGAAAAAGGAACCGGTCGTCATCCCTAGTTATAAGCTAGAATCGTTGAATGTACCCACCTTTTGGATAATTGGTTGCACTTCTCTCCACGAAAACGCATACAGATTCGTTCTGTTGTTAAGCGGTCCAAAGTCAACTAACGACACGGAGTCTGGAAAAGTGATGATTACGTCGAAAACATCTGGAAGAAATTGATTTATTAATTTAAAGACCTTTTTAAAAGTGATATAGATCATTTTCTCCAGGGCCAGGGGAAGAGAGGTTCACCCTTATGCGAAACAGGAATTGGTGCCCCACCTCCCATCTTCAAAAAAAAGATGAAACAAATTTTTGTTGGTAGTATTTAACATATGAAAAATGGACACTATTTTTGAGACACTCGATGTTAATTTCTACTATTCCCAGTAAAGCTATCAAATTGCTTCAGTTATGTTTAATTTAACTTTAAAACAGTGCAAGATACAAAACTGATCGAAATTCCTCTTCATAATAAAGAAAAATCACATTTCAAAAGTGATTGTTTATTTTAAAATAGAGTGTGCCCTCAAATGGACTGAAACAACGAAAGAACTTTATTATTTTCAACTTTAGTGAAAAATGTTATAGCTGACAAAAGTTTTGGCTTGTTCGAAAATCATAAATTTTCTAAACAAAATTCAGATATTGCGCATCTTAAAATAAAATATTTAAATTATGAAAAAATGATTACTTTGTTCGACGTATAACCACCTAATTTCAACACATTTTTCAGCCCTGTACAAAAAATCGTCCCATAACACTGAACAAGATAAATTCCTTGTCGGAGGGTTAACATTGCTTCAGCAATTATTAAATTTACTTTTCAAGATTCAATTAGTCAGTTTAGTAAGTGACAGCTAGATATTTAGATTGTGTTCAAAACTCATAACTGAGTCCATGTGATCATTATAAACGTCCTTCAAATTTAAATCGTTTTGCTTGAAAAGTATAGAAAACTGGAATTGTCGCGAATGAGATGTTTTGGAATTTTTGCATATATTTGAGAAAGATTTTTGTATTATTTAATCGTAGAAAAATAAATGAAATTTACTCTTACAACATTTTTGTTCCTCCTTCTTACTATTAATAACAAAGAATTACAGCTTCACAGGATAAATATTATAATTTATTCAATCATACACGCGTTTGCAAATACATACTTTACTAAAATTAGTATTATCGAAGTTAGTTAATCAAACTATATACAAAATATTTAAAATATCTTTTATCGTACGCTTTGCTATTTTAAGCAACATTTGCAGTTTCATTGACACACCTTAACGCATTTCAATACAATTGCGCTGGAGAAATATCTGCCTCTGACAATTTCTGCTAAATTTGCATTTTTAAAGTTTATTGACTTGACAAAACTGTATAATATTTCTACACGAAGAAGAAAAAACCGCTGCCTTGTAGTCATCCCCTATTGCCAAGTCTTTGAAGATTTCCGCATGATGAAGTCTTAGTCTGCATCTATACATATTAAAAAAAGCGGTCATTCACCTCTTTGAAAACATCCTGAAATATAACCACACCCCTAGCCAACAGTTTCTGTCGTTGTAGATATGAAAAAGAAACTTGAAGACCTTTTGGTTATTGACGTCAGAGATAACCTGAGATGATTAACTTCATACAGATTTTGTTTCGCTTTTCACTTCATATATCTATCCTTGCTCGTTGAAAGAAAACATATATCATCGTATCTTTGTCACACCAGCTATGAGTTGAAAGCCGATGGCACTGTTTTCATTATCCATAAGTAGGAAACTGTATTGAAAATCCTATTCTTTGTTTTGTTAAGAGAGGACTCTGCAATATTAGCATGTAATTCATATTGGTGATTCACGTGTAAGTTATGGTGTTTATTTTATAAGTAAACATTACTACGTATTTGCAATAGAAAATAATAAACAGTGAGAATTAATCTCGTGGTGTTTTGAGTACGTAAAATATATTATTTTTATATAATCGGTTTATAAAATAATTTAATTACAGGTTTAATCTTAGTGGAAGATGGCTTCACGTTTGTTGTGTTTAGTGTGTGGAAATTAGGACATTGATGTTGAGATAATACATAATTTTCCATCAAATCCAGCTAAGTATGTGGTTGTGCATGGGTTTACGTAAAAATAAATGTGCTTGTATGCAGAAGGTACTATTGTGTTAATAAAAAACTGACTACAATTATCTTGGAATGCTACCGACATTTCTTAAAAATTTATGTCAAGTGAATATATTGAAATTTGTTAATTGAACATTTTAAATTTCTAAATCCATGAAAATAAAGCTGATGCACTATAACAATCATTTAATACGAACAGAAACAATTCAATTTATCTATCCTACTGCCATATCAGGTCAAAAAGCGATAGTAAGATGTCGCTATTTTATCTGAGAAACAACAAAAATAAAACTAAAAAAAAAAAACTGGTCACATTTCAGAAAGGTCCAATCATAAATATGCACTTCCATGCAGCTTACTTTTAGTGAACGCACCGCACCCATTGTCAGATTCAGTCAGATTTATACAATATAAATTTCTATTGTAGTCGTTCATGACCACGATGGTACTTCAACGCATCCTGTAGGATCATATGATTATCAGATGGCATTTAAGATTGATATCACTCCTAGTCTGCTCGAGCACAACACCCATTTAGACACGTATGCTTGATCAGATTAGGTGTACTCCTTTGCATCAGCTCTTGAAGATCCAAAAATGTAAAATGTACCTTTATGCAATGTAACTTTGTCTAAATGAATATGCCAGTTGTTTAATCTAAGCAATCTTCGATTTTAGAAATCCAAATTATGGCAGGAGAAAATGGATATGGTCTACACGCCAATAGGTCTCCGGAATTACCGGATTTGTAAGAGAAGAGAAATAAACCCATCTCCAATAGTTTGTGGGTCATCATTGCATTTAGGTAAAAATACAGATATTTATAACATTAATTAATAGTGTATGAATAGTAGACATAGTAGAACTTACTTCCCAAATCAGAAATATTTGTATTATTTGTATCTATTGTGTAACAAACATGATCATTAACAAGATGATCACTAGAAAAAATTATTCTTGTCACTTGTTCCGTGAACAATATGAAAATTTAGTACTCTTCTATCCATAACTAAATTAATAAAACTTCAAGTGGCAATAATTTTAAAAGATAAATTAAAAAACAGGGCTGATGGTAAAATTGATCGATACAAATTTACAAATAAACCTTCAGACCTGTTGCTCGATTTGATTACTATACGAGCTATTCTCACTGTTCCAGCTAATGAAAATCTATAGTTATCCAATTTGACGTCAAGTCAGCCTTCCTGAACGGTGTTCTTGAAGCAGAAACCTTTATGGATCAGCCTGCATTTGAAGATGGCTCTACTAGGGTTTGCAAACTGCAAAAGAGTCTATATATAATAAACTTTGGTATCTCTAAAAGTACAGCAGATCCTTGTTTATTTTACTAACCAAACGTGTTCCATTTCTAATAGATTTTATGCATTAATAACCAAAATTAAATTTTAATTTTAGAATTATTCTAGATGAAAACTTTTGAAAAATTGTTAATAATTATCATTACTTCCAAAATTGTTTGCAAATTGCAACTAATTACCACGAATTTATATTTGTATTGTATTTGATTGTATTCTAGTAATGCTAACAGTAATGTGATTAAAATATATCAATAAATAAATAACAATTCATTTTATTATTTCAGTTTATATACGAAAACGTGCTAAGAAATCGACATATACCACATTTTTGACTAATTTCTTCTATTTACTTGTTTTTCAAACATCTGTTTTTAAACAAAGTCAAATGTGTACATTGTCGATTTCATTACATGTAAATTTATTTAAAAAAAAAATTAAGGAATGGTGTAACTGCTATATTCAAAAAAGCCGCAGTTTGCGATCTTTCTGCCCTCTACGCACGCTTCATATTACAATCGCTCAAATAAGTTGTTGCGATACGATTTTTAACATTGAGTTGACCATCTCGGGTTATCTCTGTTGACCTACATTCTCTGAGAAACTTATGACCGCCCCTCTAAATGGTTGCTGTAGATGGTAAAGTCCTTAAGCTTAATCAAAGACCTATTAAATTCAGTAATGAAATATAGGGTTATAATGTTCGAGATGGAAAGTGTTTTCTGTTCTAGAGAGGTTATGTAACGTTACTGTAAAATTTAAATGCCGAATTTTAATAAACATCTAATCTGCATAACATCAAATAATATCATTTTTTACATTGATATGTCAATTAAAAAAACTAAAATAGTAAAAGAGACTGTGGTTTAAGAGATAATTGAAATTAACCTCCGCCCACAATAATTTTTATATCTGTAGATACGTATATCGGCAGCTAAGCTGGCATCTTCAGTACGCTACCAACTTAAAACCACTAAAAAGATCTAAAAGCAACCTAATCATCCTGATAAAATCATAAAAATGGTAAAACTAACAACAATCTAATCATCCTAAACGATAGATCTTTTTAGTGCTTTTAAGTTGGTAGCGTACTGAAGATGGCAGCTTAGCTGCCGAAATACGTATTTACGGATATAAAAATTATTGTGGGCGGAGGTTAATTTCAATTATGAAATGACAATATCTCAAAAACTATTAGGTTTAGGTACATAATATCCTTATCTACTCTTAAAGACGAATAGAAATAAACCACAGTATACAGTATGTTCCATTTAAAAAAACATAACTTTTGTCTGGCACGGCCACACGAAACACTCTGTGCATCTGTACCATAAGCAAGTAACAGCGAAAACAGATTTTAAAAATCTACGTTAGTGTACGAGGCTATCTACGGAATACGCACTATTGGCCCATCCTGTATATGCGTAAATAGTGAATTAAACCTTTGCATATAAGCCTCTATTTATGTATTTCATTTTGCAATGTCTTTTTTGTACAATTTACTTATTTTTAAACAAAAATTTAAATCATGTAAATTAATATGTTGGATATTCCTATTCTACTTGATATTATTTTTCCACCCCTAGTTACTTACTTTTTAGGTTAAATCTTTTAAATTTCTTTTGAGTTAGATCTTGTAAACTTATAACTTATAAGCAGGGAAAAGAATTCGGCCCGCTTAGTCTTGGACACTTTTTACACCGAATATACTACTTACTCCTTCCGCGGGTCATTTAAATTTTATTTAAATTAATTACTTGAAATTAACCTCCGCCCATAATTAGTTTTATATCCGTAGATACGTATTTCGGCAGCTAAGCTGCCATCATCAGTACGCTACCAACTTAAAAGCACTAAGAAAGATTTAAAACCACCTAATCACACTGATAAAATCATAAAAATGTTAAAGCTAACAACAACCTAATCATCCTAAAAGATATATATGTCTAAATGTAAGTAAATATAAATTAATATGTAAAAATGTTAAGTAAACTATATATGTTTATGTTAATGTATAAATCGAAAAAAAAATATGTGAATACCTAAAAGCAACTGTCAGAAAACCTTACAAATGAGAGCTAATAAAACAACACGGAAATGCGGAAATAAACAGTCCAAAGATGCGAAAAAACTTCTTATTCTAACGAATAAATAAGTATATAATTCCCTGAAATTATGTGAACACCCAAAATTAACTGTCAGATAACCTTACAAGCAAGAGTTAACCAAACAACACGGAAATGCGAAAATAAATTGTCCAAAGACCCGAAAAAACTTCTAACGAATAAATAAGTATATAATTCCCTGTTATTTGATACGTAAAAACCTAAAAATTCTGAAAAAAAAATAATAATAATAATAAAATAAAATATATATATATTATGTATAAATCGTCAAAAAACAACCTACAGATGAGAGAAAATCACACCCACACACCGCAGGTTAAGAGCACTTTAGGAAAATTTATCTCAGAGATCCTCTCCTTATGAAATATCCAGTGCAAATGCGCTTAACTGTCTCTAACACCCCTTTATATATGGGTTAGGTAGCGACATCTAGTGGATGATTTCTGACATAACAAGTACGACATCTAGCGGCCAATTTTTGACTTAAGATCTAGAAAATAATAATGATAATAATCATAATAAACATATATACCTAAATACGGACCATCAAATAACAACCTACAAATTAGAAAAATTTTATTTTTTTTTTGTGCAAATCGTTTTTGATTGCAGTGAGAACCTCGAGCAGCCTCTGGACAGCTGTTTCAGCCCTGCTTGGGGCTTCTTCAGCAGAAACGTAGCTCGACATTCCCACTGCAGACCAAAAACGACTTGCCCAATTTATTCGCAAATGCGATGTAAGAATGATGAACATATAAAATAGCGACATCTTACTATCGCTTCTTGACCTAACATTGCAGTAGGATAGACAAATTGAAGCGGGATTTGCTCCTAATGAGTCCCCCATGCAAGGCGGCCATGCTTGCTGTCAAAGCATAATGAAAGATTTTAGAAAAATTTTTTTGTGCAATCAAAAACGATTTGCACAAAAAAATTTTTCTAAAATCTTTCATTATGCTTTGACAGCAAGCATGGCCGCCTTGCATGGGGGACTCATTAGGAGCAAATCCCGCTTCAATTTGTCTATCCTACTGCAATGTTAGGTCAAGAAGCGATAGTAAGATGTCGCTATTTTATATGTTCTACAAATTAGAGTAAATCAAATAATACGGAATTAGGTATTGGTCCGTTGTCTGAATTCATTAAATTGTTTTTATTTTTCCGAATAAAAATACTTTCGTAAGCATTTAATTCCCTATTATTTAAAACTTCCTTAACGAGTTTTAAATTATCCGTAATAATACTGCGTCCTGTATTGTAAATATGTTGTGCAATACTTGATTTCTCAAACCTATTGTACCTGTAGTGACTTAAATGTTCTTTAAAACGTGTTAATATATTTCTTTTTGTTTGTCCAATATATTTACTAGTACATTCGTTACACTTAATTTCATAAATTCCAGATTTCTGTTCAACATCAACTTTATCTTTCGGGTTTCCCATAAATTCTTTATAGTATTGTTAGTTGAAAAACCTAATCGTAAGTTTTGGGTTTTAAAAATATGTTTTAAACCTTAGGTGCAAAACGGATCGAAAGTCATTTTAACAAATTTTCCTAGAGATGAAGTTGCCGTTAAAGTGCTAGAATTTTGGACCTGTTTCCTATAGCTAATCTTCCTAATCACATTATCTACTATTTGGGGGGTATAACCGTTATGAACCGCAACATTTTTAATATAATTAAGTTCTTTATCATATCGGGGTTTAGTAAGCGGAAAAGAGAGCAACCTATTTACTAAAAAATTTAGAGCCGCGAGTTTGCATTTTTGCTGTTTCTAATTATACGCGTATCTAAAAAGGGAATCGCACCGTTTTCTTCCTTTTCGTATGTAAATTTAATACTTTTTGAATTTTGAAATTTAAATTTTGAATTTCATTTTCCTATAAAATCCTCCAAATCACAGTTTTTGGTATCAAAAATAGCAAAAATGTCATCCACATAAGGTAACCAAATTCTTGGAAAATACTGATTATTATCTCTTAAGTCATTTTCGAATTTACTCATAAATAAATTGGCCAAAAACGGTGACAAACAGTTACCCATTGCGGTCCCTTGAACTTGTTCAAAATACTCACCATTTATTTGAAACCAATTCTGAGACATGCAAAGAGATGTGAGCCTGACGTATTCCTCCAATTTATCTTTATCTACATTATTAACTGTCAGTAGTTCCCGCAAATAAGTTAGTGTTTCAGGTATGGGCACACTAGGAAATAAGGATTGAACGTCAAACGAGACCATAATTTCCCCTTCTTGTAAAGAAATATTTTTAATCTTATTTATAAACTCCATTGAGTTTTTTACCGAAAATGTATCCTGAAGATTGGGAAGCGCACTGAGCTCGATATTCTACCATTTGCAACGAGAGTAAGTGGGTGAGTTTATACCGGACACGATTGGTCTCACCGATTTACCTGCCTTGTGTATTTTGCGAAGGACATACAATTTGGGTACAGTGGGGTTAGATACATCAATTTTAAATTTATTCTGTTTAGTAATAAGATTGGGACATTCTTTAATCGTGTCTTTGACAGCTTTAATTAACTTTGGCAACGGGTTTCGGGGTAGTTTCTTGTAGGGACCATTATTTATTAAGTTGTTAACCCTTTCATAATAATCAGGTTTATCTAAAATCACAATCTTATTACCCTTGTCAGCTTTTAAGTAGAAACAGTTCTTCTTTCTTAACCCTTCAATGATTTTATAATATTCATTATGATGTACACTTTTTATTGAATTATTTAAATTGCTTTCAAGTTGTATTTTGCAGGCATTTCTAAAGAAGTTTTTGTTACTTTCATCCAAAGGACTAATCGCGCTTTTGATACTCGCCACAATATCCGTGGTCGGTGGTTTACGATATGGTAAATTAAATTTTAAGCCTCTGTTTAGAAAAGCTATTTCTGTATCATTGAAAGGTTCAGAAGATTGATTAACAACTATGTTTTCTTCTATAGGATCCTTTTCTGTAACAGATGCAGGTGGTAATAAGGCTTTGAGTTTATTACGTTGTGTAATATTAATATTTTTCATTTTATGGAAAATTACCTCTAGCATTTTGTTGTAGAACAACATCCAATCTGTATGTTCGGCATCACTTAAATTCTTGGTAAGCTTTAAGTGTAGCTGATATTTTTCTAATTCTAATTTGCTACGTTTTTGATACTAAATCCAAGTTTCAAAATGCAATTATGCAAAGCGCAAAATTGAAGTGGCTTAATTTAGAAATCAAATATTTGTATCATCTGTAGGTTGTTTTTGACGATTTATACATAATATATATATTTTATTTTATTTTATTATTTTTTTTTTCAGGATTTTTAGGTTTTTACGTATCAAATAACAGGGAATTATATACTTATTTATTCGTTTGAATAAGAAGTTTTTTCGCATCTTTGGACTGTTTATTTCCGCATTTCCGTGTTGTTTGGTTAGCTGTCATTTGTAAGGTTTTCTGACAGTTGCTTTTAGGTGTTCACATATTTTATTTTCCGATTTATACATTAACATAAACATATATAGTTTACTTAAAATTTTTCCATATTAATTTATATTTACTTACATTTAGACATATATACACCCTGTCCGTTTTTCGAGTACCACTATGGGGATCTCGCTTATCTTAAGAGATACGAAGTTGGTTAAATTAGGGCAAAGTTGCGCATTTTCGTGCTGAATAATAATCTAAAAAGAAATTTGAAATATCTTCAATAGTTTTGAAGATAACGCAAAAAAACCAAAATTTCTGATTTTCGTTTTTAATTTTTTTATGATAAACTAATCTTTCTAGACATTTCTAACGAAGACATTATTCAGACACTTTTTTATGGAGAATTCGAATATGTCATACACTTTTCAATAAATCTCAAGATGGCGGAGAAACACCTGTCAACTTCATTTTTTCTTATGGACGCCATTTTAGATTTTAATATTATAAGATTAGATTTTCTTTTTTCTTTACAACGATGTATCACACATGATGGTTCAATCTCACATTTTTGCCAAAAATTCAATTTTTCTTTTTTTTGTCAAGATTGCTTTGGAAAAACAAAAAACGTTCGTTTGACAGTTTGAACCTATTTTGAGTCTTATCATTTATGTTTGTGCTAAACTAATCGTACTAGATATTTCTAACCAAAATATTATTCAGACAGTTCTTTATTGACTATGAAAGTAACATCATAACATGTGTTCAAATTGCCCACCTCCTAATTCTAAACACAGTGCCACTCTTTTCTTGAGATTTGCTATAGCTCTCGCCACATCCCTCCTTCTAATCTTGTACCTCAGAGTGGTGACAATTCTTTGACGAAGTTCATCAAGGTCGGCTGGCAATGTTTTATAAATATTATTTTTCATTGTCCCCCATAAAAAATAGTCTAAGGGAGACATGTCAGGAGACCGCGCCGGCCAGGGTACGTCGCCATTATTAGCAATAACATGGTTGGGGAATATTTCCGACAAGCATTCCCTAACCCTCATAGCATTATGGGGCGGTGCGCCATCTTGCTGGAACCAGATGGTGTTCAAACGATGAAGAGGAATGTTGTCGTCAATAAAATCCGTTAGGAATGTCCTTAGAAAATTGAGGTACCGATCAGCATTTAAAGTCTCTTCGTAAATAAAAGGACCTATTATCGTATCGCCCAATAAACCGACCCATACATTAAGGCTAAAACGTATTTGTGGTCGCCGTGCTTGAAATTGATGTGGATTTTCAATTGACCAGTAATGTTCATTATGGCGATTAAACATTGCTGCATTGGTGAATTTACATTCATCAGACCATATGATGTTATTAAGAAAAGTAGGGTTTTCCTGAATCTTATTATTTACAAACGTGCAAAAAGCTAACCGTCGTTCATAATCCCCAGGATGAAGTGTTTGAGTAATATGAATTGCCCAAGGTCGATATTTGTGTTTTCTAAGGGTTCTCCAAACAACTTGATGTGACGGCAAATTCAGCTGGGCTGCAATTTCCCTTGAGGAAACAGATGGATTGTGTTGCACCTAATTAAGAATTAAATGATGAATACGTATTTTAGTCTTTGTAATCATGTAAAATGTTTACCACTTGTAAAATTTCCTGTTCATATTCATTGGGCCTATCGCCATATTTCCGTCTAGGTTTCTTAAACGAACCACATTCGCCCAAGTTTCTATGTAGCAAAGAAAAATAGCTCAAACAAGGTTGTTGCCGCTCAGGATAACGCTGCAAATATTTTGCAGCAGCCACGTGGGTATTTCGATGCGAAGTGTAGTAAATTTGAATCATATCTCTTTGTTCTTGGCTTGAAAAAGGCATTTTCGCGATAAAACTAGCGCAAACGTAAAGACAAGACTTGAAATATCATCAAACTGTCAAACTTTTGTTCACAACAAACGAACGTTTTTTGTTTTTCCAAAGCATTCTTGGCAAAAAAGGAAAAATTGAATTTTTGGCAAAAATATGAGATTGAACCATCGCGTGTGATACATCGTTGTAAAGAGAAAAAAAAATCTAATCTCAAAATATTAAAATCCAAAATGGCGTCCATAAGAAAAAATGAAGTTGACAGGTGTTTCTCCGCCATCTTGAGATTTATTGAAAAGTGTATGACATATTCGAATTCTCCATAAAAAAGTGTCTGAATAATGTCTTCGTTAGAAATGTCTAGAAAGATTAGTTTATCATAAAAAAATTAAAAACGAAAATCAGAAATTTTGGTTTTTTTGCGTTATCTTCAAAACTATTGAAGATATTTCAAATTTCTTTTTAGATTATTATTCAGCACGAAAATGCGCAACTTTGCCCTAATTTAACCAACTTCGTATCTCTTAAGATAAGCGAGATCCCCATAGTGGTACTCGAAAAACGGACAGGGTGTATATCTTTTAGGATGATTAGGTTGTTGTTAGCTTTAACATTTTTATGATTTTATCAGTGTGATTAGGTGGTTTTAAATCTTTCTTAGTGCTTTTAAGTTGGTAGCGTACTGATGATGGCAGCTTAGCTGCCGAAATACGTATCTACGGATATAAAACTTATTGTGGGCGGAGGTTAATTTCAATTATTTCTTAAACCACAGTCTCCTTTACTATTTTAGTTTTTTTTTTTATTATTATTTAAATTGCTATTGAGCGGGAGGGGAACGATTACAGTGCGAGCGTTTGCATTTTGCAGATGTTACTTTGGAGGGGGACTAATACAGTCTGAATACTAAATTTTCGTACTGTTCGTGGAGCAAGTGGGCCAATTCCAGAAGGAAATATTTCGATGCGCGCATGTTTGATACTTGCACAGTTAAAGTGGCCCTAAACTGCAAAATTACCCAAAAAAGTTTTATAAAAACCTTTAATATACTTACAATTTTTTCTAGAAAATTTTCCTTGAATATGTTCTTCAAAAAATTTTGAAAGATTTTTGATAATATTTGATCCTTCCTCGGCAAAGTGACCGTAGAAAGTAGGCCAATCACGAGGGCTTATACCTGAAAATTTCCATTCAATATTATCTGAAAAATTTAAAAACAACGACTATTACCTCTTAATATATCATTAATAACAATACACCTAAATTCTGTAGCTGGATGAATATTAATCCATGGTTTCAGAGCAATGTAAAATGGCGTGAGCTTATCATTTGCTAAGTCATTTATGATAATATCAGAGGCGGTTATGTACATCAAAATGTCATTAATATTCGTTACCTTCAAGAGATTACCAAAACTAATGAACTTCGCATCCTGTAAAAATGATAAAAAAATTTAAAAATTATTGAATACATGCTTGATTTAAGGCTACACTTAGGTGTCAGTTGTACAGATGCGATTTAAACTCAAGACATAGCTATGGCAATTAATGTATTCCGTAAATAAAATTTGATATCATTTTGTTCACTTTGAACCTGATTCAATTGAACGTTAATTTAAACTTCCTTTGTGCATGTGACCCTTAAAATTTTACGTCTTAAAACGACCCTGCATGCAGGCAATTGGATACCATACCATAGGTGCATGCCAGTTATTTTTGACGAAAGCTTCTTTTCCAAGAATATTTATTGTATTTTTTATTTGATTTACGTATTCCAGGGTACATATTTCCTCGATTTCAAAATCAAAATCTTCGGATCGGATTTTTTCCAAGAGGGCTGATGTAATTTCAAACAGGTATGTCTTAATGGCAACATCTTTAAACTGCTCGTACCAAGTCGCAATTGAAAAATCCTTTAAATCTTGTGTTTCCTATTAATTATTCAATATTATTTTATTAAAACACTTCAAATGTACGTACCAACATGGTTTCAATTCTATACTGACTTAATTACTTAGCACGCATACGCGTATTCTAACCAAACAGCTATGCCCAAACCGGGGGCAGGGGGTTAGATCTTTTATACGACAAGGTGGTACTAAGTTTTACTTCCGTCTGGCAAATACAGATGGCAGCCAAACTCGTGAATTTTTGATGTTGGCAGACCCAAGACTCGGGATTGTACACCAGAGGTTGGTAGAATTGGTAGAAAATATCATGTGAATACCATATCCACCAATCATGTCCGTCTTTTCGCCATGGTGGATTTCTTTGTCATCTTTGGTTAAGTTTTGCTTTCATTCATCTTTCAAAATTGTACTGACGAATTCTGAGTGATAAAGATAGAAACTGCTAATTTTATGTTTGGGCATTTGTTGAATTAGTGGATTGTGTATGCTTGATTAAATATTTCACATGTGGACATTATTTTTTAACTGGTAACAATAATCTATTAACAATTACTGTTATAAAATACTTACATTAGTATAATTAATTATCATTGCGTCGAAAGAAAATGAGTTAGAAATATGCATTTCCTGTATTATATTTACCAGGTGAGAATAACAGTTTACGTATACAAAGCAAGAAAATTAAATGTGGTAATTTTATGTAGGATTCAAGGAGCCCCCAACACTGGAAAATTGTTTCTAGTGGTCACCACATCAACAATAACCTGTTACACCTGAGAGAAACAAGGAGGTCCGTGTACTAGCTTTATTAGAAGTGTAAATATTTAAGTCAATTATAGATGCATTGCACAGTGCAATCATCTCTTGAGCATTTGTCACTAACACAAGAACCACACCAGAAAGTTTATCTTCATGACATGGTAATTGTTTGGAGCAGACAGCTTAGTTATTGAATATGTAAGTGACAGTACACAGCAGAATTTAGTTGATTTAGTTATTTCTCTGAAATATGGTGCGGTGCTGATTTAGAAGGAGACAAAATAATAATCTATGAGGCATTTGTTGAAGTGTTCTCATCAACTTCTCGGGGAATAAATTATTCAACAGGAATTAGTTTCGCAATTGCACCTGATAGTGATAAAAAAATTTTGTTATGCAAAATAAAGGTTGGTTTCGGAAATTAATCTAATAACAGCAGCTTGATTAACTGAACCTTCATCTTAAATAATGGCTACTAATAGTTAATAAATAATAAGTCAATAGTTGACATAGTTCCTTGACAAAAGTGAACATACAGTTTCTTTCCACTTTCTATGAATTCCCTTCACAATAAATGTTAATGCATGATCAGTAAATACTAGGTCCTAGATGAGGTCCACTAAAATCTACAAAACCTCTAACAGGATCACTTTGTTTGTCATATTCGAGGCCAGGAGGGAGTTCACACTTAGAACAATAATTCCCAGTCAATTTAGTTTTTAAACCAAGTTTAAATTGAGATTAATCTTAATGTTTTGAATTGTTACTCTTAAGACAATTTTTGTTAAATAAATAGTTTTGTACCATTTTTTAATTTCTTATTATTACTTTTTGTATTTAGCTACACGTTAATAAATCGTATCGTATAGAATTGTATCGTAATTTATATATCTCTTTTATTTCATTGATTTGATCAAACTTCATATATAGTACACGTGAATTATTCAGTGAAAGGATAGTAAGTGATTACGTAAATACAAAGTAGTCACTTATTATTCTTTCACCGAATAATTCACATGTACTTATAAATAAAATTTTTTATGGGTGTGTGGGGATTTATTTAAATTTCCCGGTCTTTTCCTTTAACAGGGTTCTGCATTATTATTAATGTACTTATATCAGGCAAATACAGATGGCCTAAGAACTCGACACCACTATTATATGCAAGAGTCAGCAGTCTATTTCCTTTCTTGTCTATGACCGGGGGTGGTAAGTGAGATTACATTAGTGGGCAACAAGTTTAGTTGTGCATGGTAATCATAGATGCCGCTGTAATCGAAATAATTTAAGGTTGGCATTAGAAAAACTAGTAGTTTTCGATACACAAGGGATTTTTATTATTTGAGGTTGTACTAGTGGACGAAGTCGTGTTACAGTATACACATCAATCAGTAAGAACAGCTTGGGCTTTTCGCTCTTACCGTTTCTGAGAGCGCATGTGCGAAGTGAGCGGGCATTCATCAAGCGGCCGAGCGTGGCGCAACGGTCAATGGTTGATGGCCTCGTTCAGGTAACCACAGGAGCTGAGTTACTAATTCAACAAAGCTATTCAACAGACATGCTTTTGGAGTGCCAAGCTTCAGCAGTTAGTATTCTCACATTAACCCTTTAAGAACACGAGTTGTTAACTTTCAATATGCTGAGTCTGCATCAGGGTCTGCATTCAGGCTCGGTGATCACCTGAACATGGCCAAAAAACGGACGTTCCGCCAGAATTCCCGCACACATTCAATATGGCCATCAATTACCGATCAGCTGTTTTGGTGGATAAGTAACCATTAGATTATCTTATCGAATTTCATAATGTTTCGACTATTTTGAGCTCACTTGTAATTTTTCTAATAAAACAGGCTTTTGTTTTTTAAAATAAGAAGTATATCTTACGAAATAAATAAGTTTTTCAAGTAGGGACATCTGGTAGCATTAGAATATCGCGCCCGCCAACATAGGTTCGGAAAATTGTAGTATGAACTTCAAAGGTGCCGACAGAAGCTGTCCCTATTGCTTGATGGCTATACTGTGGGCGTGTGATTTGTGTTTGGTTTGTTTAAGATTGTCTATTTTTTGAGTTTGCTATAATCTCTACATTCGTGCTGTATCTGATTTTTTTAATCGATAGGACCGATATTTGACCAGTAGCGGTATGAAAACATGAGGGTTAGACCTTAGTGTCCCCTGTGGAGTGTAACGACAGAGGTACGTAATTGATAATTGTGTTTTAAATAAATTGATAATATGTGTGTGCATCAAACATGGTACCTACTGTATGTGCTATACTTGCAGATCTTTTACGCCGGCAGATGAGCGCATCGAGAAGGTTTTGCTGAAAAGAATCGGTAGGCAAGATCTCTCTCCAAAACATAGCCAATGTAAAGAAAGGCTAACCAGTGTGCGAAACACATTTCGATCCAGTTTGTAGGGATCAAGCAGGGTGATTAAAAAGATTTTCGTTACCTACATTGCATTTGCCAGGTAGGATGTACGATCTTTATTTCATGTCCCCAGGATTGGTTTAATATTATGTATAATATCTGAACTACAAAGCATGACATTGATTTCAAAAATATTTGCTGCAAGTAAAAAGTTCAGAATTTAAAGGTCCTGCCACTCAGGAAACATGTTTCTCTTATTCTAATATAAAACGAAGAATAATTACACCTCAGAAAATAAGAGGTATGCTATTTCCAGATAGAGAAAGAGTTTGACATTTAATTTATTTAAGGTGTCTGAGTACTTTTACACTGAATTTTATTTTTTCTAAGTTTGAATAATGTGCATCATGTGCTTAATTTCTAGGAAAAGAGCCACGTTTGCACCTCTGACACTGTGACACAGACATTAAAAGCCTTTGTGACTGTTTCTTCTTAACTGTATCTTGAATAATATGAAATATAAAGACTTTACCTTATTAACAAGATAAACATGTTTGTCCCTAAAATAAATTTAAGATTAAATCATAACTTTTTTATGTCAATCTAATGAGGTGTTTGCTGGTAAGCATAAGTTACAACAGTGCAGAGTTGTACTTGAAATGTAAATGTAAGTAATGTAATGTAATGGAATATTGACTTGTTTATGTGTATTGTATCATATCAATTTTTAGAAAATAAAACTGAATAAGGTTAGTCAATCTTGTGTTAGGTAGGTATGTATTTTTTCTTATTGTCACTTTAGATGTTGAATAGGTATAGTTTCTCTGTTGTCTGATTATTGCGATAGGTGTAAATAGTAATTCAACTTTTTAGACAACTGGCAACTACTCCACATCCCTGCGCCCACATTTCATGTTCCTTACATTTAATTACTAAAGTTAAAACATTTATTATGATTTTGTTCATGGTTATATCTATTCTTACCTATTTATAAGTCTTATTTTGTTAAGTATGTTTACATTTTAAATAAATTTTAATCGTTACTTATGTACTTTATTTTGTATCAAATTATTTAGTAATATATTTGATTTTACTTAATTCTGATTTTAAATTCGCGCATTTTAAGTCAACTGATATTTAGGCAGTTTTTGTGAATCGATGTGAAAACATCCACATAAAATTTTTCATTTTGAATATATCGCGATAATCAGTTTATTTAAAATGGATTTTAACAAATGGGAGGAAAACAACGAGAAAACAATTAAGTTAACAAAACGATAAAGGTTCGGTCTTTCCATCTTCTGATAAATTTATCTGTTAGTTGTATTCTTGGAAACCATTATGTTGATAATGGTTTCCCAAGATATTACCTAGTTGGAAAGACCAGAACCAATTCAAAAAGTTTTATTTGAATCTCCCCCGTAATGGATTACAATTATCTGAATTTTTGCTTCCTCTGAGATGCAAAAGTTCTGTTTGGTAACTACAGATGGTGCTGAAAGTTGATGCGAAAACTTATTTAGGGACTTCGTCATCTATCCCTATGTAATCTCTGGCCCAAACGCTCTCTTACTGACATATGACATATCAGGGGGTAGAAACTTAACGATTTGCGCCATCTGTACTTTACGCATGGAAAGGCCACCTCGTTTACACATTAACCCTAAACTAGAAATCTGTAACCACCTGTACTGCTTATTGCCTAGGTTATTTACATATGACTACTGTTCGGTAATTTTTACGCTACTAATTATGCGCATGTAGTTGTGTTTTTAAATGAGATCTTGTTGTGTTTCAAACTATGATATCAAAGATGTCCCTAAGTAAGTACACACTATTCAATTTAATTAAAGCTACTCACTAATTTTAATCGATTATTGTTGTAGATTTTCGCGAAATGATCCGGTGGCTGGAATGCTGTAATGACGAAAAAGTTTAAAATGAAAACCACAACCACAGATGACAGGACAAAGATTATGACTTTTTTTGTCAGTGTTGCCAACAGAATAACATGGAAAATCTCAATTTCCCACTTTAAAAACCACCAGAAATCACCAAATTGGACAGCGTTAATACGAAAAATCTCCAAACTCTTATACTGAATACAAGAAAGTATTTGTAATCTAAATTAAACAATTTATGAGTTAAAAGAAGTTAAATAGAATTTGTTTGCGACGCCTGGGTACATTGCACAAAGTCGAGCTGTTTAACAATGTTCTTTTAAACGAACAAATATTTAAAAATGCTTTTAATGAATCCGCTTTCTTTTTGTTTTACGTTTCTTAATTGTCATTTCACAGTAACATAACACTTTATTTTAATACATTTTAATATCAGAATAAAGGTTAATTGATTGTTTGCCGTTGATTAAAAAATTTAAAACGGCGAGAAAGAGGGGAGTTTGTCCATGTTGACTACCAACCTTAATATTAGAAATTACTACTGCATATGTACTCGAACCATTTTTTCTTCTTTACTTATTTATGTCAATTTTGATTTTTCCTAAAAGTCGCAAAACACTTTAAAATTCACCAGTTTTGAGACAAGTCGCAACCACTTGAAAAAATCACCGAGTTGGCAACACTGCTTTTAGTTTCTTCACAGTATACACATCAATCAGTAGGGACAGCTTGGGCTTTTCGCTCTTACCGTTTCTGAGAGCGCATGTGTGAAGTAAGCGGGCATTCATCAAGCGGCCGAGCGTGGCGCCACGGTCAATGGTTGTTGGCCTCGTTCAGGTAACCACAGGAGCTGAGTTACTAATTCAACATAGCTATTGAACAGACATGCTTTTGGAGTGCCAAGCTTCAGCAGCTAGTATTCTCACATTAACCCTTTAAGAACACGAGTTGTTAACTTTCAATATGCTGAGTCTGCATCAGGGTCTGCATTCAGGCTCGGTGATCACCTGAACATGGCCAAGAAATGGACGTTCCGCCAGATTTCCGGCAAATTCAATATGGCCGTCAATTACCGATCAGCTGTTTTGGTAGATAAGTAACCATTATTATCTTATCGAATTTCATCATGTTTCGACTATTTTGAGCTCAACTGTAATTTTTCTAATAAAACAAGCTTTTGTTTTTTAAAATAAGAAGTACATCTTACGAAATAAATAAGTCTTTCAAGTAGCGACATCTGATAGCATTAGAATGACTGCCCGCCAGCTTGGGTTCGGAAAATTGTAGTATGAACTTCAAAGGTGCCGACAAGAGCTGTCCCTACTGATTGATGTCTATACTGTGGTGTCTTATCTTTATTGAGTGATCTGTGTGACATATTCCGCATGCCTCGCACGGTATGCACCTTAGATTAGGTAAGGGAGGGGATGCCGCACCAAACCCATGAGCGACCACTGTTACCAGAAAAGACTAGTGTTGTTATATTACCGGTAATTTATTTTTAATGTTATCGTAAGATTACCAATTAAAGCTCAAATGGCGACATCTCTCGCCGAGTTGCCGATTACATTTTCACTAAAAACTCAATTTTCTCATTAATTTGTAGTGTTGTTAAATTACCAGCAATTTATTATTAATGTTACCTTACCGGTAATGTTACCGTAACATTATCGATTGCAGATCAAGTGGCGACATCTCGGGCCGGAGTTACCAATTACGCTTTTACTAAAAATGTGATATTTATTAAATTCTCTGTTTCATTTGATATCGGATACTCACTACATTTTTGGCTTTTATTAAAAAGTAAGGTTTCCAATATTTAATGTTATATATTTCAACTAAATTATTTCATGTCTAAGCAAAAATCATTTTAGGTTATGAAGAATTCATTTTATTCTTTTAGTATTTACGTTTTTCCTAGAGATGGGCTTCCACCTGGTGCAATCGTTTGCACCGGTGGAAACACGGAATGCACCCGGTGCATTGGGTGCATTGCTCGGTTGCCTACATTTACGTAAGACATAAAAAATGCTTCAAAATGACACCAAATATAATATATTTTGTACGGCCTATCGCCAGAGAATTATTTTGTAACGTTAATTTCAAAAACTTACTCATTTTGTTCAAATTTTAAGCTACAAAGCTTTCGGTTAAAATTAAAAGTTTACTATTCAGCTATTTACCACACACTATAATATTAAACCTGTAAACCACCTGCACACAATTAAATAACATCAAAAAAAGGTTATTTCTCGTCCGATTTGCGCGGAAAATTTAAATATTTAAATGCACCCGGTACATTCATGTATGTATGGTGAATGCACCCATGTGGGTGCTTTCATTGCACCGGGTTCATTCACTGACCCATCTCTACTAGGTAGGCACTGTAATTATAAATTATGACAGAAGAGGGCGGGAATGGGTTTTGAAAGAGTCTCTAAAATTTCGAAATTAGTGAAATACACCACGGGTTTACTTCGTTTAAATTAGAGATGGAATCACGCAATGCACCCACAATGCACCAGGTGCATTGAGTGCATTGCCCGGTTGCCAACATTTACATAAGACATAAAAAATGCTTCAAAATGACACCAAATATCTTGTACGGACTTTCGCTAGACAGTTATTTTGTAACGTTAATTTCAAAAACTTACTCATTTTGTTCATATTTTAAGCTACAAATCTTCCGGTTAAACTTAAACGCTTACTATTTAGCTATTCACCATACACTATGAAACATTAAATCTGTAAACCACCTGCAAACAATTAAATAACATCAAGAGCAGGTTATTTCTAGTTAGATTTGCGCGGGAAATTAAAATTTTTGAATGCACCCGGTACTTTCATGTATGCACCCTGCTGAATGCACCCATGTGGGTGCTTTTAATGCACCGCGTTCATTCCCTGGCCCATCTCTAGTTGAAATCTTTGGATAATAAAAAAAGTAATATATCTATTTCTTAGCTACAACCCTTATTTCACATCACCTGAATTTGCTATTCTGATCTGTCAAATTGGTCCGACTATACAATTAATGTTTCAGACCAAGCTGGTCACATTTTAAATCGCGATCAATTTTTCCAATCAGCTGATTGAAACGTGGTACAGTCTGACCTTTGACTTAACGATTTTGCTTAAAATAACTGTTCACTTAACGCAACCCTATTCTATGATATTTTGATTCTATCCGATGTTGTATGCACGTCACTGTCTATCCATTATTATCGCACCGAGTTTTGGGTGCGAAGTCAGAAATACAGTCTGGCACAGAAAGGAACCAAGAAATATATTAAAATTTGATATTAAATTCAAGTGTAAGTGAATCACGAATATGGCAATATCATCGAGGATATTAAGAAATAGCTTTAGTGAGTAAATTTCTATATGTTCCTGGGCGATTTAAATTTTACAATAACCATTACATAAAATGTCATAAAAAGTAGTTTGACCTTAACACTTGCCAGCCTATTTAATTTTGTTATTCAAACTTTTACAGCCTAATATTTTATAATAGCATTTATTGCAGATGTGGCTAAACTAAATTGTTCAGTTCGCTATGCTAGTTATAATGCTACCAGAACGAATTTAAAACTCAGTAGTAATACGAAAGTCATTTGCCAGGGATTTACGGGAAAACAAGGAACTTTTCACAGCAAACAGGCCATCGAATACGGAACAAATGTTGTTGGAGGTGTTTCTCCTGGAAAAGGTGGCAAGAAACATCTAGGTTTGCCAATATTTAACTCCGTTAAAGAGGTATCTTTTTTTATTTTTATTTGACTTTAATAACTTAGTAAATTGTTCTTGTAAAAAAAGTCAGCATAATGTATGTAAGATGATTATTAGAATATTTATAGATTTTCATAATCCCATAGCACAAAGTTATCTATGAGATTAACAATGTCATGATAATTTACTTAAATAAATATACAAGGTCACTTAAGCCCACTGGATTTTAATTATAAATTACTTGAATCAATTGCAGACAAAACTTTTTTAAATATTAAAACATGAAAGATTTCTAAAGACTGGAAACTAGCAGCAATGTGTTTCTAAATGTCATTACTAATTTTGGCTAAAACTACTGGGCGATTTATACTTTTACTCCCAAAATAAGAACACTGGAGCCAGTAGATCTGTGCTGGTGCATCATACTTTCCTGATTCGAGTAACGAACCAACCCATTCTTTTATCCTTATCTAATGTATATATTAAAGCAATGACCGAATTTATAAGTTTGTCCATCAGCTCTACTGTACATTCCTTTGAAAAATGATTCAATTACGAGCAATCTCACAATTTTTCTTATAAATTTTTCTTATGTAACTTATTGAAATTTATTTCAGGCAAAGGATAATACTGGTTGTGATGCTACAGTTATTTATGTACCACCATCAGGCGCTGCAGCTGCTATTTTGGAAGCCATAGAAGCTGAAATATCCCTTATAGTTTGCATCACAGAAGGAATTCCGCAACAGGATATGGTGAAAGTTAAACACAGACTAATACGTCAAACCAAAAGTCGTTTGGTCGGACCTAACTGCCCAGGAATTATTGCCCCTGAACAAGTACGTTTTTAATAATAATTAAAAAATGTATACAGGGAAATTCAGGCAACCCATTCAATTAAATTTTACGGACTTCTTTCTGTTTCATATTTTGAAGTTATAAGTTAGCAAAAATGATCTATCAAAGTATAATATTTCCAATTTTCGAACACTTCCACTTATAGCGGAAGTTGCTGTCAACTTTCTTATTCTAAATGGAACACCCCATGTTTTATTGCATTTTTGAAATCTTCACGATATTCTAAAAATATTTTGTGCAACAGTGATGCAATGCAATAAAAATGGGATATTTCATTTAAAATAAGAAAGTTGACAGTAACTTCCAGTACAAGTGGAAGTGCCCGAAAGTTAGAAATACTATATTTTTAATAGATCATTATCGCTAATTTATATGAAATAGAAATTCAAAGGGGAAATCCATAAAGTTTTAATGGATGGGTTGCCTGAATCTTTCTAAATACCGGGTGTCCCGCGCCATGTGCTCACCCTTCTAGAATCTTTATTTATTAATCGTTTAACCTGAATTTAGGAGACAATAAACTAAACAAAAAATGTAATTTCCCGACATACTGATAGTCGTCATAGGACTTCCGGGTTCGCCGGAAGTGATATCAACTTTCTTATTTTAAATGGAACACCCTATATATTTTTACATATTTAAAATCTACGGATCATAACGAGTCCTAATACGTATCAATTGTCAATTTTGGTTTCCATGACAACGAAAAAAAAAAACTTTTTTATTTTTCTATCTAGAAAGCTATGAATCGCATTTTTTCGATCTAATGCGATCAAATGTTTCGAAAAAATCACTCCTTTGATGGTATTTTGATTTTTAAAATTTTTACAGTATTTGAAATTTTCATTAGCTCTTAACTCATTTTTTTCGATAGAACCTCATATGTTTCTTAGCTTAGTTCAACTGAACATTTTTTTTCTGAATACGCTGATACCAAATACGTCATATTTTCTTTGAAAATAATTTAAAATAAACCATGTCTTATTGAAATTATACACTCCCTTTATTTCAAATGACTTTCAAATAAAATATGACGTATTTGGTATCAGTGTACTCAGAAAGAAATGTTCTGTTGAACTAAGCTAAGAAACACATTAGGTTCTATCGAAAAAAATGAGTTAAGACCTAATGAAAATTTCAAATACTGTAAAAATATTAAAAATCAAAATACCATCAAAGGAGTGATTTTTTCGAAACATTTGATCGCATAGATCGAAAAAATGCGATTCATAGCTTTCTAGATTGAAAAATAAAAAAATTTTTTTTTCGTTGTCCTGGAAACCAAAATTAACAATTGGTACATATTCGGACTCGTAATGCTGCGTAGATTTTAAATATGTAAAATATATAGGGTGTTCCATTTAAAAGAAGAAAGTGGATATCACTTCCGGCGAAACCGGAAGTCCTATGATGATTATCAGTATGTCGAAAAATTCCATTTTTTGTTTAGTTTATCGTCTCAAAAATTCAGGTTAATCGATTAATAAATAAAGATTCTAGAAAGGTGAGCACATGACGCGGGACACCCGGTATATACAAGAATATGTATGAAAACACTTGGTATTACAATTACTTTAATTAGATGAAATGTACATTGAGAATATTTTGCCAAGAGTCGTTCTATTGATTACCTGTATAGAAAGTATTTAATTTGGTAAAGTCATTTTCTTTCAGTGTAAGATAGGCATCATGCCAGGTCATATTCATCAGAAGGGTAAGATAGGAGTTGTATCACGTTCTGGTACATTAACTTATGAAGCAGTACATCAAACAACACAAGTTGGTTTAGGTCAAACTTTATGTGTTGGTATTGGTGGTGATCCATTTAATGGAACTGATTTTATCGACTGTTTAGAAGTGTTTCTGCAGGATCCTGAAACAAAAGGAATAATACTCATTGGTGAAATTGGTGGTGTAGCTGAAGAGAATGCTGCCGAATTTCTGATTAAAAATAATACAGTAAGTTCTTTTATTGTTTACCCTCTGATGTAATGCAAACCGAAATATTTAACAGGGACCTAATGCTAAACCAGTGGTCTCATTCATTGCTGGATTATCTGCTCCACCAGGTAGGCGAATGGGTCATGCTGGAGCTATTATTTCTGGTGGTAAAGGAGGTGCCCAAGACAAAATTAATGCTCTTGAGAAAGTTAGTTATCAAGACAATAGTACCTATTCAAGAAAATTAATAAATTTGTTTGCAGGCAGGCGTTATTGTGACAAAGTCTCCCGCTCAGATGGGAACTGAACTCTTGAAAGAAATGAGACGTCTGGGGTTAGCATAATTTCGATTATGTCAGAAACTCTATTGTTCCAAGTAATGCGCTATAGTTTCATCCCAGATTAATTAATCTGTCTTCGTAACTATGTATTTCAATGTAAATTAATGTGATCTGTTTTTGTTAAAAATAAATTGTGTATCTACAATTTTATTTTATTTATTTGCTCTTACTTGCCATCAATAACGGTACCTCTGGTAGCAAGATTGCAGACTTACCGTAGCCCACAGAACCGAGTAAGCGGTTTGGGCACTTCTATTTTCATTAACATCTGAAAAAATTAAACAGAAGATTTGTTCAGAGCAAGATAGTAATAGAGAACTCGTAAAATATAACTTTAGAATATAAAATTTGTAAAAAATTAAAATTACAATTTTTGACTTAAAAACGAATATTTTTCTGGAGAAATAATAAGTCAAAATTATAGACGTACTTTATAAAATCAAAATGCTCAAAAGCTAATTCGGTTTTAGGAAAAAAAAAGAACAAGAAAAAGTTTCAGATCAACATAAATATCACGTTCACAAGCATTAATTGAATATTTACGCAAATAATTTTCTTTTTGGTAATATTAATAAGACGTTTTATAGAATTAATATTGGTAACATTTGCAATTGAAGTTGACTTGTCCGATTATGTAACTATAAAAATTGTAATACTTTTCTGTCATATATTTGTCGCAAAGAAAAGCTGATGAAGTGGATAACCAGAACTAGAAAATATTTTTCTTAATATGCGTTGTGAATTTACAATTGCAAATCGTGACTTATTGATAATTTTACATTACATTAAGGTTAAAAATTATTTATTTATTTGGTTATTAGCCTTTTAATAAAAAAATCGATTAAAATATTATTTTACGAGTCTCCATTATTCATTTTTTCCGTACACGAAATATTAAAAGAAAACTTAGTTTAACATACTTACGTATAAAGAATTTCTTATTCGCCAAAAATAAAAGGGTGAAAAAATTGTATTATAAAAAGAAGTCAATGAAGTATGTGTTAAAAGTCCTTTTACTGCATTTAAAGTTAATAAACATATGTAATGAGAAAAGAAGAAAAAGGATTCAACACAAATTATATAATTATAGTATTTTACATTAAATACATCATTACAATTTTCATTTTATCTGCAGGTTACCCTCATTACATAGTACTGCACGTGTAAATTTTGAATAAACAACTTGAATTATACATATTTTCATTTTAAAAATCAATTAAAGCAACATTACGCTGTTTATGAAATCAAAACGCTCAAAATCTAATTTTTTTTATAGGAGAAACTAGTCAAAGATTTAAAGTAAAAAAAAAATATGTAAATCAACACATACATAGCGTTACCACTTGCTTTGCTGGCAAAGGAGAACATTTAATGGAAAAATGGAGGACATTTCAAGAAACAAGAGGACATTTTTGAATTTAATAAAATTTGATCCTACTAATGTTTGAATTACTTAGATCTAAGACGTTGGTATGCAGGATATAGAGCAAATAAATATTAAAATTTGCATTGATTTGTTAACATATTGTTACGTTTTTAGACTAATTGACTAATTTTTAACGACTTTAACATTAACACTGTTTTATTTAATACACAATTAAAAACTAATTTATTTTAACAAAAGCCGAGCGATTAACTATTTATAAACTCGAACTGTCGATGACTGACTCCATTCTCCACACGCGTTTTTTTATAGCCGGGCTGTTTTTCTCGGAGCTTCTAGTCTAGCGAATTCTGTCCCGGATGAAAGTCGCGTCGGCCAAACATTCGAGAGCGTCTTGCCGTCTGTGGAGTTACTCAGAAAATTCCGCCTTGGATACAGACAAACTGTCGCGGAAACTTCGAGAATTCAGTTATCAACAGAAATTTTTCTTCTGACCTCATTTACTCGTTGCGTTCAAATCCTGTTTTTGCAGGTAAATGACCTTTCCTTTTATTCATTCATTTGTTCATAAACCAAAAACGAACATGAAAAACCAAATGCATAGAAAGAAACAACGCATTTGAACAGCGCGAATTAATTTATACATAGTACAATTTGATAAAACGAAAAGAGGTGATTGTACGTAATAAGGTGATAAAGGTGGAATATAATTTGGATAAATGAAATTTGGAAAGAAATGAAAACGAATCAGCAGAAAAAAGAAATAAGAGCAGTTACTATCTGTAACATATGCAAAAATGAATTTCTCGCTTTTTTACTTTCCAAACAATTTTAATTAATTAACATAAGATGCTTGGTGTTGTCATAACTGGATGAGATAAGAACTTTTAACAGAAATATTTATTTAAGTATTTATCTGCAACGAAAAGTCTTATCAATTTTTTCTCCTGACCTGTCCGAAATCTAGTATTATTAAGACGTCGTTCAGCCATTGCTCGGGAAATTATTATGCTGAGAGTTACATTTTTTCCTAAAATACCACACTTACTATTATGAATTACAACCCACTAAGCAAAAAAATGTTATGTAAACATTTTGTGAACGTTATTTAGTCAGACGTAATGTTTCCGGTTAAACGTGTTTAGTGTAGAAAGTAACGTTATGCCGATAGTTCTACGTCCTAGTAAGCGATGTTGCATAATAACGTTATAATAAAAATGTTGATCCGACGTTTCTTTATTAACGCTGTATAAACATAAATTGCAATGTTTAAACAGAGGTCTTCTCGGTCAGATGAGAAGAAAGCGCTTCCCTTCGTTTTTGGGGGCTTGCGGCAGCTAGGAACTTGAAAAAATGAAGGAAAATGTTTAAATAAAAGTGAAGGAGAATGCTTAAAAAAGCGAAGGAGAATGATTAAAAAAAGTGAAGGAGAATGTTTAAAAAATGTGATGGAAAATATTTAAATTTTTTTCTGTTTTTTCCATTTCTTTTCTTTTAATTTTTAATAATTTTGATAATTGACCATTTTTGTTTGCCCCAACTTAAATCTGTCAGAGGGTACCAAAATATGGATTGGCACGCGGGCGGCTTTTGGCCTCGCGGGGGCCCTGACAGTACAGGTTCTGTGATATTCGCAATAACTCTCAAAATACAAAATTAAACATAGTATAGTAAAATAGTACTTTAAATTTCTGCTGGCATTGACCACTTTCACCAACAAATTTGCTAATTTGCAGATATTTAAAAAAAAAGTTGAATCTTAATATCCACATTTTAAAATGAACTCAGCGTTTTCTACTGACATGCACTAATGCACTGAGTGCGCACTCAGTCTATCTCCCATCTTCTTCTAACCTCACGTAATAAAATGAGTTGGAGATACACTCAGTGCATGTAGCGAACGTTAGTAGAAAACACTATCAGTTTTTGTCACGTGTAAGAAGTCGAGATATACCGGATGTTTAAATTGATTAAATTGGTTATTGGGGATGGTGAGTTGATGATCGGCAAAAAAAAATTCCAATAAAAGTCCTTTAGTTTTCGAAATAAAAATTACTAAAAATTTGGCTAAAATTGTTGTTACGCCACTGAGTTAAGATGATAAGCTGTCACAATAGTCACAGCTTGCTACATTGTTATTACTGAAATGAATGCCGCTTACATGAATAATGAGGTGACGGAAATGGCGTTATTTTATGGAAAACAAAAAAAAAATAAAAATAATAAAAGAAATTTTTTTAAATGTTTTTTTTTTGGATTTCTTAGGATTTCCAGATGCCATAGTTTTTTTTTGTACTAGCAATTTTCAAACAACCTGTATTTTTTCGATTGTCAGATGTTTTATTTTTCTTTAGGAAACTATGATTTAACGTTTCATTTTACGTTTTTAATAATAAACATTTGAAAGAGGTAGGAGGTAGTACAAATTCAATCTGCAACATATTGCGCGTATGTTAATACAAGATATTTTCCAAATATATGTATAATATATATTATATACATATGTATAGTATACTTAAGGTGTCGCATTCAGTTTTATACGTAAAGTAGAAGTATTAAATTAGTCCATAAACTGTTTACCTGTTCATTAAATAGATGATGTTTCATGTTCCCAAATTAAGAACAGCAACTACAATCAGCACTATCAGTAGCAATCGGAAAATACTTTAAGTCTAGTAAATTGTCGAAACTAGTGAAGAGCAGCAAAAGTTGCGACGCCATATTATTACGCACAGGCGCATTAAATAATTGAGAAATATTGAATTTGGGTTGTTGTTATAATATTTAAATAAAACTTTACTTATCATAAAAGTATCATGTTTCAACAATATTATGTAATGTTTCATGCAGTGCTGTAAAGTTATTTCGATATTTTCAATAAATGTTATTATTCTGTTATGTAGTAACATTACATGTGGTGTTTCATAACATTCCACATACCATTTGTAATATTCTATCAACATTTTGTTCAAAATATTGCTGTATTGTTGTGTTGAAAACGTTTCAGAAATGCTACGTAACATTCTATGCTTAGTGGGAAGCAACATTTCTTATGCAAAAAAGTACAAAACAATCCTATTATTGTTATAAAATTGCAAATGAGTTGTGTTTTACTTTTTTCTTTGGAAATTTAAAGATTTTTAATTTAGTTTTTAATTTATTGATATTTATGTATTATTCAGTTGTACAACGTTTTGTAGTTTCATCAAACTACATAAATTCCAACTATAATGAGCAGACGTAATTTATTATCATAAGTTCTTTGATGGGAAAAAATACCTTAAAACGTCTTTAAAATTATTTTCTTGTATTTACAGAAATAAACATTTAAGCAGGCTTGCACTTTGATCGACACACACCTACATTACACGTTACAAGTGCGTTCGATAAAAAATGCCTCGGACTATTTTTGCTGAATCTGCACGTTTTTCAAAGTTCATTAACTGAACGAACACGTCTGATGAAATTACAACCCTTCTTCAAGAACTAAACGGGGGTTAGGCCAATTTTTCTTTTTTTTTTATTTTTCAACAACCATTTCTGGTATTATGGCGTCTGGTATTATTGCCAACATTCTTCTTCAGCTGCAAGAACTAAAGATTTTTTCTGCAACGGTCTCTTTGGCTCAAGAACTAAAGGGGTAACTTCTTCACCTCTTAAACCACTCCCCTAACTTAGGGAATGACCTTCAACGATGCTCACCGGATCTGCTTCGGATAGACACATGCCATCTGCAATTTTTTCGAGGTCAAATTGTCCCAGAACCCCGCCAACTATACTATACAATATACAACTATACAATCAAACATTCCACTTCCAAAATAAAAGTATGTTTATATCTCCCTAATAAAACTTAGTGCTCCGGTCTACTCTATCTATTCTAATGACTGACGTCACTGAACAATTGATTGCTCCAACTCTTGAAGTAATACAAATAAACAAAGCTATTATACATTGATTAGTTATTTCACAATTTATTTCATCAGTAAATCAAATCGCATATTCAAATCATTTAAGGTAATGTCATAAAAATAAGAAATAAAATTTTAATATTTCCATCACCTTGTATTTTATATAAATTACATAAAAGATTCTTATTTACAAGTTCTACAAGTTACTTTACAAGCAGTAAACTTGCGAATAACTATTGTAACAGCATCGTAAGTTATACGCAACTTACTTATCAAAAATAGATTATTCAATACCTTATCGCGCACACATCAGGCGTTTACGAAAATTGGAGCGGTATACACCGGTAAATCTATTCTTTCACTTTCTTACTTACATTAAACAGATTCGTTCTATCTCACTTTTTTACCCCGAATCATGTACCGCTCTAATTTTCGTAAACGCCTATCGATTTACACACACACACACACACACACACAGCATTTGATAGAGAATAATTTTTTTAACCTAGTCTATGTACAGGTTTATAAAATACAATAATAATTATAAAAAATAATACATAACAAAATACCTAGGTGTTACGTAACATTAAAAATAAGTCTATTAGATTTGAATGCAACATTTTGCAATATTGTCAATTACAGTACAGGGAAGAGCGGGGTACGTTGGGACACTTAACTTTGACCGTCTAAATTTCTCTCGGGTACCATGTAACTTAAATTAAATTAGCAACATTACCTTACACTATTTGCTGATGAATACCACTTGAAAATTTATTGATCTTACTGTAGCTGTTATCGTTATTACTCGTTTTCGCGAATGTTACATTTGTCCGGACCTGCCTCAATGCGGAGTACCTTCGGACAACGAAGAGAGCATTTTCGGACAGTTAAAATAATGAAAATTACATAATTAGTATCATTTACTCAAATAAAACAGTAATCCTATAACAGAAATATAAAAAAATATATATTTCATGAAAAATGAACTTGCGTTAAAGAAGAGTTTAAAACAAAATAAGTACCAATATTGCTTTGTAAATGTAAAAAAGAAACAAACTTATTAGATATTGATATGTTGAAAGTTTGTAACAAATGTGAGACATGAGATACTGATGTCTTTTATTAAAATTGGTATAAGCTGTTTTGCCACCACGTTTTCACCATTGGTGAGTGCCTGTCCGAATGTGTCCCACCAGAGTTGTCCGAACCTGTCCCTAATAATATATTTTAAACAATTTTGTAATAAAAAATGAACCTTATTACACAGCCCTGGCTGCATTGTGTCATAGAAAAAGTAATATAATAAACATTCGAGACAGACATTAGCAAAGAATTGTAAGAAATTTTATTGACGTGAAACCTTGTGCAATTAACTCGTAAAATTATTTCCTTACAACAAGAAACAATTTTCTCCTCTTTAAACTTAAAGTAATAAATTAGAAATGTCCAGAGGTGCCCCTATCCGAATCTACCCCGCTCTCCCCTACAGGCGATGCAGAAATTTGGAAGACACTCAATTTGCTAGTTTACAAACACATTACTCAATCCCATTCCCCAATATACATAGTACGTGATTGGCTTGGAATATATCCCCTCGTCGGTATTGGTAAACGTCCGTAAATTTGGTTGTAAGGCGATTCTGCTACATCGGAATCTAAATTTAAAAGTATACCAAAAATCTGTTCATTTCTTAATTAGCCAACTTACCAATTCCGCTTTCGAAACTCCTCGTATGCCACATGGGATGTTGATGGATGGGCTGCTGATGGATGTGATGTTGGTGCACCATGGGTAACGGTGGTGGTATATGCTGTTGTGTTATTGAGTAACGTTTCGACGGAGTTTGTTCTTTTGCTTTAGATTTGGAAACAAAATTTGGAACTCTGGCGCGTAGACCACAATAATAAGGGTCGTCTAAAACAAAGCATTACCACCATCACGGACGAAATCAAAAAAGTTAATTTACCATATTTTTTATTGTCTTTTGTCTTTTCTTTATTTCTAGACGATGGGAATGGCTTCAGTCTACCTTCCTCTTCATGGTCATCGTAATCGGGCTGGTAGGTATATTAAAAAAAAAGAAACAATTAGGTTTACTAAAACCATAAGTTGTAATTACCTTGGGAATATCATGGGGATGATACATGTTCTCGCGTGGTGGCAATTTAGGTGGTTTGTCGCTACGACGTTGTGCATGTTGTTGGCTTTGCAGAAGAAGTTGTTCTCTGGTGGCAGCTACACTGCCTGGTCCTACAAAACCGGAACTGCCTGAGGAACCACTTCCATTACCTGCAATACTATAAGGATCTTCATCCGGAATTGGAATGCGAGGTCTGTTTTTGATATCCATTATTCTTTGAACTGAAAGAGAAGTTGAAGATAATACTAAATAGTGACCAGAAATGCACCTACCAGGTGGTAATTTTGACTTAAGCATATCCATGGCGACAACATTGATAATGAGAACCCAAATTGGGCATTCCAACATTTCCTGTTCGGTTTTAACAAAAGCAATAGCGCTGAGACATTGGCATTCTAGACGTTTGCGATCTGGATAAGCCCTACGAAGCTCTCTGTTTACATTAGACTGGAATTTCTTCATATCAAACAACTAAAACGATAACCAGATTCAATGATTAATAGAATTCTGTAGGGTGAGTCACTGAACGCGCCATTTTTGATGGCTCATTTATAGTACGAGACCGATTTTTTTTTCACAGAGAGTTTTTATCTGTTGAGTTCTATAACAGAAATTATTTTGGCACATACAAGTGTCCCGTAAACTCGTGGCAGCATGAGGCAGATTTTTTTTAATTTAACACCCTGTACATTTTCTTACAGAAAGATGTAAATTTGATCCTCCGACACAGCGGTATGCGAAATATTTACATTTACGTATTTAATCAATTAAGTGTAAATGCACATTTTGTTGAAAACTGTCTGATTATCTGCTTCTCTTTTAACATTTATTACGAATGTATTTTTTGTCATCCAACAATGAAACGCAATAGTGTTATAATTAGACCAAGGCGCTTTATAGAATATCTGGTCAAAACTAGTACAAAGATAAACAAGGCAGCTGCGCAGATTTCAATGTTTCCGCCGTTCGGTTTATATACGCGGGGCAGTTTCCCTTCTGGTGCTCATCCACCCCTTAGAAGGAAGCACCTGTTGTAAATTACGTGCACAACAGAATTGCCTTATAGTTTTTTCAAATTAATAATTATGAAAACGTTACAATTATTTAATGTAAATGTATAACACGTTTAATTTCAATTATACACCGTGATTCAGAAATGTCTCCCGATATTTTCAGGGTGAATAGAACATCAAATAATAAGGTCACCTTCTCATATAATTTTTTTCGAAAAATTAAAAATAAGAAATTGGTAAATTTTAGGGTATTGACATTACAGAATAGATGCATAGAAACTTTTAAACCTTAATTACTCCAAAACGGTTGAGTTTATCGCAAAGCAATAAGAGAACCTCTCTTGTGCCAAATAATCTAAGGAATATTTTTTCCACAAATTTTTGACGAAATATATAAAAAATAAAAAGTTAGAGATTAAATTACTGAGAGCTACCCCTACTAAACTACCCTTTAAAAAGGATGGAGGATCTAACAAATGTGTTGCTAATGCACAGTTAGGTGCCTTGTATCTGTGTTTAAAATATTAGTTTGGTAAATTAAAGGATCCAGAAGATATTGCCAAAAAAACAAAATTTTTCATGCCTCTTTCAGAGGTTATAACTCCCTTATTATTCAGTTTTGGAAAAATATTATATAAAAATATTATTTCTCGATGTTCTATTCTCCCTGAAAATATCGGTAGACATTTCTCAATCACAGTGTATAACTAACTATTTATATCCTGTCGACCAGAACCATAGTGGTTATTGCGGGTCGCATAGACTTACTCGGGCTTCGACTAATTTATTGTTTTACTTTTACAACTGAGACGCGTTAAAGATTCATACTTTTTGCGGCTGTGATCACTTCAGGCTTCAGCATATTAGTAGTTCCCAGGGTTGCCATGTCTAGGGAATTTTCGCTAGATCTAGGTAATTCAGAAGTATTAAAGGGAAAAATCTAGGGAAATTTGAACAAACAGTAAGGAGATAAAAAATACTCCAGTTTTTGATGCTGCCTCTATTAGCGCTGAACTTACTTATTACCACAAAGTCAGTAGGGGTAGCTAATTAATAGAGGAATAGTAGTTACAATTAGATTTATTTTTGTAACGTCTGCATGTTTATTTAAAAAATTTATTTTGTCATTTTTGAATTTTGTTGGTTTTGTTAAATACTCGTACAATAAAAAAAAAATTAAGGGACATGCGTTTTTTATACTCACCTCGTTTTGGTGATTTATAAGATAAGTCTAGGGAATTTACAAAATTTCATCTGGCTATTTCTTTAACTCTCAAATTCTTGTTTAGATAACGATTTTGTAAAAATATCAGCAACTTGATTATTTTGACAGTACGTACTCAATTCTGATGTCACCTTTCTGAACAATATCGGAATTCGGTTGATTGCATTCCTGACCAGGTGATAGCATTGAGCTATCCAGAAAGGCCTGATATGATTATGTCATTGGACAGGTACGGAACTTGACACTTACGGAGTCGGTGACATCAACTGATCCTGAGAACGTATGCTCGGGAGGCAAGGTATGCTATATCCATCGGGAGGGGTGGGTTTTCTATCCACAGGTGAATGTGGGGGGTAATGCATGTGAAGATAAGAACTCAACGTGCGAGGATGACTTCCCCAGTGTCCAATATCATCATGAGGGAGCTACAGCTTCTAGAATCGCCGCTGGAGCAGGTAGGGCCGGGAAAACGGCCTCGGTAAGTGGAATGTTCCATTTCACCGAATAGATACTCGTAAAGGGTTACTTATAATTTGCATGGTCATTATCGAATTGGAATGCGATGCCCGGAGACTAAGACGTTTAACTTCAGCGCCTGTTGCGGTCAGGGAAGCGAGAAAGAAAGAAAGAACATTAGGAATGAGAGACCTAACTAATCGTGAGTGAATGTTTATTCTAACTCCGTCCTCAGATAATATTGTTTGTCTATAATATTTAAACAAAAAAAAAATCTAGCCAACATATGTTTAGTCTCTTTATGAAATTCATTGTTGGTTGCTGGTTTTGTTGCAGACTGATTATCAACAAATACCAGTAAGCTTTATTTCATTCGTAACTCGTATCATGACCCATTGAAAAATACAAAATGTAACACATGCAGCGTTATTCAACGAAAGCATTAGTTAATGCAATGTATGTACCGAGAAATTAGATCAAGGGCATTAATGTCGTTGGTACACCGGTGCGTCACAGTGTAACAAAATAAATAATTATGCAAGGGCTTCCGATTCCTATAAGCAAACCTTAGTCTACGTTCGAACCTTGGTGCCAGAAAAATAGAATAAGTCATCAAGGTTTTTTCAGTACCAACGCCTAATGCAAAGCTTACATACACTGAAAGTAGGTCATTTAGATTCATTTAAATAGGTAGCTTTCTGATCAGAAAGGGAGTTCGACCAGAGAGTTGCTACGGGGCACGAAGTTCATGTCATCTAGAAAAGTGCCTCTTCAGCTCCGAATGTAATTTGTGTGTCACGTCGTGACACAGTTTTCAAAATTCCAATTTTTTTTTATTAATCAGTCAATTTTCGTAATTTATTTTAAAGATATTGATTGGACTTGGTGTGCATGTGCAGTAACATACAAATTGAGGGAGAGTATTGGATTTGCTCCATCCTAAACAAGCAAACACTGAGCCTAATAGAAAAAAAAAAACTAAATAAGTTATCGAAGAAGGCGCGTTTAGCGACTCAACCTGTACATTAAATTAATTACCTTGACAGGCTTTTCCGGTTCCAAAGCACATCCTGGTAACTTAAGGACTTCATTCGAGACGGCAGTTTCATCATCTTGTCCCGTACTTTTTATGTAAACGTTGCACTTGGAAATGCGCTTGATAAGAATATTTCCCGCATCATCCATTTTGATTTTGACGCCCTAAAAGTCAATCGCATATATTCACAAAGAAATAACAAGTTCTTTTTTGCATTTCTTACATGTCCTATATGCCTTTTATATTCTTCTGTTTTTTGGTCGCGCATGGGATTATCGAACCCATTCAAACCGATTCTACAAAAAAGCGAAAAGTTAAATTTCGATATATCAGATTGACTTTAATTTGATTATATGACAAATGAATAAGGAATCTGAGTACACAAAATTGCCTGCAGAGGAGTGAGAAAGAAGAACCAATTTCAACAGAAGATAAATGCAGCAATAGGCTCGTTTGATATTAAAAAAAAAAAATTCGACACATAAATATGCAGTGACTAGAAACTTACTGGACAAGTAGCATCAAGCAGATAAACTGTTTCTCGAATGTGTGGTCCCTACACATGTCGGACAAAACTAATGACCAAGGCCACTTGTTTTGCCAACAATACGAAAATTTAGTACTCGAACTGTGTTAGCCCCGCCCACAACAATCTCTGTCAAACGAAAACGCTCACATTGCACTCCTCCTCCTGCTCATCTATAACAATTCGATGTATCGGAGTCGTGGAAGCAAAGAGTACATTCGACGTAAAAAGCATCTGACACTAAGTGGCCTGAATTCTTTTCCCTGCTAATGACTAATGCTCTACAGCAGGGGTAGTCAACCTTTTTATATTTGTCGCTCACTTTGGTAACTCTGTTAGTAGTAAAATTTTCTAACCTCTCACCGTTTCCACAGTAATGGTGATTTGTAAAGTCGGGAAGTAATTTTACTTTGCGGTCAGTCGACTAGTATTGTTACGAATTTGGGGGTTCACAAATTATAGTCGTTAAATTTCAGAACACTTTAATTACAAACTGTCCCTTTACACAATTAAAAACACAATAGAATGAACTGCAACACTTGTTTATCAAATAACACTTCTACAAAATGTACTTCCTATTCATTCGAGGAACGAACCCTTCGCTTGCTAACTTCTAACTGCTGCTGGCGCGCCTGACGGGCTTTTATGGTAGATCGCTGTAATTCTCGAACGTGCTGGAATGGACGAGAAACTTTCGATAACATTCTGTGACGCAAGATGGGGTGGCTGGTGCTAAAAATAGATCTATTTGCGTGTCATGGTTGTAACAGTATGTAATCGCAACGCCGTTTGATTACTCCGCTACCGCCCACCATGAAAGCTGGAGCGCCTACTAGTGGGCGTTAGAGACCAGGTTGACTACCACTGCTCTACAGCCTATAGAAACTGGCCTAGCGCATAGTCATATAATAAAGGTGGGTTTATACAGTCACGAACAAATAAAAATTAACAATTAGTGGCTCTATAAACTAGGCGTAGAAATTGAAAATAGCCAACTTCTTATGTTGGGTTTGCAGAGTAACTAACACTAACAATTAACAGGAATAAACAGAAGATTAAAGTTAAACTATGACTGAGGAAACGTTGCTAAAAGATTAATTTTTACGTGTTAGTTGTTAGCTTTGTACTGTATAAACCCACCATAAATCAGATCGGTTTTCCTTCGGTAATGCACGAATACATCTTATACGGCACAGGTTCTTCAGTTCTCGATGCTGTGGATGTGGATCATTGCTGAGATACATTGACGTCACAGATTATTTATGCGTCAATCTTACCTTTTCAAACGTTTACCAACTAAATTTAAACTCCAATACCTCTTAACAGATTTTTTGTTGAATTTTGTTTTGCTAAATTTTGTTTTTGGTCGAAATATTGTATTTTTAATGATTAAAATCACTTTAATAATTCAGTGAACGAGCCCATTAGCACGTAGCAATTAACCTCTGGCAACCCTGTTCAGAGCACGGTGAACGATATATTAGGTGACGCCACAAGAACACTCGGCCGTGTGTCGATCTAAACATGAAAGCGCGAGATCAATTGCGAGAGCGACAGCTGAAAAAGGGGTTCAAATATCAGTGCATGAGAGAGAACGGTGTTTAATCCTTCACCATGAAATAACATTAAAATAGTTGAATTCCTGGCTTCGATTAGAGCCGCGTATCTCGGATTTCTTCTACTGCCGACGTTTCGTTTTCGTGTAAGTCTTACAAGAAGCAGCAGCAGCAGCCCTGATCAAGTTCTTCTGGACACAGCGAAACGTCGGCAGTAGAATAAATCCGAGTTACGCGGTTCCAACCGGAAGCAACGAATTCAATCATGGACGACGGCCGCGGAAGCCTTCGAGTTAAACTAAAATTAAAATATTTTTCGCTGTTGCGTACATGTTCCGAAGACCTGTGCTAATACTTATTGATTCTTTACTGCGGTTCAGAGAAATACGACCGCATCGTTGCATTGTTCGTCACTCTGTTTATGTTTTATTCATTTTTAATAGAACAGACAAGAAAATGTAATAAATGCGTTAACGTTTCTTATTGTTTTAACAGGGCATGTAGCCGTTGAATTATATTATTTCATTGTTAGCAAATAATTGATAAATTTGTCCCGACTTTGAAATTACTGCTTGATTCGATGCGCTTCGCAAATTATTTATGTCGATGTACTTGAAATTTCAAGATACAATAACTTTTCTCGAAATAAACATTCATTGGAAACCTTAGTAGGTACGCCAGGAAATACAGTGACAACGAAAGACTAAAACTAATGTAATATATTATTCCGATTCCGGACCTTCCAGGAAAAACGCATAACGAATAAGCTTGTAAATAAAGGGGTTACATAGCAGGAAATGCAGATTCGAATAAAATTTCTTTAGACTTCTTACTCTTTTAATCATAACGTTTTGATCGTAAGAATAAAAATTATTTTTAAAAAGTAATTCTTTAAAGTTTCGATCATGATTATACATATATTATCTTTTACAGAGGAAAACATACTGTCACATCTTTTTTAAATCCCTCAAAAATACTGCTAGAAAAGCGAATACTTTACACTCTTATTTTTTTCTCAGTAAGTATATTGTTTCTTACCCGTATCCAAAAATACCAGGTGTTTGTTTACTGTGTGCAAATATTTAAAACTATAACACATCACTGTAAATGATAACGATTGAACTCATATGTCCTTAACAAAAAGTTAATAGTTTTCGAGAAAAATACATTGGCAGAAATTCACCAAACCGTTCGAGAATTGCTGGCATAGCTAATGAGTGAATGGTGGCCTAATTCTCGCGTACGCGATCTCCTTTTGAATGACAACGCGAAGATAGGTCAGTGTTTAACTTTGACCTTGTGCACGAACGAATAGTATATTATCCGGTCAATCAAAACATTTTAAAATCATTCAATAAATGTAACTTCACTTCAAGTAATTACAGTATTTTCAATTATAAACGGAGTGACGAAGCTATCAATCATTATTGAAACGTTGAGTGCTATTCCATTTATAATTCTCTGGAACAAGTTTTCGGTGTCAATCCTAAAAACCGTTCAACAGATACTGACAATAGTTTAAAAGTATGCAGTTATGTTACAAGAGTGACGGAACCAACGCCTATGAGAAAACACGATGAAATTTAATATTTTCACTTTTACTGATCGCATTTATTTCGTTCACATTAAAAGAATATACTTACCTAATATCGACCGTATTTGTAGCTAAGTAATTTTACGGCCGGTAACTTTGTAACTTGCTGGTTACGTTAAAAAGCATCGCGTTTAAAGATTATAAACTAAGTAAGACAGCGAATTAATTGCCACATTGCCGCATGCATTTTTTTCTTATAATTTCCAAGTACCATGTTATGATGATGGCGACACAGGCCTCTAAATATTTACTTGATTTATACCCTTGTCGAAGCAACCTCCCGCAACGACTGTAATAAGCGTGAATTATGTATAAAATTTAATCCCTTTGTGCTTGCTACTGCAAAATATGTTCACTTAGTTCCCACACGACAAAAATATACATGTAGGTGTTAGCATTTCAAATAAAATTTTTATTCAAAATCTGTTTTTTATTTGTTTTAACTTTAAATATACATAACATTTCATTTAGTAAATTATGACAAGTAATTCAATTATTACGAAATGCAATGGAGTATGTAAATTTCATAAATAATGACGATACGAGGTTTGTTCATTTAAAACCCCTTTCGTCTACAAAAAATTTATTCACAAAATTACCACTACAATTAAGGTACATAAACTGTTACGAGACACCTAGTGTACATTTTATTAGCAGTGGCGACTCGTCGGGGTGGGCAAGGTGGGCAAGCACCCTGTCCTATGAAGTTGCACGTTCCGGTTCCTCGTTCGAGCAACTCCGAAAACAAATTTGTTTGGAAAATGTACTCACTTTCCCTTTTGCGGTTCTTGCCGATTCGTCGATTGTTTTATGGTGAAAGGCGTTGGGAAGCTGAGAAAAAGCTCTCTGTAAATTCCCGCTTAAATTGAATTCAAAAATTACAAGCGCGATGGCAAGGGGAAGGAGAAACATTCATTTAAATGAACAAGTAAAAAAAGGCGTCACTTTTGAATTTTGATTGTAACTCAATAACGCGTTCGTCGATTGTTTTTTTGGTAAAAGGCGTTGGAAAGCTGAGAAAAAGCTCAGTGAATTCCGTGCTTAAATTAAATTGGAAAATTACAAGCGCATTCGCGAGGGGTGGGAGAGACGTTCAGTTAATTGAGCAAGTACGCGTTGCTTTTGAGTTTTGATTGTAACTCAAGAACGCGTTCATCGATCCCTTTTTTGTAATAGGAGTTGGAAAGTTGAGAAAAATTCAGTAAATCTCACGCTTAAATTTAGTTCAAAAATTACAAGCATCGAAAAACAAATTTATTTGTAAAATGCACCCACTTTCTCTTTCGCAATTGTTGCCCACCCGCAGTAAATCATCACGAGCCGCTACTGATTATTAGTAGTATTTTCTCTTTTATTTTCCCAATTTTGGTGCATTAAAATATACAAATTATAAGTTTTCTGACACTTACCGAAAACCATCAAATCCATCATCTGAACCGTTGACAGTAAGGACAGGAGCACGGGCATACGCTTTTGCAACCCTTCTGTTTCGTTCCAAAACAATGACTTTGGCCCAAATTTCATCATCGATTTGTGTCCACTTATCGAGTACTTCTTGAATGTGATCCTTAAACAAATATATCAGATTATTTTACTTGAAACAAACAAACAAACAAAGTGCAAATTACCAATGTGCGCTCATAAAAATAATGACCAAGCGTATTCTTTGGCTAATAATTTAAGGTCGTGTTCTTGCAATCGTGATCCATATGCTTACGATTCAAATGGCAATTAAAACAACAACGATTATGCTGGATTTAAACAGAACTGTTATTGCATTAGTAGAATTGGGATTATACGCAAATTGCATATTTGTTTATATGACGTATATTGGCAAAATTTTACCTTTTAAGGACATATCAAACATTTTAGAATCAAATGAACTAATTTTTAAAAAATGCATATTTTAAGCATTCTGTGAATATTTGACGAATAAATGCGTAGGGGAAAGCGGGGTACGTTCGGACAGGGGGCACCTCCGAATATTTAAAACTTATTACTTAACTCTTAGGTACGATCGAACGGAATCTGTATCTATTAATGCTTTAATTCAGGTGTTGGCATGGTAGGGAAGCATGACGGGGTATATCCCCTTTCTTCACAATACTAGTTGTGCGCTAATCACAACAACCAATACGACCCGAACATTTTTTGTCATTTCCGTGGGATCACACCTGTTTGTTAATGGATTCAATCAGATCGTCGAAGAGAAGGGATACTACGAGCTGGCTCTTTTCGGATTTATATGACCACGTTTGCTTTAAACGTTTCATTGCCACAACCAGCGTCAATCGGTTGTCTCCGATTTTATCTAAGTTTGTGCCACTAATGAAGGGAATGAAAGTTTCTGGACTTACTGCAAAGGACTTTACTGGCAAAGGCTGGTGATGGCTCCGTTCCCAGCTCACTTCGAGTTTCACTGCCAATTACAGTCTCTGGACAGAACTCCTTCTTTTCCACATCTGGAATAAAATAACTTCTGTGGTTGCGTACAAACGGATGTTCGACGGCCTGTATTCTGGTGGAAAGAAGAAAAGCTTGAAGTCACGAGCAAAATCATTCCATCGTTGCCATCCATGTTTATTGTTTCAGTACCACAGATTTGGTTGTCCCTTCAATAATTTGAATTGGGCACGTAAAACCAAGTCATTTGAAATTGTGTTCTTCGACCTTTTCTAAGAATCCAGGTCGATCTGTCTAGGTGTAGGTGACTCAGGTGTCATTGTCACATCGTCTCTTAAATATCTCAACAGACGTTTGCGTAGATCTTCCACTTTGCCATCGATATCCAGCCCGAATTTCATTAATTCTGCTGATAATTCATCCTTCTTTAGCTGATATATTCATCCTACTCGTACATCGGCAAGTTCATTTGCACCTGCTTCTTCGTTTTCGATCGGCATCTTCTTGAATAGTCCCTGCTCGTCGGGCGCCAAAATGTAACTTCCTTTTTTGTCTTGTCCGGTGTAACTTGGTGGATATAACAAACAACGTCGCCTCATGGAATGTTCCTTGCGGTGGCCTGGGTTATTGCGGACACTACATGGCGGTGTACGTTAACCACCTTAAGCAACGAAGAGAGTTAGTTGGAAGACCACACCAGAGGGGAAACAGTACATCTCATGCGGAGGACCGACAGAATATACTAGTGAGGGGAATGGATCATATCCCGCTGTTGACCAGTAGAATATACTGGGGAGGAGCGATTGATTAGCAGAATGCTGCAACTAATGATGTTTTAACTATGTAATTGAAAGTATGTTAGTGGTATTTCCGCATTATAACAATAATAGAACCTTCAAAGAGATCCACAGGTGTTTATACATATGTTTAATGGTTTAAATCAAAGTGATCGTTTTAGTTTGCTCAGGAGCGTTTCGTTATTTTAAAACTATGAATAATGGAATGCAAGTTAAATTCGGTTGTGTAATAATACGTAAAGCAAATAATCATCGAATACATCTTCAAATAGGTACTTTACATTGCTAACTTTAAATATTAATTAATTATTAATTTAAAAGTGCGCTCTGTTTGAAATTAGGAATATTTTAATTTCCTAAAGTGCATTTTGATAGATTAACATTTAAAAATTAACTTAAATGATTTAAATATACATTCATGCTTTTGTTTAACATTATTGCCTAGCATTGAAATGCACGAAAATCTTTTGTAATCCTTAGGCCTAGTACATATTTAGATACAAAGTCGCGCAACAATCTGGAAACATTGTTGCGAGACAAGGTATAATAATAATAATAATAATAATATTTATTGTAAGCCAAATTACAATCATTTGTCGTTACAAAAGGTAAATAACATTATGTAATGATTTTAATATCTACCTTCACAATTAAATATAAAATAACTTAAAATAAAATATATACATGCTGAATTAAACTATCGAGTTGGGTCCAACGTTAAATAATGTGTCAAAATCTGGTAACGTCTATACCATTAGTAAGTTGATCCTCTAGCAATAATTTCTTCAAGTTTTTCTTCAAAGCTCCAGGGGATGAATTAATAATCTCATTGGGGATCTGATTTACAATATGCGTTGCCAGATATGAGAAAGAACATTGGAAGCTACTCGTTTTGTGCACCGGAATACTTAAAGTTGTCACAGGTCTGAGCTCACGAGTTGATGCTTCTTCTCTGAATTCCAATTTACCAAACAGGTAATGAGGTATCTCCGACTTAATTACCGCTTGCAACAAACACGAGTAATGGACAAATCGTCTCTCTTTAATTTCAAAGAGTTGAGCTCACGAAGTTGAGGAGTGATGTGATCTCCATATCTTTTCATATTTTCATAGCGTTTTTGTGCACTGCATTCTATTGGTCATGTACGAAGTAAACCATAACAACTCATTTCCCGATATTCCATAAAATTGACTGAATCAAAGGCCTTCGACATGTCAAGTAGAGTTAGGATGGAGGCTCCTGTATCATCTTGATTCCGGAGTAGGTCGTCCATTACGTTAAGGAGTGCGGTGGTTGTACTATGACATTTTCTAAAACCCGATTGGATCTCGGGTAAGATCCTGTTGATTAGCACATAATCATTCAATTGCCGATGAACAGCTTCAGCAATTTTCGAAGGAATACACAGCAAACTGATGGGTCGAAGGTCCGAAAATTCCTCGGGTCGATTACTCTTGGGCACAGGGACAACTACTGAAGTTTTCCAAGTTACAGGAAATTCACCACATTCAAAAGAATAATTTATTATATGTGTGAGTGGATCCACACAGAAAGTTGAGGCTAGCTGTAACATTTTGGCAGAAATACCGTCTAGCCCTAGGGCATTCGATTTTTGCTGTAAAATTAATTTTCTTATATCTTCTCGAGTCACTGAGCGATACACAAATTGGGAACTATAGAGAGATATTCTGGATCGATTGGTAAAGTTGGAGCGACGTGTATGAAGTGGTTGTTTAGTTCATCCGGTTTATGCAATTGCTCTGGAATTTCTTGTTTACCTTTGTTAGCAATACCCCAGTTTTTTAGTTTATTCCATATTTGTTTCTGATTTCCTGCAGTAATATTAATTTGATGTTCGTAGTAACTACGTTTCTCGTTTTTTAAAGCAATGTTGTAATAATTTCGTAGCTGACAAAAATAAGTTCTGTGATTTTCATTTCTTGAGCGTTTATAACGTAACCAATCTTTGCTCTTCAGATTTTTCAATAGTCTCAAGGTATCGGTAAACCACGGCTGATGTTTTCGCTCGAATGATCCTCCAACGGCAAGGGGGGCATGTTGGTCAAAAAGGGCTATTAGAGCAGTATTAAATATCTTTACTTTTTCATTGATATCTGGTGTGGAATATAATTTATGCCAATCTATTTGCGAACCATCATTTAAGAAGTTCGAGAGACAAAAACTTTTGAAGCATCGATATATCTTGGTCTTTTTGGTGCATTCTTTAAGAATTAGGTCAAGTTTGCACGAAACTATATTATGGTCGGATAAATTAGATTCGTATACCTTCGCTTCGACTACGCTTAATTTTTGGTTAACAATAATCAAATCTAAAATGGTTTCAGAGTTCGCAGTAACACGTGTTGGTTCTTTTATGAGTTGAATAAGATCAAAGTCATTTATTAGGTTGTCCAAACTAGTTTTAGCTGAAGAGTTCTGTAACATATTTACATTTAAGTCACCCAAAATAACAATGTTTTCGATTCCTTGAAACAATAGTTGTTGCAGTGTTTCTTCAAGAGCTTATAAATTATTTCCAGAGTTCGGTTTTCTGTACAGAAAACCGATAGCAACGCCTGTGCCACGTAGAGAAACTTTTATCCATAGTTGTTCAATATAATCACCGGATGGTACATTCAAGACACCAAACTTAATTTAATTTGAAATGTAAGCAGCCACACCACCTCCTCTAATTTCTCTGTCCTTCCTAACAATTGTGTATCCCGGAATGATTAAGTTCTCATCAGGTATTTCCTTATGGAGCCACGTTTCCGTAATACCAAAAATTTTGAAATTATGAGATCGTACTAGGTCGGTGATTTCATTCATTTTATTTACCATTGAACGGACATTTAAATGGGCTATTTCATGTAAGTGATCCTCTGTGCTTTGTTTTAGTGTATCTTTAAAATCACTAAATTTACTGCGCATGTTGCTTTCTAAAAAACCCGATTGTAATCAATTTTGAGTTTTAGCGCATCGACTTTTTTTGCGATACACAGGACAAGTTTCTTCCCAAACTGCGTGTGACGTATTAACGATTTTCATTTTTAATTTTTCTTTCGCATATATGCAGTTAGCACAACTTTTTGTTTCTGCTTTGCATTCGGAGACATCATGTTGTTCGGCACAGATTGGACATACAATTACTTTCTTACAATCAGTAGCTTTATGATTGAAACCACAACACCTATAACATCGCAAAATATCAATATACTTGAAGACTCTACAGATATCCCATGAGATATTCACATAACCCTCATTCATACAGCTCTGAAAAGTGAATCCGTCAACTTCAGCGAGTACATAGTAACGAGATGACCGTTTTAGTTTGCCAATATATAATATTTTGATATGGGCATTTTGATGAATAAATTCATTCTGCGCTCGTATGAGGTCGACTATTCTGTCAGCTGATAATTTTTCCTCAAGACCTACGAGTTTTAACATGGGGCACTTCTGATCCGAAATTTTGACTTCGTATTTGTCCCCTAACTTCTGAACAATTTGCTCTCCCAAAGCAGTACGTGCATCAGTGCCCTTGCATTCCACAACCAGACCACCCTTAGAGATTTTGCGAACAGAAGAAATTTTCAGATCCTTTGTATCTATGTTACTTCTGACTACTTTTTTAGTTTCCTTGCACTTTTGCTCAATATTTTTAGGTTTTATAATAATAACTGGCTCTTTAGGTTTATTTTTAACTTTAGCGGCATAAGTATTGTCAGCTGATGTAATTTCAGAGGCCCCTGTTAAGTCAATAATATCTCTTAGACCCGCAATTTCGCTTCTTAAATCTCTGTTTTCATTAATGAGTTGATCAACCTTACTTTGTGTTTTAATTTCGTGCTTTATCATTTGTTCTAATTTATTTTGTAGTTGATGAATTTGTTCAGACATACAAGATACACTTTTATACAGATCTTCTACAGTTATATCTCTGGCAAGGACAGCGGCAGCATCTTGAGTGCCCTTGCTAGATTGAGATGGCACATGCACTACAGCAGCATCTAGGGAAGGGCTTAATGGACCTGGGTCACATTTAATACATCTCCATGTAGATTTCTTCATATGAAAACCACGTTTATCAGTGACACCCCCACATAATGGATGACAGTAAACCTTACAAAATGTGCATTGAATTGCTGCTTTAATTTCAGAGAAGGGTTGCTTGCAAAACGCACAGGATGAACCTGTGTCACTGGCCATTTCTCTGTTATAGTTTTTCGGGGAAAACGAGCATTGTAAAGTTCACAAAACTCGATATGGAGAACTGGGTAATATTTTTTAAACTATTCGCTAACGTACGTATAAAAACACTTCTGACCCAGTTATTGTAACGCGAACAAATTGTTTATGCAGCACTTAATAAATTAATTGTTTTCGTCACTGTAATATTGATATGTGCCTTTATATTATAGTTTCTAATGTTTTTACCTATTAGTCAGTTGTAAAAGTTCACATCGATCGCATCACCGGATAGGGCTCACCAGTAGAATTCGGGACGTCGTACAAAATTTCCGTTTCTTGGTATTTTTACCGCACTTATTACCACTTCTTTGCCACACGTAATCAACGTGACCGCTCGACCGCTCGACCGCTATGCTACATCGAAACTGTTTCTACAGGGTGCTGCATTTTGAAATGCAACATAGGAAATCCCATGTTAATTTAAAAGCGTTCGAATATTGGCTTCCATAATTATTATACAGCAAAATTTCGTCGAGGTTTGAGATGAACCTGTCTGTGAAGTTTGAGAATTTTTCATATGTTGAGTTTTAAGATATTTAAAAAAAGATTCTGTAACTAAATTCAATTTATACGAATACCAGTAAAGCCTTGATCAATGATAGTGAAAACTGAACAGATAATTAATAAATCTAGTTCGTTTCTGAAAAAGATTGAGAGAAAAAAATTTCCCAGTAATTTATTTTAACATTTACTGATCAAGGCCGTGCTGATAGTTTGGTATAAATTGAATTTCGTTACTGATCTTTTTTAAATATCTTGAAACTGAACGAATGACAAACTCTCAAACTTCACAGACAGATTCACCTTGAAGAGTACTTTAAAAAAGCTAAATGTAATTTTCCTGTATAATAATTAGAGAAGCCAATATTCGAGCACCTTTAAATTAACATGGGATTTCCTGTGTTGCGTTTCAAAACGCAGCACCCTGTATATATTATCGCATGTCCACACTTAAGTTTCTTTTTAATTGATTGTGTCTTCTTTTTTGAAAGATCGAATCGATTCGCAAAACACATTTAGCGTACCTGTCCGGATGTATCTTAATTATTTAAGTTTTAAAGCTGTTTCTTTACTACTTAAGGTTTAAACACATTTGAGGTTCACGTTCGCAATCTTTCACATTTTGTATCATTTGTTGTAATATCTGCACTTTTTGCAAACTACATCCAAACCTCAACCTTTGGATTTGAGATATACCACAATTTGTTTACCAACTGTTTAGAAAATTTGTTTTGAATCTTTTCGCCTCAATTCACATAACAGTGTCTCGTGAAATCCAAAATCACATCTTTTTAATACCCATTCTCTTGTCCAAATTATCTTTTTCTTTTTTTCTTTTTTCAACCAAAGTAGCACAGTTAATGCAGCAGCACATCTAGCTTGTTGGGCTGACATTTCTGAATAATTTTTCAGTACCAATGTAAACGCGCACGACATATTTTCTGCAATATTACTTGAGATTATTCTTGGATAATTGCTGTAGTGTAAACAGTCATGCCAGTTTATTAAGCAATAAATGTCGCATGTTTCTTGCTTGTGTCCACGTAGCTTTAGAGAAAATGTTTTGTAAGCAGCGTATACCAACGGTTCACCGCGGCTGCGATGAAAACAAGAGTAAATTTGTGCGGTCGAAATGTCGACCATTCACTAGTGAAAGTTGTCTACGCTTTGTACTAACATAATATAGATTTCACCCAACACATATCTTGCAAAGTTTCCTATAATTTTATAATCAGCAGTTTCATTTTCTCAATTTTAACTTAAAACTCATAAAAAATCAAGCGTATTATGTTTCAAAGTAGGTTTTAATTCCATGTCAATAAGGTGATTGTTACAAATCAACACAAGTTGTTCAGGGCATCATTTCTGTGTTCAAGGTCAAATACACGTTCATATTTTTACGTCCTTGATATGAAATGACATTTTTCCTTTGTTACATTTAGTGCAAAGACACACGGCGGTTTTCGTCGAGTCGGTAGCCGACACTCGACACATATTTTTGTTGATCTGTATCACTTGAACCTCACACAGGCCCGATTTCTCAGTCACAGTTTAACTTTAATCTTCAGTATTCCCATAGAAACAGATGGATTTATCTGAAGATTAAAATTAAACAGTGACTCGGCAAAAATCGCCGTATGTGTCTTTACCCTTACACGTTCCAATGACAACGAAAACGGAAGGTACATCGCATCATTCATGTAAAGTAACTATTGATTTTACCTAAAACACTTTTTAAACATTTTTTATTGGTAATTAATTAATCGTTACTATACAAAAGCATGTGTTCCGCTATGTGTCTATTAATTTCGGATATGATTCTTTGTTCTGAACGCAGAATGTTCAGGAATAGAATGCACACCCTGTATTTCCTTTATCCTTTGGTCATATTCGGTCCTTAAATTTTCTATTTCTTGTTTCTGTATTTCTTCGTGTTCTTGAATGTATTTTCTTACCTCGTTTTGACCTTGGGTTTGTTTGTATTGGTAACAATCAACCCTCTTCGAAAACAAATCATGTCTGTCACAGTCTTAAACTATTTTGTTATCGATGGCCGTCAATCTCTCGTCCACTTTATTTATTTGATCCCATGCCTGCTTCTGAATTACCGCATGTGTTTTTATCATCGGTTCATTTATTTCCTCTTGCATATCCTCAGTCCCCGTTTTGAAATTGGCTTCAATATAACACCTTGTTTCTCTCTTGTTTTCCTCAAATATTTGTAAAATCTCCATTTTATTTTGATAAATTTTGTTATTCATGACTTCCACCACCTTGTTGTCGGGTTCCTGTAATCTATCCTTGATTTCTCTTATACACTGTTTAAATTTCTAAGTACAAGAACAAACTTCAAGTTTAAATTTCTGTTCTAATTTGTAATATTAACTTCTATTTAAATCTCCATCCTATTATTTACATCTTCTGGTTTCGTATCGACTTTTTTAAAATTTTTATATTGTTCCTTCTCATTTCTTGCATCATCATGACAAGTATCATCTTAATATCTCCTGATTCTGCTTTTGTTGCTGTTGACTCTTCTGTCGCCTGTGTTGCGTCTATTATGTACCTATTCTTCTTCTATTGCTGTCTCCTTTTCTTCTTCTCTTCGGTTCCACTAACTTCTTCCTCTTTTGGTTTCCCCATTGTTCTTCTTTCCGCTACATCACTGTCTCTTCTTTTCTGTTCCTGTTCCTTATCCATTTCTTTGTTTTGTCTCTAGGCTTACTCTTGATTTGAGTGTCACATGTATTTTGTCAATCTTTCCTTTTCTTGTCCTTTCTGGTTTTCCTTCCGAGTTACCACTGCAGTTGCCTTCTGGTTTTACTGCTGAGTTGCCGTTGATGTTCGGTGCCAAAAATTGTCATGTATTGATATAGCTACTCGAGAGCTGGGCCCTGGAGAGATGTTGATTCTCCTACTGTTTCAACGTATTTAATTTGTTCCCTATTTGAAAGTTTAAGATCTGCCCAAATCTGCCGATTTCTGCCCCGTCCCTCGATTTTATATCGTTCCGGTCACCATCTCCTTCGCGTACTGCCACTTCATTGCTCTGGTTCAGCGCGCAAGTTGGTTTTAGAAACATTTTTCCGTGCTGTAATTAGATTGGCAACAATGTCACATATCACTATTGTGAGCTTTCTTTTCAAAACCCACATTCATCGCACATCTAAATACAATATGTAGTGTTATAAAGTAGTTGTTGTCGTCAATTTGAATATTTATTTGAAAACAACCTAAGTGTCTATATTTCTCTATTACCAAAACCTGTCAATGATACTTTTGGACCATTTAATTTTAAGTCGTTAATCAAATTATAGTAATCTTCACATTCACGCAATAATGATAGATTACTACCGGTATCATCCAGACTAACAAAAGACATTTTTATGATATCCTTTTGTAATTTGTGCCGGTTTGGCTACTAATATATTTAATATTAATTTTTCGACGACTACTTTGTACATTTTATTGGTCTATTATGTTAGACACAAATCTATCTAGACTTTGTTTGTCACTAAATTTCGCTTCGTCCCCAAAAATACCGGATTTCAAACATTTCTTACCTAGCTTTATGTATTTACAATCTTTTCAATGATGACCTAACATAGCGCAGTTGAAACACCTCTCATCGTTTCTGATAGTTCTGGATGATTGCTTTTGTTCGCAATTTCATCTGGAATGCCATCTATAATATACTCTCTTTGTCGATTGAGCCTTTAGTAGCCAAAGCCTTCATAATGAAGTAATATTCTCGGATAGATTCACCCTCCTTCATCTTGCGAGCTGCAAACATACGATGCAAGTCAACACTGTTCAAACTTGACGAAAACCCCTTGCATAAAACGCTCTTCAATATTTTCCTATCTTTGATGACACCTTCACTCTAAAGTTTGATTGTCTCAATTTATCAAATACTTCTTTTAATCTTTCAATGTGTTCCTGAAGACTGGGATTTAAAATAATTATGTCATATAAATATATGACAGGTAGCTGTCAACCGTCAAAATGTTAAACTTTTGTGCAATTTCAACAGTGACCGCTTAAAGGATTAAAAACAATTTTCATCGTACAAGAGTCGACTTTAAATACTATTTTATTGATTCATCGTAGAAATTCTTGATTTCTTGAAATTTGAAAACAAGCACTGTAACCATTTATCATTTAATATAATTTCCAGCATCTGTGCAATGATCGAAAGGTTAGTCCTGATTGAAAACAAATCTTTTGGAACTGTTTCACTAATATTGTGGAACAAAAAAAAACTGTTCCTTGTTTCGTTTAAATGGAAAACTTTGGGAACATTAAACGAGCCTGGACGTCTTTTCAAACATAGTTCAATTAACCAGAGTTTTCGCATTTAGTTTTTGATTCGACTGTTTCACGTTTAAGTATTTTATTACAACGTGGAATCAAGAGGAAACATTACAACTAACAGAAAAATTGCATAGAACATCTTGTTTTTGGGATATCACATGTCGTGAATATAAGTATGGGAATAAAAAGAGGGCTGCTTTTGAAAACATTGGGCAGTATTGCGTAGTGAAGTTGAACAGGAAAAAATCTATTTTTGACGGGAACATAAGAACTGCAAGGTGCTAAGAAAAAGAACAATGTATACAGATTGTCCCGGATCAGTGTTTCGCGATCGTTTAGAAACAGTGTTCAATATATGTAGTTCAGACACGTTGTTTACAGTCTGAACTGGTCTTAAAAATATGTCGGCGCCAAGTTATGTTTCCAAATTCTTTATCAATGATTTAATGATGTGTTGGCGAACGAACGTGAAAACACGCCGGGGAAACCTGTGCGAACGAAACGAGCGCTGAACCAGCAGAATACACAAAGAAAATAAAGTAAGAGCAATAGTTTCTAGGAAGTGCTTGGTGGCGAGGGCGCGGATCGTTAACGTTTTCATTGGCATCTAAATCTTACATTTTGTTTAATGAGTTTCTAAGCATTGTTATTTTATTTAAATACGCCATCCACTCCGAAAAATATTATAGGTTTTTGGCACTAAATTGGTAAATGTAACCACTGGATTTATTGTTCCTTGGAGGGGCACATAAAAAATATATAAAACCGAAGAAGAGCAGCATTAACGGCATTCAGCAATAATTCAACTTAATTTTTTCTATTAAATTCTGAATAGTCTTAAAAAAAAATAGTGCTTGAGTGGAAAATTTTTTTATTTTCTATGACCATTAGATAGAGTAATAATTTATATTATTTTAAGCAAAAGACTAAAAGAAATATTAACCAAACCATACGTTTTTGAAAAGCTCTCTCAAAACTGTAATATAACTTGGAAAAATCAATATGACTACTATTCTTAACGCCTGAACGGTCCAGTGGTAAGGGACCGGCCTTGCAATCGTAAGGTCGTGGGTTCGCATCCGCTCGTGATATTTCTCGGGGGTCGTTACTCACTTTAGGTGCCCTTCAGTGTTGGGGAGAAAATTCGACACTGCTTCTCCTTCAACGGCGAGGAGGTTTGGAAGTAACAAAGCCGTGGAACACTTTACACACACAAAAATACACTTCCGCTTCTGATGTCCTTATTATTCCATGCCTTAGAATCCCGTTGGGCAAAGACCACAGAAAAAAAAAATTCAAAATGAATGCCATACTTACAACAAATAAATATTTAGCCGTTTTCAGTTTTTTTTTTCCAAATTGTGCAAAACCTAAAACGATAAATTATAAATCTGGTGACATATTTTTAACGAGGTTTAAAAGACGAAACTCTTTTCTCCTTTAACTAACAATGTAACTTTAATAATAAATGACATTCTTGTAGTGCATTAGAATAATAAGAACTAATTTAGAATTTTAGAAATTTTTTTATCTGTAATGGTTGCCTAATGAATCGTAAGTCATAGACTTGTCAGGACCTCAGGAGCGGAAGTGTACTTGTGTGTGTGTAAAGTGTTCCATGGCTTTGTTACTTCCAAACCTCCTCGCCGTTGAAGGAGAAGCAGTGTCGAATTTTCTTTCGAACACGAAAGGGAACCTGAAGTGAATACCAACCACCCCCGAAAAATATCTCGAGCGCGGTGCGAAACCACGGCCTTACGATTACAAGGCCGGTCCCTTACCACTTGGACCATTCATGATGATAATAATAATGATAAAAGTGTGTCACTCTGTCACTATGTTTTAGCTGCGTTCAGAAAATTCCACTCAATACATAGTTTACAAGAGTTACAGTTAGTGTAATTATCAGTGAATCTTAATTTGTTTTATATACGGTACATCGATGTTACTAAGCAATGTAAACTATGTTTAGCTTGCGGCGGCTTACCCGTTATAATAACGTCCTTGTCGCTCGCTCTACGATCATGTTAGCAAATTTGTAACGCTAACTTTCTTACTAGGGCATTCGACCAGTGTTGCCATACATAATTACCACAGTCACAACGCAGACCAATCGAATTTTTGCAATACATTACAAAAAGACTTCTGCTGTGCTCCAATTATTCTCTTGGATAATTAGCACATAATAAATAATTCGGTCGGCGTTTACTTGCGTTCCAACGATTGATTTATGTTAAAGGAAAGCAACAATAATCACCTTCGCCTTCTCCATCATAACAAATCATCAGCATCAGCAATAAAATTTCTGAGTTTGAGGTTTTCTTGTACGGACTGCATGAACCTGATATTTGTTGCTTTAGTAAAACATGGCTCCCTAAGGAAACCATGCCAACCATACATATACCGGGCTACACATTAATTAATAACAGCTCTCGACATTATATAAGGGGTGGTAGTACAGCAGTTTGTGTGTTTGATCTCCATTCTGTCTGCCTCTTAATCCCGACATTCACTGTTATGTCGGATCATTTTATGTTATGCGCAGGGAAAAGAATTGAGCCCACTTAGTGTTGGATGCTATTTACGCAGAATCTTCTACTTACGCCTTCCGCGACTCCGATGTTTTTAATTGTTATTAAGTGGGAGGGGAACGGGTATAGTGTGAGTGCTCCCCACTCGGCAGTAATTATTGTGGGCGTGACTAATACAGTCTGAATACTAAATTTCTGTACTTGTCGCGGATCTAGTGGGTCGATTTCTTCTCCCTGGTTATACATAACGTGCCGTTATCGACGATATTATATTATGTAATAGGAATTTGAATATGAAATCATCAATAACGTCACGTTATGTATAAATGAAATGATACAACATAGGGGTGATTGTCTGCGCAGATAAAAATTTTGAATTTTCACGCTGTAAAATTAAATTCAACATCTTAATTATTATTATTTGTCTTTATTGATCTCCGGATGGTAACTTTAATATGTTAGGCGCCAAATTATTGGATCTGCTAAATTATATCTCAAAAATTTCAAAGAATATAATAGGTTGTGGTGATTTCAACACTAATTTCTTAGTTAAAACAGCGACATCCTACGACCTGACATTGCAGTAGGATAGAGAAATTGAAGCGAGTTTGCTACATAATAAGTTACCCCATGTCAGGCGGCCATGCTTGCTGTAAAAGCACAATGAAAGTTTAAAATTTTTTTGTTGCAAATCGTTTTTGATTGCAGTTAAAACCTCGAGCAGCCTCGGTACAGCTGTTTCAGCCCTACTTGGGGCTTCTTCAGCGGAAACGTAGCTCGGAATTTCCACTGCAAACCAAAAACGACTTGAATAATTTATTCGCAACTGCGATGTAATGGTAGTGAATAGATAAAACAGCGACATCTTACGACCGCTTTTTGACCTGATACTGCAGTAGGATAGACAAATTGAAGCGGGTTTGCTACATAATAAGTTACCCCATGCAAGGCGGCCATGCTTGCTGTCAAAGCATAACGAAAATTTTTAAAAATTTTGTGGCTCATCGGTTTTGATTGCAGTGAAAACCTCGATCAGACTCTGCACAGCTGTTTCAGCCCTATTTTGGTTTGCAGTGAAAATTTCGAGCTACGTTTCTGACGAAGAAGCCCAGAATAGGGCTGAAACAGCTGTACAGAGATCTGCAATCAAAAACGATTTGCTATAATTTTTTTTTACTAATTTCTTAGTCAGTTAATCGAATAACATCTTGCTGGACATTCTAAAATCATATGGACTATGTAGACAAATTTTTGATCCTACGCGTACGCGTACGCGTACACTTGGTGATACTGCGACTTGCATAGACAATATCTTTAGTGATCTTCCTTGTCTCGACAGTTTTAATGTAGTATTTAGTATCCTCTTTATCGGACCATAAGGCATAAATTTTCATATCCGAGATACCTCTACCTGCGACATGCAGTAAAGCCATTTGTACTAGGAGAAAATTCACACCAAACAACCGTTCACTTTTTTTATTCTGTATCCTACATGAGGAATGGTTCAACTCTTCTGATGGTGACCCTTCATTTGATAAGTTCAAGTGTGTGTTTGAATGGAATTTTCTTTTCCTGTAACTACCAAATATAAGGAAATTGGACGTAACGTTAAATCGTCTTGGATAAACAGGGAAATTATTATTAAGGTAATTCTGTCCGTGATCTGCTCCATATACATATGTTCAACATCAGGTAATAATAATTTAAAACATTTTTATCATTTTGCCAAGAAGGAGTACCAACATCTAGTGAAAATCACCAAGATTTCATATTCCCGCAGTAAAATTCTTAACTCCGCAGGACAGAGAGAAATAGATCTATGTGGAACATGATTAAAGACTCTACTGAATCCCCTCAATCATTTTCAAATCTTGAACTATTGGTCAATGACATATCTGTAAATGTTTAAATCACTCCGTCTTTTACCTCTGCCTTGTCTTTACGTTTATAACCTTGCAAAGACGTCTCCGGAGGAAGTCAGTTGTCTTGTGATTTCCACAACGCGTGGTAGGTATCTGAAGGGGCTTTGCTCCGTTTCGCGGTGTATCCGTCTGAGAGACAGCACACAACTTTGGTTAATATGATGTGGCGTTTGGAGGACTGAAACTGCTCTCAGTTGTCTCAGCCTCGTCTCCGTTGTGAAGAACCGGCTTTTATTGTGGGGTACAACTCATTTTTACTTGACGGTTTATTTTTACGTACGAGGTTAGGTTAGGTTGACTTTCACACAAAACATGTGTTTTTATTTTAATTCATTTAATCCTCTTATGCCATGGAGAAAATCAAATAGGCGACGAAATTTCCTTGCATATTTTTATACACTCTAAAATAGAGCAAGACTGTTTTGTAATTCTTGTAATTTATAGGGCAATACAAATATTTTCTTCACTTATTTTATTCCGTGGTCTGCCAGGTCCTCTCTTAAATTTCACGGATTCTTCGTCTTGATTTTGTTCTACACCTTCTTTTGTGTTTTCAGCTGATTGGATTCTTCTCAATGTCTTGTCTATTTCTGAGAATTTTTCTACAGATCCAATACACACTTAAAGGATTCAAAATTGATTGACAGGAAGATGTGTCTTCGGGGAATTTGACATCTCTACTGATTTATACTTTTCTGTCTTCTGGTATGCATACACAGTAGCCCTTTGATTGATCTGAGTATCCCAGAAAGACTTTGTTTTTCGATATCGTCTGAAATTTTCCTTTCTACGAAGATCTGTCAAGGATTTACACTTTACATCCAAATTCTCTCAACATACTCACGTTCGGTTTTCTTTCGTGATATAATTCATAAAGAGGTAGGCAAACCGGACTGGACATTTATAAAAATCAAGAAAAGAATGAGGCCTAGGACCGAGCCTTGAGAAACCCCGGTTTTTATGGTGTCCACATCTGAAGATATTCCATCAACTGATAAGATTGTAGCTTTTTGTACTGAAGTTGTAGTACTGTAGCTTGTTTAAAATAGTGTGGTTGACGCAGTCGAAAGCTTTAGTGAGGCCACGCAGAGTAGCTCCTGAAAGGCTTCTTTGTTCGTGCGAGTTGATTATATAATTTATTAGATAAATAAATAATTGTATAAGCCGTAGTTTTATTTTTGCCTAATTAATAAGACCGAAATCAGTTGTAAATAGTAGTAATGTTGGAAATATTTTAAAGTATAGCATTCCATATTTCCTAAATTATACCTCATTCCAAAAATTTCATAAACTTAATACACTCCTTCGTCCTATGGTTTCCACAAATAGATTACAATTTACTGTGGAAAAAGAAGATAGTAATTCAGTGAGTTTTCTTAATATTAATATTATCATAGCAGTTGACTCTTGTCCGATGAAAATTGTAAGTTTTTAATCTATAACCGGATAGAATATAAATTAAACAAAAATACCTATCATTATCTTATACTAAACCATTACACAATACGATTAGACAAAAACATGATTTAATTTTAGCCAGTAAATCTGTAAATAATTTAAATCTTATTTTCTCGAATTTAAAAATCAAAACAATTAAAACAACCTAACGTAGTTTACGAAATCTAATGTTCAAATTGTAATTGAATTTCTATAAGAGAAAATTAAAGAAAAAAAACGTTTAGGCCAAGACGCTACTGCATCAGGGGAAACACCCTAAATCTTCTTTCCTCTTATTTAACTGGCAGAATGCAGACAGTAGTAATTAATAATAATCATTCGAAACCTGCTGATATTGTATTTGGTGTACCGCAGGGGTCTATCTTGGGACCAACCTTATTTATTACATTTATTAATGATCTCGGTTTTTTTCTGCGAAATAGTGATTGTACCTTAGTTTGTTATGCCGATGATACAAATGTATTGATATCGCATGATAACTTTATAGATGTCGAAAAATCTGCCAAAATGATCTATGATATCATTAAAGTGTGGATGCTCAAGAACATCTCTATTAATCGCGATAAAACGTCAGTGATCCTATTTAGAAATATTAGATCTAATTTTGATGTCAATTTAGTAAATTTACATGGGACGGACATTCCAATCGTTAGTAATAATAAACTACTAGGGTTGACTTTAGACTCTCATCTGCAATGGTCTCCCCACATAAGCTCACTCTGCTCTAAACTAAACAGTTCGTGCTTTGCATTAAGACTTGTTTCTCAGCACTGTAATTATACAACGTTACGTACTTTATATTTTGCTAATTTTCATAGTCACTTGAGATTTGGTATTATTCACTGGGGATTAAGCGGTGATTGTAGCAGGGTTTTTACTATACAAAAATACGCAATACGTATAATTGCTGGCCTTAAACGGCGTGATTCCTGTAAGGAAGCATTTAAAACCCATGGCATTTTAACAGTACCTTCTATCTATGTTTTTGAATTGTGCTGTTTTGTTTATAAATATTCGGAGTTTTTCACACCAAATATCAATAACATCAAAAAAATGTCACCTTTATATAATTTTTTCAAAAAATTCAAATTTAATTGCAAATCGTTTTTGATTGCAGTGCATCCCTCGACCAGCCTCTATACAGCTCTATTTGGGCCTTCATCAACATAAGCGTAGTTCGCGAGATCCACTGCAAACTAAAACGACTTGTCCAAGAATATTCGCAATACGATGTAATAGTAATGAATAGCTTAAGTAGTATCGCTACGATCGCTTTCTGACTTAACATTGCAATCAAAAACGATTTGTAACATTTTTTTGTTTAACTTTCATTATGTTTTGACAGAAAGCATGGCCGCCTTGTGTAGAATGACTTATTATGTAGTAAACTGGCTTCGATTTGTCAATCCTAATGCAATGTTAGGTCAAAAAGCGATCGTACGTCGTCGCTGTTTAAGCTATTTATAATTTTCTCCTAAAGTAAATAATAAGGAAGTTGTAAGCCATGAACAAGAAAATTTATATAAAAAGGTGACCTTATTTTTTGATTTCTAATGTCCTCAAAATATCAGGCGATATTTCTGACTCACGGTGTATAACGAATTACTAAAAATCTTATGAAATGCCGCTTTCAAACCAAGTTATCTTTGGTAGAGATGTTCGTGAAAAAAAATTGTATGGTAAATATTATTTTTCGTTAAGCGCATAATACTTATTGGAGTGGCCGGATTGTGTGGTCTTGACATTTTCTTAAGACCCTGAAGGCTAAACCAAACAACTTTCACAATAACAGCATAATTTTACTATCAGCACTTTGATTTCAATTTATTTACGTATTCCATTTTGAATTCGTATTTTTTATCGATAACGCTTCATCAATACAGCGTAAATGGTTTTGAAAAAATAAAATTCATTTCATTACGTTGGTGTGCAAGTGAATCAATCGTATTTGATGTCAGTAAAATTTCCAAAAGAAAATGTTCCTTTACGGCCAATTGTTTCTGGTATTAATGTTCTTTTTTACCAATTGTCCAAATTTACATCTATATACTAACATTAGCTTAGAAAAATGAAAATGATTTTAATGTAAAAAAAATCTGTTTTTGCAGAACAATTGCAAAACTATCAATTACCTTGTCAACCGTCGAGTAAGGTGTACTTTTATTTACGTTGTTTATTGGTTTAATTGCAAAAATAATTTCTTTTCAGGACTCATTTACGATGTTATTGACTTTATGTTGCATTACAAAATTATGTTTGATGTTTACATTGAAGCAGATTTATGATTGAAAATTAATTTTCGTAACGGTTCAAAAGTCACGGGAGTACCGAAACTGTTTGGAAGAGTTTAGAACTGAATTTGCCGCTGTATATTGTTGAGTATAAAATATTTGAAGACAATAGGTACAGATGTTTTGACAAACTGGAGGATCGTACGAAGAACATAAACACATACTGCTAAGGTTACGGAAAGTGCAACACTTGCAGTGGAAAATGCTCCATACATCTTTATTCGCTCGTTATCACAATCAATTTGACTAGCTTGAGCTTTCGGTTGGAAGGTGCCACAAATTATTTTCAAATTTGCTCTTGGGTTTTTAACTGTTGCGTGCACAAGAAAATTTGAAACGATTTTTCACGTTTCTGGTGCAAGGCTTCTTTTACATAAAATTTTGTATTATTACTTTGATTTCTTAATTACACAAATCTTCTAACCCTAACTTAGTCTAAGCAGACCGAAAATTGCAAGAATTGCATCTACTTTTTGGTGTGAACCCGTTTAAATCCGTACTTATAAAATCGCCATTGGTACAAACAGTAAATACGAATTCATGGCTACCACGAAAAATACCGATTTTATAAGTACGGATATTAAACAGATCCAAACTGAAAAGTAGATGCAATTCTTGGAATTTTCGGCATGCTTAGACTAAATTGGGATTGTGAGAAACGTATTATGAAGAAATCAAAAACATTAACACGAAATTGTTTGTAAAAAAGGCCTTGCACCAGAAACGTGAAAAATGGTTTCAAATTTTCTTGTGCATGCAACAATTCGGACCCAAGAGGAAAATTTATTCTGTTAAATATTTTTTATGAATATGAGTGAATAAGCTAACCACTCGTAATAGTTAATTTTACATTATTTGTTCTTTACCAAGTAATATGATTGTTACTAGAGTAGATGTTTTTAATAATTTTAATCCACAAATTCAATTTTCCGTAGAAGAAGACACTAACAATTCAGTTCCATTTCTTGATATTAAATTAATAAGATTAGAAAATAACAGAATTATATTAGTTTGGTATCAAAAACCAACACATTCAGGTAGATTCATTAATATTAATTCATGCAATTCTTTAAATCGAAAATTAAATGTTTTGATTTCTTTTAGGAATAGAATAAAAACTTTGTCATCCTACTTTTTTAGTATTTTTTTGGAATAATGGATAACCCTTAAATTTAGTTAATAAAATTTTATTTCAATATAATCAAAATGAAAATAAAAATACGCAGAATATTAATAATAATAATTCACAAAATAATCAAAATCATAACATTTTCATTTATAAAAAAATTCCACCAATAATTAGTTATACAAATATGATTATTAAAGAATTAAAAAATTTTAATGCTAAAGTTGAGAAATATAATTTAAAAACCATTAATAATCTGTTTAGTAAAACCAAGTATAAAATTCCACTTCCTTATTAATACGGTATTGTTTATTGTATTCCTTGTACTGAACGTGATCAGGTTTACATAGGACAAACTTCCAATTGTCTTAAATCACGACTATCACAACATAAATCTGATTGTAGATTAATAACAAAAAAAGATAAAAATTCTAGTGCTTTACTACAATATTTTAAAGAAAAAAATCATTTATTAGATTTCACTACCACAAAAGTTTTAGAAAAAGAAACTAATTATCATGCAAGATTATTCTTACAGTTATTTCATATTAAAAAAAAACAATAATTTATGAATTTTCGATCAGATATTCAAAATCTTAATTTAGCTTATGAATATTTAGTAAAATTTGATTTCAATCGCAATTTGGAAGAACAGAATCAAAGGGTAAAGGTATTTTTAAACAATTTTCTAAATCTTGACTATCCTTGAAATAAAATTCGTTTTTTTCGACAATTACTTTGAAATATTGAACTTTATAATTTTGGAATGTAATTTCAACTAAAAAGTATGTAAGTTAATTTTTATTGTATGTAATTCAATCATTGTAACCTTCCTTTTGTAGTTTTTGCTCAGATGAAGGCAATAAAGGTTGTCGAAAGCTCAGCATAAAAGTAGAAAAGTCTTTTATTGATCGCTAGCCCAATATTTTTGATAATAGTATAGTTTGCACTGAGTCCAAAATTACATTCCAATCAAGCAGATCTCGTAGATAAGTGGTATAGATATTTAAATGGGATGAAAAGGCAATCAAAAGTATAACAAATAAATCCATAGAATTAAAAGAAATTTGTCATACTTTAGGAATTATAAAAAAAATTGTCAGGTCAAAAAGCGATCGTAAGATGTCGCCGTTTTATCTGTTTAGGAATTATGTTAAGAAAAATGAAATTCCCAAATTTAATGTTTGCTATAACTTTTATACTTGAATAGAAAGAATTATACAAATTACTTGTACAAATTTTCACCCAGAATGAAATAGTGTTTTTAGAATATATCTGGCTGACACCTGTTTTTTTAGTGACAAGTGTCAAATTATTTTAACTTGTCTTCTTTTTTGTGAAAACAGCATTTGCAATAATTATATTCCGAAAATGTATTTAGAAAATATGAAAACATAGTATTTTGCACTAAATCACATTAGTAGGATATAAGAAACAAAGTACACAACATAAAATTTGATATCAATCTGTCGAATTATTTTAAAGTTGTTATTTTTTTATGTATTGCTTTATTATGTACTGGACTATTGATTTTTGTACAATTATTAATAATCTTGAAAATTTGTTGTTACATTATATGCCATTGTAGGAAGCGGTACACAAGTGTTTGCGATTAGGTATACATTTTTTTTTAATATACAGGAGATGAAATTTTAGTATTCAATCTAAATTGTGTGAATCTTGAAATGATGGTTAGTTATAATAAATATTCAGTAAATCTTCAATGCGAATTGATTAAAAATAAAGTGCTTTTGAAGACGTAAGTAAATAAAACTATAGTAAAAATAAAGTGCTTTTGAAGACGTAAGTAAATAAAACTATAGACCGTGTCGTTACTTTTGTTTCAATAAAGCTGAAGTCAATTTTGCAATAAATAAATAAGACGACCTCTGAACCGAGCTGTTGTATTTAACTGTGGAAGACAAACGACGGTCAGCTGAAAAACTTTTATTAGTACCTAGTAGTTCTGACTGCTTGCAAAACTCGTGTGAATCTTACAAACGTTACAAAAAATATGTTTATATATAAATATGCATTTACGAGAGAATACAAAAAGTGACAAAACACGTCAGTGTTTCTGAATATGTTAATTCGTCGTTAATAATAATCGAGAAGAGAAAGCTGGTTCAGGTAGTCCAACATCTGATATTATTTATATCCACCTGACATACTCTCTTATTTCAAAACTTGGAAAAATAGAAACTAATTGATGGTAAACTAGTTTAGTATGTAATAGGCTCAAAAACGTAATTAGTGCGTGAATAACAAAATTTACTATTCATTTCGCAAGTGTAGTCGCTAAAAAAGGAAGAACTTCGGATTTACACAATACTAGGCCTGAGAAGTACAAATTTATTCATACGCAACAATTATTATAGGAGTATTTTTATGTGGAAGTGTCTCAACATGACAAAGCATATTTTATGAACTTAGTAAAATTAAATTGGGCAGGCGTATGGCTCAGCGGTTAGCCTAGCCGACTTTGGAACTCGTACCACTTGTCGGCATGGGTTCGAATCAGACCGAACAGATCGACCAGACCGATTGGATGTTTGTGTTGTCCGGTTTTCGACCCAGCTTTTTTACAAGTGGAAGTGTGTGGAATAATAATGCCATAAGACAACAAATGTGCTGATTATTGCGCAAAGCAAAAGAAAAAAAATAAACGTCCATGCAAGATGTTTACGATTTTTATTAGCAAATATACTGTTCATAGAGAATAATATAAAGGCTGCGTATAGTTATTGTAAATCAAATTGTGTTAATTCAAGTAGTAAAATTCTTTTATCAAAGGGTATATTAAGTTTATTTTCGTAAGTAAAGTTCTCGTATATAGTTTAAACTTTAAAAACGGACACTGTAAAATCGCAAGAAATGCTCTACCTTTCGCTATCACTTGGCAGCTTCGTCAGGAATGAAAAAATATAAATAAACAAGTTGTCAAGAGAAATGAAAAGGCAACACGATTTTAAACTAAAACACGAGTTGTCCAGGTTGTCTAAATTAAGAGTTTATTTTTTAATTTTATAAATTGACGGATCTCTATCCTATTTAATGAGTCGAGAAAACCATAAAATATGTCACTTAAATTAGCAAAATCAGTACGTTTATTAATAGAATTCGTTGACATTTTAATTTTACACATTTCTATGAAACGTCTTTTCAAAATATTAGATTTATAATATAAAATTTCAGTATTATCAAAATCAAAATTATTACTTACTAATGAGTGTTGTACCAGCATTGAATGATTTTGATTATTTTTTTGGATGTGATATTTATGTTGGTCTAAACGTTTTTTTTTTTTTTAAATTTTGACTTGTTTCTCCTATATAAACCGAATTACAATTTGAACATTTGATTTAACAAACAACGTTAGGTTGTCTTAATTTAGTTTTTAAGTTTGAGAAAATAAGATTTAAACTATTTATAGATTTACTGGCTAAAATTAAATTATGTTTTTTGAAAATGTGTTTAAATGTATTGTGTAATGGTTCAATATAACGTAGTGATATGTATTTTTGAAGTTTGTCTTACATTATTATTGACATTTAAATTTTGTAAATGTTTAAACGATTTTTAATTTGATTCGAGCAGATTTATTGGATATTAAGAATTTTGAATAAGAGTTTTCTTTATTAAGCTTAAGTTATCATAAATGCAAATTTTATCAGAAAGTTAAATAGCTCGATCTGCTAAGGAAATAATAGTCGCAATTTTATAATTTTTTGGTGTGTACGAGTGAAAATTTGTGTATCTACCTAACCAAGTAGATTTATGAAACCAATTATTTATTAATTTGTCAGTCTGTCTGATAATATTTACATCAACATAAATATCATATCCAAAAAAAATAATCAAAATCATTCAATGCTGGTAAAACATTCATTAGTAAGTATTTTAATTGAAATTAACCTCCGCCCACAATAATTTTTATATCCGTAGTTACGTATTTCGGCAGCTAAACTGCTATCTTCAGTACGCTACCAACTTAAAAGCAGTAAAAAGATCTAAAAACAACCTAATCAGTTTTAACATTTTTATGATTTTATTAGGATGATTAGGTTGTTTTTAGATCTTTTTAGTACTTTTAAATTGGTAGCGTACTGAAGATGGCAGCTTAGCTGCCAAAATACGTATCTACGAATATAAAAATTATTGTGGGAGGAGGTTAATTTCAATTATCTCTTAAACCACTGTCTCCTTTACTATATTTGAGTAAGTATTTTGATAATACTGACATTTATATTATGAATATAATATTTTCAAAAAACTTTTCATAGAAATGTATAAAATTAAAATGTCAACGAATTCTATTAACAAACGAACTGATTTTGCCAATTTAAGTACATATTTTGTAGTTTTCTCGACTCATTTAATAGGATATAGATCTGTTAATTTATAGATATTATAAAATTAAAAAAAAACTTAATTTACTTCTAATTTAGTTATTTTACCTTTATGTATCTCTGGACAACTCGTATTTTAGTTTAAAATCATGTTGTCTTTTCGTTTCACTTGAAAACTCGTTTCTCTTGACAACTTGTTTATTTATATTTTTTCACTCCTGACGAAGCTATCAAATGATAGTGAAACGTAGAGCATTCTTTGCGATTTTACAGTAACATTGGTTTTTTTGTTTAAAATTCATTAATTAAAACCATATCGACATGTTTTTCTTTAAGATATATTATGTTTTTAATCTTAATAATTTATTTAGATTATATTATTTAGAAATTTTCTTATTCACCAGTGTATCACCGAGACCGCAGTAAAATACAGAAACAAAATACACATTAAATTTTGATTTGCGCAGTAAAAAAGATTCAATCTTGTAAAAGCCAAGGTTCTGTTTTAAGCAACATTTCCAAAAACATACTGTATAGATATTTGAACATAGATATAATGAAAAAAAGTTTTGTAACAAATGGAGTATAAAACAACTAAAAAGTAAAATGTATTAGCTATTACTTTTAATAACAAACTTTAATCTAATTTATCAGCTCTTCAAGAGCTATCAAAACATGTAATAAAATATATAAATTTCCAATAAAAAAAAAACACAAGTTTGTTGTGTAACATAATAAAAAAAACTGTATAGTTGAAAATAATTTTAGATTATGTAGATTATGATCCTGCACAACTTATGTTAAGAAATTTTTTTGATAAAATGTAGGTAAAATCCCATTTTCGTATCTCCCAGAACGTTGGCACACCCTGTATAAAAAGCAACTGTATCAAGTTATTCACGCAAACCGTTCATTAAAAGCGAATCAGGGAAAGAATTTAGGTAGGAATTTAATTAAAATTTTATTCTACAAGATATGAGGTGAAATGAAAAGCTGAAATATCTGCAGATAAATAGGTGCCAAATTCAAAAACGACTTGCAAGACGGAATATAAGAATATAAGCAATCGATATTTACAGCAGACGTACAAATACACAACTAGCAGATCAACAGACAAGAAGGACGAAAAACTAAAACCCAAAAATTGGGTAAAAAGTTACGGCTGCGATTAAAAAAAAATAACGTTGAAGTCAGAAAAACGCCAGAACTTTTACCACCAAAATCAGAATCATTCCAAATTAACAAAATATGAATACCCTATATCGAGTTACTACAGGTATGCCCATTTTAATGAGCGCTCATTGGCGGCTGTCGATTTAAATTAATTTGTAAAAATATTTCTTCTGTGTAGATACAAAAAAATCAGATTTCTTGTACATAGAAATCAAAATCTCATTTGACCATCTACATTCTTTTATGAATTATTCAAGATGACGTAAAGCACTGCTACTGCGTACTTTTTGTTTTAGCATAGATTTAATCAAAAACGATGCACTTTAGGTACAACAAATATTTTACAAACTGACCTTTATATTCGACGAGAAATTCAAAAATGTAATAAAAATTTCATCATTTCATTTCATTTAAAATATCGAAGTAGGTACTTAATATGAGTTACTTCCGGTTACACATATTTGAAAATTGTTCAAGAATGAGAATACAAAACTAGGAAACTTTTGTACAAAACATTTTTACCTATTTTAAACAGTTTTCGCGTTAAGGAAGAAATACGTGCACTTGGGCTACCCTGTATTATAGTCAGCAATTGTATTGCCGAAATATTATAAAAATTAATTAGGCACCTAGTATTTCAATTTATTACCTATCCTTCCATTGTTTAAATGACTAGTAAATTCAAAAATGAGAATAACGATATAAAAGTAAGTATTTAGCCAGATCACATTTTATTATTTACTTAGACAATTTTCAAAAAAATTGAATATATTCAATGAATAATTACATTAATTAAATAATTATCGATTAACACATCTACATTTCTCTTCGAGGGAAAAATCTTTCTGATCTTGAACCATTTCTAAGAAGTAGAAATAAATGTGTAAGTAATATGCTTACTTTGTACAACTTGTTCTTTTGGTACCAAACATCTTCTTCATCTTCAGCTTGCTGGAACGTTGAATCCATATGCAGATCATCACGTGATCGTGAAAGAATTTTACGACGTGAAACCATCTCGGAAGGTGTTGTTGGTAAAGGCAGACCAATTTTACTTCTGCAACGGAAAAATATTATTACCATGATCAGTCATTCACACACAGTGTAACAATGACAAAAATACGTTTGATGTTATGTGGTGCAGTTTGTAGATCTGGTTAACTAAAGAACTTTGGTATATTAGAAGTACTTAAAACTATTTCATTTGAACTCTCTTTTAATCAGGTTGAAAGCTAAGTTAGAAATTCCCAGATAATTTAAATAAGCCGATCAAATTGTTGGAAAGAAAACAAATATTTATTAAATCTTAATTCTGGTTGCATGGCAACAATCAGGGCTATTCCGTAACATTGACATGCATATCAGTTGATATGGTCTTCAATAATAGAGGAGAACTTGATAGGAATTCATAACAATTCAAGTCGACTGCCAATTGAAGAGAGATGCATATTAATTTGATATCACTCTTGATACGGATTGCAAGTTGTTACGAAACTGTTTACAGAATACCGATTTTGCAAGGTCACCTAATACATAGCAATAATTAAGAGGTATCAATTATGCCAAAAAAAATAAACAAAAATATTTGATATACAATGCTTTTTTTAACTGTGGCCAAAGTGATTTACATGGATAACATTTTGCGTCTTGCTAATTTACGTTTTAAGAAAATTTCAGTTTCTAATAATCAATTATAATTTATTACAAACTACACATTAACAGAACTACATGTACTGTCTAAAAGTGTTTGTGCGACAAATTAATTAACTTCGATCTACTAGATTAATATTTGATCATTAATTTTTTTATTATTATTATTATTATTATAAATTCTAATATTAAAATAATTAAATTAAGTATGCCATGTCATTCTGGTAATATGCAATTTTCTATTTTTATCTTGTTCTATAAATGATTAATTATGAGTTGCTAAATAAACGACTTATAATAATCCAAAAAGCAGCCCTTAGTAACTCCCTCTGTAGGTTTTGAAGGACACAAATGAAATTAATTCTAACTAATGTTTACATCATATAATAAATTATATTTTGAACGTTTGAATACTAATAATATAAATATTCTTAAGTTCAAACACAAATAAAACATGTTTTGAGAAAAAAACAACAAATATCGATCAAGTAGATTCGTTTAAAAAGTGTGATAAAAATGTTCTACATGTCCTTCTTCACGTTTTAGATCATTTGGTAGAAGATCATCAAATGCTTTTCCAGTATTTATTAGATTCACGATTTAATTTCCGACATTTCTTACTTGAAAATAACTACATTTATTTTATCGAAACGCATGAAGAATGTATTAATGGTATTAATTAGTGTACTTGCTTGCAATCTTTTTTTAATAAAATTGAACATACTACTTTAACTATGCATAAATATTTATAGTTGTAAGAAATATAAAGAAAATAAAATTTCATTCAGATACGACAAGTAGTTTTTTAAAATATTGGACAGTTTTTCAACATTGCTCCGCCGCCATTGCGCCGTGTGTCATAATAACATTTATTTTCTTTTGTAGTTTACCACTTACGGATAGAACACTGTTCCTAGATCTCAAATGTTAGTAGAATTGTAGTAGCGAACAGTGTCAGCTAATAATGTTCGTCTTGGTATGGACCATAAGGACATAAGGTACTGTCTACTGTGAAAACCCAACACACTACATCAATTCAAAACAACATTGAGTCAAGAGATGTTTCTTTCAACTTCTAAGGCTCCGTCTACTACGGACACCCAACACACTAGACCAGTTCAAAACAACATTGTGTAAGTGTCAAGAGAAGTTCCTTTCAACTTCTAAGGTACCGTCTACTACGGAAATCCAACACGCTACACCAATTCAAAACAACATTGTGTAAGTGTCAAGAGAAGTGTCTTTCAACTTCTATGGTACCGTCTATTACGGAAACCCAACACTACATCAATTCAAAACAACATTGTCTAAGTGTCAAGAGATGTTTCTTTCAACTTCTAAGGCACCGTCTACTACGGAAGCCCAACACACTAGACCCAAAACAATATTATGTAAGTGTCCAGAGAAGTGTCTTTTAACTTCTAAGGTATCGTCTACTACAGAAACCCATCACACTACACCAGTTCAAAACAACATTGTGTAAGTGTCAAGAGAAGTTTCTTTCATCTTCTAAGGTACCGTCTACTATGGAAATCCAACACGCTACACCAATTCAAAACAACATTGTGTTAGTGTCAAGAGAAGTGTCTTTCAACTTCTAAGGCACCGTCTACTACGGAAGCTCAATACACTAGACCCAAAACAACATTGTAAATGTTAAGAGAAGTTTGTTTGCACCTTCTTAGGTGCCGTTTATTACGGAAATCCAACACACTACACTTATTGAAAACAACAATATGTAAAATGTCAAAAGAAGTGTCTTAACTTCTAAAGTTTGTGTCTACTACGGGAACCCAACACACTAACCAGTTCAAAACAATATTGTGTAAGTGTCAAGAGAAGTTTCTTTTAACTTCTTAAGTACCGTCTGTTACGAAAACCCAACACACTACATCATTCAACTTCCTTGATATTTTTTAAGGTTTTACAAATCAAGAACAAATTAGTCATTTAGACACTAATAGTCAACTTTTATTCAATCATAACAAAGTGAGCAAACTCACAGCACAGTCAACTTTTAAGCAATCATCACAAAAGTGAGAAACCTTACAATCAACTTTTAAACAATCATAACAAAAGTGAGAATACTCAGCAAGTCGTCAATTTTCTGGAAGAATTTCAATCATTCACTGACGACTACTCCCCTGTCGTCAGTTGTTGATGCTGGCCCTCCACCACATTGTTTTCTTCGGACAGACTTCATGACTTGGTTCACGTGTTGTCCCAAGGGCGTGATTTCAGTTGCAAGGCACTCTAGGCTGCTCAGTACACTGGACTACCAGTAGCTCACTGAGCCCTTCAAAGCATCTGAAGTACACCGGACCGCTCAAATAATTGCAGTACACTAGACTCTCGGCAGCACACTGGACTGCTCAAAACAATTAGATTGTAAGCAGCATCCCGGAGCGCTCCACTTGGCTAGGGTATTCATTAGGCTCCCAGCTCTAACACCTTGCAGAATACCGAAGGAGGTGTTCAGTGGCAACAATTCCATTGAACCGCCTTCGGTCTGTAGAGAAGGATACTAGTTTGAAACGGCCTTTATCCAATACATCAAGATTTTGAAACCAATGTATTTGAGAACAAGTTATCCGCTGGGGTATCCTCGAATCAGCTTCGCCCGTACTACATATACTACAACCCCTACATTAAATTACGTAATCGTATGATTACAATCATATCTCTCTTTCATCTTTTTAGCGACATCACATGAGTCCATTAGAATCAAAACCATCCATTTTTCAAAATTTTTCAGGAGACCCAAACAAACAACAAAATGTAAATTCCAAAGAGAGTACCGATATTTCTCAAAGTAGTATCAATAAATGTCCTAAAATGGCACACTGTTTTGGTGCAAAGGTCATTTCTTTACGCCCCTTACATTTCAGAAATTTTCAATTTTATTTTGGATTTAGCAGGTTTTGATTCAAAGTCCACGAAATATTACCCAAATTCCTCATTTCCCGCTATTTTTAGGCGCATTTTCCGAGTAAGGCTTGTTAATTTCACTGAAATTATTATTATTATTATAGTTATATTATAAAAAAATCTTGATCGACTCCCGTCATTTCTGTTCAAAGGCGCGGTGTCATGAATGGTGTCACTACATCATGTATTGTGTATTAAATTAAATTAAATTTTGTGCGCGATACTGGAGTCTGATGAGTCAGTGAAGTGGGAGGTAAATTAAGCGCGTTTCAAGAATATCCGCCGAACTATAATTATTATACAAAATTTCATTATGCTTTGACAGCAAGCATGGCCGCCTTGCATAGGGTGATTTATTATGTAGCAAACCCGCTTCAGTTTGTCAATCCTTATGTACTTCAAACAGCGATCGTAGGATGTCGCCGTTTTAGCTAGTTATAATTATTATATTCATTCATCGCACTAAAAATTGAATCATTTTGATAGAAATAGATAACGGATTTCATTAAAAAAACAAGAAATAAATTGTATTTTATTGTCCATAAAAGTATTTTCTTTGAAGTGAAAAGGGAAGGAATGAAACGCTGCAACGCGTGTTCTGACTGACACTACCACTAAATTTTGTAACAAAAATTGTATGAGCGCCTGCGCAATATGGGATAGTACATGAAGAACACGGAGATTTTTAATTTTGTTGTTGGAATCCACATCAATATAACCTTGTCTACGTTTAGGAATATCACTTAAATTAATAACTATTCATCTATTTAAAGTGTGCTATTTATAAAACCACAACTATGAAATTCAGTTATTTATTTCCACCTTCCTTATGTCACAGGTTATGTTCATAGGTAAACACGTGAAATTGCCGCCAATATTATGAAAATCAAAAGCGCAATTGCACAGTAAGCTTCTGTGCGTTTTTTGAACAGAATTTATCAGTTTTTAGAACGTGTTTTAAATAATTTTGCGAATGTAAATTTTATACCAAATTTGAATACAAAATGCCTAAGACACCACGTAAAATTTTGTAACAATTTTTATCATGAAAATTTTGTACTAAATTTAGCATAGTGTCAGACGGCCTTAACATTAGTTTTTGAGGAATCTATCGTTTGTCTTATATACTACGACTAAATCTACGAACTATATTACATACATATACATACATACACTTACATTATATGAATAAAAAGTGTATCCAATTTTTTTCTTTTGTAACTCAAAGTTACCGGTCTGTTTCTAGTTTTGCAGTCACAATAACGTACATACGCATACTTTGATTTCAGAATTAAAGTAATACTAATATTTATTTAAACATTTGATGTTGCAATATACTGGTATAAGAATAAAGAGCAAGATTACATTATTTTTAAGTAATTCATTTTTGATTGAGAATGTTAAGTGTATAAACGCTTGTTTACGTATTTGCAAAGATTATTGTACTTTGAAAGTATTCCAGTGTCGTACTGAATACACATTCGTTTCTATCAGTACGATCGTAAAAAAACAATCTCATCACGAACTTTATTTTCAAATAAATCCGTGTTTTCAGTTTAAGGCCAGGTACACATGACGTTCGATGTGTATACGACGAAGAAATGAGCACATACAGATTTACTCAGAATATGAAAGAAATAACTTAATCCAAAAACAATATCGATAAATCCAGGGTCTATACGCAGAAAAATATGCCACCCCGTTAAGAAAAATGCAGATATAAAATTTATCAGGACTGCAATACACTTTTTTTAAACAAATAACATTTATATTAATACGAAACTACTTTTCCATTTATATTCTGTCTGGTTATAGATTAAAAACTTACAATTTTCATCGGACAAGAGTCAACAGTGCTATTATGTTAATACGGATGAACAGTAATTATTGGGACTCTAGTTAATGTTGCACGTATAAAACATCGTAAAATAAATAGTATACCTAACTACGTAGTGCGAATGCTCAGACTAGTGGACGGTAATAATAGGCTTTGAATACGTTCTGTCACTAAAAACCTTGAAAGAACTCAATATTACAGGAATGTTTTCAAGTGTTCGATGTGAAAATTACATGAAGAAACGGTACCTTTGCTGAATGGTGTGTTATGAATAATAATTATCTGAACTAGAATGTGAAACTACTACGCAAAACTGTCATTACCGGGACAAGTTAAGAACTTTATTATTACTCGCTTACACTATTAAACACTTGAGAGTTCAAATTTTTCGTTGCATCTTTTCGCATTTGCCTTTCTCGAATAAATTTATATTTCCTCATTTTTATGACTATTAAAGTCGACCCGAAGTAGACAGCAGTCTTTATTTACTTTCTAGGTTCTAAAGTGGTGATATATTCCCTAGATAGCTTTCATTACATTACCTTTGTTCCAACTGCTCGAAAAACCGTATAATACACAATCATGAGCGTGCGCATTACACAAAGGGTATGCGCAGTAAACAAAAGGACAAATAAATTGTTTACTGCGCATGCTGATGATCGTACAATGTACGGTTTTTCGAGCAGTTGGAACAAAGCTGTTAACACTCACGCTTAGCGTAGATTTTGCTTGATTTTGAAATTAAAGTAAGTAAGTATAGAGAGCTGTAAGTAAGCATTTTTCTTACGTACTTCTTTTTCTTACATTTTCAGTAATAGTACCTACATTTCTTTCAAATCATAAACTTAAATTAGTTTTAAACACAAGATTGTATTATCAACTTTATATTCTCTTTAAATTTGAAACCGCATAAATTCAAAAGACAATTGTTTCTATGGGAATAAATCAAAGCTTAAAGTTAGTCTAAGACTAAAATACCGGCCCTGAAGGCCCTATGCACCGATCACTTCAGCTCAGTTTAAATTTTTATGACGTTTATAATATGACAAACTTCATAACACTGTGTCATTTACATTCCAAGTGACTCTATAAAATTAAGCCAGTGAGTACAGATCTTATACAGTGCTATTTTTAACTGTGATCATAGTGATCATTTTACATGGTAAAAATTTATGCCTCGTGTTAACTCATGTTCTGCTCAAAATTTTAAACAAATTACAGTTGCGCTAATAATCAATTACACAATTTATTACAAATTACACATTATACCAGAGAAAAGTTGTGTCATTAATTTAATTATTTTAATATGAAAAGTTGAACTTATTAATAATCAAATATTAATCGATATTAAGTATTAAAATAATGGGTACAGAAATAATTTCAGATAATTTAAATGGAAATCCTTATTTTTTATTGCAAGTTCTAAAAGGACATACTTTTCACGTACCTACATCACTATAAAAAATTTAAAAATTCACGTAACTTTTTTGAAATAAACCGAGTTCCGACAGTAAAAGGAAAATTGTGTCTGCCTAATATTTTAATTACATTAATTAATTTAAAATGAAACCAAATATAAAATTGTTTTCCATTCACTATTAGATATTGGTCTATCTAGTCGAAAAAGTGCATCTCCATGTCGTTTATCTCTTCCTTTTAGAGAATGATAAATTTTGCACTTTTCGTGATAAAGAGCGTTGATATGATAATCTTACATTAGGCGTTTACGATAATTTAAAAACGTAAGAGACGTTTACGATAATTGGAGCGGTACGTACTGGTTAATTTATTCTCTCACTCTTACTTGCATTAAACGCATTCGTTCTATCTTACTTTTCTACCCCGATCCATGTAGCGCTCTAATTATCGTAAACGCCTATTGAGTATTTTTCATCTACTTGATTTTTTGTAGATACCATTTGTTTCCTTTTTTATTTTTATTTAAAAAAAAATTCTTGTAACCGTATATTGTAGCTCTACGTAAAAAATATAATCTTTTGAAATTCTAATAAAAAATTCCTTTTAAAAAGTTAAAATTATATTTATGTCTGAACAAGGGCGACGACCTGCGATATATAGTAAACCGTAATACCTACGGCTTTGGGGAAAAAAATTATAGTCAAAGTGACCAAGAGAAATTTAAAAATGATATTTTTAAATATTTGAGTTGACCGTAAGAGAGCGCGATTAATGGGCTCAATAATAAAAATTAATTTTACTAACAAAATTCTCGGAATAAGGTATAAGGTTTTTCTGACGGTTGATTTTAGGTGTTTACATACATATACATATATATATATATATATACATCCCGCTATCATTTGGGCGTCTCTATATTGTCAATTAGCCATCACTTGGGCGTCCCCCGTAATTGAGCGTCCGTATACGGACGCTCGATTGTATCCCATGCAAAAAAATTTTTGGGGACTCCTAGGACCTCTACCTGTCATTTGGCAAAATTTTTCTGGACGGCCGAATGATGATCAAATGGAAACAGTCGTATATTTTTAGTTCCAGCGTATATCCACTGGTGGCGCTAGTATCATTTTCGTATATAGAACTGCAGATATACAACTTTCACTTAAGTGCAATAGAGCGTCCAGTAAATTTGTCAACACTGTAATCCTATTTAAATATGCTTCTGTGATTCCCGCTCGAAAAAAAATCGTAGTCTGTTAGGTTTGATAGATAACATGGACGAGAGTGGTCATTATTTTCCTGAAGAATACGTAAGTAAAATTTACTTTTTATAAAATATGTTACGTTACAACTGTACATGCTACGTAACATTTTTTAGTATGCTTTTACAGTCGCAAATTCCGCTAAAAAGAATGAAAGGTAATGGTGCAATCCGTTATCACCGACATTACAAGTGTAATGAAAACGAGAAAAATGAAGTATGTTTATTGGTTTATAGTATCAATAGCATGTTTTTAAACTAGGAATAATAATTGCTTTAGGTTAATTGACACTGTATAGATTTATACAGGGTAGGGCAAAAGTATGGAACCGAAAACTGTTTGACGTATCTATTTGAAATTTGGTATGTGACTCAGAGTCAATAGGACCTACATTACCGATTGTTTCAATTGTTTATCTGCTCTTGTTTCTGAGATCCAACGCCTACTTGGTTTTTCTTAAATAACAACCTGCTGATTTTTTTCCTCTATTTAATAGTTCGTTTAATTCTTTACACGACCACATAAAAATATTTATCTATTGCATAAGAAAGTTTCTAGGAAATAATGTTTGAATGAAAAAGTGAGAAAAGATGGTTTACGCTGATATTTAGTATTTGTTTTCTTGTTTTTAAGGCAATTTTTATTAAATTTTTCTTTAGTTCTATCTTAAAAACAGCCCATAATCTTGTGGTTTTACAGTTTTTTTGTTAAAACTATATTTTTTGTCGAATATCAAACAATTAACCATTTTTCCTAACTTTTTCATTCAAATGTTTTTTTCTCGAAAATTTTCTTATGTAATTGATAATTATTTTTATATGGTCGTTTAGAAAATTAAACGAACTATTAAATAAAGGAAAAAAAAAGCAGGTTGTCATTTAAAAAAAATCAAGTAGGCGTTGGACCTCAGAAACAAGAGCCGATAGACAATTGAAATAAACTGATGATGTCTGAAATCTTATTGACCCTGAATCACACACCAAATTTTAAACAGATACCGCAAACAGTTTTCGAAATAATAAGCCGGTTCCATACTTTTGCCCTTCCCTGTATACGGTCGTTTAGAAATATCTCCCGATATTTTCAGGGTGATAGAACATCTAAAAATAAGGTCACCTTTTTATACAAAGTGAACAAAATAGAAATTGATAAATTTTATGTTTTAACATTATGTAATAGGTGCATGCGAACTTTTAAACCTCAATTACTCCAAAATTGAGTTGAATCTGAACCTTTTTTGTGCCAAATAATCTATAATAAGAATATTTCTTTCACAAATTTTTGACGAAATGTGTAAACTGAAAAGTTAGGACTAACGTATTAAAGCTACCCCTACAAAACTACTTTTTAAAACAATTTTTTGCTCGGATTGTCTTTTCAGTTGCTTCCTAAAAGTTACCTGCAAAGTATTGAAGTGGCAGAGTCTCTAATCAAAAAGTTACGTAGTCCGTTATGCCTTTTTATGTGGTCCCTTTACACAATATTTATAATGTGTAAAGGTGCAAATATGTCGAAGAAGCCGCGTTGCTCACCCTCGATATTTAGGTCGCGCTTGATACCTCGATATAAAACAAATGGAACTTTGCATTTCGAAGACGAATAGCAGTCCATATGTTCGACGTGCACGATTCCATTTAAAACTATTCATTTGTTTTACATCGAGATGATATTGCGGTATCGAGCACGACCTAAATATCAAGGGTGAACAGCGAGGGCTCTTCGGCTTGTTGGTACCGTAAGTGGTTAACAGTAAAGTTCACTATAAACACACATACACCAATCCCTACAATTTATTGCTGGAAAATATTGCTGGAGTAACTCCGCTTAAAGAAGCAATAAACGAAATTATCTTTTTGGTTCACATTGTTTAGATGAATTTATCTTACGGTAATATAACGCGAATAAAACAATTTTCACAACAAAAAGTGATTTTCTTGTCTACTTGAATTTTTATTTAGTTATATAATTTTATACTGAATGACTTTCTTTTGGTAATTTTGCAAAATAAACACTTGTACATAAGTGTTGTGAAAAATACATTTTTCATTCTAGTGGAGTAAAATGCTCTCACTATTTTTCAGTATTTCTATAAGAAAGCCATTCAGAATAAAAAGAAATAACTAAACAGATTCATTCAGATTATTCGCTTTACGTTAAGGCAATATTATCAACTTAATATTAGCAACATCCTGCGATCGTTTTCTAACTTGACATTGCTTCTGCTAGCGAGGACCCAAATAGGACTGAAACAGCTATAGAGGATGTTCGAAAGATCCTCTGTAATAAAAAATGATTTGCAACAAAATTTTGTAATCTTATAATTGAAGTTGTCTCTAATAATACAGTTGTCTTTAGGGTGATCATTTATTTCCAGAAAGAGACTGTCATTAGAAAACTTGAAATCCCGAGCTTAATCTATATCTAGCTACTTACCGTTGAATTCCTGGCTTCCGGTTGGAACCGCGTCTCTTCTCGGATTTCTTCTACTACCAACGTTTCGTTCTACATAGCAGAAGAACTTGCTCAGGGCTGCTGCTGCAGGTGGTCTTGCTGCTGTTTCTTGTAAGTCGTTGATACTGAGTTGGTATGTCCGCTGTCGTCGTATTTATAGTGGTCGATGGGCGCAACGGGTTCAATTGAACACAAACTAGAAACCGGCCACCAGATCCAATTTTCCGACACAAAACTCCTAGCCCGCTCGTCTCATTTGTTTAACCGGAAAATCCATGAATCTATAGAAATTTTCAAACACTCCAATAACCTGAACCGTGATAATGGCTTCTACCTTCACAATACATGGAAACATCTCATTAACGGCTCGTCACGCACCAACAGACCAATCCCCGCCCACCGTTTCACCCCGCTGCCGCCATCGACCACTATAAATACCACGACTGCAGACGTACCAACTCAGTCTCAACGACTTACAAGAAGCAGCAGCAAGACTACCAGCAGCAGCAGCCTTGAGGAAGTTCTTCTGCAATGGAAAACGAAATCCGGCAAGAGACGCGGTTCCAAGCGGAAGCCAGGAATTCAACAACGGACGACGGCCGCGGAAGCTTTCAAGTTGCAGTAGCTAATTACCGTAATATTTGTGTCCTGACGAACATGTGTTTCACATTAACGATCCACTGAGAAACTGAAAATATTAGTTGCCTTGCTATTGATTACGAACGTTATTTTTTAAGAACTCTGGAGTAACGCAGTACTTTTGGATATAAAAAAGTCAGTTTCGTGTTTAAATTTCACGAAACGAAAAGTCAGTTTTATGTTTAAATATCATGAAACGGAGAAATGAGTTTTATGTTTCAAGAAAACTTTCAGAAATTTTGAAAGAATTTCATGACGGAATTTCGACGAGGTACCTTGAAGTACCCCTCTACCATTTAAGAACTTAGTAAAATTGACAACACCGCTGGAGCTTGCATTGCTTATCATATGGAAGCGTATACACAAAAAGGACGCCTTATTGATGTTTAATCGGAGGGAGGTGTATATCAGCGGACGCCTTATGTATAGGACAAACGAAGGAGTTACAGATGATAGTGCAGTAGTAATATACAGCAGGCCCGCCATGTTGGACGCTACATAGAACAGTTATGAAAGGAGCTTCCAGTGATACTGGGATGTATATATATATATATATATATATATATATATATATATATATATATATGCTGTAGTATTCTTCCGGGTAGTCCTCCGCGTTGAGTTCTCTAAAGAACTATTTGTCTTCTGACAACGTTTCGGCAAGGTCTCACTTGCCATCTTCAGGTCTTCGCTGCTGCTTGCCTGCTTCTGCTCCTCGTCGTTACTCGAGTCACAGTGGCTTCTGGTCGCGCTGGTGGTGGTTTAAGTACCGTGTTGCGGTCACGCGTCGTTACGCTTGGTGGTTTTTCCGCTTGACTTCTTGTTGTTGGTTGATTGGGTCGTGCCTGTTGACTGCTTTCTCCTAATCCTGATGGTCCGGGGTTCGCTGGTTTCTGGCTTCGGGTTACTGGTCCTCGACGGTCGGTGGATTTTCGGATCACTGGCCTCCAGGTGGGTGGTAGTCGTAAGGCATCATCTCTGGTGTTTAAGTTCATCTGATGTTTCTCGATTTCTATCGCTTCTCGGATGATGCGTTTGGTCTTGTGTTCTACGCTGGCAATTGTTCTGGTGTTGTCGAAATCTATTTTGTGTGAAGTCGCTTTTACGTGTTGTGCCAATGATGATGTTTTCTCGTCCTTCTCGACGGCCTTTCGATGTTCTTCTCTCCTGACGCTTATTTTTCTATTTGTTTGGCCTATGTAGACCTTGTCGCAATCTTGACAGGGAATTCCGTACACGCCTTGGCTTTCCAGTTGTATTTTAGTTTTGACTGTTGGCAGGATGTTTCCAATTTTCTTGTCGGTGTTGAATGATGTCCGGATATTGTGTTTCTTGAGTATTCTGCTGATCTTCTCTGTTGTCCCTTTAACAAATGGTAGGCATGCTGTTCCTACTATATCTTTTTCCTCTTCCTGTGTCTTGGGTTTGCGTTGGTGTTCGGCTTTCCTGATTTGTTTGTCCTGATATCCATTTTTTATTAAAGATGAGCGGATTTTCTTCATTTCTTCTACCTTGTTTTCTGAGTCAGCCAATCTTTGGGACCGGGTGACGAGGGTCCTTACCACTGATTGCAATTGTGCTGGATGGTGATGTGATTGTGCGTTCAGGTACCGTTCCGTGTGGGTTGGTTTTCGGTATACGGAATGTCCAAGGCTTCCATCTGGTTTTTTCTTTATAAGTACATCGAGGAATGGAAGTTCGTTGTTTTCTTCGATTTCCATCGTGAACTTGATCTTCGGATGGATTTCATTCAGGTGTTGCAGAAATCTTCGTAGTTGTTCTTCTCCATGCTTCCATATTATGAAGGTGTCGTCCATATATCTGAGCCACAGGTGTGGTTTGTGACTTGCGGTATCGATGGCCCGTACTTCGAAATCCTCCATGAATAAGTTGGCGATTACAGGAGATAATGCTGATCCCATGGGTGATCCTTCTACTTGTTTATAACGTTGGTTCTTGAAGATGAAGTAGGTGTTCTTCAAGCAGTGCTTCACCAGGTCCATGGTGTCGTCTGGGATGTGGTGTTTTAGATGAATGATATCCACTGCTTCGTCTATTGGTATGTTGGTGAATAGTGAGACCACGTCGAAACTTACTAGCAGATCTCCTGGTTCTACGGTGAAGTCATTTATACGCTCGATGAAGTGGCCTGCGTTCTTTACGTAGGATGCTGCTTCTTCGGCGTATGGCTGCAGTCGTTTGGCCAAGAATTTTGCTAGTGGTTGTAACGGTGATCCGATGGAACTGACGATTGGCCTCAGTGGTATCCCTTCCTTGTGGATTTTTGGTAATCCGTAGAGCTTTGGGCATCTGGATGATTTTTCCCTCGGGATCAATTTTAATTGCTGCTCTTGACTGATTGAGCTGGCTTTGATTTTAGCTTTCGTTGTCTTCTCTAAGTATGTCGTTGGATCTGTGGCGATGGTGTTGTACGCTGGGTCGTTTAGTAGGACCTCCATCTTCGTTTCGTAGTCGTTACGATCCATCACAACGGTGGCGTTTCCTTTGTCGGCTGGAAGTATGACGATTTGTTCATTTTTCTTCAGCGTGTGTAGAGCTTGTAGTTCTTCTCGAGATAGGTTCCTCTTTGGTGGTTTTGCTCGTCTTAGGATTTGGGATACATCTTGTCGTATTGTCTCCGCTGTGTCCTCCGGTAATCCGATGATGGATGCTTCCACACTGCATATTATGTTCTCCATTGGTATGCTGGCTGGTGCTACAGCGTAGTTGAAACCCTTGGCCAGTACACTTTTGCTGGCTTCGTCGAGTGGATAGCTTGATACGTTATGAACAACTTTCTCCAATACGAGCGGTGTTACATGTTCCTTCGGCTTTTGTTCTTTTTGTAGGTGTTCGAACTTCTTCTGCTTTCTTCTTGTCAGTTCGGTGTCCGTTTCTTCACGAAAAGCTGAGAGTTGGTCCAGTGTTGTCCATAACAACGGATGTAGTGTGCGACTCAGCTCCAGATGTATTGCTAGAAGCTTTACGTTAACTTCATTCAGTTCCTTCCTGGTGTCGTGGATTGCTTCTTGTAGTAATGCCATACTTGCTCTTCTCAGGATGTTCTTGGTTTGGTTGTTCTTCTTGTGGAATGTTACTTTCATACTCTTCGGCACGATGTTATTAACCCGGCAGCGTTCCAGGAAAGTCAATTTGCACAGTAGCTTACCTCTTCTTGACCGTAGTTTCTCCATCTTCTTCGTTCGTTGTAGTATCTCCTCCCCGTGCAGGTCGATAATGTTAATCCGTAGGCTTCCGCGGGTGTTGAATGCTGTAGTATTCTTCCGGGTAGTCCTCGTTGTCAGAAGACAAATAGTTCTTTAGAGAACTCAACGCGGAGGACTACCCGGAAGAATACTACAGCATTCAACACCCGCGGAAGCCTACGGATTAACATTATCGACCTGCACGGGGAGGAGATACTACAACGAACGAAGAAGATGGAGAAACTACGGTCAAGAAGAGGTAAGCTACTGTGCAAATTGACTTTCCTGGAACGCTGCCGGGATAATAACATCGTGCCGAAGAGTATGAAAGTAACATTCCACAAGAAGAACAACCAAACCAAGAACATCCTGAGAAGAGCAAGTATGGCATTACTACGAGAAGCAATCCACGACACCAGGAAGGAACTGAATGAAGTTAACGTAAAGCTTCTAGCAATACATCTGGAGCTGAGTCGCACACTACATCCGTTGTTATGGACAACACTGGACCAACTCTCAGCTTTTCGTGAAGAAACGGACACCGAACTGACAAGAAGAAAGCAGAAGAAGTTCGAACACCTACAAAAAGAACAAAAGCCGAAGGAACATGTAACACCGCTCGTATTGGAGAAAGTTGTTCATAACTAAAGTCCGGATTTATATGTGCTAAAAAAGTGGAAAATAAGTTTTTTTTATGCGATTAAAATGGATCAAAATATGGATATTATATGCGATAAAAATTTTATTTTACTTATACATACTTTAGAATAATAAAAACATAAATTGTTTCATATAAGTAATTTTAACACTTAACACTTAAATAGTAGGATTACAAAATATAATCAACAGTTGATTTTAATTATTTGGGGTAAAATTTTGTCGTCTGTCTGTCAAAATATTTTTATAAGAGGAAAACGAACGCTCGACATCGCATGAAGTAATGGGCGCAAATTTCATGGATGCTACATCTTTGGGGTCCATGTCCAAATCCTCTTCACTTTGACCTTTTAAAACTAAACAGATTTTCCTCATTTTATTGTAGTCAGGATTACGTAATAGAACCTTGCCTAATTTTGCCATTAACTTCTCTCCTATCTCCCCTGGAATTGATTTTACACTTTCAATTGCATCATCGACCACTTCAAAAGAATCTAATAGAGCCGTCTGGGATGATTCCAACTTTTTAATGGTGGATATTAAAACCGAAAAATGAGTTTTAATGAATGCTAATTGATTCCCGATGTTTGTGTTCGACATGCATTCCTTACAAATTCTTAAAGCCGCTGAATTGGAATCATCCAATTCTAAGAAAATTTCCTTTAATTGTTTAAAGTTATCTGCGTAAAAATTTGCTGCTTCAAGCCACGTACCCCATCTCGTAATTATTGGTTCTGGTGGTAATGGCAGGTCAGCAGCTAATTCTTTATAGTGTTGTATACGCAGTGGGGCTTTAAGAAACGCCTTTTTTCCGTTATTGATCAACTTATTTACTGTTGGGTATTCTAGTCGCACCAATTCAGCGAGCCTATTCATTGCGTGAGCCATACAAGTGAAGTGCATCAGATTTGGGTAAAACACCTGTAAAGCCTGTCCTGCTTTTATCATGTAGGCTGCTGCATCAGACACCATTAGTAATATATTTTCCGATTTAACTTGATTAGGTGCATATAAAAGTGTCAAGCTGTCGTTAATAAAACGTGCGATCGTTGAATGATTTGTTTTTTCCAAAACTGCACTATTTACCAAATAAGATATTGGTGCAACTGTGTTGCTTAATACTCCTGCTAACATATTTGCTACATAACGACCGCAGGCATCTGTCCTTTCATCAACTACTATATAAATATTGTTGTCGCTAAGCTTCTCTCTTATTTTCTTCATCCGTTGCTGGTAGCATATACTTAGATAGTTTTTCCGCAAAGTCGATTCATTTGGAATATGACGATTGCAATATTTTTCCAAAAAAGTTCGAAAACTTGCTTGTTCAAGTTTATGCCAAGGAATGTTTGACTCTGCCATAGCACTGCACAAGTCTAAAAAGAATTCATTTCCTGTGTCACTGCCCTGTGAGTTACTGGCTGTTGAAGAAATAAAAGACTGCTTAAAGTTAGACACACATCTTTTCTCCGACTCCTTATGGAGGTTTGTAGCCAAATGTTGATCAATCTGGTACTTTTGGTCTGACGACACCTTAAAATATTGTCAAAATGAAAATGTGATTTTTAAGAGAATTTGTAAGGTATCTACCTGTTTTGAGCATGCGTTGCAAAAAATAACTTTTCCATCTGTAGTTAGATGTTTAGATGCTTTAATCCATTTTTTCAATAGCTCGGATCGAGAGGATGCTACTGTCGGCATTTTGAAAAGATAAGCACTGAATTTATTTCGTCTTTAAATTAAATAAGAAAATAACAACTAATTCGCGTTGATAAATACACTAGTCACTAGTCACACACATTCACGGAGTTCTTATCTCAAACTGAAATGCAAAACATAAGTGCAAAATGCAAGTGCAAGTCGCTACAGATTCCCAGAAAATCACATTCCGGGAAATCGTAAAATAAAGTGGCCAGACGTTGAGAAGAATAAATTACTTCTTGGAAAAGCTGCAGACTTGAATATTGACCGTATATGGAATTATAATGTTATTTATATCAATATATGGATAAATAAATAAATATGCGCTAAAAGTCTAAAATATTAAGTTATATGCGAAATAAAACTACCATTTTTGGGCTTCTCTAATCGACAAACATATAAATACAAAACGCCAAGTTTAGGTATGTTAGCGTAAAAAACTTGTAAAAACTTATAAATCCGGTCTCTATTCATAACGTATCAAGCTATCCACTCGACGAAGCCAGCAAAAGTGTACTGGCCAAGGGTTTCAACTACGCTGTAGCACCAGCCAGCATACCAATGGAGAACATAATATGCAGTGTGGAAGCATCCATCATCGGATTACCGGAGGACACAGCGGAGACAATACGACAAGATGTATCCCAAATCCTAAGACGAGCAAAACCACCAAAGAGGAACCTATCTCGAGAAGAACTACAAGCTCTACACACGCTGAAGAAAAATGAACAAATCGTCATACTTCCAGCCGACAAAGGAAACGCCACCGTTGTGATGGATCGTAACGACTACGAAACGAAGATGGAGGTCCTACTAAACGACCCAGCGTACAACACCATCGCCACAGATCCAACAACATACTTAGAGAAGACAACGAAAGCTAAAATCAAAGCCAGCTCAATCAGTCAAGAGCAGCAATTAAAATTGATCCCGAGGGAAAAATCATCCAGATGCCCAAAGCTCTACGGATTACCAAAAATCCACAAGGAAGGGATACCACTGAGGCCAATCGTCAGTTCCATCGGATCACCGTTACAACCACTAGCAAAATTCTTGGCCAAACGACTGCAGCCATACGCCGAAGAAGCAGCATCCTACGTAAAGAACGCAGGCCACTTCATCGAGCGTATAAAGGACTTCACCGTAGAACCAGGAGATCTGCTAGTAAGTTTCGACGTGGTCTCACTATTCACCAACATACCAATAGACGAAGCAGTGGATATCATTCATCTAAAACACCACATCCCAGACGACACCATGGACCTGGTGAAGCACTGCTTGAAGAACACCTACTTCATCTTCAAGAACCAACGTTATAAACAAGTAGAAGGATCACCCATGGGATCAGCATTATCTCCTGTAATCGCCAACTTATTCATGGAGGATTTCGAAGTACGGGCCATCGATACCGCAAGTCACAAACCACACCTGTGGCTCAGATATATGGACGACACCTTCATAATATGGAAGCATGGAGAAGAACAACTACGAAGATTTCTGCAACACCTGAATGAAATCCATCCGAAGATCAAGTTCACGATGGAAATCGAAGAAAACAACGAACTTCCATTCCTCGATGTACTTATAAAGAAAAAACCAGATGGAAGCCTTGGACATTCCGTATACCGAAAACCAACCCACACGGAACGGTACCTGAACGCACAATCACATCACCATCCAGCACAATTGCAATCAGTGGTAAGGACCCTCGTCACCCGGTCCCAAAGATTGGCTGACTCAGAAAACAAGGTAGAAGAAATGAAGAAAATCCGCTCATCTTTAATAAAAAATGGATATCAGGACAAACAAATCAGGAAAGCCGAACACCAACGCAAACCCAAGACACAGGAAGAGGAAAAAGATATAGTAGGAACAGCATGCCTACCATTTGTTAAAGGGACAACAGAGAAGATCAGCAGAATACTCAAGAAACACAATATCCGGACATCATTCAACACCGACAAGAAAATTGGAAACATCCTGCCAACAGTCAAAACTAAAATACAACTGGAAAGCCAAGGCGTGTACGGAATTCCCTGTCAAGATTGCGACAAGGTCTACATAGGCCAAACAAATAGAAAAATAAGCGTCAGGAGAGAAGAACATCGAAAGGCCGTCGAGAAGGACGAGAAAACATCATCATTGGCACAACACGTAAAAGCGACTTCACACAAAATAGATTTCGACAACACCAGAACAATTGCCAGCGTAGAACACAAGACCAAACGCATCATCCGAGAAGCGATAGAAATCGAGAAACATCAGATGAACTTAAACACCAGAGATGATGCCTTACGACTACCACCCACCTGGAGGCCAGTGATCCGAAAATCCACCGACCGTCGAGGACCAGTAACCCGAAGCCAGAAACCAGCGAACCCCGGACCATCAGGATTAGGAGAAAGCAGTCAACAGGCACGACCCAATCAACCAACAACAAGAAGTCAAGCGGAAAAACCACCAAGCGTAACGACGCGTGACCGCAACACGGTACTTAAACCACCACCAGCGCGACCAGAAGCCACTGTGACTCGAGTAACGACGAGGAGCAGAAGCAGGCAAGCAGCAGCGAAGACCTGAAGATGGCAAGTGAGACCTTGCCGAAACGTTGTCAGAAGACAAATAGTTCTTTAGAGAACTCAACGCGGAGGACTACCCGGAAGAATACTACAGCATTCAACACCCGCGGAAGCCTACGGATTAACATTATCGACCTGCACGGGGAGGAGATACTACAACGAACGAAGAAGATGGAGAAACTACGGTCAAGAAGAGGTAAGCTACTGTGCAAATTGACTTTCCTGGAACGCTGCCGGGATAATAACATCGTGCCGAAGAGTATGACCCAATCAACCAACAACAAGAAGTCAAGCGGAAAAACCACCAAGCGTAACGACGCGTGACCGCAACACGGTACTTAAACCACCACCAGCGCGACCAGAAGCCACTGTGACTCGAGTAACGACGAGGAGCAGAAGCAGGCAAGCAGCAGCGAAGACCTGAAGATGGCAAGTGAGACCTTGCCGAAACGTTGTCAGAAGACAAATAGTTCTTTAGAGAACTCAACGCGGAGGACTACCCGGAAGAATACTACAGCATTCAACACCCGCGGAAGCCTACGGATTAACATATATATATATATATATATATATATATACATCCCGCTATCATTTGGGCGTCTCTATATTGTCAATTAGCCATCACTTGGGCGTCCCCCGTAATTGAGCGTCCGTATACGGACGCTCGATTGTATCCCATGCAAAAAATTTTTTGGGGACTCCTAGGACCTCTACCTGTCATTTGGCAAAATTTTTCTGGACGGCCGAATGATGATCAAATGGAAGCAGTCGTATATTTTTAGTTCCAGCGTATATCCACTGGTGGCGCTAGTATCATTTTCGTATATAGAACTGCAGATATACAACTTTCACTTAAGTGCAATAGAGCGTCCAGTAAATTTGTCAACACTGTAATCCTATTTAAACATGCTTCTGTGATTCCCGCTCGAAAAAAATTCGTAGTCGGTTGGGTTTGATAGACAGGCATGTTGTAGACAGCATGTTTTTAAACTAGGAATAATTATTGCTTTAGGTTAATTGACACTGTATAGATTTATACAGGGTAGGGCAAAAGTATGGAACCGAAAACTGTTTGACGTATCTATTCGAAATTTGGTATGTTATTCAGAGTCAATAGGACCTACATTACCAATTTGTTTCAATTGTTTATCTGCTCTTGTTTCTGAGATCCAACGCCTACTTGGTTTTTCTTAAATAACAACCTGCTGATTTTTTTTCCTCTATTTAATAATTCGTTTAATTCTTTACACGACCACATAAAAATATTTATCTATTGCATAAGAAAGTTTCTAGGAAATATTGTTTGAATGAAAAAGTTAGAAAAGATGGTTTACGCTGATATTTAGTATTTGTTTTCTTGTTTTTAAGACAATTTTTATTAAATTTTTCTTTAGTTCTATCTTAAAAACAGTCCATAATCTTGTGGTTTTACAGTTTTTTTGTTAAAACTATAGTTTTTGTCGAATATCAAACAATTAACCATTTTTCCTAACTTTTTCATTCAAATGTTTTTTTCTCGAAAATTTTCTTATGTAATTGATAATTATTTTTATATGGTCGTTTAGAGAATTAAACGAGCTATTAAATACAAGAAAGAAATCAGCAGGTTGTCATTAAAAAAAAAATCAAGTAAGCGTTGGATCTCAGAAACAAGAGCAGATAAATTGAAACAAATTGATAATATATGTTTTATTGACTCTAAATCACATACCAAATTTCAAGTAGATACGTCAAACATTTTTCCAAATATTAAGCCGGTTCCATACTTTTGCCCTTCCCTGTATACGGTCGTTTAGAAATATCTCCCGATATTTTCAGGGTGATAGAACATAAAAAAATAAGGTCACCTTTTTATACAAAGTGAACAATAAGAAATTGATAAATTTTATGTTTTAACATGATGTAATAGGTGCATGCGAACTTTTAAACCTCAATTACTCCAAAATTGAGTTGAATCTGAACCTTTTTTGTGCCAAATAATCTAAAGAATATTTTTTTCACAAATTTTTGACGAAATGTGTAAACTGAAAAGTTAGGACTAAAGTATTAAAGCTACCCCTACAAAACTACTTTTTAAAACAATTTTTTGCTCGGATTGTCTTTTCAGATGCTTCCTAAAAGTTACCTGCAAAGAATTGTAGTGGCAGAGTCTCAAAATAGAAAAGTTACGTAGTCCGTTTTGCCTTTTTATGTGGTCCCTTTACACAATATTTATAATGTGTAAAGGTGCAAATATGCCGAAGAAGCCGCGTTGTTCACCCTCGATATTTAGGTCGCGCTTGATACCTCGATATAAAACAAATGGAACTTTGCATTTCGAAGACGAATAGCAGTCCATATCTTCGACGTACACGATTCCATTTAAAACTATTCATTTGTTTTACATCGAGATGATATTGCGGTATCGAGCGCGACCTAAATATCAAGAGTGGACAGCGAGGGCTCTTCGGCTTGTTGGTACCCTAAGTGGTTAACGGTAAAGTTCCCTATAAACACACATACACCAATCCCTACAATTTATTGCTGGAAAATATTGCTAGAGTAACTCCGCTTAAAGAAGCAGTAAACGAAATTTGCTAGAGTAACTCCGCTTAAAGAAGCAGTAAACGAAATTATCTTTTTTGTTCACGTTGTTTAGATGAATTTATCTTACGGTAATATAACGCGAATAAAACAATTTTCACAACAAAAAGTGATTTTTTGTCTACTTGAATTTTTATTTAGTTATATAATTTTATACTGAATGAGTTTCTTTTGGCAATTTTGCAAAATAAACACTTGTACATAAGTGTTGTGAAAAATACATTTTTCATTCTAGTGGAGTAAAATGCTCTCACTATTTTTCAGTATTTCTATAAGAAAGCCATCCAGAATAAAAAGAAATAACTAAACAGATTCATTCAGATTATTCGCTTTACATTAAGGCAATATTATCAACTTAATATTAGCGACATCCTGGGATCGTTTTCTAACCTGACATTGCTTCTGCTAGCGAGGACCCAAATAGGACTGAAACAGCTATAGAGGATGTTCGAGAGATCCTCTGTAATAAAAAAGGATTTGCAACAAAATTTTGTAATCTTTTAATTGAAGTTGTCTCTAATAATACAGTTGTCTTTAGGGTGATCATTTATTTCCAGAAAGAGACTGTCATTAGAAAACTTGAAATCCCGAGCTTAATCTATAACTAGCTACTTTCCGTTGAATTCCTGGCTTCCGGTTGGAACCGCGTCTCTTCTCGGATTTCTTCTACTGCTGACGTTTCGTTCTCCATAGCAGAAGAACTTCCTCAGTCGTTGATACTGAGTTGGTATGTCCGCTGTCGTCGTATTTATAGTGGTCGATCGGCGCAACGGGTTCAATTGAACACAAACTAGAAACCGGCCACCAGATCCAATTCTCCGACACAAAACTCCTAGCCCGCTCGTCTCATTTGTTTAACCGGAAAATCCATGAATCTATAGAAATTTTCAAACACTCCAATAACCTGAACCGTGATAATGGCTTCTACCTTTACAATACACGGAAACATCTCATTAACGGCTCGTCACGCACCAACAGACCAATCCCCGCCCACCGTTTCACCCCGCTGCTGCCATCAACCACTATAAATACCACGACTGCAGACGTACCAACTCAGTCTCAACGACTTACAAGAAGCAGCAGCAAGACTACCAGCAGCAGTAGCAGCAGCCTTGAGGAAGTTCTTCTGCAATGGAAAACGAAATCCGGCAAGAGACGCTTTTCCAAGCGGAAGCCAGGAATTCAACAGCGGACGACGGCCGCGGGAGCCTTCAAGTTAAAGTAGCTAATTACCGTAATGTTTGTGTCCTGACGAACATGTGTTTCACATTAACGATCCACTGAGAAACTGAAAATATTAGTTGCCTTTCTATTGATTACGAACGTTATTTTTTAAGAACTCTGGAGTAACGCAGTACTTTTGGATATAAAAAAGTCAGTTTCGTGTTTAAATTTCACGAAACGAAAAGTCAGTTTCATGTTTAAATATCATGAAACGAAGAAATGAGTTTTATGTTTCAAGAAAACTTTCAGAAATTTTGAAAGAATTTCAGGACGGAATTTCGACGAGGTACCTTGAAGTACCCCCCTACCATTTAAGAACTTAGTAAAATTGACAACACCGCTGGAGCTTGCATTGCTTATCATATGGAAGCGTATACACAAAAAGGTCGCCTTATTGATGTTTAATCGGAGGGAGGTGTATATCAGCGGACGCCTTATGTATAGGACCAACGAAGGAGTTACAGATGATAGTGCAGTAGTAATATACACCAGGCCCGCCATGTTGGACGCTACATAGAACAGTTATGAAAGGAGCTTCCAGTGATACTGGGATGTATATATATATATATATATATATATATATATATATATATATATATATATATATATATATATGTATGTAAACACCTAAAATCAACCGTCAGAAAAACCTTATACCTTATTCCGAGAATTTATATATATATATATATATATATATATATATATATTCGATTTATACATAACATATATAGTTTATTTTCAGGATTTTTAGGTATCAAATAACAGGGAATTTATACTTATTTATCCGTTAGAATAACTTTTTTCGGGTCTTTGGACTATTAATTTCCGTATTTCCGTGTTGTTTGGTTAGAACTTATTTGTAAGGTTTTTCTGACGGTTAATTTTAGATCTTTACGTATTAATTTATATTTACTTACTTTAGACATATATATCTTTCAGGATGATTAGATTGTTGTTAGTTTTAACATTTTTATGATTTTATTAGGATGATTACGTTGTTTTTAGAACTTTTTAGTGCTTTTAAGTTGGTAGCGTACTGAAGACGGCAGCTTAGCTGCCGAAATACGTATCTGCGGATATAAAAATTAGGTGGGCGGAGATTAATTTCAATTGTCTCTTAAACCACAGTCTCCTTTAGTATTTTAGATTAATCTGTATAAACGCACTAATTGTTTTGGAGAGCATAAGCAAACAGACACATGAATGATAAAAACACAGTCACTAAATAAAAGTAATAAACTATAAACTGTTAATAACGGAAAGCACTTTGAACATTTGTGAAGTACATTGTAATTAACAATGATTGAAGGTCTGCACCTAAAATGTTTTTAAAGTATTTTCGATATTTCATTTCGAAATAGCCATTACTAGCAGTAAAGATATCAATAATAATTTCTACACAACTCTATGCGGACAATAAAAAAGAGTTGTAAAGCGGCACACACACATTTAATTTATTAATGTGTTTGAATTATTCTTGTTTCTCTATTCATCGTTTTATTCTCGTGTTTAAATATTCTCTGTTCCCAAAAATAAGTAAATTCTTCTAAATAATATCCTAATATTAATAGGCATTATTTAACCTTAAAATTAAATGTATTAATCGATAGCATTTGTTTAAACTTTATCCTTCTGCTAATATCATCAATTAATAGACATTTTTGATAAAAATTCAAGAACGAAAAAAGATAACCATTTCGGATTTTTACCATAATGTTCACAATATTGTAAGCTCTGTAATTACTACAAAAGAAACACATCTTTCCATTTATTTATTTTATTTTATTTTATTTTTTTTTAAACTGAAAAACTATTACTGTTGCAAATAGCACCCTCCAGCTACTTTATAATAAATTAGCCGTAGTCGTTGAATAGAAACTTTAAATCAACTGAAAATTTCCTTTCAAAGGAGCCACAGTTCGTTAATTTCTAATAAACCGTACACATTAAGTTATGATATTTTTTAAGTAAATAATTCATTTCCCCCACCCTTATTATTGGTGATACGATAACAAGTCTAAAATCAAAATTATGTAGAATTAATTCAAGTTCCTAATGGCGCTATCAAAGCAGCACCTTATTCTGAGACTTTTGTTAGTAAAATTAATTTTTATTGTTGGGCCCACTGATTGCGTCCTTTTGGATCAACTCAAATACTTAAAAATATTTTCTTTGAATTTCTCTTTGTCACTTTGACTCTTTTTCTTCCGAAGCTGTAGCTATTACGATTTGCTATACAGTTTCTTAACTGTGGCCATAGAGATTTACGTGCCACAAATTTTGCTGGTGTTATGTTCTGCACAAAATGTTAAGCTAATATTAGTTTCTAATTATCAATTACGTAATTTATTACAGATTACACATTGCCAGAATAACAGATGCATATTTAAATTAATTATTTTAATATTAGAAATGGACATTTTTAATGAATCGAGTAGGTCAATGTTAGAAAGAAATTAGTCGCTGCCGTCTAAAATGTCTGTTTGACGAATTAATTTTTGATTTTGACCTACTGGATTCATATTTGTTTGTTAATGATTTCAACTTTGCATATTAAAATAATTAAATTAATGACGCGCCTCTTATTCTGGTAGTGTATATTTTGTAATAAATTTTGTAATTGATTATTAGAAACAGAATTTTGCTTAAAATTCTTAGCAGAACGTAAGTTAACACGAGGCAAAATTTTTAGCATGTAAATTTCTACGGCCACAGTTAAAAAAAAGCACCGTATCACCGGTCGCCGCCCATATTGAAACACGCAGTATATGCATACAATTATAAAATAATATATAAAAATTATTATAAATTAGATTAAACTAGTTGAATTACAGAACTCTCTGAAGCGAACATGTTTTAAATAATTGATTTTGAAGGACTTTTTGAATAATTTCGCTTTCCTATTTTTTTAGCATTTTCGGTTTTTCTTTTATTTTTTGAAGTATCAATTTAAATTAGAATAATCTGATTAGGTGGTGTTAATGTTTAAAGAAAATTAAATAAAAAAAGATGATTCAACTGAAACCGAACTAATTGGATTTATTTGCGACATATAAGGGTAAACCGGTGAATGTAAATATCTAAAAATGGCATTGTAAACCAATCGGCAATCTATTCCCATTTCAGTTGGCGTACACATTGGCGCATTTATTTATTGAGTGTATCGTATATTGTTGGAGCATATACGAGGAGTAAATTAAAAACGCGATAGTAATCACACATTGTGTGTTATTTCTTTGCGAGAGAGTTGGTGAAACCCACATAACAGAGTGAAACTAAGCTAGCCTTGTTAGATGCATAGCCATTCAAGCGAAATTATAAACGTCAATACTTTCGTACAACTTGTAGATATAACTTCTATTGGGCTGGGTTTATTATTTAGTACTCTGTATAAATATATAATCATTCTCACGTCAGTTATACAAAATGGTACAATTTGAAATTAACAGATGTTTCGATTTTGACAACAAATCTTTTGCAAATTTAGACAAATGAAGATCCAGCTTCTTTATTTCATGAATATAAATGCATCAAGAGTTCATAAAACTTGTAACCTAAGTATATAAACTTTACTCTTTTATATTCAAGACGTTACACCAGCATAACATTTCTTCGTTTATCCTTTGCATATAAAACACTTTCTGTTATTTCAACTGTGAACAACCCAAAACTGAAAGCATATTGTAAATTTTATTTCTTCAAAAAATTGTATAGAATAACTCCAGACCAAAGCAAATTGAAAAAAAAAATGAATAACTCATCCACAGTTTTGACTTACCAAGTTAAATCAAAAAGAATTTTCTTATGGTTATGATTAATCCAAGCACTTGAGTAGATTCTATTTATAAATAAAATTCATGTGCGCACTGTTACGTTTTCCGAAGGGTACGTTAATGATTAACGTAACCAGTGCTCCTTTCCTAGAACCCCGTTCCTCTACGCGCGCAAACTAAAGACATTCGAAGGAGAGCGTGCTTTCGAACCCCACGCCCGCAGACTCAACTGACGTCAGAATCATTATGACGTCGTGAGTAAGTGGGTTAGTCCCCAACACCAGCTTCTGTAACTGTTCCCAAGGTAAGTGCTGATCGCACTACTTTCTTTTTCCTACTTCAACTCTAAAATGTCTCGACATCTTGTGGTTAATGCACGAAACCTAACCGACTTCAACTTTAAATTTTAAAATTACCTGCATTCAATTTTAATATCGCAACATCAAAAATTATCAATACCAAAAAGAAATATGTAAACCAAGACCTATTAATTTAGAAATTTTAAAAATTTCTCTTCGGGCTTTGTCAGCAAAACGGTATAGCATCATAGCAATGCGATGGCATATTCGGATGGGTTTTACTCGTTCGGGGATCAAAAATTCGTACGTTCGAATGAACTAGATTGCATTGAAGCGGAGCAAAATTTTTGCACCCTGTCGGAAAACAATGCAAGAGGATAGAACATTGTAGGGGGGATGCGTGTGGTGTTAAAATTACCGTTCAAGGAGCACATCTAAACTGGAGCAATTCTGTTATGAACTGATCTGCCGTGGTGCAGCTCTGAATTTACAAACTTTAAAGGTATATTTCTGATTATGGAGATAACACAAACATACGAAAATATAACACAATTTCTTAGAACTTCAGATTTTGCTAAAATATGAAAAAAGTTACTTGTCCATCACTTCGCATCTCACTATTTTTAACAGGCTACAAATAGGTTACAAAGGTGATACTAGATTTCAGGCGGCATTAAAATTACTTTCAACAATTTTTTTTTAATAGAACATCCTGTATATTTTTACAAATTTGGTCACTAATCAACTTCAATTATTGAAAATAATATGAATGTATACTGGGTGTCTCATAACATATGGAGGAAATTAAAAGGGGAGGAGATCAAATTAAAGCTTTTTTCTTAATAAACTTTTGGTAAAAAATCAATAATTAAAAAGTTACCAGAGCTTAAAATGAAATTAATTAGCAAGTAAAAGTTACTGCCTGTAGTAATATTTTACGTTTTAAATTCAAATTTGGGGTATTTAAGAGTTAATTGAACACTGGTTTACATGAAACAACTATTTTCAAAAATGTAGTCACGATAAAATTACGGCTATTTCATTTTTTCTTTTAATGCCCAAAAACGGATTTTCATACTGTTGTGCACCGCCTACTCATTAAAACAAAACTAGGAAACAAATGAACATAGACATTTTATGAATGGCGATTTTGATAAATTTAGAGTATATTTAACGTTAAAGTTACATATAAAATAGCGACATCTTACTATCGCTTTTTGACCTAACATTGCAGTAGGATAGACAAATTGAAGCGGGGTTTGCTCCTAATGAGTCCCCCATGCAAGGCGGCCATGCTTGCTGTCAAAGCATAATGAAAGATTTTAGAAAAAATTTTTTGTGCAAATCGTTTTTGATTGCAGTGAGAACCTCGAGCAGCCTCTGGACAGCTGTTTCAGCCCTGCTTGGGGCTTCTTCAGCAGAAACGTAGCTCGACATTCCCACTGCAGACCAAAAACGACTTGCCCAATTTATTCGCAAATGCGATGTAAGAATGATGAACATATAAAATAGCGACATCTTAATAGCTGTCCAGAGGCTGCTCGAGGTTCTCACTGCAATCAAAAACGATTTGCACAAAAAAATTTTTCTAAAATCTTTCATTATGCTTTGACAGCAAGCATGGCCGCCTTGCATGGGGGACTCATTAGGAGCAAATCCCGCTTCAATTTGTCTATCCTACTGCAATGTTAGGTCAAAAAGCGATAGTAAGATGTCGCTATTTTATATGTTCATCATTCTTACATCGCATTTGCGAATAAATTGGGCAATTCGTTTTTGGTCTGCAGTGGGAATGTCGAGCTACGTTTCTGCTGAAGAAGCCCCAAGCAGGGCTGAAACAGCTGTCCAGAGGCTGCTCGAGGTTCTCACTGCAATCAAAAACGATTTGCACAAAAAAATTTTTGTTAAAGTTACAGTTTGTGAAATAATTTTGATTAATTAAGAAGCTATAGGTGTAAACTAAAGAAGAAATTAAAAAAGTTAAACTAAATTAAACTTTCTTATTATTAGGTTTTGGTCTAATTAAGAATTAAGAAAAAAAAATTATTTTGATCTCCCACGGCTGCCCTTTCAATGTCTTCTGTATGTTATGGGACATCCAATATAGGTCTTCACGGAACAGCTACGTTTGTAAAAATGTATAGGGTATTCTACTTATAAAAATTTAATCCATACACACCATCATTTTCTGGAATAACCTGTATAGTTGAAAATAATTTTAAAATATGCCGCGTGGTGTCCAGTATCACTTTCATAATCTGTTTTCCTTTCATGTTAATCTCATAGGCCTCGTATACGAAATACAAATCGTTGGAACACTTGTACAACTTGTAAATTATTATCTTAGAGATTATTCTCCGCAATGCGGATCTGTCAAATATGCTTAGAAGATTGAATTTATGTGTTTGCTTGTCATCTTGCTGTTTTATTTAAATATTCTCTGTTCTTAAAGACCATGAAATGTCTTAGACAAATTAATGCCTTTCTATTTTCATTATTTAACCTGAAAATGAAAAGTATTACTTAATAGCATTAATTTGAACTCTTCGGGTCCGTTATATCAATTAACAGATTTATTTTATAATAACTCCAGAAAGAAAAAAGTTAATTTCGGGTTTTTCCCAAAATATTCTGCTCATGGGAACCTTTGTAATCAACGTAAAAACATACATGAATAGGTAAAATAGCGACATCTTGCGATCGCTTTTTGACTTGACATTGCAGTAGGATAGACAAATTGAAGCGGGTTTGCTAGATAATAAGTTACCCCATGCAAGGCGGCCATGCTTGCTGTCAAAGCATAATAAGAATTTTACAAAATTTTGTTGCATATCGTTTTTGATTGCTTTTTTGGATAGTTCTTGCTCGTGAAAATTGCAGAGGATAAAAAAAAGCTTTTTAAAAACGACCTAAAAGACTGAAAACCTCGAGCAGTGGAAATTTCGAGCTACATTTTGCTGAAGAAGCCCCAAACAGGGCTGAAACAGCTGTACAGAGAGGCTGCTCGAGGTTTTCACTGCATACAAAAAGGATTTGCAACAAAATTTTGTAAAAAATATACCTTGCCTTTCAATTTTTTGAGAAAAGAAAACCCGGAAAAACTACAATTTTTACGAAGAGCATCCTCTAACTTATTTATAACAACAAAGTAGCTAGAGTTACTGAATACAAACTTTAAATCGGCTTAAAATTCCTTTCAAACGGGCTGAAGTTCGTTCGTTTCTGATAATAATAATAAATAAATAATATAGAAGTTGTAATATTTTTTAAAGTAAATAATTCAACTGTTTCCTCCGCTCTTTTAGTAACGTTGTTTAGAATTAATTCAAATTTTCAACGGCGCTATCAAAGTTGTATCTTACACTGAGATTTTTATCAGTAACTAACTAACTAGCTAACAATCAATTATTTTATCAGTAATGTGTGTATTTAATTAATGCATTAATTTGTATTTGTATATTTATTTTTTACACACAATAAAACTACGTTTCCATGCATTCGTCGTACGTCGTTAATTTGTTATTGGTGCAACGCTGCAAATCTCTTGGCGGTTGCGAAAAATATTTAAAATGAACCAATAACAATTGCTGACGGAACGACGCACGACGCACGAGGGATGCATGGAAACGTAGCTTAAACAGTGAACAAAAAAAAAAAATTAAGTTTTTTGTTGAGCCTCGTTGTGCTCGTTGTTGACTGCATCCCTCTGTGGTCAACTTTGATACTTAAAAATATTTTCTATGAATTTCTGTTGGTCACTTTGATTTTTTCTTTTCTTCCGACACTCTAGGTTTTCTATCTTTTGCCGGCCGTTGGGACATATCTTAATATTTGAATGAGTCGTTGGTGGCGTCTACTAAGGGGGGCCACGGCCGGGACTAAGAAGTTCGAAATTTTTAACGAAAACAAAAAGAATGGTCAAAGTTAAAATAAATAAGGCCGGATACATTGAACAGAAATTGAAAATAATTGGGTGTCGCCATCTCTTTGGTGAGCCAGCTGTTTTCCAGCTAACAGACTGACGTGAAATAGGCGTTATAATGCCATCAACTTTGTCACTAAAATGTCTTCATTCTAAGGCCTAGTACATACTTAGATACAAAGTCGCGCAACAATCGCGAAACATTGTTTCGAGACAAAATATCGAAACTGTTTCTATACATTATCGCATGTCCACACTTAAGCTTAGTTCTGGATACGCAAAATATTTCTTGCTGATTGTTTTTGATTGGTTGGTTTCTTGAAAGAACCAATCTGAAGTCGCAATAAACATTTAGCCTACCTACCTATCCGGATGTATGTCTGTTCAATGCAAAACGGCATAAGCGACATTTTCTATGAAATTGGAAATTTACCGTTAATCGACAGCGCTAAACGCAATAATTAATATGAATTTTACCATTTGAGTGTCAGATAAGTAGTAATTTAGTTATTTATACACGAATTATTTACGTCTGTTTTTTGTTTTTAGTTTTAAATATTTTTCCCAATATTTATTGTTTGAAGCTTATTAGAATAGTAAAGAGACAGGCATTAATGCATTAAAAATTTTTGTTGCAAATCGTTTTTGGTTGCAGTGGATGCCTCGAGCATTTCACTCCTATTTGGGGCTTCATCAGCAGAAGAAGCGTAACTCTAGAGTTCCCAAAGTTTCCAAAGCAAAACGACTTGCCCAAGGATATTCGTAAATGCTATGTAACAGTAATGAATAGCTTCAATAGCGACATCCTACGATCGCTTTCTGACCTGACATCGCATTTGCGAATATCCTTGGACAAGTGGTTTTGGTTTGCGGTGGAACTCTCGAGCTACGCTTCTGCTGATGAAGTCCTAAATATAGGTGAAACAGCTGTATAAGGGATGCTTGACGGATCCACTGCAATCAGAAACGAATTGCAACAATTTTTTTTTTAATTTTCATTATGCCTTGACAGCAGGCATGGCCGGCTTGCATGAGATGACTTATTACGTAACAAACTGACTTCAATTCGTCAATCTTAAAGTAATGTCAGGTCAAAAAGCAATCATAGGATGTCGCTATTTAAACTATTCATTAATGCATTATATAAACAGTTACTTCAAATTTCATCCAAAACCAAATGTGTCAAAAATAGTTTTTCTCGATTTCTAAACAATTGAGTCAAAAGAGCTTACGTCATTTTGCCTTAAACTTCGTGGTCTAAAATGACAAGCTGCGGTCATTCAAACCTCCACCTTTCGTATGTGCACTGCCATGGTCAGCGATATTGGAATTGCTGCCTGTAGCATCGCTGCTTGATGCTCAGTAAAAAATTAAAAAGAAAAGAAAAGCAAAACATAGAACTATTTATTTTCTCGAAGTTGGGTTTTAAAATCTATAAATCTTTTTATCTTCAGAAATTACAATTTTGTATTTTTCGATTAAATCTCCTACAGGGTGTTATCGAATATGATGGCAATAATTATAATACGTATAAACGGCGTTAAAATATTACGATTTAACCTAATTTATCTATATACAATTTTTTTGCATTTCTGTGATATAACCTATAAAAGCAACTTGAAAAGCATACTTTGAGAAAAGAACCACGCAATAAATAAATACTGCACACTGACATCTAAATAAAATTGCTGAAATAAAATCTTTCGACCTAATTATCTCGTAAACGGTTAATCTGACGAAGATGGAAATCAGCTCATTTTTAGTACAATTTTATTCGTACTTTTCAATTTTTGTTTTAGTAGTCTTTAAAAAGTGACAATAAGTAACTTATTTACTAAAATGATAACCTACTTCCCCGGACCTACGCTACTGGTGAAAAAGCTCCATATGATATACCCATCCCTGTATTTCACTTATACTGCATGTCAAATTTCAACGATCTACCTCAAACCGTTCCAGATATATTTGAGAAAATATTCTTTTCAAGTTACGTCTTTAGGAGGTTATATCCCAGGAACGAAATAGTTTTGTATGTAGATAAATTAGGTTAAATTGTAATATTTTAATGTGGTCTATACGTGGTATAATTATTGTCGTCTTATTCGATAACATCCTGTATATCTATTTTTTTATTCGATTTTTATACTCTACTAAAAATATGTCCTACAAGGCTACAAGCAAGCTATACCATGGTAATCTATAATTTTTTTTTTGAGAGCACATAATTAAAAAAAACAGCAGAGCCGATAAAATACGAAGGTGAATGATTGTGAGCGAGATTTATCGAGTTTGTGATCTTCATCTTCTTTTTTCTCCCACGCCCAAATGTTGCGCAACACTGTTTCAAGTTCAATTTGAAATGGGAAACAAAAATTCTGCGATTTTTGTCCCCGAACACTCGAGGCACATCACATTTTGTCTAGCAACTGTTTCGAAACAAGAATTGAAACAAAATTGCGCGATTTTGTATCCAAGTGTGTACTAGGTTTCGAAACAAAAGTTCTGCGATTTTGTCCGCGAACACATGAGATACACCACATTTTGTTTAGCAACTGTTTCGAAACAATCGCGAAACATGACTGTGAAACAAAGTTGCGCGACTTTGTATCCAAGTATGTACTAGGCCTAGGATCCAAAAAACGTCTGAAGGACGTCTTAATCACTTTATAAGTCAAGCCATATCACATCATGTAGATAACGTACCTTTGACGATATAATTACGTTTTAATGACGACGTTGGAGCCAAATTTATGTAGGGGTATTTCTTGTTCCAACGTTGCTGCACCTTCTTTATGCAAATGTAACAATGCAATCAAAGTGTTAAATAAATCGCGAATGAAAAGACATTCAAATTTTTCACAAAAGTTGAACGACAAGTGAATAAAAACGTGATAACTTTTCACAAAAGATATTTCTTTATAATAACTTATTTTAGGTCGTTGAGAATTACTTTGAGATAATCTCATCGTGATCTGGTTGTCCGTTTCAAAATTTTCGCACGACGCACAATGGATGCATGTAAACGTAGCTTAAGTCTTAAGTATTTATACATGCTGCATACTTACCAAGTGCTAAAATTGCACCATCTTGTGTTTATATTCACAACTATACAGGGTGAGTTTTTTTTTTATGTTTAACATGAGCATCTTGGAAACTAGCAGTGCTAGAGAGAAGGTTAAATGAGGAAAGATTTGTAGTTTTAGGTGGTCAGTTTAATGCAGCTTTTGTTTCTTACTTAAAGTTAATGTCTAGCTAGATGTAGATATTGAATATATCACAGAGAAGATCTTTGCATTCAGCGTGCTTTTATTATAAAACTGTAAGATTCAATACACCGCCATATCTATGCTTAAGAATAAAATTTAGAACTGATCTCCATAATATTAATATCAGACGCAAAAATCTAATAGATGTTCCTAAACACAATTCTGAGCTTTTTAAAAGATCATTTTCGTACAATATTGGTCACCGTTTGAATACTATATTATTTGATTGGACATCAGTCTCATTAAGGTCGTTTAAAATGCAATACAGGAGGTTTCTGGTTGGCGATACGACGTACTAAGTATAGTTGTATTCTACTTGGTTTAAGGTTATTTATAATGGCGCATATTAATTTCTCTAAATTATAATTTTTTTTTAATTTATTTTCTCTATTTTTTTTTCTTTTGTTGAAGGGATACAAGGAGGAACAGACAACTCTGTGGGTTAGTCTGATTGTATTCCTTTTGGCAAAAAATAAAATAATTTCTAAATTTTTTTTACATATTTATGTCATTGTATATAAGTTTTTCTTTTCTTTTTGCCAATAAAAAATTATTATTATTATTATATTTCGGCAGTTTCCATTAAAAAAAAAACCGATTTTTATGTCATAACTCAAAAATGAGCAATTACATGGAAAACTTAGTAAATATTTAATTAAGAACATAATTCTGTAGTACTTTCGCATTTACAACTTTTCTTTAAAATCAAGAATTACCGAGCTATATGCATTTAAAGAAATTATAAAAAAATCAGTTTTTTCGAAATATCTAGCCAGCCATGAACTTTAAGTAAGAAACAAAAGCTGCATTAAACTGACCACCTAAAACTACAAATGTTTCCACATTTAACCGTCTCTCTAGCTATGCTAATTTCCATGATCCCGATGCTAAACATCGAAAAAGCTCACCCTGTATACATGTTATTATTTCCCTTAATTTAACAATTCTAATATTAATTTTGGTGTAATTGTCTTCAGAAATATTCAAAGTATTTATTTACACTTTTTGTTAGTCTCAAAAATGTTTTTAAATTAATAATTTTCAAAAATAAACATTTTATCACTTTCTATTGGCGTGTTAGTGACGCCACTTTTACGGCGTTATTAATCGATGTCATATGACTCGTCATATTGACGTCACTTTCGGGACAAATGACGTCAACTACGTAAAATAACCCAAAATTTTTACAATTTTATTTTTTGTTATTTCGTAAAGATTTTCTTGTTTATATTCTTAGTCTTCTTCTTAAATATAATATTTATTTAAAAGTTTTTAATGTGAAATTGTAAATGTTACGGGAATTTTGTGAAGTGATAATAGTTTCGCTATAAAATACAATTTCTTTACAAGTTACTAAATTTAACATTTTATTTAAGAAGGAAAGCTTTGAAATGTCAAATTTAATAAACCTAAGTCTAGCAGCAACTCTGACTTCTTAATTCTTTTAATTTTTTAAATTTCAAATGTGTAGTTATCTTTTTAACGGAAACCACACGCTCGAATCGTTGCAAGGGCGCTTAGATCGAAATTACATGTGGTCGACAAATACTCTGGCACCGGCACTGCATTTATGAATCTTAAAAATTGAAACTATGCTTTTCAGCTTTTACTATTAATTTTCTCAAAAATTTTCTTCTGAAACGGATCAAAATTTTTATTGCATTGTTCTGATAATCAATTATAAACACATTGCATTTATCTGCAATCAAAAATTGACCTGTCTTTAGTTAAAAACAGATTTTCGCTGTTGAGCCGTGAAAATCTATAGTTTTGCTTACTAATAAGGACGGAAAGATAACTTAATTTGAATTTCTGTACTGAACCGCATTTCAGATGAAGCAATTTTCAAGTTGGGGTATTCTCCCACCTAATGAATCAGGCCTATATGAAGTGGACGTTGACTTAATTTATTCGACACCAGTTTGTTGTAATACAGCTACAGCCCTAGCTTTTATTAAGTCGTCAATAAAAAGAAGAAGATATGAATAATATGTTAAATCATGCTACTAATTTGATCCAGCCGAATTATTACAATTTATTAAGTGCGTCAGACCAAGTAGGGCAAAGTAAAAGCGACCAATGATATGAACTCGGCCGTGTGGAATTTAATAAATTAGCATTACTGTAAGAACGCCTGCAATAAATTTACCGAAAGTTCGTCTTTTATTTTTAAAAAGTGCAAGTACTCGCGGATAAAAATACCTCAGGTCATTGCATTTAACAAACCTACATAAAGAAGTCGAGTAGTTCTCTTTTTTCAAGAGGGCATCTTCAGAACGAGTTTTCGTTTATACCTTCAACAAAACCAAATATGGTTCGGACGCATAAATAAATGAAAAGAAACTGTACTTACGTAAGTAGTTAATTATCACTTGCATCTACAGCATTTAAAAAGTGATCTGTAATAGCACAAAACATTTAATTTTCACTAATAAATAATTTGGCACCTGCCTCGGTACAGGCGATAAAATAATTTGTGCCACCGTATATACAACAAACACGTTCTAAATTTAATATATTCTTGCATTTATTTACGACGCCCAGAGCTAATGATAATGGCAGAATTTGTATTTTACTCAAGTTGGTAAATCGACTAATTGTAAGTGAAAGTAGTTTTTGTTACATGCAGAAAACAAATTGAAACTTATTCATTCGTATAGCACTTTAAGATGAAAATAAATATACAGCCCTGTAAACCTTTGCTATGATTTATATGAAGATGATGGTTTTATTAAAAGTACAAATATGTATAAACTTCATGTTATCATAGTGTTTATAAACTGTTACGTATTAGTACGTTAAATTTATAGGTCTGTTGCTGTGGAAATAACCAATCATAAAGCTTTACGATAATTCTGCACAACTTTAATATTAGACTTACTGTTGTATCGTCATTAATAAGAGTAGAGAACAGTTGAATTATTTACTAAAAAAATATCACAACTTCTGTACTCTTTATCAGAAATTAATGAACGAATCAGTTCACTTGAAAGGAAATTTTACGGCTAAACAGAGCTTCGCATGCCGTGTAATTTATATTAATATTAATAAATTTCTTAGTTGTTCAGAAATAATATTAGATATAATATTTTTACGAGTTAAAAAAGTAAAAGATTCACTTGAAAAATTCTAAAATGAAACTAAAAATGTAAACTTAGTTTGAAGAACTTTTACAGGAAATACTTTTAGATTCATATCTCAAGGAATCTAAGTGCACGAAACAAAAAAATAAGGACTTGAATTGAAACCGAATTATTGACTATAAAAAATATGTTAAGTCAATTCTTAATGAATTCTGTTATAAACAAAGGGGTAAAGTGTAAAGATCTTAACATCAAAGAAGATTTTACAGAAAACGGAATCTCATCTTACCGCATTCAAAAGAATGCATTATACACCATGATTCAGAATTGTGTCCCGATATTTTCAGCGTGAACATCAAAAAGTAAGGTCGCCTTTTTATATAAACTTTTCTCCAAAAGTGAATACCTAATAAGGTAGTTATAAGCTCTGAAAGAGGGGTAAAAAAGATTTTTTTTTGGCAATATCTTCTGGATCCTTTAAGTTATCAAACATCTCCTAATATGTTTAACTCAAGGCACCTGCGCATTAACAATTTATTTATCAGATGTCTCCTCTTTTTGATGGGGTTCTTTGAGTGAATAACGTTCAGTATACTTTCCTTTCTACATATTTCACCAAACATTTGTGAAGAAAATATTTTTTAGATTATTTGACACAAAAAAGTTTTCTCGTTGCGATAAACAAAACCGTTTTTGAGTAATTAATGTTTAATAATATAAAATAAATAACTTGAAAAAATTTTGTTTGAACTAATTTTTATATTATCAAAATCACGAAAGATGAGTCAGCCCTGTTCATTACTTTTAACTTCGGTAATTAACAAAGCAGGGCTCATATTTTATGATTTGGATATTTTAATACTAAGATTTTTGACTGTTGCCTTTGCATATACATTTTTTTTTAATGCAAAATACTAGGTAAGTGTTTTGTAAGTGTAAAAGTTTGATTAAAAAAAATAAAGCAGTAACGCTGCAAAAATAATACAATCTATAAAAATTTAAAACAATTGACGAACGTTAATTTTTCTAAAAAAAATAAAATAATAAATAAATAAAACAATATAAACAGAAATCGTCGAATTTTGTTATTCGTTATTCATCAAAAGAAGTATAGATTCAATATAATATCGATGACTTATATTTTTTTAATTTTTTTTACTGTTGTCTTTGGGTTTACAATAAATTGTTCTCTGATTCAAAATACCAGGTAAGCGTTTTAAAGTATGTGTAAAAGTTTGATTAAAAAAGTTGCAAAGCATCAATGATATAATAAAATAATAAGATTTATAAAAATTTTAAACAATTGTATAAGATAATCGACTAACGTTAATTTTTCTAAATAAAATTAATATAAACAAAAACCGTCGCTTTTCGTCATTGTTAGTTAAAAGCATAAATTCAATGTAATATCGATAACTTCTGGTTTTGTTTTTATCTTTTTATAAAGGTCGATCGTCTTTTGTTTTGGTTTTAACCTCCTTTATGAAAAAATAAGACCAAGTTAATCCTGAAATCGACCGTCTTTTCGTTTTCGTTTCGTCTGGTTTTTCTTTTTTGTTTTACTTATAAGGTAAGAAATAATAAATTGAAATACATTTTTACAGATAAGAACTAATTAAAACTCATTTCTTTGCGGTGTCTATTACTACAACACAAAAACTATTTGTTTGTATTATTTTATTGTTTAATGGCAAATTAGTTATCAATTCACGGTGACTTTAATACCGTATTTAATTTTCTGTTGTTTCTCTTCTATTCTGTTCTATTATTTTTTTAGGCATATGAAAGTATCTAGTATTCTTGATAAATGCCAATTTTTAAAATTGTGTCGTAGGGGAATGTTTGTTTCCTTCAAGAATTATCATGAAGAATCCGACACAAAAACCTAGCGGAGATCTGAACCCGGCATGCGAAGTTATATTTTCAGTTGATTTAAAGTTTCTATTCAACGACTCCGGCTAATTTGTTATACGGTAGCTAGAGGGCTATTTGCAAAAGTAATAATTTTTCAGTTTTCCAAAAAAAATTAAATGGAAAGGTGTGCTTCTTTTGATTGCAATATGATGAACATTATGGTGAAAACCCGAAGTGATTATCTTTTTTCGTTCTCGAGATATAATGAAATGCGTCTATTAAGTGATGTTATTAACGTAAGAAAAAAGTTCAAACAAATGCTGTCGACTAATACTTTTCATTTTAAGGTTAAATAATGCGTACAAAAGTTTTTCTTAACGTTAGGGCATTATTTGGAAGCATTTAAATGTTGTTTTGAACAGGAAATATTTAAACACAAGAACGAAACAACAAATAGAGAAATAAGAATAACTCAAACTGCACCTTATTCTGAGAATTTTGTTAGTATAATTCATTTTTATTGTTGAGCACATGGTTTAGTTGATGGACGAACTGTCAAAGTTTAACGACGACTATCTTCTAAACGAAAAGTCTGACCATCATAACTGCTTTTGGTCGGATTTCAAATCACGGTTCGCCTGCAGATTTATAATATTAGGAATGTTGAAAATGAGCGTACATTTCATACAAAATAGCAAATTTATGTTTGTCGAAATTCAAATTTAGATTATCATAAGGGTAGACTTGTGAATTTAAGTATAATTTTATATTTGTCAAGTTGCAATGATCAAATTGATTGATATTTTTAAAGCACTATTTTTTCTACTAATTTGAAAACCGACAATAACGAAACGTGGTTTTTTTAACTGACTAATCGCTTTCACGTTCCTGGTGTGTAACATGGTTTGTTGTAGTAGAGGCAGCTCCCAATTTCTATACGCAATCTCGAGATCCCTTCCTTGTTCGATATGTTTAAGTAATTGTAATTTTTCGGCGTCGGCTACTTTGTCATGAGGAATTTTCCTTAGTATTTTTAAAAGTTCAGTTCTAAGTTTTTCCGCGTTCCTTGTATGTAGTAACAGTTGCGTTTAGATCGGAAGAACTTCTAATAAGCATTGAGTCTTCACAGAATCCGAGTAGAATCTTCAATGGAATGCATGCGCTAAAATTTCCTTGCTGATCGGTGATTATAGGATTTTCAAGGTGATTCCAGTCTACATTATATTATCGTATCGTTGTGTGTGAAAGAAACATATTCTTTCATAGTGGAAGTTATGCCTGGATTACGAGCTCGATCGATCACCGATCCTCCAAGTTCGTATCTGATTTCATCGAACAGAAAAGCTATACCATTATTTTCAAAATGGAACATGTTGGTCACTTTATTATCGTGACCGAGTGATTTTCCTTGGATATAGAGGTAACTGTGAGATGGTATTGGAAATTGGAATTGCAGTCCATTATAACTACTGTTACTTCTAATTTGTTTACTCTTCAAATTAATTTCCAACAATTGTGATTTTATATATTTTTCCATGTCTGTTATTTCATAAGCCCATTAGGCACTTCTATGACATGTTTGTCTATATAAAATTTATCGTTTCATCGACATTAGGAATTGCATTAAACGAACAAAAATCACTCAGTCCGAGAACGTATGACTTTTCATTATCTAATGTAATTGGTGGACATATTTGAGCTGAGAGATTCTTTGGCTGATAAGGTGAACGTAAAAGAACACATTTCACTAGGTTGAAGGTTATCAAACGAATTAAAAACAAGACATCTTTTACTTAGTGTGGCGCGCCACTTAGCTCACTACGTCACACTCAAGGCGTCAAGGAGTCGGTCGCCGGGCTGTCTGCACCGAACAAACTCGACTTTTCCAGCATGGAACAAACGAGAAGGCAGCGTAGAATATAAAATTGGCCGGAGTGGACTCAGGAGTCAGTCGAATTCTAAATAGCGATCGTCGAAGTTAGATTTAGTGTGTAAATAAATTGTTACAAATAAATTAGATTGTAAGCATTATTAAATTACGGTTAAGTTTTTACCGAGTGTTTTATTCGATTAAATAAATTAATTTAAACCCTAGAAACGTAACAGTGGTGTCAGTGTGCGGGTTTGTGCAAATAAATAAACAATTTAAAATAAATTAAATTTAATCAGATTATTAAATAAGTACAGTATCGGAAAAAAAACAATGGCTACGAGAAAAGTGTTGTTGAAAGACTTAAAAGTGGCCGAATTAAAAACCGAATTGGAAGAACGAGAGTTAGAAACCTGTGGTTTGAAAGGCACACTTCAACAGCGTCTCCGATGCGATTTGTTGAAGCTGGTGAAGATCCAGAGACGTTCCTTTTCGAAATTTCGTGTGGTCCCGCCGATTTTAATAAAATCTTGAAGGATGAATTTCGAGAACAATCCAGAAATTTAGAGGAAAAGCTTCTAGAATAATCTGGAAATTTCAAGGACGAACTTCGAGAACAATTCAGAAATTTGGACGAGAAGTTTCTAGAACAATCTGGAAATTTCAAGGACGAACTTCGAGAACAATCTGTAAACTTCAAAGATGAGTTGCAAACTAAATTGATGGAACAATCCAAAAATTTGGACGAGAAGTTTCAAGAACAGTCTGGAAATTTAGAGAAGAAGCTTCTAGAACAATCTGGACATTTCAAGGACGAGCTTCGAGAACAATCCAGAAATTTAGAGGAGAAGCGTCTAAAACAATCTGGAAATTTCGACAAATCACAAACTAAATTGTTGGAACAATCTAGAGACTTAGACGAGAAATTTCGAGAGCAATCCAGAAATTTCGACAAGAAACTTCTAAAACAGTCCGGAAATTTGAAGGATGAATTTCTAGAACACACGAAAGGACTCGAAGATAAACTAGGGGTAAAAATATCAGAAGAAACAAGAAACCTGCAAGGTAATGTGGAGGAAATAATATTCCAGCAGGATAACAAAATCAAAAATCTGGAACAAATCATAGCGGGGTTGTGAGTGTTCGGGGATCAGCCACGAGTAGAAACACTAGAAAATAATGAAACCCGAATTGTGGAAGGACCAGCAGAAAATTCGAAATTGAAAATAAAACCACCAACGTTCGATGAAAAGTCTTCTTGGCCCAACTACTTCAAACAGTACGAAGCAGCAGCAAAGGCGAACAGATAGACGCCCAGCGAAAAAAACACTTCGTTAATTGTGGCTTTGAGAGGGGCCGCTATCGATGTGCTACAGACGATGCCGCCAGAGGAGCAAGAAGACTTCGACAAGCTCGTGAATAGGATGGAAATGCGTTACGGACAGGCCCATCTGACTGAGGTATATCATGCGCAGTTGAGGAATCGCTGTCAGAAATCCGGAGAAAGTCTTCAGGAATTCGTAGCGCGTGTGGCCCAGTTGGCATATCCCACAGCTCCTGTTGAATTCCTCAAATGTTTGACGGTGCAGACCTTCATAGATGGAATCCGTGACCCAGACAACCAGCAGTCATTGAGAATGAACCATCCGAAGACGTCCAAGAACGCATTGGCTTATGCCTTGGAATTTGAAGCGGCGAGACGAGTCTCAAGAGGGCATGTCAAGGTGCGAACGGCTATGGACTTCCAAGAGGAAGAAGAGGAAGAATCCGCTAACGCCAAGGTGGGATCTACTATAAAGGAGCGACCCAGGGAGTATACCGTAGCCGAGGATGTTCGCCGCATTGTGGAACAGATCTTCAAGCAGAAGAAGCCGCTGGTGTGTTGGAATTGCCAGGAGGAAGAACATGTTCGCAGGCGATGTCCAAAACCCAGACAGGATCCAAGGAAGCCACAGTTAAACTAAGCCGGGTCGGTGCAGAGGGGCAAACGTCGACCCGTATTCAAAGGCCCCCAAAGACGAAATCCAAACAAGTAATATCCCTACGGCAGTTAACCAGCAGTGTCTTCGTGGATGTTACCATTGATGACATTCCTCACACCACGTTGTTGGATACGGCTGCGACGACCATCCTAAGACCCGACGTGATCAAGTCATTTGAACGCACCGAGCCGACCAACTGTAGACTGAAAACTGTAACTGGAACATCAGCAACTGTCCACGGTGAAGTAGAGGTTATCATCACCATTGGTTCAACTCCAATAAAACACCGTGCACTGGTAGCAGACATAGAGGACGAGGCAATTTTGGGCATGGACGTCATGTGTGCCCACGGGTTTCAATTGGACTTAAAGCGTGGCGTGATGGCGGTCAATAATGAGGAGTTGGTTCTACATCAACGAGGAGACGTGACCACTCGAGTGGTCCTCGCTGAAGACGTTGTATTACCCAGCAGGACTGAGGTTATCGTCGACGCAAAACTGAAAACTTGATGATCAGAAGATTGGAAGAGGAGTCCTCATTGGGAAAATGTTTGTTGACAGCGACGGAGGAAGTACCTGTCCGCCTGATGAACGTCAATTGTTTCTCCGTTAATATCAAGAAAGGAACCATCTTGGGAAGCTGCACCATGGTGTCCTCCATCTCCCGCCAACTTGAAGCAAACGTGCCAGAAGTAAAAATCCCAACGAAATTATGGGAAATGGTTATGTCAACAGCCCAGGAATTGACTCCAGACCAGAAGACAAAAGTAAAGAATCTGATCGGCCGCTATCAAGATGTATTCGAGGTAGAAAATGGATCCAAGGGAAGAACTGATGTCGTGAAACACAAAATAGAGACTGGAGAAGAAAGACCTATCCGTCAAGCTCCAAGGCGATTACCGTTGGCGAAGCGTGAGGAAGCGGAACGCATTATTCGCGAGATGGAAAAGGATAATGTAATAGAACCATCAAGCAGTCCGTGGGCGTCACCAGTAGTGCTTGTGAAGAAGAAGGATGGGTCCACCCGGTTCTGTGTAGACTACCGGTTACTCAACAATGTCACCAAGAAGGACAGCTATCCCCTGCCACGGATTGATGAACCCTGGACACCCTGGCCGGCTCGAAGATCTTCTCAACTTTGGACTTAAAGAGTGGATATTGGCAAGTGGAGCTGGCGCCTGAAGTTCGAGAAGAGACGGCGTTTTCCATTGGTATGGGTCTGTGGCAATTCACAGTGATGCCATTCGGGTTATGTAATGCCCAGCGACATTCGAGAGGTTAGTGGAGACGGTTCTGAAACGTGTGTCCTGGACAACGTGCATGGTATACCTTGACGACTTAATTGTCGTGGGAAAAACGTTAGACCACCACCTGAAGAACCTGGAAGGAGTATTCTAGCGGCTTCGCGGAGCTGGACTAAAGCTTAGCCTCAAGAAGTGCCACCTGTTCCAGAAGGAAGTGAATTACCTGGAGCTCATTGTTAAATATTATAGTTATCCTCTCCCGGAAGGCAAGTTCATCGTGGACACAGATGCTAGCAACGTTGGGATTGGTATCGTAGTCTCCCAGATACAAGAGAAGGTGATCGGCTACTTCACTAAAGTCCTATCAAAGCCGGAACGGAACTATTGCGTCACAAGAAGGGAATTGCTAGCCGTCGTAAAAACGATAGAACATTTCTACAAGTATTTGTATGGTAGACACTTCCTCCTTAGGACCGACCATGCCGCTCTAAAATGGTTTTTCCGTTTCAAGAACCCAGAAAGGCAAGTTGCAACGACTTCAGGAGTACGATTTTGAAATTCAGCATCGGGCAGGAACTAGCCATCGAAATGCCGATGCTTTGTCGAGAAGACCCTGTGCCGAAGACTGTAAGCACTGTAGTCGTTTGGACGAGAAAGTAGCCACGACTGCGAGGACAGCCATTGTTGACGACAAATGGCAAGGCGAAGAACTGCGAAGAGACCAGGAGAACGACCGGGATTTGAAATTAGCGCTAGAGTGGAAAAGCAGGGACGCGAGGCCTACCTGGGAAGAGGTAGCACCATGTGCACCGTCCGTGAAATATACTGGGCACAGTGGGATTCCATAGTGTTGGATCGTGGTCTTCTGCGACGAAGCCTAGAGGATCAGAAAGGCATAGAACAGAAGACACAGTTACTAATCCCCAAGAATAGGGTGCCAGAAGTTCTGAGAGAATTTCACGATGGAACTTCGGGAGGGGGGGGGGCATCTGGGAATTAAAAAGACTGGAGAAGGTGCGCGAAAGATTTTACTGCAAGGAAGAAGTGAAGGATTGGTGCAGAAAGTGTGCAGTCTGCGCAGCTAGTAACGGAAAGATTCAACAGAACCATCAACCGACATTTGTCCAAGGTCGTTTCCGATCATCAGAGGGACTGGGATACGTACATTCTCTTGTTTCTAATGGCATACCGCTCGTCCGTTCATGAGACAACAAGGGAGACTCTGGCGAAAGTGGTATTCGGGCGAGAGCCGAGACTGCCCTGCGACCTGAAGTTTGGTGTGAAGCCTGACGAAGTCTCTGCCGACGAAGATTACTTGAGCAAATTACGCAGGAAAATGGACGACATCCACATTCAAGTGCGTCACAATATACAGACGGCCAGCGATCGGACGAAGGAGCATTATGACATCAACGTTCAACACGGGGGATACCAACCTGGAGCACTGGTATGGCTTTATAACCCCCAAAGACGTCGAGGCCTGTCCCCAAAACTGCAGACCTCTTGGGAAGGTCCTTACAAAGTGATGAAACGGACCAACGACGTCGTTTACCGCATCAAAAAGGTCCCCCATGGGAAACCCAAAGTAATCCACTTCAACCGGATAGCCCCTTACCATGGAGAAGCAGATGAAGGGACAGTACAAAGGGCGCAAATTTCCGAAATGAGCTTCGAAACCTTCATGTCTCATCACGCTGAAGAAAGTAAGGCACGGTTTGGAGTGACCACGGAGAAGCAACAAGATCTCTTTAAAGTGCCACTGGACTACAGTCTGGCCCAGTGCGTAGCAGAAGACCTGAAAATGTCCAAAGGAATTGCTCAGGCGTTTAGGGAGAAATTTGGCCAAATCGAGGAGCTCCAAAGACAGCATCCCGTAGTAGGCGAGAGCTTGCAGATCATTGATTCGACGGCAGATCGGAGGCGCCACGTGCATTATTTAGTCACTAAGAAGACATCAAGCGGTAAACCTGACTATCAAAGTATGTGGAGAGCCCTATATAGCCTGAGAAGACAGCTAATAGAGAACCACCAGATGAAGTTAGCCATCCCCAAATTGGGCTGCGGATTGGACGGACTAGACTGGAGAGTAATTCGAAGCATGCTGGAAGTCATCTTCCACAGAACGGGAATTGAAGTCTTAGTCTGCCGCCACCACCCACAGGCAACAGTCAGCAACAGCAAAACCGTAGACTGCTACTTCTTCCAGACGGGAAGTTGCAAGAATGGGCCAGCATGTAGATTCCGACATCCTCCTTCAAGACTATCACCAGGAACATTTCGAGATGAAAAGTTTTTAAGAAGGGGGCAGTGTGGCGAGCCACTCAGCAAGCACTACGTCACACTGAAGGCGTCAAGAAGTCGGTTCGTTATTATGCGTCATCGGCCGCCACGCCACCATCGAACAAACTCGAATTTTCCAGCGTTGGAACAAATGAGAACGCAGCGTAGAATATAAAATCTGCCGGGGTGGACTCAGGAGTCAGTCGAGTTCTAAATAGCGATCGTCGAAGTTAGATTTAGTGTGTAAATAAATTGTTACAAATAAATTAGATTGTAAGCATTATTAAATTACGGTTAAGTTGTTACCGAGTGTTTTATTCAATTAAATAAATAAATTTAAACCCTAGAAACGTACCATTATTTTCAAACCGGTAGAATAGAAAATGGACAGTTAATTTATTCAATTAATCAGTGTGTACAGAAGTTTCGACAGCAGTTTCCTAATTTTACTATTACTTATGAACAGCTAGTTAAACATATCCATGCTTGTGTTCTTAAATATCGTGAAACAGGATCACTTGGTCGCAAGACAGAGAGCGAGGCAGCTAAGAAAAGGACTGCAGCCTGCATTGAAGATGTTCGGGATCGAATGGAAAACTCCCAAGAAATCTATTGCGAAACTTTCACAAGAAGTTCAGTGGGAACATGTCACACTATTCTTAAAAAGACTTAAAGCTTTATCCATATAAGATTCAAGCAGTCCACGAACTCATGCCAGTAGATTTTCACAGAAAAACAGAATATTGACTAGTGTTTCTTTTCCGATGAGGCCTGGTTTCATCTCTCAGGGTATTTAAATAAACAGAATATGAGAATATGGTCAGCAGAAAATCTCCATGAATTTGTCGAAACTCCATTACATCCATTAAAAATTGGTGTTTGGCTAGCAGTGTCAAGAAGGCGTATCATCGGACCAATATTTTTTAACGACTCAGTAACTGCTGAAAGATACCGAAATGAGTTATTAGAACCTTTCATTAATCAACTACATGATGATGAACTTACAGAAGGGTTTTTTCAGCAAGACAATGCTACTGCCCACACAGCTCATCAAACAATGACTTTCCTGCAGCAGTTTTTCGATAATCGGATTGTGAATTTTCCTGCAAGTTCTCCGGATCTCACAATTATGGATTACTTCATTTATCCGGACATGAAAAACACAGTTTTAGAACTACACGTTACACAATCGAAGAACTTCGTGCGGGCATTACAGATGTGTGTGCTAACATAACCCCCGAACACTTAGCAAACGGGTTTGAAAACATGAAACGCAGAGTACGCTTATGTATTCAAGCTGAAGGAGAGCACTTTGAGCATCTACTTTAAACTTTAATGTTTAATGACAACTGTTTTCTCTAGAATTGTATCGCCAACTTCATATAAAAATCACAGCTTACTTTAATGAGGAATTTAATTGAAGGCACGGTATAATAAACTGATGATAGAAGTACAAGAGGCAGAATTAGCTGAAAAGAATTAAGATATATTTACTTACCTGGCACTTATTTCGGCCTAATTGAGCCTCGTCAGAATTCTGCACCAAAGAAATTTTTGTTCTTGTACGGTGATCGTAATGCACAATTAATCGGTCAACAAATTTACTATCCAAGAAGTGACCGAACTAGGGTGCACAATTCGAGATGGTTTTTTGCTTTCCGAAACAATTTTAATTATTTAACGTAGATACTTGGTGTTGTCTGGCGTATTTGAAAATACGTTGCAAAAAATTATTTCTGCAGTAGAATATGTAAAAATTTATCTATAGCGAAAAGCCCTATCATTTTTCTCCTGACCTGTCCTAAGGTAAAATTACGACGTCGTTCAGTCATTGCTCGAAGAAGAATTTTGCTGACATTTTCTGAAATATCACACTTACTAATTTTAATTACAAATAATACTTCTTATGCAAAAAAGTACAAAACGAACCTATTATTATTATTATTACAAAATTGCAAGCGAACCGTGTCTTATTTATTTCTTTGGAAATTTAATTCACTGATTTTTTATTTAGTTTTTAAATTGCTGATATTTATGTGTTATTCTGTTAGATACATTTTTATTAAGTGAAAAATGTAAGGAATTTATGTTTTAAGAAATTACAGTTTCGCACATCAAATATTATAAACCCAGACAGTTGAAATGCGAGACGGCACTTTAGAAACGTGCGAAATAATTATTGGAATAATTATTACGCGGCGGCGCATTATTGGCTAAACTCGCGGCTCGCTGTTCGCGACGTTTGCGTGCGCTTGCGTATTATATGCAGGGTCCGTACATACAGGGTGTTTAGGAAATATTGTGCGCCACGCCGAAGGGTAAGAAATGCAGTACGCTTTAGAAATAAGTTGTATATAGTAGCAAATTGCATGATATGTAGAGATTTACTTCGATCTATTTCTTGCTTGGTATGAACGAGCGATTCCCTTGATGTAGGCTCGGCAGGGCGTGGCAGGGGCTACATCACTTGACTGCTAACTACTCTGTGAATGATGTCGACCGGGGTGGCATCGATGACGTCGTGAGTGTGTGGCCACCCCTAAGGGAATCGTACTTACAAGGTTAAAACGCAGCCGAGAGTGAGCCTTACGTGCCAGGTGGAGGCCGGTGGTGAGATGCCTTACCAGCCTTACTTGCTAGGTGGAAACCGGTGGTGAGATGCCATATCGCCTGGTAGAAGAGTAGATTGATGGGATGTTTTATGCAACGGCCTCTTCGGCTCAAGAACTAAAGGGATAACTTCTTCACCTCTTAAACCACTCCCCTAACTTAGGGGATGACCTTCAACGATGGTCACTTCGGATGGACATATGCCATCCGCAATTTTTTTCAAGGTAAAAGTGGTCTAGGATTCCGCTAGCTGTACTACTATCAAATAATACTCTGAACGAGCACACAGAGATTTGGGACACACCAAATCTTCCTCCTACTTGACATTCTTAAGGTAGCTATACACGATGCCTCTTTTCTTGCATCATGATGCATGCGTTTATAACGCAATAAAATGCATGCTTGGCTGCATGCGTGATTTTATAACGCAACACACTATTTTGTGGCAGTGGCAGTTAATATTTTCTTCTCGAGAAAAAAAAATTTCTCAAAAAATTATGTAAATGAATGCAAGTTATTACAAGCGTTTCGACTGTGTCTGGTTTAAGTCATATGGGTTTTCGAAAGATCCTGAACACCGCGGCTATAATTCCAAATCCGTTCTCTACAATTCGCCTAGCTCTCGAAAGCCTATAATTAAATATTCTTCTTGGGAATCCTTTAGGTACATTATTGGGAAATGGTTTCATAATATTGGGTGTCTGTCAAAGCAAATGCATCATCTGCAACCAACGAGTAAGGCATTTCCAAGTTTCTGCCCTTTTGGTAGGTTTAATTTGTCATTGATCAACTTGTATAGAATGAAGTACTGTGGAAAATACCACCATCTGACAGACGTCCTTGACATCCTGCATGTGCGTATATAAATTTATAATTTACATCAACAATCGCCATTAAAATAATGCTAAATATCCCTTTGTAATTAAAAACGAACTCCCAGTATTTGCAGGGCACTGCAAAACATGCTTCCCGTCTAGAGCCCCAATACAATGCGGGAAATTCCATTGATTTTAAAAATCTTGCGCAACTTGTAGCCACTCGTCTTCTGTTGAAGGAACCTAAAACGATAATTTCTTTGATTAGTTTCTATTGTATTTTCCAGGTAACTGAAGATGCCATGAATCAAATATTGATGGTAATGAAAGTCAAAATTTAATGTCCAGCTTTTCTAAATCTGCATCATCAACACCAAAAAGAGCCAAAGGAAAAAAATCACAAGTGGCTGAAGCGTATGGTTTCATGAAAGAAGTCAAAGATCATTTAAATAAACGGGATGAGTTTTCACACTTCTGAGAAGTAATAGCTTGCAAATTGAGAAAACTACATAATCCGCGTTTACAATCCATCGCTCAGTTTGAAATAAGTAAGGTATTGTTTCAAATGGAGACAAAGTTGTTGAATGGTGGCGGTCAGCATAGAAACTTTAATGTTAACGTTCCTGGTCTCCATGATGGTATACAATTGTACAGTAACCGTCCTACTGATTCTTCTTCTGAATTATTAAGTCCAGACTCCGAATCACATTCTACATTTGAATCTACCAATGTTATTACACCTAGCACTTCAATCTTGCAGCTTCCAGAGTCTAACAGAATAAACTTGCTTTCGCCAGTAAATGAGTTTACATTTTCAAACCGAAGTGTAATAATTTTTCCCGCGATTAGCTATTTTTTGTAATAGAATTTCTTAAATTAAAGTCACGAAACGTTAGATTTATGTTTTTTTTTTATTTTAATGAATAAAACTTAATTTTATATTTTTTTTTAATTTATTGAAAGTATTTACTTATCTTAACACATCTTTTTAATACTGCGTTTATAGCACCCCACTAAGCATAGAATGTTACATAGCATTTCTGAAACGTTTTCAGCACAACAACTTAGCAACATTTTGAACAAAATGTTGATAGAATATTACAAATGGTACATGGAATGTTATGAAACACCAATGTAATGTTACCACATAACAGAATAATAACATTTATTGAAAATATCGAAATAATTTTACAGCTTGGCATGAAACATTACATAATATTGTTGGAACATGTAATTTTTATGATAAGTAACGTTGTATTGAAATGTTATAATAACAACCCAAATTCAACGATGTCATAATTATTTAATGCGCATGTGCACAATAATATGGCGTCGCAGCTTTCCCTTCACTCTTCACTAGTTCCGTCAATTTACTAAACTTATTCGACTTATTTTCCGATTGCTGCTGATAGTGCTGATTGTCGTGCTGTTCTTATTTTGGGGACATGAAACATCATCTATTTAATAAAGAGGTAAGCAGTTTGTGGGCTAATTTAATACTTTTATTTTACGTATTAAATTGTATGTTTATGAAAAATTTTTGTGCAAATCGTTTTTGATTGCAGTGAGAACCTCGAGCAGCCTCTGGACAGCTGTTTCAGCCCTGCTTGGGGCTTCTTCAGCAGAAACGTAGCTCGACATTCCCACTGCAGACCAAAAACGACTTGCCCAATTTATTCGCAAATGCGATGTAAGAATGATGAACATATAAAATAGCGACATCTTACTATCGCTTTTTGACCTAACATTGCAGTAGGATAGACAAATTAAAGCGGGATTTGCTCCTAATGAGTCCCCCATGCAAGGCGGCCATGCTTGCTGTCAAAGCATAATGAAAGATTTTAGAAAAATTTTTGTGCTAATCGTTTTTGATTGCAGTGAGAACCTCGAGCAGCCTCTGGACAGCTGTTTCAGCACTGCTTGGGGCTTCTTCAGCAGAAACGTAGCTCGACATTCCCACTGCAGACCAAAAACGACTTGCCCAATTTATTCGCAAATGCGATGTAAGAATGATGAACATATAAAATAGCGACATCTTACTATCGCTTTTTGACCTGACATTGCAGTAGGATAGATAAATTGAAGCGGGATTTGCTCCTAATGAGTCCCCCATGCAAGGCGGCCATGCTTGCTGTCAAAGCATAATGAAAGATTTTAGAAAAATTTTTGTGCAAATCGTTTTTGATTGCAGTGAGAACCTCGAGCAGCCTCTGGACAGCTGTTTCAGCCCTGCTTGGGGCTTCTTCAGCAGAAACGTAGCTCGACATTCCCACTGCAGACCAAAAACGACTTGCCCAATTTATTCGCAAATGCGATGTAAGAATGATGAACATATAAAATAGCGACATCTTACTATCGCTTTTTGACCTAACATTGCAGTAGGATAGACAAATTGAAGCGGGATTTGCTCCTAATGAGTCCCCCATGCAAGGCGGCCATGTCGAGCTACGTTTCTGCTGAAGAAGCCCCAAGCAGTGCTGAAACAGCTGTCCAGAGGCTGCTCGAGGTTCTCACTGCAATCAAAAACGATTTGCACAAAAATTTTTCTAAAATCTTTCATTATGCTTTGACAGCAAGCATGGCCGCCTTGCATGGGGGACTCATTAGGAGCAAATCCCGCTTCAATTTGTCTATCCTACTGCAATGTTAGGTCAAAAAGCGATAGTAAGATGTCGCTATTTTATATGTTCATCATTCTTACATCGCATTTGCGAATAAATTGGGCAAGTCGTTTTTGGTCTGCAGTGGGAATGTCGAACTACGTTTCCGCTGAAGAAGCCCCAAGCAGGGCTGAAACAGCTGTCCAGAGGCTGCTCGAGGTTCTCACTGCAATCAAAAACGATTAGCACAAAAATTTTTCTAAAATCTTTCATTATGCTTTGACAGCAAGAATGGCCGCCTTGCATAGGGGACTCATTAGGAGCAAATCCCGCTTCAATTTGTCTATCCTACTGCAATGTTAGGTCAAAAAGCGATAGTAAGATGTCGCTATTTTATATGTTCATCATTCTTACATCGCATTTGCGAATAAATTGGGCAAGTCGTTTTTGGTCTGCAGTGGGAATGTCGAGCTACGTTTCTGCTGAAGAAGCCCCAAGCAGGGCTGAAACAGCTGTCCAGAGGCTGCTCGAGGTTCTCACTGCAATCAAAAACGATTTGCACAAAAATTTTTCTAAAATCTTTCATTATGCTTTGACAGCAAGCATGGCCGCCTTGCATGGGGGACTCATTAGGAGCAAATCCCGCTTCAATTTGTCTATCCTACTGCAATGTTAGGTCAAAAAGCGATAGTAAGATGTCGCTATTTTATATGTTCATCATTCTTACATCGCATTTGCGAATAAATTGGGCAAGTCGTTTTTGGTCTGCAGTGGGAATGTCGAACTACGTTTCCGCTGAAGAAGCCCCAAGCAGGGCTGAAACAGCTGTCCAGAGGCTGCTCGAGGTTCTCACTGCAATCAAAAACGATTAGCACAAAAATTTTTCTAAAATCTTTCATTATGCTTTGACAGCAAGCATGGCCGCCTTGCATAGGGGACTCATTAGGAGCAAATCCCGCTTCAATTTGTCTATCCTACTGCAATGTTAGGTCAAAAAGCGATAGTAAGATGTCGCTATTTTATATGTTCATCATTCTTACATCGCATTTGCGAATAAATTGGGCAAGTCGTTTTTGGTCTGCAGTGGGAATGTCGAGCTACGTTTCTGCTGAAGAAGCCCCAAGCAGGGCTGAAACAGCTGTCCAGAGGCTGCTCGAGGTTCTCACTGCAATCAAAAACGATTTGCACAAAAATTTTTCTAAAATCTTTCATTATGCTTTGACAGCAAGCATGGCCGCCTTGCATGGGGGACTCATTAGGAGCAAATCCCGCTTCAATTTGTCTATCCTACTGCAATGTTAGGTCAAAAAGCGATAGTAAGATGTCGCTATTTTATATGTTCATCATTCTTACATCGCATTTGCGAATAAATTGGGCAAGTCGTTTTTGGTCTGCAGTGGGAATGTCGAGCTACGTTTCTGCTGAAGAAGCCCCAAGCAGGGCTGAAACAGCTGTCCAGAGGCTGCTCGAGGTTCTCACTGCAATCAAAAACGATTTGCACAAAAATTTTTCTAAAATCTTTCATTATGCTTTGACAGCAAGCATGGCCGCCTTGCATGGGGGACTCATTAGGAGCAAATCCCGCTTCAATTTGTCTATCCTACTGCAATGTTAGGTCAAAAAGCGATAGTAAGATGTCGCTATTTTATATGTATGTTTATGAATCATCGTTAACATGCGGAATATGTCGCAGTTTGAATTTGTACCTACCTCTTTCAAATGTTTAGTGTTAAAAACCCAAAATCTATAAATGAAAAATATATCTCGACTTCTTACGTGACAAAAACTGATAGCGTTTTCTACTGACGTGCACTACATGCACTCCAACTCATTTTATTACTTGAGGTGAGAAGAAGATGGGAGGTACACTGAGTACGACTCAGTGCATAAGATTCTACTTTTTTTATATCTGCAAATTAGCATATTTATTGGTGATAGTGACAATGCTAGAATAAATTTTGAAAGTACTATTTTCATATTTAAAAGAAAATAGCTTGAATTCAGGTTCATCGCATAACCTAAATTTTGTATTCTGACAGTTCTTGCGATTACCACAGAACTTGTACTGTTCAATCTACAGTACGAACCATCTCGACCAAAAAATACTGGGATAAAGGAGTTCTAATTTTTGGTAGAAATTAAGCAAAATATTTTGGTTTAAACCCAACTTTGAACAAAAGTCAGAATGAAGTTTCTTGTTATGGTCTTACTTTGACAATAAAAGTAGTTTTACTGATTCTTAATTCGCGATGGTACTTTTGTTTCCAAGGCTACTCGAGGTGTATTTTTTTTTTTGAAGGCTCGTTATAAGAAATACACTTTTAAAAATTTATTTAAAAATGTTTATTTATTAAATGTAAAGATGTCAATACGGGAATTCCCTTCATCCACTACGCCCTTTCAATTCTAAATTTAGAGCAAAATAATGGAAATCAACTGAAAATTTTTACAAATACAGCCAATTGTATTACTCTATAGAATTTGTGCTGGATTTATCTTACTTTTAAGCCAAAGCTAAGCAAAAAGAAAAACATTTGCTTTCATTTCAGATTTGGAAAGAGGCATTGTCTTAGGAAAAGGGAAAAAAACCTATGCAGTTAGGCTGCACTATCGTTTTTTGATAAAGTGGTGCTTTGCTACATTTTAATGATAGAATACAGAATGCAATATACACGTAGAAAATATAGAGGTAAAATGCTTTATTTATTTTACGTATTTGTAAAACAGATAAATTTCAGATTATCAGTCACATCGTCTAAAGTGTTTTTATATTAATAAGGAAAAACTGATGAAGGGTAAGTAATACGATTTTCTTTAATAGTTTTGACATTATAATGTACTTATATATCATTTTCTTAATTTATATTTACAGAATTTTGCCACCTCACCGAGATAAAATTTTTAGCATGGTAAAATGATGAAGCCATACAAGTTTTTGAAGCAAATGCATGATTAACAACGATTACATAGAAGTTTTGGACCAAACTCAACTCAGCGAATAGACACAGCTGATACGCAGCTTTACGTTGTATTGTCTCCCGCCTGCAAGTACACCTATTTCGCCTGCTCAGATTAATAAGCGGTTTAGATTTTATAATTATTATGATCTTCACGGTTTATATTTTTATATTCGGTGTTTCAACATATTATTTTGATTGTAAATACATATATGGATGTCCACCCAAGTTTCATTAATTGTATTAATAAACACATTTAGAAAATATAATTTATGTAGATACTTTAATACAGGATATATTTATCTTTGCATTTGATCATTGGGACTTTCTTACAAGAGGATGGGTTTCGAATTTGTTAAATCTATCTCTGTCTCACAAAATAAGGAAATGTCAGGATAAGGAGAATTTGAATATTATACATATGTGAGTAAGATTCCTTTGCAATTACTTATTATGAATAGTTTCGATTACAGTCGGATCCCTTAGACACCTGTTTCGACCCAGTTTAGGGGCTCCTCAGCAAAGGGATAGCGCTGTAATGAAACATTTTAAAGTTTACAAGTGTTAAAGCAGCTTTATCGAAGTGGACGTTAGGATCTGTTACATTGCTTCATATTCTAAACTAAAAATTGCACCAATCAGTATGGAATGAACTGACATACAAAAACTATATTAGGTAGTGATTGCTGCGGATTTTTAGTTTGCAAAATGGTGCGATGCTAATGTGCGGTTTGCTTTAAAGATATCCACTGCGTTTCACTTCTCAGCTACAAATCCCTGACTTTTTTAATTTATTAACGGATCGGTTCTAAATATTTGCAAATTGCAAAAAAGAACATATTTTTGATCTTGTTTAATCACGAAAAGTTACAAAAGAAAAGTTGTTTAGAATCAGAAAATAATCCGAGTTCTCAAATTTGGGCGAAAAATTTTAATTTTTAATTATTCAAAGACAAGCTGAAATAATACATTTACAGTGAATATTTCCTTTTGTAACTGTCCCATGGAGAGCAAAATAACAGACCTTTTGAAAAATGGACACCACATGATGAAGGCTTAGTATAACATATAGATAATGATATTTTTGGTTCTGTGTATTTCAGCTAGCTAAATTTTGCTGTTAATCAAATAATTAAAAATCAAAAATTTTCGCTGAAATTTGGGAATTGGAGTTATATCCTAATTTTAAACAACTTTTCTTAATAACCTTTCATGATTAGACAAAGTGAAAATTTTACAATCGATGCGTAAATAAAATAAAAAAAGGACAGGGGTGTGCAGTTGAGAAGTGAAACACAGTGTGTTGTACTGCAACAGTAGTGCAATGTTTCTAAAGGAACGTCAGTGACATGAAACAAGTATATAGGAAACATAAAGATAATATTACATGTAAACATTAATAAAACATTGCAATTTATATTTATGCAGCGTTAATAAAGAGACGTCGGCTCAACATTTTTTTTGTAACGTTATTCTGCAACATCGCTTACTAGGACATAGAACTATTGGCGTAACGTTACTTTCTACATTAAAAACGTTTAACCGTAAACATTACATCTAACAAAATAACGTTCACACAATGTTTATATAACATCTTTTTGCTTGGTGGGACTGCACACTTCGGGTATTATAAGTGAAATTAATGAATCAGAAATTCTAAAGGTGTACATTAAACTCCTGTACGAATCACCAGATGCCAAAAATCTTAAACTAATTCCAAGTCTTATTTTTGCCGAAACAGTTTCTCTCATATTGGTCTCTCTTTTGCTTATAATCGGTGCGACCATTTGTAGTAATTCTTCAAAATCTGTTGCATATATTCTCGTAAAATTTAAAAAAAAACAGCCACAATCTAATACCATTTTTTCCAGAAGCGAAGTATATATTTTTGTTTTAAAAATTCTCGGGACTATTTCCGTTTTTTGCACTTTGCTATTACAGTAAATGCAGCACAGACACCTCCAAAAAGTTCTACGTCCATTTTGCAATAGGCAGTGAAACGAAGTCTCATATAAATACTTTGACGCATATTTAAGACGCATGCATTTCTTGCCTCGTATTGCATGCGTAGATGCACGCAATTAGCGCTTGCGTTGTCGCACGAAAAGAGGCATCCTGTAAACCTAGCTTTATTCTAACAATTCCACTACTTGTGCATTCTTTGATCAAATTTCGAAATAGGGTACATGAACATTTTTTAAGATTTTATTTGAAAGTAGGTAAAAATACGATCATTTAGATATATTTCTTTTTTTTTCGTAAATGAGTATTAAAGTCGTAAAAATTAAAGAAATTTGAATTGATTAAATTCCCGCCAAAACGCACATTCTGACCGTGTGACGTCTATGTACATATGTTTTCAAATCATAATAAGTGAATATCAATACGAACACTTAAAACTTATTACAATAGTAAAACATATTATTAGTATTGTGCTGTGTTATAATGTAAAAATACCTGTGCAAGAACTCCGAATAAATTAGAGATGGGATTCCACCCGGTGTAATCGTTTGCACCGGTGGAATCACGGAATGCACCCGGTGCATTGGATGCTTTGCCCGGTTGCCTACATTTACATAAGACATAAAAAATGCTTCAAAATGACACCAAATATAATATATTTTGTACGGACTATCGCTAGACATTTATTTTGTACCGTTAATTTCAAAAACATTCATTTTGTTCAGATTTTAAGCTACAAAGCTTCCGGTTAAGCTTAAAAGTTTACTTTTCAGCTATTCACCATACACTATGAAACATTAAACCCGTAAACCACCTGCAAACAATTAAATAACATCAAGAAAAAATTATTTCTCGTTCGATTTGCGCGGGAAATTTAAATTTTTTAAACACCCGGTACATTCATGTATGCACCCTCGTGAATGCACCCATGTGGGTGCTTTCAATGCACCAGGTTCATTCCCTGGCCCATCTCTAGTCGTGCGACTTTTACGAAAAATCAAAATTGACATAAATAAAAAAGAAAAAAAGTTCGAGTACATACGCAGTAGTAATTATTCTAATATTAAGGTTGGTAGTCAACATGGCAAAACTTCCCTGTCTTTTTCACTGTTTTAATTTTTTTAATTAACAACAAACAACCAGTTAACGTTTATTCTGATATTAAAATGTATTAAAATTAGAGATGGGATTCCTCCCGGTGCATTCGTTTGCACCGGTGGAATCACGGAATGCACCCACAAGGATGCTTTGCCCGGTTGCCTAAATTTACATAAGACATAGAAAATGTTTCAAAATGACACCAAATATAATATATTTTGTACGTACTATCGCTAGACAATTATTTTGTAACGTTAATTTCAAAAACTTACTCATTTTGTTCAGATTTTAAGCTATAAAGCTACCGGTTAAACTTAAAAGTTTATTATTCACCATACACTATGAAACATTAAACCTGCAAACCACCTGCAAACAATTAAATAACAGCAAGAAAAGATTATTTCTCGTTCGATTTGCGCGGGAAATTTAAATTTTTGAATGCACCCGGTACGTTCATGTTTGCACCCTGGTGAATGCACCCATGTGGGTGCTTTCAATGCACCGGGTTCATTCCCTGGCCCATCTCTAGAATAAATTATTTATAAGCGTTTCACCACAGTATAGACATCAATCAGTAGGGACAACTTCTGTCGGCACCTTTGAAGTTCATACTACAATTTTCCGAACCTATGTTGGCGGGGAGTCACTCTAATCCTACCAGATGTCGCTACTTGAAAAACTTATTTATTTCGTAAGATATACTTCTTATTTTAAAAAACAAAAGCTCGTTTTATTAGAAAAATTACAAGTGAGCTTAAAATAGTCGAAACATGATGAAATTCGATAAGATAATCTAATGGTTACTTATCCACCAAAACATCTGATCGGTAATTGACGGCCATATTGAATGTGTGCCGGATAGAGATGGGCCAGGCAATGAACCCGGTGCAATGAAAGCACCCATGTGGGTGCGTTCACCAGGGTGCATACATGAATGCACCGGGTGCATTCAAAAATTTAAATTTCCCGCTCAAACCGGACGAAAAATTACCTTTTCTTGCTATTATTTAACCGTTTACAGATGGTTTACAGGTTTATACGTTTCATAATCAATAGTTAATAGTTAGTATTAAGTTTAAGCTAAGCTTTACAGCTTTAAATCTGAACAAAACTTTGAATATGTTTTTTAAATTAACGATAGATTGTTTAGGTATTACAAAATAATTGTCAATAATTGTATAGCAATAATCCCCGCAAAATATGCTATATTTGGTATCATTTTGAAGTATTTTTTATTTCTTACGTAAATGGAGGTAAATTGGCAATGCATCCAATGCACAGGGTGCATTGTGGGTGCATTCCATGATTCCACCGGTGCAAATGATTGTACCGGGTGAAATCCCATCTCTAGTGCCGGAATTCTGGCGCAACGTCCGTTTTTTGGCCATGTTCAGGTGATCACCGAGCCTGAATGCAGACCCTGATGCAGACTCAGCATATTGAAAGTTAACAACTCGTGTTCTTAAAGGGTTAATCTGAGAATACTAGCTGCTGAAGCTTGGCACTCCAAAAGCATGTCTATTCAATAGCTATGTTGAATTAGTAACTCAGCTCCTGTGGTTACCTGAACGAGGCCATCAACCATTGACCGTTGCGCCACGATCGGCCGCTTGATGAATGCCCACTCACTTCGCACATGCGCTCTCAGAAATGGTAAGAGCGAAAAGCCCAAGCTGTCCCTACTGGTTGATGTGTATACTGTGGTTTCAGAAAATTTAGTGTTACCAACCTTATTTCTCAATGGCGAAAAGTTCCCGTTTCCACCACAAATTTCTCACCAACAAAGTAAAAAAATATAATAATTTCTTTAAGATATTCACTTCGTAATTGTTGCTTAAATTAAAACCTAAACGTCAAGGACAAGTATGAACACTAACGTCACAACGAATGTGAAGCCTTTCGAAATCACGTGATTTATATTTAAATATTTTCGATTTTATTTGTTAATTTAAGAGAATAATAAATAGAAACAGCGTACAAATTTGGTGTTTTCGCGTGTGTTATTGAATATAGTCTCGATTGAAGAGCTTTAATTAATAATTTTATATTATTGTCATGTACCCTATTCGTGTGGCATAATGTCGCAGAAACACAAAAACAAAAAACAAGTCTCTTTAAGAATAAAACCTAAATTTAAACATCAAAATTGGAATTGATTTTATGGTTAATGAAACTCTGCATGAGATTTAATATTTTGGAATCACCCTTAAGTGATAATCAAATGTAAATAAATGTTGGAAAATGAACCTCGTATTCTTAGCTATTTCAAATGATGTTACTATAAATTTTGAATAAAGAATCGAAAATTTCTTATTTTCATGCATGGTGCGTTAATTTCTTGGAGCAGTGTAGAATAACTAATATTAGGTATATTCGTTTTAGATGACTTAGGTTGCCGCAAGTCACCTGCGTCAACGAAATGTGTATTCGTTTTAGATTTTCGGCATGCTGTATTTGACATTGGCATGTTCGTTTTAATTGCCACTGCGGCAGTGCTGGTGTTGACGCAATGTGCACCTACTCCAGAGTAGGGTTTAGTTGCGTCAACACCAAAGTATTGTTTACTTAACCTCAATTTACTTATTTTTCAGCAAGGTCGGTGTTCATCACACAGAAAAATCTTTTTGTTTGAATACAGTTGATGCATTTATTTATTTGAATGATGCACACTTTACATTAATTCAAGCAGTTTCTTGTTGATTCAAACATTTTTTTTTACTTGAATAGAATACCTAATAGCTTTTCTTTTAAATAAATGAATGCATTGAACGTACCCAAACGAAAATTATGTTGATTTAACATTTTTCTTTTCTCTGGGTACAACTTGCCCATCACAAACTATTCGTTTTAGATTAATTTCTGATGCAACCATAACTTGACCTAGATGGGCATCAGCTACTTGACGATGACGCTATTGTGGCAAACCCAGCATTTCTAAAACGAATATACCTATTATAACAATCTGCAGCAATAGAAACAACATTTTTACAAAATGTGTCGCTTGCTTCTCTGATAAAACTGGAATAAAGACTTGATTTTTTTAGTTTTGCGAAACGGTAAACGCACTTTTGGTATTTAGCTCTCATAAATGACTAGTTTATTCATTTATATTCATAAGAAATATTTAAACGAATGAAATTTGCTCTTGGATTCCTTGGATTACGTGCGCTAGAAAATTTGAGGCAATTTTTCGCATGGCGTCTTTTTCATAACATTTTGATATCACTTCTTAATTTTTTGATAACATAATTCTAGTATAACAAAATTTTCTTGCAAATCGTTTTTAATTGCAGTGAAAGCCTCGAGCAGCCTCTGTACAGCTGTTTGAAATTGAAGCGGATTTGCTACCTAATTAACAGGAGAGAGCCAATTCCCATGTAAATTTTTTGTGCACGTAATATGACGTAGTAGTAATTAGTAACGTATTTATCTGTTGCGATGGCGCCACTATTCTACGCGCGCTTTTTAATTTAAATAATTCTTTAGGTTTTCTTCTCCACACATTCATTTAAGTAATACATTATATTCTTCAAAGACTCTAATATGCTGTAATATACATTACGTCTTTACAGAATATAACGTATTACCTAAATGAATGTATGGAGAAGAAAACCTAAAGACACGGAAAATCATGCTTAAATTATGATATTTACTAGATTTTAAGCTAACAAAACAAACCACATATTATTCCCAAATTACTATATTTAACTGCAAGTAATAATACATTATTTGTACATTGTTATTCATGAAGTTCATAATTTATGGAAATGCTTTCAAAATTGCAATTCATTACATTCTTTCTTTATCCGTACACATTATTTTTGACTTTAAGTGTGAATATCTTCAAAATTACTGCAAATTAAACTTTTTTTTTAACAATTTTTATTCAGAATACTGTACTTTGACCACTTTTCAATTTTATAAATCAGCTAATCACTCAATCATAATAATACTTGTTACACTTTAATAAAATTATTTAAAGTGATTGTTTCATAGTTGTAGCTCCTACCTTCTGCACTTTCATTTCTATTAAAATGATGAATTGTCTCGGTAGATAATACGATGTAGGTTACAGGTTAAGTCTCCGTATTAATTTAATCTTGCTGCATTCATGTCCTGGATACACATATCTGTAACAATTTATATTTTACTGTCATTGTTAATTTGGTAAAATAAAAACCTTAAATTATGGATTATTATGATGCTAACGGTAATGCTAACCTTTCATCAGTGTGACACATACACATCTTCTTGCATCGAAATTGTCACAGGGCTTCGTTACCTAAATTAGCGGCCCCAATTCCAAATTGAAGAAAATTTGGTCTGATTGGAACATGAATCGCATCCAATAACTACACATTTAAATCTTCTTTTGCAGATCTTGCGAGGTCCATTTTTCTCAAACTCTGTTTATATTGGAGACTATTGTCTGGTCACACAAAAATAATTTAATCATCAACAATGTTTATTTAACGGACAATTTGATTTAACCCATTATATTTGTGCCAGTTCTTTAATTTACTTAAACGATCACGATCTCCGCCATCACTAAAGTAATTGACATTGACAACAGATTACACAGGGATAAATGGCGAAGTCCCTAAATGAGTTTTGGCATCAACTTTCAGCACCATCTGTAATTACCACACAGAACTTTTGCATTTCAGAGGAAGCAAAAATTCAGATACCTGTAATCCATTACGCGGGAGATTCAAATAAAACTTTTTGAATTGGTTCTGGTCTTTCCATCTTCTGATAAATTTATCTGCCAGATATTATCTTGGGAAACCATTATCAACATAATGGTTTCCAAGAATATAACTAACAGATAAATTTATCAGAAGACGGAAAGACCGAACCTTTATGATTTTGTTAACTTCATTGTTTTCTGGTTGTTTTCCTCCCATTTGTTAAAATCCATTTTAAAGAAACTGATTATCGCGATATATTTAAAATGAAAAATTTTATGTTGATGTTTTCACATCGATTCACAAAAACTGCCTAAATATCAGTTGACTTAAAATGCCCAAATTTAAAATCAGAATTAAGTAAAATCAAATATATAACTAATTAATTTGATACAAAATAAAGTACATAAGTAACAATTCAAATTTATTTAAAATGTAAATATACTTAACAAAATAATACTTATAAATAGATAAGAATAGATATAATCATGCACAAAATCATAATAAATGTTTTAACTTAGTAATTATATGTAAGGAACATGAAATGTGAGCGCAGGGATGTGGAGTAGTTGCCAGTTGTCTAAAAAAGTTGAATTACTATTTACACCTATCGCAATAATCAGACAACAGAGAAACTATACCTATTCAACATCTGAAGTGACAATAAGAAAAAATACATACCTACCCATCACAAGATTGACTAACCTTATTACATTACTTACATTTACATTTCAAGTACAACTCTGCACTGTTGTAACTTAAGCTTACCAGCGAACACCTCATTAGAATGACACAAAAAAGTTATGATTTAATCTTAAATTTATTTTAGGGACAACATCATCTTGTTAATAAGGTAAAGTTTTTATATTTCATATTATTCAAGATACAATTAAGAAGAAACAATCACCAAGGCTTTTAATGTCTGTGGCAGAGTGTTAGAGGTGCATACAAACGTTGCTCTTTTCCTAGAAATTAAGCACATGACGCACATTATTCAAAGTTAAAAAAATAAAATTCAGTGTAGAAGTGCTCAGACACCTTAAATAAATTAAATGTCTAACTCTTTCTCTATCTGGAAATAGCATACTTCTTATTTTCTGAGGTGTAATTATTCTTCGTTTTACATTAGGATAAGAGAAACATGTTTCCTGTGTGGCAGGACTTTAAACCCTGAAATTTTTACTTTTAATGCAGCAAACATTTTTGAAATCAATGTCATGCTTTGTAGTTCAGGTCTGCATAGTGCTAAATAAATTAGTGTCAAATTTTATGTCAAAACGTGAAATTTGAATTCATGCTGTGCTGTATTATACATAATATTAAACCAATCCTGGGGACGTAATAAAGATCATACATCCTACCTGACAAATGCAATGTAGGTAACGAAAATCTTTTTAATCACCCTGCTTGATCCCTACAAACTGGATCGAAATGTATTTCGCACACTGGTTAGCCTTTCTTTACATTGGCTATGATTTGGAGAGAGATCTTGCCTACCGATTCTTTTCAGCAAAACCTTCTCGATGCGCTCATCTGCCGGCGTAAAAGATCTGCAAGTATAGCACATACAGTAGGTACCATGTTTGATGCACACACGTATTATCAATTTATTTAAAACTCACAATTATCAACAATTACGTACCTCTGTCGTTACACTCCACAGGGGACACTAACGTTTAATCCTCATGTTTTCAAACCAAACACAAATCATACGCCTTCGTCTACTAGTACAACCTCAAATAATAAAAATCCCTTGTGTATCGAAAACTACTAGTTTTTCTAATGCCAACCTTAAATTATTTCGATTACAGCGGCATCTATGATTACCATGCACAATTAAACTTATTGCCCACTAATGTAATCTCACTTACCACCCCCTGACATTGACATGTGACATTTCATTCGCGCCAAATTTACAATTACTCCTAGCGCCATCTCTGCGGATAAGTACGTTACTACAACAGCCTGGACAAAAACTTTCAATTGCCAATAAACCTCTCTCCTGCTAATTTGTCCCCCTTGCAAGGCGGCCATGCTTGCTGTCAAAGCATAATGAAAGTTTGTATAATAATTATAGTTAAGCGGATGTTCTTGAAACGCGCTTCGTCAGCAGAGACGTAGACCCCAAATAGGGCTGAAACAGCTGTACAGAGGCTGCTTGAGGTTTTCACTGCAATTAAAAACGATTTGCAACAAAATTTTGTAAAACTTTCATTATGCTTTGACAGCAGGGGGGACTTATTAGCAAACGGAGGATCTAAGAAAGTGAACTGGAATCAACCGGTTTTAGACAGCGGCATCCAAGCCTGCGTTACGTTGTTACCCGCGCTCATATCTCATGATATATGACTACTCGGGCTTTCGCGCAGTTAGATATCCTCAGAATATTCACAATTGCAAATTCCAATAGATAACAATAACTCTTCGCTGCTTTTGAATAGGTAAAATATAATAAATTATTATACAAATGTGTATTTAAAATCGCACGGCGCCCGACCGCTACTGACAGTGAGGTTTCTCGCGCGCATCTCTCAGCGGACATCCATTTAACCAGTACAATACTGTGAGTAACGCCGCTTTCATGAATCTACTACTTCTCTGACTCGCCGATTGTTCAATATTGCCAGTCGCGCGAAATCGGCAAATACGTAGAGCCGCCTAGATGTTGTATTTATATCTCGCCGCTTCGTTGCAATAATGATCCGAACCACTTTTTTTAAGCCTTTCAGTGCTTATTACGCAGCAAATCCGCTTCAATTTGTCTATCCTGCAATGTCAGGTCAAAAAGCGATCGTAAGATGTCGCTGTTTTATCTGTTCATCACTATTACATCTCATTTGCGAATAAATTGGACAAGTCGTTTTTAGTTTGCAGTAAGAATGTCGAGCTACGTCTCTGCTGACGAAGCTCCAAACAGGGTTGAAACAACTGTACAGAGGCTGCTCGAGGTTTTCACTGCAATTTAAAAACAATTTGCAACAAAATTTTGTAAAACTTTCATTATGTTTTGACAGCAAGCATGGCCGCCTTGCATGAGGGACTTATTAGGTAGCAAAGATAACCCGAGATGGTCAACTCAATGTTAAAAATCGTATCGCAACAACTTATTTGAGCGATTGTAATATGAAGCGTGAAGCAGTTACACCATTCCTTAATTTTTTTTTAAATAAATTTACATGTAATGAAATCGACAATGTACACATTTGACTTTGTTTAAAAACAGATGTTTGAAAAACAAGTAAATAGAAGAAATTAGTCAAAAATGTGGTATATGTCGATTTCTTAGCACGTTTTCGTATATAAACTGAAATAATAAAATGAATTGTTATTTATTTATTGATATATTTTAATCACATTACTGTTAGCATTACTAGAATACAATCAAATACAATACAAATATAAATTCGTGGTAATTAGTTGCAATTTGTAAACAATTTTGGAAGTAATGATAATTCTTAACAATTTTTCAAAAGTTTTCATCTAGAATAATTCTAAAATTAAAATTTAATTTTGGTTATTAACGCATAAAATCTATTAGAAATGGAACACGTTTGGTTAGTAAAATAAACAAGGATCTGCTGTACTTTTGGAGATACCAAAGTTTATTAGGACATCATTGAAGCGCTGATTCCAACATCTCGGTGACTGTTTGAGTCCATATAGACTCTTTTGCAGTTTGCAAACCCTAGTAGAGCCATCTTCAAATGCAGGCTGATCCATAAAGGTTTCTGCTTCAAGAACACCGTTCAGGAAGGCTGACTTGACGTCAAATTGGATAACTATAGATTTTCATTAGCTGGAACAGTGAGAATAGCTCGTATAGTAATCAAATCGAGCAACAGGTCTGAAGGTTTATTTGTAATCGATTCCTCATTTTTGACTGAATCCACAAACAACCAGTCGTGCTTTGTATCGATCAATTTTACCATCAGCCCTGTTTTTTAATTTATCTTTTAAAATTATTGCCACTTGAAGTTTTATTAATTTAGTTATGGATAGAAGAGTACTAAATTTTCATATTGTTCACGGAACAAGTGACAAGAATAATTTTTTCTAGTGATCATCTTGTTAATGATCATGTTTGTTACACAATAGATACAAATAATACAAATATTTCTGATTTGGGAAGTAAGTTCTACTATGTCTACTATTCATACACTATTAATTAATGTTATAAATATCTGTATTTTTACCTAAATGCAATGATGACCCACAAACTATTGGAGATGGGTTTATTTCTCTTCTCTTACAAATCCGGTAATTCCGGAGACCTATTGGCGTGTAGACCATATCTATTTTCTCCTGCCATAATTTGGATCTCTAAAATCGAAGATTGCTTAGATTAAACAACTGGCATATTCATTTAGACAAAGTTACATTGCATAAAGGTACATTTTACATTTTTGGATCTTCAAGAGCTGATGCAAAGGAGTACACCTAATCTGATCAAGCATACGTGTCTAAATGGGTGTTGTGCTCGAGCAGACTAGGAGTGATATCAATCTTAAATGCCATCTGATAATCATATGATCCTACAGGATGCGTTGAAGTACCATCGTGGTCATGAACGACTACAATAGAAATTTATATTGTATAAATCTGACTGAATCTGACAATGGGTGCGGTGCGTTCACTAAAAATAAGCTGCATGGAAGTGCATATTTATGATTGGACCTTTCTGAAATGTGACCAGTTTCTTTTTTTTAGTTTTATTTTTGTTGTTTCTCAGACAAAATAGCGACATCTTACTATTGCTTTTTGACCTGACATGGCAGTAGGATAGACAAATTGAATTGTTTCTGTTCGTATTAAATTATTGTTATAGTGCATCAACTTTATTTTCATGGATTTAGAAATTTAAAATGTTCAATTAACAAATTTCAATATATTCACTTGACATAAATTTTTAAGAAATGTCGGTAGCATTCCAAGATAATTGTAGCCAGTTTTTTATTAACACAATAGTACCTTCTGCATACAAGCACATTTATTTTTACGTAAACCCATGCACAACCACATACTTAGCTGGATTTGATGGAAAATTATGTAATATCTCAACATCAGTGTCCTAATTTCCACACACTAAACACAACAAACGTGAAGCCATCTTCCACTAAGATTAAACCTGTAATTAAATTATTTTATAAACCGATTATATAAAAATAATATATTTTACGTACTCAAAACACCACGAGATTAATTCTCACTGTTTATTATTTTCTATTGCAAATACGTAGTAATGTTTACTTATAAAATAAACACCATAACTTACACGTGAATCACCAATATGAATTACATGCTAGAGATGTGTAACTCATGAGTGAGCTGACTCACCGAGTCGACTCGACGAAAAGAGTCGATGAAACAACTCGCTTGTGTTTATACGAAGTAGCTCTCAGCTCTTGCCTTCGCAATTATTACATTTATTATCGCAGGCAGCTCTTGACTCTATATCTCGGTGCTCAACTCGATACCGATATATTTTGGAATCTTGCTTACGCTCTCGGGTATAGCAGTACTAAAATAAAATAATTTGAGTCCGTAAAAATAACGTGTATAATTAATTTGGGTTTATGTTCATACAGAATTTGCTTTATATTAAATTCTTTGTTGTTTTTCTAGTTCATAAAAATGATTTTACATTACATTACAAAACATTTTGAACTGTTGCACGAAATGCAGAAAAACATGTAAATACATGCAGTCAAATGACTGCACAAAAAAACGCAGCAACAAGTAAATCAATTAAAACAACGTAAGTATAAAATAAAAAAAAAAAACAAGCAAAATTTGTAGCTTTTGTGAACTTTTCACGATAATCACCATTCTTTAAAGCAACTCTAACTGCGATATTCTTTAGGTATTCACTATCTAATTTGAGTGCGATTATCGATATGATTTTTTAATATTTAATGTATCGTTTACGAGGATTGAATTGTAACTACTTTCATAATGTAAATGTGTGTATCCATCGTGGGTAACAAAAGCTGAACATTCGGAACTTTGCTTAATTCTAATTCAGAGCAGAAAAGGTTTGCTTTAGCAAAGTATTAATTCTTATTCGTTCGTTTTTTTTATCCAAGAGCGCACACTGATAAAAATCTGTTTTTAATTCTAACACTTTTTGGACGCCAGGGAACACTTTTTTGTTAGGATTTTTACCCTTTAAACGTATGTAGCAGAGCAGAGTTAAACTTATCCTTGTTGGAGTAAACACTCATTTCTAGATACAATTTAGTCCGAAAAAGAGAACAATAACGCCAAATTAGATGAAGATTAACAACTTTTCAGATAAAACTTTATACATATTTAACACCGAATGGGCAGATTACAATGAATCCCAAAAATTTTTATGTGTGTAAGTACGTGACCATCAAGGCTGAAGCTAAGCGTAATTTTTGTACAGAGCTATCATCCGTACAACTCTGTAAACCCGCGATGCTTACAGAACAAAGTGAAGCAAGCAGCTCTTTTGAGCTGATTTATTGAGTCAGCTCACACCAGTGAGTCTGATGCAAAGAGTTAGCTCCACTAAAAGAGTCACTTTGCCCATCTCTATTACATGCTAATATTGCAGAGTCCTCTCTTAACAAAACAAAGAATAGGATTTTCAGTACAGTTTCCTACTTATGGATAATGAAAACAGTGCTATCTGCTTTCAACTCATAGCTGGTGTGACAAAGATACGATGATATATGTTTTCTTTCAACGAGCAAGGATAGATATACGAATTGAAAAGCGAAACAAAATGTGTGTGAAGTTAACCATGTCGGGTTATCTCTGGTAGCAAATCTGGTTCAATTTGTCTATCCGAAACGATTGTTTTTATAAGTACGGATTTTAAACGAAACCACAATAAAAAGGGCCTGAAATTCTAAATTGAGATTATGAGACTTGTTTATGAGGAAATCAGAAACAATAACAATTTTATATAAAAAAAGGCATTGCAGCAGAAACATGACAAATCCTTCAAATTTCTTATGCAAGAACTCAAGAACAAATTTTGTTATTAAATTTTCTTTTTTGAGTATAAATGTAAAATCTTAACACTTACCGCATTTACCCATTCGCGCTCGCCTTTCGCCTCGTCACTCGTCACTCGCGACACTCCACAACGCGAATACACCCTTTTACACATCCGCGCGACTATTCGAGGCGAATGGACGAATTTAAGAAGGCGAGACACAAACGAGTTCAATCGTCACTACAAGACCTTTGATTTGTTCCAAAAGACCGCTCCCAGCACGAGCGAAGAGGCGAATGCCGAGTGAAGTGATTACATATTCGCCTCGTCCACTCGCCTCGCCATTCCAGCGAATATGTAAACGTGAGGTAAAAGGTAAGTATTGTTACAATAACTCTTTCGAGGCAGTTGTATGTAATTGTTAACGGGTCACTTTGCTAAGCTACGAATAATTAGTTAATTGCGCGGGACAGGACAGTCGATCGGGAACCGTCCAGAAAGGTGACAGTTTGGCAAGATAGCCTCATAGCAGAAAGTGCTCAATAAAGTTTACAAGCGGTGTGAGAGTTTTTTTGAAGAGGACCTTCCTTTTTAGAATCAAAACTCGAGACAAGGTAAGAAATCCTTTGTTCATCGGGTAAAATGACACCCCCTAGTGCCCTTAGCCCATACCTGAGCGACACCATCTACTAAGAGCTAGGTTTACCCCAAATGATAAATTACTACAAGCACGCAGAGCGTGACAATATCAAATATCTTCGCTTTTTTGGAATATACAGGTAACTGGTAAGTCGACGTATTCCTTTGAGAGAGTGTTAGTAGAGCTCATTTTCAATTGATTTGACCATATGCATTGTGTTTTCCTTAAAAATACGCTCCCTACTAACATTTACTTAACATTACTCAGACAGTAATAAAAGGTTTTCTTAATATTTATGTTTCCCTGGGTAGACTAAATAATAGTACGTACTATGCAACAAACATTAAATTAAAAACTTTAATGAGTTTGAAATACAAATGGCTGAACAGACATATCTTTAAAAAAAAAATCCAACCTACTTGAACATTCATTCCGACTTATTTCCAAAATTTGTAGGATAGCACTGTTGTTTTTACTTTTAAACCTGGGTTTTTAATTTGGAAAAAACAAAAATATTTATTAAATGATTTTTGGTTTCAGCGCCAGCTGTAGTAGGGGTCGATTAAAGACAAATAAATGAATAATTTTGAACAAGAGTAACGTGTTTTTCTCAAGTACCCGAAAGGAATTTTGGATTACATGAAACTTCGGTATTTTCGCTGCCACCAAGTATCTTATTTTAAGACACTGATTAAAATCTTAAAAGGTCAGAGGTTTTAGGGTTCTTCAGGCTTTAAAACTGTGTACAGTTGTCATGCATTATTGAAAAAAATAAAATTAAGGAAAAGACATTGTTACTAACTAAAATGTACATTTTGGAACAAATGTTAGCTTATACAAAGGGTGGGGGAGGGGGAAACTGTACCTGATATACGGCGGGAAGGTAGGACTCCGCAGCTGATCTTTTCTGAAGCCGCTCTCGGGTTTGGATCTGAAACTTCAGTTGAGAAGTCCCTTAAAAACTCCCGTGACTTCACAAAATTGGAAATTAACCAAAATTGTTCCAGTGTAAGCCCAAAGTTTGAATTTTTCGTTTTTTAACTGAAGCCGATTCCTCAGGACCAAAAAGAATGATTGATTGTATTACCAAATTTTGGAAATAAGTCAGAATGAATGTTGAAGTAGGTTGGATTTTTTTTCTGGAGATGTGTTTTTTCAGCCTTTGTATTTCAAACATATTAAAGTTTGTTAAAACTCAATGTTTGTTGTATAATACGTAGTACTATTATTTAGTCTAATCAGGAAAACATAAATATTAAGAAAACCTTTTACTCTCTGTGAGTAATGTTAAATAAATGTTAGTAGGAGCGTATTTCTAAGGAAAACACAAAAATTAAAATCTCATTAACTATTGCATTTTGTATAATGCATAATATGGTCAAATCAATTGCAAATGAGCTCTACTAACATTCCCTCAAAGGAATACGTCGACTTACCAGTCATCCTGTATATTTTTTTCTGGTTGCCAAGAGACACACTTTGTGAAAACATCGGATCCTACTAAAATGTTATCTAATATGTCCAGCAATTCGAATTACTTTTATTTTCGTGAGTTAATAAGAACTAAGTTTTAGACATACTAATGCCCGGTTGCACCAATAAAATATTGGTATAAGTAAAATTTAAGTTCAATTCATGACATAACATAACATGACATTTATGCATGGAGAGTATAATGTCAATCACATTCTGACCGACATTTAAACTTCATTTAAGTATTCTTTTAGAATGTGTCTGTTTTATTGAATTTACATAAAATGTCATGTTCTAAACACGACTTAAATTTAAGCACTGCTTAAAACATAGGTGCAACCGGCAATAATAGTTGCTCACCGAATCTGCCCTACTTAAATTAGGTTATCGAACATGCAAAAACTTTTGGCGCAAAGAATTTAAAAAGAATTCCAATACGGTGTGAACTTTTTAGCGGCCACTGTATAGATTTTTCGATCACTACATAGGTTTTGTGAATATAACAATGGGGAACATGTAAAATTAGAGCAGTCGCTTATCCCTCTCATCGTTGTAGTCGCAAAATGGCTCAATTCAAACCACAATCAAAAATGGGATAGCCGCCATAAATCACCCTATATCTCCCTTATTATCAACTTTTGGAGTAAATGAATTTATACAATTCTATTCAAAGTAATGACCTTGACAAACGGAATTTGGCAAAAGAGAAATCCAGCCAAATTTCTACAAACGAAAAACATTTTGGTAGGAAAATGAAAAAGTGAAAAACACAATTAATCGCTTGCAAACGTGTTGTTGTAATCTAATAAAACACAAATACCTAATTATACATGCTAAATACCGATGTTTGAGAAGGAAATTTAGAATCTATCGATAAGTAGTAAGAACGTAATTTATAAACGTATATTACACCCACAATTATAAAACTAAAATTATTCTAAAAATGTCATTCCTTGAATATATAAAATTAAGAGACTGCAAACACCAGTAAACACGTAAAATTCAAATTCAGTTTTGAAATGATTGGGAAATATGTATAGCTACACTGCTACTATTTAAAACTATATAAAATACAACACAAAAACTAAGACTTCCAAAACAAAACTCAAATTAATATAAATTAAAAATGTCAAGATTCAAATTGACACCGAAACTGTGAAACTGACTGATGAAAAATATTGCCCACTATGCTACATTGGACGTGTTCAGCTAAACCCGGCGCTTTAACAAAGCATGCGGCAATTTAGAGTCGTTTCAGTGTTCTAACCAATTTTTTGCTTGAACTTATCAACGACAGCCGTTAAAAGGAAGTACCGCGAAAAAAGAAGGACGCATATGCTTTACTAAAGCATCGTGTTTAGTCGATCACGTTCACTATCATTTAATATTTTAATACAAAATTCAAGACTGACGTGCTAGTATTTTCGTATGTTGCTCAGTCCGGATTTGTAGTCGAATCTGTCGGTAACGTAATTATTAATGCCAGGTGGAGGTGGACAAGTCGGTCCTAACGCCATATTAGAATTATTAGAAAATCCCGTCGTGGAGAGCGCGGTTCCACGAGACGGCGCACCAGAATTCCACCGATCGGCACTCCCCGACGGATCGCTCTGTCTCCAACTTTCTTTTCCCCACGTTTTCGGAGGAGCACTCGAACCACTCGGCGTGAATCCTTTTGTAGGGGACGGATGACCCCAACTCCCACTGGAACGTTCGAATCTAGTCGGTTCTAAAATAACATGTAATTTCACAAGTTGAGATCGGAAAATAATTTAAAATATAGTAATATAATGTAACACAATAAGTATAATTATAATTGGACATTACCTTTACCTTTTGAATCAGAATATCTATGATCTCTACTCGATCGCATTTCTGGTTTGTGTTCCGGAATAGAACGTCGATCACGTTCATCTCTTACTGTTCTAAAGTGAGGACTTCTATCACGTTCGTGTTCGGAGTATCGTGTATCCTTACTAACCCTGAAATCGTACGACCGTTAAAAAAATTTAAACAAAGTTCATATTATTAATACCGCAGCACTTACTGTGAATTGTATTTTGGTATCACAGGACCAGAATTTTCACGTGTTCGTAGATCACGAATTTCTCTTTCTCTGTTTAAATTAAAGACTTGAGAATTGTCATATTTTACCATGGACTGTGACGGTCGAACTATTATTGATGATGGAGGGTGACTACGCTCAGATTCATAATTTCTGTCTCTTTTTGGTGGGTAACTTTCTCGTTTATCAAAACTCAAACGAGATTTAAAATCTTTACTTGTCGAGCCGAATTTTTTTGACGACGGTGATGGTTCACGAGTTTTCACGCTGGAAGTTAACAAAATATAGACAAGCAGATATGACAATTCCGCAATTAATCATCAAATACATGACACGTAAACAATCTTGTTTGCGCTATTCTTTAGTCGCATCGTTCGCCTTAATAGTGGAACGTTGTTGATGTATTTTCTTAAAAAGTTGCAAACCTTCAAATGTTAATATGCTTAAAGTAAATACGAAAATTCTGCCCCCTTATATGTTTATTACTTTATTACCTCGGAGGTGGATCGAATCGTGGTGGCGGAGGAGGCTCTTCAAAATGACGATCACCTGGTACACGCTTACGTTCTTCGAAAGATCTTTCTCTACCATAAGGGGCAGGTCGTTTCCTTCTTTCCTCTTCCTGAATTCTCAACTTCACTCTCTCTAACTCCATTTTCTCCAGTTCCAATTTCTCACGCTCTAATTTCTGTCTTTCACGTTCCAGTTGCATGAGTTCTGCTCTTTCTCTTTCCAGGCGATCACGTTCTATTCTCAATTTTTCTCGTTCACGTTCTAAACGTTGAGCTTCGCTACGTTGATGTCTTTCGATTTCACGCTGACGTAGGGCTTCTTCCCTTCTGCGCTTCTCTTCACGAATTAAACGTTCTCTCTCACGAATCCTTTCTCTATCGCGTTCATCTTTTATTTTATCAAACGTTAACATATCCTTTTCGCGACGTCTGGATTTGGACGACGAACTGCGGTCATGACGATCACCGGAACGAGATCTTCTGCGATGTTTATCACGACTTCTTCTTTCATCACTATGTGACCTCTGTAATAAACACGTGCGCATTTAAACGAAACTTTCAACGTAACACTACAATTACCTTATGAAGGCGTACACGTTCGTTACCGTGTTCAGATTTACGACCATCGTCTGTTTTTTCCTTCTTATCTGATGTTCTATCAGATTTCGTTTCAGATTTTAAATCATCTGTACTTTCTGATTTGGATTTTTCATCTTTCTCCGCTTTTCCTGCATGCGATGCTTTCGGTTTTGGTTTATTGTATTCCTTATTGTCCGATCTTTTATTTATGTTTAAGTTCGGATTTAAATGTTCCGGTCGAACCTAGATAATAATCAATGTCAAAAATCACGCTATACAGACCTACAGATTACGATTTACTTTTTCTATACGAATAATTTGCCCGTTCAACTCTGTGTTATTTAGTTTAGCTATGCAGTTGTTTGCGTCTTCGACAGTTTCCATTTTCACGTAGCCATAACAGCAGGCACCTGGGTAACGAGCATTAATGACAACCTTTGCCCCAATTACTTTACCATAAACTGATAGAGCCTGTTTTAGCTCGGTTGCTCTTGTATTCTGCGATATGTTTGTAATCCATAAATTTCTGTTTTGGGCGTCAGTGAGACCTTTAATTTTCTGGGTATCTTTTGAATCACTATAAATAACAAACAATTAACATATTTCGATCATTGAATTAAGGAAAGCATTAATCTCTTAATAATACATTTCATTTTGTGAAACACAATTGGTAATCATTTCATTGTATATACAGGAGAGCGTTCGGCTTACTTATTATTCTTTCAGGTCTCCTTTTCAATAATCAATTATTTCACAAATTGCGAAAACCACTTCAAAAACTTTTTTTCTTTTAAACTAGACACACATTATATACAGTTTCATAGAAAAATTATAAGGGAGAGTAAGGTAAGCTGACAAACTTAAGGAGAAAAACGATGTTAACAAGATTCATTTTAATGTGAACGTAGGTAGTATATAACTAAAATATATTTACTACTAAAAAAATTTAGACCAGAAAAATGTTGGCTCTCAAAAATACAACCAGGCAAACAATATTCATAGCACTCGGTATAGAACTGCGTCGTAACACAAACACAATATACACCGGTAAGTGCTGTTTGTTTTCAGAACTTACCACTGTACTCGGATGGTACAGAAATTGTTACAGACGTAAAATTATTCTCTTTAAATGTTAAATAAAACCAAGTTCATTATCTCGACCCCAGCGTCATCTTATCCTTCTCTCCCCTACATTTATACATCTCATCATAATAATAATAATAAAATTAATAATAATAACAATAGTAACAATAAATTTTATCAAATTATCTTTCGCGTTTTTATTGAAATGTCTAAAACACAATTTTATTCATAGATTCAATTCTTTTTGATAAAAATATAAGACTAGAATGATTTAAAAGACCAAACGTGAATTAAACTTGAAATTGATCAGACACATTTAAAAAAGAAAAAGAAAATAACTTCTTTTAGTTTAATGAACCGTTACTCTCATGCTAAATTGTCAAAGTATAAGTTGGGTTTATGTTTTGTTAAGTTTTCTCGTCAATATCCAATGAGTTATTTGAAGAGGCGTTTTAAAAAGAAAAAAGGTTTAATACTCCCCATATACTTGCGGTTACCAGAAACGAACCGACCAAATTTACGACGCTGTAAGAATTTAAATCACCATTTTAACTTTGCACGTAATTTGCGTTATAACACGTCGAATTAAGCTTTTCGTTTTATCATAACCAGTTAAAAATTATTCTATATTCAATATAGACCCCATTTCATTTTGTCCGGGCATCTCATGTACTGATTTTACCTTACCATGTATTATACTATTACCACAGTCGGGATACATGAAGAACTCAACATTACAGGCTATTCCATACTCATCAAAAAAAGCTGCTAATAATCTTGTACGATTCGCATCATCACTTGTTTGCTGATTTAGAAATACATCAGTACTTTCATACTGTTTCATTTCTGTCATGGTGGCTGTGTTTTCTTCCTCCGTTCGTTAGAATTTTCAATCCTAAAGAAATTGTGTCGTTTTCTTTATTTCGGGAATCCTGGGAATATGCACGGAATGTGCTTCTGTTTCTCAAAGTATTTTTAACCGAAAATGCGTACAGTTATATCTCTGGGTATCTAGCAGCGTATTTTCTGATGAGCAGTATTCAACGATCGCACGGTTAAATGAAAACACAGATGTGGTAGTACTTGTAGAGAAAGATGATAACCAACCTAGAATCTCCACTTGATTTTTCTTCTTTCTTGACATCCTGCTGTGATGGATTATTTTCTGATGATTCCTTGACGTTCTCGGACGGTTCATTTGCTGATTTCTTCTCATCTACAGTAACAAATCGATGTCAATCAAATAAGGTCACTAGTCTGATGCCCACGTATTCTGAACTCACTCTTTTATTTAAATAAATAAAAATCACAAACTGTGATAACTAATTAATAGAAAAATATTACCAATTAAACTATAAAGTGGCACAGACATTAAAAATATGAAATAATTTTGTTATTGATAACTGTAATTCAAAAAATACAGGTATATAAATATTCCAACAAGATCAGAAACGCACTTCACCTTGTAATAAACCAATTAATATGTAATAATAGTGTGCGGCACGAGTACTTATCTACATATGAAGAGAACTTTCACAACCATAACCAATATAGAAAAAAAGAAAATAATTGCAATAATTTTTGGATGCGAGGTGCACCTATTATCGACATGTTAATAACAATCCACATCAAATTTTCATATCTTCCACGAACTGAGTTTTCTTCAATCTCCACCACAAGTTAAGTTTATGTATGCTTCTGTCCAATATTTCACAAAAGAAACTTAGGGTTACGTCTCGTGGGGTATGCTGCACTTCTTGAAATGTCTTCAAAACGAAATTTTTCTGCTTCAGTTGAATCGACTAGTGAACTCTTCACAATACAAAAGTACTGCAACATCCTTTTGGTAACAGCACCGCAGGTTAATAAAGAGAATTATTGCAACTACTTTCTTTTTATGATTGTTTTGTATGATTGAAAAAAGTACTCCAAAATCAACGCACATAATTGTAACATATACAAATATTAAAACTCCATACCTGTGTTTATCGTACTAGGCACAGCTTTGTCATGTTCTGCTTCATTTTCATTCTAAAGGATAATTAAATTAAAGGATATTAAAAGAAACATGGACGAGACGAAGAATATATTACCTCATTATCAGGTAGACCGTCTTCTTCTTCGAGAGTTAGTTGAATCGGACTTTCCGCCTTTCCATCTTGATCCTCGTCTTGATCTTTCAGACCCTCATTGATCTTTACGGACTCTTGCACCTCGTTCGATTGCTCTTTCTTCAAAGCACTCTCTTTTGCATTGTTCTCATCTTCTGCATTCTAGACATAAATTTTTTAAATTATTTATGAAGAGTTGCCCGAGTTGCCCTTTTATATATTTTTTTTAGGGTATTAACATTACGTAATAGATGCGTACTAACTTTTAAAACTCAATTACTCCAAAATGGTTGAGTTTATCGAAATGCAATAAGAGAAGCCATTTTGTGCCAAATAATCTAAAGAATATATAAGTGAGGGACCCTACCCTTATAAAACTACTCTTTAAAAAATATGCAGGATCTGACAAATATGTTGTTAAAGCACAGTTAGGTGACTTATATCTATGTTTAAAATATTAGTTTAATTAAGTTAAAGGATCCAGAAGATACTGAAAAAAAAACATATTGTTCACCCCTCTTTTTGGAAAAAAAAAAATTATACATATAAAAACGTGATCTTATTTTTTGATGTTCTATTCGCCCTGAATATATCGAGAGACATTTCTGAATCAAGGTGTATATTAGTATCGTCCATAAAATACGAATTTTTAAATGAAAGTTTATCACACACAGTCTTTGGTAATTATTTTCTATTATTTTTTGGACCAATAAGAATTTTTGTAATAATTTTTAAATACCACTTCAATCTGCAGTTATTTATTTTTAAACTCAAACTTTCATTTAAGCAAGATCTCATAAATAATACTTAATAAATACCTCTACAATTCCAGCTTCAGCCGTTGTTTCATTATCAGGCTGTCCTTCCTCATTGTCAGGCGCATCCCCTAAAAACAATGACATAACGATAGTGGTAATAAAATGCAATGACAGTTTTCTATAAGGAATGAATTTAATTTATTTATTTTTTACAGGCAAGTATAAACAAAACAGTATTATATGTACAGTATCAGCTCGAGTATGGGTCCTGTTCAGTCACTATAACACATATAGTATGTTTTGAGAAGAAAGTTTGTTACAGTTTCTAAGTATGTATTCCATTCTTTACAAACAATTGATTTCCTGAAAAACCAATTGTTCATTGCAATACACTTTTTTGATTAAAACCGAACCGAATGCAAATAAATTTAAATTATTTTTTTGATTTAAATAAATACTTGCTATAACAAATGGTGCTGTTGCCACATTCACCATAAATTAATCCTGCACACTTTATAATTAGTTTAAACTGGTTTTGTTTTTTTGCTTGCAATACCTTACTTTCTGTTACAATAAATTGGTCTCCATTTTGCTTATTATAATTGCTGGTGTGTTTTAGTTTTTTTAACTATTCTTCTCTGGTCTGCTCTATTTCTTGCTCTCTTCTTCCAGTTCTTGACATCCATTTTCCTTAGGTCTTCGATCACTTCATCGTACCATCTAAACTTTCGTCTCCCCTTTAGTCTATTGTGTCGGTTTCCATGTTATTATTTCTTTTAGTATGCTTTGATTTTTTTTTTTTTTCATAGTACCTATGCCCAATCCATCTAATCCCTAGTGCTGACATCACGTTTACTATATACCCTCCTTGTAAGATCTTTGTGAGTTCGTGCTTCATATATTGTCCATTGTTCATACTTTTGAGTATCCTTTATATTTCATATCCACTGAAGATTTTCATTGGGATTCATGGTTTAAATCTTCTTCTTGGGAGTGAGTTTTAGGGCATACAAAAATAACGAGCGTAACTATGACACCCCATTATCGGGTTGTCATTGTTTTGTTAGCGGCATTCCACAACAAAAATGGTCGTAAATGGATATTTACTTTTAGTACACATAAATTCATTCAAAATATTGCTACGAAAAAATTACTTAGAGACTAGACAGAAAATAACATTTTGGATTCAATTTGAACACTCCACGTGATATAAACAATTGTTGTAGTTATTTATTTTACAAGTTTAGAATTTAAGAAAGTTTATGCATTCTCGAGGTATCTCTGAAGCACTAGCATATTTGTTTACGTTATTAGTTTGGTAATATGATATGGGGGCGTGTGTTTAGTCTTGGCTGAAAAGAAATGGCAGAGACGACAGTCTCCCAAGGGCTTCGCGGAAGGCGAAACGTGTCGGTAATCGGGGCCACGGTTGGGCCTGGTGATATACGGGGTGGCCGCGGTGTGTTGCCGGGCATGATCTAGTTCATAGGGTGTCTGTAGAATATGACCTGTGATGGTATGTTCTGGCAGAAGTGTTAGGGCGGTACATTCTCACGACTGGCAATACGGTTTGAGGGTCATGAGTCATGAGTTAGGCGGAGGTATTCTGGTAGCAGAATATTGTCCGGGACGCGATCCGGGGTGTTGCCAGAGAATGCTACCGTGCACCAGCATACGGTATCGGGGCTCTTGCCGCGGCGTGCAAGCAGCGCCGATGAAGAGCACGGTACCGGCAAAGCTATTAGCCGTATTCTGCATTCTTTGTGAGTGGGAATTCGGTTGATTGCATTCCTGACCAGGTGATGGCATTGAGCTATCCAGAAAGGTCTGACATGATGATGTTATTGGACTGGTACGGAGTGGTGCTTGACACTCACGCAGTCGGTGCATCAACTGATCCTGAGAACGTATGCTCGGGAGGCAAGGTATGCTAATATCCATCGGAAGGGGTGGGTTTTGTATCCACAGGTGAATATGAGGGTTAATGCATGCGAAGATAAGAAGTCAACGTGCGAGGATGACTTCCCCAGTGTCCAATATCATCATGAGGGAGCTACAGCTTCTAGATTCGCCGCTGGAGCAGGTGGGGCCGGGAAAGCGGCCCCGGTGAGTGGACTGTTCCGTTTTACTGAATAGATACTCGTAAAGGGTTACTTATAATTTGCATGGTCTTTATCGAATTGGAATGCGATGCCCCGAGGCTAAGACGTTTACCTTCAGCGACTGTTGCGGTCAGGGAAGCGAGAAAGAAAGAAAGAACATTAGGAATGAGAGACCTAACCAATGGTGAGTGAATGTTTATTGTAACTCCATCCTCAGATAATATTGTTTGCCGATAATATTTAAACAAAAAAAAAGTAGCCAACACAATGTAGAAGTCAATAAAAGTTTTACAATTTAAATTAGAAAGAACACTCACGAAAAGGTTCTTTCTAATTTAAACAGTGTCGTGTTAAAGTTTTAGAAACTATTTACTTATAAACAATATAGATCTGGCAACATCCAAGCATTAAACCCACAAATCTTTTTCCACAAGTGCTTATCACAGAACCTCTACTCATTTGTTGTTTACAAGGCCTGCGCTTGTTTAAAATAACATGCTTTATCTTTGTTTCTTTTTAATGTATTCATACAATTCTATCTTTCGTTACTTGCTCACAGAACTTGATTCTAAATAAAGCCTTTAAACTTAAGGCACACAATAGCATAACAAATATTTATAGGATATGTACTTAGCAATATAACGATTTCTTGTTCGTTTATGTGAAGGGAGAATACGCAGAAAACTCACGAAGTTACGACACATTTTGTATACATCATTTAGAACTAAAATTATTACTTACTGGATGATGTAGACAATCTTTTAGGTTTTCTATCATTAAGGTCGAACTGATGAGTTTCAGGATCTAACCCTTCTTCTAATAAAGCCTGCATTCAAATAATCGATAAGTATCAAGTTAAACGAATCGATAACACTCGGGTAGGTACCTTTTGCAATCTCTCGACGAGGACTTGTTTGTTTCCGTTCTTGTCCAATCCTCGCTTTTCAAGTTCTGCGCGTAAATCAATTACTCGTAAATCGCTTAACTTACGACTATCGTTGTCCGTCGACATCTTTCAATGTGTCACACTTTAGTAAAGACGCCGCAAATTTTCTAGTCACGCCGTAACACCTCAACAAATGCATATGGCGTCGACTAAATGCAACGGCGACGGTACGGACAGGGTTGCCAACTTTGGATGACTCGAGAGCGCCAAATTTAATCTCGATTACCACACAAAATAATTTCAAATAGAAGTTTGATGCTGGGTTTATGCACGGAAAATTAACATTAATTTAAAGCTAATTTGCATTTAAATAAAGTTAACTTGTATACTAATATATGAGAACGGTTTTTTAAAATAAATTCATTAATTTACGTTAACTTTTATCTTTTAGGTTAATGCTAAATAAAAAATGTCTGCATGAAAACACTTATGCGCTGTGCGAAAGTTCTCACAAAATTAACAATAATTCTCTTATACTTTATTTCTCCTTAGATTATTGCACGTCATCGACAATGATGTAGAATTTAGACATTAAGTCCATATCAATGGGCGCGTTCAGCGGACGCACAGCTGCTGAGTTGCTTACTCAACAGTGGCTTGTGATTGGCTATTACCGTAATGTGAGCCAATCATAAACGATTGCTGAGTAAGCAACTCAGCCACTGAGTGTCCCTGAACGCGCCCAATGTTACAGAATAGACCTTGTTCCAGGATTTGTTCGTTTGTTGCGCTAGTCCAGAACTTTTTGCAAATTTGACACTAAATCTGTTAGTTTGTTAACCGGTGACGTCATTAGTGTTAACTAATGTTGTTAAATTACCGGTAATTTATTTTTATGTTACCTTTCCCTATACCTTACCGGTAATGTTACCGTAAGGTTACCAATTACAGCTCAAGTGGCGACATCTCGCGCCGGAGTTACCAATTACACTTTTACCTAAAAATGTGATTTTTACTCAATTTTCTGATTAATTTGATATCGGATACACATTCTGTTTTTATCTTTTGTTAATAATCAAGTTTCCAATGTTTAATATTATGTATTTCCACTAAATAAATTCACGTGTCAACGAAAATCATTTTAGGTTATGAAACATTTATTTACTTTTTTTTAGTGTTTACGGTTTTCTTAAGTAATTAAAAGTATTCCTTGGCCATTTGTTTCATTGGTTTACTTACTCGAAATTACCTTATGTTGACAATTGAGGTAACAATCGGTAACATACGGTAACAAATGAATGTTACCTTACCGGTACCATTGGAAATTTACCGCAAGGTAACGTGGAAATATTACCGACTCACAACACTAGTGTTAACTATTTCTATTCATCAATTTTGACCGTTTTTCTGCCGTTGTTGCACTAAACTGAACTTGTTTGCACTTTTTAGCACTTGCCTTGAATCAGGTGTAAAAAGTGCAAGTTAATCTAACCCAGAATTTCTGCGTGTAATGTTTTAAATGTTCATCAACTTGTTCCTTAACTTAGGAAAAGCAATTAAACTTGTGTATAAAATGAAAATTGTACTCATTACATTTACCTAATCTTCTATTTTTTAGTGTTGTGAGTCAGTAATATTACCACGTTACCTTACGGTAAATTTCCAATGTTACTGGTAAGGTAACATTTATTTGTTACCTGTTTGTTACCGTTTGTTACCTCTGTCGTCAAGATAACGTAATTTCCAGTTAGACACATGCAAAATTCAAGTAAACCAATGAAAGAAATGGGTCAAGGAATATTTTTGAATATTTAGATAAAACATAAATACTAAAAAAAGGAAATAAGTATTTCATAACCTAAAATGACTTTCGTTTTCACATGAATATTTAGTGGAAGTACATAATATTAAATAGTGTAAATTTTATTTTAAATAAAAGCCAAAAATGTAATGCGTATCCCACATCAAATAAACCAGAAAATTGAATAAAAATAATATTTTTAGTTAAAGTGTAATTAAGGTAAGGTAACATTAAAAATAAATTACCGATAATTTAACAACACTAACTGAATGCATCTCTTCAATTGGCGGTCAGCAATCGACTTGAATTGTTATGAAATCGTATCAAATTTTCCTCAGTTATTGACGACGATATCAATTGAAATGAACACAAAAGTTATAGAAAGGCTCTGAATCTTTTTATTTTGTCAGTTAGTTTCAATTGACGTCGGCCACTTCGATACTAACAAAAAGAAATGTGTTTCCTATTACTATTACCTGACTTAACAATCGCTTTTCAATCATATTAGGAAAAATACGGACATTTATTAAAAACGAACCGGACATACGGACGCTTCCTGAATAACGTACAGTCCGTTGAAAAAACGGACGTACGGCAACCCTACCAACATAGCAAGTATACAAACTTAGGCAACCTTTAACTTTAGTAATCTTGGTTGAAAACCATTCCAAAATCGCGCTATATTTTATGAACGCACTCTAGATTATTCATTTAGGGAATGACATTAGCCGTGTGTATTGTATTTGTGAAAGGGTCACAATAGAATTTTGTTATGCATTTCCGGTGTGTAACGTTTTGCGATGTTTTATCAAAGATTTTCTTACTTTTAGGGTGGGCCAAAAATTTGTTAGCAAACTCTCATGGGCAACTGTTTTTCTGTAATCAATAAAACATCGTTAGAAGATTTGTTAACATTTAAATGTTCCGCCATTTCTAATGTACGTATGAAAAGTGAAATTGGAGGGCTAGGAATGGCAGGTGCAAGTATACACCTTTAATAATAAAACTTTAAATCCTTCTAACGCAAAGCACTTACAATTATTTTAACATTTAACAACTGTTGAAGGATTGCGAGAACACTTTCAGTAAATGGAATGACGTTAGTCGATTGTGCCTGTGAAAGAGTCACAATAAAATCCCTGCACGCATCTTCAGTGCGTATCGTTTTTCTTAACACCATTTTACGAGTGATATTTTGATGTTAGAAGTGTTTTTTTCAATAACATCAGCTACTGTCGATTCATTGAAAACAAACTGAGTGCATCTAACGGTATTATGATGATTGAATATCCGATTGACTTACTAATCAAACAGACACTTAGAAGCGTTGTTTTCGACTCCACGAACATGGGCATTATGTCCTCCAGAGCTCAACACTTTCAAACCAAAAGTAATTCGAACCTTACTAAAACGTTGGCTAAAGATTCTGCATTCTGTAGCTTGCTGAAGTCGCCGGAAACTATCAAGTGGTTGTTCGAGAGACCTAACGATTACATGTATAAAATCTTCGAAAATGTAGGTAAGTTCGCTTTAATCTTTTGCCCGTAATAATAATTGCCTTCAGGAAGCTTTCAAAGAAACACTAGGAACAATAAAGGACGAAAACGAGTTAAAGGTCATTAAACATAAGATTCTGTTTGGATTTTTAAAAGAACTGAGGGATTTGAGGCCACCACAAGCCATGGAATGGGTAATGTTTCAACATTTTATGTATTACGTATACCGGAACTTCTTGACTCCAAAACCAACAGTAACCGAGGAAAATTTACCAAATGTCATCATTAAGAAGATGTTCAAGTTAGTGGTAAGGTAAGAAAGATGAGAGATGTGTTGTGTAGGTTACATTTTAAGGGGACACTTTGCAGTTTAACATTCGAAGACAAAGCACAATTTTATGTGAGAATAATAACTTTACTGCGAGAATATGTAATGACAGCAAGAGACAATTACGAAGAACTGACTGTTACTGCCGACGTTACGATCTACCTCAAGTGTAAGAATTTTGAAGAGCATTCGCAGCTATGGTAATTTCTTTCTTTCAGGTTTGTTATCTTACTACAGTGCCTTCTGTTCTGCTGCCAATAAGTTATCCACTGTCTTAGCAGACTTTGATCAATTCATGAATATGCGTTACCACATAAATTGGTACTGTCTGAATCAGAGGATGTTCTTTCAGTATTTCTTCATGCGACCGTCTGTTCAGTGTAAAATATCTGTATTTAATAAGGTGGGTATCCTATTGTAAAAGCAATAGTAAACGAATATTCTATGTATGTGATGCAGTTAGTCGAAGAGGATAAATCCTGCAACAGAGCACTTATCGAGTCGTACAATAGTTTCATTGAAGAGATGAGTACTCTGGACAGGCACTGGGAGCTTCAACGGCGGAGAATTTCGTTTTTAAGGTATTCAAATTATGACATGCAATGTTCGCAAGTTACAAAGTGATTTTTAAACTAGTGACAGAAATCCCAAAGATGAATCTCAATGGTTACAGAAAGATTGGAAATTGTTTGAAGAAATCACAAGAATCATGAAAACTAATTTTTGGATAATTAGAAACAATGATTGGTAAGTGCGTTTATTTCACCCAAGCAGAACAGCATAAAAATGTAGAATGTTGAAATTGGGAATGTTTATTCATGTAGCAATGTTTCTGTCGCAGATTTTTCTTTACAATGTTTTTTAAACTAAAGATAATGTCTCACTGCCTCAGAAAGACTTTCAGCTGACGATTTGGGCTCTGTGTAAAAATTTTTAATGAACTTGTAAAATTTGGCCACAAGCAGTTTGTTTTGTTATTACTGAAAACAACAGCAACCAGTGATAAACCTCTCATTCTGGACATTATCTTACTAAATTTCTCGCTCAATTAATATTCAACCTTCCAGGAAAAATACCGAACAAGCTAATGAATTAGATGGTCATTTCCTTGCTATCGTAGAAGACACTTGGCACGTAGCAGATCGTTTAATCGCGCCCGAAGGTAACTGCATCTGTGAAGATTGCATGGCAGCAGAATTTCTTCAAGGTTTAGTAACGGGCTCTATACAACAACCGTTAGGTTCTGCGAAACTGGTAATGTGCTACATTTGTCGTGATGTTATGACAGTGAACTTATTAGGAAATCATGTCGTTAACAAACATGATGATTCTCACTCTCCTCGGACTGATGTTACCAAAAGTTATAAGTGTAAGTTAATTACTTTGTTAAATGTTGTATTGATTATTTGTATTATTTTCATTGTAGGGCAGCCTAACAGTCCAGGAGTTAAGAAAGGTTTGCCTATGAAAAGGCCTTCAACAAAATTATGCAAGGTATTGTCTGAAACGATGGAATTAGCTAAAAATAAAGATACTCAGATATTTCACATGAACGATGACACTTTCGAATTGAAGATCGACAGAGAAGCTATAAAAGCAAAAATAGCAAAGAGATTTCTGGAATGTTCGGAAGCTTTGTTCAGTTCGAGTGACAGTGAAAAGTTTGTGCTAACACCAGAACTTATTTTATCTTCAGAATGTGGTTCACCAAGCGATACGCTTAAAGTTGGGAATCAGGTGAAAGTTGATAAAGAACCTCTGGTGAATATAGCTAGCGAACCGCCAGCGTTCGCGTCTGATAACTTTTCTGACGAAATGGAAGGATGCAGAGTAGCTTTTGAAGAGTTCGTAAAAAGTAGAACAGAAGGAACAGATCCCGAATATAAAGCCACAGAGGTGGATGATTCGAAGAAAACTGTCTCCGAAAAGAAAAACATGGAGAACCTTATTGATGTCCTTGTTCCCATCGATAGCTGTGCATTGTAAGTTATGTTTCATTATTCTGTCGTATTGTTGGTTTGCGCTTATTGCTAAGTTACAGAACGAACCCAACTCCTCCATCCACAAGCAACAAATCTACTGAGACCGGTTGTGCCGCCAATCATACGTGCGGCCATAAATGCAAAAAAGAAGACGAAACCGTAACGAATAATGGCGGTAAGTGAAGAAGCCTATCGTGTTTTCGGCATTCGGCCGGTGCATGTTACGACAAATTTATGAGCTTGTAATTGTCAGAACTATAATTTGTAAATTTCATTTAGAATTTTAGTTATTTCGTTAGGTACAAAGAAATCGTGCCACGAGCCATGTGATCATCACAAGGAACCCAAAAAATGTGATTGCGCCTATTGTGAAGTTTTTGGTTCTGTAAGTTGCGTTGATAATTAAATCATGTGCGTTTTCATGCCTTTATGTTTAGAATGTCGCAGCTCTCTCTCATAAGGTAAACGAAACCCGAGATCGTTTAAGAACACGTCTGAATCAACGGAAAGAGAAAATCAGTAACGCACCAAAGCCAACTCTTCCACAGATGATAATTCCAGAATCGTGTTGCAAGCCGCAGACCAAAGTCTCCGTCTCGGACGTAAATTATTACCGGAAAGCTGTCGCGAATCGGCCTGCATGTTCACACAGTAAAACGTCGTCGTGTGAGAACTGTGTGCCAATTAATATTAAAGTATTGAGTAACATATCGGATTCGAAACACACGACACAAATATTGTGCGTGGATCAGCCTAAAATCGACGAAAGACCTGATTTAAGCGACATAGACGGATTAATTGATTTTATTCAGGGTAACAAGCCCATCGATAAGGCGGCCATAGCAAGGAAGAAAGCGGCCAAAAAGGCTCGACAAAAAATGAAAAAGGTGAGTGTGGGGAGAAGAAATTAAAGTAATAATTAATAATTGCTATTTTAAACGTGATCAGGAACAAGCGAGACTGCGCAGAGAAGAAGAGGAGGAAGCAAGGAAAACTGAAGAGAAAAGAATAAGGGAAGAGAAACTGAAGGAAGAATTGAGGATGCAAGCCTCGGCCAAACAGCAAGGCGCCGAACAATTAAAGAAAAAGAAGCAGAGCAAACTGGAAAGTGAGCTGCAGCAAAAGCAGGGTATGACATAGTTACTTTTAATCTAATCACGAACAGAATTTGAACACAGATTTTCATGTGTTGAAAATTCGTATTCGTATGTCAACCGCTTTGGGAAGGTTTACGCTAGTAATTCCAGCTCGTCATTACAGATCTTGTAATTGTCATTTCATCGGGATTTTGAATTTATTATTGTTACAGAGTACACGTTCTCTAACTCTGTAATAATTTTAGCGTTCCTAAAATCAAAATTGGTTCCGCTGTAATTATTACAACGTTCGTAAATCTCACCAGTGAAGTTACTAAAGTATTACATTTGTTACTGCGCTCAGGACTACGGTAATATTTACTGTTTTGCAATTGTTTTTGACTTAGAACTGGTAATGCAAGATATGTAATCTGACTAGCTGCTACGATAGGCAATAATTACATATTCCTACTGGACGTGCCCGGGTAGTAGGTAGTAAAGTATTTAAAAAATGTTGAAGTAGTTTTGAGGTTAAGATACATTGACGTCATATTAAAAAGTGTGTTCGTAATTGAAAATTACTCCATTATACCACAGTTACATTATCAGTATCCACTGTAATGTAATGAAAATTCCATTAGTTTGCTATTACATTACAGTGTAAACATTCACGAACGCATCCCAGCTAGTGCTTTAAAATGTTTCGGATAGCAAGTAAACGTTTTCACAAATAGTGAACATAATTTTAACAAATTAATTTTGAAGAAATGATTCAAAATGACCTATTTCAGGCAACAAAAAATTTTATGAGCGCTTAAACTGTAAAATTAGGCAAATATTTAAGATAATGTAAAATAGGCTTTTAGACACGAGAAAATATATGTCTCATTTTAATTAAAACCATAATTTAAATGTTTAAAACTTAATTGCCTAGGTTTTTGAAATCAAATTTTAGGCAATTGCCTAGAGATCCGAGATTTAGTGATAAATGTTACATATTTTCAGAAGTCATGTCGAAGAAGCAAGTGCAATCACAGAGAAAAGTTAGCGGTAAACAACCGAAACAGTCTGATCTAATGGAAGAAACTATTCCGGCGATGGTTACGATAAAACGCATCGTAGAAAATAATAACTCTCCTCCTACAGTTACGATTACGTTGAAAGGATCGACTCCCGATCAGGACAAATTGCTATACACTTTGGTTAACGGTCACACTAGCGATTACATAGCGACCGGCAATTCTGAGAGTAAAGAGGATAAGACGGTTAAAAAGAAAAACAAGAAAGCCGAAAAAAAAACGAGGCTTAACGGTGAAACGAATGATAAAGAGAAGAAAAAGAAAAAAATTCCCACACCTGATCCTAAAGGAGTGGTTACCACCAAAGAGTTTAAAGTAACTTTATCCGTGGACAAAAGTTTTCATAAAGGCAAGGAAGCTGTGGAAAACGTTAAGAAAGTCAGCGCCAAACAGAAAGATGTTCAGGCTAAAGCAAAAATTAGTAACAAAAATAAAACTAGTAAAGGAAATGAATTAAAGAAAGCAGACATAAAAGAAATTAAACTTAGTCAAAGCAAGCAAATCAGTAAAGACTTGGATATAGATATACCGTCATTAAAACTTCCTCCAGGTAATTAAAATTCTAAATGCTTGATTTCCCCGTACTAACTTAACTAACAGATAAAAATATCTCGGAGATGAAATCTGTCGAACAGTAATTTTGCATTTTTTCATTATCAGATATAATTTAACTACCAATTAAAGTTAAGTGACACACTCCGGAAGATAGCGAGTTAGGTTAATATCTGCTAGTTTTCCCAGTTCGTGAAGGAATTGCGTTATGTTTTTATTTTGCGTTTCCGTGGTTACTTTTGTTTATTTATTTTTTATCCTACACTCTGCACTTTGTTTTCGCAGGTATAACGATAACAAAAGTAAGCGGTCCTTTGATGAATAAGAATTGCAAGCCTGCCATGAGCACTTCGACTTCTGCGTCGGCACAATACCAAAATGTACCTGTTAGCAAATCCGGTGTCATCGTAGTAGATACAGAGAAACTAATTCAACAGTCGATCACGGCCAACGCAAATAAGAAGAATAAAAAGAAAAAGAACAAATGCAGAACTTCCTCTGTACAATCCGGTGAAAACGTAGCGAATAACAAAACGAATGCCGAAGCGAAGCCTGCCATGGTCACGTTGAAAAATCCAATATTTCACACGTTACAGACCAAGTTGGTAGAGAAGACCGACATTCCCGTAATTTCGTATAACGAGCAAGCTTCAATAACCAAGGGGGAAAATGGAATGGTGACGATTAGAAGACCAAGATGCTTGCAGTTGCCCATCGAAAAGGAATCTTCGATGACGGAATTCTTAAGTGAACTTAAGCCGGTGATGGGGCCGAACGTTTCCGCTTCGTTCGGTGCTAGCAGATCGTCCAAGGAAGAACACAAGCAGAAATTCTCGGGAACAAATGGAATTGTGAACAACATCGGTTCGAATAACTACATACAAAATGGAGATTATAAAAATACCTCTGCAACATATTTACACAACAGCACATCTGAATCTAATAAAAAAGGCCTAAGTGCGCACGAAATTCTGTGGGGATTACCGGGCATAGAGATAACAAAGGTAACTAAAAGCGCCACAAGCGGCGACGCAGATTTGAAAAAGTCCTGTCAAACGGCAGACGTTTCGATAATACCAACCGGAGCAGGAGTGAATAACGGCGAAAAATTCAACTTCGACAGAGACGACTGGCCTTTCGGTAAGGCAATATGTTTAGTCGCTTTCCTTTTCGATTGATCATCTGTTGATTTCAGAGAGCGTGTTCGCACCCAAGGACATACTGGAGGACGACCTCGATGCTGATGAACGTGAACTCGAAGCATTCAAACGGTTTTGTCAACAATCGGTTCCTCCGAAACACAAAGAAAAAGTTGCTCATTTAAATGTTAAGGATATCGTTCTTAAAAAAAAAAATGATGTAACTTATTCATAAATTACTTCCAATTGAAATATTCAGCGAATGATTGGTGTACATACTTAGGAACAATTTTTTTTTTGTTTTATAAGTTCTTGTATAAAGAAAAACTAAAGCGTTCAGTTTGAATCACAAATGCGTTTCTAAGAAACGGAACACTCTTTCTTTTATGCCATATGTACAAATTTATAAACTATGGCAAAGGAAGAAAGTTATATTTAAGTATAAAATTTATGTGATTTGTGGAAATAATGCAGAGCACTTTAGACTCTACTTCTTAATGTAATTTTTCCAATTTGTGTTGTTTTTTGTTTTTACTTTGAACTGTGCATTAGAAAAGGTTATTTTTAATAAAACGTAACTTGTTGCTTTTTGCTGTAACATGATTGATTTGTTTTGAGATGACGTAATGAAACTTGCGGCAAACTTTTAATGTGGAAATGCCGTTGCGCTGTAATTTCTTCACACTTATCGATGCTTGGTGAATAAAGTTGTTCTTTGTGTTTCGAACAAATGTATTTAGTCTGTATCATAGCATCCGTATGCGTTTGTGTCTAACGGCAAACCATTTTTGAAACCGCTGCTGCAGCGGGCTTTTTTTCATCTTTGATTGTTCTTCCGCCGCGGAGATTTATCTTCTTACGAATAGTAGATAATTTTGCTTTAAAAGTGATGCTGAAGCTAATGTGCTAAATATTTTTGTCACTTGTATTTCCACAAATTTTTTTAAATAAATGTTTATTCGTTTCTCGTATGTTTTATTTTGGTTCACTTTTAAAAAAACACAATAAAAATTGGTAGGAATTTTTTCGCGCCTTTTACATCTCATCCGACAGCTCGCGATCCTGATAGAGATACAAAAATCGCTGAAAATTAGCCGGCAGTAGAAACTGACGGCAATTTTTCTGCGTCTGACACATCTCATCCGATACCTCGAGTTTATGTGATCCCGGCAGCACAATACAAAAATCGCAGAAAATTTGGCCGTTAGTAAAAATTCACCTGATACATCGCATTCGAGACCTCGCGTTTATGTGATCCTGATGGCAAGACACAAAAATCGCAGAAAATTTGGCCGACAGTAAAAATTGGCAGGAATTTTTCTGCACCTGGTACATCATATTTGACACCTGCTTTTACTCCTGTGATCCTGTCGCGAGATTCCTGTGCGCACGATCGCATAGCAAAGAAATCCGAGCGAATTTGCCGATTGTTAAAAAAGATTTGGAATCACTTTTATCCAACGGAAAATTGTAAACATATAAAATAGCGACATCTTACTATCGCTTTTTGACCTAACATTGCAGTAGGATAGACAAATTGAAGCGGGATTTGCTCCTAATGAGTCCCCCATGCAAGGCGGCCATGCTTGCTGTCAAAGCATAATGAAAGATTTTAGAAAAATTTTGTGCAAATCGTTTTTGATTGCAGTGAGAACCTCGAGCAGCCTCTGGACAGCTGTTTCAGCCCTGCTTGGGGCTTCTTCAGCAGAAACGTAGCTCGACATTCCCACTGCAGACCAAAAACGACTTGCCCAATTTATTCGCAAATGCGATGTAAGAATGATGAACATATAAAATAGCGACATCTTACTATCGCTTTTTGACCTAACATTGCAGTAGCCCCAAGCAGGGCTGAAACAGCTGTCCAGAGGCTGCTCGAGGTTCTCACTGCAATCAAAAACGATTTGCACAAATTTTTTGGAAAATTGTACTTTAAAAAAATTTTGTGGAAATAGAAATCGAGAATTACTAAATATTAAATTTGATTCATGAAGTTAGATATTTATTTGATATGTAATTATGTATAATTGTTATTTAATTTAATAAATCGGCAAAATTAGAATCACTAAATTCCCCGTATTCCAAACCATAACAATGTGCTTAAGTATGGGAGCCCTCATATCTTATTGCACCTGGACAGACGATCAAATATCATTTTATGAATGTTCGTCTGAGAATGACTTGAAACGTGATGCTCGTGAGAAAGAAATTCACAGACGGTCAACTATAATTTTCTTGTATCAAATATATTTTTATTGAATGAAGTTTTTATTAGTACATTTAGAAACACCTGTCGAGTACGAAACTAGAAAATAAAGTGAAACGCACGAGTGGAAATGTTATAGACGAAAATACTACGCAAAAAAATTCACAGCTCATCTTTCTCATCTAGATCTACATCTGAAAGGTCTATATCTTCTTCTGGAGGAAGTTCTCCGTCTTTGCCATCCCAGGCATCAGTCTTAACAATTTTTGGAAGTTCAGCCCCCTTTACTGGTGCAGTATTCCCACGGCCATATGACAAATCACTAAAAGACTTATCAAAATTAAGTTATTATTATTATTTTTTACTTACCGAAGAAATTCATTTATTCCTTCTTTAGAGAATGAGCCCCTAAGTAAAGAATACTTCATCTTCTTAGTGTTTAATACAGCCATAGCGGGATAACCGAATCCACCAATGTCCAGGGCATTTTCTAATTCAGCTTGAGAGCCAGCTTCTGCCCAAATCCATCTAAACATACCCGAAATACAAAATGCATGGAAATAAATTGTATGGAATTTTATTTACCCCCATAACTTCTTTTTGTACTTTTCACCCATCTCCCTCAGGACATCCAAATAATTATCGCGACAGCTAGATTGACAATCTAAGATATGTGGTAAGACAGCTAGGACACATAAAGGTTTCTTTTCACAAGCTTCAGCAAATGTGAGACCATCGATAACCTGTACATTAAATAAAAAATAATATTCAACGTCAATATCAGTTGTTTCACATTATAATAGATATACCTGAGTTATGTCTGGTGCCAGAACATTCTCTGAAAGTTTCTCCAAAGCCCAAGCAACAATATCATTCGACGTACGTCCTCCATCATAGTCAACAACTGAATCTCCATCTTTTGTTCCAGGAGCAAAATATTTTATAGTTGGATACCCTTGAATACCATATTTTGCAGCCTTGTTTGTATGGACAGTTGCATCTAACGCTCCAAGTTTAACCTAACATAAGCATATTTGTAAATAATAAAACAAAGTCTTCATTTGGCTTTGGCATCGTATATCTATATGACTTCTAAAATAAAAATATGACATAATGAAGAAATCCATTTGTTTCTTATTTTGATCCATTTACTACCCGTATTTATTATTTTATAAGTAATTGGAGCCAAAATGTATGAAGGGATAAGAAAATAAAAATATACTTATATAATTCTGTTACCTTTCCTTTAAGTTCCGTCGCAGCTTGTGCCCAATGCGGTGCCAAATTTTTGCAGTGTCCACACCACGGTGCATAGAATTCGACAAGCCAAATATCTTCTGAATCAAGAACTAATCTATCAAAATTACTGTCGGTAAGTTCCACAACTTCTTTATCATCTGCTTGCTATAAATAAAATATAAACATATCTCACAGATATGATTTAATCTAATAAATAAAAAAAAAAACTAACTTTTTTAGAACCTGAATCACTAGTTTTTCCACCTAGTTGGGCATTCACTTTACTGCGCACTGCTGCAAGAGCGGCATCAACAAGAGCTTGAGCAGTGCGAACGCCGTTATAATCTTCAGGTTTTTCTTTTTGTTTTCCAAATATTTTCACTGTGGGGAAACCACGTACACCATAACGACCTCCAATATCTTTGTGTTCATCAGCATTTACAGCACCAACTTTTACTACACCCTAAAAAAAATCATTTAACATGAATGCTTATGTTGTTTGTTTGAATATAATATGAATATGGAACGGAATGAGCTTATGACAGTTACTCGTCGCTGTAGTGCTGTATGCCACCACAGTAAGTGCCACCTCATCTGTTTTTAATCGAACAAAATATAATTTGTCGATCTTTACTTTTGAGCAAATTTAATTCAGTTTTCATTGGCATGAGACGGGTATAGCGAAGGTAATCACCCTCATGTGCAGCAATCGCTGCACATCCTGTCAGGTCTAAGTGTGTGGCACTGAATCGCATTGAATGGAAGATAGTAATGCATTCTTAGGGACTGCGGTTATGAGTATTCATTCACCTTCAGAGCATTTGCGGCCTTTTGATACTCAGGTACAAACTGCTGGCAGTGTCCACACCAAGGTGCGAAAAATTCAATAATCCACACTTCATCGCTATTAATTACTAGTTTATCAAAGTTTTTACTAGTTAAATCAACCACATTGGAATTTGGTGAGTATAATGCTAAAGTTTTGACAATTAAGAGGGCAAAAACTGAAATAAGAAAAATATAGTTATCAAATAAGATATTTGAAAAATCGCTTCTCTTTGACGAAAAACATTAAACAAAGATTACTTACTAAATCTGCATAACATTTTTACTGAAGTTAATAAAACTTAAATTCACTTCCGATACTTGAATTCTTTGGTTACAAAAATCAACCGGCTAAAGAGTTTTGTACACCTACAACCCCTTACAACCCACATCTGGATCGTGGTGAAATTCTATTGGTCGTAAATATTTCTACGGCGACATCTTTCGATTACAATCATCATTATTCGCGGAAATCAGCGACCAACAGATGGCGATATTAAAAGTAAAACAATATAAAAAAATGGCACGTTAGGTAGGCCGGTATCCCGATCGCGTACTTTGCCTTTGTTACGCATATTCATCGCATTAATAGCCCGGCGCTCATGAACTGCGTTCGCGTTGCATGCAGGAGACGAAGTGACTGAATATTCATACAAGTGTCCGAAGATTGTTGTTATTAACGTAATCAATATAATCCATTCTATTCGATTTTTCAATGTTTGTTGTTAATTTCATGTATCTATTCACCACACACCACACACTATGAAAAATTAAACCTGTAAACTACCTGCAAAAAATAATATCAAGAAAAGGTTATTTCTCATTCGATTTGCGCGGGAAATTTAAATTTCTGTATGTAGTAAATTACTGTCGCTGTAACGCCGAAGTTGACCTGAATATAACCTAACATTGAAGAGAATATGAAACAAATTAAAAAAAAAACTTTTTAAAACGAGCTAAAAGGGTAATTTATTAACTTACTTGACGTTTCGCAAATAAAATTATTTGCTTTATCAAGTGAATAACGGAAAATATAAACAATTTTTACTTCTTCTTGTTACATTGTTGTACCAAATGATATTCTTCTTTCTCTTGATGTCGTTTCTTCTCGGCCGATTTTATATTCTACGCTGCCTTCTCGTTTGTTCCATCTTCGAAGACGTTGGAAAAGTCGAGTTTGTTCGGTATAGACAGCCCGGCGACCGACTTCTTGACGCCTTCAGTGTGATGTAGTGAGCTGAGTGGCGCGCCACACTGCCCCCTTTTTAAAAACGTTTCGTCTCGAAATGTTCCTGGTGATAGTCTTGAAGGAGGATGCGGAATCTACATGCTGGCTCATTCTTGCAACTTCCCGTTTGGAACAAGTAGCAATCCACGGTTTTGCTGTTGCTGACTGTTGGCTGCGGATGGTGGTTGCCAGTGTTGCCAACCTTCTTACACCAATTTATCGTACCAATTGAAGAGAAAATATCGTGTTTTAGGCAAAATTATCGTATTAATTACTTTAAGCTTATTTTCCAAACTTGCTATTCAACAAATTTAAAGTAAATTTTGTAGTAGTAGAATAAACACGCATTACTGTATTTATAAGTAGGTACTTTTTATTTAAATAATTTCATTATTCATGTTATTTTTTCGTTCTTTTCTTACAAAATATATTTTACATTTTAAACCCTAGTTCTAATGTTCTAACCAGTAACACTAGTCTCTAAAAAACAGTTTACCTATTATTCATAAAACATTTTCAAACAAACAGTCAGCAGCATCTGAATTTTCATTTCTAACACAGGTAGAATGTTTATGATCGTACATGGTTGAATTGCACATTCGAATCATTTTAACAGGAGGTTGGAATTTTACACAGGTACCATTGTTTTTGATATGTTGACTAGATAATAGAATGGCTGACAATGTTTGAATATTTAAACGATTTCTCACTTTGGTTTTTATTAGATTCACTTTGCTAAACTTTCACATTCTGCATTAGAGTGTGGTAAAGACAAAATATTTAAAATAAAAGTTGATAAATTAAAAAACAGTGGCACATGAGCATCATTTTTTATGTCTAATACTTTAGAGTAAAAAACATCAATATCTAATGATACACTCGGCAAGTTATTATACAGAGGAAGTTTTCTCCATTCATCATCAATTTTTTGATGATTTTCAGCTGAAATAAGTCTTGGAAAATTTTTAAAATATACTGCTAGAGAAGGATGAGTTTCGTGAAATGACAGTGATACAACATTTTTAGGCAAAAAGATATCTAAATTTGATAAATAGTTGTCATCTCCAAAATTATACCTTTTTTTTAACTCACAACAAAGTACACAGAGAAAGTTTTGACAGTTCGAAAGAAACAAATTCAATTTTTCTACATCATTCTTAATTAGAGGATTTTCCAATTTTTGTGCTAATGTAACGCCTAGATATAGTGATTTTTTATTTTTGAAATAAGAAGCATTTGCTGGATTTACTTCATTTAGTTTTCTTGAGGTAATATAATCATATCTCATATAAGCCAACAACAAATCCTGGAATTCTTCTTGCATTCTTTTATGTAGATTGAGAATAACTACTTTATCACTTTGAAAATACTGATTTATATTTGAAATTTTTGGCAATATCCAAGACAAAAAACAATAATATAATTCCATGAATTGGTTGTTTAAACTGTTATAGATTTCCTCACTAGACACATTACTTTCAGCAAGCCACTTATCGGTAAAGTAGAGTTTTAATGCATTCCATTGTTCTAAAATTCTCTGTGATACCATAGCAATAGAAAGCCATCGGGTTTGGGAGGGTTTTAGTATTTTGTGAATTTCAACTTCAGCATACATTTGAAACTCTTCAAAATCAGCTTGGCGATTTGAACTGTTCTGTAATTGTAATAATACTTAACATTAGTTAGCTTTAATAAAAATCTTTGTAGTTGCTTACCTTAAAATAGTTATAAATATTTCTTGCTAACTTTTCACATTCATTAGGAAGCTGTTCACATGCACTACTTGCACACAGATGCAGTGAGTGACAAATACATTTAGTAGCGATAATTCCTGGAAAATCACTTTTAAGTCTGCTGACGAAAGAGTTATGTTCACCAAACATAGTGTTGCACCCATCTGCACCAAAACCAATAAGGTTGTTTAAATCAAAGTTTCTTTCTCTAAAGGAATTCATTACCAACTTGTAGAGATGGTCTGCTGTAGCATGTACTTCCCCGTCTTCAAAAACTTCAAGTAAGTCATACAGCCTGCTAGAGACTTTTTGCATATTTTTATCAAAATATCTTACAATGACAACACAACTCTTCTTTGTAGTTATGTCTGTTGACTCATCAATCAAGAAACTAAATTTCACGTCTCTCAATGATGAAGTAAGGTCTTCTTTTTCATATAATGCAATGACATTTTTCGTAATTGCTGATGCTTTTGTTCTTTTTAAATTAACTCCTTTTAAAATTTCTGAATCCTTGATACAGTTCTTGAGAGCTCCTTCTACATGATCTAAGGAATTAAATGAAAAATTATGTTCTATAAAGATGCTACATAATTTGATTTCTGCGGCTTTTATTTCTAAACTTTGGGTAAGCTTGTCTTCTTTATTGCCTTCATCCAGGAACTTATTCATGATATTCGTATTTAAAGATTCTCTGCCAACCATATTCCGCTGATGGGTTTGCGATGTAAAGTGGTTTTTTATAACGGTTATTTCTGAATTAAATTCTTTTCCACCGCATATTGTACATTTAGCCCTGTTTCTGTTTTTTGGTACTGGTGCCAACCAGTGTTTATACTCTGGAATAGTTAGCCATTCCATTCTAAAATGCTGTTCTGCTCTTCTCTTGTCTTTGTTTGTGTTACCATCTTCGTCACCCTGACTGTTGTGTTGGTTTTTGCGTTTAGACATTTTGATTATATCTTCAGCCTTTTAAGAATAAATTTACGCAATAGTGATACATTACAACGATCAAAAATGAAAATATACTTACATTTTCTCAATCCGTAAATCTAAAATTCTGAGTTTGTGATAACAACAACTCATCGGTACATCACAGATTACTGGAAAATGAAGATTGACATGTCTCATCGCTGATGATCAAGCTGAGGCTCGATAGATGGCGTAACACGAAAAACACAGGCATAAATACAGGTCATAGGCAAGAAAAGAAATCCTTAAAAAATTTAAAAAAAATACGGAAGGCAACTTGTATTGCACTAATCCTTAAGAAGAAAAATTAAATTGGTCAAAGCAGAAATTATCGTATAATTTAATACGATAATGACTTTAGTATCGTATATCGTATAACGAAGTAAATTATCGTATCAATACGATAATTATCGTAAGGTTGGCAACGCTGGTGGTTGCAGACTAGGACTTCAATTCCCGTTCTGTGGAAGATGACTTCCAGCATGCTTCGAATTACTCTCCAGTCTAGTCCGTCCAATCCGCAGCCCAATTTGAGGATGGCTAACTTCATCTGGTGGTTCTCTAAACCCGTGGCGTATTTCAATAATTTCGAAACTTTAGAGACTCTTTCAAAACCTGTTCCATTCCCCTCCTCTTCTGTCATAATTTATAATCACAGTGCCTACTTAGCTGCTACTTAGCCATCAACTATAGCCGTTAAGTGAGCGGTTAGTAAAGTCCCACCACTTTGGTCAGAATTGGCAACAGTTAAGGAAGCCTGGAAGCACTATGAATACCACAGTAAATGTCATTTATCGTTATTATTAGTGTTGTAATTTGGATTATTAACCAGTTAATAACATTCGGTAAATTACATTATTTACCTATGGTTATTTATTTTGAATTTGGCGCCAATTCTTTAGGGATATTGTAATTTGAATTTTCTGTTTTTAAAGATTGGTGGGGTCAAATTAACGCTATTTTACGAGACGTTATAAATTTTAATAAAATGGAAAACGGTAAGAAAAATAAGAAATACAATAATTTACAAAGTGCACTGGTCATTATTGCATTGATGATTATGGATATAAAAACTTAAAATTCCATACATATTTTGCCGAATTGTCCACCCCAGGGAGGAATTTTATTTCTTCCTCCACCTGTAATTATTATATTACTATCATAACATAACCTTTAAATTATTAGAAAATTATTACTTCTTTAAATCACGGTGTAAGATATCTTACACCGAGCTTTAAATGGACACTTAAAATTGAAAACAATGCGCTCTTTCCACTTTTATCAGTGTCTGTTTATGGCTTACAAACCATTTTCTTACAATTTTTATGGGACAAGAGTCGATTTCAACTTTGAATTATTATTCATAAATAAGAAAAACATTTTTTTCTCATAAATCAGGATTATCTAGTAGCGGTATTTGGTCTTTTTTGAAAGGTTAAGTAAAAAAGCAACACAATAGAGCCAGTTTTATTTTATTTTGTTATTTACCATTTAATTTACTAGTAAAAAATCCACTAAATTTAGTCAATTATACAAGGTGAATTTTTTCGACGTTTAGCATGGGGACCTTGGAAACTGGCAGAGCTAGAGAGACGTTTAATTGTGGAAAGATTTGTAGTTTTAGGTGGTCAATTTAATGCAGCTTTCGTTTCTCACTTGAAGTTCAAGGCTAGCTAGATATTTCGAAAAAACTGATTTTTTATAATTTCGTTAAATGCATATAGCTCGGTTATTCTTGATTTTAGAAAAAAGTTGTAAAGGCGAAAGTTGTACAAAATTATGTTCTTAATTAAATAGTCGAACTAAATTTTCCATGTAATTTCCCATTTTTGAGTTATGACATAAATATCGTTTTTTTTTTTTTTTTTTTAATAGCAACCCTAGTAGGCCATAATTGAAAAAATGGATTTTTTTACCTTTCCAACGATGTATCATTCGATATATTCATTTAAAAAAACGGTGAAGGTTCTGCCGGTCCGTGGCTTGATAGGTTTTCAGTAATACACGTTATATGGCATGGCATCCTCTAGGAATAACTCGATGATTTCTTTTCAACCAACAATTGACATAATTGGCAGAATTTGCGGCAGCATTAAATCTAGTTATTAATTTTTCACAAGTTCAAGGGTTTTAAGAATTTTCTCAATAGCGTAGATCGCGGACAGGACAGACTCGATACTGAACACGATACTTACACAATAGTTGTCTTTTATTTGCAACGCAGATTAGTTCAGATCAGTTCAGTTTAACCCAAAGTGAACTGACCTTAAATGATCGATTTAATAGTAAATAAAACATGCGATATGCGATTGCTGCATTTTATTCAGATGAAGAAATTATTTTTGCATCACTTTACAGGGAGTTAAGCAAAAACAAAAGGTTATTTGGACGGGTAATGTAATTGACAAACAGTTGAAATAACATCCCCTCTACAAGTGAACCAACTGATCCAAACTGATCTAGAATTTCCGAGGTGTAGTATCAGCAAGGCGGGAAGTGTTTTGGATCACTTTGGGTTAGATCATGTAGCCAAATAAAACAGGCAAATTTTTGAATAAGTGATCCAGGGTAAAACTGAACTGATCTGACGTGCAAATAAAAGACAACTAATAAGTTCTAGTTTGCTTGCTTAAACAGAACACTGTGCAGCACCGAAAAGAATGTATAATTAGAATCTATTCACGTGTCCGTCGCAAATTTATACTGAAATGGAAAACAACAGTAAATGATAATGTTTATTGATTTCAAATTCAGATGTGGCATATACAATTAAAATGAACATTCACAAAATATATAAAATTAACAATTAGCTCGTTTAGATATCAATAATGCGTATATAAAACCCAAGAACTGATAGACATATATTTAGAGGAATATGTAAAAATGAATAATAGATTAAATGATATAAAGTTCTACTCAAAATGATCATGATTTTACATTTACAATAAATAAGCTTTACTTAAACATTTTGAACCACTGTCAATTATATCATAAAATTTATTTTGCTAGTTGAAATGAACGGCAGCATTTAATTAGAAGCCCTTGAATACTGAAATCAATTGACAGAATATTTCAGCAGGTCAGAATTGCGCAGCACTAGGAAACATCTACTGTAGACATAGAGTTTTACCAACAATTTGGGAAGGGATATCGTTTATTAAAAAGTAGAAAACAATTCTCTATAGTAAAAAGAGTTCCCATACACAAGCCGCCAACGCAGGGAATAAGAGATACACAAGATACCAACAAGATTAATTAATTAAGTATATTGTAGTATCTGTTATTGGTTCGGCCTGTATACTTAAACCAATTCTGAGCTACTGTGTTCCCTATTGTGCTTTTTTGCCCTTGAAAAGCCAATGGGGAGGCACCGATATACAGACAGTGCATAAGCAATAAATAACAAGAATTACACAATACATGAAATCATTTCATATACACTTATATGTTATGAAGTCACATAAAATTAAAAAAAAAAAACAAAAACAAAACTAATTCTTCGTTATAATTGCGCGACATGGCCGCATGGAACTCACAAATGCAAACACTGTACCAATGAGAGAAATGCTTACTGTGTTTCCCATCTTTTCTCCTCCTTTTCTCTCTGTAGGTATACAGTGATCGCCAAAAAGTCGGCGAGAGGAAAAATATTTTTAATTTTTCGCAAGAACTTTTACGGCAATATTTTCTGCTTATTAGCCTCTAACAGATATACCGAATTTTTACTTAGAAAATTTCTCGGAAATTAATCTAGACTTCAAAGAGATTTTTTCAACGTGTGTTATTTTTAACTTATTAAACAATCTCAAGGCCAGAAAATGACTAGGTTAAATTACGTTAAAATTGAATTTTTCAATTTTTTGAATATTCTATAAACTTCACATACTAAATCTAATTTTAAAATTTATTATTTTTAGGGTTAAAACTTCAAAGATTTATAAATTGGAACAATTAATAAAAGAGATTAATGATTGCTTCAGACACTTGATTGCGGAAAAATAATATTGCTGCACATTTTTTACATTTTTGATGCAATATGTCTTTTACGAAGGATATTTTTCAAACATAATTAATATGTATTTAAATAACTTCTAAAAACTCTAATCTATTCTTGTGAATGAATTACTTTTACAAAAAAATGTTTTCAGTGGCCTAAACGAGGAGATTTTTCTTTATCCTTTTTTTTGGAAGTTATTTAAATGCATGTTAGTTATGAATGAAAAATATTTTTCTTAAAAAGTACCTTGCATCAAAAACGTAAAAATTATAAAAATATATCTTTTCGATAAATAATAAAATATCTGAAGTAATAATTAGTCTTCTTTATTATTTTTCAAATTAAAAACCTTTTGAAGTTTTCACCCCAAAAAAATTGAATTCTGAAATTAAGTTTTAGTATGTGAAAATATTTAAAAAATTGAAAAATTATAATATAGTTGATAAATTATTTTCTGGCCTTGATACTGTCCAATAAGCTGAAACTAATCCAGGATAAAGAAATCTCAGTGGAACCTTGATTATTTTCCAAGAAATAACAATTTTACGATTTTGTTCATTTCGAAAAACTCTGTTTTCTAATTAAGTAAAATTTACTTGGTATGTCTGGTAGGGGCTGGTAGGTTTTCAGACAAGCTAAAACTACTGGCGTAAAAAGTTTTTTCGAAAAATCAAAAATAAAGATTTTTCCCATCTGAAGCCGTCTTTTTGGCGATCACTGTATATACATACACACACGTATTTATACATTATCATTGGAACAGGTTATATAAAATAAACATTTGCTGCCTTACTTTTTATTTCCATTCTGAGTCAACCCCACCTTTGGGGCCATCTGAGACTTCACTCTAAAAAAAAACTTTTTTGTGTATGTATGTATGTATGTGTAACGCATAATTGCTAGTACACTTAACAATTTTACGTGAATTTTTATTTTGCAAGTAATATGAATTCATTTATATGCATTTACACATTACTAGACTGTTCAGGTGAAGCAAGCGAAGCAGCAATTCGCTTGCAATTTTAAAACAAAAATTAGCAATTACTTTTCGAAAACGAAATTTAGTAAATCAGTACGTAAAAGAATATTATCGTTTAGTTTGTATTTTAAAATTGATGACGCTGCTTCACTTCTTTTAAAACATACAAGCTACCGCCGCTTTTCTAATTAATCAGTAACAATTACATTTTATTACGTGCTAAATTATATTGATGATAGGTTCCACTCAGTACATAATTCGTTATACATACTAAGAAATAAATAAAATGGTTTTCTTTAAGTAAATACATATACGACATTGACAAATATTCCTAAGATGTTAGACAAATTAACCTTAATTAATTTAATGTTGAGCAGGTAGATAAAAACCTGTTGCATACAACCTTTTAAAAGTGTTTAAATAAAATTATATATTCAATATAAAAAATTATTTAAATTGATAAACTTTAACGAACAAGGCTCGTTTAAAAATACGCAGTTGATAAAAAAAAAGTTTATACGCAACTTAATAAACGAAACTTTATACACAGGCTTCTAAGAACGTATGATAAACAGATTTGTTTTTTAGAATTCCAGAATACGAATCTATTCAACACACGGCGTAACCTGAACAAAATTAGAATTCACATAAACTTTTTTAATTTTCTATCTCCTTTCGTAATGATTCATAAAAATACAAATTGACTTGTCTAATCACATACACTTTTAAATAAATTAACAATAAATTATCAAAGCGTTACAAACTTCATTACAGATGGAGCGTAGAATGTACCTACCCTTCAGAATTTTCTTTGCAGGGAGTTACGTTGTCTAAACCTAATTCAGACAGAACATTCAATGCTTCCAGTGCAGCCTTTTCATGTGATGCCTCAGTGGTCGGTCCTTCTCCATGGCAAACCTTTAATAATATTAAGCTTTATTTAAAAAAAAAATCGAGCATTAAAAAACATAATCGCGCAAAATACATACCTGCGGAGGACTCGTATTTAAAGAAACTAAAGTAAGATACATCTCGTGATTGGCTTTTGGAAAATCAGAAAACTGTACGTGTATATTCATCAGTTGGGCCAAATACAGCAACTTGTCTTTAGAACGTACACCTTGAGAAGATGGTGGAGGTATTTTAGTTGGTAGTTTCTTATCAGACCTGTTCACATTTGATGCATTTTCATTTATGGATTTAGATTTATTCTATAACAGAAATAATTCATTATTTAATAGCAAAATCACATATTTGATTCTGAACAAAAAACTTAATCGATAAAGTATATTTATGAAATCATTTTCGTACTTGCCTGCATCGTAACGGACTGGTCGCCAACTAAAAGTAATCCTGGTACCAACTGTCGACCACCACTACCGCCTACAGGAGATTCTTGTTTTTCTTCCAGAAAAGTCACCTTGCGAGGTTTTTCAACAACTTCGGGTTCTTTCTCCACCTCGAAAGTCAAATATTAATTTATATTTTTTATATGAAAACTATACATACAGGCGATGGATTTTTCTTGTGTTGCTTTGGTGTAGCGTCATTTTCTTGTATGTAAACATGTGAATTATTTAAATTTGAACGTTGCCAAAAAACTTGCTGTATTAAAACAAAAAGAAAAATACGTTTACACAAATAAAATAATCTGTACAAGTAAATTTGATCGCCCCAATTAACGCGAACCTTGTAATTACTAAGCGGTTTTCAATGAACAAACAAATCAGGACGAGTGAATGTTGACACATGAAATACATTGACGACCTAATAAATTCAGTAATTATCACTTTTTTTTATTATTTTTAGTTCTTTATAGCATTAATGTCTTGTTAAATTCGTGAAATATTTTTTACAATAGCCAAAATTAATGAACGAAAAGGAAAAAAAGAAAAAGCTAGAAACTAGCATACCTTGTTAACAGAAATAGTTTGTTTAGGCGTGGAAGAGGAAGGATTTACATAACCCAAAGCAGTTAACAGGGCCTGTGCAGCATTTCTCTTGGCTACTTTTTTATTTGGCCCGACACCATTGCAAGATATACCATTAACGGAAGCTTGTATAACAAATTCACGTCGACGGGGCGCACCACGTTCCTCAACTACCTACAATATTCAAAAAGCAACGCATTTAAACGTTTAACATAAACGAGAATGCACACTCACAGTATAGACAGGTTCTTTCTCTTTATTAGCTTGTTGTATTTGTATTAAACGTGATATTGGATTGATTTCTTCAGTGAATTCAGAAGATTTGTCAGCATTCACCTTGATCAGATTTCGTGTCTTCTTCTTATTCGTAACACGCTTCCGTTTTAGCTGCGACATACTGTTCATGTTGGGTAAAGGTGGAAACTTTGCCAATTTCTCAAGCATTTTCTCAGCTGCCCGTTTCTTCGATTTCTTCTTCCCATTACCTTCTCCTTCAACAATTATATCGCCAATTCTGCACTGAGTTACAAAAACTTTCATGTGTGGAGGACCTTTTTCGCTCAAGACCTCAAAGATAACGTTAAGATGTCTCTTCAATGCAATTTCGTGCACCAATGAAATTGGTGATTTTAATTCTGTGTTCACATCTGTGTCACCGTTTTCAACAGGTTGCTCTACGGAATTGAAAATGTTTTATTTTTTAATTTTACAAAAGTACTCTATTTGAAAATTAACTAATACTTTAATATACACTCCGATAAAATACTTTATATCACAAAAGTACATAGTCATATTTTAGCATGCTCTGTTTTTCTACAATACTGTTATTTATGAAAATTTTATGTAACGACATCCTGCGATCGCTTTCTGACCTGACATTGCATTAGGATTGACAAATTGAAGGCAGTTTGCTATATAAGTCATCTCATACAAAAAAAAATTGTTGCAAATCATTTTTGATTGCAGTGGATCCCTCGAGCATCCTCTGTACAGTTTTTCAGCCCTATTTGGGATCTCGTCAGCAGAAGCGTAGCTCGAGATGCAAACCAAAGCGATATGTCCGCATGTGCGAGTATTTACCTTCGACATTTTCCTCTGACATTCTTCCTTCTTCAGCATTTAGTCGCTTAATATCTTCAATTGCCTTAGCGGCAGCGTCGTGACGAGCAGCTTGAATCGTCATACCGGAACCAGCATACTCCCTATCGCCAATACGCAAACGAACTGTACAAAATTCTCCATTGCTGTGTTGAAAACCTGGTTTAAATTGACCATAGTACCGATTATCATATTGGAAATGTCCTCTAACTTGATGATTACGCCGCATGTCACAACTGTACCGTGGTTGACCTTGTGGGCTGTATAAATTATGACGCGGTGGATAATATCCACCTGCCTGCGGCATGTAAGGCTGAAATATCAATATTATGGTGGGCATGTATTAAATGTAATTATATATATACCGGAGGGTGATGTGCTGGACCATTTTTAACAATATATACAGTACGTTCACCACGTTTCATAGCAAGTGCATTCAATTCGACAGTGGGCGTGACCATGCCACTGGATCCAGTTCTGTTATTTCTGTTGGATTTCGGTGGAGGATGTTTCAATTGAGTCTTAGCGAGAGCCTGAGCAGCAGCAGAATGCTGAGCTTTCTTAATACTAGGGCCTTCGGCTTCATACTCTTCATTACCCAATTTTAAGGTAACGGTGAAAATTTTCTTGTGGGCAGGTCCCTGCTCACCGGTTAATCTATACTGGTGTTGAATTTTGTTATACCTTGCAAGTTCATTCACTAAGCACATTGGAGTTTTCTCTTTGATGTTTGCCAAGTTGGGCATTGTTGAAGAAGTAGTAGTGTTTGTCACAGGTGAAGGCTGTTGTTCCGCAGGAATTTCACTTTGGTCTTCGTTCATTGAGTGAGCATCATAATACACTGAAATTAGAAAATATAATTAACAAAAACAAAAACCATCATTATCAATTTTTAAAGCTTCCATTGAATAATTCTTAATAAGTATATGAAATAACACTTGGGTGCTCTTTACAATAATTTATTTGTTGATGTTTGATGTTGATTTGCATTAGTCAGATAATGTAATTTAATGTTTTTTTTTCATTTTAGAGAGACGGTCGGCAACAGCGCATCGAAATTTTGGTTACTATAGTCTCTAACGTTCTAATTTTTTGTATATCAAGTTTTTTGTGATCGACTGAAAGAATTCAAACTAGAAAACTGTGCTGAGGCAAATTCTCAAGATTTTGAACATTTACTGGGCTGCATTCCCAACTGGTTGCAAACGCCCAGGCGAAACAACCTATAGTTACGTCATTTGCGTTCAAAAACATATAATTGTGAACGAGCTGGTGTAAATTTTTAAAAAGTAAAGGAATAACAGCGCTTGAATTACATGATTATGTAAATCAAATTGTAGATAGACGAGCACCGACAATTTTCTTTTGTTATTTCCATACTTAAAGTAAACGAAAATGGAAAACTGACGAGAAACACAACCGTTTAAATTGCTGGCGTACTGTTTACGGGTTATTAAAGTGAAGTTTTGAAAAACAAATCAAGGATCTAATGCTCAATGCGCAAGTCGGACATTTCTCGACCTATTTCAGAGGCGGATGAAAAGTTGTCGTCTGGACGTTTATCGTGAACGGACAGGACGTTTTAGTAAAGCGAGTTAATCGACATACCTGAACGCATTTGCACGTTAAAAGAGCACTCGGGCGTCGTTCGCTAATTGGGAACGTAGCCCTGGTGTTGCTTAATTTTTGGTCATTAAAGCATTACGTTGTATAATGAGAGTTATTGTTTTTGTTCTTGTGGTCTGCTGTTTTGACAAATTTACACATATGCAGTTATCAAAAAAAAAAGAGGTTACCTATATATGGTTTCAAATTTGTAAGTGCAGCACTGCCTATATGTGTTACCATTAAATGTTCGTATCTTGAAAATCATCCACCGCAGAAAAATTCTGAAAGCATATTTGTGCTCCTATTACTGTTCTCTATCACCACCTAAGTGATGGTGTGACTTTCGATTCACACTGTATGCGTTTCCTATTAGATATATGTATGTACGTAAGTACACAAAGCAATACAATAATGAATTTTAATGAATTAAAGAACTAAATACGTTTATTATTTATTTATGTATATTACAGAAAAAGGACAGTGTAAAAGAATAACAAAACTGAAGAAAGATGTGATTCAGCAAATCAAATGTTAAATTAGTTAAAAAAACATGCCTGTTTTGTATCAAAATAACAAATAACAAAATTTATTCACATACGATAGACTCCGGTGAACTAACCTACAATAATATTTAAATATAAATATGTCTGAAGTTGATGTTTTATTTTTGAACATTCTCCAAACTTCACATCCATTGCAAAAAGTAATAGATTAGGAAAGTGGGCGGTCCTAAAGCTGGCGCGAAATTTGAAACGGAGTCTATTGGACTGCAAAAATGCATGGGTTAGGTTAAATAAACTGAAAACACTCACTCTACATAGAGTTCTTGTGAAAACTTTTGCTCATTACTGAAACTTATGGTGGAAAACTTAATAAAATTATTTCAGTTGGGCTTATTTTACGTAAATAGTTAATTTATTTGTTATTAAAAATTTGTACAAAATGTATGTCTGAGCTAAGTACAGTCGCCTGTCAACAACGTTAACAAACATAACCTAAGAGAATAAAATAAAAACAGTTGGGTGAAAATATCTGTGAGAAAGCATGTAATAACTTTGTCAAGTATTTTTCAAGGAAAAATATAATATACTAACTTATAGAAGTGTGAGTTCTCATGGTCTGAATATTTTTCAATGTTAGGTTATGTTTACGTTAACCCCGGCGTTAAAGCAGGAATAATTTACGACATATGTCCAACTTATTAGAGAAATATACTAAACGACTCAGCTCCGCCTTCTGTGACGTTTACTTTCCTAGTCTATTGTTTTAATTTTACAGAACCTTAGATTATGTAAGAGAGTGGATGACGAACAAGCAAGGCACATCTGATACTAAAAGGGTCCAAACCAAGGAAACTTTTTACCTGTGAAATATTATTCCGGACTATTTATATCCGCGATAAAGTTTACAAATCTGTACTTATTGAGTTGAATTTACCCAATTTAACTGTAAATGACATTAAGATAAAAATAAAAACAATTCGAACTCGCTATTGTTCAGAGCTAGCAAAAATAAGGAAGTCTGAAAGGAGTGGATCTGGGAGTAAAGATCTGTACGTTCCTCGTTTATTTTGGTTTAAACTTTAAACTCAATCCCAACACTCACTAATTCAGTCGCCGACATTTTGAAAGCTACTACAATGAAATGAACAACGATGAGTGTTTAAATACTCTAATTTTCATCTCTCACATACACTACGGATGAATCTCTTTCGATGCATATCCAAAGTGTACAAGTGTAAATTCGCCTTTAGATATGACGTAAGGCATCCCCTCTTTTACCTATTCTAAGCAGGAACGCTATCGACAACCAACAACTTTTTTACGGTTATGTTTTTTGTACCACCGCTTGTTAACTTTCTTCGGCAGTGCTGCCAGATGGGAGGGATAATCCCTCTTTGAAGGTATTGTTGACATCTGGCGCGATAATAAGGATTTTTTATTTTTATTTCAAGCATTGCAAAATTTAACTCGAATGTTAAAATAAACATTGGTAAAAAGTATTTAGCCTGGTTTCTTTGATTGTTTTTTATATTTTATAATTTATTGCCGAAAATTTAAGCCTTTTTATAAGTGAAATTATTGCCTTATGAATATTCTCTTATTTCTAATGTATAAAATTTAATTGCTTTGGGGTGGAGGGAATTTTAAGTTTGTGGAGGGATTTCTAATTATTTGAAGAGGGAGAAAATTCGGACTGATCTGGCAGCACTGTTCATCGGTTTACAAATTATACACAGGGTGCATCAGTTCAGTAATTACGATAAATTGTTGAACGTGGTACAAAAGTAACCGGTTGAATAATTGAAAGGATTCGGTTTATGAGGTGCATAATAGATTAATTTTCGCAATGAATTGAATTTTCGTAAATGCCAAGTGCAATTTGACCAAAATTTTAATGCATCTGGTTTGAATAGGACTGGATTGATTTACAGATTCAACATTTCAAGTGAAATGTAAGATTTCTTGATAATAAAATCTCACCAGGCTGCTGAACTGAAGTAGTTTTAGGCGGTTGTTGTTGAGGGTGCTGAATAGGAGCAATAGCTGTAGTTGTGATTAAAGTTTGTCCAGATGGCATCGACACTAGTACACCTAAAATAAATTAATTAATGCCTGTCGCTTATTAGAACCTGAAAAAAGCAATACCGGAATGAGGTGATCCCGGCATAGTCATCAACATTCGTTGTGCTGGCGGCGTCATTTGTTGCATATTTAATCTATAATTTTTCAAACATGATTAATACAATTATTAAAATGAGTAATAAATCTGTGCACAGTATTAAAGGACTCAAATTGTATATATGATAGGTCCTTTATCCTGCACCAATACACACTTTTTGCAAAATCTGTTACAATGCACTCGGAAATCTCAGTGTAGCTGGCATACTACAAAACAATCAACCAATCAAATTGTGTACATAATAGGTCCGTTATCCTGCACCAATACACGCTTTTCTCTGTGTAGTATGCCAGCTACACAGATTTCCGGGTGCATTAAAGCATATTTTGCAAAAAGTGTGTATTGGTGCAGGATAACGGATCTATTATGTACACAACTTGATTCCTTTGATACTGTGAACAAATATGTATCTTACTGCCATATTTATCGAAGAAATAGGCTGCATTAAAGAGTAAATAGTTAAAAAGTGTACTAGTGTAAGTACACCAGTGCAGAGTAACGTAGATCTAACAAAATCTTTCTAGAAAACTTCAAAATCTAAGCAGTCATATATGCACTCCCGGGGAACGTGTAGATTAATTATCACAATAAAAGCAGAGGAGTATTAACAAATATGAAAATAAAAAATAATTCTAACCTCACTTTACTAATTAAGAAATCATACCTATTTCTCTGCATAGCATTGGGCGGTACATGATGATGTTCGGGATGTCTCATCATTTTTAATAAGCTCTTACGAGAAGTGTTAACTAAAAATACAATTAAGATATTACACTCTGATTATTATAGAAGTGTACTATTTAAAGGGAGGAGTGTCAACCGGTAGGAACCATCGTCGTCGAAACAATACTTACCGTTAATATATGTCAAATTCCTTGTGAGAGGACACTATATTATTAATTATATTAATCAAACTACCAAACACCACTACTAAATCTTTTAAATACGTTGGCAAACAATAAAGAAAAATTAGATCTAACATGCGGCCATGTTAGTTTCAATTGTAGTCAACAACTTGTCAAATTTAAAAAGAAAATTCAAAAAAATTATAAGCGTTACATTACGCATTATTATTAAATAAAATTACAATACTTAAATAAAACACATTTCTACGCAATTATCTAAAAGGAAATCGTTTATTTATTTAGATTTGGCAACATTTAAATCTGGGGTGCGTTTGAAATTGACTAAGAGTGTAACTTCCAGCTCGGTGCTTCCAGCATTTGAAAAACAGGGCGTATCTACCCAACCCCTCATGTTATATTTGTTTAAAAATGCCTAAATAACGCTCAGAGTGTATCCAGGGGCGTGTTCTAATTTTACTTCGGGCATTAGTCGATGTAATTCAGGCAGTTCAAAAATTCTGTCGGAGAATGACGTCAAACGTTCACAATTTAGATACGTCGGATTCGGATATAATCCGGTAACGCAACTTTTTATCCATCTCACATAAGGCGTCTACGGAAACTCCAATCGGATTAGTAGGTTTAGTGATCTATCACTCCGATTTCTAATCTCAAAATACCTTATCGGCGTTCAGAAACTAGTTAAATTCAACCCTGGGGCCATATTTTTCTGTTACACAATTTGTGCATCCAGACGAGCCCAAAAGCGCAAAAGAACGCGAAGCCCACGTTCCAATTAGATAACTTTCCATACGTTTATACATGAAGGTTACTCATTTACAGCCCAAGTGTGCTTAAAACGCAAAATTCAGTGCTAACGGGAAAACACTTTATGTGTCGTATGCGAAAATGACGTAGACTCTTACACAAAACTACACAGATCGTTCGAGAATTGCGTAATTTTCGCATTCGACACATAGTCAGGAGAGAGAACCAAGTGCCATGTAAATTTTTTGTCCACGTAATATGACGTAGTAGTACTTAGTAACGTATTTATCTGTTGCGATGGCGCCACTGTTCTACGAGTGCTTTTTTTACGCGCGTTTTTAACTTAAATAATTCTTTAGGTTTTCTTTTCCATACATTCACTTAAGTAATACATTATATTCTGCAAAGACTCTAATATGCTGTAATATACATTACAAGTCTTTACAGAATATAAATATATATATAAATCATGTGTAAATTATGATATTTATTAGATGCTAATAAAACAAACCACATATTATTCTCAAATTACTATATTTGACTGCAAAAGTAACTGCAGGTAGTAACACGTTATTTGTATGTACATTGTCATTCAGGAAATTCATAAATTATGGAAATGCTTTCAAAATTACAATTCAATACATTCTTTCTTTATCCGTACACATTATTTTTGACTTTATGTGTGAATATCTTCAAAATCACTGCAAATTAAACATTTTTTAACTATTTTTATTCAGAATACTGTACTTTGATTACCTTTAAATTTTATAAAAAAAAAGCTAATCACTCGCACATAATAATACTTGTTACACTTTAATAAAATTATTTAAAGTGATTGTTTCATAATTGTAGCTCATACCTTCTGTACTTTCATTTCTATTAAAATGATGAATTATCTCGGTAGGTAATACGATGTGGGATATAGCTTAAGTGTCCGTATTAATTTAATCTTCCTGCATTCGTGTCCTGGATACACATATCTGTAACAATTTATACTTTACTGTCATTGTTAACTTGGTAAAATAAAAACACGGTAATGCTAACCTTTCATCAGTGTGACGCATACACATCTTGCATCGAAATTGTCAAAGGGCTTCGTTACCTAAATTAGCAGCCCCAATTCCAAATTGAAGTAAATTTGGTTTGACTGAAACATGAATTGCATCCAATAACACATTTAAATCTTCTTTTGCAGATCTTGCGAGGTCCATTTTTTCTCAAACTGTTTATATTAGAGACTATTCTCTGGTCACACAAAAATAATTTAATCATCAACAATGTTTATTTAACGGACAATTTGATTTAGCCCATTATATTTGTGACATTTCATTCGCGCCAAATTTACAATTACTCCTAGCGCCATCTCTGCGGATAAACCCGTTACTACAACAGCCTGGACAAAAATTTTCAATTGCCAATAAACCTCTCTCCTGCACATAGTCTACTATAAAACTCTACAAAATGTAAACTCCCTAATAAGGAAGCGATTCCATGCATGCGCGACCTCTTGTGGCCATGAAGAACTCCTCGCGAGAAAATTCAAAAGGGCTTTGAATTTTACCGTCGAAAAACTTAAGGTTGTATTGATGTGAAACACTTCATTCTGACGAACATTCTCTGTTTTTGCGTCTCGACGAGTCGAAAACTGGTCGAGACGCAAAAATCGCTAATATTCGTCAGAACAAAGTGTTTCACAACAGTACATAATATAAATGTGGTAAAATAAGGTACAATCAATAACATAAGAACATATGTTTTCAGATATTTATTTATTTAAAATATACCCAAAGTGTGTTTATGAAAGTTACATTAAGTATTGGGTAATGATGTTAAACTTTCTCGTTAATAATTGTTATCAGCATTGAAATAATTATAAATAAGTAATTACAAATTGGTATAAAGTTAACTAAATTTTAGTCATGATTGACCATACAGATATATTTATTATAAGAACACCTATTTTTAAGAAATGATTAAATTTTACTAATGTTGATGAAATTGGCCTGTACTTTCATTTAATGTATGAAGACAACAGATTCATATTCCCAGGGTGTCTTTGACGTGCATTTTTCTTGATCTTGTGATATTTTCAGTTTAATTTAAATACCAGTTCAGATATGTTCTGGTACAGCATTCCAATTTAATGAATCTTGAGATACTAAAATGGATTGTTACAAGTTGAATTCTTGGCTTCTGGTTGGAACTCCATGTCTCGAATTTCTTCTGTTGCTGACGTTTCATTCTTCATTACAAAAGAACTGCGTCGGGGCTGCCGATGGTGATGGTGGTGGTGTTGTTCCCGCTACTTCTTGTTAGTCATTGAGACTGGATTCCTACACAGATTGTGTCGATAATCCGTACCAAGTCTTCACTTCCATCCCTCAGACGTTTCCTCAAATTCTGTGGAATTTCCTTCGTGGCTTGAAATTTTGTAATTAGGTAAAGTTGTACCGGGTTGTGCTGAAATCTATGCATCCTGTTCTAATTTTCAGGCACGGCATTATTAAACTTACCTCTCGCTGATGAAATTTTCGTAAATGCCATAAATATTACATTTATTGAATTGACACAGCTTCTTTGTTAGTATTTTAATTGTTGTCGCATGAAACAAAATGGCTACAAATCTATGGTTATGTTCACAAAATTCTGTTACCACCGTCTACAGTTTCCTATTCATGTCGCTAGCGCCATCTCGTAGCCATGAAGAACTGATCCGCCATGATGGAATCAGGTCAGGATATTCAAGTTTACATACCCTGCACTAAAACAAAAGAATGATAAGATTTATTTCAAAAGAATGTTTAGATTTATTTAAATTTAGTGATGTTAAATTACGGTATTTTACTTTTTGTCGTATTATACAATTGTACTATAACAGTATTATTTTGTATTTCATTTAAAAAGTACCGTGAAAGGGAATTTAATTAGATAGTATTGTGGCGAGCCATTCAGCACTACGTCACGCTGAAGGCGTCAAGAAGTCGGTTCATTATTATGCGTCATCGGCCGTCACGCCACCATCGAACAAACTCGAATTCTCCAGCGTTGGAAAATTCGAGACGGCAGCAAAGGATATAAAATCGACCGGAGTGGACTCAGGAGTCGAATTTTAACAGCGATCGTCGAAGTTAGATTTTAGTGTGTAAATAAATTGTTACAAATAAATTAGTTCGTAAGCATTATTAAATTACGGTTAAGTTTTACCGAGTGTTTTATTCGTTTAAATAAATAAATTTAAACCCTAGAAACGTAACAGTGGTGTGGGTGTGCGGGTTTGTGCAAATAAATAAACAATTTAAAGTAAATTAAATTTAATCAGATTATTAAATAAGTACAGTATCGGAAAAAAACCAATGGCTACGAGAAAAGTGTTGTTGAAAGACTTAAAAGTGGCCGAATTAAAAACCGAATTGGAAGAACGAGAGTTAGAAACCTGTGGTTTGAAAGGCGCACTTCAACAGCGTCTCCGATGCGATTTGTTGACAGCTGGTGAAGATCCAGAGACGTTCCTTTTCGAAATTTCGTGTGGTCCCACCGATTTTAATAAAATCTTGAAGGATGAATTTCGAGAACAATCCAGAAATATGGATGAGAAGTTTCAAGAACAGTCTGGAAATTTAGAGAAAAAGCTTCTAGAACAATCTGGAAATTTCAAGGACGAACTTCGAGAACAATCCAGAAATTTAGAGGAGAAGCTTCTAGAACAATCTGGAAATTTCAAGGACGAACTTCGAGAACAATCTGTAAACTTCAAAGACGAGTTGCAAACTAAATTGATGGAACAATCCAGAAATTTAGAGGAGAAGCTTCTAGAACAATCTGTAAATTTCGACAAATTACAGAATAAATTGTTGGAACAATCTAGAGACTTAGACGAGAAATTTCGAGAGCAATCCAGAAATTTCGACGAGAAATTTCTAGAACAAGCAAAAGGACTCGAAGATCAACTAGTGGTAAAAATATCGAAAGAAACAAGGAACCTGCAAGAAAATGTGGAAGAAATAATATTCCAGCAGGACAACAAGATCAAAAATCTGGAACAAATCATGATGGGGTTGCGAGTGTTCGGGGACCAGCCCACTGGTGGCGTTAAGGCGCCCGCAGACCCCGCCGTGTGAGGGGGCCCCCGGCTCTAGAGGGCCCCTTATTTTCCTAATAGAATTAAAAAAAATTGCAATTTTTTTATCCAAAGTAACATTTCAACTCAACATAAAAACAGTAATCTTAAAAATAACAAACCTTTCCCATAAATAAGTGGGTGCCACCAACGATGGGTCGCAAAGAAAGATTTATTGTGCTTTGCCTTCATCTGCCACGTCCAAGCACCACCGGATGTAGAGCATTGTATTAACACATGTTTATTTACGACTACCCCAGTACCCAATAACACAATTTTAGTTTTCTTTTAATTATTGTTTGACTTGCAACGCAACCCCTTTTGGTTTAATTTCTCAGTGGCGATCGGTGTTGACGAACAGACTCGTTGAACTGTATTTGTGGAGTTGGTTTTTGTTTTGTGATTGTGTTTAATTTAACTTAACAATAATGACTGATAAAGGTAGGCAGTACCTCAGTGGTGCTCGAAAAAGAAAAATTAAAATCGAAAAATTGGAAGCAATTAATAAGCTTCCTAAGATCGACAGTTTTTTAAAAACATTAAGTGAAACAGATAAACAGCAACAAAAGGAACACCAGGACGAAAAGGATGACGAGAATAAGAGTCAAGAAGATTTTGCTAGTCAAGCTTCATCTTCAAAATCCAACTTTGAGTCTACAGAAATTGAAGTTGAGGAACAAAATTATGTTGTAAGAGAATTAAATTTAGATATTCAAGAAATAAGCACAGTATATGACAATGAATTAGTTCTATTTAATACAGAAAGGGCGTTTTTTCCTGACAAGCTATCTGATGAGATGAAGCGAAAAATTATAGCAGCAGGTCCAAATAGACCTACTGGGCCGTTTGTTAGAAATGTACATACAAATCGGTCATTTAGTGTTGAATATTATTATACTACTACTAAAGCTAAACAGAAAATAGAAAGATTTTGGTTATGCTATTCCCAAGTTTTAAATGCAGTTTACTGCCAACCTTGCTGGCTTTTTTCGGATTCAAGAAACCCATGGTGTGACGGGACCATTAGCGATTGGAAAGGCCTAAGTAAAAAATTAAAACGCATGAAGAAAGTGCAGCTCATTTTCGTGCATGTGTTGCACACACATCTTGGGAAAAAACAAAACTGTAGAAAATTTGCTACAAGGATCGCATGAAACTATCAAACAAATATTGGTAAGAATTTTTGATACAATCCGAACTTTAGCAGTTTGCAATTTACCCTTTCGTGGTCATCGCGAGAATGTTTATGAAATAGGGCCTCATAGTGGCAACTTTTTGAATATGATTGGTTTGGTGTCACGTTACGATGCTTTGTTAAACTCCCATATAACAAATGAAAGCAATAGGAACAAATATTTACATCACGATACCCAGAATGAAATAATAAACTTGATGTCTAAATGTGTGATAGAAGATATAGTTCGTGAAATTTCTAAGGCGCCGTTTTTTTCAATAATCGTCGATACAACGCAAGATATCTCGAAGAGGGATCAATTAAGCATATGTATTCGCCACGTTAACGTCGATCTAAACGTTGATAAATCTGTTGCCGGTGGTAAAATAGAAATAAAGGAATCGTTCCTCGGTTTTATTGAAATACAGGATCAAAGTGCCAGAAATTTTGAACATATAATTCTGAATACATCGAATGAAATGAAAATTGACATAAGAAAATGCAGAAGTCAAGGGTACGATGGGGCTTCTAACATGAGCGGAAAATATTCTGGACTTCAGGCAAGAATAAAAGAAAAAGTGCCAACTGCAGATTTTGTGCATTGCGCTGCACATAATTTAAATCTAGTATTGAATGATTCAGTGCAAACTATTGGTCAAATTAGAGATTTCTACGGATTGGTGGAAACTATATATTCGCTTTTCAGTCAAAGTTTACCGCGCTGGCAAGAGCTAAACAAATCTAAAGAAGAAATTGGAATGATTAGAAAAACTCTGAAGAGATTATGTCCTATAAGATGGTCATCACGGTTTTATTGTTTGAGTGCTATTAAGTATAGATTATAAATGTGTGATGCAATGCTTGTCAACGTTTACTTTAATTTGCAAAAAAACGGCCGACAGAACAGAAGCAAACTCTTTGCAAAAACGTATGAATACTTATGATTTAATCTTGCTTCTTGTATACCAATGTAAGGTTTTGGAAAATATTAATTTAGGATCTAAATTGCTGCAAAGTTCTACAGTTGATCTGGATCGGGCCTGCGAATTAATGAACTTCACGATAGATCATTTTTCCAATCTTAGATATGATTTTGATGCATTACATAGAGAAGCGAGCAATTTAGCGAAATCTTGGGATATTCAACCAACATTAACATCTAAGCGTCAAAGAAAAGTCAAAACTTTTTTTGATGAGCTGGCAGCGGACACTCAAATAGAAAATTCTTTAGAAAGATTTAAAATTAAAGTATTTTACGAATCTTTGGATATATTAATCAATCAGCTCAGAACACGATTTACCAGCACGAACGAAGTAATGAGCAATTTTTCATTTTTAAAACCAGACACGTTCGTTAAACTATCAAATGATGAAATAGTCGGACATGCCAATAAAATATTAGACAAATATGGATATGACTTTTCGGATGGTTTGTCTATGCAGTTAATAAACATATAAAATAGCGACATCTTACTATCGCTTTTTGACCTAACATTGCAGTAGGATAGACAAATTGAAGCGGGATTTGCTCCTAATGAGTCCCCCATGCAAGGCGGCCATGCTTGCTGTCAAAGCATAATGAAAGATTTTAGAAAAATTTTTGTGCAAATCGTTTTTGATTGCAATGAGAACCTCGAGCAGCCTCTGGACAGCTGTTTCAGCCCTGCTTGGGGCTTCTTCAGCAGAAACGTAGCTCGATATTCCCACTGCAGACCAAAAACGACTTGCCCAATTTATTCGCAAATGCGATGTAAGAATGATGAACATATAAAATAGCGACATCTTACTATCGCTTTTTGACCTAACATTGCAGTAGGATAGACAAATTGAAGCGGGATTTGCTCCTAATGAGTCCTCTATGCAAGGCGGCCATGCTTGCTGTCAAAGCATAATGAAAGATTTTTTTTCTAAAAGCAGTTAATAAACTTCAAAAGTACTTTTTCAAATGAAATTATGTCCACTAAAACTATTTCTGAATTAGCCAGATATTTTATATCAGAAAATAGATGCATTTTGAGCAGTCTTCCAGATATTTGTTCATTATTTCAACTTTTTTAACATTGCCTGTGACATCTGTTTCTGCCGAAAGAACATTCTCCAAATTAAAACTAATAAAAAGTTATTTGCGTAGTACAATGAGCCAAGGTAGGCTTAGTGGTTTGGGTGTTTTAAGTATTGAACATGAACGTACTTGTGAACTCAACTTGGAACAATTAGTGGACAAATTTTTGAAACAAAAGCAACGGCGTTTTGGCAGTTCAGCGCTGTCCTGATGTTTCTATTGCAGTAAGTGTTTTAATTTACATGTATTATTATTAGGTGTTATATTTATTTTAGTCACATGTATGAGTAAATACGGCGGGGGGGCCCCAAAATCTTATCGCCGCCACTGGATCAGCCACCAGTAGAAACACTAGAAAATAATGAAACCCGGATTGTGGAAGGACCAACAGAAAATGCGAAATTGAAAATAAAACCACCAACGTTCGATGGAAAGTCTTCTTGGCCCAACTACTTCAAACAGTTCGAAGCAGCAGCAAAGGCGAACAGATGGACGGCCAGCGAAAAAGCCACTTCGTTAATTGTGGCCTCGAGAGGGGACGCTATCGATGTGCTACAGACGATGCCGCCAGAGAAACAAGCAGACTTCGACAAGCTGGTGAATAGGATGGAAATGCGTTACGGTCAGGCCCATCTGACCGAGGTATACCATGCGCAGTTGAGGAATTGCTGTCAGAAATCCGGAGAAAGTCTTCAGGAATTCGAAGCGGACGTAGCGCGTCTGGCCCAGTTGGCATATCCCACAGCTCCTCTTGAATTTCTCAAATGTTTGACGGTGCAGACCTTCATAGATGGAATCCGTGACCCAGACAACCAGCAGGCATTGAGAATGACCCATCCGAAGACATCCAAGAACGCATTGGCTTATGCCTTGGAATTTGAAGCGGCGAGACGAGTTTCAAGAGGCCATGTCAAGGTGCGACCGGCTATGGACTTCCAAGAGGAAGAAGAGGAAGAATCCGCTAACTCCAAGGTGGGATCTGCTATAAAGGAGCGACCCAGGGAATATACCACCGCCGAGGATGTTCGCCGCATTGTGGAACGGGTCTTCAAGCAGAAGAAGCCGCTGGTGTGTTGGAATTGCCAGGAGGAAGGACATGTTCGCAGGCGATGTCCAAAGCCCAGACAGGATCCAAGGAAGCCACAGTTAAACTAAGCCGGGTCGGTGCAGAGGAGCAAACGTCGACCCGTATTCAAAGGCCCCCAAAGACGAAATCCAAACAAGTAATATCCCTACGGCAGTTAACCAGCAGTGTCTTCGTGGATGTTACCATTGATGACATTCCTCACACCATGTTATTGGATACGGGTGCGACGAAGACCATCCTAAGACCCGACGTCATTAAGTCATCTGGACGCACCGAGCCGACCAAGTGGAGACTGAAAACTGCAACTGGAACATCAGCAACTGTCCACGGTGAAGTAGAGGTTATCATCACCATTGGTTCAACTCCAATAAAACACCGTGCACTGGTGGCAGACATAGAGGACGAGGCAATTTTGGGCATGGACGTCATGTGTGCCCACGGGTTCCAATTGGACTTAAAGCGTGGCGTGATGGCGGTCAATAATAAGGAGTTGGTTCTACATCAACGAGGAGACGTGTCCGCTCGAGTAGTCCTCGCTGAAGACGTTGTATTACCCAGCAGGACTGAGGTTATCGTCGACGCAAAACTGGACGGTGTTTTTCAAGATGGGCAAGTCATTATGGTTGAACCTAATACTGATGATCAGAGGATTGGAAGAGGAGTCCTCGTTGGGAAAATGTTGACGACGAAGGAGGAAGTACCTGTCCGCCTGATGAACGTCAATTGTTTCTCCGTCAATATCAAGAAAGGAACCATCTTGGGAAGCTGCACCATGGTGTCCTCCATCTCCCGCCAACTTGAAACAAACGTGCCAGAAGCAAAAATCCCAACGAAATTATGGGAAATGGTTATGTCAACAGCCCAGGAATTGACTCCAGACCAGAAGACAAAAGCAAAGAATCTGATCGGTCGCTATCAAGATGTATTCGAGGTAGAAAATGGATCCAAGGGAAGAACTGATATCGTGAAATACAAAATAGAGACTGGAGAAGAAAGACCTATCCGTCAAGCTCCAAGGCGATTACCATTGGCGAAGCGTGAGGAAGCCGAACGCATTATTCGCGAGATGGAAAAGGATAATGTAATAGAACCATCAAGCAGTCCGTGGGCGTCACCAGTAGTGCTTGTGAAGAAGAAGGATGGGTCCACCCGGTTCTGTGTAGACTACCGGTTACTCAACAATGTCACCAAGAAGGACAGCTATCCCCTGCCACGGATTGATGATACCCTGGACACCCTGGCCGGCTCGAAGATCTTCTCAACTTTGGACTTAAAGAGTGGATATTGGCAAGTGGAGCTGGCGCTTGAAGATCGAGAAAAGACGGCGTTTTCCATTGGTATGGGTCTGTGGCAATTCACAGTGATGCCATTCGGGTTATGTAATGCTCCAGCGACATTCGAGAGGTTAATGGAGACGGTTCTGAAAGGTCTGTCCTGGACAACATGCATGGTGTACCTTGACGACACAATTGTCGTGGGAAAGACGTTCGACGACCACCTGAGGAACCTGGAACGAGTGTTCCAGCGGCTTCGCGGAGCTGGACTAAAAGTGTCACCTGTTCCAGAAGGAAGTGAATTACCTGGGACACATTGTTAATGGAAATGGAATAGCCGTGGACCCGGTGAAGATTCAGGTGGTGAAAGACTGGGCAACTCCCAGAAATAAACACCAAATAAGGAGTTTCCTTGGCCTGTGCACTTACTATCGGCGCTACGTTCCTGGATTTGCAGACATTGCTAACCCGTTGACAAAACTCACTGAAGAAGGTCGTCCATTTCAATGGGACCAACAGTGTCAAATTGGTTTTGAACAACTGAAGCAGTACTTGATTAGTGCTCCTATTCTGAGTTATCCTCTCCCGGAAGGCAAGTTCGTCGTGGACACAGATGCTACCAACGTTGGGATTGGTGGCGTACTCTCCCAAATACAAGAGGGGCAAGAAAAGGTGATCGGCTACTTCAGTAAAGTCCTATCAAAGCCGGAACGAAACTATTGCGTCACAAGAAGGGAATTGCTAGCCGTCGTAAAAACGATAGAACATTTCTACAAGTACTTGTATGGTAGACGCTTCCTCCTGAGGACCGACCATGCCGCTCTAAAATGGCTTCTCCGTTTCAAGAACCCAGAAGGGCAAGTTGCACGATAGATCGAACGACTTCAGGAGTACGATTTTGAAATTCAGCATGGGGCAGGAACTAGCCATCGAAATGCCGATGCTTTGTCGAGAAAACCCTGTGCCGAAGACTGTAAGCACTGTAGTCGTTTGGACGAGAAAGTAGCCACGACTGCGAGGACAGCTATTCTTGACGACAAATGGCAGGGCGAAGAACTGCGAAGAGACCAGGAGAACGACCCGGATTTGAAATAACTGCTAGAGTGGAAAAGCAGGGACGCGAGGCCTACCTGGGAAAAGGTAGCACCATGTGCACCGTCCGTAAAATCATACTGGGCGCAGTGGGACTCCATAGTGTTGGATCGTAGTCTTCTGAGACGAAGCATAGAGAATCAGGAAGGCATGGAACAGAAGACACAGTTACTAATCCCCAAGAAAAGGGTGCCAGAAGTTCTGAGGGAACTTCACGATGGAACTTCGGGAGGGCATCTGGGAGTTAAGAAGACTATGCAGAAGGTGCGCGAAAGATTTTGCTGGGTGAACTGCAAGGAAGACGTGAAGGATTGGTGCCGGAAGTGTGCAGTCTGTGCAGCCAGTAACGGTCTCCTCAGGCAAGGCAAGGCTCCCATGAGACAGTACAACGTTGGAAGTCCTTTTGAGAGAGTTGCCATCGATGTAGCCGGCCCATTTCCAGAAGCAAATGGTGGAAACAAGTACATCGTCGTGGTAATGAACTACTTTAGCAAGTGGGTTGAACCTTACGCCCTACCTAACCAAGAGGCAGTCACTATTGCGGAAGTCCTTGTCAGGGAATGGATCAGTCGGTATGGTGCACCTATGGAACTGCATTCAGACCAAGGAAGGAACTTTGAATCGGCCTTGTTCAAGAACGTGTGTACTCTGCTCGGCGTACGAAAAACTAGAACAACTGCACTCCACCCAAAGTCGGACGGAATGGTGGAAAGGTTCAAGAGAACCATCAACCGACATTTGTCCAAGGTCGTTTCCGATCATCAGAGGGACTGGGACACGTACAGTCCCCTGTTCCTAATGGCATACCGCTCGTCCGTTCATGAGACAATAGGGGAGACTCCGGCGAAAGTGGTATTCGGGCGAGAGCCGAGACTGCCCGCGACCTGAAGTTTGGTGTGAAGCCTGGCGAAGTCTCTGCCGACGAAGATTACGTGAGCAAATTACGCAGGAAAATGGACGACATCCACAACCATGTGCGTCACAATATACAGACGGCCAGCGATCGGATGAAGGAGCACCATGACATCAACGCTCAACACGGGGGATACCAACCTGGAGCACTGGTCTGGCTTTATAACCCCCAAAGACGTCGAGGCCTGTCCCCAAAACTGCAGACCTCTTGGGAAGGTCCTTACAAAGTGATGAAACGGATCAACGACGTCGTTTACCGCATCAAGAAGGTCCCCCATGGCAAACCCAAAGTAATCCACGTCTTCCAATTCTTGACAAGAAGTGTCATTCGCCAAATCATCAATAATATACGAGATATCCATTTTTTGAATTAAATAGTAATAAGAAGGAAAAAAGAAAGTTCTTATTTAATTTATTTAGGTGATTAAAAATAAAAAATAAAATTTTAATATTTTTAGTAGTTAATTTTTTAATTTATCCAGATCAGAATCTTCGCCTCCTCGTCCCGTCTAGTCAGGATTTTTCCATTTTTTGTCCAGGTAAATTTCAAATTTAATTCCCTAGCTTTAGTTTTCGTCTCCCATAAGAGCTTCTTGTTATAGGGAGAGAGTTGTTCAAACATTAAAATTTTACCAGCTGCTGCAGTATTTCCAATATCAGAGTTTAATATTAATTTTCTCTTATTTTGTATTATTTCGTTCTTCTTTTCTTTCTTGACAAGTTGAACTACAATTGGGCGTTTTTTCCCTTCTTGTTTTTTAGAATGTCTGTATACTGCCGCGATTTCTTCTTTCTTTACTTCCGCATCGTATTTTTTAAATATTTTGCAGACTAACTCTTCCAAGTTCTCCCCTTCATTCTCTTCGACTCCATGTAATTCAATCCCTTTGTCACAACTTAGTTGCTCTAATTCTGCTACTCTTTTCTGCAATTCTTTAACTTTGAAATCTTTTTCTTTATTTGCAATAACCAGTAAGGATATCTTTTTTTCCAAATTATTTATGTTGTTTCCCAATTCCTCTTGACCTTTTAAAATCTCATTATAATGCGTACCAATTTCCAGTTGTTTCTTATTGTTCGTGTCGATTTTGCTTTATAAATTCTCGAGCATACGTTTTAAACCGTTAATTTCAAGAACAATATCTTTTAAATCTATATTTTTGCATTCATCAGATTTTTTACCTGTTCTACATTGTTCGCAGCGCCATTCTTTGTGTTTTTTTGAGCTCATTCCGTTATAAGTACTTGCTTTAATTGAGCAATCATAGTGATAAGCGCATTGGCATCCGAAGCATTCCACGAAATCGCCATCAGCAGGTAATGTATTTTCACATTTTCCACAGATGCGATTACTCATTTTTTTATAAGCTGCGATTTGTAAGTCGAAAGTTTTGTTTATAATCAAATTGATTGAATAACGAAAATAGCGGTTTATATTTACGCGAGAAATTGTCCGCAAGTTTCTTACATTGGCCGGAATCGCCGAGCGCACTTTGAGCTGTTTGACCAGTCGCGCTCCGACACGGGCACTTTTTGTTCATGCAAACCACCAACTTTTTGCCACTCTTCAGAGCGATTTTAACTACATCATAATTAAACATTAACAATTAATTCAGCATATCAAAAATTTAAACAACGAAACGACAATAAACAACACTCTCCAACCACGAAAAATGGGAGCGAAAGCAAAACACGTCCGTCTTGTTCGAATGCACTGCGAATAATGTTCGATTGCACTGCGAATAATAATAATAATAATAATAATAATAATAATAATAATAATAATAATAATAATAATAACAATAATAACAACAATAATAATAATAATAATAATAATAATAATAATAATAATAATAATAATAATAACAATAATAACAGTAATAACAATAATAATAATAATAATAATAATATTCCATTAGTATTCCTTATTTTGGTCATTTGATCAAGGATTTCGAAATTACCTTTGGCCTCTGCCAATTCCGGAAATCTGATCTTATACTCTCTCTTACTTTTGTCACGTAGGTTATGCCCTTCTCGTCAGTAAAGATGGCCTGCACAGCTTCTGGGTATTTTTCCAGAAGGCTACCTTCCTCCATCCTCGTGACCTTGAAGGCTTTCTCCGCCTATTTTAGGTCCGCAACTGCATTACAACTCTCTATAGTTCAGATCTGGTAGGGGTCGACCTGGCGCTCTCCATTGTGCCATGCTGTTGTCTGGATTGCAGCGTCTTTGCATTCTTTGCGCCCCGCCTTCGTCTCCCCAGGAGCTATGGTTGCACCTACCTCTTTCAATTCAACCTACGAGTCCGAAGCCATCATTTTTTCCTCTTTTTCATATTTGCGGTCGTTTAGCCTCGACTCACGATTGAACATACCAATGTCCCTTTTCATTCTCACATTGACCTCTTTGATCTCCTTCTTTGTGTTCGGGTTTTCGACGATCAATCTATCTAGATCTTTTTCATGTTTATTTATGAGTTCAATGGCTTCCATTACAGTGAAGACCATTGGACACTCCTATGCGCGCTATCCGATTCTAGGGAGTGCGACCTTTGGTATTGCAGCCCTTTCGCGCTTGGTCGGCCATGTACCGATCGCCCGGCCTTTGCATACGTTTGTATATCGGTGTCGTGCATTCTGCTCAGGGTAACGATGCGTTGCGATAGTGATGAACTTGCATTGCTTTTGCCAGCACCAGTCGTCGTCTTGGTCACAGATGTTTCCTTTTTGTTCCTAGTCTTTTCCTTTTGACTCTGTTCTCGACTTTTCCCTTTTGTTTCTACCTTTGTTTCTCCAGCGCTAGTCTCTGATCCCATTTTTGAAGCGGTTGGGTCCTCTTTCACGCTTTTCAAATTCATACAATGTCTTCAAATATATCCCCATCGACGCTCCCCAGCCTCCACGGACCCTCAAATGGGACGAGGGACTCCCTCGTCAGGGCTTCGTCTCCGAGGGTCCTATCTCTCGCGGCCTAGGCTTAGCGAGAGTACGCGAATCCTGCGATCGGACGGGCCGCAGTTTCCGTCTACGTAGAAGCCGGGGCCAAAGCAGCGTGTTAGATCCACATTCACCTCAACTGCCAGGATCCCCTTTTCCTTTCCTCAGCCGCGTACGCGCTGCGCGGGTTCCTTGCGGAACGGGAAGTGGGAAAAAAAAGCTGAAAGCGAGATAGGTCCCTGGCCCTCAATACCTAATAGCGTCGGGACCTGAAGCAACAAGAGTCGAGATCAGCGGGCCTCTCTACAGGAAAGCTAGAAAGTGAAGGGTTACATACCTTTTTAGACCAGTTGAAGAATGGTACATACCCAGCTACGAACCCCGGGTCGCCACCCCCGCTCACTAGGTGTGGTCAGTAGGGCCCGTCCTCCTTTATTCGGGCTGCGGACCGGCATCGGCGGTGCCTCGACACCCCCGTTGCGCGAACGCATCGCGACCCCGACGAAGGCGGAGTTATCTGAGATGTCCTAAACTGATCTGATCCGAACTATAATTTGTTCACAAATTAAAAGACCAGTGGCGGCGTTGCCTTGTGAAAAATACAACCGGCAACAAGGTCTAGAAATTAAAGAATATACTGACATTTTATAGCATAATTTTATGGAAATAATTGATACTTCTTATTTTGCATTTAATGATAAATTTTATAAACAAACTTTTGGTACAGCAATGGGATCACCTTTTTCTCCTGCTTTAGCTGAAATTGTTATGCAAAAATTAGAAAAAAGTATCATTAATTCGTTACCTTTTGATTTAACTTTATATTATAGATATGTTGACGATATTTTATTAATTTTACTTCATGATAAAGTTGATTATATTTTAAATAAATTTAATTCTTTTCATAATAGGTTACAATTTCCTGCAGAAAAAGAAAATAATAATTAGTTTTTTAGATGTAAATATTATCAGACAAAATGGTAATTTAATCACAAATCGGTATCATAAACCTACATGGTCAGGTAGATATATTAACTTTAATTCCTATCAACCAAAAAGTCACTATTATTAGTTTAACTGACCGTGCAGTATTACTTTCAGACAAATTATTTATAACTGAAAATTTAAATTTAATTAAAAAAATTCTTATTCAAAATTCTTACCCGGAGAAGCTTATTGACTCAGTAATAAATAATCGTTTAAAGCATTTAAAAAATGTTAATATATCTAACAATTCACAAAAAAAATCAGGAAATAAATACATATCACCTTCTATGGAACCCTTACATGATTCTTATAAACATTTTTTCAAAAAATTTAATTTACATTTAGCCAGTAAATCTTCTGATTCTTCTCTTAACATTATTTTTACTAATTTAAAAACAAAAACACCTAAATTTCAAACTCCAAATGTTTTTTATCAGGTAAATTGTCAAAGTTGTAACTCAGCTTATATAGGTGAAACTAGCCAAAATTAAAAAAAAGGTTAGATCAGCGTAAATATTATATCCAAAAAAAGAATGAGAGTCATTCAATGTTAGTGGAACTTTTAACTAAACATATTTTTGATTTTGAAAATGCTAAAATTTTTTATCAGGAATCTAACACGTTTAAACGTAGGTTTATTGAAATGTGTAATAATTCAATTAATAAAAGAACAGATTTTGCAAATTTGAACGATATATTTTGTAGTTTTCTAAGTTTATTAAATAAGACATAATAATCGGAAACTTCCCTGTTTATTTATTAGAAAAATTATATTATTATCTTATTTTATTGGTTTATTATTGTTAGAATTGTTGTAATTTTTGTTACAACAATTTATTTGAATACTCGTTAGGTTTTACCAGGATTTTCCTAACTCTTGCAGTAAATACTGGAGTATATGTTAAGACGGGCCTGACCGCATCAGTAATAATGATATTCTTGGTTACAAGTTTGCTGATTTTTTTTACCACTAACAATCTCTTCACAATTAATTAAAAAAAAATTAGTATGCTAAATTTTTTATATTTTCCTTTATTCACTTTTGATAAAGCAAATAATTATATTTGCGAAACGTCAAGTAAGTCAATAAGTTACTCTTTTAGCTCGTTTTAAAAAGCTTTTTTATTTGTTTCATATTGTTACAGCCGTGATGCGCAAACAGATCTATTTTTAGCATCAGTACGCCACCTTATGTCACAGAACATGACCGAAGACTACTCGATCATTCTAGTATGTTCGAGCAACAGAGGGCTCTGCTATATAAGCCGTACGATTCGCCAGGCGTAGTTAGTTATTAAGATAGCCAGCGAAGGGTTCGTACCTCGAATGAATAGAAAGTACATTTTGTAAAAGTATTATTTGATAGACAATCTCATTACTACTGTGTTGTTAACTGTGTAAATCGACAGCTTATAATTAAAGTGTTCTGAAATTTAACGACTATAATTTGTGAATTCCCAAATTCGTAACAATATTCTCTGCAATTCTCACGAGCAAGAACTACCCAACAATTTAATAATTATAATAGATTCATGGTTTTTACCTTATCGTTCGCAAGCAATTTTATAGCAGACAAACTGTGGTTAATTGAAACCGCTTATTAAAATGAATATAAGGTCTAGTTTTACAAATGGAGCTCAACTTTGAGTTGAGGCTTAAACCCTTAGCAACGATTATTTCAACAATTGTGAAGGATTTAAGCTTCGGCTCAAAGTTAAACCGTCATTGTAAAACTGGGCCTAAGTCACAGGGGTTTATGTCTATTGCCACAGTTTTAAACGCAATTATAATTCCCCCCAGGTTGCTGGGATGGCAGTGAAGACACTGGATGGTATCAATAAAAATGAAGTATCTACTAATGCTTCAACTATTAGCATCTTCTACGTAGTATTTACTCCGACGCTGTAGTATCTACTAACTTCCGGCAGCACTTACTCCGTTTTATAAAGATAGTACTTCAAATCGAAGGAAATACTTCTTTAGGTGTAGTATGTGCTTCTGCAGTGTAGTATTTTCTCTAAAATGTGTAGCATTCTCTCCTACTTCCTTTAAAACATATCGCATGTTTATTAATACGTTAAATTAATAAATTTGCGAAAATTAATTAATGAGTTATTATTAATAATTTTTGTCTATTGATGGTAAATATAATAAATTTCAATATTTTAATGCAAAAATATCAAACCTTTGTAATTCCAAATGTCACAATAAGCGTTTCGTGCAGGAATAAATAGTTGATTGTTAGTTTAAATATAATAACATTTTTTTAAATAATAAATGATGGAATAATTTAGAATTCGGAATAAATAAATTTATTATTTATTTATTATTTATTATATTTATTATTTAATTTTATTGTTTATCCTGAAGTAGCTGTCAAATGTATAGCGAAACATCTACATTTATACTGCTTTTCTGAATCGTCCCATTAATTATTACAAGTTTTTCGATAATTTTCAACAGACAGGAAAATAATATACTTTTTTAATATTTACTATTTATATATATTGTGGCGCGCCAACCGGCTTAGCCCAAGGCGTCAAGAAGTCGGTTCGCTGTTATGTGTCATCGGCCGTCACGCCACCGGGGCCTACATCGAACAGACTAGATTTCTCCAGCATGGAAGATTCCAGACGGCGGCGAATGATATAAAATCGCCCCGGGTTGACTCATCAGTCAGTCGAGTTCTAACTAGCGACCGTCGAAGTTAGATTTTAGTGTGAAAATAAATTGTTACAAATAAATTAGTTTTTTAAGCTTTATTAAATTACGGTTAAGTTTTTATCGAGTGTTTTATTCGTTTAAATAAATAAACTTTAAACCCTAGAAACGTAACAGTGGTGTCGGTGTGCGGGTTTGTGAAAATAAATAAACAATTTAAAGTAAATTAAATTTAATCAGATTATTAAATAAGTACAGTATAGGAAAAAAAAACAATGGCTACGAGAAAAGTGTTGTTGAAAGACTTAAAAGTGGCCGAATTAAAAACCGAATTGGAAGAACGAGAGTTAGAAACCTGTGGTTTGAAAGGCGCACTTCAACAGCGTCTCCGATCCGATTTGTTAACAGCTGGTGAAGATCCAGAGACGTTCCTTTTCGAAATTTCGTGTGGTCCCGTCGATTTTAATAAAATCTTGAAGGATGAATTTCGAGAACAATCCAGAAATTTCAAGGACGAACTTCGAGAACAATCCAGAAATTTGGACGAGAAGTTTCAAGAACAGTCTGGAAATTTAGAGAAAAAGCTTCTAGAACAATCTGGAAATTTCAAGGAAGAACTTCGAGAACAATCCAGAAATTTGGACGAAAAGTTTCAAGAACAGTCTGGAAATTTACAGAAGCTTCAAGAACAATCCCGAAATTTAGAGGAGAAGCTTCTAGAACAATCTGAAAATTTTGACAAATTAGAAAGTAAATTGTTGGAACAATCTAGAGACTTAGACGAGAAATTTCTAGAGCAATCCAGAAATTTCGACTAGAAACTTCTAGAACAGTCCGGAAATTTGAAGGGTGAATTTCTAGAACAGACGAAAGGCCTCGAAGATAAACTAGTGGTAAAAATATCGGAAGAAACAAGAAACCTGCAAGAAAATGTGGAAGAAATAATATTCCAGCAGGATAACAAAATCAAAAATCTGGAACAAATCATGGCGGGGTTGCGAGTGTTCGGGGATCAGCCACCAGTAGAAGTACTAGAAAATAATGAAACCCGAATTGTGGAAGGACCAGCAGAAAATTCTAAATTGAAAATAAAACCACCAACGTTCGATGGAAAGTCTTCTTGGCCCAACTACTTCAAACAGTTCGAAGCAGCAGCAAAGGCGAACAGATGGACGGCCAGCGAAAAAGCCACTTCGTTAATTGTGGCCTTGAGAGGGGACGCTATCGATGTGCTACAGACGATGCCGCCAGAGGAACAAGAAGACTTCGACAAGCTGGTGAATAGGATGGAAATGCGTTACGGACAGGCCCATCTGACCGAGGTATACCATGCGCAGTTGAGGAATCGCTGTCAGAAATCCGGAGAAACTCTTCAGGAATTCGAAGCAGACGTTGCGCGTCTGGCCCAGTTGGCATATCCCACAGCTCCTGTTGAATTCCTCAAATGTTTGACGGTGCAGACCTTCATAGATGGAATCCGTGACCCAGACAACCAGCAGGCATTGAGAATGACCCATCCGAAGACGTCCAAGAACGCATTGGCTTATGCCTTGGAATTTGAAGCGGCGAGACGAGTCTCAAGAGGGCATGTCAAGGTGCGAACGGCTATGGACTTCCAAGAGGAAGAAGAGGAAGAATCCGCTAACGCCAAGGTGGGATCTGCTATAAAGGAGCGACCCAGGGAGTATACCACCGCCGAGGATGTTCGCCGCATTGTGGAACAGGTCTTCAAGCAGAAGAAGCCGCTGGTGTGTTGGAATTGCCAGGAGGAAGGACACGTTCGCAGGCGATGTCCAAAGCCCAGACAGGATCCAAGGAAGCCACAGTTAAACTAAGCCGGGTCGGTGCAGAGGGGCAAACGTCGACCCGTATTCAAAGGCCCCCAAAGACGAAAGCCAAACAAGTAATATCACACCATGTTATTGGATACGGGTGCGACGAAGACCATCCTAAGACCCGACGTCATTAAGTCATCTGGACGCACCGAGCCGACCAAGTGGAAACTGAAAACTGCAACTGGAACATCAGCAACTGTCCACGGTGAAGTAGAGGTTATCATCACCATTGGTTCAACTCCAATAAAACACCGTGCATTGGTGGCAGAAATAGAGGACTAGGCAATTTTGGGCATGGACGTCATGTGTGCCCACGGGTTCCAATTGGACTTAAAGCGTGGCGTGATGGCGGTCAATAATGAGGAGTTGGTTCTACATCAACGAGGGGACGTGGCCGCTCGAGTAGTCCTCGCTGAAGACGTTGTATTACCCAGCAGGACTGAGGTTATCGTCGACGCAAAACTGGAAGGTGTTTTTCAAGATGGGCAAGTCATTATGGTTGAACCTAATACTGATGATCAAAGGATTGGAAGAGGAGTCCTCGTTGGGAAAATGTTGTTGACGGCGAAGAAGGAAGTACCTGTCCGCCTGATGAACGTCAATTGTTTCTCTGTCAATATCAAGAAAGGAACCATCTTGGGAAGCTGCACCATGGTGTCCTCCATCTCCCGCCAACTTGAAACAAACGTGCCAGAAGCAAAAATCCCAACGAAATTATGGGAAATGGTTATGTCAACAGCCCAGGAATTCACTCCTACCAGAAGACAAAAGCAAAGAATCTGATCGGCCGCTATCAAGATGTATTTGAGGTAGAAAATGGATCCAAGGGAAGAACTGATGTCGTGAAACACAAAATAGAGACTGGAGAAGAAAGACCTATCCGTCAAGCTCCAAGGCGATTACCGTTGGCGAAGCGTGAGGAAGCGGAACGCATTATTCGCGAGATGGAAAAGAATAATGTAATAGAACCATCAAGCAGCCCGTGGGCGTCACCAGTAGTGCTTGTGAAGAAGAAGGATGGGTCCACCAGGTTCTGTGTAGACTACCGGTTACTCAATAATGTCACCAAGAAGGACAGCTATACCCTGGACACCCTGGCCGGCTCAAAGATCTTCTCAACTTTGGACTTAAAGAGAGGATATTGGCAAGTGGAGCGGGCGCCCGAAGATCGAGAAAAGACGGCGTTTTCCATTGGTATGGGTCTGTGGCAGTTCACAGTGATGCCATTCGGATTATGTAATGCCCCAGCGACATTCGAGAGGTTAATGGAGACGGTTCTGAAAGGTCTGTCCTGGACAACGTGCATGGTGTACCTTGACGACATAATTGTCGTGGGAAAGACGTTCGACGACCACCTAAGGAACCTGGAAGAAGTGTTCCAGCGGCTTCGCGGAGCTGGACTAAAGCTTAGCCTCAAGAAGTGTCACCTGTTCCAGAAGGAAGTGAATTACCTGGGGCACATTGTTAATGGAAATGGAATCGCCGTGGACCCTGTGAAGATTCAGGTGGTGAAAGACTGGCCAACTCCCAGAAATAAACACCAAATAAGGAGTTTCCTTGGCCTGTGCACTTACTATCGGCGCTGCGTTCCTGGATTTGCAGACATTGCTAAGCCGTTAACAAAACTCACTGAAGAAGGTCGTCCATTTGAATGGGACCAACAGTGTCAAATTGGCTTTGAACAACTAAAGCAGTACTTGGTTAGTGCTCCTATTCTGAGTTATCCTCTCCCGGAAGGCAAGTTCGTCGTGGACACAGATGCTAGCAACGTTGGGATTGCGTCACAAGAAGGGAATTGCTAGCCGTCGTAAAAACGATAGAACACTTCTACAAGTACTTGTATGGTAGACGCTTCCTGCTGAGGACCGACCATGCCGCTCTAAAATGGCTTCTCCGTTTCAAGACCCCAGAAGGGCAAGTTGCACGATGGATCGAACGACTTCAGGAGTACGATTTTGAAATTCAGCATCGGGCAGGAACTAGCCATCGAAATGCCGATGCTTTGTCGAGAAGACCCTGTGCCGAAGACTGTAAGCACTGTAGTCGTTTGGACGAGAAAGTAGCCACGACTGCGAGGACAGCCATTGTTGACGACAAATGGCAAGCCGAAGAACTGCGAAGAGACCAGGAGAACGACACGGATTTGTGCTAGAGTGGAAAAGCAGGGACGCGAGGCCTACCTGGGAAGAGGTAGCACCATGTGCACCGTCCGTAAAATCATACTGGGCGCAGTGGGACTCCATAGTGTTGGATCGTGGTCTTCTGAGACGAAGCATGGAGAATCCAGAAGGCATGGAACAGAAGACACAGTTACTAATCCCCAAGAATAGGGTGCCAGAAGTTCTGAGGGAACTTCACGATGGAACTTCGGGAGGGCATCTGGGAGTTAAGAAGACTATGGAGAAGGTGCGCGAAAGATTTTACTGGGTGAACTGCAAGGAAGACGTGAAGGATTGGAAGGATTGGTGCAGAAAGTGTGCAGTCTGCGCAGCCAGTAACGGCCCCCACAGGCGGGGTAAGGCCCCCATGAGACAGTACAACGTTGGAAGTCCTTTTGAGAGAGTTGCCATCGATGTAGCCGGCCCGTTTCCAGAAACGAATGGTGGAAACAAGTACATCGTCGTGGTAATGGACTACTTTAGTAAGTGGATTGAAGCTTACGCCCTACCTAACCAAGAGGCAGTCACTATTGCGGAAGTCCTTGTCAGGGAATGGATCAGTCGGTATGGTGCACCTATGGAACTGCATTCAGACCAAGGAAGGAACTTTGAATCGGCCTTGTTCAAGAACGTGTGTACTCTGCTCGGCGTACGAAAAACTAGAACAACTGCACTCCACCCACAGTCGGACGGAATGGTGGAAAGGTTCAAGAGAACCATCAACCGACATTTGTCCAAGGTCGTTTCCAATCATCAGAGGGACTGGGACACATACATCCCCCTGTTTCTAATGGCATACCGCTCATCTGTTCATGAGACAACAGGGGAGACTCCCGCGAAAGTGGTATTCGGGCGAGAGCCGAGACTGCCCTGCGACCTGAAGTTTGGTGTGAAGCCTGGCGAAGTCTCTGCCGACGAAGATTACGTGAGCAAATTACGCAGGAAAATGGATGATATCCACAACCAAGTGCGTCACAATATACAGACGGCCAGCGATCGGATGAAGGAGCACTATGACATCAACGCTCAACACGGGGGATACCAACCTGGAGCACTGGTCTGGCTTTATAACCCCCAAAGACGTCGAGGCCTCTCCCCAAAATTACAGACCTCTTGGGAAGGTCCTTACAAAGTGATGAAACGGATCAACGACGTCGTTTACCGCATCAAGAAGGTCCCCCATGGCAAACCCAAAGTAATCCACTTCAACCGGATAGCCCCTTACCATGGAGAAGCAGATGAAGGGACAGTACAAAGGGCGCAAGTTTCCGAAGTGAACTTCGAAACCTTCATGTCTCATCACGCCAAAGGAAGCAAGGCACGGTTTGGAGTGACCACGGAGAAGCAACAAGATCTCTTTAAAGTGCCACTGGAGTACAGTCTGGCCCACTGCGTAGCAGAAGACCTGAAAATGTCCAAAGGAATCGCTCAGGTGTTTAGGAAGAAATTTGGCCAAATCGAGGAGCTACGAAGACAGCATCCCGTGGTAGGCAAGAGCTTGCAGATCATTGATTCGACGGCAGATCGGAGGCGCCACGTGCATTATTTAGTCACTAAGAAGACATCAAGCGGTAAACCTGACTATCAAAGTATCTGGAGAGCCCTATATAGCCTGAGGAGACAGCTAAAAAAGAACCATCAGATGAAGTTACCCATCCCCAAATTGGGCTGCGGATTGGACGGACTAGACTGGAGAGTAATTCGAAGCATGCTGGGAGTCATCTTCCACAGAACGGGAATTGAAGTCCTAGTCTGCAGCCACCACCCACAGGCAACAGTCAGCAACAGCAAAACCGTAGACTGTTACTTCTTCCAGACGGGAAGTTGCAAGAATGGGCCAGCATGTAGATTCCGACACCCTCCTTCAAGACTATCACCAGGAACATTTCGAGACGAAACGTTTTTAAGAAGGGGGCAGTGTGGCGCGCCAACCGGCTTAGCGCAAGGCGTCAAGAAGTCGGTTCGCTGTTATGTGTCATCGGCCGTCACGCCACCGGGGCCTACATCGAACAGACTAGATTTCTCCAGCATGGAAGATTCCAGACGGCGGCGAATGATATAAAATCGCCCCGGGTTGACTCATCAGTCAGTCGAGTTCTAACTAGCGACCGTCGAAGTTAGATTTTAGTGTGAAAATAAATTGTTACAAATAAATTAGTTTTTTAAGCTTTATTAAATTACGGTTAAGTTTTTATCGAGTGTTTTATTCGTTTAAATAAATAAACTTTAAACCCTAGAAACGTAACAATATTAAAAATTTCAATTTCTTATTTATAATAAATTTAAACTCCAGATCAAAATTAACGAACCACTATACAGGGATTTTTTTCTTTTTTTATATACATAGTCGATATGTATACTTTTGTAAAAAAAAGAAAACAAGTCAATGCATTAAAAATAATAATAATAATAATAAGTTAAAAATAACGAGAGTACAACTGTAAAAATAAAGTGGTTTACCGAAGAGGTGAGGGAGTGTAGAAATAGGCTGCAACTGATTTCACAACTCCATAAATATGATCCTAATATCATTACGAAAGATGATTTAAAATCACAACGTAAACAGTACAGAAAACTCATTGTAAAAAACAAAATGACTGCTAACTCGAAATACATTAACGAGTCAAAAAATAAACAACTTGCTTCATGGAATGTAATTAAAAGTAACAATCCCATAATAAAATATCCAGTTTCTAATTCACTAAATGCAAATGATTTTAACACATTTTTTGCTAATATTGCGAGTAATATTATTTCTTCTAAAACATCAGACATTAATGCCAGAAATAAAAAACCTTGTCCACTGGAAGGCAATACATATTCACAATTTAATTTTAAAGAAATTAGTTACAATGAAATGCGAGATATTATAACTAAAATGAAAAATAATACTAGTAAAGATTCGTTTTCGTTAAATATAAAAATTATAAAATCAATAAAAAATTTGATTATCATTCCACTCTGTAAAATTATTAATCAGTGTATTTCAAATAACATCTTTCCTGATTGTCTCAAAGTAGCCAGGGTTGTTCCTATATTCAAAAAAGGGTGTACCGATGACGTTGCGAATTACAGGCCAATATCAATCATCCCAGTAATTGGCAAAATATTTGAAACGATACTGAAAATTCAAATAAATACATACTTGGTCAAGCATAATTTGATAAACAATGCTCAATTTGGATTCAGGAAAAATAGATCTACTACAGCAGCCATCAGCAGTTTAATTGACTATATACAAGATGGCTTCGAAAACAAATTGTACGTACAAGCTTCATTTTACGACCTTACCAAAGCATTCGATTGTGTGTCTCACGATCTTTTGCTGCATAAATTACATCTTACTAACTTCAGTAGTGAAAGTATAAATTTAATTAAGTCTTATTTGTCAAATCGCACTCAATATGTTACATATAACAACTTATCTTCAACAAAATTGTCAATTAAACACGGAGTACCTCAAGGATCCGTACTCGGTCCACTTTTATTTTTATTCTTTATGAACGATTTACCCTTGCGAGTTACAGGAAACAGTAAAATAGTTTTATTCGCTGATGACACCTGCACCATAAACAGAGATCACAATTTACATGATCTGCATACTTTAGTAAGAGAGACACACAAGAATGTGGTGGAATGGTTTCATTCTAATTCTTTGGTGCTAAATGACACTAAAACCCAAAATTTGCTCTTTACACTTCGACCTTTGGATAACTACCGCGAGCCCGTTAAATACCTCGGGGTTTGCTTGGATACCAAATTAACTTGGGCTGAGCATATCAGTAAACTCTGTAAGAAACTGAACACAGGTATTTTCATGATAAGAAATTTAATCAGCATTGTACCATTCGCAACCCTGATAAAGACATATTACGCTTGCTTTCACTCTCACATGTCGTACGCGGTTTTGTGTTGGGGAGGCTCTTCCCATGCTTCGCAGGTCTTTCGTGTTCAGAGGAGGTGCATAAGGATAATGGCGGGCTTGAGTTTTACAGATTGCTGTAAGTCCAAATTTATTGAATTCAAACTTTTAACTTTCACCTCGATCTACATACTAACTTGTTTATTACACGTAAAAACTAATATATTTCACTATAAGAGGAATGACGATTATCACACTTATAACACTCGTAATAAAAACGAACTATTAATTAAATACAATAGAACTCAAAGAGCTAGGGATGGCATTAACTACTTTGGAATAAAATTATTTAATGTGTTACCCACACATATCGTAAATTTAGAATTATCAGAATTTAAGAAGGTGATAAAAAACTACCTGCTGGAAAAAGCATTCTATAATATCCAAGAGTTTCTTGAAAATGATTTTTGTGATTTAACTAGTCTCCCCGTCAGATAACCCTCAAATCGTCAATAACCGTTTATTTATAAGTATATAAATGTATATTTTATTTATATGTACATCTTTTACTTTTATTTATATTCTCTGCCTATTGCATTCGACAATATTACTATTAATGTTATATTTTAATTTGTTAAATCTGTGACGTGTGAAAATTCTCTTGAATGACCATCACCAATAAACATTATTATTATTATTATTATTATTATTATGTAGAAGGCTATGAGCAAGCATAGGATTTGAAAAAGTACACGCCATCGTTTCAGTAGCGCCGTAAAAATGTATCGAACAGGCACATTGTGTAATGGGACGGTGAAAATAATTTACGGCGTTCTCACTATAGGATGCAATGTCGCAATAAAGTCCGCCGGTCGAGGTACAACTGGTCAACTAATTACTCTGAAAATCTTTACACATTTAAACAAGAAGAGTTGATTACACAACTGTAATTTTTTATTGTGGCAATATTGCTCTGTTTTTTGTTATACTGAGTAACACCATTGCTGTAGCGGCGTTAATTGTCTCCGCAGCCCTGGCGTTTGTTTACACGTTACGGTCTAATATTTTATATTGCCTGCTTCACTAGAATTTGAACCGCGCAAAATATATTTCTCCTATATATAGCTGTGAGCAACAGATACACATCGCAAAAAATTAAGATGCGTTGTTCTTTACATTGTTCCTCATAATAAGAGTGCGAATGTTCATTGAGTACACAAAATATCTTCAAATGAATTATATCAAGCTCCAGAAGTAGAAATGAATTGCTATTAATTTGACATTAATAACTTAAGATTTTTCACAGCTGACTGTTCGTTGATTAGCTCGTAACTTATTTTTTTCTAGATGGAACATCTTAACGACCTAATGAAAATTTCATATCCTGTAAAAATGTTAAAAACCGAAATGCAAAGAAGTGGCTTTCTCTAGTTACTTAAGATCGCATTATGATTTATAAATTTACAAAGTAAAAAACAAAAAGAAATGTCGTTAACATGGAAACCAAAATTATCAAGTGATACATATTCAAACTCACAATGATCTGTAAATTCCAGGTATGTAAAAATATGTAGCTTGTTCCATTTAAAATAAGAAAGTTGATGTCACTTCCGGCGAAAACAGAAGTCATACGGTGGCCAATGCTACGTCAGAAAATTCAGCTTATTATTTAATTTCTGGATCCCGAATTTTATGTAAAATATAAAAATTGTAGAAGAGTGAACACATAGCGTGACATCCTATATTGTGTATTCGACATAGCTTTATTACATTTTTTTTCTTATTTTGATTTCTACTATCACCTATCAAACGGTGTACAAGTTTCTTATTATCACCCTGTATAAATGTAGATTGTTACCTAGACAACATCGTATCTGAAGATGTCAATCCTTTCTACGTGGATGGATAGATTACCGACTATTTGATTTCTATTGATACTCCATTAATCGAATGACCAACAGTTCCAACGCAACTTTCATAGAGCAATACGATTAATAATAGAAATTCTCTTGTAATCTTACAAAAGAAAATTAATTAAACAAAAAGGAATAATGAGTTTTCAAAATATTTTTTAAATTGATATCTCCGCCGCGTTCAACACTTTCTTGCTACAACGTAATTAGCATTCATTATTAAATTTGTAAGTAATTTTTGTAGTAATAATAATCCTTTGACGAAATATTAAATTAATAGCCATATTTTTGAAAGTGATCCAGTACAACATTAAGTCATTTACTTACCTCATATCACTGAATTAAAAAAGAAATACATGTATGTCCAGTTCAAGAAAAAAGTTGACCATCATTTATTATAATAGATACTGTTACGAATTTGGGGGTTCACAAATTATAGCCATTAAATTTTAGAACACTTTAATTACAAGGTGTCGCTTTACACAATTAACAACACAATAGTAATGAGCTTGTCTATCAAATAACACTTTTACAAAAATGTACTTTCTATTGATTCAAGGTACGAACCCTTCGCTTGCTAACTTAATAACTAAACTCCTGGCGGATTGTACGGCTTATATAGCAGAGCCCTCTGTTGCTTGAACGTACTAGAATGACCGCGTAGCTTCGGTCATGTTCTGTGACGCAAGCTGGCGTGTCGATACTAAAAATAGATCTGTTTACGCGTCACGGCTGTAACAATACTAAAACAAAATGCAACTTTTACCAATTTGTAGTATTTATGGAGTGATTTTATATATTTCTTTCTTACTTAATTCAAATCGGACTATAGTTATGTATGTATTGTGGCACATTTTATCTTGCACCCGGTATAGAAATTACAAGTTCAGGCTTTGTATTATTTATTTATGGTAATTATTTTACACATTTATACTTATCTAAATATTTTGTAATGCAGTGTAATTTCAATTAGGCATATATGCCATTTTTCAGAAATGCTGCGAATCGAAGTACGCAAGCTAAAGCTGCGATGGGACCAGCTTCGCTGGCACTGAAGTAAATACTACAATTTTGAGTTAAAACAGAAGCATTTAGTAGCCGAAGTAAATACTTCAGAGTGAAATAAACACTTCGATAATTTCCACACGAATGCTATTTGCCGTAGTATCTTTCGGAAAATAATAGTACTTACTTCAGAGTTTAGCATCTTCTTAAAAACTCAAGTAGATACTACGAAGAAGATACTTCAAACTGTAGCATTAGCATTTACTTCGTTTTTATTCATACCACCCACTGTATTTGAAATTTGCTTTGTAGAAACCTTGATAAAGGAAATAAATTTTCCGAAAGCTCAGTTGAACTTTAGAAGAGTATTACTATCATTTAAATTGATACAAAATTTTGTTTGAATTGTATAACATGAAACAATTTAAGATTGCATTTGTATATACTCGTTTGATGCTCGTTCTTTATTTAGTAATTTTGCAACTTTAAAAGATCATATTTATGAATTCAAATATGACATTATTGGCATTTGTGAAACATGGCTAAATGAGAGTACAATGTCTGAAGTTGTAAATATTAACAATTACAATTTTATTCGTATTAATAGAAGTGGTAGAGGTGGGGGTAGTTTTTTATATAAATAAATGTATAAAATTTACAGTAGTTGAAAATCCTCTCTCTGATGCTCTAGAACAAATTTGGGTTAAGGTATTCACTCGAAGATTCTTGGAATTGGTGTTGTGTACAGAAAACCCGGTAATATATTTTTTGAGGCCTTAGAAAATAGTTTTGTCCAACATAATTCCTCAAACTGAAGAAATTATTTGGGGAGGTGATTTTAACATTAATTTATTTGATTCTGTAAGTTATTCTGTGAACACTTTCTTATCATTGTTGGAGACCTACGGGCTTAATCAAGTAGTTAATCAACCTACCAGAATAACAGCTACTAGCTGCTCCTTAATTGACTTAATTTTAGTTACAATGGCTGAATTGGTGAGTTGTGTTGATACGCAAGATCTTGGTAACTTTTCTGATCTTTACTTGTTAGCACAGATATCTGTCTAACCGTTAAAGGATTCAAGCCATTTCTTAAATCGTACAGAGATTTTAGTAAGTTTTGTTACGATGATTTTTTTTAAGTGATTTTATCAACGCGCCATTTTATATTACATACGACGTTGATAATATTGACGACAAGGTGTTCTTTAATTTACTTAAACGATCACCATCACCGCCATCACTAAAGCAATTAACATTGACAACATGTGACATTTCATTCGCGCCAAATTTACAATTACCCCTAGCGCCATCTCTGCGGATAAATACGTTACTAAAACAGCCTGGACAAAAATTTTAAATTGCAATAAACCTCTCTCCTGTTGGAGGTTTCTCACGTAATGGCCACGAGTTTTGAGAGGTTAAGGCTCCACTGGAGTCCTATCTGAGTGCATAGCAAAATAGTACATTCGTAGAATCCGTTTTACAGGCGTATTTTTACATTTGAAAAAATGCTCGAAGTATTCGGCTTTGTAAACTACAGTGCGGTGACATTTCTTTTTTTCAAAATTCAATAAGATTTTTTTATTTTAATTAATTTGTGTAAAATTAAGATTCCGTTTTTCTCGGTAACGAAACAAAATCATTCAATCATATTTATGTCAAAATGTAGGGAAGCTTAGTATCTAATGCGGAGACATTTTCTTTTTAAGTAAAAGTTAAAAATTTATTGTTATTTTGGTAATTAAAAGGTCCGGTAACATTCCGAGAAAACGACTAAGTTAGGCAACTTTGTGTACAGCGTATTGATGATTTACGACCGGTACCGCAGCAGGTAGTACAGGCTTGCTTCAGGCCTCCAATGTAAATAATTTAGTTCACGACACGCTTTTTGCCAGGTTCTGTGGAAGCTATTACGTATTGAGGTTCGCTAATAACTGTTGATTTAATGTTTTCAATGTCGGATATCGATGACTAAAAAATATCGAAATATCGACTTTTATCCGTATATCGATATTTATTGATATGTGATTTGATCGACATACCGATGTTATCGATTTAATAGTATAGTATTGATATTATCGATTATTATTTAGGAAAATATATAATCATTATCGATCGGACAAGACCATTTTCACACATTTGGTCTAGTATTAAAAACATAATTGACTGGACTACAAATTAATTGAAATATTTTAAATTTTTTTTGTATCGTGACCGTGAGTCGTAATCAGGTTCCGTATACGAAATTTGTAATATAATAAAATTCATGTTTTATAGATTTAGTCCAACGAATTAATATAAAATATGATTGAGTATTAATATTCCATTAAATTATCCATAATATCGATATAATAATATCGATAAATCCGACTTATATCGATATTATCGATATAGCGATACCACCAATAATCTCTATAAATCCGGCATATATCGATATTGCCGATATCGATAATATCGATATCTTAAATTGAAATATCGTAATTCGATAAATATCGATATTATCGATAATATTGATATATCAATAAATACTCATAAGTCTTTTCGTAACAGAGTTCTAATCGTTCGGTTCCTTTTCAACCGCGGATCTATTATTTCTGGTAACAAAGCTTTCATATAAAATTTTTCTAAAATACCCACCATTTCTGAATTCCAGAAATTATCGTTTTTTTCAATAATGTCACATACTAAATCTTTCCCCGTGTATACAACGAAATAGCAAAAATGTCTATTAGTAATATGTAGTTGACCTTGAACTTGAAACATATAGTTATGATTAGATTTTAATTTAATTTCATCCTCTAAATCAATAGTCAAAAATGTTATTATTTTTGCCTTGATTGCTTCTGAAATAGTCATATTTCGCGCTGAGTACGGGCATTTTACTTCTATTATCGCATCATCACCTACTAGTCCATCCGGGGACGCCGCCAAAAAATTTTTATGATTATACACAAACAAACCACATTTTGAGACCGATAAATTAAACTTAACTTTAAATGTCTCTATAGCCTCTGCTTCATTATTAATTCCATATTGCAACGGTTTTGGGTAATTTCCAACGAAATCTAAACATGCAACTAGACCACATATATATATATATACCAGAAACAATAATTTTTACTGTTTTATTCTTTGTTAGAACTTGTAAAAAGTAGCAACAATTTTTACTTTCTTTTACATGAAGCAAAATTATTGTGTAAAAGAAAAAAAATATCCATAAGTTTTTTACATTCTAAATGCTCTCCTTCGGTTTATGAAACGGGTCTGTGCATTGTAGACGACTATCTGTGATAAAGGATATGATGAACAAGACCACTCACAATCATGAACTATGAAAATATATTTGTCAACTACAAACATTTTTGTTTGCATACCTATCCTGCAATGTACTGGTACTTTTTTAAATTTAATATACGAATATTTGTATTGTATGTTCAGGAAGAAAAAATAAATACGTCATTAAAAAAGCCGGGTAAAAAGTAAAAATGTTATAAAAATATACATTCGATAAAACGAAATTGTAAGATTTTGTTTTTTTTTATTTTTTAAATCAATCACACATATGCAGTGCAGAACATATACTGTTATGCGATTTCAATCTCTCTTTAATAAATTGATCTCTATATTGGAATAACAATTTCAAGGAGTAAGTATAAAATGACAATAGCAAAATTTCATTTTGGGTTAAAATAATTTGCATTTTATGATCCTAGGACGTCCAGTCGGGACCCTAATCGGGTTTGATTGACAGCTGTCATGATTTTCGTAGACCTTTGTGTGCAGATATATACAGGCAACCAAGCATACACCCAACAAGAAATTTTATTTTACTCCAGGGGAGCCTTAAGCTCATATTGTAAGTAGTATATCGTGACAAATATATCTAATGCCTAGTGTAAAAATGTAAAAATAAAGTATTAATGGAAACATTATGGAATTATATTAATATTCGCCAGACAGAACCAGGTAAAATAATTTCTTGCAATTTCGCACTTGCATGACCTTAGTGAATACACTCCTAACGGGTCGGACACTTATTTTGAATCACTTGTATAGACAGTGTTAACGGTTAGTAATAGCATTTTCCGTTGGCTGCATTGAGTATATTTCCATCTCGTTTTATTACATAAAGCTGAACCGAGGTGGAAATACACTCAGTGCACACTAGTGCAGCCAGTGGATAGCGCTGAAAGTTTATGTTCAACATATTCAACCAGTTCATCGCGACAGTTTGCGATGTTTATGTTCTCATATGGTTACGAACCAAATACAAACCATGCGCAGGCACCAGGGAGCCACGCAGATACTTTTTACGCGGCAAATTTGAAACAAAAATATATCAGCTTTACAACACTATTTGAAAGTAGAAATGGGCTAGACAATGAACCCGGTGCAATGATGGTGCATTCAAATATTTAAATTTCCTACTCAAACAGTACGAAAAATAACTTTTTCTTGCTGTTATTTAATTATTTCAGGTGGTTTACAAGTTTAAACGTTTCATAATACTGTCAAAAAAGGAAAAAAACAGTTTCCTGTAAGGTGTTACAAAATAATTGTATAACGTTAATCTAAAATAATGCTTTATACTAGTTATGTTAACGTATAAAGCTGCTTTTCCTGCTCGGAAGATTGGGTACTTGAGGATTGCTGCTATTGGTTTTCTTTGATCACGTGATCAACGATAACCAATAACTTTCGTTAACTGAACCACAACAACCAATGACAGCAATCTCCAAATATTCAATTCTCCAAATCCCCAAAGCAGGAAAACCAGCTTAAGAGCCCGTTTCAGTCGCCATCATTATGCCACTTTCCTAGTTCAAGAATTACGCTAAAACTACTGATCTGATCATCGAATAGTATTAACATTTTCGTTTTGTTTTTTAATAAGGAATTTCGGAAAGTCATTTTTAATATTTCCTAATAATTTTTATAATTTTTATTACTTATAGAAGTCGATTTTCAACTTAAAATTAACTTTCCGAGATAAAGCAACTAATTTTATGATCTGCAGCAACAGAAACTTAATCAGGGCCATAATATTTAAATAAAACATGAATTACGAAATTTTATAATTAGTAGTTGCAAACTGCTGCCCTCTATCGAAAGCAATCGGAGATGCCACAGAAGGCGGGGCTTATTTTTATTTTACATTTTACGGCAGGGAATTTCCTGTATGCCTACAATTCTCTGACCTGGGGGCTCGTTCAGAAACTGAAAAAAGCGCACTTTGGGTAAAATTCTTTCTCTCAACGTGTAAGTGATTGTGTATATTTTTTTTTCGTTCTAAACGCCCAAAGTACTCTTTCGTTACAGTTTTTGAACGCAACAGTATTGTATAAGTAAACTGAGTGGTACTTATATTTGAAAGACAATCCTTTGCATGTGATCTCGAGAAAACCGGAAGGCGCAATCATATTTACCACGATGTTAAATTTTTACTCTCTTGAAGTCATGTTAACTTCCAATAAATTAAGGAAACAAACAAATATTCAGTAGCGTTGTTTTCTTTATTTTAATTGTATACAATGAACGGCAAAAAGTTACACCATTTGGGAAAATTTTTTGCAGTTTAAAAAATTTGTGCCAATAGTTGTGTGTTTTGTGTATGTTCGATAACCAAATATAAACAGGACAGAAACAGTGAGCAGCTTTTAGTGTGGCTCAAAAAGGTACCTTCGAAAAAAAATAATAATAATATGTTTTTAGAAAAATATTGTACAAATCGTTTTTGATTGCAGTGAAAACCTCGAGCAGCCGCTGGATAGCTGTTTCAGCCCTGCTTGGGGCTTCTTCAGCAGAGACGTAGCTCGACATTTCCACTGCAAACAAAAACGACTTGTCCAATTTATTCGCAATTGCGATGTAAGAGTGATGAACAGATAAAATAGCGACATCTTACTATCGCTTTTTGACCTGACATTGCAGTAGGATAGACATATTGAAGCGGGATTTGCTCCTAATGAGTCCCCCATGCAAGGCGGCCATGCTTGCTGTCAAAGCATAATGAAAATTTTTAGAAAAATATTGTGCAAATCGTTTTTGATTGCAGTGAAAACCTCGAGCAGCCGCTGGACAGCTGTTTCAGCCCTGCTTGGGGCTTCTTCAGCAGAGACGTAGCTCTGATCTAGAGATTTTTTAACGTAAGTTAGTTTCAACTTATTTTTTTAATATTCCGTTAAAATTTAATTTTTTTCAACTTTTAGAATATTCTAAAAATTTCAGGTACTAAATCTTAATTTCAATATTTAATATTTTTAGGTCGGAAACTACCAAAATTTATAATTTGAAAAAATAAGAAAGATTAAGTATTGCTTCACTATTTACCGAAAAGTATTATTTTTGCATATTTTTTCCGTTTCTGATGCAAGGTGCCTTTTATAATTATTATAAATAATTAATATATATTTAAATATCTCTCTATTCCCGTTAATGAATTAGTTTCGCAATGACCTTGTAAATGTTACTTTGCAGAAGATATTTCTTTATATGGCTTAGTCCTACTGACTTTGAACAGAATTTGAGGGCTTTTTTAATAATAGGATTTGAATTGAATTGTAAAAATGTAAAACTACTTTTTTTCAATAGCAAACGTTAAAGTTTGCTTTGTCCAACTCAAAACAGTCGATAAAACAGAATTTTAACCGCAAAAGTAAATAAAATAATAATTTTTAACAATTTAACAACAATCCACACTAATTACTGGGATCATGATCACACAATTGTACCGTCTTGTTTAACAAATAACTACCTACTTATTGTTTTTTTGTTGTGTATTGTAATGTGGTTTGAAATTAAAGTCGTTTTATGAAAATGCCTCTTAGTAATTTCATTTGAATAATTCATGGCCGTCTTATATTCTCCCTGATTAATTCACTGAACAGGTAAATTAAATATGGAAAAAAACATTTACGCACCTATAAAATATTTTTTACAGAATTTTTGTGAAATTCATTCATTCAAATGTCATTAACAGGGACAGATTAGAGTTTTTAGATGTCATTTAAATGCATATTAGTTATGAATAAAAATATTTTTCTTAAAGTGTACCTTGCTTCGAAAACGTAAAAATTATGTAAAAATATATATTATTTTTGCTGAATAATAAAATATCTGAAGCAACAATTAATATTCTTCGTTATTTAGCAATTGCTCCGCGTCCCGTTACTCTTAATTTCCTTTTAACAAAACTGAAGATAAAAAGACCGGATTTAAACATGTTTATTTATCAGATTAACTATTATGTTTCGTTTCATTTTCGAATACATATTTCTCTGTCTGTAATAAATTTTAAATTTTCGCGGTAAAACTCAAGGTAAAGCGGTTGGTAAAACTACAAAAATTTTGAAAATCGTATTATTTTCAACGATAACACACGATAAATCTATTTCGCGTGATTTGGCTCCACCTTGTAGCTCCGCCTTCTGTGTGTTACGTCCTGCACCCTTGCCCTGCGAGAGATGGTTAAGTAATTGTCAAACGGCCCCTTAAGTATAGAAATTGATATGTCAACATATGACATAATGAAGAATGGTAAAGTACTATATATTTTTTAAGTTTTGACAAGTCTTAAATGTAAGTTATTTATTTGTATTTCAATTACAATTACCACCAACACCACTGATCAGCTGACTGTTCCTTTACTCATCGCGTCACATCGATGAAACGATTAAATCAATTGGCTGAATAAAAAAATAACGCACTGTTAAACAGTTGTCGTTTTATATGTGATCGAACATGTTTTGAATTAGAATCAGAAATTTACAACAAATTTAAATTCATTCTTACCAAAACCAGATTTCCAAAAAAATTAATTTCCGTATTGAATGACATACTTTTTGTTATTTGGATAATAAGGCGAGGGATAAAATAATGCATCTTAATTACAAAGAATTTTATTTTGACAAAAAAATTGTATTAAACTCCATTATAATGATCACAATGAGGTACACTTAATACTATAAGGAGTACTATACAAAGAAAAAGGTACAAACAATATGTACAATACTATTTAAATTGAAACAAAAAAAATTAATACTAAAGTAGCTTTTTTCAACACAAAAAACTTATTCTTAATTTGAGAATTACGATGATCGATTTTTGTAAATTTATGATCGTTTAAGGAAATTTTTACAGTTGATAAGTTTTAGAGAGTGCAGGTTCTAAAAGAGCGACTTTTTGAAATCTGCTTCCAAAATATAATAATCTGTAAACAAACCTCATTTTTAAATAAATATAAAAGTAATAAATTGCATTAAGAATTTGAGAAATTAATCAACTTGCAAGCACAGGCGTACAGCAATAATAAATTAACACTCACACGATAACAACACATGCTACAAAAGAATACTAACACTGATTAGCAGCTAAATACTAAGTATGTACTTTAGAAATAATATTTATACAAAAAGATTTACTAGTACCTACTATTAAAATGCTACTGCACTTTTCACTTTTTAAAACGATCACTTTCACTAATGAAAAAGAAAATCTCAATTTTCAATTTTAATTTGACTCAACAACAAATAAATACTTCAATGAATTTTATTCTATTTTGTAGACTAGTTTCAAACAATACTTCTCCATTAACAGACAAGTATAAAGCAATGATTAAGTGCTATAAAATCGACTGAAAAAATATTTATACGTTATGAGGCAAAATAACTGATTTTGATCTTATATCAAATTGTTTCATTTTGTTTTTTTTTAACTCATACTCATAATTTCACAATTACTAAAGTGATTTTCAAGAGCCACGCTGTTACAAAATCTTTATAAAAACAATTTTAAGAGCTAAAATAAAAATCAGATCAAATTGACGCTTTACATTTAAAACCTTTTTCATAAGAATACCGATGCGCCTTATAGGCATATATACAGAATGTGATCAAATTAGATTCACATATTAATACTACAAGTTACTCATCGTGTAAGAGAATTAATGCTATAACTATCAGCTTAGCTCAAAAAAAAATACCTACTATAAGAATGTTGGCTCTTTTGTTTGAGTCTTAGATTATATAAGAGAGAGGATATCTTACGCCGTATCTAACGCATGAGCGACCGCTGTTACCAGAAAATATCACATCAACGACACTTCGCATTGCACAAACGCATGAATTTCGGTGTTTTTGTTATAATACTGAATGAAACAGATACTGACAGTTTATAGAAACAATATTCAATGTCCAGCAAAGCCGGCCCGAGAAGAAAGAGCCCGGTAAACACGTTGTAGTCAAAGTGAATTTCGATGTTTTTGTTGCAATTGTGAATGAAACAGATACTAATAGTTTATATAAAAATGTGCAATGTGCAGCAAGGCCGGTCGGAGAAGAAAGAGCCCGTAATAACATATCACAGGTAAAAAGTAGTGTCCTTGATATGCACCCTTTTAGTATCAGATGTACCTCGCTTATGCCTTATCCTCTGTCTTACATAATCTAAGGTTTGAGTACTTCTGGTCAGTCGTGCGCATAAAAAAACGTCATAAAATAAAATTCCAGCAAAATCAAGGTCAATTGCTTGATCGCATTTTCAAAACTTTATGTAAACACAATAAAAAAAAAATATATAAATAATACGCCGACCGATTAAAGGAGACAGTTTAAATTCACGTTTCTGTCGTGGCCCACATGTGCAATTAGATTAAAGCAAAAGCGAAGATTTTAACCCAGAGCTCTACAATTCAATGACGCTTTATTGCTTTACAATGTTTTATGTTTTATGATGTAAAAAACCTCCGGGCTCTTGAGAAGTTTTAATTTCTTTCAGTTTTCACAAAAAAAAATCATATTTGCAGAATTCATTTTCTAAAATGATGTAGAACTTACAGTTTTAATAAATAAAAGGGGGAAGTCATATAGTCCTTCTATTTTTACACCAAAAAAAGAAAGAGTGTATAAATAAAAGGACTATACCAATTTCCTCCCCCTTTTATTTATCAAGTAAAATCAATTCCACACTCTAAAGGATTTCCGTCAGAGAATTACAGTTTTAATATGTGAAAATTATTTGATAACAGTCTGTATATACCGAATGTTCACAAAACCGTTGCCAAATTGCAGCATTATGCACAAGGAACCCAGTACATCAAAGAAAGTTTCAGTTATAAGCAAATTGCTTAATTAAAATTATACAATTTATTGCAAGTCTGTTTAAATTGCAATGGATTTCCCGAACATATTTTATAGAAACGAAACTGTATTCAATTTTTAATGCGGCGAGCAGAGGCAGTATTTTCTCAGAAAGAAGGGGTATTGAGAATTTATTATAACATAATGAAAAATTCATTTTCTTGTGGGTAGTGAGATGTGCCGTAATTAAGAGTTTAGCTATCTAGCTTCATTGCTTCAGAGTTTCATATGAGGATGACGGACGGCGTTTAAAAAAGTTTATGAAACGATGTTGGAGTGTTTGACTAGGATCGAGGAGCGGCTAGAGGATAGATAGACGATAGAAAGGCTCCAAGACGACGGTAACCAAAGTTTGCCGATATTTAAAAATAGTTTGTTATCCAAGCTTTTGTTGGCGAATCTAACTAAGCGATACGACCTCTAGCGGAAATATTTGAACTACCTAATAGTGAGGCAGTAATATACAATTAATTTTTAAGAATATTATAATTATTAAAATTGACGGAATCATCACAGAATCTTTCAAAATAAGAACTTAACCTTTCCCGCTGCAAATAACATATAAGCACAACGGTCGAAGTAAACAAAAAAAAAATATTTGTTCAGAAAGAAAATGAACCAAGTAATAAAAAAATCGTTCATAAAAGAAAATTTCTTTGCAAAGAAAAATAAACTTAAAGCTGCTAAAAAAAGTCAATATCAGAAAAAATTCAAGCAGTATCTGAAAATTTACTGACGTGTCTTGTCGATATGTAAATTAGAAAAAGGTCAATAGCAATACCAGAAAATTTATATTAATAAATAATTCGGAAATAACTTTATACCTCGTAAATATTAGGTCTTATCGATTTTAGTTTAACTCAAAATTTCATGTATTGCTCTTAAGTAAAGTTACTATAACGCTCAACTTAAATGATACTCCTGCATGCGAACCACACCCTTAACTTTCAGCGTAAGGGTTACGAAACTGTCAAATGGTATCATTTAAGTTGAGCGTTGTAGTATATATTCCAACATTTTTAACAAAGTAAATAGTTAAACGTAAGTATACATTTGTATATGCATTTTCTTTATATTATTTTTAAAGATAACAGAGCAGAACACAAAAACACATTTTCTTTCTTGAGCAGTAATTTTTCTTTTTTTCAGTTATCGACTATTTATAAAACAATACATGGATACGTATTATTATTATTTCACATTAGCAAATTGTCTTTTAGAGTTTATTTAGTAACCCTATGAAATTTATTTGTTATTACAAAATTGTACAGTGTAAATTATTTTAAAATAAAAATACGTTTATTTTTGTATTCTTAAAATGACTAAATTTAGTCTTGAAAGTTCTTTCTGTTATGAAAACGTCTCTAAGACATCATATATCTATATTGTCACTTAGTCGTAATAAATTAAATATGTAGATATATTAAAATGTTTGAAAATAAATTTTTATAGTGTCGCTTTTAAAAAATCAAGCAATGCTTTATCTGTATGTAATAAACAATACAAAATCTTAAATTATTATCGTGTACAATCGGCCAAGGAGTCATCCTGTCTCTAGCCGCTCCTATAGGATTGTAATACGACCTGTATATGTTCATTGAAACTATTTTGAATATTGGGTCCCTTGAATATGTTGTAGAAAGTTGGACGTATTTTTTGTCAACATCTTGTATAATTATCACAAATCTCTATAATGATATTGTAAACTTTAATTTTTAGAAAAGTATGAGTTTAAGTAAAATATTAAAAATAAAATAAAATTCGGCTACTTGCAAAACCGCGGCTGGTTCAATGATTACAACTACAAAAGATTAACTACTACTACTATTACTAATTTGTCAAGAAAACTGGAGTATCATTCCTTAATTTTCTCAGTACTACACGGTATACGTAAAATACGATTTACTAAATTATCTATTTTAAAAAATAGCTGGTGGCGATAGAAAACTAAAATGCATAAAACGGAAGTTTATAGAAAGCAGGAGAAATTCTTCGCGACATGAAACCGTGGTGCACATCGACGCGCACAAATATAAATTTAATATTTCTAAACAGCATATGACAGAGTAAAACTACGGAGATATAATGTTATTAATTGTACATATGCAAAAGTAATGACTAAAATATATTGTGAATCGTTAGCACTACGTTTTCAAGATTATTTTCCATTAACAAACAACGCATAACAATACATATATTGGGTCTCTCATAACCACTCTAAGAAATAATTGAAGAGCGTCCTACCGAATTCCACTGAATGCGATTCAGCAACGTGTATTTATAACCTTGCAGAACAAATTTTTGGTGCAACCAAAAATTATAATTTCCTCTGTAGGCTGTTATGAGATATCCAGCATATTTACTTATATTATTTGAGAATTCAGTAATGATTACAGACAATCAAATAGTTCCCCTGGAAATTATTATTATTAATACTGTTAGTGAATATTTGTGCTTTACCACATATGATCTAAACTGAGCTAAGATTCCGTTTAATGACTATCCTGAATTAGTAGTACTGATGAGTAGGGAATCTAACTTTAGCGGTGGTTTAGTCAAGTCTCGAGTTATATACTCTCAGCTTACGCTAAAATCTAACTTCGTACTGATGATTGACATTATACGTAAAAAAAGTGTTCATTATAATATTGAGCGTAAAATTTTTTTAATCATCTGGTTTTCGTTTCATAAAGTATAAAATGAAAAAATTTAGAGTCTTTACTTTTGCATATCATTTCGATTTATTGTTACTTTTTCTCTTTTCTTTGAATAACGTTTTTTTTTGTATATACCTATGAGGCACTTTCGTAATTACAATTCTATAATGTGCTGTACCAGTTTCCATAATAATAAAAAAAAAGAAACAACAAAAAATAACATAACAATAACATGCTTTCTTCAGCTTAAAATATAACAGTCACATATTACCTATAAGTAATCAGGAACTAAAAATACAACACGTATATACATTTAAATTGTACCGTTTTGTAGGAAAATCCACAAATATATAAAAACACAGTGTGGGACTATTACGCTTATAGTAATATAAATATTCATCACTGGTGAGTTAAAATATTCCAATACTTATCTGCATATAAAATAAGTTGTCTTTTCAATTAGTGATTATCCGTTTGCATCAATCGTACTATCACTAATAACTTCTGGTTCCGCAGCATTAGACAATCGGTCATGATTTGTCGACCTGGGATAAGGATTATCCGTATGCAACAGGGGTGTATGTGAATTATTTCCATCAGAAACTAAGTAAACTAAACTTGCCTGTCGCATTGTGCTTTCCTTGTCTCCGCAATTTGAACCTACAAACGAAAATTATTAATGACTGTCATCTTTTATAACTATATGTCCATCCCATACCATTAATAATAAATGTAATTTCATCACTGGGTAATAAATCATCATTACTTCGCTTTGCCGAATCTCCAGTGCCACTGTCTTTACATGAAGAATGTTCTGAAGTGTTATCTCCAAAGTGATTCATCGTTCGATCAGTGTAGTCTATTATAGTGGCTTCTGGCTGAATGATGTTTGCATTGGCTAAACCCACAGGTCTACGTGTTTGGTAAATAATAACAACCCAGAACACAGAGGTAGCAACTGCACAGCAAACCACTGTTATTATTATTATACCCATTGTATCACTTCCCATTGTAACAACTAGGAATTAATAATAAAAAATAATGTTGCTTTTTTTCAATTATAAATACATTCGTATGTCGTTCATGGGTTACAATAGTATTACAATTCAAAAAAAACGGATAATTGAATTAAGAAAGATTTACGTTATGTCAAAATGCACTGTACTTGGGTTCTGATGACAATACAGATACGACTTTAAATTTAATAAAAACTTAGCGGTTTACTTTCTAACAACTGTGTACTTAAACGGCGCACTCTTGACCTCCGAAAATTATTATAAAATATGTAATAATATAGTCTTATTAAAATATTTTAATAATAATCTGCCAGAAAATAAGGCGGTAAATAAGAAATAGTTGGTAGTTTTGAATTAATTTGACAGATAGAAATCAAATTTTGTTATTTACTCTGTATTCTTTTCATAGCTTACCGTGATTTAAAGAAAAAAAATTTGATTACATTTTTTTAATACTTTTCTGGAAAATTATATAATTATTGCAAATGCTATATCAATGAAAAGTAAGTACAAGAAAGGGCGCAAGTTTAAATATGTCGTGGCGTACTTTACGCCTCATAAGAAAAAAATAAAGTCCATATACGTCACTCAGAAATTATAGAAATTAAACGATTTCTATAAAAATGTTTTCTATTCAAATAAAAAAGTTAAAAGTTAAATTGTCAAATTTTAAATTTTTTCGTATAATTCCGAAAGTATGGGAAATTCTTGAAATTTTATGGGATAGGAAATTTTATGGGTTAGTTTAGTTACCATATTGATTTTCTATAATTCATCCCATTTAACCGAATCTGCATCTCTTATAACAACGAAGATCCCCATGCTGGGGATATGGCATATGATAAAATATATCACAAACACAGTTTGTGTATGTTTTTGCTTTAACTCTGTAGCCCAAGAATGACATTCCATTAATTTACAATCGCAAATAGTACTTTTTAATGAAACACCTCACAGAGAAAAGTAATAAAGTTTGCAGTATGAACCACTGTCGCAAACTTAGCTGCTTTTCCCTTTAAGTGAGGAAAATGCTCACCTGGCTTTACAGACAATTTACTAAAACCAGTAACTTCTCCAAGACTGTTATTTAATTTGCAAATGTAAGTTCCAGCATCGTTTATATTTGTATCAACAATAATCATTAACTGATCTTCTGCAGTGAAAAAGTGCCTCTCTGTAGCATGGATAGGGCTCCCATCTTTCAGCCACTGAATTGTTGGTTTGGGGGCGCCACTAGCCATGCACTGTAGAACAGCAGATTCACCAGAACTAACTTCCTTGTCACCCATAGGTTTAACAAATGATGGCTTTTCTGTAGTAAGAAAACGTAAACTGATTTTTAGAATTGTAAAAGGTTATACCAAATCCAAAACATTTGGCAAATTGTATTTACTAACATCATTAATGCACATGAGCATTTAACTTCAAACTCGTTAGTTTTTTTTTTATAAAAGTAGACAAATTGTTCAGCTTACATCTCAAAAACTGCGCCTTTACAGATATCAAAAATTTATACAATTCAAAAATTATAGAATTTTTTTAGAAATCGCAGAACATTGAAAAACATCAATTTTGTATCAAAAATCGAGTTCCAGACAGTTTTTGTGTAACTAATTTAAAAATAGGCCCATCCTGCATTTACTGAAGACACAACAAAAAAGCGTACCTTCGATTGTTAATGTAGCATTGGCAACAATTGTTCCAGCTATATTATGCGCTGTGCAACTGTAAACCCCCATATCAGAAGGTTTTGCATTGATAATGAAAAAAACGTCATCGGTCGGCATTACGTGCATTCGTCTTTCCCTAGCAGCTGGAAAATCATTTCCACCGTCCTTCTGCCAAGCAATTTCAGGTTGAGGTTCACCACCAGCAGCACACTCTAATCTCGCTGTTGTTCCTGCACGTACTGTAATATTTGTTGGCATTTTCTTGAACATTGGATAGACTAAAGTAAAAAAGAAGATTTATTAGTTGCCTTCGAGTATATATAAGATAAAAAGTATTTACTTAGAACTAAAATGCTAGCTTTTAGTGAATAAGTTGTCCCGAAACTATTCGACACGACACACTGATATTTTCCAGCATCAGAATGTTGTATTCTGAATATATTTAGTTGGGATTCGACTTCGGTGTTTTTTCCATCATGTGTGGTCGATTTTATACTGAATAGCTGACCATTTGTTAACTCCACGTTATCTTTTTTCCATAAAAAAAACATAGGAGAAGCAGAACTTGAAATTGCAGTACAACTTAAACTTATATTTCCTCCTTTTAGAGCCATTATTTCAGGTGCGGGTTCTTGTATTAACCTAGGCTTTGGAGAATCATCTGCAAACAATTGTTACAACTGTCTATTCAAAATCAATAAATTAACAAAAAATATTACCACATGTAAGATTATTGGCTGGTATGTTCAGTAAGGGTAAATTGCGCAGCCATGTAGGATATGCACATATCATGCTGACTCTAAATAGTTTATTGCTTAAGTAATCGTACAACCATCGTAAATTGCAGTCACATAACAATGCAGTTGTATTTAGTTTTAAATTCTAGAAATACATCGTATTAAAATGATCATCAGGACATGAAACATATATTTACCATGAGAAGAGGCATTTCATCAAATGCATGTTTCTGGACAGTGGTAATGTTGTTTGAAGATAAATCAAGATGTTTAATGGTGCTCAAGCCGTCAAATGCGTTTGCATTAATAGATTTAATGTTATTTGAATTTAAGGAAAATGTTTGCAGATTTATCAGATTTTTAAATACACCATTACCATCTTCTATTGTCCATGATACTTTATTGTTACTTAAGTTCCTATTGGAAAGAAGAAGAAATGAAGTTATAGGAAATTTAATTAACCTTAACAAGATAACAACCTTGTTATTACTATGCTGACGGATAAATGAGCAATCTAGATCAATTTTAACACTATTCAAGTGCATTAATGTACCTTTCAATGAAATAAAATTCATGGTCAATTGTATTGTCTTAACACAATCGGTTAATAACACAAGAGCTACGTTTTTCTTGATATGGTCCGCTGCTAAATGTAGCAAATACTTACAAAATTTGTAAATTTGAGATATGAACAAAAGCATCATCTTCGATGATTGAAATATTATTGCTATTCAGTATTAGTTTCTGTAAGTAACTTAAATGCTTAAAAGTGTCCTTTCTAATAGCTTCTAGATGATTAAACGACAAATCACTAAAAATATTAACATCAAAAATAATAAGCGATGTAAATATAATGAACTTACAGAACCATTAGGCCGGTACAGAACTCCCAAGCATCAGGTTCAATTTGGTGTATTAAATTGTTGGAAATCGATAAATCCTTCAGTTTTACCAATTCATAAAGCCATCCTTTAGATATCACTTGTATCAAATTATAATCTAATTCTCTACAAAAAAAAAAAAAAACTAAATTTAATTTAATACTAAACAATATTAGTCGCAAATAACTCACAGTCTCTGAATTTTCTTTAAACCAAAGAAAGCTCCATCTCGAAGTTGTCGAATGCGATTTCGTTTCAGTTTTAGTATTGTCAATTGCTCCAGTGATTTAAAACTTAAAGGTTCGATATCTTGTAATTGATTTCTATTCAGTTCCCTGGAATGTTTTTTTTTCTTTTAATTTGAACACAAGGTATACAATGTAATACAATGACTCACAAAGTTTTCAGTTTTTTTTTATTGTTGAAAGTATCTTTAGTTATGCGAGATATTTTGTTCTTATTTAATTTCAGTTCTGTTAAGTTCATTAGATTGTTCCAAGTATAACCTTCCAATAATTTAATGTTATTATTATTTAAATTCCTGAAAATAAGAAAAGGTATTTAGTTCGATATTTTTGTGTACTGCTAGTAGTAAAATTACTTTTTTTACCCTTTTTTCCATATATTATTACTGAATAATAGTAAAATAACATTAAATTTTAATTATTTTTGTATGGACACTTGTAAAAGTTGAGTAGCAAGTTCGCTGTGCGAAACATCGACTTACTATTCATTCACTTTTCATTGGATAATGTAATGCCTCAATTATTAAATTTTAATGCAAAAATGATGTAATTTTACTACCACTTTTAGAAGAGTATACAGCGTGCAAAGTTTAAATCGCACGTGTAGCGATGTAAAGTCCAAATTTACTGTTATGTCAAATCAACAGATGAGATGGATAAAGAAAAGTTAAATGCACAGACAACAGCATCTTCAGTAAATGAGAATATATCATGTTGAAAAGCTTTACAGGATAAAATAGTAATATCAGATAAACGTTATCAATTAGACGATTAAAGAAACAAACAGGTGCAAAAAGCATGTAAACAAATATACTTACAGACGCTCTGTCCACTTCGGTATGTTATTCGTTAAATTCACCAAATTTAACTGATTACAAAATACGTAATCTCCCAAACAGGAACAATGTTTTGGACAGTCTACGAGGCAATTCACAACACCACTCAAATAATAAAAAACTACCATCAAATAAGAAACATCCACCATTTTGAAAAAAAAAACCGAATTCAACTATCCATAGCAATTCGGAAATGATGCGAGTTGAGAATATTTTAAAACCATTTTAAAGGCTAATGATTCTTTTATGCGTCAAATAAATAAAAGCAAATACTGCATCACTTGTATCGCACTAATTCACGATTATTTATTAAAATTCATAACATACTGCCTTACTATGCTAACTATGCCATTATTTACCAACGAAAACTACACGTGAAGTGACATCTATCATTGTGTGAACATATAAGACGATAACAAAATCTAACCATTGCCTAATAGGTGGCGCCGCAATGACACCAGAATTCAAAAAAATATTGCAATGTGCATAGAAAATTAACATTAATTTAAAATTATAAAAAGTTATATTCTAAAAGTCGGTAATAAAATAATTTTCATCGATATTATAAAAAATAAATCATTTTTATTATTTACGGATAATATATGAAGTCTTATGGTGGGAAAGAGAATCTATGAACCTGTTTCTTTAAAATTCCCTAACTGGTGAACTGGTGGAAAGTTTTTGGAATATCTAGATAATATGTATATGAAAAGAAAAGTAATGACTATCTACAAAAAATGACTGAATGAGAATTACCAACCTGCCGCTATAATATCTGTTTTCAAAAATTTTTGAGTATATTATGTTAGATAGAGTATTATTATATCTAAACAAATACAATATTTTGTCTGAAATGTTTTTTGTTCCAAGAAATCAACTTTAACTGCGATTTACTCTTTTTGTAGCGAGATAATCGTTAATATGGAAGCAGGCGGACACCAAGTTGGTATCTTTTGTGACCTTAGCCGGGCGTTCGACTGTGTTAATCATGAAATGTCAATAAAAAAATTAAACGACATCTGTATAAGAAGTGTGGTGTCGGATTGGTTTCAGTCATATTCGTCTGAAAGAAAACAGTTTGTTGAAGTTAATTACTGTCAGAATAATGGAGCTAGAGAAACATTCAGATCAACATTGAGGTCACTTAATATGGGGGTACCGCAGGGATCCGTTCTCGGACCAATTTTGTTTATCCTATCTATTAATGATCTTCCTAGTTCCCTCCCGAAATGTAATTTGACTTTATATGCTGATGACACCTCAGCTCTTATAACCGGTGACCAACTAGAAGTTAAATCTAATACTCTGTTAGATGTACCTGTATTTACATTTTTGAAGTTTCATGCTTTATTTACATAAATAAAACTAACTTTACAAAAAATAATCTAATTCATGGCTGTGAAACCAGAAATAATAACAATTTTCACCTAGTCAAACCTCGTACTGATATTTAAAAAAAATCAGTTAACTTTTCAGGTGTACAAATATATAATAAGTTACCACAACATATTAAAGACTGTTAAACTTTGAAAATATTTAATTAAATTTTAATTAGCTTTAACTCATTATTTTTATTATTTTATGCAGCCGGACTAGATACGGAATGTATCGCTAAATGTTTTATTTAGCTTTTACTCCACATTATATATGTACTATACAACAATATCTATACATAAATTTACATATACATATATATGTTTAAATATGACGAATCTTATACACATTTTGTGTCAACAAGAGAAATAAAGAATTTAATTGAAAATACGTCAGAAAAAAGTGTAAACAATCAGAAATTTCCAAAAAAAATTATAATAATTACTATTTGATTTCTGAAAATTGGAAGCAATTAAAAAAATGAAAAACGTTTTTGACAATCGAGAAACTCACTATAGAACAAAAGAACTCAAAACGAATTGTATGCTAACCTGCAATTTATGAAATCGCACTTTTACAATTTAAACGAGAAACTGCGACTTCATAAAATGCAGGCTGGAATGGATTTAAATAGTTTAAATAGCGACATCCTACGATTGCTTTTTGACATTTTAAACATTGCTGCTCAAGGCATTCACTGCAATCAAAAACGATTTGCCACAAATTTTTTTATAGATTTAAAATTTAAAAAAATAATAAGGAACATTTAAGACTAATAATAATACGAATTTCACAATAATCATCAAACAAAAACAAATTTCTATCCTAATACTTATATATTTTCGAAATGAAAATTTCCGAAGAAAGCAGGAAAAAAACAAATGACGAGTAATTATTCGCAGCGGAAAAAGAAGTGCAAAAGTTTTTTGATTAATTAATTTCAGAACGAAAATGAAAAAACAAATGATCGCAAACTTCACCAAGGAAAATCACAAAGAAATACGTAAGGAAACAAAATAAGGAAATAAACAAAAGAAAAAAAAACAGATTATTAATTCAAAACGATGTCGTCTTTTGAACAATAACGGCAACAGTACCAAAAAGAAAATCAGGAAGTATTTGAAGATAGAAACAAATGAAGATCGCAAGAAAAAAATTTAAAAGAGACGGAAACTTTTCGTAGACAAGTGACGATCGCGTTACATTAAAAAAAACTGCAAATGGTTTCTTTTTTTGAAAAATGTAACCTAAGCGCTATCTTTTTCTATTCAATAATAATTTGTTATCTCAGTTTCTTTTTCTCATTATTATTCAGCGCCATCTCTGGATAAGACGATTTGTAGGTAAAAAATTAAATTTTTTTCGAAAAATTTACAAACTTTGAATATTGATGAGTTTGTTGCAACTTGCAAGGTTATGTCAGTTAAGTTTTTTTTATTTTTCTTTCGCTTGTTTTAGCAGTTAATTGCAGATAAATATTATAAATTTGCCTGTGTAAGTAAGTGCTAATAAATAATTTTGATTGTTTTTTCTTGTAATCACGTTTTTAACTTTAACCCCCTATTTAAATTTCTTGGATGAATTTACGGAAATGTAGAGAAATATTGTATGCCGAAAAGAAATTTTTGGTCAAGTCGGTTGGCAACACTGCTCATAATTTAGTTTAGTTTAATAATAATAATAATAATAATAATGTATTACGACGCTCAATTTAAATGAAACTCCTGTATGCGAACCATACCCTTAAGAACATTCAGCGTAAGGGCTACGAAAGTGTTATTTAAGTTGAGCTTCGTAGTACCTACGGAGAAGATTGAAAGGGTAGATAGAGCAAGCTTTTTTCTTAATAAACCTTCGATATAAAAACAATACTTAACTAAAAAGATACAAGAGTTTAAAGTAAAATTAATTAACAATCAAAAGTTACTTAATATTTTATGTTAAATTTGGGGGAGTTAACTAAATAATGCTTTATATGAAAGAACTATTTGAAAAAATGTAGTCACGTAAAAGTTACGGCTATTTCATTTTTTTTTTGTTTTAATACCCTAAAAAACGGCTTTTCATATTGTTAAGAAAGGCGGATTCATTAAAACAAAACTAGAAAACAGGTCGACGTAGACATTTTGTGAATGGTGGTTTTGATAAATTTAGAGTTTATTTAATAATAAAGTTGCAGTTTATGAAATTAATTTTGTTAATTAACTTATACTGGTGTAACTTTCTTGTTATTGGGTTTTGGTCAAAAGCGGATTAAGAAAAAAACTTTAGTTTTATCTCTTGTAGCTATCTAGCTGTCCTTCCGATCTACTCCGAACGTCATCAGACCCAGTATAATTGTAGGTACTGTTTTTACATGAAAGAAAAGAAAAATGATTTTTTTCATTACAGAAAAACGAAAGAACACGTGTATGTATTAAAGAGTTGTTGTTTTGAAATTGGCGATCACAAACATTTCTTAATTTAATTAGCAAATATTAATGTCGAAAGCCTTTGATTATACTTCTTTATCATAAATACTGAGAATCATTCAATAACAATATTATTATTATCGCTGTTAAATGAAATATGTATTTACTAAATTCTTCATAGGGCGAATCATTTGCCTTCTGCTTACTTACACATGTTTTAGGTATATTAATATGAAATACAAATGTCGAATTCTTGATTGTAAATATATTTGATTTGATTTGGGGATGCAGTCAATTGAAGGTTAATAAAGAAACTGTTTTTAATTTAAGTCAAGCTTTCGGAAATTTATTTCCTTCATCAAGGCAAAATGTCGAAGAATTTTTAGTGGAGCACATTTTGATTAAAGTTAATGTTTAAGAAACGTATCGCAATTACATATTTATGATTTTAATGAAAAATGAGCCCAGGAAAGGGGAAAAACGATTTTGTGCCTGGGCAAACAGCCTTAACCGGTAGGTATACCTACTTTTGTATCTAAACTGTGTGTGTTATAGTATATCGAACGGATGTCGCATAAAGAAATAATAACTATACATATTAATGCGACCTTTGACGACGTAAATGAACTCATTTTCTTCAATACAATGGCCCTTCCGTTAATTTAAAACATTCCTCAATACATTAGCGTGTAAATAAAATTTTTTGATCGATTTGAACGTAAATAAATATTAACATTTGTATTCAAATCTGATTACGTATATTAACAAGGCAAGTTTTACGTTCCACTTGCAAATCTTCCTATTAAAAAACAAAACATCAGCTTATAATACAAAAAGATCAAAACAACTAACTTAATGATGTTTTGTTGCAAGGGCGAATTTAGGCATGGTCTTTATGGGCTGCAGCCTAGGGCCCCGTAACGCCCCGTTGACTCAAACGGCCCCTTTGCGGTCAAAAAATAGAAATTTATATTAAAAAAAGAAAAAATAAATTATAGGTACAAAATAGATAGTTTAAATCGTTCGTTTGTAACAAGCAACTGTATTATATTTGTGTAAAATTTCAATGTTTCAAATGACAGTAAATGGAACCTTTTATTATTTGTCGATAGTCGATGAAAAAACGAGGTGGCTAAACGTCCGCCGGCGGCACCTTGCTTGCTTACGAAATTCTGTCGCCCGGAGGATTTAAATAATCTTAAAACGCAATTCCGTCGATAATTCAATTGATTTATATAAATACAGCGGACTATTACTCTCAAAACTAGTAAGATCACCGATCAGCGGATTTTATCGAATAAAATGCTTAATCCGTGACGTTCAATTAATTCGCTGACTTAACAGTTTATTTATAATTTTGAAATAAATGCATATCAGGTTACAAGTGGACGATAAAAATATCACCCACAGCGCATGATTTTAACCTCACATCATAGAACGGGGATTTTACGAAGCATTTTATTCCATAAAATCCGCCAGTCGGCGCTATTATTACTTTTGAGGGTAATATACCGCCGTACTTGCGCAAATCAATTGAAATTTCAGCGGAATTGTGGGTCAGGATTATTTGGCGAAATTTCGAAATTGAAAACAAAACCCGCCGGGAAACGTTTAGCTACATCGTAAAATAAAAAATATAATTTAGTCCCAGAGGTTCAAATGGTTATGAAAATTGATTGTGTCCAAAATTTGTTTGGAAAGCGAAATCACTTTAATATTTTTTTGTATTCATTAAATTAGCATAAAAATAATTTTAAAATGCTCAAAAATTATTTTAAATCAATATTCTAATCTGTGAATGCGATTAATTTACGTTTCAAAAATTTCATCACTTTCGCTGAATAATCAACTGGAAGTGCAGCGAAAATAATTGAGCAGAGAAAAATGACGAATGGCTATCACAACAGACCCCAGCGCTATAAGTCAGAAAGGCTTTCAAAGTCTCAGCGCCGTTCCGGCTGAACGCATTCCAAGACATTGTAAATGAATTTAATATACAGAGTAATCCATAAAAGGTAGAGATTTTGTATGTGATGTTTTAAATTAAAATGAAGGAATGAAAAGAAAATTGCTTTGTATACTTTTTGAGTTATTTGATTGAGTATGAAATTTGGCTGGTAAGGTTTATTACAAAAACCAAATTGTCTGGAATTATCCGGGATATAGGTGACAAGTACAATTCCATTTTCAAAGCTGATTTCTAAAAATTTGGAAATGGCTGCGCTTGCAAATTCAACTTAATTAATTTTCATTTGTTGCTTATTTTCGACTTCTTCTGAATCAAATTAAAATTAAATTAGTAAATTAAAAATTGCCGAAAATCTGAATTTAATACTGTTCAAATCATCCAGAAGAGAGTTTTTCTTTGAACGTTTGGCTTTTTTAATACTTCTTTATATTTGTCAGCAAGGCGGACACGTAGATGTTTCATTTAATTTGTGTCTCTGGCATTTTTATTTAGTTTTTTCATTCCAAAACACTTTTACCTATAACTACGTACTATGAATGATCCTGTATTAAAATGAACCCATATCATATTTTTCCAAGACCGAGAATATTGAGAACTTTAAAAGTATTACTCCAATATTTAGTTAAGTAATTTAAAAGTATTCTAAAATAAACATTAAAATATATTTATTGAACATTCTGGAATCTTGTAGTTATGATTAATAAGTTGAAATTTTCACTGCTATAGTTAATTTGTAATTTGATAATTTTGAGACTTGGATTTAAATTATAAAGAAAAAAGCTTAATTTGGCGTCCTTGCATTTTCAACTTATATTAGATCTTCATTTAATCATGTAATCCCGCCCCTGCTTTTCCTTTGATTAAAATCCTTAAATTTTACAATTACTCATTTTTCATACTTGTATGGAAACATTTATCGATTTTAAACAAGGTATTTTGTCTGCTCCATTCATTATTTAAACGGAGAAATATATGATATAGGACAGAAAATTGTCTACGGAGTCAATAAATCCTCATTTGTGTACAGGCTGCTTCAAAATAAATATCCGACCCCTTACGAGCGTATTTATTCAAATACGAATTTCCAAGAAATAAATTTATCAGAGACATTCCATAAATCAACCTCCTTTTAGTCCAAAATGGAAATTATGATTAATTTCTTATGCATGCATACACAAGTACTATGTACGAAAGAATCAATTGCGTGTTATACATTCTTTCCGCAGAAAGTCATAAACAAAAACGTTTTAAAATGTTTCCTTCTATTTCGCGAGGGTTCATTGCTCTTGTAACGTAATACAGCTGTACTAGTACCCATCAACCAATTTATATCTGAATCTTCAATGCTTTTTATCTTAAGAATTATGCCTGTGCATACTGGACCCTTTATGCATAGAGACTCTTTGTTTTGTTTTTTTTCGTGTACTACCTGAGATGCGTTCAAAAATTAACACCCCGGTGTGAGGTGCGGTTGGGCGAGGTGTGATGACGTTTCATAGTGTAGTGCACACTGGTCTCCGTTTGTATATGAACGCAGAAAGAACAAGTATTGTGTACATGTGGCGTTTTAAGGATGGCAAATTTATTATTGAAACACTTTCTTGACTGGCGAAACTTACTGCATAAAATAACGAGCGTCTAAATAAGAGTCTGGTGAAGTAGGCTATGACCGAGAATTTATTCGCATGTCTCTTCTAAGTTCAACTGCAAAGCTGTCAGATGTAACGTCATAATTTGCTGTTGAATAATCACGTTTTTCGTTACTTTTTCTTAATCATTTTTTATAAATGACAACATGTTAATTTTTGGGAACCTATTTTAAAGTTATGTTTACATTTAGCTTGACACTAAAGTAACATTTAACGAATTACCATATGGGGGTTTATGTCTTTGCTGAAAGTACGAAATTATCTAAGACGTACAGACTTGGTTTGTGGATTTTTCCACAGCCAGCTTGACCAGTTTTTTATTTAGACACTCGTTGCGCAATGTGAAATAAAGGTGTCACGATAATTGCCGAAGTCGATTTTGAAAGCAGGATATGTTCAAACGCGTTTACATTTTAAATAAATATGCCAATCTTTCTAATGTTTCTACAATTTTGAAAGAAAAACAGTTATAAAATTTATATTCATATTTTATGCACTCTAATTTTTGACAGTCAAGGAAGTGCTTCAATAATAAATTGCCGTCCCTAAAACGTCACATGTTCCACTGCTTGTTCCTTCTGCGTTCATATACAAACGGAGTCCAGTGTGCACTCCACTATGAAACGTCATCATACCTCGCCCAACCGCACCTCACACTGGGGTGTTAATTTTTGAACGCACCCCTGTGGTCAACGGGTCGGACACTTATTTTGAATCACCCTGTATTTTTCTTATCTGCTTTAATTTGTTCTGCGGTCTGCAAAATGTCTAATTGGTGAGAATAATTATAAAACGCTGACACAACTAACTCGATTACATATAAATAAACAGATATGTGAAACTGAATTTATTTAAATGTTGCATGAATCTCTTAAGCCATGTAAATAAACAAAATGAAGAAACTGTTATCGCGAGCTACAATTTTTAAATAAATTTACGCCAGTGTTTATATTTGTAATTACTTCATTCATGGTTTCACAAATGAATTGACTTTCAACAAGTTGAAAATAACGATTTTGGAAATTTTCACACGAGAGCACGTAAATACGGTGAACGACATTGAAAGTAACACTTTTTCTACAAAAACATTCACGCACAAAAGTACAACGTAATATTTAAAAATAATGACCGCGTTTGACGCACGGAAAGATTAATAGTTTATTTTGAAATACCTACAAGAAAATATTTAATCGATTGTTAGAAAAGAGTGGCGGCTTAAATGAACCGCGCTAACTACCTACTAAATCAAAAGACGACAGGAAGTTTCAGGGCGTAATTGTATTGGTTCCACAATATAAAAAATGCTTTTCAAATTCGCGGGCATCAGGTGAGGTTCTCTACTGACCTATCTAAAAGATCTTGTACGGAGAGAACCAATGGGAGGTGAGGATTATGGTCTGACTCTGAGGTTGTGGTGGAAGCATCTGAATCGACAATCGCGAATTAATATTAAGGACAACTTAAGCGGTTCATAAAGGCTTTTCCAAAGAGGAAAACGATTTGTTTTACGAAACGAATACGCGCAAATAACGATGCGTTATCAGAAAAATCGCAGTAAACCATTTTATATTAATTATTCGGTATCAAAGTTTTTAATATCACGTCGTGGGTGTGTGGTCGGATTGTTTAGGTTCAGGAGGGGCGGTTGCCCCCACCAATAGCTTCTATAAAACAGTTGAGTGACAATTGACTTTTGCAATATTACTGTTCCGTTTGTTTTGTGGGTCGTGTGAGTGTAGGTTAACCTGTACCGTGTACAATTGAAAAACAGAGGACTCCCAAAAAAAAAAATGACAGCATACACGGAAAACATCACCGTAAGCATGGAGAACAGCAGGTACGATTGATTTCTCGTTTTTGTTTTAAGGGCGTGTGAATAAATCATTGCGATTGGAGCTTTCACTCTGTTCTTTAACAAATGAAATTAGTAAATTAATAAAGAAAAAAGTTGGCGGTGAAAGCTTTTTAAAAATAAATTCCACTTCGTTTATCATTTATGTTATTATGCAATTTATATTTGTAAGTGTGTCGTTTCATCAACTAGTTTACCATTAATAAACAATGCTGATCACGTTAATTGTCATTAAAAAATTACTACAATGTTATAACGAAATAATTTTTGCCAACGAATGAGTTTATCTATCACATCAATTATCTATCTATTATCAGAAATCGGCTGATAATGCATGTGTTCTTTTTTGCCCAATAGAAATTATGTCAGAATAGCAAATATTTATATTATAAGTCATAAAAATTTCAACCTTGGAATATTATATTGACTAAAAAGTTGTGGAAATCTTCGAGGTCACAAATTATTTCGGATTTCTTATTGTTACAGAAATTGTCTTCGTCGAATTGCTCGTAATGATGACACAGAATTTTCCCATCAAAGTGTTATAAATGTAATGGAAAAGTTTGTAAAGAGTGTTAATACCATGGACGAAACAATTTTGGTACCTTGTCGTTTGATGGATTTGAAAGTTGGTGATGAACAGGATCCCGCTTACATCAAACACAATCCAAAAAACAAGCAGAATATTAATAGTACCTTGAAGTCTGCAGACTTATTTGATTTGTACAACATGCTACATAATATTAAAGCAGATCTCTTATGGGGACAGGGTCAAAGTCATGATACGGAACATCCAGTAAACGCAAGCACAAATACAACTAGCAGCAGTACACACTTGGCTGTAACCAAAGGTCATGTACGTAGACCATCCACGGTCAGTGTGACTTCGACAAATTCCTCAACATCAAGTATTAGTGATACAGAATCTGATATTGGAAACGAAAACGATTCTGGAATTGAAGAACCAGCCCAAGCTAGTGATAAAACGCAGCAAGTTGCCCAGAACTTCAGAAGACATCTCTATGGGCTTACACGTTCCTTAAAGCAAATGACAGAAGCTGCCCAATATCTGACAGATCGCTATCAGCATGATATCGGCAGCCCAATATGATGTCGTTTCCAAATGTGATGTGTGAATGTGCAAGAGTGTAGATAATTTAATGATAGGCATTATTTAATTAATGAATTCATTGGTGGATCAGTGATAACATATGTTAACTTACCATTTCGTTAGGTATTGTTCATTATGTTATTTCGTGATTTAGTTTTGCTCATTTGTATTTTTATTGTAATTTATTCATAAGATACGAGTTTTCCTGTACTCTTGGTTATTTAAGGCAAAATAAAATAATGTACATATTTATTTTTCTTATTTTATTTATTTCGCCATTCAACAATCTTTACACTAGGGATCTTCTGCACAAAGTAAATAAATTATAGCTTGTAATTGGTAAAAGGAACGCCAAACTACAACATACAATTCACAAATTCTCTGTTGTGCCAGAAGTCTTGGGTATTTGGGACGTGCACGCAACTGCGAGGTCTGCGAGGAACATTTTAATGTTAGGTATCTCATGTTGAAGGATTAAACAACGTGCATTGATATTTGAACTCCTTTTTCAACTGTCGCTCTCGCAATTGATCTCGCGCTTTCATGCACATACCGACACACGGTCGAGTGCTCTTGTGACGTCACCTAATATATTGTTCACCGTGGGTGCAATGAAAATGACAGAAGACAAACAGAAACTGGAAATTGGCGATATACTCCAACGCTAGGTGTTCTTACAGTTGTCGCACACATAGCACGGCGAACGCGGCGCCGAAAATTTCTTTTGTTTGTATTCTTATGAGAGTGCACACACTTATGCCAAGCGCGGCGAAGCTACCTAACGTATCCAACCATCCAGCTAAAACAAAAAAGGCGCCGCGCTGTAATGTGCCGTAACCTTTAAACGATTGAATCAGGTTTGGAAAATTTAAAACACCGAATTAAAAACACGGTGGTCGTAAATCTAAAATAAAACATGTGTGCATGATTATCAAAGTACACACATTATTTTTAAAAGCGTACAGTGGCGAGCATTAAATTTTTGTCGTTAATGTCACAACCAAAATATCAATTATAATTCTGCAAAGTTAAAAACATTCAAATAAACGTCCTGTTTATTACCAATAATGTGTCGGTATTCTCAGTAATGAAAATGAAGTCATCAATTTCTTTATTTTTAAATTTTTAATAAAATTCAAATTAGGTGCAGTCTTTGACAACTAATGACAATTAAAATTTATTGTTGGCGACTGTGCAGGCTTTTTTTTAATATTTTGCTCCCTACCTGGAGGCTTTGTTTAAGGTCTACAGGGCAAAGTTACAGGGCTTCATGTATATTATCTGTTAGAGTTATCACATGAAACAAAATCACATCACAATTTGAAGAAAAATATACAAATTGTGTTTTTTTTTTTTAATGGAAGAGCCAGTATATTGTTTGGTAAATTGAAAGATCATTGTTTCCTGATTTCCAAAGTACATAATTATTTGGATATTTGGAAGAGCCGTACGTTGTATAATTGAGTTTAAAGTATCAATATATTAAGGTTTAAAAAAAATCAAAACGGCCTGGAAAGATACTTACAAAACGTCTAAATGGCATTGTTTTAAACAAAAAACACTGCTTAAAACAAAAAAAAACAAAAGTTTTGTTCTTTTAATTTTTTAAATACCGTGCAGGTGATAATTCAAGTTTAAAATACTTGTCGTGAAGGTGTCCGTGAAATTAGCTTTTCATTCAAACCAATTTATTTTATCGATTTTCAGTTGTCATTAAAATTACTGCGCTCTTTTCATACCGGTACGCTTCCTGCAAGGGAATTTTATGAAAGTGTTTTTATCATTTTTAGGTATGTGGAAAGTACAAGGTGAATAGAAGGATTTTTAGTATGGAATTTGTCGAAAACTTTAAGGCGGCTTCCACTTAAAGATAATTAATTATACGAGGACATTTATTTATATCGGTTAAGTGCAGAAACTATGTTTTAAAAATTGATAAATATAGCCAAGCATTGTATATACCGGTGTCTCCCGACGTAATGTCACCACTTCACCCACGTAAATATCAATTCAAACTGAGTGAAAAACTTATTCAGTTTTGTTCTAAAGTAAACCGTTTCAGTGTTTAATGTTCAATTTTTTATTTTTTTTATTTTAAAGTTCACCTAATTACTTCTCCGTTCACCAAATAATCAATTCAAAAAAGACTAATAAAGCAAACCATTTTTCAAGAATACGACGTGTATTGTAATTTTCGTTATGTGCAAGTATACTAACACTGCTGATTGCTATCTAAATTTCTTGGATTATCACAAAAAATTCGTCGCATTCTTGAAAAACGGTTTGCTTTATTAGTTTTTTTTTTTAATCGATTATTATGTGAATGGAGAAACGATTAGGTGAACTTTAAACTTACATATAAAAAATAAAAAGTTGAACATTAAACACTCGGTATTTCTGAAATGGTTTACTTTAGAACAAAACTTTATTAGAGTTTTTTACTCAGTGTGAATTGATTATCACCTAGGTGAAGTGGTGACATTACGTCACGGGACACAGTGTATATGCTTTTAAGATAATATTTTAAACTGCTTTTCATTTATTTTTCTGTGGCCTGTGCTCACCGATGAGTTCGTCGGTGAACTCAATAATGGGCTCTAAGTTCCTAGATTATGTCCTTGATGAATTTACCGATAGCCGCGTATCTGTTACCTTATTCACACCTTATTATAAAATATTACTCACTAATAGGCACTACATACACCAGAGCCGGCCTTCTAAATGACGAGGCCCGGGTGCAATAAGCATTGTGGGGTGGTGTGGAGTAGGGATGACGACGGGTACGTGGGTACCCGTTTATTCTACGGTACTGGTTTCATTTTCTGAATACCCTAACTACCCGATACCCGATATTCGGAAAGTGTCCAACAGCCAGGTAACCTTCATTACATTTTGTCTGATGTGACCTTCAATAAGTTTTGCTCGAATGAGCATCGATTACTTCAGATAATTCTATATAACGGATAATTATCGGGTATCGGGTAACGGGTATTCAGAAAGAGGAACTGGTTCTATTTAAATAAACGGTACCCGGGTACCCGGATACTCGTTGTCATCCCTAATTTGAACTAATGTTTCAACATTTTCAAATTAAAATTTAGCAGTTCTCGTTTTGCCGATTTGTCAAATTGAATTTTATTCAGTTCAATGTCGGGCTTGAAAAGAAGAAAGAATCTGCGTAGACACAAAGTATTTAATTGTAAAACGTGCAGACGGGGGTTCAAAAATGTGCCAAAATAAAAGAAGAAGGGAAGAAGTCTTTTCCGTGTTTCAATAATAATTAGAAAACCAAATAACTTCTTTTCAGCCCCTTTTTGTCTCCAATTCTGTTAGGAGTTCGTACAAAGCTGAAACTCGATTTTCTTTGTTAGTAGCGCCTGATTTTCGAAAAGAAAGCCAGAAATCGTTTTCTCCTTCATTTTCCACGGATGGTATCTACTTATATTTTCAAAATTAGTCCACTCTTTATTTCTTTCTTAGCTTAATTTTTAGTTCTTCTGTCTAATAATGGTTCAAATAAAAATCAGAATTTTTAAATAACAAAATATATTCAAATATAAGAGAAAAATTCCTAACATAACAAAGAGATTAAAAATTTTTTTGGACTGGAAAAATATCACAATTTAAATTTGTTAAAGTTTTATTAATTAATATAATTGAAACTGCAATATGAAAGGGAGAAGGGAAGATCATAAAAGAAATACCGGGTGATCAATGGAATTCATAATTAGAGGAGGCTGTGATTGGTGCTGTTTTATGCTGTGTGGTTAGATACAATAAGAAATAGATAATAAGTTGACAGTTGTAATTTTTGAAGTTTTGCTCGTGCTTTATAAAATCTTTATTTTGTATGGATGCTGGTTTAAACCCTTTTTAGAATTTTAAGGAGGGTTCCACAAGACAAATTCGTTTATTATCAATCATTTAATAAAATAAATGTCACAATTCTGACACTTAAAATTTTTACTTTCAAACTGTAAGCCTGTGTTGCAAACTTTTTGAAAACTATCACAGCCTGCTCTAAATATAATTTCCGTTGATCGCAAGGCATTAATACACTTTTATAGGCTTTGTTTAGGTGGTATATTTTAAGCAATAACGATTCTATTTTCTCCAAACTCACCCTCGCCAGCCGTGGAGGCTTCTTATATACACTATATTTAAATTAAACTAGGAAAATTCATTAAGAGAAGAAGAAAACTAATTTGAAAGAATATCTCAACGAGGAAAATCGAGACGCAATGTCATTGGTCAAAGTCACGTTCGTAACTGACTGCTGGTTTTTTTTTTTCAAAAACACAACGGTAGAATAAAACAAAATGTTTCAGAAAAGAAAATGTACACTAAAATAGTAAAGGAGACTGTGGTTTAAGACATAATTGAAAATATGCAAGTAGGGTCAAGTGGTGTAAAAATGAGACACTTTTTAGAACTTTCAATTTTGTAATGTGTTGGAGTCCTTCAACGGAATTGATGAAATTTTTGTAAGAGGTAAATGATGATGAAAAAACTATTGGTAACTTAAAAACGTACAAAAAATACCTTTAAAAAGGTGAAAATAAATAAAAATTGTGTCTCATATTTAACCCCGAAAAAGTCTAAAAATGAGACATGCCAGGTTAAATATCATAAAATGCATGTATTAAGGGCCGGTTGCTCAGTCACTGTTTAACGTTAATCTGCAGTTAGCTTCCATCCGTTCCTATGTAAAAACAAAATTGAAGATTAATGTGAAACTGTGACTGAAAAACCCGGCCTTACAGTCATGGGCGACCTCTAGTAAAATTTTTAAAAAAAGTTATTTAATAGAAAAATACCTACAACAAATTAACACATAGATAAGTAAAATGATGCTGTCTTGGATAGAAACATTCATTAACTGCAAGCTAATAAATAAATAATAAAGTATTTATAATAAGAAAACTATCGGCAGTATCGAATTATATTATCTTACCAATTTTATTTGATGTCTCATTTTTCACCTGAATTTTGCTTGTCTCATTTCTACACCACTTGACCCTAAATAATTTTTTAAATAAGAGTTTACCAATCAAAATATAATATAATTTTTAGGAAGGCTCGGTATAAAAATATGTCAAATATTAAACAGCCAGAATATATAAAATAAGGTTAGTCAATTATTACTCAATATTTCGGCTCTTGTTTAAATCTTTGATCTTCCTGTGAAATTTAATACTGAATTAATAATTACTGTTATAATTAGAAACCATACTTTTGGCAAGGTGAATATAAATTTTATATTTATAAATTGGTTTTTATAAATTTTACATCAATTCAACAGAAACCGATGGTAGAAGAATATAACACATTTTTATAACAGTAAACTGTTAACTTTCAAACAATTTACCAGTGGTTAACGGGTCGGACACTTATTTTGAATCACCCAGTATATGTAGCATGTAGGTATGTTTCCTGAATTAACAATAAAATTGTTTTCTTACGTGACTAGTTTTAGATAACTTAGAAAATTCTGACAGAGGTAAGGTCATCATTGAATTGTAAAAAATATTATCTATTATTTATAAACATTATTGAAGAGTAAATGAATTAACACGAAAAATAATTTGCGCATTAAAATTTTTACACACATGTCTGCTGTCTTTGTCTCATATCTAATAATATCGCGACTTATATGAATGGAATTTAAATATAAAATAGGTAAGGTAACGTTAAATAAATGAATATATTTCTTCCCATTGCTTTTACTTTTCATTCTATTGTCAAGAGCTTGTTAATTTAATTTCCTGTCCAAGAGTGCAGGGTTTCCTTATACAGTTTGAGCCAATCAAATAAGTTCGCGGTGCTTCGTGTACGTTCGAGCCTACACAGAAAAAAAATTGTAGTAAAATCATGTAAAATTGGAATCAGATACAAAAAAGTAGCAAATATTCGTACAATACTGTGGGGCAAGAAACTACTTTTATCCTAAGACTTACTACAATTATTCGAATATTTGCTACTTTTTTGTATCTGGTTCCTATTTTATTATTAAATACTATAATTGTGTTATTTTTTACTATATATTTTTTTCTGTAATATCGAAAAAAGAAGAGTATACGTTTGATAATTATCGTAATGTTTCCAATGGTAAACATAATTTATGATTTCAAAAAACTAATTTTTAAATAAATAAAACATAATTTTACGTTAAATTTAATTCGTTTTTATGGATACTTGTGGCAGAAGGAGTGAAACGATTTTCATAAATTTCGTAAATAAAGATTGTATTCTACCAATAAAATATCTCAACAAAACCATTTTACAATTTTTGCTTTCTGAGATACAATGGCCGCGTTAGGTGAACGGTCAAATTGCACAAAATCGTCAAGTCAGCGGTCCGACTAAACCCTCTGACCAATCACCAATTGAGAAAAGTGATCACGTTATTTGGCTGACCACTTCGACCGTTCACTTACCGCAGCCGATATAAAGATCCATATTGGAACATAAAAAAGAATAATGTTACTGAAAACTGGTCCGGCCGCGGGCCTCTTGTATGGCAAAACGAACGGAGTGTGGAGTATCGCGCACTTTGTCACACACATGTCTGTGGTGCTCTTTATTTTTGCCATACAAGCGAGGGGAGAGCGTGTCTAAAAATTGGCTCGTTTTCTGCTCGCTTTTTACTCTTCCAGTACTTAACCTCCACGCTTGAAACTAACATCCCCTTTTCTCTTATGATCTCAACCAAACTCCTACTTGTGAAATTCTTACCACACACTGTACAGTAATAATTAAAAGTAATATCTACCCAATAAAATTTCAGGTCAGTATTTAACAGATAAACAAGCACGCGTTAAATTTTATTTCATGAGTTTATTTTGTATTTGCTTACCTACTTGCTGATTTGCTTGTTTATCTATTATAATAGTCAGAAGGCATATAGGCGGCAATTTAAAATTTGTATGAGACACATTACTAAAAAGTACGACTGTACATATTAGTTACAATCACAAAGAAAAAAGAGATCTATTTGTACGACAATGTAAATACCTAGAAAATGAAGTTGTTTTTCACATTAATCATGACGTAAATGCTCGGTTACTTTTAAGGCTTTGCATTGACGTATTACAGATTTTCGCCACTAATAACGAAATGTAAAGTTTTTGTTTGCGTTAAATTTTCAAACTGGTGTTTCCGTTTATACTCTTTTCTTTTTATTTTCTTTTGATGTAAACGGTAAGGTTGAAACTTGTGCAAATAAAATAGAAAACATAACATTATAACTAAGGATAGAATTTGAATAAGTACACGCCATAGTTTCAGTAGCGCCGTAAAAAAGTATCGAACAGGCACATTGTGTAATGGGACGGTAAAAAAATTTACGGCATTCTTAGGGTTATCGCACACATAACGCGGCGAACCGCGGCGCCGAAAATTTCTTTTGCTGTATTCTTATGAGAGTGCGCCCACTTATGCGAAGCGCGGCGAAGCTATCCAACGTATCCAAGTACAGCTAAAAAAAAGTCGCCGCTCTTCGCCGCGCTGTAATGTGCCAGAACCTTTACACTCTGATGCAATGTGGCGGAGGTCGAGGTACAACTACTTACTCTGAAAATCTTTACATATTTAAACAAGAAGAGTTGATTGCATAACTATAATTTTTTATTGTGGTAATATTGCTCTGTTTTTTGTTATACTGAGTAACACCATTGCTGTAGCGGCGTTAATTCTCTCCGCAGCCCTCGCGTTTGTTTGCGCGCTACGGTCTAATATTTTTTATTGCCCGCTTCACTAGAATTTGAACCGCGCAAAATATATTTTCCCGACCCATAATTATAACACATGTGTAGTGTATACGTATTACAAAAACAAAGTTCCTAAACTTGATAAGAATTATCTTTGATCAGTTTCAAAATCTGTGTTATCGGGTATAATGAACATCACCCTATCATTTATAAAAAGCACGTGATAAATACCGATTGTACTTTGCCCGCGGCTTTATTTATTAATCGTCTGACAATAAAAAAATAATACAAAAGACTTTAGTAAGTTTGTATTCTGGTTTATGTATTAGACAGAAGTCGAGAATTGACGAAACAAAATCTACGATTTAGGAAGAATTAAGCGACTTTTAAATACGATTGCTTAAATTCTATTTAAGTGAGTTCACACAACCTGCTGCAAGTGTGATGACTCTTGGAAAAAAATAGTTTTGATTGTACTTCAACGAAACTTTCTCAGCTTGTAATGACCGAAGACAAAAGAAAACATAAATAAAATGACCACTGCGCAACTCATAAAACAAGTTCGGCGGCCTTGAAATAATAAAATAATAAGGGCAAAATAAAAAATATTTGTCTGCATTAAATTAGAAAGTATTGGAAGAAAGATTTTTTAAAATATTTAATGCCTAAAAATAGAAAATAAATTATTAAAAGCATTGCTCATGGATTTTCGTGTGTATTATGAGTGCGGCCAAGAGAAATAAAGATAATAACCGAGATTAAAGACCTCATCCTGTAATCTTCCATTCTTGTAGACATAAAATCTTTATAATTCGATGGAAAATCACAAATTGCGTTTCGCTAAAGAATGCAGTAAATCTACGTTGCTTGAAAAAAAAATATTGTAAATGTAAATAAATCTCGTGCAGGTATTTAAATAAAATCAATTTTTGCAACGAATATGAATCGACGGTTTTGTAATAAGAAAACGAAAACTATTTTCAAAAGAAAATTGGCACATAACCTAGGCTCTAAAAGAACGGATTTAACTAGTCACTGACGTAGAAACTTCGACATTGCAAGAAAAACAAACTACAATAAGGGCAACTTCATAACGGAGCTCTGATGGTAGATGATAGATTTCTGGCAAAAGGCTGTACGGGTACGCGATAATTAGTAAAGATGCATTAGTAAAGGTTACAAAACTATTTTAGTCGGTTTTGATTAGATTGAACGCGACTGTACATACTCCTATTTTATTACAATTGTGTCACTTTTTACTACACATTTTGCTCTGTGTAAGTAGTGTAGAAATGTAAGTGTACCAAGTTTCTTCTAATGAATTACAACATTATTTTTAATTAATATATTATCGGAAGTTTACAAACGACGTCAGCGCTGTACGAAACGGGATTTCACATTTCTCATGATCAAGGTCGAACAATTAATACTTTCTCTTAATCCTCTCGTGAATTCAAAGGTCATTCAAACTGATAGTGATAAATATGATTTAATTCCAGGTGTGATTCGAATCGAACATTATTATATTTATAAACATAATTCCATTCTCTGAATATAAAGAAAATAACAAGATACACCGTGATTCAGAATTGTCTCCAGGGGCCTTATTCTCGAATCGAGGGAACAAACTCGTGACGTCAAAATGACATAGGAAAAATGAATTCTTACCAGTTTAGTAATATTTGCCCACAAAATTTATGTTTAACAAATAATTTTTCTCATTTTGCTTATTTATTTTTTATCTCAAATAGAATTTTTTAGATCAAAATTTCTTTATTTCACCACATACGTCTAACCTAATAATACTAGAGATGGGCCAGGAAATGAACCCGGTGCATTCAACAGGGTGCATACACGAATGTACCGGGTGCATACAAAAATTTTAATTTCCCGCGCAAATCGAACGAGAAATAACCTTTTCTTGACATTATTTAATGGTTTGCAGGAGGTTGACAAGGTATAATGTTTCATAGTGTGCAGTGAATAGCTGAATAGTAAATTTTTAAGTTTAATCGAAAGCTTTATACTTTAGAATCTGAACAAAATGAGTAAGTTTTTGAAGTTAACATTACAAAATAATTGTCTAGCGATTGTCCGTACAAAATATATTATATTTGGTGTCATTTTGAAGCATTTTTTTATGTCTTATGTAAATATAGCCAACTGGGCAATGACCCAATTCACCGGGTGCATAGTGCTTACTAATTAATAGCTTTGTTGACTAGAACTTCATTATACGGAAAGCGCATTTTATATTATTAGAATACGAAAAAAATTAAATAGTATTAATTGATTTTGTATAATATTTTTTCTGAATTAAATTAAATGATCAAGAATAAATGTCCCATCATTCGCATATTTTGACAAATTAAAGGTTATAAGTTTGAATAATTTACTTTGAACTTCTGAATTAATGCAAACGTGCGAAAACTGTTTTTATTTCAATTCCAATTTTGAAATAATAAAGAGCATGCATGAATTTTCAGAATTCGTAAATTACTTCGAATGCCTTAATCATAATCGCATGCTTTAGGTAAACAATAGTTTCTCTGATATCCTCGTCCTCAATAATGATTCTCCATACAATTATTTTAATTGTTTCCAATGATCAACATTAATTTATTTCTTGCCATAGTAATTTTGGTATTACGCATATTTTTTATATTAAATTGTATAGGTTTTTTTAAAAATATTTTGCAGTGCGGTTTTTTGTGGTAACTCTAGAAGATAATATGTAAAAAAACCTAGAATTTTTTTTTATAATCTTTTTCTCAGCTCCTAAAATAAAACATTGGAACATATAAAAATAACCCTATACATCTCGCTCAGCTCATTTTTGTATATTTCATATTTACCAAAAATCTCTTTACTCTTTCCTCGTAATTAAAATGTTATAATAAAAATTTCTGTAAAGTAATAAAACTTTTGTGAAATAAAAAATTAAAGAACAAATCAGACATTGCGTATAATTATAATTTTTCCAATTCATTTACATCATCGATCCTTTAAACTAATTTAAAATTCATGTATTTCTTTTGATATATAAAGATCTGTTATGTAAGAAAATAAAATATTCTAATGTAGGTAAAATAAAATTGTCCTTACATTTCTGATAAATGATAAATGAAACTAAATACGTGCCTTCCAACGAAATTCAACGCATCATAAACATCAACCGGCCGCGGCAATCTAAGAGGATTAACGACCTTCTTATCGGGGTGCTGAGAAAGTATCCTCCTTTGTTAAGGTTCAAAATAAATTAGACCTGTTTCAATAAGGGTCATATTCGAACAGTTTTATTGCTTTTCGTTTGGAACTTTTAAGCACCGGGTACAAACCTCGTGTACGGGCAGCCTATGCCTTGCAAACATATTTGTTCAATAACTTTGTCGAGTCAACAATTCAGCCGCTATTACCTGAACGCGACCACTGAGCCCGTTCAGAAGACCCAGAAGATCACATCAGAGGGTTTGTAAACTTGAACAGCCCGACCTGATTTCATCATGGTGGATGAGTTCTTCATGGCTACGAGATGGCGCTAGCGACATGCATGCAAAATAAACACTGTAACGTATTCAAAATATCAAGCCAACTAAAGTGTGTATCTTTTAGGTATATTTTACACTTGAAATGTGAGAAAAGTCGAGAGCTGATGGCAAGATAGTAGTAAGAAGAACGAGTCGCCTGTAAAAAAACGGAAACCACTTACCGAAAGAACAATTCCACAGCCTACAGTTCTTGTACAGCACGCGGCATTACAAGCACAGCCTACAGTTCCTGTACAGCAGGCAACATTAGAAGCACAGCCTACTTTGAAAAGTTTTAAGAAAAATTGTTTATTTTATAGCAATCCGGAAACATTTAATTTTTTTATGAGGCTAGAAACTGTATTCCAACAGTATTTTGAATTTCTTAAAAATAAAAACATTAATTTGACAGGTTTTTTTATTTGAAAAATGTAATAATATAAAAGACAGTGAATCTATTTTAAATTGCCGACTAAAAATGAAAATAATAAATAGATTCAGTACATTTATGGCATCACAGTTATAATACAATATAAATACTATTAGATATGTATGTCGATGGTATTTGCTGTAAATTATATAATTATTTTTATTATATAAGTGTTTTAGTGTCTACATATTAGCATAAATATTTATTTCATTTCATATCTGTTTATGTTCTTTTCTTAGTTGTGTAATTAAATATACTTAAAAGTGAAGTGCTTATGTTTTTCTAACTTGAAATGCAGTCATGGTTATAGTCGGAGGAAGAAAATGGCAAATTAGGATAAGTCAACAGACGCCTGCCTAATTTCAAATTTGCCTCCTAAGTTAGAACATATATGGCGCCCGTATGGCCACACTCTTATTTTAAGGCACTCTAGAATCACTTCCGTATTAGGGAGTTTACATGCTATAGAGTTTTATCTATGCGCATCAGTGACTGAAGGCCGGATTACAACCAGGAGAGAGGTTTATTGGCAACTGAAAATTTTTGTCCAGGCTGTTTTAGTAACGTATTTATCCGCAGAGATGGCGCTAGAAGTAATTGTAAATTTAGCGCGAATGAAATCTCACATGTGAATGTTAATTGCTTTATGGCCGGTTTCACAAAGCTTTGTTAAAGCGTTGATTAACTAATCAACCGTTAAGTTTAATCAGTGTTAAAAAGTTGATGCTGTTTCACAAAACAAAAAACTATTGTGTTAATCTCTGATTAACTAATTGGAGTTTACGTTTGGCAACATCGAAAAATTGCCACTTTGACATCGCTTAAAGTAATCTGTCCGCAATGACGTCAGGTAGTGTGAGGTTAGAAACTCAAAATAAATAAATACATCTTGAAATTCTTCGCACTAGTGCAGTTAATGATTTTTAAAAATGAAAAACGAAAAAAGAAAGGGAGGAAGGAAACTTTAGTGCAGTTGAATTACTTGAACATATATTGCAGACACGTTTTCTGTTGTGGCACATTCAGCAGGATTACCATCAGGTGAAATAATTTTAACATGGGGTACAATCTGTGGTGCCAATGACATGACAAAAGCGTAATGTTAACTTGCGGAGCTTCTTCTATTGGCAATTTAATTAACTGTTTGCTTTGCCTTGCAATAAAATGAGTGACACGAATTATTCTACGTATCGATGGTTTCTGAAAGTATCAGGAATCAGCTGTTGAAATATTTCAGTGGATAATAACGTAAGTTTATCAGCAACTGATTTGTACTATAAAATAAATTTATTTTTGATTGTTGCAGGTTCTAGTGTGGGACCAAAGAGTTGCATAACTCCTTTGGAAAAGCGAAACGTTAAATTCATTATCATCCAAATCATTAAAAGGATTATTTCTGTCTCTTATAAAATGAATTCTACCTTAAGGAGGCATTTCTTTAACGTCAGAGAACAAAGTGTGGTTGCAGACATTCTGAAATAATTTTGAATTGTTTGTTGTTGAAAATAATTTCCGAAATATAGTCGCAAAAATTAATCAAGAAACCAAGTGAGTAAAAAGTTCAGAAATGTCATTATTTTTCATATTTAAGGTACGTTACATTTTTAAATAAAATTATAATTATTTTTTAGATATATGTGTGGAATTTTTAATCAAAAATGCTTTATAAAAACTATGGAAAATTCACTCGTTACTTTTTAATCGCTGGAATTCTATCGATTAACCTAACGCCTGATTAGAGAGAAGTAAACGAAACGTTATCTCTTAACCGAGCTTTGTGAAACACTTAACGGAGCATTAAGACTATTTGACGACCGATTACAGAGCGAGCCGTTTAGTAATTATCGTTAATTTAATCATCGTTAAATGCAGTTGTTTTCCTATTTAATCATTCGTTACAGAGTTAATCGGAACTTAAATATTTAACGAAGCTTTGTGAAACCGGCCATTAGTGATGGCGGTGATCGTGATCGTGATGATTAAAGAACTGGCACAAATGTAATGGGTTAAATCATATTGTCCGTTAAATAAACATTGTTGATGATTAAATTATTTTTGTGTGACCACAGAATAGTCTCTAATATAAACAGAGTTTGAGAAAAATAGACTTTGCAAGATCTGCAAAAGAAGATTTAAATGTGTAGTTATTGGATGCAATTCATGTTCCAATCAGACCAAATTTCCTTCAATTCGGAATTGGGGCTGCTAATTTAGGCAACGAAGCCCTGTGACAATTTCGATGCAAGAAGACGTGTATGCATCACACTGATGAAAGGTTAGCATTACCGTTAGCGTCATAATAATCCATAATTTAAGGTTTTTATTTTACGAAATTAACAATGACAGTAAAATATAAATTGTTACAGATATGTGTATCCAGGACATGAATGCTGGAAGATTAAATTGATACGGAGACTTAACCTGTATCCTACATCGTATTATCTGAAGAGATAATTCATCATTTTAATAGAAATGAATGTGCAGAAGGTAGGAGTTACAACTATGAAACAATCTCTTTAAATAATTTTATTAAAGTGTAACAAGTATTATTATGTGTGAGTGACTAGCTGATTTTTAAAATTTAAAGGTGGTCAAAGTACAGTATTCTGAATAAAAATTGTTAAAAAAAAAGTTTAATTTGCAGTAATTTTAAAGATATTCACACATAAAGTCAAAAATAATGTGTACGGATAAAGAAAGAATGTATTGAATTGCAATTTTGAAAGCATTTCCATAAACTATGAACTTCATGAATGACAATGTACAAATAATGTGTTATTACTTGCAGTTACTTTTGCAGTCAAATATAGTAATTTGAGAATAATATGTGGTTTGTTTTATTAGCTTAAAATCTAGTAAATATCATAATTTAAGCATGATTTTTCGTTTCTTTAAGTTTTCTTCTCCATACATTCATTTAGGTAATACGTTATATTCTGCAAAGACTTATATATTACGGCATATTAGAGTCTTTGCAGAATATAACGTATTACTTAAATGAATGTATGGAGAAGAAAACCTAAAGAATTATTTAAATTAAAAAGGCGCGTAAAAAAGCGCGCGTACAATAATGGCGCCATCGCAACAGATAAATACGTTACTAAGTACTACTACGTCATATTACGTGGACAAAAAATTTACATGGGAATTGGCTCTCTCCTGAATACACCTGCCGAGTGCTAGGCCGAGAGAGTGTATTCGGCCAAGTGTTCAACTAATGTGATTAATACAGTCAGTACTCGGCGTATCTCCCGTATATTAATCTGCTCCAGTTTCTCGGTCGAGTAACAAAACGAGTGACTCGGTCCAGCACTCGGCAGGTGTAATTCAGCCTTGAGTGTTTTGTCCACCGCAAATAAATCTGTCCAGAAAAATTCTAGGCCCATCGTTAATTAATTGCTCTATTAATTTTTTTTGTCGAATTTTGTTTAATTTTTCAATGTTGTCTCTCTTTTGAATGATATTTAAAAGGTCACTTTAGGTCATAACAATAAATATAATAATTGTCCACCTTATTTAATTTTTATGATCACGACTTGCTAAATTAATTACGACTTCAAACCAGGTCACCAGTGGTTCTAAAACTAGAATTGAACTAAATGTCAAAACTGTACCAAACTTTCACTAAGCATGTCACATTTTGCTAAATGGAAGGATACTTGATATGATAATATTCAAAATTAATCTGACACGTTATAAAGTTCTGAATAAAGTACGTAGATGATAGTTTCAGAATAGAAAATTGGATATACTGCAAATTTCATTAATTTTTGGCGTAATGAAAACGTACCAAAATGAATAAAGTACAATATGATCAAGCATGACTCTTCGAGCTGACAATACGGAATTTTATTCAATTAAAATGATGGATACTTAATTAATAATAATAATTAATTTAATCAAAATGTTTTTACATTACAACTCATTTCGAACCGGAATTTCAGTTAATACACCATTATTTTTTATTTAGATAACCTACAATATTGTCATGTTGTTGATGTTTCGTCAAACGTGTATCAAATCAACAAACCATATCCGTTTGTAATGTTGAAAATTGCAGAATAAAAAATACTCGTAATTGTACATACTGCCTAGAGACCCCCTAGTTAAAGTTCACCAGAATCAGCCATCCTTCAAAAACAAAGTTCCGTCAGTGTCAAATTAACAACCCAGCTATATACAGCTGTATAAGCGCTTATTCAGCTCAATGTGTTTGCTGGGAATATTAAACCTTGCTTGTTCTTTCAAGCTCAAATTTCAGCAAAAAGTCCCGTCCGTATCAAATTGACAATATTATCTAACCTTGGTTGCTTATTTTCAAAGTCAAATTTAAGTGTTGACGGCAAGTTGCATTTCCATTCCTTCTTTATGATTGGCTGAAATACATTTTTGCTTAAATATGGCGGAACCAATTAAAAATGCAAGCCCTTCTGTCAGACTCGTAACTAGAGAGTCTCTAGTACTGCTACGTCAGACAGTCATTTTTTGCTTTTAATTGGTTTGGACAATGGTACAGTTTAAAAGTACTCCGCCTAGTGCTTGTTATTGAGTGTTTTCTTAACTTAAAATTTTAACAGTTCTATCACATAATGAGAATGATGACTCTTTTTTAGTTTCGTTTTTGTATAATGTAAATTTTCTTATAATATTGTGGCGCGCCAACCGGCTTAGCGCAAGGCGTCAAGAAGTCGGTTCGCTGTTATGTGTCATCGGCCGTCACGCCACCGGGGCCTACATCGAACAGACTGGAATCTTCCAGCGTAGAGAGTTCCAGACGGCGACGAATGATATAAAATCGCCCGGAGTTGACTCACCAGTCAGTCGAATTCGAACAGCGATCGTCGAAGTTAGATTTTAGTGTGTAAATAAATTGTTACAAATAAATTAGTTTGTAAGCGTTATTAAATTACGATTAAGTTTTTACCGAGTGTTTTATTCGTTTAAATAAATAAACATAAACCCTAGAAACGTAACAGTGGTGTCAGGTGTGGGGTTTGTGCAAATAAATAAACAATTTAAAGTAAATTAAATTTAATCAGATTATTAAATAAGTACAGTATCCAAAAAAAAAAAACAATGGCTACGAGAAAAGTGTTGTTGAAAGACTTAAAAGTGGCCGAATTAAAAACCGAATTGGAAGAACGAGAGTTAGAAACCTGTGGTTTGAAAGGCGCACTTCAACAGCGTCTCCGATCCGATTTGTTGACAGCTGGCGAAGATCCAGAGACCTTCCTTTTCGAAATTTCGTGTGGTCCCGCCGATTTTAATAAAATCCTGAAAGATGAACTTCGAGAACAATCCAGAAATTTAGAGCAAAAGCTTCTAGAACAATCTGGAAATTTCAAGGACGAACTTCGAGAACAATCTGGAAATTTCAAGGACGAACTTCGAGAACAATCTAGAAATTTAGAGGAGAAGCTTCTAGAACAATCTGGAAATTTCGATAAATTACAGAATAAATTGTTGGAACAATCTAGAGACTTAGACGAGAAATTTCTAGAGCAATCCAGAAATTTCGACGAGAAACTTCTAGAACAGTCCGGAAATTTGAAGGGTGAATTTCTAGAACAGACGAAAGGACTCGAAGATAAACTAGTGGTAAAAATATCGGAAGAAACAAGAAACCTGCAAGAAAATGTGGAAGAAATAATATTCCAGCAGGATAACAAAATCAAAAATCTGGAACAAATCATGGCGGGGTTGCGAGTGTTCGGGGATCAGCCACCAGTAGAAGTACTAGAAAATAATGAAACCCGAATTGTGGAAGGACCAGCAGAAAATTCGAAATTAAAAATAAAACCACCAACGTTCGATGGAAAGTCTTCTTGGCCCAACTACTTCAAACAGTTCGAAGCAGCAGCAAAGGCGAACAGATGGACGGCCAGCGAAAAAGCCACTTCGTTAATTGTGGCCTTGAGAGGGGACGCTATCGATGTGCTACAGACGATGCCGCCAGAGGAACAAGAAGACTTCGACAAGCTGGTGAATAGGATGGAAATGCGTTACGGACAGGCCCATCTGACCGAGGTATACCATGCGCAGTTGAGGAATCGCTGTCAGAAATCCGGAGAAAGTCTTCAGGAATTCGAAGCAGACGTAGCGCGTCTGGCCCAGTTGGCATATCCCACAGCTCCTGTTGAATTCCTCAAATGTTTGACGGTGCAGACCTTCATAGATGGAATCCGTGACCCAGACAACCAGCAGGCATTGAGAATGACCCATCCGAAGACATCCAAGAACGCATTGGCTTATGCCTTGGAATTTGAAGCGGCGAGACGAGTTTCAAGAGGGCATGTCAAGGTGCGAGCGGCTATGGACTTCCAAGAGGAAGAAGAAGAAGAGTCCGCCAACGCCAAGGTGGGATCTGCTAATAAGGGGCAATCCAAGGAATATGCCACCGCCGAGGATGTTCGCCGCATTGTGGAACAGGTCTTCAAGCAGAAGAAGCCGCTGGTGTGTTGGAATTGCCAGGAGGAAGGACATGTTCGCAGGCGATGTCCAAAGCCCAGACAGGATCCAAGAAAGCCACAGTTAAACTAAGCCGGGTCGGTGCAGAGGGACAACCGTCGATCCATATTCAAAGGCCCCCAAAGACGAAAGCCAACCAAGTAATATCCCTACGGCAGTTAACCAGCAGTGTCTTCGTGGATGTTAACATTGATGACATTCCTCACACCATGTTGTTGGATACGGGTGCGACGAAGACCATCCTAAGACCCGACGTCATTAAGTCATCTGGACGCACTGAGCCGACCAAGTGGAGACTGAAAACTGCAACTGGAACATCAGCAACTGTCCACGGTGAAGTAGAGGTTATCATCACCATTGGTTCAACTCCAATAAAGCACCGTGCACTGGTAGCGGACATAGAGGACGAGGCAATTTTGGGCATGGACATCATGTGTGCCCACGGGTTTCAATTGGACTTAAAGCGTGGCGTAATGGTGGTCAATAATGAGGAGTTGGTTCTACATCAACGAGGAGACGTGGCCGCTCGAGTAGTCCTCGCTGAAGACATTGTATTACCCAGCAGGACTGAGGTTATCGTCGACGCAAAATTGAACGGTGTTTTTCAAGATGGGCAGGTCATTATGGTTGAACCTAATACTGGTGATCAGAAGATTGGAAGAGGAGTCCTCGTTGGGAAAATGTTGTTGACGGCGAAGAAGGAAGTACTTGTCCGCCTGATGAACGTCAATTGTTTCTCTGTCAATATCAAGAAAGGAACAATCTTGGGAAGCTGCACCATGGTGTCCTCCATCTCCCGGCAACTTGAAACAAACGTGCCAGAAGCGAAAGTCCCAAAGAAATTATGGGAAATGGTTATGTCAACAGCACAGGAATTGACTCCAGACCAGAAGACAAAAGCAAAGAATCTGATCGGCCGCTATCAAGATGTATTTGAGGTAGAAAATGGATCCAAGGGAAGAACTGATATCGTGAAACACAAAATAGAGACTGGAGAAGAAAGACCTATAAGTCAAGCTCCAAGGCGATTACCGTTGGCGAAACGTGAGGAAGCGGAACGCATTATTCGCGAGATGGAAAAGGATAATGTAATAGAACCATCAAGCAGCCCGTGGGCGTCACCAGTAGTGCTTGTGAAGAAGAAGGATGGGTCCACCAGGTTCTGTGTAGACTACCGGTTACTCAATAATGTCACCAAGAAGGACAGCTATCCCCTGCCACGGATTGATGATACCCTGGACACCCTGGCCGGCTCAAAGATCTTCTCAACTTTGGACTTAAAGAGTGGATATTGGCAAGTGGAGCTGGCGCCCGAAGATCGAGAAAAGACGGCGTTTTCCATTGGTATGGGTCTGTGGCAGTTCACAGTGATGCCATTCGGATTATGTAATGCCCAGCGACATTCGAGAGGTTAATGGAGACGGTTCTGAAAGGTCTGTCCTGGACAACGTGCATGGTGTACTTTGACGACATAATTGTCGTGGGAAAGACGTTCGACGACCACCTAAGGAACCTGGAAGGAGTGTTCCAGCGGCTTCGCGGAGCTGGACTAAAGCTTAGCCTCAAGAAGTGTCACCTGTTCCAGAAGGAAGTGAATTACCTGGGGCACATTGTTAATGGAAATGGAATCGCCGTGGACCCTGTGAAGATTCAGGTGGTGAAAGACTGGCCAACTCCCAGAAATAAACACCAAATAAGGAGTTTCCTTGGCCTGTGCACTTACTATCGGCGCTACGTTCCTGGATTTGCAGACATTGCTAAGCCGTTGACAAAACTCACTGAAGAAGGTCGTCCATTTGAATGGGACCAACAGTGTCAAATTGGCTTTGAACAACTAAAGCAGTACTTGATTAGTGCTCCTATTCTGAGTTATCCTCTCCCGGAAGGAAAATTCGTCGTGGACACAGATGCTAGCAACGTTGGGATTGGTGGCGTACTCTCCCAGATACAAGAGGGGCAAGAGAAGGTGATCGGCTACTTCAGTAAAGTCCTAAGAAGCCGGAACGAAACTATTGCGTCACAAGAAGGGAATTGCTAGCCGTCGTAAACACGATAGAACACTTCTACAAGTACTTGTATGGTAGACGCTTCCTGCTGAGAACCGACCACGCCGCTCTAAAATGGCTTCTCCGTTTCAAGAACCCAGAAGGGCAAGTTGCACGATGGATCGAACGACTTCAGGAGTACGATTTTGAAATTCAGCATCGGGCAGGAACTAGCCATCGAAATGCCGATGCTTTGTCGAGAAGACCCTGTGCCGAAGACTGTAAGCACTGTAGTCGTTTGGACGAGAAAGTAGCCACGACTGCGAGGACAGCCATTGCTGACGACAAATGGCAAGCCGAAGAACTGCGAAGAGACCAGGAGAACGACCCGGATTTGAAATTAGTGCTAGAGTGGAAAAGCAGGGACGCGAGGCCTACCTGGGAAGAGGTAGCACCATGTGCACCGTCCGTAAAATCATACTGGGCGCAATGGGACTCCATAGTGTTGGATCGTGGTCTTCTGAGACGAAGCATGGAGAATCCAGAAGGCATGGAAGAGAAGACACAGTTACTAATCCCCAAGAATAGGGTGCCAGAAGTTCTGAGGGAACTTCACGATGGAACTTCGGGAGGGCATCTGGGAGTTAAGAAGACTATGGAGAAGGTGCGCGAAAGATTTTACTGGGTGAACTGCAAGGAAGACGTGAAGGATTGGAAGGATTGGTGCAGAAAGTGTGCAGTCTGCGCAGCCAGTAACGGCCCCCACAGGCGGGGTAAGGCCCCCATGAGACAGTACAACGTTGGAAGTCCTTTTGAGAGAGTTGCCATCGATGTAGCCGGCCCGTTTCCAGAAACGAATGGTGGAAACAAGTACATCGTCGTGGTAATGGACTACTTTAGTAAGTGGATTGAAGCTTACGCCCTACCTAACCAAGAGGCAGTCACTATTGCGGAAGTCCTTGTCAGGGAATGGATCAGTCGGTATGGTGCACCTATGGAACTGCATTCAGACCAAGGAAGGAACTTTGAATCGGCCTTGTTCAAGAACGTGTGTACTCTGCTCGGCGTACGAAAAACTAGAACAACTGCACTCCACCCACAGTCGGACGGAATGGTGGAAAGGTTCAATAGAACCATCAACCGACATTTGTCCAAGGTCGTTTCCAATCATCAGAGGGACTGGGACACGTACATCCCCCTGTTTCTAATGGCATACCGCTCATCTGTTCATGAGACAACAGGGGAGACTCCCGCGAAAGTGGTATTCGGGCGAGAGCCGAGACTGCCCTGCGACCTGAAGTTTGGTGTGAAGCCTGGCGAAGTCTCTGCCGACGAAGATTACGTGAGCAAATTACGCAGGAAAATGGATGATATCCACAACCAAGTGCGTCACAATATACAGACGGCCAGCGATGATGAAGGAGCACTATGACATCAACGCTCAACACGGGGGATACCAACCTGGAGCACTGGTCTGGCTTTATAACCCCCAAAGACGTCGAGGCCTCTCCCCAAAATTACAGACCTCTTGGGAAGGTCTTTACAAAGTGATGAAACGGATCAACGACGTCGTTTACCGCATCAAGAAGGTCCCCCATGGCAAACCCAAAGTAATCCACTTCAACCGGATAGCCCCTTACCATGGAGAAGCAGATGAAGGGACAGTACAAAGGGCGCAAGTTTCCGAAGTGAACTTCGAAACCTTCATGTCTCATCACGGCAAAGGAAGCAAGGCACGGTTTGGAGTGACCACGGAGAAGCAACAAGATCTCTTTAAAGTGCCACTGGAGTACAGTCTGGCCCACTGCGTAGCAGAAGACCTGAAAATGTCCAAAGGAATCGCTCAGGTGTTTAGGAAGAAATTTGGCCAAATCGAGGAGCTACGAAGACAGCATCCCGTGGTAGGCAAGAGCTTGCGGATCATTGATTCGACGGCAGATCGGAGGCGCCACGTGCATTATTTAGTCACTAAGAAGACATCAAGCGGTAAACCTGACTATCAAAGTATGTGGAGAGCCCTATACAGCCTGAGGAGACAGCTAATAGAGAACCATCAGATGAAGTTAGCCATCCCCAAATTGGGCTGCGGATTGGACGGACTAGACTGGAGAGTAATTCGAAGCATGCTGGAAGTCATCTTCCACAGAACGGGAATTGAAGCCCTAGTCTGCAGCCACCACCCACAGGCAACAGTCAGCAACAGCAAAACCGTAGACTGTTACTTCTTCCAGACGGGAAGTTGCAAGAATGGGCCAGCATGTAGATTCCGACACCCTCCTTCAAGACTATCACCAGGAACATTTCGAGACGAAACGTTTTTAAGAAGGGGGCAGTGTGGCGCGCCAACCGGCTTAGCGCAAGGCGTCAAGAAGTCGGTTCGCTGTTATGTGTCATCGGCCGTCACGCCACCGGGGCCTACATCGAACAGACTGGAATCTTCCAGCGTAGAGAGTTCCAGACGGCGACGAATGATATAAAATCGCCGGAGTTGACTCACCAGCCACGAATTCGAACAGCGATCGTCGAAGTTAGATTTTAGTGTGTAAATAAATTGTTACAAATAAATTAGTTTGTAAGCGTTATTAAATTACGATTAAGTTTTTACCGAGTGTTTTATTCGTTTAAATAAATAAACATAAACCCTAGAAACGTAACAATATTAAAAGGCGCTAGTAAAATTTTGCAACCCGGCGACTTCACTTCTAGCTACGCCACTGTGGTGAACTGACAATTTTTCCCGAAAATTTGCTTAAATTGATACAGCTACATTGATCGATACAAATTTTCATTATTAATTTGGCCACATAAATGAATAATTTTCATTTTCTAGAATGATTTAATTGTAAACCGTGTCTGGTTTTATTATTATGATTAATAACAGCATTGGTTTCAACATAACTGCTATTAAAATTTGGACTATATTAATAAAATTATATATTTTGTTATTAAATTCATATATTACATTATTTAAAATATTTTTATTTTCCCAATATGGAACAGATACGTATATCAAGTTGATATTTCCGAATAATGAATGAACATTTTCTAGGATTTGAGAGTTTACAGGTTTAACTTATAACTCGATGGTTTTAGTCACCGGTTTCAGTATGCCAATATGAACGGATCGTAGAGTATCTTGCACTTTGTCACGCACATATTATGTTCTCTGGTGCTCCTTATTTTTGGAAAATGCGCGTCCAAAAATCGGCTCGTTTTTGCTTGCTCGTTACTTCTCCATTTACTTAACCTCTATGATGTTAACTGACTGTCATTTTCTACCAAATGGACTAGAGTACGTGATATAGGCAGCCAATCTTACTCACGTTATTTTAATAAAGTAACATTCTGGTAACATATCGAAAATAATCTTTTTTCAGTGTTTTGTGATTAAAATTTAAACTTTTCTAAACAGTTCCCTACTTTTGAAACATTAATTTGTGAAATTATTTAATTATCGTTTACGTGTCCTTATGCAGTATTAATTTAACAAAGGAAGGTGTTGATTCTACGAATTCGTGCAGTATTTTATGACTTTTGCAGAAGTTATAGAAATATATATAAGCGTGCATGTAGTTACATTATATGAACGGCAAACGGTCGATTGTGTTACGTTTAGCGTAGTGAAGTAAGGCGTAAGGCGTAAGAATGCTACCTAAAATAAAAAGTGAGGTTATGATGAATTGATTTTTTATGAAAATGAATTGGTTAAATTGTTTCGCTTGCAAGCAAAAAACCGTAGACAACATTAAGACATTGGACTTCAGCAGGACTTCCCTATCAGAAGTTCCGACAGAAGTCTTTAATTTTGAAAGAACTTTGGAGAATCTTTATTTGGATGGAAATAAAGTAAATATTACAGACAAATCCCGAAATTTAATTTGATTTTTTTCTGTCATTTCAGATAACTGAATTACCACGTACTTTATTTCAATGTGAAGAACTACGGTATTTGGATGCCAGTGACAATGAAATTCAGGCACTACCGACACTTATTTCAAAATTAATAAATTTAAGCACTCTAAATATAAGCCGTAATTGTAAGTATTTGTTACGTTATTAACTATAAATAATATGAGAATTTCAGATTACTTTTATGTTCTAAGCTCTGTTTTTGTCCTCTGTCATCTACGCCTGGGGGGAATTATTTCTTCATTATTTTTATATTGCAATATTTTTAAATATGCTTTGTATTTCATTGCAGGTTTGAAACATTCGGACATACCAAATAGTATACATAGGTGTCAGAAATTAACCATATTAGACCTGAGTTCCAATACATTGGATAAAGTCCCGGAAGGTTTAACTAGCTTGATTAATTTACAGGAGTTATATTTAAATGATACATATATCGAATTTCTCCCAGCTAATTTCGGCCGTCTGAGTAACTTGCATATTTTAGAATTAAGAGATAACAATTTAACATCTTTACCAAAATCCCTTAGAAGGTTAACTTCTTTGGTTAGATTGGATCTTAGTAACAATGACTTCACGGAAATGGTAAATCTGTGTTATTTAACTATCATAATTGTATTATAATGTGTGGCTAATTTCAGCCTGAAGTTATTGGAAGCATGCAAAATTTAAAAGAGTTATGGATTAATGGCAATTGTATAGCATCAATTAATATAAATATAGGAAATTTATTGAATCTTATTGATTTTGATGCATCTAAGAATGATATAGAAAAATTACCGAAAGAAATTGGACGTTGTACAAAATTAACGAGCCTAATTCTCAGCCATAACTTACTTAATGAAGTTCCAAATGTCATAGGAAACTTCAAACACATTCAGATACTTAAACTTGATTATAATTGCTTAGAATCACTGCCTTATACTATCGGAGACTTAACAAATCTGGAAGAACTTGATATACAAAACAATCAGTTGAGTACATTGCCTAATTCCATCGGCTTTCTAAGAAAATTAAATTATTTTGTGGCTTCTCATAATTTTTTAGTTTCTCTACCATCAGGTATGTGACTAAGCAGTTGTTTGAGTAAGTAGCAATTTGTAACTTGTTTAATTTTAGAGATTGGTAGCTGTGTTTCTTTAACTATACTAAATTTGCATAATAATATGCTTAAGAAATTACCAGAGGAGATAGGACACTTACAGAATCTGACTTCTTTAGGACTCATTGGAAACAAGCTAGAATATTTACCTATTCCTGTTGCAAATTTACCACATTTAAGAGCTCTGTGGCTCACACAGAATCAAAGCCATCCTTTGGTAAGATTAAACATACTGATTGTAATTCTTGTAATAGATAACTTATATAACTTTTATATGAAACGGTTGTTTGTCTAGTGGTGTCCTACCAATAACTTTTATGAAATGCATATCATTACGCCTTATTAGGCCTGACATTTAAGAAAGAACCACTTAAATTTCTTGATTATGAATGTATAATAATACTAAAAATATTTCAGATTCCGCTACAAACTGAAAAACTAGAATCAAGTGGCCAGTTAGTATTAACCTGTTTTTTACTGCCACAAATACAGTTACCACTGCATGAAGAAAAGATAACACCTCAAAATGTATCTGTACCAAAACGCCACATAGCATTTACCGAACCTGGTTTGTCTAGGGAACCGCCTGCCAGGTTAACCAGAGCACCCACACCATATCCAAAAGACTTTCAAAGGTTCCAACGCTCTTTAAATAATCAGCTCCGCAGAAATCGTGAAGGGGGCACACCCAGTATTAATCTGAACATAGACTCTAACGTTTCTGAAATCAAAGAAGCCAAAGTGACTCCGATGAAGGAAACCGTTGACAATTTAAACACAAGTGAAGCAACTGAATTCTATATGAAAAATTTGAATATATATGGTGCACGCAGGGATAACATGCACCATAAAGGCATTGGCACAAGCGATAATCATAACAACGTATCCTATGATATTAACGATAAAGAATACAACTATGATATGGACCTCACGAATATTGGAAACAGTGAAAACAATAGAGATCAGTTTTCCTCGAACTTCAATGATAAGGTAAGCCTTGATGGTTCAGAGCAATCAAAAGTATCTTTAGAATTACAAGAGGGATGCATGATGATACAGGGAACAAAACAACCTCCTCCATATCATATTGCCGCTGTTTATTCAAAAAATGCAAAATTTTTTAATAAAATCGATGATTCCGTATCCGTCAATGAAAAAAATAGTCCGGTGGAAAAACCGAAACAATTTACACAGGAACTGCCCCAAAATATTTCTATGCCTCAACCTTTGCACTTAGCAAAGCAGAAAGGTGATGTTGACGTACAATTTTTGAAAGAACTAAATAAAAGGTTACTGAATACAAACGAGCCTAAATTAGATACTTTGAAACTGATGCCAAATATGAACGAAAACAGGAATTATGGAACTGTCGATAAGAATTATTATGAGAGTGAAAAGAATGTATTTATAGGAAATTACAGGTGTAATCCTGAAAGTTGTAATTACAATGAAACTAATAGCAACAATGATTCAGGCAATGGACCTAAGTTAATGAGAGTCGTTTTAACACCTTGCTGTTACGTTTTAGGGTTTTCAGTTACCTACAATGATAGTGTAAGTAATAGTTATTATCATGTTTGCTTCTGTACATATACAGGATGGCCCAATGATGCGTATTTCTTCTGTGAGGTCCATGGTAAAAAAATTAGGAAAAGAATCGATAATTTTATACTAGACAACACGCGGCATATTGTAAAATTATTTGGAACTATACAGATTCATCAGAAAAATGGCGGTTCGTGGAAACTATTTTTTTTTAATGGAACACCCTGTATATTTTTAGATATTTGAATGCGCCGCAATGAGCTGATTACAACGGTATAAATATATATTGATTTCATTGAACTACTCTCGTAAAATAAGTTTTCTTAAAAAGTTCTTCAAAAATTCAGTCGGTTTGAACGTGAATTTCTGATTACTGAGATACAGACGAACGAAAATATAACATGATATTTTAGAACTTTGGCCTTTATGAAAATGTGAGTAAAATTAAGATATCTTTTTCGCGTTATACCGAGCGATCGATACTTACGAAACGTTCGATATTTTTTTTTTTAATAGAACGGCCTACTTTTTATTTTAGAAATGGATAGCACTTAAATGTAGCGTAGCTTTCTACCGATATAAGGCTATACACCTTTATTTTTGACAATTTCGTCATTAGAAATTTTCTTTTTACAAGTATTTCAATGGTTGGCTTTTTAAGCTATACACAATATGTTGCCAGTTTCCTACCTAAATTTGATCATTCGATTTCGATTATTTGATTCTACTTTTAAAGATCTCTAATTTGAGTACCCCCAGATATGATTTATTTTAACAAAAATAATTTAAAAATCCGACTATTGACATACTTGCAAAAAGAAAATTTCTAGTAATGAAATTGTTAAAAATAATCGTATATAACCTTATGTCAGCAGAAAGTTACATTTAAGTGCTATCCGTTTCTGAAATAAAAAGTGGGCCGTTCCATTAAAAAAAATGAGATACGAATGTATCGTATGTAACGATCGCTCGGTATAATGCAAAAAGATATCTTAATTTTGCTCTTATTTTCATACAGGCCAGTCCTAAAAATATCGTGCTAGATTTTCGTTCGTCTGTGTTATCTCAGTAATCAGAAATTCGTATTCAAACTGATTGAATTTTTGAAGAATTTATCTAGAAAAAAAAAATTATTTTACGAAACTAGTTCAATGATAGCCGTTTGCACCATGTCTAGTTAAAAATTAAACCAGGTTTAACAGTAAACCCAGTTTGCACCGCGGCTTAAACCGTAGTTAAAAACTCGCCAAACCAACTCAATTTAATCCGCCGTCCGTGATGGTTTAACGTTGAGTTGGTTTAGCGAGTTTTTAACTACGGTTTAAGCCGCAGTGCAAACTGGGTTTACTGTTAAACCTGGTTTAATTTTTAACTAGACATGGTGCAAACGGCCATAAAATCAATATACAGATGGAACTAAAAGTAGGCACAGAATTTAAATCGGCATGCATCGCATCGCATCGTCTTATGCTCATGCTGTAAGATTGCCTCGTGAGCGCTCGGGTGTACCTACTTTATGTAGTGGAATCGGTATATATATACCGTTGTACTCAGCTCACTGCGGCGCATCCAAATATCTAAAAATATACAGGCTTTTCCATTTAAAATTAGGGTATGTACCAGCGGCGGCTCATGCATAATATATTTGGGTAGGCGGCAGACATACTCCCAGAGCGCTTGTTCTGTCTAACGCACATGAACAGGGAACAAACAATGTATGACGCACAACGGTCGCCTATCCAAATATGTTACGCAGAACCGTCGCAGGTATGTACCGTAAATAACAAATACTAACCAAGAGGTTGGTTGCGATTTTTTGAAGGTTGTTTGTGATTGTTAGTGATTACTGAATAATTTCGGGACATTCTTCGGGTTAATTGGTATTAACTCGAAACGAGATTCGATGACATTGAAAATAAAATTGTTGCAAACTTCTTAAATGTTATTATCATTTTCGTGCATTATAATCCTTTTCCTAAGGAAAAGTTTATGATGTAATTACAAATTATCCTTTTTCCAGGTGAAAAATAAAAACATAGGATAAGACAAAGATATTTAATCTTGCCTTCCACTTGAAAATATTTATTCAATCTTAAAGAGTTTAAAGACTAACTAACTTCCAAACTGTAACATTACATCAACCAGAGATAATCATGTTTTTATATTGGTGACTTTGGTAGCTACTGAAACTACCAAATTTCAATAATCGTGTTCCGTAAATATTAATTTTTTCAGGAAAATGTTATATTTGAGACGGAAAATCTGTAACCACAAACAACCTAATTACAATTTGGTAATTACGGTACGCACCCTTAGTTTCCACGAACCGCCATTTTCTGATCATTCTGTACAGTTCAAAATAATTTTGATATGCCGCGTGTTGTCTAGTATAAAATTCTTTATCGATTTTTTTTCCTAATTTTTTCCCATAGATCTCACACAAGAAATACGCATCGTTGGGCCACCCTGTACAGCAAAAACAGTAATTTAATAAAAATTCTGTAATTTTAGGGTGTTTTTGTTAACAAAGTAGATGAAAATGGTAATGCTTTCAAGAAGTTATACCCAGGCGACAAGATTTTAATGCTTGATAAGCAGGATTTGACTAAAATGGAACCGTGGCAAGCATATAAAACTGTTTTAATACAAGGTCCAGAAACTGAATCGTTTTTTATATCTCGTTTATAAATCTACTTAAAAGTGTATCCATTCGTTGCTCTCTCTAACAATCTTTCATATCCTTTTGGTGTGCAATGATGGCCAGAATTGGGTAATGGTTGGTGCTAAAGGTAGAGGAAGAATTCTACATGTTTATCTCAATTATCAATTCTGTTTAATCACCCTACATTTTCTTAAGATAGTCATATAAAATTCACTTTATTTTTTTATAGAATTAGAATTTTTTTCCAAGGCTGTGATTTCTGTAGTAATAACACAAATAATGTATTAAAAGAAAAATACTCATTTTTAAGTTTGTATAATTTATTTATTTATTTTCACACAAACTATGATTTTATGTTACAGTTTTACGATTGTATTTGCCATATATTGTAAATTTTAAAATGTTAGAACCAATATTTTTGTAACTTTTTCTAATATACTTCAATACTCCTCTTTAATGTGTTATTTTTTTCTTAACAAATTTCCTGTCCGATATTCAGATGACATGAGCATGACAGATTTTTATACCTGTTAACAACCATATTTCTTTTTTAAGATTATACTTAAGAATATCCAATTCCACATGTGTTCCCAAATAAAATATTAAAACTAAAATCTCTGTTGCGTCTATTACTACCTATTATCAGTACATTTTCATATACACCCTGTTCAAAAATAACTAATTTTTTTATTATTAAAGTCAGAGATACGGTTAAATTAGCAAACTAGTAGTACCTTTTGTCCTAATTGCAACGATGCATTCAAAAAAATAATTGGACATCGCGTTTACGAAATAAAGGGAAAAGAACACTTTTTAAATCGAGCTCCCTGGTATATTATTTCACCAATCGATAGAGAATAAAATTCTCAATTAAAATTGTTCTTTATCATTTTATCGGAATTTAATAAATAAAGAAGATATTTTGATTTTTTACAAATTCATTAAGATGGCTGTGTTCCAAAAACAAAACATTTTAAAATCGTTTATGTATGTGAAAACATTAATTTTGGTTTATTTGTTTATTCTAAAAGGTGTTTCTAAGTGAGTTTTGTAAAAATCTTTTAATAACAAAAATCTTCATAAGATGCATGTCCTGGACCAGAACATGCATCTTATGAACATTTTTGTTATTAAAAGATTTTTACTAAACTCACTCAGAAACACCTTTTATAATAAACAAATAAACCAAAATTAATGTTTTCATACACATAGGCCCGGTTTCTCAGTCACAGTTTAACTTTAATCTTCAGTTTTTTTTACGTAGGAACAGATGGAAGCTAACTGAAGATTAACGTTAAACTGTGACTGAGCAACTGGCCCATACACTGTTTTCAAATGTTTTGTCTTGAAACAGCCATCTTAATGAATTTGTAAAAAATCAAAATATCTTCTTTATTTATTAATTTCCGATAAAATGAAAAAGAACAATTTTAATTTAGAATTTTATTCTTTATCGGTTGGTCAAATAATATACAGGCTGTTCCATTAAAAAAAAGTGTTCTTTTCCCTTTATTTCATAAACGCCGTGTTCAATTGTTTTTTTGAATGCATCATTGCATTCAGGGCAAAAGGTACTACTAGTTTGCTAATATAAAAGTATCTGTAACTTTAATAATAAAAAAGTTAGCAATAGTGCTGAGTAAGTTTTGAACAGTCTGTATACTTTTGTTACTAAAATTTTTCTCAACATTGCTTCGCATTTTACAGAAAGAAGAACCGGGATGGGTGATTTGAAACACCAGTTTATGGTAATAGAGACTTATATCAAAAAGTTGATGGGAACAGTAATTTTATTATATAAATTTGATTCACCAAACAGTTGTACATAAAATCTTACCTGAATAGATGTCGTTAGATACACTGACAATCTACGTGTTCAAGGAAGTAGGAAACAAATGAAAAACTTATTAGTGAACTTTATCCATGTCCTAATGGTCTTAGACATGAAAATTGATTTGACAAGAAAAATCGTCAGTCAAATGCTCAAACTACGATAACACTTGTAATAAATACAAGATTTTAATAAAATAATTTTTATTACTTAGTGATATATCATTTGTTTTCAGTGTTTAATGGGTTCTACAGTAGCGACTGGCGCATATGAATTTGAATGGGTAGTCAATTTGCACTATATATTGCTTGCTCTCTGTTCATGTGCGTTAGACAAAGCTGGCACTCAGCAAGTATGTTCGCTGCCTACCCAAACTCGCATGCACCAGCCGCTGCTCGGGTTCTAGACAGCAAAGAAAATTTTCCACACTTCCTTGGATACATATATTGAGACGAATTGGACTACCCAGACCTACCTACTACTTACGATTTTGATGACGTTGGTTTTAATTAATGAAAGGGGATAAAAATGAAGCAAAATATTAAAAATTAAAGTACTTTATGCATATAGTATTAGCATATAAAAGCTATTATGTATGAAGATGTTATCACATTTCAGCAATTTTTTCAGTCAATAATTATGGCATTCAAAATATAATAGCATTGTGGATAATTATTCTTATACATAAGAAGAAAAAAATGGTGAATGTATTTCAGTGACTTGAAATGTTACAGGTTTACCACAGTCCGGATGAGAAACCACCGGGAGGGACACGTACACGTTGCGGTTTAACTTCCTGTTTTTTTTGAGGCAAAGCATTTTCAGTATCTTCATCAAGCTTGTCACCATTGTCTTGTCTTTTCTGCTCTTTGTCGACGTCCTTCTTTGTAGATTCTTCAAAATTAAAACAGTTTTTAATTTCAGAATTTTGATTTTTGGACTTAGATTTAGGCTTTTCTTCTTCATGAATTCCAAAAATATCGGTGTGGCCGCCGCCTGGTGGTTTTAAAACACGACTCGAACTGCGGCCGGTATCCAACAAGCCGACATTAAATTCCGTGGAAGACATTTCTACCTATTTATTAGACAGTAACAACTTTTAATACAAGAAACACACCTTTTGGAGTATGACTAATATAACCGACAGCAAACGATAGGCCGTTGGTACATACCTTAGATGTTTTAATAAATGGCACTGAAAACTTCACACTGTTATGAAGGAAATAAATTTTCAAATTCCGGTTTTTACTGGTTATTCCTTTTTGTCTGCTTCTTTAACGGAACGTACATACGTCCAACCCACCAATGTCCAACCTAACAATGTTTTCTGGTTCTGTCGCGTAGTTCAGTAGTTGGCAAACGTCAGATAAAAATGCACTTCCACTACACATCTGATTGGTTTATGCTTACTTTCGTTAATTTTAAATTCGAAAGTACCATAGATCTTATAATGTATAGATAATTACACTTTCGTTTTCAAAAATTTTAGGTGTGTAACATTAATTTAACAGTAATGATTTTCTTAGTGACGAAATTAATCACGGCGTTGCTAAAATTAAAGACGAGATGAGAATTCGGGCCAGTGTTGTGAGTCGGTAATATTACCATGTTACCTTACGGTAAATTTCCAATGTTACCGGTAACGTAACATTAATTTGTTACCGTTTGTTACTGTTTGTTACCTGTTGTCAACATAATGTGATTTTCGAGTTACAAACCTGCAAAATATTTAGAAAAAAACGTAAATACTAAAAAAAGGACATAAAGACTTCATAACCTAAAATGATGTTTGCTTAAACATTAAATTATTTAGTGGAAATACATAATATTGTAAACCTTATTTTTTAACAAAAGCCAAAAATGTAATATGTATTCGATACAAATTAATCATAAAATTGAATAAATATCACATTTCTAGTTAAAAATGTAATTGGTAACTCCGGCACGAGATGTCGCCACTTGAGCTGTAATTGGTAATGTTACGGTAACATTACCGGTAATTTAAAAACACTAATTGTAATCGGGTTATACATGATTTTTTAGCAAAATTACCGCAAATAACCGATTACGATTGGTTATAGATTGTACATTTTTGCGAGAATATTTTTCACCCGTAAGTTCACCTCTCGAGTCGCCATTTTAATTCATAGAATTTGTAGCCATACAATAAGCCTAGAGACGATGTGATGTCACAAAAATAGAATTCTATTCATCGTGATCCCTATACAGATTCTTGAGGTAAGTTACTGGCCAGGAGGTTTATTGGCAATTGAAAATTTTTGCCCATGCTGTTGTATTTATCCGCAGAGATGGCGCTAGGAGTAATTGTAAATTTGGCGCGAATGAAATGTCACATGTTGTCAATGTCAATTGCTTTAGTGATGATGGTGATGGTGATCGTTTAAGTAAATTAAAGAATTGGCGCAAATATAATGGGTTAAATCAAATTGTCCGTTATATAAACATTGTTGATGATTAAATTATTTTTGTGTGACCACAGAATAGTCTCTAATATAAACAGAGTTTGAGAGAAATGGATCTCGCAAGATCTGCAAAAGAAGATTTAAATGTGTAGTTATTGGATGTAATTCATGTTCCAATCAAACCAAATTTTCTTCAATTTGGAATTGAGGCCGCTAATTTAGGTAACGAAGCCCTGTGACAATTTCGATGCAAGAAGATGTGTATGTGTCACACTGATGAAAGGTTAGCATTACCGTTAGCATCATAATAATCCATAATTTAAGGTTTTTATTTTACCAAATTAACAATGACAGTAAAATATAAATTGTTACAGATATGTGTATTGTCACGTGGTTAGGGGTAGGTAGCGGGTTCTCAGTGGTAGAGCTTGAAAACACAGTTTACCAAAACAATGTATACCTTTATTAAATGAATATTTTTATCTATCGGCGGACGATCTTTAAATGTGCGGGGGTGCGTTTTCGTAATTATCGGAAATCGCGACGGGTCGGCTGCGACAGCGAGGATGAGGAATCCCTCCGTGCTGGGGTTGAAGAGACCCGACGATTCGACTAACCGGATCCAGGGCAATCTCGAGGGCTGCAGCAATTGCGATGAGATGTCCTGATGAGGGTGGCGGCAGCACGGCGTCGGTGAGGATGCCTCCGTGGAACGGGCAGCGTCCTGATGAGGGTGGCGGCGGCAAGGCGTCGGTGAGGATGCCTCCGTGGAACGGGCAGCGTCCTGATGAGGGTGGCGGCAACAAGGCGTCGGTGATGATGATCCTTCTTGGAAACGGCAGCGTCCTGATGCGGGTGGCGGTTGCATGGCGTTGGTGAGGAAGGTCCTCCTGGGGAAGTTGGCACTAGGCCTACTTGAGTCGACGGCTGGTTCGACTCCGAGGGCGGCTGCCCTTCTTACAGTGGGCACTAAGCCTACCGGAGTCGGTTTCGACCGCCTTCCCATCTTCTTCCGTACGTTATATAGGCGAAAATCTGTCTATTCGACTGTTATGACATGTTTCTGTGTTCTCCTTTTGTCACCTGTTGTATTAATTTGTCCCACATATAGCGCGTGTTTTGTTATGAAACGTGAACCGCTTGTAGCTTAGATTTCGCAAGATTGCTGTCTTAATTGTTCTACTTTATTCCTCGCGGAAATATTTCGTCGCGACTCCTTTACATTTTATAATTATTAATTTTAGGCTAAAAATTAAATCCTTATCGTGACAGTAACTAGGACATGAATGCAGGACGTTTAAATTAATGCGGAGATCCCACATCGTATTACCTACCGAGACAATTCATCATTTTAATAGAAATGAAAGTGCAGAAGGTAGGAGCTACAACTATGAAACAATCACTTTAAATAATTTTATTAAAGTGTAACAAGTATTATTATGTGTGAGTGATTAGCTGATTTATAAAATTAAAGGTGGTCAAAGTAGACTGGTTCTGAATAAAAATGTTTAAAAAAACATGTTAATTTTGCAGTAATTTTGAAGATTTTCACACTTAAAGTCAAAAGTAATGTGTATGGATAAAGAAATAATGTATTGAATTGCAATTTTGAAAGCATTTCCATAAATTATGAACTTTATGAATGACAATGTACAAATAATGTGTTATTACTTGCAGTTATCTTTGCAGTTAAATATAGTAATTTGAGAATAATATGTGGTTTGTTTTATTAGGTTAAAATCTAGTAAATATAATTTAAGCATGATTTTCCGTTTCTTTAGGTTTACTTTTCCATACATTCATTTAGGTAATACGTTATACTCTGTCATTGCAACTTGCAATGTACATTATACAGCATATTAGAGTCTTTGCAGAATATAACGTATCACTTAAATGGATGTATGGAGAAGAAAACCTAAAGAATTATTTAAACTAAAAAGCGCGCGTAGAATAGTGGCGCCATCGCAACAGATGAATACGTTACTAAGTACTACTACGTCATATTACGTGGACGAAAAATTTACGTGGCACTTGGCTCTCTCTCTCTCTGTTACTGGCGTTAAATCGTGAAATGTCGAACGACGAACGTCTAATCACGGATGATGCTTGTAATACCTAACCTTAACCACAGACAGTGATTTACTTTTTTATTCTTATCTAGACTAGGCCCGGTTTTATAATCGTCGGATGAATTCAGCAAAACGCTATTCATAGATTAGGATACTCTAAAGATGCCCAACTCAACTCAGGGGTCCGAACTGTCTTCTTAAAAGCGCTCCCTTAGGTTTGGAAGAAGAGTTAAATCGCTTGGCGCGAAAATATAAATATCTATTTAGGCGTACTGTATTTAATTATCATATTCGTTTAGACTAATTTAAATGATCAAACTGACTTTAGAGAACCTAAAGCATACATGACAGAAGGTTCTCTGTGCAGTTTGATCAATTAGATTAGTCAAAGCGAATAATATAATAATATTGAAGATTTTTAAATGGATGACATAATACCATTGATAATACTTACTCTGTTTTAATGGCTTACTTACCCTGTTTACTTAGTACTTATAAAGTAAAATAAAATAGATATACAGGGTAGGGCAAAAGTATGGCTTAATATTCCGAAAACTGTTTGACATATCTATTTGAAATTTGGTGTGTGATTCAGAGTCAATAGGACCTACATTACCAATTTGTTTCAATTGTTATCTGCTCTTGTTTCTGAGAACCAATGCCTACTTCATTTTTCTTAAATTACAACCTGCTGATTTTTTTCCTCTATTTAATAGTTCGTTTAATTCTTTACACGACCACATAAAACTATTTATCTATTGCATAAGAAAATTTCTAGAAAATAATGTTTGAATGAAAAAGTTAGAAAAAATGGTTTACGCGTCAGCGTAAATCATTTTAGTATTTGTTTTCATGTTTTAAGGGAATTTTTATTAAAATTTTCTTTAATTCTATCTTAAACACAGCCCATAATCTTGTAGTTTTACGGTTTTTCTGTTAAAACTAGAATTTTTGTCGAATATCAAACAATAAACCATTTTCTCTAACTTTTTCATTCAAACGTTTTTTTCTTGAAAATTTTTTTATGTAATTGATAATTATTTTTATGTGGTCGTTTAGAAAATTAAACGAACTATTAAATAAAGGAAAAAAAATCAGCAGGTTGTCATTAAAAAAAAAAAATCAAGGCGTTGGATCTCAGAAACAAGAGCCGATAGACAATTGAAATAAATTGATGATGTAAGTCTTATTCTGGCCTATTCTGTAACATTGATATGCATATCAATTGCTATGGGTCTTCAATAATTGACAAGAACGTGAACGCGAATTGAAGAGATGCACAACTTATGGATTGCGCATGCGTTGCCAATTTTAAGGTTATCGTCTAAAATAGTAAAGGAGACTGTGGTTTAAGAGATAATTGAAATTAACCTCCGCCCACAATAAATTTTATATCCGTAGATACGTATTTCGGCAGCTAAGCTGCCATCTTCAGTACACTACCAACTTAAAAGCACTAAAAGATGCCTAAAAACAACCTAATCACGTTGACAACTAAACCTAACAACAATCTAATCATCCTAAAAGATATATATGTATAAATATAAATTAATATGTGAAAATCTAAAATAAACTATATATGTTATGTATAAATCGGAAAGAAAACTAATGTGAACTTCTAAAATTAACTGTCAGGAAACCTTACAAATAACAGCTAACCAAACAACACGGAAATGCGGAAATAAATAGTCCAAAGACCCCGAAAAAAAAAAACTTCTTATTCTAACGAATAAATAAGTATATAATTCCCTGTTATTTGATACCTCTAATATGCTGTAATATACATTACAGAATATAACGTATTACCTAAATGAATGTATGGAGAAGAAAACCTAAAGAAACGGAAAATCATGCTTAAATTATTATATTTACTAGATTTTAAGCTAATAAAACAAACCACATATTATTCTCAAATTACTATATTTAACTGCAAAAGTAACTGCAAGTTACTGCACATTATTTGTACATTGTCATACATGAAGTTCATAATTTACGGAAATGCTTTCAAAATTGCAATTCAATACATTCTTTCTTTATGCGTACACATTATTTTTGACTTTAAGTGTGAATATCTTCAAAATTACTGCAAAATAAACATGTTTTTTAACCATTTTTATTCAGAATACTGTATTTGACCACCTTTAAATTTTATAAATCAACATATCAATACGTTACTAAAACAGCCTGGACAAAAATTTTCAATTGCCAATAAACCTCTCTCCTGTTGATATGCTTAGCAAGTGACTTTGAAAGGTCAGGTCCCATATCAATAATTGTTACGTTTCAAGTCCATATCAATGTAACAGAATAGACCCCATTGACTCTGAATTACACACCAAATTTTAAATAGATACGTTAAACAGTTTTCGAAATATTAAGCCGGTTCCTTACTGTTGTCCTTCCCCTTATTTGTTTTCATGTTTTTAAAGCAACTTTTGTTTAAGTTTGCTTTAGTTCTATCTTAAGAACAATCCATAATCTTGTGGCCTTGTATTTTTTTTTGTTAAAACTAATATTTTTGTCGAATATCAAACAATAAACCATTTTTTTTAACATTTTCATCAAACGTTATTTTCTCGAAAATTTTCTTGTGTAATAGATAAATATTTTTATGTATTCTTTTAGAGAATTACCGAGCTATTACACACAGGAAAAAAATCAGCAGGTTGTCATTAAAAAAAAATCAAGTAGGTGTTGGATCTCAGAAACAAGAGCAGATAAATAATTGAAACAAATAGGTAATATAGATTTTATTGACTTTAAATCACATACCAAATTTCAAGTAGATGCGTCAAACAGTTTTGGAAATATTAAGCCGGTTCCATACTTTTGCCCTTCCCTAAATGTTTGTATGTAAATGAATGCGGCAAAGAAAACACAGGTTCACATATTTATTTATTGCGTTGATATTTAGAATACTTTTTAAAGTTATGATACAGGCCTAATCATGCGAGGGGAACATGTCGGGGTATATTCTCCTTCTATCACCGCACAGGCAGTGCCGGTTCCCGTTTAACGCTCAGTCGCTTCAATTTCAACAACCAACGATATACAAAACTTATAGAGATAATATTCTTTGTGGAAAATGTAGTGACGAGCAATATTATATCGTTTTACGCTCAACAGTTTACCGCAAATAATACATTCTGCATTACCTGTAGGTACTGTTTATAAAACACAGATACTTAAGTTCATAATTTTGGTTCATGTTTGTATTTCACGAGAGCCACACGTTTTATAACTCGGCACGATCGGCTGGCAGGCTGGCTCATTGTTATCGACGTTTCATTGACGCCTATCGAATAGTGGGAGATACTACGTCCTCGCTCTTCTCGTATTTTATGCCCAGGGACCGTATTCTCGAATCGAGCGAAAAGAGTCGTATGCGAAAATGACGTCAAAATGATGCAATTCTCAAACGATTTCTACAGTTTTGTATAAGAGTCTACGTCATTTTGACGTCATTTTCGCATGCGACTCTTGTCGCTCGACTTGAGAATAGGGCCCCAGGGACCGTATTCTCGAATCGAGCGACAAGAGTCGTATGCGAAAATGACGTCAAAATGATGCAATTCTCGAACGATTTCTACAGTTTTGTATAAGAGTCTACGTCATTTTGACGTCATTTTCGCATGCGACTCTTGTCGCTCGACTTGAGAATAGGGCCCCAGGCCTGTTTTGATACACCAATTTAGGACATGATTTTACATCATGAATAAATACAGTTCCTTCGCAGAAGCTGCTTTTTCAAAACATCAGCGTACAAACGGCACTGAATAAAATTCAAGTAACCTATTACACAACACCGAAATAGTTCCGTCACTTAAAATAAAAATAGGGCATGTGCGACACATTGGCTGCGGCAAGTGAACGGTCGAAGAGGTCAGACCAAATCACGTGATCACTTTTCCCAACTGCTGATTGGTCAGAGGATTTAGTCGGGCCATTGACTTGACGATTCTGTGCAATTTGACCGCTCACTTAACTCGGCCATTACAACAATACGTATAAAATTTAATGACAAATACTGTGGACAAATACTCGTCAGTACTCCCAATAAAACTTGTATGAAACTATTTACTAACAGTTGCCAGAGTTGCCACCATATTACAGCGATTTTAGGACAGTGGCGCCCGCAGAATTTGGAAGCAGAAGTAACTCAAGTTTCAAACACAAGGTACCGCATTTTTATATTAAGTTGAACTCGAAATTACGTTATGTTGACAAATGAGGTAACAATTGGTAACAAACGGTAACCAATGTTACCTTACCGGTAACATTGGAAATTTACCGTAGGTAACGTGGTAATATTAGCGACTCACAATACTACTTCGAATTATTTAAGATTTTTTGCTTGGGCAGGCGAGTGGCGCAGTAGTTAGCCTGGGCGACTTATAAAGACGAGCCACTTGTCGTCGTGGGTTCGAATCGCACCAGGGTCATAGATGTTTGTATTGTCCAGATTATGACCCAGCTTATCAAACAGAATAAATTTTCTGGAATGGTGATTCCATAAGAATGTTGTGACTCGCTAAAATTACCACGTTACCTTGCGGTAATTTTCCAATGTTACCGGTAAGGTAACATTCATTTGTTACCGTTTGTTACCATTGTTACCTCTGTCGTCAAGATAACGCAATTTCGAGTTACACACTTGCAAAATTCAAGTAAACTAATGAAAGAAATGGTCAAGGAATATTTTTGATTATTTAGAAAAAATACTAAAAAAATGCAATGCGTCTAAACAGAGGTCTTCTCGGTCAGATGAGAAGAAAGCGCTTCCCTTCGTTTTTGCGGGCTTGCGACAGCTAGGATCTTGGAAAAATGAAGGAAAATGTTTAAGTAAAAGTAAAGAAGGATGCTTAAAATAAGCGAAGGAGAATGTTTAAACAAAGTGAAGGAGAATGTTTAGAAAAAGTGAAGGAGAATGTTTAAAAAATGTGAAGGAAAATGTTTAATAATTTTTCTGTTTTCCATTTCTTTTTTTTTTAATTTTTAATAATTCTGATAATTGACCGTTTTTGTTTGCCCCAACTCATCTGTCCGAGGGCGCCAAAATATGGATTGGCACGCGGGCGGCTTTTGGCCTCGTGGGGGCCCTGCCGGTAAGATAACATTAAAAATAAATTACCAGTAATTTAATAACACTACTTATTATAAAACTTCCTCTAGATGTCAGCCGTGATTTTCTCGAGAACAAACTGGCAAGAGAACTTGACGTCAAAATGACGCAGTTCTAGAATTACATAGGCTGCGGTAAGTGGGCGGTGGAAGTGGTCAGACCAAACCACGTGATCACTTTTCTCAATTGGTGATTGGTCAAAGGCTTTAGTCGGACCGTTCACTTGAGATTTTGTGCAATTTGACCGTTCACTTAACTCGGCCATAGGCTGCGGTAAGTGAACGGTCGAAGTGGTCAGAGCAAATCGCGTGATCACTTTTCTCAATTAGTGATTAGTCAAAGGGTTTAGTCGGACCGCTGAATTGACGATTTTGTGCAATTTGACCGTTCACTTAACGCGGCTATAGGCTTGCATGAGAGTCTACGTCATTTTGACGTCACGTTTTCTTGCGAATCTGTTCCCCCGATTCGAGAATAAGACCCCAGGTAAAGTATTTGCAATATTTGCATTAGTGCAATCTGAAATCTTTGTCTGAATCATGTTGACAGATTTGTCTGAGACACTAGAGTAAAAGGAAAAATTAGGCCGATACAAAAGTATTTTTCGCAACTAACCGGTTACGAATAGCGTTGTTAGCAGTAGTGACATCACGGTTACGAGAAAATGTCACGATTAGTAAGTTTTGCCAAAATGAAACGGTTACGGTTACAGGTTTTTGTGGTAGTTACATTTTTAAATTTGATAACAGCTCAACAAACAATTTTAAGCTGTTTAAGCATCTTATTCAGCCTTAAGAAGCTGAATTAAAAGTTGTATAAAAGGCGAGTAAACGTTTACTCAACTCTTAAACAGCTAAAATTGTTTCTCATTTTTAAGAATGATTTGCTAAGTTTTTTTTACGGTATTATTATCTTTTACATATCGATAAAATTCTTGACAACTGAAATTGTAACTGTATATTGTGAGTAATTCCGGTTTTATGAGGTTCGACGAGCACCAATTTAAAAATAAAACTGCGTCTAAGCTAGTGCTGGCAATCAAATCGGTTATTTGGATAACCGGTTAACCGGTTTTGGATTAACCGAGGTTTTAAACAAAACCGAAAACCAGTTATCCAGATAACCGGTTATCCGAATAATCGGTTACTCGAATATCCAATTATTTGGATAATCGGATATTCGAATATCCAAGTATTTGGATAACAGGATATATCGGAATAATATCGGTTTTTGGATAATCGGATACTCGAATGACCGGTTATTCGAACGATGAAAAATATTCAAATAGCCCAACTACCTCAAATTCAAATAACTGTACACAATTACGCATTTATTCTTTTCACGCATTTAAAGATAATTTTAGGAATTTGAGAGAGCATATTTAAAACTCAAATAAAATTGAAAATGTTAGAAGTAGTAAACAAAAAAAACTGAAAATAAATCTTATCTATTATGTTCACTACGTAAAAAAAATGTAAGTGGTCAAGTGGTACGATCTAATCCACAGAGTAGAAGAAGAATTAAAATAATTTTAGTTTTTGTTGTGAGTAGCCTTTTCGACCGTACCCAACCGTCTTTCGGAGAATTCAAGAAAAGTTTATTGTAGATCATAATACCATAATTTATGGTACAGATGTTGTTCGGCACCATAAAGAATTTTTACAACACAAAATATTTGCATTACTTTTATGATTTGTTGAACATTGTTCATTAAATAGAACAAGAATAACTGACATTTATCTTAATTAACAAAAAGAAAACGAAAACTATTATTAGTGAGTTTGTGTTAAGTTTTAGATGTGTGAGTCCTTATCAATTAGAAATATAGTTAATACTTTAAAATGGAGATGAGAAGCACAAAATCGAAATGTTTGAAAACATCTTCATCTGAATAAAAACCAGAAACATTAGTGGCGCTCTTGCCTTGGAAATAACAAACTTTTAAACCACTAGTACATCGCATTTCCTTCTGTACTATAACCTGTAACGTAACACGTAATTCATAATTATATTTCAAAAATATACGGCCATTGTAAAATTGGCGTTTAGAGATAAAATTCAGTGGAGTCTGTTTTTTATAAATCAGTTGTTGTTAATACCTAATTAACCGATTTTCGAATAGTCGTTTTTTGAATATATTCAAGACAGTTTTTCAAATATCCAAATAGTCGGTTTTTGGATATTTGAATAGTCGGTTTTTCGAATATCCGAATAATCGGTTTTTGGATATTCGAATATCTGAATAATCGGTTTTGGATATTCGAATAGTCGGTTTTAACCATTATTTGGATAACCGGTTTCATCCAACACCGGTTTTTGGGTATTCGAATAGTCGGTTTTAACCATTATTTGGATAACCGGTTTTATCCAAAACCGGCTTTTAAAGAAACCGATTATTCGGTTTCAATTTTTTCCGGTTTTTGCCAGCACTAGTCTAAGCATCTATCACGGTTTGCTTGTAATTAATTTATCGTAAGTTATTTTTCAAAGAGGTTATATTTGACAATAAAAGCATTAGTTTAAAATTATAATTTCAGAGTTATACGATTAATATGCAAATGGTTGTATAAAGGTTTCCAAACTAGCTGCAGTAACGTTTATTCAGCTTGTTATACGACTGAATGCAAATGGTTGTATAAAGGTTTCCAAACTAGCTGCAGTGACGTTTATTCAGCTTGTGATACGACTAAATGCAAATGGTCTCTAAAGGTTTCCAAACTAGCTGCAGTAACGTTTATTCAGCTTGTTATACGACCAAATGCAAATGCTTGTATAAAGGCTTCCAAATTGGCTGTAGTAACGTTTCTTCAGCTTGTTATACGACTAACGGACAAATGGTCATATAAAGACTTTAAAATAAGCTGAAGAAACATCTATTCAGCTTAGAATGCAGCTACTTACCTTAATCAGCTTTTCTGCTTATATAAAGCCTTTACTCAGCCAAAGTCGTAAAAGAAAGCTGAGTAAACGTTTATTCAGCTTAAATTGTTTGTTGGGAGTCCAACTTTGAATTGTGTATTTAACTGTTACATAAAAAGTTGTGATTGAATCAAGCTGAGGTTAGCACGTAGAACCACGGATCTGTGTAGAACTCACTGAATAAGAGAAAGACAGCAATAAGGTATTTTTCGCGACTAACCGGTTACATGTGGTTAGGCGAAATAAGTAACCACTGTATTTAGTTACCGGTAATTGTTGATATGACAATCAATGTTACTCCGGTTACTATTTTCCTGATCTGGTCAGAGAGTTGTGGAACATTGCTGTCTCTCTCCTATTCAGTGAGTTCTACACAGATCCGTGATTGTGCATGCTAACCTCAACTTGATTCAATCACAACTTTTTTTTATAACAGTTAAATACACAATTCATGGTTGAACTGTTTCCAAATTTAAAAATGCAACCGTTACAAAATCTGTAACCGTAACCGTTTCATTTTGGCGAATCTTACAAACCGTGAAATATTGTCACACACATGTTGTGTTCTCTGGTGATCTTTATTTTTGTCATACAAGAGAGAGGAGCGCGAGACCGAAAATCGGCTCGTTTTCTGTCCACAATAGCTGCTTTCTTTTGCTTAAAAGTTTGAATCTGGATTCCATAGTTGTTGCAAACACCTCAGATTTGAATAGTGTTGTGAGTCGATAATAGGTATATTCGTTTTAGAAATGCTGGGTTTGCCACAATAGCGTCATCGTCAAGTAGCTGATGCCCATCTAGGTCAAGTTATGGTTGCATCAGAAATTGATCTAAAACGAATTGTTTGTGATGGGCAAGTTGTACCCAGAGAAAAGAAAAATGTTAAATCAGCATAATTTTCGTTTGGGTACGTTCAATGCATTCATTTATTTAAAAGTAAAGCCATTATGTATTCTATTCAAGTAAAAAAGCGTTTGAATCAACAAGAAACTGCTTGAATTAATGTAAAGTGTGCATCTTTCAAATAAATAAATGCATCGACTGTATTCAAACAAAGATTTTTCTCTGTGCTGAACACCGACCTTGCTGAAAAATTATTAAATTAAGGTTAAGTAAACAATACTTTGGTGTTGACGCAACTAAACCCTACTCTGGAGTAGGTGCACATTGCGTCAACACCAGCGTTGCCGCAGTGGCAATTAAAACGAATATGCCAATGTCAAATACAGCATGCCGAAAATCTAAAACGAATACACAATTCGTTGACGCAGGTGACTTGTGGCAACCTAAGTCATCTAAAACGAATATACCTTATATTTCCACGTTACCTTACGATAAATTGCCAATGTTACCGGTAAGGTGACATGTATTTCTTACCGTATGTTACCGTTTGTTACCTCAGTTGTCAACATAAGGTAAGTTCGAGTTGCACACTTGCAAAACACAAGTAAACTAATTAAACAAATGATCAAGGAATATTTTTGATTACTTAAAAAAAAAAAACGTAAATATTAAAAAAGGCAAATAAATATTTCATAACTTAAAATGATTTTCGTTGACACGTGAATTTATTTAGTGGAAATACATAATATTAAATATTGGAAACCTGATTATTAATAAAAGACAAAAATTAATGTGTATACGATATCAAATTAATTAGAAAATTGAGTAAATATCACATATTTAGTTAAAAGTGTAATTGGTAACTCTGTTGCAAGATGTCGCCACTTGAGTTCTAATTGGTAATATTACGGTAACATTATCGGTAAGGTAACTTTAAAAATAAATTACCGGTAGATTTCAACACTAGATTTGAATTATTGATTGACAGTTCACCTGCAAATAACTACAATTTAGTCCAAACCAAACATAAAAGTACTTTGATTCGAAGAAGAAAGAGGATTACCGTTCTGGACTGAGATTTCAAGGAGAGTGGGAATTAATCCGTTTGCAAAAGAACGTCCGTCTTGGCATCTAAACACATTTTTGTGAGCGAAAGAAAGCACCTTATACCTCCTCCAGTACTTAACTTCCATGGTTCCACAACTCTCTGATTAGGTTAGAAAAGTAGTAACTCGAGTAACATACGTGACGTCATATCAATAGTTACCGGTAACTCACAAAAATGTAATGGTTACTTATTTCGCCTCACCACACGTAACCGGCTAGTCGTGAAAAATACCTTTTAGGTTGCACTAAAAACTAAAACAAATTATGCAAAAGGTGTACAATCGCGATCAAGCTAATTGAGACCAATTGACAGTTTTGTAACCCTTACTACCATCGTGAATAAGGGGACATTTAGCTTGCAGCCGTCTTGATTATGATGATCGCGATTGGACGTTATAAGTATAGTTATCAATGTACGATACAAACATACCTTTGCTTGAAGTCATGTTGTATTTATACGTTATATCAATTTATATATAAATAAATTATTGTTAATAAAGTAGCCGAAGTATTTCGGAAATTAAATGTTAAGTATATGATTAGCAAAAGATAAGTCCTCGAATGTGATAGCGGATCAATACCGAAAGCAGCGCAGAGCTGCCGGGTCTAAAGTATTCTTTTTTGTTTAATTGTCCGGCCTAATTCGAATGTAAGGGAAGCTGAAAACAATTTTCTTTTTCTTTTGACGTATCATTTTTCGGGTACACATTTGGGGAACATAAGTACAGATTTTATTACTATACATTTTGAATTGGTGAAGTTTAGAAGCAATTATTGAGTGCGTAGAGATAAACGAGGAAAGGGAAAAGTGAGCGGTGGACAAAGCTTACTTCCCTGCTAGATGTCCTTGGCGCAGCGAGTTCGTTCTAGCAGCTCTAGGGAACGACATAAGGTCCAAGTCCAAGAGAGCAGCGTTGAAATATCGTAGTGTAGCGCAATATGTACGTTTGAAGAAGATATATTTGAATTTTATTCGCACGAAAGTGTTACTTCCGCGTTATTTTAATTCGTACGTTCAGAATGTTTTCGGGACTTACAAACCAGGTCAGCTCATGGATGGGTTCTGCAAAGGGCGAACAGGAAGAAAAAATACCCACTCCCACTGATGATGGAAATGCTTCTAATCTCGAGAAGAAAGATACAAGGTAGGAAATCTAAAATAACTTCTGTTACAAACTACACCAGGATCAGAGTGATTGTGACCTTATAATTATCGATTTTAAATTACGTTGACAGAATTAACAGAATCAAACTCCATAGAGCTGTCAATACGATCAATCATCCCGTACGCGATTTAAAATTCAAAATTAGCGTCGCTGTGAGTTGGTGCGGTTACAGTCTTCAAAGTTAAATTCTGTCAATTATAAAATAGGTTATGTACTGAAAGTTGCATAGTTGTTATTGATTATAGCCCAACGAAGCATAGTAAATTGGACATGCTGTCAAATGTGAAAAACCAGATTGGAGGAATTGGTGGATGGTTAGGGTCCAGCATTCCAAAACTTCGGAAAGGTGATGATCAAGAACATCATGAAGATACTCAACCCTTGGGTGAGGAAACAAACGCCAGCATTTCGGTGGAATCTGTAAAGGGATCTCCACAACAAAAAGATGATGATGATAATTCTAGGTAAAAATTAAAACTAAACACTATCTAAAATTTTTCTGTGATGTAACAAAGTAATCACGTATGCTTGGATATTTTGAACATGGATTTACAGCGCGACTGGAGGTGCCGATTCAGGACCACAATCAGTTGCAGAAACTCCCACTGAAGAAAAAGATAGTCAGTTTGGGAATGGTTAGAAAATTTTCTCTGTATTGACCGTATTATATAGTTTAGCATTTTCAGTGCAAAGCAAAGCCATAGCTGGTGCAAAATCTTTTGGAAACTTTTTATATTCTGCAGTCAATAAGGCGGGAAAGACTGTTAGTGAAGCAAGTGCAAAAATTAAGAAAACTGTTGAAGAAAATGTAAGTACAGTGAAACCTCTCATTACGGACATTTCTGATAAACAGACACCTCTCATAACCGGACAATTTTATGGCGACAGAATTTTTCTATGGAATCTTTTAATAAAATTCTCTCTATTAAGCGGACACTCTCATAAACGGACACGGACACTGTCTTTTTCACCTTTTCTCAATTAAAATCTCTCTTGAACAGACAGAAGTCGGTAAAATATCACTTGTGCACCATCCTTAAAAAGGGAATTCCCCTGCTTGTTCACTTTGATCAGTCAGTCAGTCCATATCGGTTCATGTTACTTTAAGGTCTGTTCCAGCACCCACACTAACTAGTTTGGAACATCAAAAACAGTTGCCCATTGAAGTAATGACCGATTTTAACAGCACCATTAACAACTTTGTCTTATGTGTGCTTTTGACTGTCTCGAATTAGTCAGAAACTGTTGCTGGAGTTTTAACTTTAGTAAAGTTAACTAATTTTGTTTTAAAAACCGCCGAGAAAAAAATCTTTTTTAACATTTCAAGAGAAATTAAAAGTTATTACGGTTTATAATAAAGAAAAACTAAGTGTGCGGAAATTAGCAATACTGTTCAAGATTGAAAAAGCACAGATAAATTGAAGCAGTTTTCCTTAAAAAAAGGCGATACAGAAAGCTGCGAAATATTAAATGCTTTTGAAAAAACCAAAAACACATCAAACCTACCTCTGTGAAGTTGGCACCTCATTTTTCAAAAAAGTGATTTTTTATAGGAGTTCTGATAGCACCCCAAAGAGTTCTGGAGTTCTATGTCAAAATTAAAAAGAGTTCTAGCGGATTAAACATAAAAAAAATGACTTTAAAAATTTGGGGTGCTAAGTTCACAAAACGGGATTTGAAAATTAGCTATAAAATGTTAATTGTTGGAAATAATTAATTTCACCATTAAGACTTTCTTTAGAACTATTGAGGTGCTATCCAGAACTCTAAACAGAATCTCGAAATTTTGAAATTACTATATCCCCCTTATTCTACAAAAGATCAGAACACGAAGAAACATTTTATTCTTGGGTGTAGAGACCTATAAATGCAAAATAATTATTAGTTTAAGTACCATACTACTCTTAAAAGAAAAGAACCCCAAATTAACTTTTTTTTTTTTCATTTTACGCTTTGACAATAATCGAGAATTTTGTCAAAGTGTAAAATTGAAATTTTTCTCGAAAATTTGTCCGTTCTGCATGGAGTTCTGGGTAGCACCCCACGAATGCTGACGATTATTCTCAACGACCAAAGCGCTAAAATCAAAAGTAAAAAAGTTCCAGCTATTTTTCGTGTCTCGGTATGAAATTTTGTCAAAGTGCAAAATGGAAATTTTTCTCGAAAATTTTTTCGTTCTGCTTGTAGTTTTGGGTAGCACCCCACGAGTGCTCACGATTATCCTTAACGACCAAAGCGCTAAAATCAAAAGTAATAAAATTCCAACGATTTTTCGTTTCTCGAAGTGTCAAAGTGTAAAATGAAAAAAAAAATAATTTGAGGTTACCTTTTAAGTGTAGTATGGTACTTAAACTAATAATTATTTTGCATTCATAGGTCAATTTCAAAATGTTGAGATTCTGTTTAGAGTTCTGGATAGCACCTCAATAGTTCTAAAGAAAGTCTTAATGGTGAAATTAATTATTTCCAACAATTAACATTTTATAGCTAATTTTCAAATCCCGTTTTGTGAACTTAGCACCCCAAATTTTTAAAGTCATTTTTTTATGTTTAATCCGCTAGAACTCTTTTTAATTTTGACATAGAACTCCAGAACTCTTTGGGGTGCTATCAGAACTCCTATAAAAAATCACTTTTTTGAAAAATGAGGGGCCAACTTCACAGAGGTATCAAACCTTCATAGAAGAATACTTATCTTAATTTGTTTACAATATTAAATTCTGTTGTACACTGCTGTCGAAAAGTTTTAAGACGAAAAGCAGTAAATCTGTTGGAATTTGACCCTTATTGAAACAGCCCGTCTGAATTTAGAACCTTCTGCAAATGAGCCTCCCCGATTCTCTCTCTCTCATGACGAGCAATTGAGCCGGGTCATAAAATTCATTCACAAGAGCAGGTAATCTGTTTAAACATTAAGGATGGAAATTTCAGGTAATGGGAACTGCGTAATTTGTATTGCATTATAATTATTATTACAGCAAATATTAAAAAAATTAAGTGACGTATATAGTTAGATTTAAGTCATGTTTAGTTTAAGATTGCTTTTACTTTAATGTTAATAAAAACAATACCTATCCGAGTTTTGTTATATTCTGTATTTTTTATGTTCAATTTAGATTTACATATTAAAATTGTTAACAAACGCTGAAAGATATTAAATCAAAACGTTTTATACGGCCCTCAGTTTGGAATGCGTTTAAAATTCATTTTCAAGTTTGAGCAGTAAACTTGTTATTGCTGTTGAATAACAAATAAACGAAGTGATCAGAAACAAGAAAATACTTTTTGTGTTTTATGTGTTGCAATTTAAAAGTTCCAACGAAAACAGGGAAACATATATCATTTGCGTTATATTAACATAGGACCAACGATGCCTTTTATTATTACTGGAAACCTTAACCAATATTTATTTATTTAGGTATGCCGCCGACCGTACCATAAAAGCAAGTCAGCCGGCTAAATCTTGTTAAGGTTCATAATTGCAAAGCACGGGTTTGTACGGCCAGGGGTGTTGCTTTTTGTCTTATAACTTTTCTACATTTGTGTACATACATTCATACCTACAGTAATTTTTTTGTATTGTTTTTTTTTATATTTGTTTTATACAATGAAAAATAAATGTAAAACTTGTTTATTGGGTTCGTATTCCTCGTATACTAACGTTTTAACTTTTAACCACAACCTTCGTTTAGCAAATTTTTTTCCCATACACTAATAACATTAGCGCAAACACAGCAGCAAGCAATTTGCATACATTTACGAGATTTTAAATTATTTTTATTTTTTTTACCCAGTAAGTTACTTTAGGTTACAACAAGGGTCAGAAACGAACCAAAATTTTTTTTTATCATGCAAGTTAATTGAAAGTACAACAAACAACAAAGAATTGATAGGTGTAAAACCAGCTTGAGATAAATTAGCTTTATAAATTTTCCTCTACATTCTTACATAATTTGCAAATAATTGGAACATACTTCTTATAAAGAAGAAATTGTTACAAAGCAATTTATTTATAGATGTGTATGTTTTAGAGCATTTTGGGAGAATTTAATAGAGAACAAGAGGCATTTGTTAAGGGGCAAGCATCTAATACTGCTAGCGCGTTACCACCTTGGGCAGGCTGTTATAATGAAGACGCGCTGAAAGAAGAATGCCTTAGTTTATCCACTGATAAACGGAATTTCGTGCGTAGTCCACCAGCAGGTGTTGATTTTAATTTTGACTATGACGTCTCTTACCCTATTGCTATGGCCATAATGGAGCAAGATCCTAATTTGGAGAAAATGCGTTATGAACTTGTGCCTAAAGTGTAAGTGAGCATTTTACACGTACCGAAAACTTTTGCTTCATACTTTATAATTTATGCAATCATGATTTTTAGAATTAATGAGGAAAATTTTTGGAGGAATTATTTTTATCGTGTCACCCTTATTTGTCAAGCAAATGATTTATCTTATATGTCACGTGAGGGCGACAGTCAATTAACTACAGAAACTGCTACTTCTGATCAACCAATAGGTAAGTTTATAATATATCTGACAGTTTGCTTACATTTCACTTGAAAGGTATGTTTGTACATAGATTGTTACTTTGTGATACTGCAAATTTTTTTTTACTAAAATAGTAAAGGAGACTGTGGTTTAAGAGATAATTGAAATTAACCTCCGCCCACAATAATTTTTATATTTTTATATCCGTAGATATATATTTCGGCAGCTAAGCTGCCATCTTCAGTACGCTACCAACTTAAAAGCACTAAAAAATATCTAAAGACCACCTAATCACACTGACAAAATCATAAAAATGTTAAACCTAACAACAATCTAATCATCCTAAAAGATATATACAGGGTTGGGATAAAGTATGGATCCATCGAAATATCTCGGAAGTGGAATTGACGATTTTAATGAAATTTTGTACATGCAGATAGAAACAAATGGCGCATGCGAGGGGCTGATTTTTGTTTCCATTAAACTTCCGGTTTAGCCGGAAACGGCACCAACTTTTTTATTTTAAATATAACACTCTGTATAATTTTACGTATTTTGATACTCCTCTGCCTTCTGCATCCATTAATATAGGTTTCTTACCTTTATCTCTAGTCTCTAGCCGAAAAGATAGCTTTTTATTTATTGGCTCTACACTATATTAATTTATTTCTTTTTTGTTTATTTTTTTGTATTTGCAGTGGTTTTTATGTATTATTAAAGAGCAAAAGAACCACATTTAGTTATTTTAAGCGTTCAAAATGTTCGCCATTTACTTCTTGGCAATAAGCAAGTCTATGAACAAATCCCTGAGACACATTTGCGAAAACTTCCCTACGAATTAAATTACATTCATCCAATATCCTTTGCCTCAATTCATGCAAATTATTTGGACGTCTCACGTAAACAGCTGATTTTAAATATCCCCATAGAAAAAAATCCATAGGATTAAGATCTGGGGAGCGAGCGGGCCGTTCAATAAACCCTCTACGACCAATCCATCGATTGGGAAATGTTACATTCAAAAAATCCCTAACTCGTCTATCATAGTGCGGAGGCGCTCCATCTTGCTGAAACCAAAGATTTTGAGGAAGCAGTCCATTTTCTTGAAGAGCAGGAATAATTTAATTGTTTAAAAGTTCCAAATATTTCGCCCCGGTCAGTGTACCTTTAATAATAAATGGACCAATAAGCCTATTCCTTACAATTCCAGCCCACACATTCAACTTTTCTGGGTATTGAGTATGTGCTTCATGCAATAAGTTAGAATTGTCGACAGACCAATATCGTAAATTATGGCGATTTACAGAACCATTTAAACAAAAAGTTGCCTCGTCCGAAAATACCAAATTAGTTGCAAAATGCTCGTCGCTATTACAAATTTCCATCATTTATTCGCAAAATTCTACTCGACGATCGTAATCATCTTCTGACAGTTCTTGGATTAGGTGGACTTTATAAGGGTGGTATTTTTCGCGTTTAAATACTTTGGCTACAGAACGACGACTTATCCCATGGTGTAATGCAAGAAATGTGGTAGAAATTTGAGGTGACTCTTCCAGTTCTGTAGCAATATTTTCACTAACAATTGCGTTAGTTGCGGTCTTTGGTCTTCCACTTTTTGGCAAATTTTTCACTGTTCCATTCAAATTGTAGCATCTAAGTGTTTTACCAACAACCGAGCGCGTTATAGGATTTCGTTCTGGGTGTAAACTGTTAAATAAGTCGCAAACTTCTTGATGAGTTCTAACACGATCACCAAAACCGATCATCATTAAGATTTCAATCCGTTCTTTTTCACTTAAATGAAACATTTCCGATGTAGGAATTGATACTGCCAGATGTTGCTGACAATAAAATAACTATCAATTCCACTGGCTACTAGACAAAGAGGTATTTTTTGAGAAAAATAAAAGGTTATCTTTTTGGCTAAAGACTAGAGATAAAGAATTTTAGAAAAATTTTGTGCAAATCGTTTTTGATTGCAGTGAGAACCTCGAGCAGCCTCTGGACAGCTGTTTCAGCCCTGCTTGGGACTTCTTCATTCATTCTTTCGCTATTTTATATGATCACTAGAGATAAAGGTAAGAAACCTGATATTAATGGATGCAGAAGGCAGAGGAGTATCAAAATACGTAAAATTATACAGAGTGTTCTATTTAAAATAAAAAAGTTGGTGCCGTTTCCGGCCAAACCGGAAGCTTAATGGAAACAAAAATCAGCCCCTCGCATGCGCCATTTGTTTCTATCTGCATGTACAAAATTTCATTAAAATCGTCAATTCCACTTCCGAGATATTTCGATGGATCCATACTTTATCCCAACCCTGTATGTCTAAATATAAGTAAAAAATCTAAAATAAACTATATGTTATGTATAAATCGGAAAAAAAATATGTGAACACCTAAAATTAACTGTCAGGAAACCTTACAAATAAGAGCTAACCAAACAACACGGAAATGCGAAAAAAATAGTCCAAAGACCCGAAAAAAAAACTTATTCCAACGAATAAATAAGTATATAATTCCCTGTTATTTGATACCTGAAAATCCTGAAACTAAACTATATATGTTATGTATAAATCGGAAAAAAAAAATATGTGAACACCTAAAATAAACTGTCAGAAAACCTTACAAATAAGAGCTAACCAAACAACACGGAAATGCGGAAATAAATAGTCCAAAGACCCGAAAAAACTTCTTATTCTGACGAATAAATAAGTATATGATTCCCTGTTATTTGATACCTAAAAACCTAAAAATCCTGAAAAATAAAATAAAATATATATATTAGGTATAAATTTTTGTGATTTTGTCGGTGGGATTAGATGGTCTTTAGACATTTTTTAGTGCTTAAGTTGGTAGCATACTGAAGATGGCAGCTTAGCTGCCGAAATACGTATCTACGGATATAATAATATCAAAATTATTGTGGACGGAGGTTAATTTCAATTAACAAAAAATTTCTTTTTTTGAAAGGTGAATTAATAACTAGCCAGTCGCGTATGGAAATTACAGGAAAAACTTTATCCAGGTTTCTCAAGATATGCTAAAATGTAAACTCCTGTTCAAAATTAACGCACCACTACAAAAGTCGTTGGTAGGTTTGTATTCTTGCAACCATTATTCAATAATAGTTTATCTTAATATAAAAGCTGACATTAGATAAAATTACAGATAGTAATACAACGATTGATGAATACTAATAACCTTTAATGTTCACATAAAAATTTAAAAGAAGAAACAAATTTATTGAATACCATAAACAAGAAAAACTGAATATCACAAAAAAGTAATAACGTGCACCACTATTTCTAGCTCTGATGTTTACCTGAATTCACCAGTTTTTAAAACTTGTTACATGAGGAAAGCTAGAATTAATTATGATAAACTTGAATTTAAGTGTAATCGTATCTCAATGAAACAACTTCATCTAGCGAACAGTTTCGTGGATTAATAAGACGTAATCAACGTCAAAATTTATTTGGCTTAAATAAGTCACCTGTGATCAGTGCTCGGGGTACTGATTACCAAATTTTACTGCAAGTAAAGTACTGATTAATTTTAGTAATTGAAGTACTTTACTCTCAGTACTTTTGAATTTGCGTTACTGGTATTTGAATTTTAAGTACCACTCGCAAAGTATTGGTACCGGGTACTGGTCGGTACATTATCTGTAATAAGTAATACTGTATACTTAGAAATGTACTTAAAACTTTTCATGTACTGCACGTACTGTAAAAGTTACTTGAACTTTTTGTTTCGTTTATTTATATTATATTCGATTTAATAATACTGATATTCAAATAATCTAAATTTGACTAAATAAGCTTCAAATAATGTTGTTTAAAGAATCTAAAAAATCACAAAAAGCTATGAAGCTAGAGTCCACATTTTAAGAAAATTTGCGTATACCATTAAATGTTAAACAAAAATTTCAAAAGAAGTGAATCCTCACTTCATGTCCGACAAGTTTTTCGTTTTACCTCAGTTTTGAGCAACACTGCGTTTTGAAATTATCTCATTTTATGACGTTTTAATTTCACACATTTTAACAGAACGTGCTGATTTTTGTTGAGCAAGTTCTAAGAATTGGCTTTTATAATAATTTATAATAATAATAGTTTTATTGATCCGACAAAAGAGAGTACAAATATACAAAAAAAAGAAAAATTTAAATGTAACAGAATTCATGTGTACAATATATAACTAAGAAATGACTTGATTTGCGGATCAAAAGGCAGTAGGTTCAGTTGATATAAGCATATGTTACAAATAAAAAATAATTACAATTAAATCCTTTTATTACCCATCTTACATTTCACAGCTTTAATGAAATAAAAATTTAAAAAAAATGTTATAAGCTGTCTATTTTGGTATTATTGTATTTTAAGAAATATTTAACTTTATCTTTAGTTATTTTTATTTTGTTTATATTTGTTTACGAGTTTAATGATATTCCAAAAGAAATAAAATAAAATATTAATTATAAATAAATACTTTAATTAAATCTGATAGACAGTACTAATACCGTAATAATAAGTACTATTGTTTTAAAAATTGTTGTAATAAAAATACGGTGGACTTCCGATCCGATTACAATAATTTTTTGATTTACATTAAAAGTTGTTTTCCTTATGTGATTTAACTTTTCATCTCCACATAAAATTAAAAACATAATTTCAAAAGCAAAACAATTTATTGTTTTTACTAGGAATTGTACCGGCCTGTGTTAATTTAAATTCAAATTATTGAAATTATTCTATCTAATTACCTAACACAATTCAAAATGCACGAAATAAGGAAACAGACAGCGATTTGAATATTATGACTACAGTTAGTAACAGAAATTGTATTAATAAAACTGCTAGTTTCAGTACCATAAAATACTGAAAGTACATTAAAGTACTATAAATATTATAAAGTACTGGAAGTATTATAAAGTACTGCAAGTACTGTAAAGAGTACATATTTGATACTGATATTGGAATTTCTCTATTTTCAGTAAAATACTTAGTACATTAAGTACTTCAGACAAGTACTGGGACTGATACTGAATTTCAAACAAAAATTTCTATATACTGAGTACTCCCAGTACTTTGTCGCGGTACTTGCAACAGCTCTGCCTGTGATTGAATATAAAACATCAGTAACTTCGCCAGTTAAAAAATAAAATAAAAAATGTAAGTGGTGCGTTAATTTGAATGGGAGTTTATAAGGATATGAAAGAATACAATCAATATATTTAATGATTTAGCCAATTAACCATTTATTTATGGACAACTTTTTTCTGTGTTTTGCTGATTCTTTCAGATTAAATGCTATTTAAGTTTATATGGATAAATATGAATGTAAACATTAAATAATAAAATGTAATGTTAATCTCAAAACACAACATACAAGCAATTTAAAAACGTTGTGGTACGCCGGCGGGTCCGTGCATTGCATTTATAAATTCCGTCGTCCGGCGTTCATTCTAGTAGGCTGTGCTTTTTTCGTTAGGTTACGCGCATGTAATTTGAAAGAAATCAAAACGCGACATATCGACAATTATGAAGCTTCATTATTTTGTAATAATTTGCTAGTGGGAGTTCCAATCTTCAGAAACAATCATGAAATTCTAATCTAATTTTGTGACGTCCGTATTTTTTAGTGATACCAATAAAAATGTCTCCCTAATAACTTGTCATAGCATACTCTGACTGCCAAAAGATCGTGAACAGAAAATATCTACAGCAAGTAATGCATTATATTTTTTTTACAAGTTAATTTTGGCAATTAGTTGATATCTATTAGTATGAAATTATTAAATAAAAATGTTCATATTGTGTATGCTGAAACATAAAATAAAATTGGTCTTAAATATTTTCGGATCTGCCTTCACTTTAAAGATATAGATGTTTTTTGGTTCTTGCTTTTCTTTTACAGAAGCAAACGTATTTTTCATCTCTACATAATTTCAAACATTTACTAAATTCTTCAAAAGAATTGAAAGTATCCCCACTTGTGTGCATTTACTTCAGAATTGAAAAAAAAAAAATACTAAAACGGCGAACGATTTTAACCTCACCACACAGAACGGCGGATTAGACATTTTCTTCGATAAAATCCGCCGGTCGGCGTTTTTTGAGTAATATGCCGCCGCTCTTGCGACTATCTAGGAAAGGTAATAACTAATGTAGAACAAACATACCTATCTCCACATTGTTGAGAGTTAATTATTTTAAATTTTGAATTAGTCACATTTATAACAAATTTGCAATATTCTTTCCTCTGTAACAATTTTTGATTTTATTTGCTGTTTTTTTTGCACTGAAATATGCTTTTATTTGTTTTTTTTTTCTGTATTAATTTTGAATGTTAGAAAAAGAAGTTAAGGAAAATCCTACGCATGAATTTGTATCAGACACGTTACAAGCTACCTCACAAGATCTAGTTGAGGTCCAAGAGGGTATGAAAAGATTGGCTCTTGGATCTAAACGGATTGGTAAGTTATCTTTAGTTTTTTGCTTCAACATTTATTGTTTAATCTTATAGGATAAATGATTTTGCTCTTTCAATGTAAATACCATAAGAATTTCTGTAGTGATTGAAAATTTTACATCAGTAAGTTACAATGAAAGGGTAAATGATAACGAATTAATCACAGCATATGGTTAGTTTCCTGTTTGATTTTTTCCTCACAGCTTAAGAAGAAGGACATCAACTCTAGCTTCCAAATGTTTTCCATTCCTAACTTCCTTATTCACATATTTATTTTAATTTATTATTCATTTAGTAAAGTTTCAGCTAAATTTTGTTCATGAACATGTAAAATAATGTTAGAAAAACTACTTACAGATATTAATAATAGATCAGTATTAAAATATATTAAAGTATTTTGTGATGAATGAAATACATACTTGACAACCCTATTTGCATAAGACTGTTGAATAGGGCGGGGGAGGCATAAAATTTCAAATAAAACTATGTTATCGTGTTTAATGAAGAAAATCGCTGCGATTGTACCCAATTTGTGAAAAACTGAGATGTGATAATAACTATTAATATTTACCAAAGTTTGATTACATCTAATCTGTCAAGACCGCAGTGTTTCCAAATTTCGTACTGATATGGTAACGGGGAGAGAGGTTTTGGCTTTGGGAATATGTTGTTGGGATACTTAGTGTTTTATAGATGTACTTAATAAGCAATAGTATGTTTTGAAATTTTGCAATCCCCTCATGTAGTTTTGTGGTAGTTCTGCCACATTGCTTCAAAATTAAGCGGACAATGTTATAATGAAAATGACCCAAATTGTTCTTGATTAACAACATTCTATCGTGGCCAGTTTTTTTTTTTTTTTTTGTAATTCTGCAGTACAAATATTTGGTCTTGGTGTTATATCAGATTCATGTTAATTGTAAATAAGTATCAAATGGAAATAAGGCCTTCTGTGTTAAAAATAAGCAAGTTTTGGTGACTTTCCCTTGTAATTGTCATGTGAATATGGTGGATTAGATAGATGTGTCCAATCATATTAAAAATTATTTATTCTAACATGGTTTCATATGCTTATAAAAATATTGACAATATGAAATACTAAGAAGTTCGTATGAACTGATTCTAAAAATAGTTTAATTTGTCTTGTGTAAATATTTCTTAAAATTGGTGTAGATCTTCCAGGTGCTCAGACTGATTAATTTTTTTTTCATTTCCTTCATTTATTTCGTGTTTATTTATTTCAAACAGGAAACTAACACCTGAGCATCTGGTTTCCATTATCGCTCAGTGTTTATGCATTGTTTTGCTTTGTCTTTATTTTTTATCGATTGCTTTTAAAGATTTTCTTTCTAAAGAATTTCAAATTAACCATCATAATATGGAAGTATTTTTCGTATTACGATATTGCATACTTATTGTGCAAATAACATATTTTCTAAATGCTTTTATTTATAGATTAGTTTTGTTTCTTATATTACAACTACTACAATTTTAGAAAATTCTAGCTTATTAATTATTCACTGCATGTAATTTCTTTGTTATGTTGGTTATTATTTTAATATTTGTGTGTGTGTGTGGTTATTTTTATTTTGTTAACGCCTATCCTTCTTCCTAAAATGTTAAAATAGAAGAAGAATGGGAGAAAGAATTAGAAGCTGAGTTGCAAGACTACGAAGTCGTAAGTGAACAGAAGTCGTCGGGTTCTAAGAATGATAACTGGGAGCAGGAAATAGAAGAAATGTTAGATGTGGAAGATCTGAAATAAAATTCTCGATGTTGTTAACTTTTTCAACTTATATTCAGAGCTCCGCCTATAGAGTATTCACGGGAAATGGCGGATAATTTACGAAATGAAAAGTTAAACATTGTAGCCGATTTCCGTGAACGCCTTTAAACATAATGTAACACAATTATGGGACCTAATTATTTATTATTATAACATTTGATATTACTCAGCATATTAGTTAAATTAAATTAAGGATATTTTTAGATAGAATATGAAAGAGAAAATACTCTTCAATTCAAGTTGAAGGGCGTGTTTTTCCAAATTCTGTCTACATGTATCGCGAGCAACAGTTGTGCTAATATTTTTAGATATAAGTTTGTTTGTAATTTTTACTTTTGAATTAGCATGATTAAATTCGTCAATTTCTAATGAGAAAACGTATTCCTACTAACTCTGAAACAAGAAAGGCAGTTGCTAGTGTGCAATATCATACACGTAATGACGTTACGTCGTTATCTAAAAAATTAAACGAACAGTTTTTATAAATGAGCAGTGTTGGAATTTTTTTGAGTAAAACTTTAATTGGAGGCTAACGAAGCTTTGTATTTTTTTTGTACATTCCAGTGATAGCCAATTTAGCATTTGTAAGTATGTAAATGATCAATTTAATGTAATGTTTTACTTAAACTGCTTGTAATACGAATTTGAAGGTCTATAGAAGTACTTGAATTTTCCTTTAATTTGTGACAGTTGTACATGTTTATTTCATTTCTATTTCACCCATAAATTCAAATAGCAAATTGAAAAATAATTGTCAATTATCCTAATGTTAAATATATATTTAAAAAATGTTGATGTATGTAAACTAGCTTGTTGTGGGATAATAAAAATTATTGCCCATGAGGAAAACTGTTCGAATGCACATGTACCTAAAAATATATGTAATATTTTAATAATTTTTGTTATGAAATCATTCGTGTAATTAGTTTTATGCCAAAATCTAGGCGGCTGTGTGTTAAATCGGGACCCCACATGCAACGCTTGCGCATAATATATCCCGGCCACAGTTTTCAAGATTTTGGCCTAAGCCTGGCATTTGTTTTTTTCTACTTATTTGTTTTGCTGCGAATTAATAAGAGTCTGTTATTATTATTATTATTACGATGTAATCGTAATAATGTAGGTACGTAAGAACTTTTAATTTAAAATTACAAAATTTAATTTCTGTCCTGAATCTGATTTATTTAATTTTTTTTTAATAGTACTGTGTGTTGGTGGTAGTAGATCGGTTTAAGGACAAAGAAAAATGATCTGAATGAAAAAATAGTAATTTCTCTTCGTCCTCAACCTGATCAATTAGCACCAACCAATAATTAAAATACCGGTTTAGAAATAATTAAAACGCAAGAGTCGACCAAAATTGGTTATTTGCTTGTGTCAGAATTTGTGATTGTTATTTGAAATGTAAACGACTGATGTGCACTTTACCACTTTCATAATGATTTTATTTCTAGTCATTTTTTCTTCTAATGTAGCGCAAATTAATAATAAAAAATTTCACTATTACAACCCTGTTGACGGTCTACACCAGTTTTCTTTTGCAGTGAAATGAACTTCCTGTAATATGCATTAAATAGAAGGCTGTCAGTTTAATTTATTATGTTTATGTAAATATAAATTTATGTGTAATAATCAAGGAGCGGATGACCTGAGGTTTTACTTAAGGTTATTCAAACCGTAATTATTATATTAAAATTATTTTTATGGAATCTTGTAAGTAAATTTATTTTACATTATATATACATTCATTCAACGACTTATAAGGTCTCTGGCAATGCAAATCGCCTGCATTCGTCATCAAAAACCTCAATTCCGCCGCTCACTGGTAATAATTGTGAAGTAGTTTTGTAAATATGATTTTCAGTTTACATTGAAGAAAATTCTGCACCAACTTATGCAGGTATTTCTTAAAAGAAATGCTTTGGACGTAAAGAAGTCAGTAAAAAAAGCGCAACTAAATTTGGTATTAAGATCTTTTGTAACATTCTCTTTTCCAGAATCTGTTTTACTAAAACAAAAAGAAAGAAAAAAGAATGTATCTTGCAAATGTTTGTGCTGAAATCCTTCTTCAAATGCTACTTATGCTACTTGTAAAAAGTGTTTTATTGTTGTGTTTTTTATATAAGAATTGTTTGCCGCCACAATGCAACTTTTACTGTGATGGGATTATTAAAACGTATGTTAATTTAAAAAAATGCATATCTCTTAGATATTCTCAGCATATTTGCATAATTGTCGCTGTATTTAAAATTAATAATTTAACATAATATAATCGACTTTCACATTCTATACAATTTGCTGAATATGTTGTTATCTTGTTGATGTAAATATAGTAACAATTAATATGAGGTTGTTGTTAAGCAATTAAAGGTTGTTAAGCAATTAAAATGATCCCACGTTTTAACTTTGATATTAAACAGATAAAACATCTCTAAGATGTATTAAATCAGGTCTGAGCAAGTTAGAAGAACGTAAAGGTATATTTCCCTTTTCTTCGCAATATTAATTTCCGTAAATATGAACAACCAACGATATACAAAACTTCAAAAGGTTCATATTCCTTTCTTGATCGGTTCATTGTTACCGTCCTTTTTCATTGATTTCTGTCTAAGGGTGGGATTAGTACGTGTGCAGACCTCTTCTAAATAATATAATACTGTAATTTTTTGTTAGGCAATTGTGTATTAATGTTCATTCTTTGCAAGTCTCGCTTGATACCATGCAAGATTTTATATAAAAAATGTAGCGTTGTATATTTAGAAATCGGTTTGAATAATAAAACTTGCAAGATTTGAGAATTTAGTATAACTTCTAATTATTTTTAACAGTTACAAGAAACGTCACCAAATCTGCCACATACTTTAGGATGCATGTTTACGCAAAATCTTTACATAACCTTTGAAGAAGTTACTTACCAGACTGTTTAATGAAAAAAAAAATATCGAAACAGCGACAAACGCATTAAAGATGATGTTATTTCTTATACAAGAATTAAGAAATGTTATGTATATAGTTTTAACTATAAAAATTAATTTAATTTTATTTATATCAAATGTTGTTTGGTGTCAAATGGAGCCGAGATAAAAAATTAATGCGTATACAGTTGATCAAATTATATTGAATTCATTCCGTATCTAAATATATCGTTCCAGATTCATTATACTTTTATTTTTTATACTTTTCATTTGTAAATATGTCTGATATGGATCACAAAATGTATCTAAAAAAAAACTTTCTTTCAACAGTGCTTTAGTTGAAAAATGTAGTATATATATATAAATACATATAAGTTTTGTCAAGCAGTCATATTATAGTATATTAGAAAATAGAATTTATGTGTTAAGCATGTTTATGATGTACTATGTAATTGTTATGCGGCATAACAATTGTTAAATAAATGTAGCGAATGTGCCCCAACGTAGTTTTCTTAATACCTTCAAATAAAGCAATTTTTACCACTAATTAATATGTTACAATTTAAATCAACTATCGTCTTAAGTTAAAGTTAGGTTAAAGCAGTATTTTCTTAGTGGAAAACTCGCCAATCGAATAATAATTACGTTACACAATGTTCGCCTACCGTGAGAGTTAAATTAATTGTTTTAATACGCAATTTGTAAACAAAACAGTCATCCATCCCATTATGTTTCCTTCAACAAATTTCTCTTCCCTAATGATAAATTAATTAAAACTCAATGACGAAACACTTGTTTGTTCGCAATATTGAAAAAGAAAACTAATTTTTCCTGCTTTGTTTAATTAAAAAAGCCAAAATTAAGCACGGTTTTAATGTATGAAATAATAAGAAAAATGAAATTAATTGTTTGGTAATTCTGCAATTTAGGCCTCTATGTATTTGGCTAAAATCGTTCGCGCTATATTGTTGTTGTTACGGTCGAGAAAAGTGCGATGTTGCCAGACGAATTGCGAATGCATAAAATATGCGATTTCGGTCGGCTCTGCAACACAACTCAAGCATTTTCTTGTCCGGTGAAAATTATTTTTGTATGGAAAATTGGGTTAAATGTCGAAGTTTTGGCGTGTCCGTGCAAAAATAATTCAAATAGTTTAAAATAATGAACTAGTAATTAGTTAAACATTTGTCCTGGATCATTGCATTCTGAATTAATAATTTAACTTATCTTAATAAATAAAATAAATTTTTTATTCATAAAGAATTACAAATTTCGTCAGTTTTTTCGGTTGAAGTTTATGTAAAAGTGTTCTTTTAATGCACATTTTTTTATTATGAATTACAGTTCACAGAAATGTTAGTTACAATCGTAATATTGCAAGTTTGCAGAGTAATTTTTATTCTATAATTTTTTCCATGTAGGAGCTTGGGGTCTAAGTCGAAGTAAATATTTATGCAAGTATATTATCTAGTCATCTGCCTACACTGACATGGCAACAATGCGACCTCTTGTTCCCCGATTTCAACCATGCGCTTTAGATAGGGGTCACACTAAGCCCGTCTCTTCACAGAGCGTACGGTGAAGAGATGGGCTTAATCTCTTCAAGGAGCGCACTGTCGGAGACGCGTATATACGCTTGCATGTAGCACCTTTGTTTTTAATCAACGATTACACACGAGGCAGCAGCGTAGCGTATTCTCTATTTCGTATATTCTCTGTGTATTTTAGTATATCGCATTTAATATGTGCCTATGACGGTACGCTCCGTGAAGTGACGGGTTAAGATGGTCTTCACACTAAGCCACCCCGGACGGGAGCGGTCGAACGACCAAAATTTCATTGTGTAAAAAATATACCTAAAGTTTAAAAAAATTTTAGTCGTAATCACTCGTGAAGAATTTATGCCTAAACATTTTTAAAACTTTGTTTTTTACACAATCGGTTAATGAAGTTTCGGCGTTGGACGGTGCCCGTCCTCGCTCGATTAATGTGACGCCTGTCTTAAAAGAGGTCTAAACTGAAGAATTGCCAGTTGAAGGGATCAGTGCAAGAGGTAGCTAAGTCACACTATTATGTTTTCGAGCTATTGTGAACTGAATATTTCAATATACTCCCACATTTTTATTTATTGCTCCAGGCATTTGATTTTTTTTATACACACAGAGATACATTGGTGTACAATAAAAAGCCAAAGGCCCTGAAAAATAATACACAAAATTGTTGTGGATTTAGCCACTTTTTGTGAATTTCGGTAATGTCGATCGCGAAAATCAGTAACCAATAGAAGGCGCTTCTAATAAGGAAAACAAACAGCTGTCATTAAGGATATTCAGGATAACTTGGTATATTGGTTTGCTTTTTGTTAGTTTTATTATTATGTTTACGTTATGCTAAAAGAACGGAAGTGTCACAAAATTCACAAAAAAGAAACATTCAATTCAATATTTTTATAGGTTAACCAAATGTTTTCCTCATTACAGGGACCTTTATAAAAGTCTCACTACATGTCGGCCACTTCGTGATTTTCTCGAATAGATAGAAACACGTCAACGAAGAATATTAATTTTATTTTGTTTATAAAAGTAACGTATGACTTTAAATCACAAATCTCATTTGCTTGCGCAAAAAAGAACTCATGTTTTAACTTGGAACAGTACATCGAAATTTCATCCACTTTCTGTGCAAAACTAAAGTAATATTCCGTGATGTAAGCTTTGTGTTTGTTTAAAAACCATTTTGTAAAAATATAAAGTAAAAGTTAGTTATATTGTTACAAATTTGGAGGTTCACAAATTACAGTCGCTAATTTTCAGAACACTTTAATTACAATCTGTCGTTTTACACAATTAAAAAAAAACAATAGCAATGAGCTGCGACGCTTGTCTATCAAATAACACTTACAAAATGTACTTTCTATTTATTCGAGGTATGAACCTAGAGATGGGATTCCACCCGGTGCAATCGTTTGCACCGGTGGAATCACGGAATGCACCCGGTACATTGAATGCTTTGCCCGGTTGCCTACATTTACATAAGACATAAAAAATGCTTCAAAATGACACCAAGTATAATATATTTTGTACGGACTATCGCTAGATAATTATTTTGTAACGTCAACTTCAAAAACTTACTCATTTTGTTCAGATTTTAAACTACGAAGCTTCCGGTCAAACTTCAAAGTTTACTATTCAGCTATTCACCATACACTAGGTAACATTAAACCTGTAAACCACCTGCAAACAATTAAATAACATCAAGAAAAGATTATTTCTCGTTCGATTTGCGCGGGAAATTTAAATTTTTGAATGCACCCGGTACGTTCATGTATACACCGCGGTGAATGCACACACGTGGGTGCTTTCAATGCACCGGGTTCATTCCCTGGCCCATCTCTATATGAACCCTTCTGTTGCCAACTACAGACTAAACTTCTGGCGGACCGTTACGGCTTTTATAGCAGAGCCCTCTTTTGCTCGAACTTACTAGAATGAACGCATAGCTTCGGTAACGTTCTGTGACGCAAGGTGGCGAGACTGATGCTAAAATTAGATCTATTTGCGCGTCACGGCCGTAACAATATTAAACTAGTGGTATAATATTTGTGTTAAGAAATGATATGCGCTATCAAGTTAACAACAATATCTGTATTTAGCTAAGACATGAAATTTATTCCTAGCCACCTGAGACTGGATCTTGTAAACAATTAAAAAATAGAGCATACGTTATAACAATTTAAATTTTAACAAAATGTAGGTACGGTAACGGACATTAAATCCGGACAAGAATTTAATATAAATATAAGTAATAGCATACGTATTTTGACAAATTTGATAAATCAGAATAACAGAATTTGATATTGAAACAACTTTCCATGCGACATTCGCATCAAGAAGTAATTATTTCCGGTAATTAGGGGCATTTCTTGCTACTTAGCAATTTCTTGCATTGAATTGGGATTCGACTGAAATTGTTGCTGTTTGGTAAATTTATCGAAATTCTTGGAGTTTATCTGAGTTTACCAGACGATAGTACATGTAAATTAATGTATTTGACCTTGGTTATCTCAAAAAAACAAATATGGACTTAGCTACTTTTTCCACTGACCCCTTCAATTGTTCATATTGTTACGAATTCGGGGTTCGCAAATAATAATCGTCAGTTGATTTCAAAAACTTTAATTAGACACTAGCTTAACACAGTTCAAATTAAAGAAATAGCTTACAACACATATTTTGATAAATATCACTTAAATATTTCACCGCTTATTTCGTCCAAGTTGCTCACCCTATCGCTCGCTCAATGTAAACCTTGAATTGCGCGCCGTCCGCACTTATTTATACTATACCGTTGTGACTAGAATTACCTCGAACGGCGTGGAAGGAACACGAAGTTTCTGGAACATTTCAGAGGCCGTAGCTTCTCGAAACGGGTAACTACGCGTTTCTATCAACCCGCGAACAGTCGGGTGACCGATAAATGACGTGACTGCCCCCTCCTTAGTTCTATTCGTCCCCAACAGATTATGGATCCAGGCGGTCGATGGGACATCATTGATACTCCTAATGATTTTCTAGGGTCCATCCCAGGGAGCCTGTAATGATTCCAAGAGGAGAACCAGGTATGGCTATACAATCCCAAAAGGACTCGAATTTCTACATTAGTGATTTTCGTAGAAATGCGAATGTTATTGCTACTAGTACTGGCACAACAGTGTCTTGACATTTTCACCAAAATACGAATTAAAACTCTAAAAACACGTTAAACGCTCAAGGAACACACGGGACTGGTTAGTTTATGACGTCATCCAGTAGTGGGGATATGGTGGGGACGCGACAACATTGCAAATCTTTTTTTAATTTTGGCGACTAAAAATCCAATGTTGTCGCCGGCGACATGTTTGGGCTACTGAAAATTTGGCGATTTTTTAGGCGACTCAAATACTAAGATATTAATTTCGTCACTTGATGATTATGAAACAAAATTATGTAACCCACGGTGACAAAAGCATTGTCATTTTGGAATGCGGAAGAAGCTGATAAGAAATAAACATGTCTTCATTCACTCCCAGATCTATTACGTAAGAAAGGGGTATCAGGAAAATAAGGAAAACAAAGAGCAATCATTCATATTTAGCAATATAATTTGTTCTCTTCAATCTGTTGATGGTTTTGTTTTTTGTTATTATTAAAAATGTACATAAGAATATTAATTGATAGACATCGTGGATGGGATCGTAGAGGGAGTACTCCCTCCGCGATAGCAGCCGTTTTGCAACGACCTTTTACAACCCTGGTAGAAAAGGTGGGATGTCCGTAAATTTGACTGTACTTTCTCTCCAGTTAATGTTCCTTCCACGATAAACATATGGAAGCGTCACATATATTACAATATTTTCCTTGGTTTCCTCTACATCCATGGTTTTCCTCATTATACGGCCCTTCATAAAACTTCCGCTAGGTGTCAGCAATTTCGTAATTTTCTGGGCTACGAGAAGAGCCACGTTGTAGTATCTCCCACTATTCCCCATAGTCGTCAATAGAGATGGGATTCCACCCGGTGCAAGCGTTTGCACCGGTAGAATCACGGAATGCACCCAGAATGCACCCGGTGTATTGCCCGGTTGCCTACATTTTCATAAGACATAAAAAATGTTTCAACAGGACACCAAATATAACATATTTGGGACGGACTATCGTTAGGTAATTATTTTTTAAAGTTAATTTCAAAAACTTACTCGTTTTGTTCAGATTTTAAGCTATAAAGCTTTCGCTTAAACTTAAAAGTTTACTGTTCAGCTATTCACCACAAACTATGAAACATTAAACCTGTAAACCACCTGCAAACAATTAAATAATATCAAGAAATGGTAATTTCTCGTTCGATTTGCGTGGGAAGTTTAAATTTTTGAATGCACCCGGTACATTCATGTATGCACCCTGGTGAATGCATCGGGTTCATTCCCTGGCCCATCTCTAGTCGTCAATGAAACGTCAATAAGAATGAGCCAGCCTCCCAGCCGATCGTGTACCAACAGAAGTTATAAAACGTGTGGCTCTCGTGAAATACAAACATAAACCAAAACTATGAATTTAAGTACCTGTGTTTTATAAACAGTACAGGTAATTAATTCTAAGTATTCTTTTTCTTTTTTTTTTTTTGTACTTGTTTGTATTTTATTTTTTTTTCATCTTTAAAATTGACGAACACATCTGATATGTACTTATTAGCAAGTGTAATAAAGATTGAATTGAATTGAAATTAATGCAGAATGTATTATTTGCGGTAAACTGTTGAGCGTAAAACGATATAATATTGCTCGTCACTACAACATTTTCCATAAAGAATATTATCTACATAAGTTTTGTATATCGTTGGTTGTTGAAATTGAAGCGACTGAGCGCCAAGTGGGAACCGGCACTGCCTGTGCGATGGTAGAAGGAGAATATACCCCGACATATTCCCCTCGCATGATTAGACCTGCTTTAGATATTCTCAAATGAAGATATTTTTCTTGGAACACCTATTTACAAAAACGAAAGTTCCTAAATATTCTCTATTGTTCAATTTCTGGTTACTGTATTTTTCTCACTTTTGCATGCAGTCAAAACAGAGTTGATCTCTCACAACACATCGGTAGAGTGTACATCACCTCTTATGAGATTAAAACAAGATGTAAATAATTCTCTAAGTGAAGTCTGCGCAGGTAAATCGAAAACGTAATTATTGTATCTTAGTAATAAAAAAAATATATCCTGGATTGCGACTACATTGGGCTACTTCAATTGCTAAGATTGGCGACTTTGTGTATTTTTAATTTGGCAACCCTGATCCTACGTACTTTAGTATCCTTGAATTATCTCTGCTTGAACTGTCCCTAGTGATCAGTGTTGTGAATTGCATGTAACTAAATTATCGTACGATTGCGTTAAAATTATCGTTTAATAATCGATCGTTTTCGACTGACAAGAATTAAATTCAGAAAATAGTACAATATGCTCATATAACTATAATCCGGTTACAAACAAAGTTATAAACATTTACAAATAAATGTAAATATATTTTATTTAAAAAACTCAAAATAAGAAAAAAAAAAATTCGTCAAAAATATCACCTTGAATAGTTTCAGCGTATGATATTGTTGTGAGTCGCTAAAATTATCACTTACCTTACGGTAAATTTCCAACGTTACCGGGAAGGCAACATTCATTTGTTACCGTTTGATACCTCTGGCGTCAAAATAACGTAATTTCGTAAAGAAATGGTCAAGGAATATATTTGACTATTTAGGAAAAGCGTAAGTTCTAAAAAAAGGAAATAAATATTTTATAACCTAACCTGACTATCGTTACGCATGAATTTATTTAGTGGAAATATGGTGGAAGAACATAATATTTTATATTGTAAACCTTATTTTCAAAAAAAGCCAAAAATTTAATGCGTATTAGGTATCAAATTAATTAGAAAATTGAGTAAAAATCACATTTTTAGTTAAAAGCGTAACTGGTAACTCTGGCGCGAGATGTCGCCACTAGAGCTGTAATTGGTAATATTAGGCGTTTAAGATAATTGGAGCGGTACATACCGGGTAATCGGGTTAATCTATTCTCTCACTCTCACTTGGATTCATTCTATCTTACTTTTCTACCCTGATCCATGAACCGCTCCAATTTTCGTAAACGCCTATTACGGTAACATTAAAAATAAATTACCGGTAATTTAACAACACTAGCGTATGATGTAATACACTATAGTATGCTTAAAATTCACTCAACCATATTGTACATTCTGTCTGCGAACTAAGCAAAATGGCATTTACCGTACTCGTTATTAATAAGTGATTTCTAATTTTAGTTTTCATCAAGTTTATTCTTGAAAATATCCTTTCACAACTTGCGCTGGAATGAGGAAGTGACAGCACACCAGTCAAAAATTTACATAAATCGGGAAACAATTCCCGTCATTTAGGTCTAAATCTAAAATACAGTTTATAATTTAACGTTTGACTATTGGTAGTACTGCCAAAAAACTGTTTCTGTTACGTTACAATTCATAATTTGTAAATAAAAATTATCTAAACTTTTTTATGTTTGTTTGCTAAAATAGTCGTATAAACTAGCATTATCGCGTTTGTACATACTACCGTACATCGTACCCAGAATCAAGTAATCGCACTACTCACACTTAAACAGAAATAAAAGTACACCTTATCAACAGACATGATTTGCATTATTACAAATAACATATCAGAAAAACAAAGAAAAGTTACAGTACAATAAAACAATCCTGAATTACAATATTTCATTACGGAAATTTAAAGTTAAAATATTTCTGTCTTTTGCCAGTGTATGTGAAATAATAGTTATTTTAACGCGAAGTCTGATCTACTAAGGTAATATAACATGAAAATCTACCCATATTCATTACATTACATGAAAAGAGAAGATGGTGTAATGTGATATTAGCCTGCGCTTACTTGATGGAAGACTTATCAAAGGTTAACGACGACAACAGTCAGATCGCCTTGTAAGGCCCGGTTTTTCAATCACAGGTTAACCCTAACTCGGTTTATTTCCATGGTAACAAGTGCGAAGACAATTGTTTCCATGACAATAAATTGAAGGTTAAAGTTAACTTTTGACTGAAAAACCGGGCCTAAGCAAAACGTCTGACCTCCATAATCGTTTGTTTGGATTTCAAATCCCGACCCGACCCGTCAGCTGATTGGACAGATAACAGAAAATAATCACGCAGTAAATGAAATTCACAACACTGCCCATAAACTAAATGCAGGGTTAATGATCAATAAAACAATGAATTATAGCTTAATTTTCTCTTGACCTTATGTCTCACAGTAATATTTCCCGCGTAATGGAAATGTTTGAAGTCGTTCGAGAGAACTGCTCGAAGGAGATGAGCTACTTTGCAATAAATCTTTACTTATGGATGGTGTTACCTTAGAAACACCAACACCAGTATTACCGTGCCTTCAATTGAATTCCTCATTAAAGTAAACTGTGATTTTTTTATGAAGTTGGCGACACAATTCTAGAGAAAACAGTTGTCATTAACTGTCAGCACTGATCATAACATCAAATAAAAAGACAACATTAAAGTTTAAAGTAGATGCTCAAAGTGCTCTCCTTCAGCTTGAATAAATAAGCGTACTCTGCGTGTCATGTTTTCAAACCCGTTTGCTAAGTGTTCGGGAGTTATGTTAGCACACACATCTGTAATGCCCGCACAAGTTCTTCGATTGTATAACGCGTAGTTCTAAAAACTGTGTTTTTCATGTGCGGATAAATGAAGTAATCCATAATTGTGAGATCCGGAGACCTTGCAGGAAAATTCACAATCCGATTATCGAAAAACTGCTGCAGGAAAGTCATTGTTTGATGAGCTTTGTGGGCAGTAGCATTGTCTTGCTGAAAAAACCCTTCTGTAAGTTCATCATCATGTAGTTCATTAATGAAAGGTTCTAATACCTCATTTCGGTGTCTTTCAGCAGTTACTGAGTCGTTAAAAAATATTGGTCCGATGATACGCCTTCTTGATTCTGCTAGCCAAACACCAAACTTTAATGGATGTAATGGAGTTTCCACAAATTCATGGGGATTTTCTGCTGACCATATTCTCCATATTCTGTTTATTTAAATACCCTGAGAGATGAAACCAGGCCTCATCAGAAAAGAAACACTTGTCAAGAATGTCGTCGTTGTTTATGTTATCAAGAAACCACTGACAATATTCTGTTCTTCTGTGAAAATCTACTGGCCTGAGTTCATGGACTGCTTCAATCTTATATGGATAAAGCTTTAAGTGTTTTTTAAGAATAGTGTGACATATTCCCACTGATAGCTGAACTTCTTGTGAAAGTTTCGCAATAGATTTCTTGGGAGAGAGTTCCATTCGATCCCGAACATCTTCAATGCAGGCTACAGTCCTTTTCTTAGCTGCTCCGCTCCTTGTTTTGCGACCAAGTGATCCTCTTTCACGAAATTTAAGAACACAAGCATGGATATGTTTAACTAGCTGTTCATAAGTACTAGCAAAATTAGGAAACTGCTGTCGAAACTTCTCTACACACTGATTAATTGAATAAACTAACTATCCATTTTCTATTCTACCGGTTTGGAAATAACTTTCAACAATAAGTATGTTCTGCTGTAATTCTAACATTTTGAATTGAAAATACAAAGTGTCAATTTGACATTTGTTTAATTAAATAATTGAACAGCTATCAGTGCTGCAAATTTTAGGAGAAAAAAACAGTGAAATCATAGCCCAATTTAATGAGGAATTCAATTGAAGGCACGGTACTTGTAACAAACGGTACTGCATCTGACTTAACAACGCATTGATCACTTTTAGCAATAAACCCTTCGGGAGTAAAATGTTGAGAACAAATGAATTTGCTTCTTGTCCACTCATGTTGCAATATCTTTTTCGAGAACTTGCAACCACTTTGTCACTAATTTATCTCGAGGAAATCTGAAACAATTGTATCAATAATGATTATTTAGTACATGCTTTTAATCAATCCCTGCTGCATAAATGGGTAGATATAACAACTTATATGTGAAAAGAAACAATCTTCGGGCTTAAATCTTCGAATGTTTGAAAATCCTGGTACAGAACAAGACATCTTGTAGTAGATAATATAAATTATCTAATGGTCCCGAAAAATATAAAACCACACAGATTACAATACAAAACAACGTCTTTGAAAAAAAATCACATGCCATAACCCCAAAACCACAACACGCTCATCAGAGCGCCGCATGTTTTATGTACGGTATGTCAATACCGTATATAAAACACCTGCGGCGGTCGTATTTCATATACGAACGTCAAAATGGCGGCTTCCAAAGATTTGTCATAAATTTGGATGCACACTCGTCGAAGCGAGTTCTCCCCTCCTCTATTTCTCTGGGAGAAACACAGTACATAGACTGCTGACTCTTACATATAAAAATGGTGTCGAGTTTTTACGCCATCTGTATTTGCCTGACATAAGTACATTAATAATAATGCAGAACCCTGTTAAAAGAAAAGGCCAGGAAATTTAAATAAATCCCCACACACCCATAAAAAATTTTATTTGTAAGTACATGTGAATTATTCAGTGAAAGAACAATAAGTGACTACTTTGTGTTTACGTAATCACTTACTATCCTTTCACTGAATAATTCACGTGTACTATACATGAAGTTTGATCAAATCAATGAAATAAAAGAGAAATATAAATTACAATACAATTTTATACGATACGATTTATTAACATGTACCTCATCTAAGACCTAGTATTTACTGATCATGCATTAACATTTATTGTGAAGGGAATTCATAGAAAGTGGAAAAAAAACTGTATGTTCGCTTTTATCAAGGAACTATGTCAACTATTGAATTATTATTATTCAACTGCTGACTGACTGTGGTTTACATGTGGTAGCCATAATTTCAGATGAAGGTTCAGCTAATCAAGCTGCTGTTATTAGATTAATTTCCGAAACCAACCTTTATTTCGCATAACAAAATTTTTTTATTACTATCTTCAGCAGGTGCAATAGCGAAACTAATTCCTGTTGAATAATTTATTCCCCGAGAAGTTGATGGGAACATTTCAACAAATGCCTCATAGATTATTATTTTGTCTCCTGCTAAATCAGCATCGCACCATATTTCAGAGAAATAACTAAATCAACTAAATTCTGCTGTGTACTGTCACTTACATATTCAATAACTAAGCTGTCTGCTCCAAACAATTACCATGTCATGAAGATAAACTTTCTGGTGTGGTTCTTGTGTTAGTGGCAAATTCTCAAGAGACGATAGCACTGTGCAATGCATCTATAATAATTGACTATTTAAGTCAATTACATTTCTAATAAAGCAAGTACACGGACCTCCTTGTTTCTCAGGTGTAACAGGTTATTGTTGATGTGGTGACTGCCAGAAACAATTTTCTGGCGAAAAGACGGACATGATTGGTGGATATGGTATTCACATGATATTTTCTACCAACCTCAGGTGTACAATCCCGAGTCTTGGGTCTGCCAACATCAAAAATTCACGAGCTTGGCTGCCATTTGTATTTGCCTGACTGAAGTAAAATTCAATACCACCTTGTCTTATAAAAGATCTACCCCTCTGACACAGTATAGACATCAATGAGTAGGGACAGCTTCTGTCGACACTTTTGAAGTTCATACTACAATTTTCAGAACCTATGTTGGCGGGCAGTCATTTTAATGCTACCAGATGTCGCTACTTCAAAGACTTATTTATTTCGTAAGATATACTTTTTATTTTAAAAAACAAAAGCTTGTTTTATTAGAAAAATTACAAGTGAGCTCAAAATAGTCGAAACATGATGAAATTCGATAAGATAATCTAATGGTTACTTATCCACCAAAACAGCTGATGGGTAATTGACGGCCATATTGAATGTGTGCCGGAATTCTGGCGGAACGTCCGTTTTTTGGCCATGTTCAAGTGATCACCGAGCGTGAATGCAGACTCAGCATATTGAAAGTTAACAACTCGTGTTCTTAAAGGGTTAATGTGAGAATACTAGCTGCTGAAGCTTGGCACTCCGAAAGCATGCCTGTTCAATAGCTATGTTGAATTAGTAACTCAGCTCCTGTGGTTACCTGAACGAGGCCATCAACCATTGACCGTTGCGCCACGCTCGGCCGCTTGATGAATGCCCGCTCATTTCGCACATGCGCTCTCAGAAACGGTAAGAGCGAAAAGCCCAAGCTGTCCCTACTGATTGATGTGTATACTGTGGGAGAAACAAAAGCAGTGCTGCCAACCCTACTGAAATTTCGGAAGATTGCCGATTTGAAACTAATCTACCAAAATTATCCCTAAAATATAAAGTTTAGCTCGTGACATAGTGCGGTCAATTTTTGATGTAAAATTTAGAATTTTTTACATAGACTAAAAAATTATTCACAGATTAAGGAACTGTGACTAACAATTGAACAAAACCAATTTTCAAGTGCATAACTATTTTTTTTGGGCAAAGATGTTTAAATTTCTATGTAAAAAGTTGCAAACAAATTATTCAACGTTTATTTCCTCTCCAAAACTCCAAAATGATAGCCGAGGGTTCTTAAATAAAACTAGATTTAATTAGATTTGCGTTTACTTCGTTCACCTCTCCGCCAATGTCACACCGAACCTGAGTTCGCGCCAGCCTTTTGCCAACGTTACTCCTCAGTGTTACCAACGTTACAAATTTTATTTTTTAGATTTACATCAGTTCGGCCAACCTGACAATAGATTGCCCTCAATCTATACATTAATTGAATACAGATTTTAACTTAACCAAATAAACATTCATGAACTTAAACTAAAATTTTAACAATGTTACATTTCAGTTATTAAGGAACTAAAGTTTAGTCGGGAAGGTCTTCAGGATTAGATATCCACGGTTTCATTCTAGAAGGATCAAAAACTCCTTGAAATGGTATTTGAGTCACTTCAAATCCCTCGATATCTGTTATTACATATCGGTCGTTGTTTAATTTGGCTTTAATTTCATAAGGACCTCGGTATTTTGGTAACAATTTCTTGTTCATTCCGCTTGTTGTGTCTACATTTTTTATCATCACGTAGTCTCCAATTTGATAGTTTCTTGGCTCCTTATGTTTGTTGTCATATTGGGCTTTCATTAAGTTTTGGTTTTTAATTATGTTCTCTGAAGCTTTTCGTCGCAGGGTATCCAAGTCTCTGGGTTCTTCATTTAAACTTTCCAAGTATGATTTCACATTATCCGCAATTTTTCCTCGCTGTTGAACTCCAAATAATAATTTGCTGGGTGATACTCCAGTTGATCTGTTAACTGTATTGTTAAGTGCGTATTCCACATCAACTATTACTTCATCCCATCGATCAGTTTCTGGTGATAATTTTGCCAACATAGGGGTAATAGATCGATTGACGACTTCTACTTGTCCATTCGCTCTTGGGGCTCCGGTAGCTACTAAAACATGCTGGATGTTCTTTTCTTCAAAATAATCCTTCATGTCTTTTGCAGTATAAGCAGATCCTCTATCGCTTATGACTCTGACTGGTTTTGAATAACTATGAAAATACATGTCCAAATATTTCACGACTTCCTTTGTTCCTGTTGACTTACACGGATACAGTTTAACAAACTTGGTGAATCCGTCAATTACAACAAATAAATACTTTCTGTTACGTGAAGTCTTCTCTAATGGTCCATAGTGGTCTAAGTGTATGGTTTCAAACGGTTTGTCTCCTTTTGGGATTGGATGTAAATAACCTTCAGGTTTTCCACTTATTGTTGCATATGTGATACATTTCAGACAATTTTGGATGTATGACTTTATTTTGTTTCTCAAATTGGGGAACCAGTAAGTTCTAGAAATAAGTTCCTGGGTTTTGTCAACACCTGTGTGACCAACATCATCATGGTAAGTTCTAATTACACTGTCTTGCATGCATTCAGGCACTACAAATAAAAGTTTGTCCTCATGCTTCCGGTATACTAATCCATCACGTAATTCAAAGAATTTGTTTTCAGAAGTTTCTAAACAATTTCTAATGTCACTGATTTTCTTGTCTTGGTTCTGCTTGATAGCTAAGTTTCGTTCCAAAGTGTTTTCAGTGATGACTAAAATACTATTCCTACTTAAGGCATCAGCATGAGCCATACTTTTGTTTGGTCTGTGATCAATAGTATAGTTGTAGTTGTGTAGGACAAGGGACCAACGTAGAATTCTAGGATTGATGTCTTTTTTGGCCAATGCTTGTTTTATTGCATTGCAGTCCGTAATAATTTTGAAGTTAGGCATACCTGTTAGATAAATTCTGAAGCGTTCCAAGGCATAAACAATTGCAAGCATCTGTAATTCGTAACTGTGGTATTTGCTCTCTGTCTCCGATGTCCTCTTGCTGAAGTAGAATACTGGGTGGAATTTTCCATCATTCTGACGCTGTAAAAGGATTGCGCCATATCCATCCTTCGAGGCGTCACAATGAATCTAAGGTTCTTTAATCAACAAGGCTTTCAGTAATTCAAATGCTTTTAATTCAGCCTCTGAAAAAGTAAATTCAACATTCTTCTTAAGCAAATCATACAGGGGTTTCGCTATAACAGCATAGTTTTTTATAAATCGTCTAAAATAAGATGTCAGTCCAAGGAATTGTTGAATTTCTTTAAAATTTCTCGGTGTAGGGAATTCTGATACAGCTTTTACGTTTCGAGGATTTGGACGAATAGTGTTGTGACTTATGGTGTATCCTAAGAAATCTATGTTTGTGTTTAAAAAACTACATTTGTCGATTCTTAATGTTAACAAGTTTTCTGTCAGTAGTTTAAAAGCTTTTTCTAAAATCATTATATTTTCTTCTATGGTTTCAGTTGCAACAAGGATGTCATCTACGTAAATGGTAAGTTGGTCGTTCTCGATCATGTCTTTAAAAATGGTAGTGATATACCTGAAAAATACTGCAGGACTATTTTTTAGCCCGAAAGGCATCCTTAAATATTCAAATTGTCCATGCGGGGTCACAAAAGCAGTGTATTTTACTGAGTCTTTATCTACCTTCACATGGTGAAACGCATCTTTTAGGTCTAACCTTGAAAAATATTTTTTATTTTTCAAATTCTCAATTTGTTCATCTACGTCCGGACAGGGAAAGTTGTCGCGCACTGTGATCTTATTTAGCTCTCTATAACCGACGCATAATCGAATTTCTCCATCTGGTTTATTAACTACTACAATTGGGGAACTGTACTCCGAAGTACTCTTCTGAATGATCTTATCTTCCAGAAGTTTGTCTAAAGTGTTGTTCACTTTAGCACGTTCATAATAGGACAATCGTCTGGGACGGAAAAAGAAAGGTGTATGATCTGGGTTTACAGTGATTTTCATACAAAAGTCAGTTTTAGGTTTATCAGGTAAGGTTACATTAAAATAATTGTCAGCGATGCATTTAACTAATTTATCTCTACAGCACATATCAATTTCATCGTTAATATTTAAACTGTTCAATTGTGAATTCTCATCAACATCTAAGTCTATCATAAAAATGTCATTTTCATCAGTCTCATCATTTTTTATTATTTCAATTTTGAAGCAGTCTGAGAAAGTTAATTTTATGCCTGGGTTAGCAATAAAATTTCGCCCTAACAAACAACCAAAGCGCATTGTGTCATTTGTTACTACATGTAAACTTATTTTGAATTTTACTTCATCAATAACAATATTGGTGTTTAAAATTCCTAATATTTTTAACTTGGACTGGTTAATGCCTTCATAACTTGAGTAGTCACAAGGTTCTAATGTTACATTTTTAACAAGGTTTTCTTTTATTAATGAAATTGGACTACCTGTGTCTAAAATAGGACTTAGGCTAATATACTCATTCTCGATGTCCAACTTGGCCTCAACTCGATACGATGGTACCACTTCCACCAACGGATCAAGCAGGTGACTCGTACTGTCTGGGGCTTCTGCGGGCATCTTGCGTTTTGGGCATGACTTGTTCAAATGTTCCATCGAACCACATGTGAAGCAGGATCCTCGTGCTCTAGCAGGTTTTGGGCAGCTCGACGCATAGTGTCCCATTGCATTACAGTTGAAACATTTAACTGTTGCCATCTCCGATGACTTTTTGGAGCTCGCAATCGTTGCAGTGTTGGTATGATTTAGCACACTAGACACTGTTTTTGTATTTGTGTGGGAAAGGCTTCTCTCCGATGAAGTTATTTCACTCATTACGGTAAGTAAATCAGTTAGTTTATTGAAGCGAGACATCTTGGCCTGGCACTGCAGAGCTGGATTATCAAACCCTTCAATCAGGTAAGTGATTAACATTGGTTCACTTAAGTTCAATTTATTTCCCAATATTATCTTGTCTTGATAATACATCATGAATTTTTCCCCTTTTCTCCACTTTCGATTCTCAAATCTCCTGGTCAAGGTTACAATATCTTCTTTTACAGTGAACATTGTACTCATTTCAGCCTCTAGCTGATGTAATGACAGGGAAGCATGTAACGGTTTCGAGTGGAACCACTGTTCAGCATACCCTGACAATTTTGATATTATTGTGAGTAGCATAGTTTCATTTTTCACTCTGTATGTATTTTGTACAGTTTTTATTCTTAAAAACCAAGATTCTACCGATTCGTCAGGTCCAGCACTAAACTTTGGGATTAGTGGGGCAATTTCACCAATTTTGGTGTGCTCGTTGTGATGCATGTTCATGGCCTGTGTCACCGAAGTTACGATATCCTGAACCGTCATTGCCACTGGGCCTTGCTCTTGTGCTACGTACTCTTCGTCTTCCATCTCAGACATGCTCATTTTCCCGCGTTTCTTAATTGAGGTTAGGTTGACTAGAAGCTTATTTCCAACACCCACCTTTGTCTTATTTTCTTCTTTTCACTTACTCCGGGTTGTATTGGTCACTCATTAAACCAATTAATCCCACTTCTGAGAACTGATAGCCGAGGGTTCTTAAATAAAACTAGATTTAATTAGATTTGCGTTTACTTCGTCCACCTCTCCGCCAACGTCACACCGAACCTGAGTTCGCGCCAGCCTTTTGCCAACGTTACTCCTCAGTGTTACCAACGTTACAAATTTTATTTTTTAGATTTACATCAAAAACAGCAATTAAATACGGCGTGGAGAATGTTGCATAATTTAACAGAAATTCACATATTTTCTGATGTACAATTATTCTGGAAAGATATCAAACGTTTTAATTTAGGAGATGGAATTGATAAGTTTGCTGTATTAACAAAATTTATTTTCAATATTCTGCGTCTGCCGCATTTATCATCAAATGTGAAACGTATATTTTCGTCTGTTAATTTATTAAAAACTAAACAGCGGAAAACTCCGAATATGAAACAGTTTCTGGATTATTACACAGTAAACTTTACCGTGTAAAGAATACTTAAGATATAGTCAATGTTATGATTTTCCAGTTGAACACAATGTAATTTCTAAAATGCAGAAAAATATTATTTACAAATATATCTATCAAAACGATTAAAATATCTTATCTTGGTTACAAATTTTTATACAGGGTGGCCGCTAAGGTATAGTCATTGATCTCAGATACTTCGTACGTGAATTCTATGACTAATTTCAAGCAAAAATGATTCTGTTGACTTTTCCCGAATTCCTAACCGTTCTTGAAATATCGGCGTTTGAATTTGCCAGGTCCTATGGTAATTACTAAAGAGTAAATTACACTGTTGCGACTAGAGGGCTACGTAATTATTCGTTGTCAGAAAAAATAAATTAAAAAAATTAAAAGAATCATTTTTACTTAAAATTAGTCATAGAATACACATACGATACCTCGGTGGCCATCCTGTGTATTTGTTTTTGTTCATACATGTTTATTTTGGTTCAGAGATGTTTATTTGCAACTCATCTTTGAAGTTTACAGATTGTTCTCGAAGTTCGTCCTTGAAATTTCCAGATTGTTCTAGAAGTTTTTCCTCTAAATTTCTGGATTGTTCCCGAAATTCATCCTTCAAGATTTTATTAAAATCGACTGGACCACACGAAATTTCGAAAAGGAACGTCTCTGGATCTTCACCAGCTGTCAACAAATCGCATCGGAGACGCTGTTGAAGTGCACCTTTCAAACCACAGGTTTCTAACTCTCGTTCTTCCAATTCGGTTTTTAATTCGGCAACTTTTAAGTCTTTCAACAACACTTTTCTCGTAGCCATTGTTTTTTCCCGATACTGTACTTATTTAATAATCTGAATAAATTTAATTTACTTTAAATTGTTTATTTATTTGCACAAACCTGCACACCGACACCACTGTTACGTTTCTAGAGTTTAAATTAATTTATTTAATTGAATAAAATACTCAGTAACAAACTTAACCGTAATTTAATAATATAATTTATTTGCAACAATTTATTTTATTTATTACTAAATCTAATTTCGACGATCGCTAATTAGAACTCGACTGACTCTTGAGTCCACCCCGGCCGATTTTATATTCTACGCTGCCTTCTCGTTTGTTCCATGCTGGAAAAGTCGAGTTTGTTCGGTACAGACAGCCCGGCGACCGACTCCTTGACGCCTTCAGTGTGACGTAGTGAGCTAAGTGGCGCGCCACAGTATTATGCATGTATCCTACATGTCGTTTGAAAAGTTTGGAATAAATCTGAAATTTGTCTCATACAAGTATTAGACTTTTCATGTATTTGACATGTTTCCGACAAGTTCTACAGGACAGATTTGTGTTCCAAATGAATGGAACAGACAATGATGACGATCACAGACCATACAAAGGTACTTGCATATGCGCATAATAATTAGCTGTTTTAAATTATTGTTACAGCCGTGACGCACAGATCTACTTTTAGCATCAGTAACGCCACCTGGCGTCACAGAACGTTACCAAAGCTACGCGGTCATTCTAGTACGTTCGAGGTGTAGAGATTTCTTGCCCGAACCAGTTTTCCATCGGTTGGCTATCCAAGCATTCATCGACAGTGTTAAGGATCAATGCAGCAAGTATTGCGATTGGATAACTTCTCTAAATGCACTGATGTACTGGCTCGTGCATTGGAATTCGAGGCAGCCAAACAAGCCTCCAGAAGTTTAGTACGCGTACGAGAGGTGAAAGCTGCTGATGAGAGTACCCTAACAGATATCCTGGAAAGGCTGAAACACCTTGAAGAGAAGAAATCCACGAACAATAGCAGACGAATTACAACTTGTTGGAACTGTGGTAAACAGGTCATTTGAGATCCAACTGCAGGCGCAAACGGGCGCGTCAAGGCGATGACTTTCAATTAAAACTAGTCAGAAAGAAGGGCCGAATGGTGACTGACTGCGAAGAGCCCCAGGATTGTCTCCATTTCCAGGATAAGGAACAATGAAAATAGCTTGATAGCAGATGGAAAAATTGGCGAGAGATCTTTCCAATTCACAATTGATACCGAAGCAAATGTGTCCATCATAAGAACAGATCTTTTACCGAAATGGAAGCTAGTGAATAATGGAAAGGCATATCACACCCAAACAGGACTACTGACGAGGTTACTTCAGTTTGTGGTGAAATCGAAATTGACACTCTAAAGTTCTTCGCCTTTAGAACTCCGACGGCCGAAATAATACACTCACAACTAAATTGAAAAGGTATATATTTCAATAACTACAAACTAATAACACCAAGTGACCTAACGTGTCTACACCTTTACGCCATCTTCTTCTCTCTCTCCAGTGTCCCCAACTGTCTTTCCTTCCTGGTGGATCGGTGTTGCCAACTGGTTGCTTACACTCGGCCATTCCTGCATTCTTGAGCGCCCTCGCTCAAAAGTGTCGTCGGGTTGTCCTTGAATGTGTTTTCGAACATAGCGTCGCATGTTTCTGAACCAATACCGTTCCATTATTTTAGACACAGTTTTATCGACTGAAAATTATCCCATCATATCATAAAATCTGACTACCAAACTTTTACGCATTCCATCTGGCATCACGTACAATAACTTTTCTTCATTTCCTTTACTCACTCTTCGTAACAGCTTACCATCTTCCAAGACGTACTCTTTCACAGCATTGTTTTCTTCTTTTGTCCGATCCTTTTCTTCTCTTTTAAGTATATCGATGATTTTTCTTGACTTTTCATCACTTCTTTGCACCACAATTACTCTGTCTTCCTCAGAACAAATCGTCAACACATCAATCCTAGAATTGTATGCTTCAAGTGTATTTTCCTCCCCACTATTCGATTGCAACGGTGCTCTACTCAAAGCGTCAACATGCGCCATACGTTCTCCTGATCGATGTTTAATATCAAAATCGTTCTCACTAAGAGTGTTATACCATCTCGCAATCTGTGGATTAATTGCTTTTTTCGTATTTAAATACACAAGAGCTTGACAATCTGTCACAATGGTGAATTTGATTTCCAGAAGCATGTTTCTTAATCTCTCTATGGACCACACTACTGCCAGGAGTTCTAATTTGCTTGAATGATATTTGTTTTCAGCATCAGTTGTTTTGTTCGACTCACAATAAACTAGGTGCAGGCTTTCACCTTCTCCACCTTGCAATAACATTCCTGCAATACCCAATGAGCTTGCGTCTGTGTGTAACTCAGTCCTTACCCAAGAATCGTATAACTTCAAGACAGGTTCTGAAGTTAATGCTTCTTTTAATACAGTAAAAGATTTCTCCTGCGGCTCTCCCCAATTGAATGTAACATTTTTCTTCGTTAGAGAACTCAAACGTCTTGCTTTTATTGCGTAACTGTTGATGAAACGTCTGAAAAGTCCCGTCAATCCAAGAAATCTTCGTAAATCATGGACATTCTCCGGCCTTGGGAAATTTTCAACCGTCAATGTTTTCCTAATGCCTGGCTTGATACCACCTTCAGAGATTTGAAATCCCAAACACTCCACCTCTTGCATTCCAAAATCACATTTGCTGAGCCTCAGAGTTAACTTGGCTTCTCGAAGACATTGTAGCACCTTTTCTATCTTCTCTAATGTCTCCTCCCAGCTTCTCGCAGGAATTAGAATATCATCTAAATACAGAACGGCTACCTTATTTCGCAATGGACCCAACACCAGATTCATCAGTCTTGAAAACTCATAAGGGGCATTTGTCAAACCGAAAACCATTCTCTCAAACTGTCCAGTCTCATCTAGCGTGATGAAGGCTCTTTTGCTTAGCTTGCTCTGTCAAAGGCACCTGAAGATATCCACTCGCAAGATCAAGCGTTGCAAATATAACACTTCCTGCTAAATGCTCAAGTTGTTCGTCAATATTCGGTATGGGGAAATTTAATTTCATCGTCTGACTATTTAGTTTACGATAGTCAACAACAAATCTCTGCTCTCCAGTTTTCTTTGAGACTAACAAAACAGGGCTCGCATAAGGTGAGGTCATTTCAGTCACAATGCCATGCCTTTTCCACTCACGCACAATTTCTGAAATTACTTCCCTCTCATGCATTGTCGCTCGATAAGGTTTACTTTACTCCTAACGGGCACATCGGAATCTTTAATGTCCATCTTGATTTTATCCGTACAACCAAGTTCGACCATGTTAAATGCGAAAATATTTCTGTACTTATTTAACAAAGTCAATAGTTCGGAAGCATCGCTTTCACTCACGGTAATGTCAATGTTAATCATGTCAAATGTTATTTTATCCACAACTGTTAACGAGTCTTTTCTGTCATTCTCTTTAATTTTTACACACTCGGCCAAGTCATCTTCGATTCTCACCACATTAAATTTAGTTTGATTCTGCACAGGCAAAATAAATTCTTCAGTCCCCAAAGAACCATACACAAAATTTATTTTTTCCTTTTTCAACAGCTGTCCATTGATAATATTCAATGAAATTTTTCGTGGCTGTCCAACAATATCAATACGTTCAAATAATTCACTGTCTGAATAATCGAACTTCACCCAAACGCACATAAGCAATTTCTGGACGTTCCGTGTATGTTCGTCGTACTAATATATCTAATTGTTGCGCATCATTCGGAACAACCCACAGCTTGACATCCTCCACTCATACACCATCAATTGTCATGCTCGAGCGAACATAATGTTTACTCTTTACAACAGGTTTTATTGTTCCAAATCCGTACAATGTTTTCTGACCTGCTTTACATCACAGCTACTGCAGTTTCCCTTATAGTACATATCGAACTACCAGGATCAATCAAACTTTGTAATTGCAGATCACCTAGCTCCACTTCTTTCACAAACTTGTTCAAATCATTTCCTGCAGGTAAGTCACAGCTTACTTCATTCACAGATTTATTCTTTACCGGTTCTACTGTTTTGTTCAACTTTGGGCAGTTCTTACGTACATGACCAGACGTTTTACAAAAATAACACACCACACCAGTTTGTTTTGGCTCACCACAGTCTTTAGAAATATGTCCTTCTTTTCCATAATTGTAACAATGCACTTGTTTTTCAGCACTTGGTCCAGTCGTAGTCAGTTTTTCTCCTCTCTTGTAGTTATTGCCACTTAAGTTTCTGTCAATGTTTTTAACTCGTACTTCACATCGTCCAACTGTCAATTTCTCTGCCACTAAAATGTCTTTATATAACTCCTCGATATCTTGATAAGCTTTTGTTATCAGATTCCCTGCAATTTCTCTTGACAACAGACCTCTTAAAATTTCTTGCTTCGTTTCTTCAACCGACAGATTCATTTCACGACACAGGTTATGTTTTTCATAAATAAATAAATAAATATGATGCTGCTCCCTCATTTACATTTTGTAATCTGTTACGCATTCTATCCCATTTATCACTTAAAGTCAGATTACTAATAAAAGTGCGCCTGAAAGCATTCTCAAAATCTTCCCACGATGTAATTTCATCTCGGTGTCCTCGGTACCAATGCTGCGCTGGTCCTGTTAAATATAAACGTGCGGTTTCGTTTTCTACGTCACCATTACTCAACAACTACGTTTCAGCAAATAACTGAATTTAATGATTTCGCCAAATACAAAGTCACTCAAAGTACACTCTCACCGCGTGCACCCGTCTTACACCTGTCCTTTTCCGCAAAATCACAGTTCTCACCGTATAGGTTCACCGATTTCGCAGTCAGAATACCACCGTAATTTCACCTGCGTTCCTCGAAAAACTGTTTCCGTTCAAATCTCACTTCTGAAATGTAAAGTTCTTCGCCTTTAGAACTTCGACGGACGAAATAATACACTCACAAATAAATTGAAAAGGTATATATTTCAATAACTACAAACTAATAACACCAAGCAACCTAATGTGTCTACACCTTTACGCCATCTCCTTCCTGGTGGGTCGGTGTTGCCAACTGGTTGCTTACAACACGAAGATTGGAAGTATGAAATTAAGACAGGGTGTTAGTGGCGACATACTGGGAGTGGACTTCATGAAGAAAAACGGCTTGGTTGTAGATTTAAAAGATAAAGTTCTACGAATTGGATCTGAAGAATGCCTCTCCACGTTCCTGGAAATCTATCTACAGTGCTAAAAGTAATATTGGACGAAAGTGTAAACAGTCCAACCTTAACCGATAAGTTAATTCTGGCGAAGTTGGAAGGCAACCTTGGCAGCTATCCTGCCGGAATCATAGAGCCAACTGAGATCAGCAGCGCCAAGAAAGGAATTTTACTGGCTGGGACTCTGGTGAAGATCTAAGAAACAATTCCTATTCGTCTTGCAAATGTCAACAGTCACCCAGTGACCATACCCAGCGCAACAGTGGTGGGCAAATGTGGACCACATTCCACCACTACTGGAGAAATTGCTGGAAGATGTATTAACATCGTTAACACCTATGGAAACAGAAGACATAGGAGGACTGTTTTGAAAATTCAAAAGAATCTTCGCCTTTACCGATGAAGACTTAACCCGGACGGACATTGTTCAGCACATAATAAACACTAGCGATTCGAATACAATTCGTCAACCCGCACGAAGACTGCCATTGGCGAGGAGAGAACAGGCTAACAAGTTAATCAAGAAGATGCAGGGCCATGAATTATTGAACCATCACAAAGTCCATGGGCATCTCCTGTTGTACTTATAATTAAAAAGGATGGCAGCACGCGTTTCTGTGTGGACTACAGGCGATTAAATGATATCACGAAAAAGGACAGTTATCCCTTACCCCGGTTTGATGACACAATTGACAACTTATCTGGTGCGAGATAGTTTTCTACTCTGGACTTGAAAAGTGGCTATTGGCAAGTTGGAATGCATTCCGACGACAAGGAAAAAGTCAGCCTTCACTGCAGGTACTGGTCTATGGCCATTCAAGGTGATGCCTTTTGGTCTATGCAACGCCCCAGCCACTTTTAAGCGACTCATGGAATTGGTATTGCGTGGACTTAGTTGGAAGACTTGCCTCGTATACTTAGATGATGTGGTTGTGGTTGGAAGAACCTTCAGAGAACACCTTGTAAATCTGAGGAACGTTTTCCAGAGCATTGAAGAGGCGAAGCCAAAATTAAATCCAGCCAAATGCAAGGAAGAAGCAAGTGAATTACCTTGGACATGTCATCTCTGAGGCAGGAGTGGCGACCTACCCGGACAGGATTTCAGCTGTTAAGAACTGGCCATCACCGAAGAATGTGCACGAATTAAGAAGTTTCTTGGGGCTCTACACCTATTACAGATGATTCGTTAAGAACTTTGCGAGGGCAGCGAAACCTATACATGCTCTGACCGAAGGAAAAACCACATTTTTCTGGAGTGTGGACTGCCAAGAAGCCTTTCATAATTTGAAGGATCTTTTAATGACTGCTCCTATATTGTCTTATCCAAAATCAGAGGGCAAGTTTGTTATTGATAGTGATGCTAGCAATTATGGGATTGGAGGCGTACTGTCACAAGTGCAAGACGGGCAAGAACGAGTTATTGGTTACTTCAGTAAAGTTTTATTGAAAGCTGAAAGAAACTACTGTGCAACCAGAAAGGAGCTTCTTGCCATGGTGAAGACAACAGAACATTTTCACAAGTATCTTTATGGCCGACAGTTTCATCTTCGAACAGACCATGCAGCATTGAAGTGGTTGCTTCAGTTTAAGAACATAGAAGGCCAGCTTGCCAGATGGATAGAAAGATTACAGGAGTATGATTTTACAATCGAACATCGTCCAGGTGGAGTCCATAATAATGCGGACGCACTCTCCAGAAGACCTTGTCCTGAGGATTGTCGACACTGCTCAAAAGCAGAAAATAAATAAGGGATAATTCCCATCAGAACCGGCGTCATAGTAGATAGGTGGCAAACCCAGACCATTAAGAGGGAACAGCGAGAAGATCCTGAAATAAGAACCATAATTGAATGGAAGGAAAGACAGCAACGTTCCACCTGGGCAGAGATATCGGGGAAGAATCCAGTATTTAAAACTTATTGGGTCCAATGGGATTCTCTGGAATTGAAGAATGGGTTGCTAATGAGAAAATGGGAAACACTTGATGGGAGTGAGATGAAGGACCAACTCGTGCTTCCAAGGGTAAGGGTCGCTGAGGTCTTGGAAGATATTCATGTACGTCCGGTGGACATTTAGGCATCAACAAGACATTGTCGAAAGTACGAGAAAGGTTCTACTGGGCCAAATGTAGAACTGATGTGGAAAATTGGTGTGCCAGATGTACTACATGTGCTGCAGTATCTGGACCCGCGAAAAAGACTCGCGGAAATTTACACCCTTATAACGTTGGAGCACAATTCGAGAGGATTGCCATTGACTTAGCCGGACCATTTCCAGAAACCAACCACGGAAACAAATACATTATGGTAGTGACTGATTATTTCACCAAATGCCCAGAAGGTTATGCTTTACCAAACCAAGAGTCAATAACCGTTGTGAATGCCTGGATAGAGAATTGGATAACAAGATTTGGAGTACCCATGGAGATCCATTCCGACCAAGGCAGGAACTTTGAAGGACACATTTTCCAGGACTTGACCAGGTTACTAGGCATTTTCAAATCGCGAACAACTCTCTTGTACCCACAGTCAGATGGAATAGTGGAGCGGTTCAATAGGACTTTGGAGAGACATCTGGCTAAAGTTGTTTCGAAGAACCAACGGGATTGGGACGAACATCTTACCCTTTTCCTGATGGCGTACCGTTCTGCACAGCATGACACTACTAAACGAACTCCATACAGTGTCTTATTCGGAAGAGAAATGCGTCAGCCTTGTGACTTAAAATTTGGGCGACCAAAAACTCGACTGGGACTAAGTGAATACTCGCAAGAACTTGAACGCCGTTTAATGAACACTCACGAATATGTCCGACGTAACATCAGTTTGGCGACAGACAAAATGAAAACCCGCTATGATCGACGAGCCAATGAAACAAGATTCCAAGAAGGGGACCAGGTGTGGCTACACAACCCCAGAAGGACTCGTGGTATGTGCTCCAAACTACAGGCGCCTTGGGATGGACCCTATCAAATAATTAAGAGGATCAATGATGTGGTCTATAGGATACAAAAGCTACCCCGTGGGAAGATGAAAGTGATCCACATCGACCGTTTGGCTCCGTACTCTGTTCGGAACGAACAGAACTGAGAGGGGGCAGTGTTACAGCCGTGACGCGCAAACAGATCTATTTTTAGCGGCAGTAACGCCACCTTGTGTCACAGAACGTTACCGAAGCTACGTGGTCATTCTAGTACGTTCGAGCAAAAGAGGGCTCTGCTATATAAGCCGTACGATCCGCCAGGAGTTTAGTTATGAAGTTAGCGAGCGAAGGATTCGTACCTCGAATAAGTAGAAAGTACATTTTGTAAAAGTGTTATTTGACAGACAAGCTCATTATGATTGTGTTGTTAATTGTGTAAAGCAACAACTTATAATTAAAGTGTTCTGAAATTTAACGGCTATAATTTGTGAATCCCCAAATTCGTAACATTATTAAGCGAGCCGATGTTTTGCGACGATGGAGTGGTCCAAAAGAATCACAGTAATAACATGCGGCTGCGGCCAAAAACAAAAATTGATCCTCAACATCCATATGCGACATTTTACTATTATTAAATACCAGATATATAGCAAACAAGTAAACAATGTCCTGTCCTAGCATTTGTCGAAGACTTGTGCTAAACATTCATCGGTATTTGTATGCAACAAGTCGACAGTTTTGTACAGATTTGTTTTTGAATTTGTTGAAGACATGGATGTAATGTAAACGGCCCTTTAAGGGTGTGGTTCGGAAGTATAATTTAAGTTGAGCGCCGTAGTACATGAAGCATCGCCTTTACCACTTTTCAATAATATAGCAATAAGTAGAAAACTTGACACGTCTTCTATTGTATCAATATAAAGTGAGTTACAGAAGACTGGTAATGCTGTACCAACCGGTAGTCAAAAGAATACATGGAAAATTTATTGGCATACGTTAGAGGAATGGGGGTATAATAATTATATTATAATTATTTATAATTATACTATAATTATTTATAATTATACTATAATTATACTATAATTATTTATAATTATACTATAATTATTTATAATTATACTATAATTATTTATAATTATACTATAATTATTTTATAATTATACTATAATTATTTTATAATTATACAGGATGACTGATAAGTGGACGCATTCCTTTGAGGGAGTGTTAGTAGAGCTCATTTATAATTGATTTGACCATTTTCTTTAGAAATATCCTCCCTACTACCATTTATCTAAAGTTACTATTGCGTTTTGTATAATGCATATTACGGTTAAATCTGTTGCAAATGAGCTCTACTAATACGCCTTCAAAGGAATATGTCGACTTACCAGTCACCCTGGACGTCTACCAGAGAGGCAGTAAATATTGTTCTTACTAATTATGAACTTACACAAGGAAATGATGTACAGGATGAAGGTATGATCATTAAATAATCAAAACTTTTAATAAATCTGCTTGTATATTTAAAATACATAATACATTTTTTATTTACTGCTTATAGAATTCTTTGGATTGGATTCTAGCGTGCACATCAAGGAACTTCAGGCATTATTAAAATTTCACGGAAAATGTGTAGTTATATTGATTGATGACCAGCAAGGTGTAAAATTTTTCTAAGCTTCTTTTCATATATTATTACGTTATTATTAAGTAATGTATTTTTGATTCATTTACTACGACGTTCAACTTAAATGATACTCCTGCATGCGAACCACACCCTTAAGAACATGCAGCGTAAGGGTTATCGCACACATAGCGCGGGGAACCGCGGCGCCGAAAATTACTTTTGCTGTATTCTTATGAGAATGCGCACACTTATGCGAAGCGCGGCGAAGCTACCCAACGTATCCAAGTACAGCTAAAAAAAAAGGCGCCGCTCTTCGCCGCGCTGTAATGTGCCAGAACCTTAAGGGCTATGAAACTGTCAAATGGTATCATTTATGAACAGATAAAACAGCGACAAAAAAAAACGATTTGCAACAAAATTTTTAAGGTATCATTTATGGTGAGCATCGTCGTACGTTATAATTTTTGTTGGATATATGTTGTTTATTGCTATTAATACTTAACGTGATAATTCATGGTAATGATAACTGTAATAAAAAGCAAGAACTTAATACTGTGCAATAAATATATTTTAGCAATTAATTTTCTATCACTATTAGTTTGCAATATATATAACGTTCGTAATACAAATAAAGTATTAATCTGCACTTACCATGGGCGTAGCTCGGGGTTAATATACGGAGAGAAAAAAATGAGCAGTTATTTGAACTTTTACAATACCGACTCACTCGATCGTCTAATAAATTTTAGTTTACTATCTAGGGAATTCAGTGAAATTTTCAAATTCTGTATATTCTGTTGTTTTTAGGCCCGATCTTTCCAACCTTCTAATAAATTTATTTGACGAATAACCATGACAACCATTCATAAAATTCAACTTATTTACCAAATAATGGGAACTTTATTAGCAAGTGGAAATATCGGCTCATATAGTATTAGTATATTAATAATTACCATAAAAATACCATAAAAACATATTATTTTAAATATGCAAATGTGTTTAGAAAAAAGTCTGGCTGCGCCCATGGCACTTACATTAATTTATTATATCCGAAGTAAATTTGTTACAATCTCACAAGTAAAAAACTTATATGGAAGTGACAAAACATTTAAAAAAATACTGAACAGTAGCACCATGTTAGATTCTACGTACAAACACCAAAGTTTTTTTTTTTTATTTATACTTTTAATTTCTTAATATTAGAAATGGAAACTTCCTCGGCGAATTATACCACAGATTACATAAAATAATCAAATAGGGACATTAGAAGTATATAAGTATTATTATTTAATATAAAATTAATAAATAGGCGTATACAGTGTGTTTCGATATTTGTGTATACAGAAAGTGGGATGATTTATAAAATAAGCTGAGCTGAATTCTTTACGATTTTTTGATTAGATCAATAGCATTTTGTTTATTAAGATTTTTAGTGTTCAATCGAATAGGGCTATTTAAAAAAATCAATAAGAGATATTTAAAAACAAAAATGGTTTTTGTCAGAAGTCTAGTGATGCATTTTAAAAGCAATTTAAATTGTGTAGAATGATCAATAATTACTCTAATGGAGAATACTGTGATATGACAATGCCATTAGGGAATTATGGCGTTTCTACCATATATTGTCATCACACTTTCTATATTTGCGAATATAGAAACATTCTCCGGCTGAAACGGCAAAGTAATACTACGCGATCGCATTATATTTTTTATTTTATTATACCGAATAGATCATCATTCATCATTTACGAAATAACTTTCAAGAATTAAGGTTTCTCAAACATTTGAAACAGTTAATATATCACTGTACAGCTTTAAATTTAATAGACAGTATAACCAAAGTTTCTTCAACATCCACAACTTGTTTTTAATTTCGATCGCATGGTAGAAATGAATAAATTACATCACCAAGCGCATTTGAACCCTATTAACATTGTAAATTTTTGAAGTTTTAGTTATAAATATTTTACCAACAGAACACGATTTCGGGGCATTAACATTTATTGTACTTTCCAAAAGATTTGATAATATACTAATAGAACGAATGTACACTGTACTTGCATTGTTTTTTTTTTTTAGTTGAGCATTTGCATATATCACATTGTAATAAAGATAGATTTAAGAAAATTGAAACGAATAAATAATTTTAACTTGCTTCAGTGTTGACTTACATACAAAATACTATTATAATTTAGAATTCTAACTGAAAGTCAGCGACTTGAGAAAACACAAGAACAGCAAATTACACAAACTAATGAGTATTTTATTCGTAAGTAACTCTGTTTTAATCATTTGATGCAGTTCTACAATAGTGTAGTTCCTGCAATAATATATCTATTGTTTAGGTATTTTAGTATTACAGTTTCCATGTAATACAACAACCTTATGGTCACACTTAAAGTAAAAATTAAAAATGTCTCTGTAGCCATGATCTCTCCACCAAACGCATAACTGTCTGTTAAAACCACAGTTCAAAGTATGAAATAAATGGGGTTTCTCATAACCAAGTAGAGTGTAGAAATCTTGATCTCCTAAATGACCCCTGAAGTTATACTTTTCAACAATGACATTAACATATTCCTTAGATATCGCTGTTAAATATTCATCTGATTCCCTTATTGCACTGAGATTTAACAGAATAACTCCAGAATTGTAGCCTTGAAATCCATTGGGGTGAGAAGTATTAGACATTTTTTCCGAGTGATAATAATCCCCAAATGTCGTATTGTGCTTTGACTTATATGTATGCAAAATATGGCGATAAACTGGCGTTAATTCAGGAGCAAGACCAAATAACACATTTTCTTTAAAACTAAAAAAACAGAACAAGTTACATAAGTGTTGCCAGAAAATCAAAAAAATGTATTTTACATACCTCTTAAATTCATCAAATAAAAATAATATATCATTCTTAAAATACAAGTCACAGTCTAAGATTATTGCTGTTTTTTGATTTTTTGGTGCTAAACGATACAGTCCCAGTGATAAATAAAATAATGCATCACTATAATAAGTACCTATAAAATGAAGCGATTAAAAGAATGTTTAAATACAAAATAAGCTTCGATTACCTGGCCGTGAACTAAAATAGGGTGTCATAGTTTGCACTATATCTTCAATGTCTTTAGCACAGGAATGCACATCGTAGAAGGTATAATTAAGAAGAACGTTTGTAACATTGAATGTATTGCTGATTATTTTTGTTGCAAATACTTTTGAACTGCTATCAACAATTATATGAAATTGCAGAGGTACTGAACTTACATTCAACAAGTTTAAAATTAGGTTGTTAAAGTTATACATTAAAGGGGACTTATCGATTACTTTTGTAAATATTAACCACACGTTATAATCACCATCACTATTAATTATTTTGTTTTCATTCTTCGTTATTAAGACATTGTCGGTGTATTTTAAATTTAATTTTACGTTATATTTTAGATTGATTGTATCAACGATGGTAAATCCATAAAAAACCATTCCAAGAATGCAGAGAAAAATCGACAGGTTAAATAAAACTTTTAGGCAATATGTTTTAAAACAAAACATCCTAACGTAATACTCGCAGGGTATTTTAAGCAAATGCGATTATTACCATTTCAAGTTTATATTTTTTAAATAAATAAACAATACTGAACTAAATCGTACAATCGTAAACATTTACGTTTTGTAAAGACTTGCCAACTTTGACGTACTGATGCAGTGTTGCCACTTCTATAAGGATTCTTTCCTCGTACAGCTCGACCAACACCGTCTTCAATAATAGGCCTGAGTCATCACGTAGGAATATCAGACCTCAGGGTATTATCCAGTTCTAGGGAACTAAGAGTGCGACGCAAGTGATTCGCTGTTGAGCCGTGAAAATCTATGCGCTCCACTTACTAATAAGGACGGAAAGATAACTTAAAATGGTGAATTTCTATATTGGACAGCATTTCAGATAAATCAGTTTTGAAGTCGGAGTATTCTCCTACCTAATAAATCAGGCAATTCAGGCCTGTATGAAGTGGGCTGATCTCTATGTTTTACATTGATGTTTTAAGGTTATCCATTTGTTTATTATGGTTGCGTTAAGTGAACGGTTATTTTGAGCAAAATCGTTAAGTCAACGGCAGACCGCACCACGTGATCAATCAGCTGATTGGAAAAATTGGTCGCGATTTAAAATCTGACCAGCGTGGTCTGAAACGTTAAGTGGTTAGTCGGGCAAATTTGATAAATTAGGATAGGTGCGATCTGTGGAGTAATTCCAAAATTTAAAGTTAAGGTATTGTTTCATCATTATTATTATTAATAAGTCTTTTGACGATGGAAAAAGTGGTGGTGCAAAGTTCAGAGTTTCTTTTTGAACAATTACGAGCTACGGAGCTACAAAACAAATACAGGTGATGTGATATAAAACTTGTAGCTAAAAGTCAGACATATTACTTTTTTTATTATCCATTCTGTATTACGTACGAAGTAAACCCGTGGCGTACTTCACTAAATTCAAAACTTTAGAGACCATTTCAAAACTTGTTCCATTCCTGCCCTCTTCTGTTATAATTTATAATTACAGTACCTATCTAGCCTTTAAGTGAGCGGTTAGTAAACTCCGATCACCTGTGCTGATCACTTTAGTCAGAATCATCAGAATTGACTTAACGCAACCAATATCAACGAGGTTAAGTATACATACATTAAGTTTCAAAGTAAGTCGGCACCATTGCTAACTTTCTTATTTTTAGAGCTACACAGTCGTTCAAATTAGCAAATTTGTTTGATTTGTATGTTTAATATACCCAAAAAAAAATTATTTTTAGGGAAGATATTAACAAAAACATAAATTAATCTCTTACTTTCTTACTTTTGGCAAGATAAAATTACAAAACAGCTAAAAGTCATCGTGACACTGAAATGTTTTGACAGATATGACAATGACGCTAGCCTTTTCATTCGATTTCGCCGTTGCATCTGATTGGGCGACGCCTACAACCATCAAGTTTGAGCGCCAAACAGAAAAATATACTGTGGCTCTCAAACAAAAACAATAAATTGTGTATCTCTGAAATCAGTAATTTTTGTACAAAGGAAGTTTAGGTATTTAGTATCTATTTAAAGAATACTATCGTCAGTTCAAATATCTGTACAACTTTCAATAACACTTTGTATATTTAATGCCATACGTCGTTGTCCACTAATAATACGCATTCCATGTGCATTTTTCATAGGCATAAACGCATGTAAAACGGAAAACTTTACCACAAACCTTCAGAAATAAGTAGAAATAAGAATTAAAAGTTACATGGAAATACGACGATTTAACTTTTATAAACAAGGCACACGATAAATATTTTTATAGGTTATGATAAGCAATCAGCTGTTTAAGGTTTAAGCGGTCACATATGCAGTCGCCTGTTCTAATGTAAATCTGGTCACGATTTTAACCAATACAAGGACAAACACATCCCATCTTCTCCACACTGTTCTTAAAAAAAACAGATCATAATTTGTCTCTAAGTTGTCAACACCTTATACTTTCATTATACTGTCCTGATGAGATCTAATAAGATCGAAATGTACGTAGACAGTTATTGTTCCTTTGTCAGATATGTCAATAACTCCCTCTATATAGGTATCTTTTGTGAGGTAAGTTTGTTGTATCTCGTTTCAACCTAGTAATCAAGTTAATCTTTCTCGAACCAGTGTAGGGAACACGACGAATAGAATTCTATGTTTATGACATCATGTCAATTTTTAATGTTTTTTATAGGTCCACCAAATGTCATTCTTATGTTTTCCTTATTATAGGGCATTTCGCAAAACTTCCGCTAGGTGTCAGCCACTTCGTGATTTTCTCGAATTTAATTTTATTGGACCTTCTTAAGTACCTACTATGAAGAAATAAAAACCTAAATTAGTTATTTTTCAACTTTTTTACGACCTGAAAGTCCGGTCTTTAGTCCTAATGGACAGAACCAAATTAATTTGCAGTGTAAACTAGGCACTTCAATAAATTCGGTTTATTGAAAGAAAAATAACGAAATTAATTTAATTAAAAAAAGTAAAAAGCATATTGTGACGAATTTAATGTTCGTTTTATTTTGTTTTAAACTTTAACGTTAACATTATTTTATTTAATACACAATTATAAACTAATTATCTTAACAATTGCGGAGCAATTAACTACTTCGAACTGCTTTTATATGCGCAGCTAATTTCGCGAAGTTTTGGACCTGAAGCATTCTGTCGACAGATGCATTTCGGATGTCGCGTCGCCGTCGGCCGAACGTTCCAGTCACTGACGCATAGTGTTACGAATTAAATCGTCACAATATGAAATTTTGTTCTAATCAAATAAATTTTATTTAAAACTTCTTTTGCAATGATTTTATTCCATGCAAGACCAGCTTTTGAAATACTTGAACATTTGTGAAAATGGGTAATAATGATAATAACTGTAGTACAATAAATTTTCAAGTGGTATAAGTTAACAGTTTAAATTTAAGCGTCCGAACGTACCCTACTCTCCCTTAAAGCTACTTTTCCTACTTTGGAGATTTGGAGAATTGGATATTTGGGGATTCCTTTCAAGCCAATGCTTTCGTCGTTCACTCGACAATAGTTATAGGTTATCGTTGATCACGTGATAATGAAAACCAATAGCAACAATCTCCAAGTACCCAATCTTCCAAGCAGGCTTAACAACAAAGAGTACTGGCTGTTTAGAAAGGATTTGATAATAAAGAGGCGAACATTCGTAACAAGTTTCAGTAGCTGTATTGTTACACTTATACAGAGTGACACATTAGTTTAATAACTCCATCGTGAGGTCAAAAATACAAAAATTCAAGTCACAGTAAAAAACGGCTACGGCAGCAAAACGCATTTTACTATGACCTAGCTCGCCATGGTACCCAAACTTAGGATGTACAGTGGTCGAAGAAAGAAACGTCTCCCCCAATAAAACAACTGTGTGGATTAATAGTACCAACCAGCATTACGAACAGGCAGACAATCGAATGCAAGGGAGGCATATCGATTGTGCCGTGACGGAACGTGTTTACGTAGTCTTAACCACACAGCACGCCCCACTCAATACCCTCGCCGCTTCTATATCGTTGTCCGCCTGCTTGGTATAATGCGCTAAAGTAGGTAAATCCTTAAATTACATTTATCTGAGGAGACATCTCTTTTTTTGGATCACTGTACTTATGTACTTACATACCTATACAAGATATCGCCAAAAGCAGAGAAAATCAGACTTCCTTTGGACCCTTCATTTGATAAAAAAAGAGAAAACAAGGATAAAACGTTTGAAAATTATTGATTTGTATTATTTAAAAGAAACTATAGTGTTATACGGGGTGATTCAGAATTAGTGTCCGACCCGTACGCAAAGCCGTCGCTGCCGTATTTACTAAGGTCATTCAAGTATGAATTTGCAAGAAATAAATTTATCAGATACATTCCCAAAATCAACCTTCTTTGAGTCCAAGAAGGAAATTATGATTCATTTCTTATATATGCGTACACAAGTTCGATGTTCGAAAGAATGAATTGACATTTTTTTCACAGAAAGCCATAAACAACGTTTTGTTTTGTTTCAAGGTAAACGATAGTGTTTCCTTCTCCTCAGCCTGGTTCATTGCTCTTGTGACGCAATGCAGCCGTACTAGTGCCCATCAACCAATTTATATCTAAATCTTCTATGCCTTTTATCTTAAAAACTATGCAAACTAGACCCTTTATGCATAGAGACCTTTTGTTTTGTTTTTTCGTGTACTACCTGTACACACTTATTTTGAATCACCCAGTATAGTCACAATCTCCTATTAATTACCCTAAGCGAATAAAAATGTTTAAAGGAGCTTTTATTTTAAGAAGACTTTTTGTTTTAAGTAGGTACGTTAGTATATTTCAAGGATTAATTTTAGTAGCCAAGAAAAAAACAGAATCCCAAGGTATTGGCACAAATTTTAGAGATACTGTGCTGCATTAATCGTAATGGCTCGAACACATGGCAGTGTTACAATAGAACACAACTGAGACTTTCTGTGGGCAAAAAAATAGTTTTGTCTCGAATCCTTTGCGTGCTGGACGACTATACCTCACCGGTGTATATTATTGGGAAAAGTAGAGACGCGTGCTCGGAGATTTATAAATTGTTTGGCATGTAATCCGAATTTAGCGCTCGGAATTTGCTCGACAACGATTTCGTTTTGCCGACGCCTTTTCTAAACAACTTCGACGTGTGTTTTCTGTGCAACAAAATAATTTGTTTTACGTGCAGAGAGAAAATAGTGATTTTTTTCCCTTTAATCGAAGACAATTGGAATTAGTTTGCAAAAATTGCATGTTATGTAACGGCGCACGCACGTTATGCGCTCTTTTCAAATTTCGAAGTGTCGTTACACGATTGAAATTTAAGTGATTAATGTTGTTTTCCGTCGAAAATCGCAGTAATTAGAAACGTTGAAAGTGGAAAAGTGAATTTAGGATAAATGTCGTTTCAGATAAGGCAAGGTCTGGTCTGTGAACGTGCTATTGCGCTCGAGTTATATTTAGAACAGTCTCTTATTTATCTGTGTAATATATGAAATATTGTTCGATATTATCGTCAAAATGCACCATCTATATCCTTTAGCCAAAGGTGATCCTTTATGCCCATTAGGATTTCATCCACAAGTACGATGGCCCACGAGATGTAAACGATGTTTTAGGTATAGTTATTACGTTTGTTGTTTGTTTTGTTTTAAGTTCTTAATCCGTGCTCCTCGTATATTAGGGATTATAAAGAACACGGTGGAAAAAGAAGAGATGAACAAACTACGTTAAGAAAAGATGATATCGCATCTTCGACCCCCAGCTTAAGCACCTGGAGTAACGTAAACGAAAACCGAAGAAGTTGGTCCTCCAGTGGCAATTTAGCTTTCGATAGAGAAAATAAAAATAATAGTAGCAATGGGGGAAACGATTTTGGTAATCCTTCGTCTTGGGAGTCCACACCAGATTTATCAAATCTAAACGACGACACCCAAGCCAACATTCCTACCGTTAATATTAAACTGCCCAAAAGAAAACAGAAGGTCATTGAAAGTGGTCAACGGACAGGTATTTTATTTAGAAATTACACTAACAATTTAAAATAGACCCCACCGCGGATGATAGAGTTAAGTTTTGATTGAATTACCATCAACTTTTTCAGTATCAGATAGTTTCTCAGTAAAACAAGACAAGCAGCCAATATTTAGTAAAAATGATAACTTAGCGACTAGAGCTAAAAAATTACAAGCCATAAAAGACGCGCACGAAAAGCCGAAAAGAATACACATCAAGGAAATAAAAACCGTGGATGAGGAACCATCAAATAACGATGTACAATTTCTTATTCAAGTAAATAATATGGTGCGGTGTCCATTAAAACCTTAATTAGATACTAAATATCTCATTAATACCGTCTGCTTAATCGTGGACTTCTAACATGTCTTGTAGATTTTTAATTTTTTTTTTGCTTCTGTAATTGTAGTTGCACAAAATAATTTGCATAACTCGTTCAAAAAATTCCAATATGAAGCCAACCTTAACTCAAGCAATTATAGTAGTCCTCAAGTGAATTCCCAAGTAAGTATCCATTGTTTGTTACTTAACTTGTCATTTAATCGAAAGAATTTTCACATTCGTTGACGACATATATTTGATTTGATTAATTTCTCCTATTATAAAACGCTTATTTGAATTGGGTTTAAAAATCCTTACTTTTTACACACTTTGTTATATTCAAATGATAATAAAATATAAATTATTTCTCAAGTTGGAATTTTCTTAGCTTAAACTGCATTAAACAAACGGCTTTTTGAAATATTTGCTGGCAGTAATATTTAATACACTAAAATAGATCTAACATTCTTAGTGTACGATTCTTGTTGGCATATAATATATGTGTTATACATAAACGTTGATGATGTAGGTAAAAACAAAAACGCTAGCTAAAGACGATAACAACGACTATGTGGATACAGACGATGAAACACTCAGCGTAGCTGGCACCGAAACTACAGATACAACGTTAGTGGATCAAAATGAAAGTGATTTAAGAGAACAAGTGGAAAGCCTTAGGAAGGAATTGGACACAACAAAAGCTAAATGCGATAGATTAGAGAAAGAAAAAAGTAATATATTATTAAGGCGATTAACTACAATGGAAAGTAGTTCGAATAAAAACACGGCAGCCGAAGTATTGTCTTTAAAATTACAGATTCCAAAACTTTCTTAAAAATCTTTTAGGTGCTGAAATTACAACAAAGATGTAACGAGTTGCAGAGCCAGTTGGACGATTACAGAGACGAAAAGAAAATACTTGGTCTAAAAGTCAAAGAGCTAGAAGAGGAATTGGATGTAAGACCAACAGCCCAGCAAGCACAGAAAATTGCGGACGAATTAAGATCCAAATTGTTAGCAGCTGAAACGTTATGCGAAGAACTAATGGATGAAAATGAAGACATGAAAAAAGAGCTAAGAGATTTAGAAGATGAAATGGAAGAAATGCAAGATAATTTTAGGTAACGTAATTTCTTAAATATTTACAGCTTTTAGTTAACTTCCGCATTCAGGGAAGATCAAGCCGATGAATACAGTTCTTTGAAAAAAGAACTGGAACAAACAACAAAAAATTGTCGGATATTGTCATTTAAACTTAGAAAAACTGAAAGAAAGGTAGAACAATTGGAAACAGAAAAAACCGAATCAGAGAAGAAATTGCAAGATGTAATTTTTATTCACGTGACAACTAAACTATTTCTGATTAACAGCTTCTTTTCAGTTGTCAGGAAGTCAGTCATCGTTATCAAATTTAGAAAAAATTAAAAACTTAGAGAAGGAACTGAGCAACGCGAGCGAAAAAATCGCAAGCCTTCAGAAACAACTAGATGAGAATAAAACAAAGACCGAGACTCCTTTGCTGAAAAAGAAAGCTCCTATGTTGGGTTCAATAGGAAGGATATCATCAGATGGGGTAAAGTTTTTTAGAGATATAAGGAAATATTAGTTGGATCGTTTAATATTTTAGAAAGTTTCGAGAGAATCTCTGACAAGAGGTGGATCTCAGGAAGACCCGGCGCAGCTTTTGAGAGATCTTCAGGATTCTTTAGAGAGAGAAGCTGATTTACGAGAACAACTGAAATTCGCCGAAGAAGAGGTAAGGTTAGAAATTTTTATATCATGACCACTAATTTGTAAATTTTTCGATCTAAAAATGAAGCTTTCTAGCAAAAGACTCATCCAACCAGTAGAATTGCCGATTTACAAAAAGCCAAGTCCGTTAGTTCTTTTTAATTCATCTAGTTCTGAGAATGTGAAAAAAATCACCGTAGGGATTAACACTTGCACATGTGAAGTGGTAAACGCGTACACTCAGTCTCTGCCCATTTATCAGGGCCTTAATGTTTACACACAAACTACACGCTCATCTCAAGTAGTATTTCAAAGTTACAAAGACGTGGAGGTTCAATGTGATATTTATACTGATACTTCCCAAATTGAGAAGATAGCGCCTTTTCAAAACACTGTTGAAACCAAGTCGACTTTTAAACACGGAGAACTTGAAGACAAACAATCTTTCCATGGATTTAATTTGGCTCCGTACCGGTTTCCCAATTTTAAGTCGTCTCTTCACAGATACCAATTAACATTGTCTTCCATGTATGTCCCTGCGGCGAGGTTTTCACCAATGGCTACGCTTCTCACTCCGATGGGTAATTTCTTTCGTTTTTTCAGGCTCAAAATTTGCGCAAGAAAGCATCTAGGATAGAAGATGATAATGAATCTTTGGTTTTACAACTGAAGAAAATGGCTACAAGGGCGAGAAGTATGAAGCATTATAATAAAATATTCTTTTTTTTTAACATTTGTAATTTTCTACCCATTTTGCTTTGACGTTTGATTTCACGGAAGCAAAATTTGCGTATATTTCTCTCTCTTAACAAAATATTTACAATTGTTAATAACATTTTTCCCTACATCCGCATAACATATAAAATAGAAATAATAAAAACTCTAATTTTATAATTGAATGTTTTAAATTAAAACCGCCTGTATGTATCTATCTGTTTTATTTAATATTGCTTTACTAATGCTGTTTCGTCTTTAACTTCCTTTAATAAATAGCCATTTTCTACAGTGTATGAGCTTTTTATGTAACCGTGAATTTTGTGCCTAGTATGTTCGATTTCTTTCTTCGATAAGCATCGAAGCATAAGCATTACGGACGTATTTATTTTAGGTCGGAAATTAAGTCCCACAAATAATCGCTTGTCGGCAGATTTGTCCGCTGAAAAAGATGAAGGAATATCGGAAGATGAAGACGTGGCGGAATTAAAACTGCAGTTGGAACTAAGCGAGCAAGAAGCTTCAGTTTTGAGAAAAAAAGTCGAAGAATTAGAAGGTGAAAATAACCGTGTGAAGAAAAAGTCCAAGGAGTTGCAAGATAAATTAACAGCTAAACAGTCGAAGAGAAGCATTTTTGGGAGCGACAAAGAAAAAGACGAAAAGATGAAGGTAATAATAAATAACGCCATCATTTCTAATTTTGTAACGGCACTTTTTATAACAGGGATTGCAAGCCGAACTTCAAATGGTCCGTAAGGATCTATTGAATAAAGAAAAAGACTGTGAAAAATTAAACAGCGAATTAGATATGAGCAGAAAACGGTCAACAGAATTGCAGAAAATCAAGTAAGTTTTCTTTAATAATACATAAAGGCAAGGTGACCTTTAAACTTACATTTCAATATATTCCTAAGATCGGCGGATTTCGACCAACAAACATTGGATTTAAAAAGACAACTTCATACGACGGAGCAAGAAGCCATCGTGTTGAGAACGAGAATACAAAAGTTGGAAAGCGAAAATGAAAAGTTAACGGCCGAAAACAAAAAGGTACAATTACTGAGGGGATCTAAAAAAATCGACAAGACGTTAGATAAATACATAGATCAAATAGCTACGTTGGAGGTTGAACTTAACGAGGCAAATAACAAAGTTAAAGATTTAGAGGGTAAAGTGAAAAATTCCGGAGATACGGCAAAGTTAAAAACGGTCGAAAAAGAACGCGACGAGTTAATTGAAACCTTGAATAAGTTAAAACAAAATTCTGCAAACGTCTTTAAGGACAGAACGCCAAAGCGACCGTCCGAACTGACGACTAAATCGCATCTAAAAACCATGGTCAACGACGTGGAAAAAGAAATTGGTAACAACGACGATTTCTTGAGGAGCTTTTTTTACGACTTGTTTTTTCTTTGCAGGAGAAATATTAGTTGTCTTAAATAATTCTGAAAGTACGAGAATTAAACTAGAAAAAGAACTCGAACGGTTGAAGTCGGAAAGCAATAAAAGCGATTTAGAAAATGCCCTAAAAGAACTGGAAGACGTTAAGAAAAAATTCGCAGCGACGGAAAAAGAACTAAAAATGGAAAAATCTATATCGACGAAAGAGAAGAACAAAACAGACGATTTAAATAAAAAGGCGGCTAAAAATGAGGAGGCTCTAAAGAACGTAACAGAGGAAAAAGATATTTTGAAAACCGAAGTGAACAAACTTAGAAATGACTATGATAAACTGTACGATGAAAAAAAGAAAGCAGATAACGACATATTGAAATTAAAATCCGATTTAAGTACGAACGTATAATATAACAAATTTTTTAATTTAACGTTGTATTCTTGTAGAAACTGCCGTTGGTGCTAACGAGGAAGTGAAAAAATTAAAGACAGACTTACAGAAGAAAGAAAAAGAAATATCCAAGTTAAAACTTGATACAGACGAAAGGAAGAGAGAGGTAACTAACGATCAATAACTAATTTGGTTTAATGCAAACACCGATTGTGACTTTTATTTCAGGCCGAAATGAATTTGAAAAAGATTTATGATTTAGAGAAACATTTACGTGACGGTGAGGAAGTAATACGCAAGAGCGAAAAATCGAAAAATTTGGAAATTAAGCAACTGGAAGCAGAGGTAGGTACATTCCATCCTAAGCATATTTCAAATATCTATAACTCGTTCTTTCAGTTGGAAGATGAAAAGACCCGACATCGCTCAAAAGAACAGCAACAATCGGAACAGTCGGAAAAGTGGAAAAACGATCGAAAAAGTCTTGACGCTCAAATTGATGAATTGAATAATAATATATTAACTTTGGAGAGCACAATTAAATCGAAAAACTTACAGATAAAGCGCCTTGTAAGTAAAATAATATCATCAAGCTTCGTTATTCTCACGAAATCTTATCATTTATTACGATAGGAGGAAATTATCGAGAAAGAACGTGCGGACGCATCGTCCAAAAATAGCACGGAAAGTAAGCAAATGAAGGACCTGCGCGATGAATTAGCTAAAACTAAAGAAAACTTGCGCAATGTTGAATCAAAATTAGATGCTTCTCAGAAAAGTAAAACAAATTTAGAAGACAAATTGACACGTGTCGAAAATGACTTCAAAAAGGAAAAACTTAATTTAGAGAAAAGTGTCAATTCCGCGGAAACAAACCTTCTGGTACATTATTTTCATTTACGCTGGGAAACAGACGTGAAATACATAACGTCGATGTTTTTTTTGCAGAATGAGAAGAAAAAGTTGGAAGTTTTAAAAGGCAATTATGAAAAGGAGCAGAAAAACAGAGAACTCGAATTGGGTATTTTAAGAAATAAAATAAGAAATCTAGAAGCGACTTCTGGTGCAGGAAACAAAAAAATTGCTGAAATAAAGCAAGAGCATCAAGAAAAAATTAATCGTAAGCGCCCAAATATAATAGAAATGAACATGAAGTAAATTTAAATCCTTATTCTTTTAGAAATAGAGTCGACGTTAAACAAGGAAAAGAAAGAGTATGCAGAATTGACGGCAAAATACGAAATTTTAGAAGAGGAACATGTCGTAACAAAGGCAAAATTAGTGTCGGAAAAGGAGAGCCTTAACAAGTAAGTGTTTAATATTTTGCACTAAAAATCTTTAAGAAACAGCGTTATAGTCAATTACTATCAACTAAAAAAGAAATGGATTGCTTAGAAGGGGAATTACAAACGTTAAGAGATACGTACAATACTAAACATGATACTTGGATTAAAGAAAAATTGCAGATGCAGGTAAAATTTATTGAATACGCGTTTTATTATCTTATTATTATTCTCTTTTTAGGAAAGACTAAAAGAATTCGAAAAATTAAGTAAAAACGGTAACGATTTGGAAAGAGTTCGCCTAAAATCTTCACTAGAAGAAACGCAGTTAGAACTCGACCAATTAAGAAAAGAGCATGATGTTGTGAACGACCAAATGGAATACTTACGTAGAGAAAACGAGGAACTCAGAAAAAAATTGGACGATTACGATAAGGTAACAAAAATACAACGAAGTATAAGTGCCGATAGCTCAGCCATGGACCAAGAAATTAGGCAGCTGAAAAATAAGTATGTATCATCAGTTTTCAATCGGAATTTATTTAGGATACTATGCTTTATTTCTGCTGCAGAATAACAAACATCGAGAAAAATAAAAAGTCAGATTTGGCAGAATATAAACTGCGGTACGAAAGCCAAATTCATGTAATAAACGAGGAATTACGTTCATTGCAAGCTCAGGTCACGAGATTTAAACGGGAACGAGACACGTATAAGCACATGTTAGAAGGAGCACAAAAAACCATCGGCGAACTTAAAACTTCACCCTCGAAAATTGTTCGAGAAGCTAGAAACACAGTACCAAATTTCGATGAGGCATTTGAACACAACTTTCGAAACGACTAAAATATTAATTTTTGCAATATTTTAGCTCGAAGAGTTCAGAACGAAGGTAGCTACGTTAGAACAGCAAATAAGTTGTATGGAAGATGAATTATCCGAAGCGAGATTGGAAAGTTCTAAAGTAAAAACTGAACTTGTCTCGGAAAGATCCACTTACGAAGTCAAATTGTCGGAATTACATTCAAGAGTCAATGAGGTTATTTATAATGATCGAAGAACACGCGTGAATAACGATCAGAGTCCAATTTTCGAAAATAAACCGTCCTATTGCTGGTGGTCTTGCTGTTGTTTTTTGTTATTCGTTGAGACTAGTGATGGGAAGTTTCATTACTTTTAAGTAATCGGTACTACTCGTTACTGCATAAATCGTTGCTTGGCACTCGTATTCATTCGATGGTATTGGTAGTATTTGTTGTTTTAGTATTCGTTACTTGGTACTCGTACTCGTTCAATACTCGATACTTGTTCGATACTTGATACTTGTTTGATTCACAATACGCGTTTGTGACTTGAACCCGGTAATAATTCGTTAATTTTATTAAAAGCAAACAGGTGGGTTACAAGTAAAATTACATAACTTTGAGGAAGTTAAAAATAATAGGAATGGTAAATTATTAACATTTACCTTTTTTTTATAAAAAAAGATTTTTTTTGTAAATTACAACTTCAATCAATTCAAGAATTGAACAACGAATTTATTATAAATTGAATTGATGTATACATGTAAATTTAATATGTACATTTTTTGACTAACAAACTAAGATTATAATATATCTGAGAAATCTTAATTTATAAAGACATTACAAAAAATATTATAATATGTATGTATACAGTGTGTCTCAGATTGCGCAGGCTACCATGGGTAATAAGAAAGTTACCCACGGTAGCCTACTCAATCTGGGACACACTGTATAGTGACCCGCAAAAAGTTATTATATGGGAAAAAAATTATTATTGATTAAAAAAAAAAACTGTTTGCTTCAATAGTTTGTGCATGGTCGAAAACCAAATAAGCAGGACAGAGTCGGTGAAAAGCTTTTAGTTTGGCTAAAAGTAGCACTTATTTAAGGTACAAAAATTAAAAAAAAAGTTATTTCGAACTGTTGGACATATTAGACAAAGTTGTAGTAGGATTCAATAAGTATTTACTAAATGCCTCTCCTGGTTGCCAGATAAAATTTTCTTCGGCCTAATATTTCCGAAAAAAGATTTTAGATATTCTCAGATTTGCTCAACATGTGCAGTAGTCAATGGGCATTTGGCCTTTAACTCTTACGAGTGGTTATTCATTTATATTCATAAAAAATATTTAATAGAATAAAATTTGCTCTTGGGTTCTGAACTATTGCCTACTCAAGAAAATTTGAAACGACTTTTCACGTTTCTGGTGCAAGACCTTTTTTTATATAAGATTTCACTTCTCATAAGCCCAATTTAGTCTAAGCAGACTAAAAATTGCAAGAATTTCATCTACTTTTTGGTTTGGCCCGGTTTTCGATCTACTGATTCGCACATCTAGAATAAAATAAAGAAAAATCTCTTCGTTTAAGAAGTTGTAAAAGAACGTTTACATTTTTTGTAGAAATAATTAAAATATATCAAGAACATAAGAATTCTGAAAAAGTAAAGAAAAGTAAATAACAAACTATCTGCTGCAATATTAGCCTTTTCCATTATTTGATGTATATGAAGATTCTAATGTTGTTTTGTTCGTAATGTTTTAGCATCGTTCATTTTAATGCGTCACAAAAGAGTTCTTCAGTACGTAATTATAAAAATATTTATTTATACTAATTTAATTTATAATATTCGTAGTTTTAAATTTAACAGTTCATAAAAATATCGTTTTAATGAAAAAGTAACAATATTCAAATCATCTACCATTACCACTATTTTTCTTTAGTATTAAACAAGTAGGCCACATATTTGTTTATAACGAAGTAACGAAGAATTGCCGAGTAAACGAGTTTCAAGTCTCGAACGCGTATTGTGAATCGAACAAGTATCGAGTATTGAACGGGTACGAGTACCAAGTAACGAATACACAAACAACAAATACTACCAATACCAGTTATCAAAATACCCATACCAATATCGAGTATCGAATAAATACGAGTACCAAGTAACGATTTCTGAAGTAACGAATAGTACCGATTACTTAAAAGTAACGAAACTTCTCATCACTGGTGGAGACTGAGTAGGTGTATTCGTTATCGTGGTATTTATAGTGGTCAAGTGGGGGCAGTGAGCAGTGGGGTGGAACGGTGAGCGAGGATTGGTCTGTTGATCCGTCACGCACCAACAGGCCAGTCCCCGCTCTCCGTTCCACTCCATTACTCCCACTGACCACTATAAATGCCACCACAACGGACATACTTATTCATTCTCAATGACTAAGGAGGAACAACAGCAGATTTGAGAAAGTTCTTCTACAATGATAAACGAAACGTCGGTAGTAGAAGAACTTCGACATATGCGGTTCGAACTACATGACTACAGAGCCTGATCATTATTCCCGTGTGTTCTTCAGTTATATTACGAACATTAGAAAAGAAATGATTTGTCATTGTAGTTGGAAGAAGAAAAAATTTTAAACAGTGGAAGAACAAAAATCGCAGGACTGAGAACGCGAATGGAATTGGCGTGGCAAAAAGAACGTGAAGAACAACAGCGGTTGCTTCAAGAGACCGCAACTCTAGCAAGAGATTTACGCCAAACGCTATACGAAGTAGAAAGAGAACGCGATAAAGAACGATTGGAAGCACGTAGAAAATTGGAGCAATTAAAAAAGACGGGCGAGGACGAGCAAGAAGAAACCAAAAGAAAATTAACTGAGCTGCAGTTCGATTTGCTTGAACTAAGAGATGCTCACGCTAAATTAAGAACAACCAACGAGAAATTGCGTAGAGAAAAAGATCGCCATGATAAAGAACGCGTAGAGATGAAAAATCTCTTGACCGGAAGAAAGAAATTAGGCCAAGAAGATGAAAAGAAAATAAGTATTGTAGTGGAGCAAGTAGAAGCTCTCATGCAGATAGCTCCTGAATTATGTGGGAGCAAGGAGTCGCCTTATACACCTACACCTCCGCGAAGAGTGAAAGGTCCTAAATCTAGAGAATCTTCGCCGGCAATTGACCAGCGAGGGAGCAAAGAATCATCAGTAGTTAGAGAAGACCGCCAAGTACAGTTTCGAACAACTTTGCAAAGACTCGTCGACGCTGCGGAAGATTTAAAACGCTATCAGAAACTCAGCGAGGAAGATCGAGAAAGAGAAAGGATAAAACGGGTCATGGGAATGAGGCGAGCGACTTCAACGGAACATGAAAACACAGATTCGACAAAGACCTCTAGAGGACTGGTGAGGAACGGCACTACGGGCAGTAGTTTGAGTCGAAAGAGTTTATCGTTGGAACAAACTTCTGTTCTTCACGAACAAAACATCTGGAGAGGTGATAGTGACAGTGTTTCTAGTATGCACTCTTTAGACTTTACGTCTGACACTGAAAGTAGATGGATGAAGAGAGACACAAGTCTGGATAGTAGGTTATCGGGTGGTTCGACACAAAGCGAAGCCACTGGGAACGAAAAGAAAAAGAAGAAAGGCTTAATAGGTAAATTGAAACAGTTAACGAAGTCCAGGAGTATTGATGACCAAGACCCTGGACAGTTCTCGGCTGCTGAAGGTCTGTCGTCTAAGGTAACTTCTGTTTGACGATTGCATAATATTTGCAAATCGGTTAAAAGCTACAACTTTTTCTCTTTCAGCCAAATTCGACTTCCGATATAAACGAGGAAAAAGGGAATAAACGTGATTTAAAGGACCGTTTGACAGGAATGTTTAAAAGAAGTGGTTCTTCTTCGAGAAGTAATAGGTAAGGACAAATGCAGCGACGGCTCGTGCATACGAATTTGGGTAGGCGGTCGATGTGCGCTACGTAATGTTTGTTCCTTGTTCATATGTGTTAGACAAAGCAAGCGCTCTGGAAGTAAGTCTCCCGCCTACCCAAATATTTTGCCATGTGAGCCATCGCTGGGATAAACCTGTTAAAAATAGAAAACATTGTAAAGATCTTCTGCGCTTCTTTTTTAATTTCTAGCACAGTTTCCGTATCAGCGTCACTTATATATTTGTCACGATATTTTTTGTATTTCAGTTTGGAAAGACAAAATAAACCCAGCTCTACTCAAAGGCCATTAATGCGTACAGATAGCACCAGTAACAGCAACTTAGACTCTTCCGTAAGTGTCGTGTAAATGTAAAAACAAAGTCAAGTAATATTAAAATTTCTTTTATTAATTTAAAATATGTAGGATAATGATTAACTAAAATAAAATATAAATGTGTCTCTTCTAATGTATTTACATATATAGAATGTTATGGTGAAAATTATTATTTATTTTCCAATTTTAATAGCGTTCAATGACAATACCTTTAATCTATTTAGCATATTTTGTAGAATTAACAATTGCGTTTTTTTTGCAGAACTTCGAAACTAAGAGAACCAGAAAATAACTTCTTCCATAAATCCCACTTTTACACAAATGTAATATTTTGATTTACATTATGGTACTTAGGTTGAAATTATTAAATAATCTTTCATGTGTAGTCTAAATTAGAAAATAATAAATTGTATTTATCTATGAATGACCTCCTTAATAAAATAATAAGTACTTTTTTAGGTTTATTTTTTATTATTTTCCAAAATAACTCGCACATATTCGTGAACTTGTGTGTACGCAGCCTTATAGTGATTTTAACCAAGGGCTTAATACTTTCTAATAATTAGCAATTACTGCCTATTGTTTTATTCATTCATTTTTATTAAAGTTTTTTTTTTAATAAATCAATGTGTATCACCATATAGTGCAAGCTGTTTGGCATCATTGTATAAATCAAAACCGAAAAAAATTTCAGTTTCTAAATAATAAGTAACAGGAGTTGATGTGAACTAAACGAGAACAATGATTTTTTCAAAAATATACCTAATCTAGTAATTTATTTTTTACAGAGTTTATTGTATTTTTCTATCGATTTATTCATTTCAAAATTGATAAACGAAGCACACACTCTTTTTCTGTAAAAGTTACGTACCTATTTCAAAATTTGTACCTATGTAATTAAATTCGATAATTAAGCTACAAGTTAACGTATGAAGACGAAATTTGGCACATAGCATCACTACATAGTAGTTAATTGCCTCCTAGGACTATTTTTATTTGGGGCTCGCTGCTCTAGTTTAGCAGAAAGAAAATATTTAACATTTGTCTAAATTGCCACGTTTTTATAATGACGTTCCAGACGTATAGCTGGTGGTATAACCGACGATTAGAAAAGGGTAGAAAGCTCGCCCTATTTATAACCATTTGTTATAGAAGGACAACACAACGATTTTTGTTATTTTTTTAATTAAAAACGGCGTATTTGCCCCAATTAATTCTAAGTGCATTTGAAATACAGTTAATTACAGAGCATAGCTTCCAAAAAGTATAATTTTTGATCCACTTGTACTTTTTGTAAATAATTACCTTAAATTTATTGGACAGTTTGTAACAATAAAAGAAATAGATTATCATTTTTACAATTTTGCAATAAAATATTACGCGTTTGATAAAATGTAAACAATTTTAAAATACGCGGGCACATTTGCGCAGGTGCAATAAGAAAATTGCCATTTTTTTGTGCTACGTAAGCTCAATTCGATCCACATTTGCTACACACATAGACTTGTATGGTAATCACGTCAATATGAAAATGCGGGCAATGGTAGCGACAAAGAGTGAGATAGGCATATTATCGTGTACATTGTACAATATTAATTTTTTGTCTACTGTACTCTGACATCTACACTTATTTGCAGGTACCACGAAATTTTCCAAAGTTTAGACGCGAATGTAAAATATATTTGAGTTGAGCGTTTTGAAAATTGAAATGTCAAGTAATAACTTATTTTTCAAAATAAATTTTTGCCTTAGGTAATAACAGAAATGGAAATTTCAGGTGAGTATTATTTTACGATATTGGTGTGTAAATATAGAAATTTGTATACATCTTATAATTATGATAAATAATTATTGCAAGGATTAATTACATTTTTTTAATTTGTTTTCCAGTGCCTGGAATGACGATGGCAGAAGAAAGCGTAAGTGAAAATCATTTTATTAAATGACTGACAAATAGAGGTTAGATTTTGAATCTTTGCTTGCTGACTCTGTGCTATTTATATTTTTCCTATTTTGTCTTTAACTATAATACATTTTTGCTTATAAGTTGAGGTGAATTGCTTACATGCTCAATTGTGCTGTTTATTTTAGATTAATGATGATGTATCAAGCAGTCCAAATGGCACCAGACGGCCCAGAACCAGCGAAGATTTTTATATGTTTTGCACTTATGTATTACAGTATGAGAACTATGACACAGAGAAAAAGGAGGTAAACCAATTTATAAAAAACATTATTTATTTCAGTCCCTTGGAAGCATACTTCAGATAAGCATTACGTAGTACTGATTTTTGCAGGAAGTTCGAAATGCGGCGAATCAAAGCCCACCACTAGACAGCTCTGGCAGTAGTGTTAACTCTGAATCCACCAACTCCGATGCACAACAGGATGACAAACCAAGCGGGGACGAGACAGATGACAGCGATTCATTTGATTTAATTACCTGCTTTTGCGGAAAACCTTTCGCTGGGAGACCTATGATCGAATGCTCTATATGCTTAACCTGGATACATTTATCGTGTGCACGAATAAAGAAGTCAAATATACCCGATGTAAGTACATAATATTCTCTTATTTTATTTATTTTGTGTCTCTATTCAAAGAAGGAAACTTCCTATTAGAACTCTATCCGGTTGTTATTACATTTTTCGTATAAAATTACTACTGTATCTAAAAATGCAATTAAACTATTTATGTACTTATCACATTGTAACGTGATTATTGGTAATATAATCAGTGTATCAGTTGCCTACATTTTTTGGATTGTATGATGAAATACCATCTCGGGTTAAAAAGATATTTTACTACGACTTGGAACCCTAAAATTTAGAATATCATCGTTCATTTGTAATTTTTAAACTCTTCACTTTCACAATTCACTACATTCTCAACTACTCAGACCAAAATTGTTTCGTAACGTGTTTTTCCAGAAGTATTTAATGAATATGGTTCAATAGCAGACACGCATTCTACTCTATTTCTGTTCGTGTAGCAGACTTTTATTACTATTTAAATGATGTTCAATTATATGACAATTTTTTTTATAAAATAAATATTTTATTTTTAAAGGTGTTCCATTGTGCCATGTGCAAATCTATTAATAAGAAACAAAGGTCTGCTTCGCCAACTAATCCACCAGACAAGGGCGTAAAACGTCCTAAAAGAACAACGTAAGTAAATGTATATATATTATGTAACTGATGTGTATAATATGTAAATACTCTGAATTGTAAATTGTTTAAATACAGTGTGTTTTTTAAGAAGATATATTTCTATATTAAGAATCTTAGATATTCTAAATTTATTATAGTGTCTCTATACTTGTTGACTGTTATGTAGTGATATCATGTGATAACTACACTCAAAGCACTCTAACTTTTACGTCGAAATGCATCAATTTAAATGTGTGTAATTCGCGAAAGATTTAATTTTTATACGTAGGTACACGAAATTTTATAATTTCATTTACAATTTTTTTATTACTTAGACATTTTATCTATTAATTTTTTCCACAAAGAAAACGAATAAAATCGTTTGACGAGAACTTTTCGAAAGTCATCAGATACAGTCGCTTGCAATAAAATTGCGTACATCTTCAAAACAAGTAGCAGAGTTTTTACCTATTTCTTGGTTTGTAAATGGGTATTTTGAGAATTTTGACGTTTCCAAACATACAGGTTAGCAAATGATAATTATTACTATGTTATATACGAATCAAATAGTATCTATTCAATAACTATTAACTACGCCATTCCAAATATTTAACGGCGCATAAACGTAATTTAAGGGAAATAGAATTGGCGATTACTAATGTTCTGCTATTAATATAATTTTTTTAACACTTGAGGAGACTGTTAATTGAAAGCTGTATACGTAATTCTCGATCATCTCCAACCATCCATCTTTTCTGTTTGCATCATAGTATTTTTTTAAAGCCATTGGCTACTACTGTGAATAATAATATTAATAATAATAATTTATTGGTCCCAACTACACTGTCATAATAAAATGAGCATGGTAATTAGACAAGTCAAATTTAGATACAATTACTATTCGTCTTGTAACTTACTCGTTTTCTATCACTCAGAATTTTTAATTATTTGACACTGACAAATTAAATTGCAAATCCAACTTAATACAATGAAAAACAGGTGTGCCGATTTTTTTTGCAAGCCACATTACTTCGAGAATCTGTATCTACTTCAGTAAATAAGGAAATCGGTTACAATGGATAGATATAAATGCAGAAGCTCCTCGTAATACATTAAATATAGCTAAGTTCAGATGTATTAGGTACCCCATCATACGTATACAAACAAATAAAAAGAAAGGAATTGGAAGTAATACATATTGTCAATATATTTTGTAATGTAAGGTGTTTCTCAAATTAATTGAAATTCCAAAAGTTCTCTCTATATTTTATTTTTGGTGGGTGCCTAATACATATGAACATAGCTGTAGATTTCTTAAATAAGTATATAAAGTGCTAACTAACACTATAGTTTGTTTTATAGGGGCTGTAAATGAAATGTGCAAAAACTCAATCACACTGATTCGTGGCCCCCTAAAAATGCCAAAATTAGTGTTCCCAGCAGACCGTTAAATTTAGTATCTGAAACTAGAAAATGTGACGTATTTAATCAAGAAAGTTTGCTAACATTATTAACAAGACCGCCCTATTTTCGATGATATATGAAATTGCCCTACGTATTTTTTTAAGAATCTACCATTTACCGTGAATAGGTAACGCTATTTTTTTGTTGTTCTACAAGCATTAAACAAACTAACTATAAGTTACCATAGAAACAAATAATTTTTGAATGTTATCGAAGTTTATTTCCAAGATTAAATAATTATCTGTGAAATTACTCAATTATATTAGATTCTTTTGGTTATCGTTAATATTTTCGGTTATTTTCTGCTTCGTTTATTTAATGTTTTTATTAGTTGATGTTAATTTTGTTTAAAATGAAATTCTTGTTTCTGGAGTCTGGAATATGAAGAAATGTAATTTTTATTAAATTATTGGTTTCCATCGAGAAGTTTTTTTTTTTATGTACCGAGTGTCCACATTGCTTAGGCGCCATAGCAATTTCAGTGCTTTCTGTTTTAATTGTAAATTTCCGCTCCCCTATTGAAGTTACTGTTGTACTAAAATTGGTCTTAGCTAATGCATAACACAAAACGACGTAATGTGTCGTTTAGTGCTTTATGATATATTCAATATATCATGAAAGCAGAAATGTCGAAAAAATTGCATTCACACCGCTCACCTATGGTTAGTAAACAAAGTGGTAAGATCAAAACCACAAGATAAGTTATAATAGACTGTTATCAACCAAGTTCCACAAGTTTTGACGATTGATTTGTGGTAATCATGTTAGTTAAACGCTGTCAATTAAATCTTGTGTGAGATGCAAATTACACTTGAAGTGTTAAAGGATATAAAATTCTTAAATTGTCATCTATTGGAAATACATTCTCCGTAGAGATTAGCGCCGTACTTTTCTTCCCCACATTTCATTGATACCCTGTAAAAATATCACATTTTACTCTGTAAATTCCTTATTGTATAGAAATTAAGTCTTTCGTATTGAAATCATCCTAAGTGCGTATAAACATACATTTACATGTACATACATGCCTTTTTGTCATGTTTGCATAAGCATAACATTTTTACTTCTACAACGCATTTGTTATTTTAGTAAAAATGGAGTGTGTTAAGTAGGAGACTTATAATTTTGTAATAAAAACAGTTTGTGTGTATAATGTCAAACATCAATTAATGAACTTTTGTTAATACCGTAATACACTGCGTTTCATTTCTCATCTACTCGCATTTTAATTTATTTTATTTATCAACGGACCGATTTTAAATTTTTCGCCAATTATACAGTCGCGATCAAACTAATCGAGACCGATTGACAGTTGTGTAACCCTTACTGCCAGCGTCAATAAGGGCGTAGTTAGGTTATGATGATCGCGACTGGACATCTCTTTAAAGCAAACATTATTCAATTTTAAAACATTTTATATTGCAAACCATAACATGGTCTTCTAAGATTGATTAGAAATTCTGAGAAATGAATAGTACAACTTAGACCTTATTTGGTCAAACATGTTATTAAGAAAAGTTGTTTAGAATTACAAAATACTCCAGATTCTCAATTAATTATTTGTTTTAACAATGCAATAAATTAGTTGCAAGCCGTTTGAGTGGCAGTGGATGTCCTGAGTGTCCCTTGGGCAACTGTTTCGACCCTGTAGGGCAAGCAAGCAGCTCGAGAACTCCACTGCAATTAAACCGACTTGTTCGGATTATGTCTAATATTTTTCATCCGTAAATGAGAAATGAAACGCAGTGTACAAATCTTTCGGATTTTGTTGTCGTTAAAACGTTTTTCCACTACATTTTTCTACTTGAAATATTTCGGCAAATTAATTTTGTTTATAAGGGGAAGGAAAAATTGCAGATACGTACGCATATCGATACCTTTTCGCTAAAGTATCGTAAGGCACATTTTATCAATTTTATAGGAGAGCACTTATTATACAGATAATTAACATTACCTTTTGTGGACACTAATAATGTAAATACCCCCATATCTTACTTTTAACAAAAAGTAGAATTATAATATTCTGACAGGACGTTCCTACACATGCCACTTGATACTTTGGCAAATATGTATCGGTATATGTTTGTTGATTTACTGATTGTCAGAAAAGGCGTCCATCAATAAGTGGGGGATAATGCGAGATGTTTTTACCTTTTTTGTTACTAAAAATATTTAAAACGAAATAAACATGTGCAGATACGTTACTTCAAATAATGTAATTATTAAATTCTTTCCGATTATTTCTACTACTTTAGGTAGGTGTAATGTTTTATCATTTAATTTTAAATACTGCGTTTATGTTAAAACTGTTATAATTTTTGTAATATTTAAATAAAAAAATACCTTTTCGACTGTGTACTTTCACTAAATTTTACAATCAATCTCTTTAAATCAATATTCAGAATTAATACGATAAATTGCTTTTATATTATTTTGATCTTAAGTCATGTTTTCGTATTTACGTAAAATTGATTAAACATTTTAACAAATTTGAACCTGTGCAGAAATAATATATTTTCATTTTATTCTGATATTTGTATAAAGTAAAGTGAAAGCTTTCATAATAATTTAAAAGTAACGTTCATTGAGATTGTATTATTTAATGTATTTTCACATTTTCAATTGTATATTGTCATTGTATATTCACATTCACATTGTATATTTTTACATTCACATTGTATATTATTATTTATTTTTTTTTATCATTGATTATAACTGAAGTTGACTTTTGTCCGATGAAATGTGAGAAAATAGTTTTTAAACTTTAAACGGACATTGTAAAATCGCAAGGAACACTCAACGTTTCACTATTCTTATTACGATAGCAATAGCAAAACACGTTCCTTGCGATTTGCAGTGTCCCTTTAAAGTTTAAAAACTACTTTTTCATTGATTATAACATTGAAACACGTAAAAATCAAGTACAAAAATTGTGGAAAACTTTTATTATGCAGCGACACTGTAAACTTGTTGAAATGGATGGCTCCTATTTCATTGTTTTGTGACTTACAGTAAAAGAACTCGTAAGTTTGAGAAACATGAGGTTTCGATTGTACCAAGTTTTAAATTTTTAAGTTAATTGGTTTGTTGAATAATAATTATTACTGTAACTAATTGATATCGACACAATTAAATTTGAATTAATTGGCAAGATATGTAAAACTATGCAATTGTGGCACCATGTTATTATAATTTTATCTGTTGATGTATTTTAATTTTATTAGCATTACTAAGTATCTCATAAAAACGATTGTTTTGGACTGAATCATATATTTATTTTCATTCACCAAAGTTATACGTTTCGTTGATTTTTTTTGATTATTGTTATTTTGTTTTATATTTATTAAATATTGTTTAAATTACTTTCGAATATTTTTAAATTGCTATTTCTAGTTATTGAACAAGTTTTGATAAATGTAAAACAATTTGATCTTTCACCTTTGCTGTAACAACTAAACTACTTTAAGTTTTATATTCAAATCTACACAAATACATTATATGAAATGTGCATACGAACATATATTTGTGTTTTTCTTTCTCTTTGCTATACCTTTATTATATTTTTTTATATGTGCTGAAACATATTGAAATGAAAGAGTGTGTTATTTTTTGTTTATTTATTTTATCACAAGTCTTCTTGTAGACAAAAATTTAATCATTTCAATGACTGACTGTGTTTAAAATGAGTGAACATATAAAATAGCTAAATAATTTTTATAAATAACTGTATTTGCAATAAAATTTTATGTTAATCTCTGTAATTTTTATTCGTAAAAATTTTTAAGTACACCAAAATATTATGAAGCAGGTAAGTATAAAATAACTTTCTTATTACTGGACTTTTGTCAAAAACACTTTAAGAAAAAAGCTTTATATGCTTTCTTGCGAACACCCTGTATACATGTTTTTTTTTTTCTGTATTTTGATAAAGGTAACTTAAATCAGGAAAGTTTCAGGACCTTTTCCGCTAGATGTTATCGAAGTATCGGAGAAACAAATTACTATTTGGTGTTTCAGATTTTCAATTGTTTTCAATTTTCCTAACGGAATATCAGGTTTTTTTTTCATGGCAACGCATTCAGCATGTACGTCCCTAAAAACTTCTTTTCTAGCTATTGATACCGTTTCTCGCGAACACCCTGTATACAAGTTTTTTCTTCTTTATTTTGATATGTATGATACATCTCTAATGTAGCTGCAACTTCTGAAACATTCTACTGATCAAAACGAAGAAGAAAGTTCAAATAAACGTACATCTAAAAATCATGTTTCTGTGTCACAGTCAAGTTATTAAAATTATAAAATTGAAAATTAAAGATTCAATTTGTTTAAAATGTTAAAGTAAATATAGAAAAAAATTATTTAAGCATTATACAGGGTGTTTGCAGAAAACCGTATCGATAGCTAGAAAATTGTTTTTTTAGAAACGAACTTAATTAGACATCCTGACCGCGATGCAGAGGTAAAAAGGTTTAGGTTAAGATTATCTGACATCTGACACGTACAACCAAGCTTAAATTGATGTTTGAATATATGAGTATTGTCGCTAAGTTGACTGTGAAGTATCGATTTAATTCATTTACGAAAATTTTATGATGTAACTGCAAAAATCCAGCGAAAAAACTGTATACTGCTTAGACCATGTACTTACATTAGAATTGCAAAATATTTGGGCCGTATTCTCATCTCATGATTTAAGTCGTCTCTAACTAAAGCCGTGATTAAAATGAATATAAACGATATAGCTTTATGCGAATTTCATGAGTAAGAGAGTGAGAGAAAATTTAATCACGCCGTTGCTAAATTAAAGACCAAGTGAGAATACGGGTCTTTGTCTTTAAAATGAGTTTTCTGCAATTATGTTTTTTCTTTTAAAGCAAAATAAATAAATATTGTATACTTTGTAATGTAGGTAAAACAAATACTGGATAAATGCACTGGGCTCCGTTCAAGAATAACAAAGAGCGGTAATATTCTTCCTCTCTCATGTAAGTGATTTTGTGCACTTTGCTTTGCATCATTTTAAATGCCGAAAGTGCTCTCCCGATACAGTTTCTGAACGCGCCCATATAGTGGGTGCAAAACAAGGATGCAAAGGTACTTTCTTTTGCTCACAAAATTGTAACATTCTTCAAGTTTGAAAACATTTAAATTTTACAGTTAAATCTGAATTATATAATGCACCTTTAAAAAATATGAATCCAGACGGCACAAGTTTCAAAAGGATGACATAAAGATGTCAAAAGATGACAAAAGACATCTCCTGCTTTCTGGAAATAGTTAACGTTTATATGATTAAATTTAGGTAAATATGCAACAAATTGAATGGATCGCGTCATTTTTTTACTTCGTAATAGCAGTACTTAAATAAGTTTTGAAAAAAATCAACCGACCAAAAATACTAGCACATCAATAAGCTACCCAGCAAAAGTAGAGTTGCATTGCACAGCGTGATTCGAATACGGTCCTGTAACTGTGTAGTAGAGAGTGTACTATAAAATTAAAACAATATACGCAAACCCAAGTAAATGATTTGTAATATAGATTTGGCAGTTGATTAAATAAAAACACGTGTTCTAATATATTAGGTATGCCGTTATTTTAATTGCCGAACAGTCCTAATACATTCTATCAGAACAGCTGTCATTTTAGAACGACCGGTCCCATGCGAAATCTTTCAGATTTTCAAGTAAAACACAACCTTACTTTAAGGGTAACGTTTTCACATTAATAATTGTTCGTTGTAAACAAAGTTGCAAAAGAAATTTCAGTTGTGATAACCTACGAAAAGTTTCCTTTGAAAAAACTAGTCACCGTTTTGTCTATAAAGTGTTTCTATTCAGGCTATGTAATCACTTGGGAAGAGAGAAGTTATAACAAATATATGTAAGTTGCAAGTATACATAATTAGAAACGTATTCTTAATAATTTGGTCCATTTTATCTTGATATTTAATAATTCAGTGAAGATAACCACTACTATGCTTGAGCTTCATTCTAGTAATTCGGTCTACATATTAGTTGTAATTATCCTATTTGGATAATTTAAAGGTGACTTTGTATTTTCAGTGTAAAAAAATGTCCGAAGAAATACCAACATTAAATCTGCACCGAGGTAAATCGTGGTCAGAATGGACGAAGATTGTAGGAAATTTTCCAGATATATGTATAAGCCTTCTTTTGATTATGTTCTTTACATCTGATTTTCGAACTATTTCAGCAGTGTCAGAAAAAGTAAAGCGAAAAGTTCATCCAAGTGTTTACCTGTTGCCGAGGAAGGATATTCTTTTGTATGGATGTTGTCCAAAAATGGACGTGCGTGTTTTATGCCAATGCAGTACTTGTGGGAAAGTCATGATGCCTTCTGGGTTTTCATCCCACTGCAAAGACAAACATGGGCCTGATCAGTCACAAACTCCTGCTCCTATCATAACCCCGGGAACTAGTTTATTGAAAAAGAAGCATCCGCACACGAAAACTAACAAAAAGAAACCTGTTCTTCCAACACCTGTGCCTCCTCCGCCTTTATTTCCGGTAAGTTACTCTTAAATATCTTGGTCAATATAATTATTCACTATAATGTTTTGTATCAGTTTAGTAAGTAGGTCACAATGATCTCTGAAAACTTGCACAGAAATAATAAACATAATAACAATCAGATATAGGAAAAGAAAACTGAAATTTTCTATCAGAGACTATTAGTTAGTATATTCGGAATAAGAATTATACCATAGAAATTAAAATTTTAAAAATTTAATTTTTTGTCATAACATTTTTATTTGAACAGATAGAAAAACAATTATGGAGATTATTTAAACGATCTTTCAATTGGAATTTAATGGTGGTATTAAAATTTTTCCAGCTCATTACCAGTGCTCATACCGTTTCTGAGTAATGAGTACCAACTATTTTTTCTTATGGGGCATAAAGTAGGCCATGACATTTTTAAACTCGCCTTTTCTTCTACTTTTCATTGATATAGCACTTGCACTAATTATTTCCAGAGAAAGTATTAAAAAACACAAAACAAAATTTTGCTTTAAATCACGGTAGTAGGCTATGAAAAAAACAATATAAAAAACAAAGGTTGCGTTAAGTGAACGGTTATTTTAAGCAAAATCGTTGTCAACGGTCAGACTGTACCACGTGATTAATCAGCTGATTAGAAAAATTGGTCGCGATTTAAAATACAGGTGATGTGAAATAAGGTTTTTAGCTAAAAGTTTGATATATTACTTTTTTATTATCCCTTTGGATACTACTTACTTCGTTCAAACCTTTGTTTGAACGAAGTAAGCCCGTGGCGTATTTTACTAATTTCGAAACTTTAGAGGACCCTTTCAAAACTTGTTCTATTCCCGCCCTCTTCTGTCATAATTTATAATCTCAGTGGCCATCTAGCCATTAACTGTAGCCGTTAAGTGAGCGGTTAGTAAAGTCCGTCCACTTTGGTCAGAATTGCCGTTCACTTAACGCAACCAAAATTTTATTTCTATCTGTCAATTTAATTAAAGTTTCTAACTATTTTTTACATATCGTCTTATTTTCTACCATATTATTAAAACATCTAGTTACCTGTAATATTTTTTATATAACAAATTGCTATTTTCTTGCCAAAAAGGAAAATAATAATTAAAAAAATTTGTTGCAAATCCTTTTTGATAGCAGTGAAAACCTCGAGCAGCCTCTGTACAGCTGTTTCAGCCCTGTTTGGGGCTTCATCAGCAGAGACGTAGCTCAACATTCCCACTGCAGACCAAAAACGACTTGTCCAATTTATTCGCAATTGCGATGTAATAGTGATGAACTGATAAAACAGCGACATCCTACGATCGCTTTTTGACCTGACATTGCAGTAGGATAGACAAATTGAAGCGGATTTGCTCCTAATAAGTTCCCCATGCAAGGCGGTCATGTTTGCTGTCAAAGCATAATGAAAGTTTAAAAAAAAATTGTTGCAAATCGTTTTTGATTATTAGGAGCAAATCCGCTTCAATTTGTCTATCCTACTGCAATGTCAGGTCAAAAAGCGATCGTAGGATGTCGCTGTTTTGTCAGTTCATCACTATTACATCGCAATTGCGAATAAATTGGACAAGTCGTTTTTGGTCTGCAGTGGGAATGTCGAGCTACGTCTCTGCTGATGAAGCCCCAAACAGGGCTGAAACAGCTGTACCGAGGCTGCTCGAGGTTTTCACTGCAATCAAAAACGATTTGCAACAAATTTTTTTAAAACTTTCATTATGCTTTGACAGCAAGTATGGCCGCCTTGCATAGGGGACTTATTAGGAGCAAATCCGCTTGAATTTGTCTATTCTACTGCAATGTCATGTCAAAAAGCGATCGTCGGATGTCGCTGTTTTATCTGTTCGAAAAATAATAATGATAATATGGTGGCGAGACCGAAGTATTTTTATTTGTATCCTGAACGTGGACAATCTGATTCTAAAACCCTTAAAAATATGAAGAGCAAGTCGAAAAAGTAGATACGATAGTTTCGTAAAAGTTAAATTGATTAGAAAACTAGACCATGAGGGATCGGTCACAGAGGAACCGCAGACATTTTAATGAGAAATTAAAAATAAAGTTTGCATTCCAAAATCAACTACATGAGTGTGCGAAAAAAATACCATGCTTGTAAGTACGAAGTATGTGATTTTGCAAATGGTCCATTTAAAATATTAGAATTGTACGAATACGGTGGTGTACTAATAACGATTTGTTTAATCGATGCAATGCCCATTTTTAAACCATCCACAGTCCATAAGTTATTAGAAAAGTTGAACATCAAATATGATTGAAATTTAATAGTAAATAATAAGAAGAATAAATTCAAACACCGTAGTCTTGCTTTCCTACTACAGTGAAGTCTCTGATAAGCGGACACGAACCGTCGCCAATTATCTGGCCGCTTGTAAGAGGTGTCCGTTTATTAGAGAGAATTTTATTAAAAAATTCTATAGAACAGTTCCACAAAATTGTCCGGTTACGAGACGTGTTCGTTTATCAGAGGTGTCCGTAATGAGCGAGTTCACTGTATTTCTATTGCAAAGAAGGTGTTGTGGGGAAGAATATAACAAATTATTAGTCATATTTTTTGAGAAGCTATAACAAAATATTTTAACAATGCAGTGCAAAATAAAGCAATACATAAAACAACCTGGCAACTTTAAAATAATTTAACTGGTGGACATCAAATTTTGCATTGTTTACTTTATTTACTTCATAGCCTATTGCTGTGATATCCGTGATTTAAAGCAAAATTTTGTTTTTGCGTTTTTTAATACTTTTTCTGGAAATAATTATTGCAAATGTTATATCAATGAAAAGTAAAAGAAAAGGCGACTTTAAATATGTTTTTTTTTTTAAATGTATATTACGTCCCATAAGAAAAACCGAAGTTGGTACCCATTACTCACAAACGGAATGAGTTGGGAAAATTCTAATAGCACTATTAAATTCTAATTGAAAGATTGTTTAAATAATCTCCATATTTTTCTTTCCTATCTGTTCAAATAAAAGTTATGACAAAAAATTTAATTTGTCAAATTTTAATTTTTTTGGTATAGTTCCCAAAGTATGGGATATTTTTGAAATTTTATGGGTTAGTTTAGTTACTCTATTGATTCCCTATAATTCATCCCATTTAACCGAATCTATACCTTTTATAACAACGGAGATCCCCGTGCTGGGAATATTATCTTGGACACACTGAATAATTTCGTTGTAATTTTTTGATATATAATTTACCGAATGATACTGCACAATTTAAATTGATGACGTTCAGTTATGTATGTACATACTTAAAACTGTAACATAACAAATATTATTTAAAATATTTAAATTTCACGTTTGATTATGAACTTTTTCTGAGGATCAAAATGAAAGTGATATTAAATGGGGAAAGACGTTTTGCAATGCTCATTAAATATTTTTAAATTCTGATAGAATAAAGCTTAATCTTTAGTTATTAGTGTAATATTAGACAAAAAGACTCTTATCGAATTCTTGTTTTGGCTGCTTGCTTGTTATGGTGATTAAAATGCATTTACATCTTATTGGGGTCGCATTACTTTTAATTGTAAGTGTACTTTGGTACTGTAATGCTATGCTTAGAGACTGTAATGGAAGATGTTTTGTACACATGTAAATTTGATCTAAAGAATGTTGCAAATGAATGCATTGCTAATGCTTGAAATGTGATAACTTATCACTGATAAGTTACCACCTGTTACTGGATTAAGTATTTGTATTAGTTTTCATCAAAGATGACTTTAGTGACATATAAGCTGACCGTCTTGATTTTGTTTCTAGAGACAAGCAACGCCTCCCCCCTCCCCCATCAACGCGCCAGCGGACCTCTCACCCCCCATATTGCTTCCGGTACAAGTTACGAAACCTCCCACACCGCCTCCAAGCGCGCCGTTATCATCTCCGACAAACAATATCCCGAAGCACAAGAAGTCAAAGAAAAGTTACAAAAAAATAAAGGAATACGATCCTGACAAACATTGTGGCGTAATAGAGGGACATAAGGGACCTTGCTTGAGATCAATTACTTGTTCTAATCATATGGTAAATTTGTATATGTATTAAACCATTTTGAATTGAATTTAATTTAAATTTAATTCACAAACAGTTTCGTTTCTGAAATTTCACGTAAATTTCCTTTCATCAACGTTTAAATGATGAACTTTTCATTTCTTTCCTTTATTGGATATTATCATTTACTGTCCAAACATAGATTGTCTTTTAAAAAGTGTAGTACACTCCAGTTTCAAAATGGGTGGGTTATGATATATTTAAAAGCTTATTTTACCAGAGTATTTAGGAATTTTTGCTCTACGAATTTCGGTTTTGCCATAATTAAATTAATTTGACTACAAAGTGTACTTATGAATTGGTCATTTTTATGTTAGGTACTTTTAAGAAAAGCAGTTCCTGGTCGAAGCAAAGATTTTCAACAATTGATTGCTGATCACAAAGCTGCCAAGGATAAAGAAGCAAGCAAACAGAACCAAATATTGGTATCTAAGATTGAAACGGCTTCTTCTACCTCACAGAGTGCAACCTTTAGGAATGTTGCACCTACATATGTGGTATGAATATCTAATCTTATCTGTAAGGCTTATGTGGTGTTCTAATGCTTCCTCTTAGTTTTCGCCTTTAAATCAATGTTATGGTTCAATCTTAGAATTTACACAGTTTTTTAACTGGCATAACTTCAATTTAGAAATTGAGAGCGTTTTTTCGTTTAAAGCGTTCTCATTGTATATTTGTGGTTCACTATATTAATGAAATTGATTTTATTTTGTTCAGAAAATTACACCTACACCTCCTGCACCAACTACAGTACTGACAACCAAATCAGAACTTCAAATTATATCGCAGCCGCTTCACGTAACAATTACATCTCCAGCTATGACAAATTCTAATTCTCAGGGAAATTCAGAAAGCTGTTCATCCGTTGTGTACATGCCCATGAGTCCTGTCGGTGTAGTAAGTCCAGTACAGGTAAGCATAAACATAAATGTTTTAGGAACGAAACAGTTGCAGCTAATTTTGTTCTATTTGTGGTATTAAGATGTTTTGCTGTAACTTATGTCGTTCTTTCTGATTTCTGTTGGCTTCTGGGAGATACTGTACTTTCATAATTCATGCATTATGATGGGACATTTAATACTAATGGTATTGAGGCTGAGTGGGCTCATTCATGTTAAGGAAACAAAATAATAATATTAATTTTTGTCCTTTTGTAACGTTTGTACTTTTGTGTATTGTATTTCTAATGTAACAATGGGATTTGTCTGTAACATAATGTTAATGGTATTAAATGAAACACACATGTAGCTGACCTACCAGTACCGGGAGTTTACAAAAGAAATCAGTAAACATCATGAATTTCTCTGGAAGATTGTACTAATGGTAAATAGTGAGATTTACTGATTTTTAATTAAATATAATGGTGTAGGTGGCTAATTAGCACTAAAACTTTGTCATATTATCAATGAATGTTGCTATGAGATGCAGCAAATATACATGACCTACTTTAGAACTTGATGGAGCTAAGAAAAATTATCGGAGTAGCAGAAAGTAACTATATAATGCAGACGTATAACATAGGGCTCAATAAACTTCAGATCTCGGGCGGCCGTGGCATATAATTTCACATTTTGCCATCACCAGAACATTTTTAATATAACACGTTATCATCCAATTGGGTGGATACATGTATAATCGCGCGCATCTCTTGCACGCAAACCTCACCCTTAAGACCTTGTGCTAGAAATGTCAAGTTGAAGCCCTTAAGGTGCACACCACTGTGCTGCCCACTAGCGCCAGAGCGGAATTATGTAAGTCGACTTGCAGATGCACAAATATTCTTCATATAAATCAGAAATTTGGGATTTACTTGAACCTGCCCAGTGCTTGCACAAATGGGTGGATATCGTGTTGTTAATGTCCACCCAACTGAGCAGTTAATGCCCACCCAATTATGTGGACAAGTGGATAGGAAGAAGCGGAAACCAAACTCGAATGAACTTTTGTATTAAAATATTTGCTAATTCAACTAAAAGCTACGGATATGCCTCGAAAATCTCTCTACGTTTAATCCACGATCTTGTCCACCAATATCGTTAATGTTTCCTTTTGCTTGCTAGGATTTAAAACAAACAATCGATTTCAACACGACTTAATTTAGTTGTCCTATTATCCGAGTTGTTGAAATCAATCAAAAATTGGTAAATCTAAATTCCTTTGGATCAATTTACAAGTTAGTTGCAAATGAATCATTCGTGCTGATAATCAAAAGTGTAAAATTTCAATTCTTAAAGCCTTGGGCCTACATCTGTGTCTAATATGACGCCTTGATCTTCAATTTGACATTAAATATGCATGAGGTAACAGTAGTTTTTTTAAAGACGTCAAACGAAAGGCATCACCACATGATCCCTACGCAACAATGTAAAACTGTGCCTGATCTTTTGCATTAATTGAAACGTTTTTGTCTATTAGACGCAAATGCAGTCTTGGCATAAGGAAATATTGACGTTTATGTGATCTGAGATGAGATTTAAACAATTCTGAATCTTCTATAGGATATTATTACGATTATTAATTATATTTTTACTGGCAATGTTAAGAAAATTATATTACCACCTTTATAAAATTTAAAATGATGCGTATTTATTAATCTACTCATACAACTTAAGGCTAGTCAAACCCTGCCTGCATTTTTAAATTTGCGCCCAATATACACACTATCAGAAATACACACCAGCAACGACTGTTACAGTAAAGAAGTTAATGTGAGCACCCACATTGCCAAGTTTGGGAATTTTGTTTATATCTGGGAAATTACTTAAGAAAGCAGTATAATTTATCGCTGGAAAGGGAAATTTCGCATCTGGCAACGACCTGTTCAGAACTTGCAACTCTCATTAACTAAATGGTAACTTAGAGCGACGTAAACACATTAATTGATCAAAATTGAAATGACTTTTAATATCTTTTATTAGTACAATTTAAATTAAGTACATTACGTCGTCTAAGTGGGCGTATTTTCTTGGTCTAATAATTGTTAAATTTCTAAATATACGAGTATTAGCATTATGCTTTGACAGCAAGCATGGCCGCCTTGCATGGGGAACTTATTAGGAGCAAATACCGCTTCAATTTGTCCACCCTACTGCAATGTCAGGTCAAAAAGCGATAGTAAGATGTCGCTATTTTATCTGTTCATTAATAACGATATTTAACTAATTTATGTTTTATATACATTAGTATTAGTTTGGCCCCATCAAAATTACAGGACGGTATAATTTTTTTTCTCTAATGAAATTAGTTAAGCCCCCTAGAGATTTAAAAGGCGTATATTTTGACATATTACACATTGATAAAAGGTTCAATTTAATACCGAAAAAAAAAGGAAAAACAATTTTTTTAGGTGGGTCAGACTAGCCTAGTGTTCGTCGACCAAACTCGGCTGTGTTTGCCTAAAAACTCCTTAAGGATTATACACTGTGATCAAGGACGACTGAAGGTTCTGATATATTAAGAGATATGTAAGAAGTGGTAAAGCACATTGAACAGAAAGAAACAGTTCAATTAATACACGGCGTTCGGTGGTAGTTATTTTTGATATCTTAGTCATCTTGGCTGAAAATCTCATGGCATATTTCAGACGCTTCGATCATTGTTGATCACGTTGTATTCGAATTGACTTATTTGTTAAAATAGCGTTCGCAAACTAAGTAGGATAGTATAATTTTTTTTAATGAAATCAACGTTATAAACAGTAGGTGGAATTTCGGCGCATTTGTCTTTAGATCAAATTAACGATGTATCATCATAGTGCGCTTAGCACGTATGTAATACATCGCTACGTTGATCGAATAGAAAAAGGACCGCCCTCTGATTAAGATAGTGCGTTCGGCACATAAAAAAAATTAAATCATAGCGAGAATTTTTATGCTGTTCCGAAAATTTACTAATATGTGGTTTTTGTTCTAAGTTAAGACGTAAGTTCTCTTTTCATGGCCACCTAAGATGAGAAATTTATTGAATCATGTGTTGTGAATACAATAAAAATTATTAATGTATATATATATGAATATTATATATGGGAAATTAATGATGCTTGCTGTGGAGTGGGTCAGGGACCCTGTCACAATAGCGTTAATGGTAATGGTGATATTAAGAAGTTAATGTTGGTATTAGTGGTTGCATAGTTCACACTAATGTTAAGAGTATTAACTGTTTTGTTAAAAATATCTGTAATATTTTAACGTGACCGTGTTACGTCAACAGTACTTCTAAGATTATTGTGAATATTTCATATCTGCAACCATTGTCTGGATATTACCATTATAACATTACAAGTTACTTTTATCATTAAAAAAATTGTTATGACAGGGTTGTAATATGTGTGTTCGTGTATCGATATTTGATGCCTATTTAAATCGATATATTTAAATATAAATCTATATATTTAAATATTAGGAGTATTAAATAAATATCACAAACGCTTGAAGGTTTAGAAATAAAAAAAAAAAAAGATTTTAAGTAGATAAAATTGGTTCAAGTTCAGCAGGTACCTACTAATGCAAGTTTCTTATAGGAGATGATTTGTTTCTAACATGTTGCAGTTTTAAAGTTTATCTATTACTAAGAATGCTAAAATAGGTCACTATTTGAAACTAAAAAGATTTATGGGTATTTGATATCGATACTGTTTCCAAACGTGATGATTGTTAATTTTTGCTCTTTGTTCGGATGAATATTCAGTAAAATATAAATAACGTGGTTACAGCCATATCCTCGTTATTAATATTTCATATTTAATTATTTAATTCATCTCGTTTATTAATACAGTTTGTACAGTTGGAAGGGACAATAATACGTGTGGCTTCGACTCAACCATTGCTAAGTCCACCACTAGGAACACAGCCTATCGTTGTGACAATACCTGTACAGAACCATAATACACCAATGTATACAAGCCATCCGAAACCACTTATAATGTCTACATGCTCAACTAGAAAAGTAGGTGGCACATTTGTGTTGCAAAATGAACGTATTGATCGTCAAAGAAGTGAAATACAGGTGGCCGCAAACACTCGGCGTTCTATTGCAAACTCCTGTTCTGTTCTTAACACACATCATCATAAGCCGAATATATTGAAAAATTCCACGAGAGGTGCTAGTTTGAAATTAAACGCTGTTAAGCGTCTAAATTCTGATAAACTTATTAACGACACTAAATCGAATGCAGTGAAAAATTCCCTCAAGAGCAATAATATTAAAGTTAGCGCTATTAAACGTCAAGCCGTTGATAGTATTGTTAACGACACTAAACAAATTAGACTGAATGATGTTAACGGTTTCATTTTGCATGCAGATGTTAGTGAAGGAGCTGAGGCTCCGCAGTCAAATAATTCCATTCACGACAAAATCACTTTTATAAATATGAAGTAGAACAAATTATTAATTTTTAAGACTAACTTGTTCATTGAGCATTTGTGACACAAAGATTTAAGTGTAAGGAATAATGCACATTTTAGTTGAAAATCGTAATCAGTGTTGCATTTTTTTAGTAGTTATTTGATGCCACATCCACAGCTAAGTAGTTTAAATGTAGGAGAATATTATATTATTTACAAAAAGTGTTGTAAGATTGATCTGATGCAATTTCTTCTTATACCATACAATTTTAAAAATTTGTAACTATTCCAACAATACAGTGGAATATTTTAGATATAAATTGTCCAAAATATTCAGCCCTCGAATTAGAGCAATAATACATATAATATATGTACAACATATCAGACTGATCTGAATACTATTTGTAAACACGTTTTATAATTTGTATATCAGCAACTGTTGTAGACGTACTCGAACTTAGTGAAAATTTCAATGAACAAGATTATAACAATAGATGCAGTAAACACAGTAAGAAGGTACTTCTGCCGACTGTTAATTTTAAAGACTGTTTAATTGATAATACCTTGTATGTTGTGGATGTATGTTTTTATGTGTGCATATTTATCTAATTATGAATATTATTTTACAAGCAGGCCGTGTTCATTTATTAGTCTGCTTTACTTAACATTGGTTGTTATTTATAATAGTTTTAGCGAGAAAAAATATTCTTGATTGTATATGTAATTATTTATTTATTATGTGCAGTAAGTTCACGTATTTTATGTTTCAGGAACAAATTACATGCAGTATTAAGTTTAGTATTTTACTATTGAACATTTGTCCTGTGGTTTCAGTTTAACATAACAGAAACGTATTTACATTTATTCATTATTTGAATAATAATACGCGTAGATGGTAAAGAATGTATTCTGTACAATTAGAAACTATTTCCCTCAAACTTGAGTTCATATTAATTTATTCTATAGGAATAATATTCTCTTCACGATAATACAGATATTTTTAGATAATAACTCCATGTAGTGTGTCAACGTTCAAGTTTAAAAAATTAAGACAAAATTTAAAATTATTTCTTTTCTTGGAATCTACCGCAGTTTATTTCTAATTAGCTTTCAAATGCAAATAATCATCATAAACTCTCGTGAAACTCACAAAATCGAATCTTTCTCAGTATAAATAATCAACGCGTCCTCAGATTTACTTCACGAAGCAAAAAATTTTTTAATTCAGATTTTACTGTTCTGCTTGGCGCAAATGTATTTGTACCAAATTCCATGTTCATGGGTCTTGAAGGTGGGAGAAATTAACGCAAAAAGAGATATATTTGAGTATGTAAACTGGTAAGGTAAAATGCTGCTCTCCATTTAAAATTTGAGAGAGATACACCAAATTTCCACATCTTTAAAAGAAAAATGAAGTTACCGAAAATAGAAATAATATTTCAGTAGTAACTCTACTGAAATATTATTTCTATTTTCCATCCGGTTTAATATGGGTTGAGTAATATTTGAGTAATCACATTTCATTTGGTTTTTCATCAATCAATCTGTAGATTACGTTAATGTCTTAAAAATTTTTGTTGCAAATCGTTTTCGATTGCAGTGAATCCCTCGAGCAGCCTCTGTACAGCTGTTTCAGCCCTATTTGGGGTTTCTTCAGCAGAATCGTAGCTCGAGAGTTCCACTGCAAACCAAAGCGATTCGACCAAGGTTCATCGCAATTGCGTTGTAATAGTAATGAATAAGAGGCTGCTCGAGGGATTCACTGCAATCAAAAACGATTAGGAACAATTTTTTTTTAAACTCATTATGCTTTTACAGCAAGCATGGCCGCCTTGCATGGGATGACCTATTATGTAGCAAAATGGCTTCAATTTATCAATTCTAATGCAATGTCAAGTCAAAAAGCGATCGTATGATGTCGCTGTTTAAACTATTCGTTAATGTCTTACTAAAATATTATTTATTTGGTAATTTTCTGTAATTTGGTTTTTCTTTCAAGTGTATTTAAATTTGGTATACCTCCCTAATTTTAACGAAAAACATTTCATCTTACTAAAATTTTCTACTAAATTCAAAAGGAAGATCACTTTGCCTACACTGGTTTGCCTGTTCTTGCATTAATACCTTGAAGTCTTTCTACGTTAAATTTGGCACAAAATCATTTCGCACCGAGCAGACCTGAAATCTGAATTCCGAAATTTTTGCTCCATTCTACGTAATGCGAAATCTATTTGGGGGGCACGTTTTATAAACATTTGTACCGATAGAATTTATGTCTTTATTAATTTTCTGTAAATAAGTAAGTCAGTCTTTGTGTATATGAGGATAATGCTCTTTTAAAAAGAACATGAGATGGCGAACTATTGTCATTTTTCTTACATTGGATCAATTTATTAATTTTTCTATGGTTGAGTAGGTATTTGTTCTGTTACGGTTATCACATAATCATGTATCAGCATTTGGAGCTGTTTTTTTTTTAAATGAATGTTAAAACAAATTCAAAATGTCAATGCGATCAATTTTTATTCACATAAGTAAGTCATTCTCATACGCTTCAAGACTGAATTACTTAATAGTCTATTACGTTTAAAATTTCCAAGGTTTATTAAAGCATTTTTTTTTATAGTGACGGGTCGAAACTTTGTGAAAACATGGAACTGTCGGTTTTATGATTAGTATTATTTTTTTCTCTTAGGTACCCCACACCAAAAGTTATAAGGGGAAATGAGGGGAAATGATTATATTATATTATTATTGTTAATTATTATTAATTATTAATAGAAACTTGGCCGGACAATTTTTTATGAACGATATATTTATAGGAATTGCAAGTTATTTGGAAGCTTCAAATCTAAAGAGTAGCGCAAAGTTTCGACTCTCTAATTTTTTTTAATACACTATAAAGTGTTAAGTGTTTAAGATTTCTATATAATATTCTTCACTTTTTTTTGTTTGACTGAACTGATGTTATAACTGAAAGTTCCACTGCCTCAAAAATATATAGTTTTCTCTGTCTCGATTTAAGACCCTGAAGCCAAAAAGAAATCAAATTTTGCATGCTTGATGTAATTGTGGAAACTGTGGAGGTGTTTATATGAAAATCCTTAACAAGCTTAACACTGTAATGTATTTTTAGAAATAAATATCGTTTCTGTGTATGATGTGCTAAGAAAAGTGTACTTTATACAAACATATTTATTCTATTTATTGACCTCTTCGAATGTTTACTTTAAGATAGGTAATGTTTTAGAGAAAATTAGAAATGTATAATCTTTTTTTTTGCAATCTTTCAATCACAGGATATAAAATTAATTTCTTTCTGTCTACGTTTACACATCATATTGTCAATGTTATATTTCAGTATTAGTAAATTATCGGTTTATGCCATGAATTATCAGAAAAAAATACCATAAATTAGATGATTAATTATTTCCACGTGTAATGTGCATATATAAAGATGTACATGCAAATATATATGTATGTACATGTATAACATATGTATGTATATGTAAATACCTTATTTATGTGGCATAAACGCATCTGTGTAAATGTTGTGATGAATATGGAAACTATTTGAAACGTAATTTTTTATGTATTCGTTATTGTGTACGTCCTTCGACTTTAAAAGAGTAGATTGCATGAATTGTAATGTAATATTCTTATGAGGAGATGGGTGGCTAAAGTGAACCCTATTTATTCGATCATTTTCAGCTTTTAATTTGGAGTTTTAGTTACTTAGCCATTTATCGCGTTTGGCTACTATTTGATTGTCGAAGGATTCTTGTGTGGATTATTGTCCTGTGATCTTCACAAGCAATGCTCTAATGGCTGTGAATATTGCCAATTCCAGGCTGGCAACCTTACTGCCTGCGTAAATTATCACTATATAATTAATATGTGTATGTGATACTTTACGATAGAAGTGTTTATTTTCTCGTTTATAAATAAACCTGTATATAATTCTATGTCTTTATTTATTGATTTCAATAAACCACTTTTCAAAAAAAGATTTTATTCATTTATCCTCCTCTCCACCCAAACTTTATACTTGTTGATCTGTCGCGACGGACACACAGTTTGGTCGCGTTTTTTAATTCAATATTTAGCTGAAAATTTGTTACTCTCAGATTATAATCGATGCACAATTCTGCTGCTGGCAAAACATTACTAAAAAGTAGAGATGACGACGGGTACCCGGGTACCCGTTTACTTAGATGGAACCGGTTCCTCTTTTTGAATACCCGTTACCCGATAACTACCCGATACCCGATAATTACCCGTTACCCGATATTCTGAAATTGCCGAACAACCAAATAGTCTTCATTTCATTTTGCCTAATGTGACCTACATTAACATTTTGCTCGAATGAGCATTAATTATTTCACATAATTCTATACTGGTTTTTTAAATTGTTAGTTGATACTGATCGGATAGTCAAGTAGTTGTCGGATATCGGGTACTTATCGGATACCCGGGTACTTATCGGGTAACGGGTAACTACCCGGGTATCAATAATGAGTACCCGGGTAGTAAACTTATCGGGTATCGGTATCCCTACTAAAAAGTATAAAGCTTGATTCTCATTATCCTGCAAGCGGCCTGCACTGCACGGGCAAGGAACGGGCTCTGCACCTGCTCGGCAAATATTGTAACCTATAAATTCAATGCTTTTCTCGGGTTGCATTTTCATTATGCGGGCACCGGACCGGGAAAGCACGCTGCTTGCACGCGGGGTTTCTTTTTAACAATATTTGCCGAATACGTACCGCGCCGATTCTGCGTGTTGCAGAGTTTAGATTAGTATTATATGAAGCATGACAGAAATGATAAAACGTCAGCAAAAAGTTAATTGTTCATCCGAAATGGATGAAAAATTAATGGGTTGCATTATTTGCCAGGCCCGTTCCTTGCCCGTGCATTGCAGGTCCCTTGCAGGATAATGAGAATCAAGTTTAAAGGTGCGTTTCCATGTATTGGTCATGAGTAGAGACCGGATTTATAAGTTTTTACAAGTTTTTTACGCTAACATACCTAAACTTGGCGTTTTGTATTTATATGTTTGTCGATTAGAGAAGCCCAAAAATGGTAGTTTTATTTCGCATATAACTTAATATTTTAGACTTTTAGCGCATATTTATTTATTTATCCATATATTGATATAAATAACATTATAATTCCATATACGGTCAATATTCAAGTCTGCAGCTTTTCCAAGAAGTAATTTATTCTTCTCAACGTCTGGCCACTTTATTTTACGATTTCCCGGAATGTGATTTTCTGGGAATCTGTAGCGACTTGCACTTGCATTTTGCATTTATGTTTTGCATTTCAGTTTGAGATAAGAACTCCGTGAATGTGTGTGACTAGTGACTAGTGTATTTATCAACGCGAATTAGTTGTTATTTTCTTATTTAATTTAAAGACGAAATAAATTCAGTGCTTATCTTTTCAAAATGCCGAAAGTAGCATCCTCTCGATCCGAGCTATTGAAAAAAATGGATTAAAGCATCTAAACATCTAACTACGGATGGAAAAGTTATTTTTTGCAACGCATGCTCAAAACAGGTAGATACCTTACAAATTCTCTTAAAAATCACATTTTCATTTTGACAATATTTTAAGGTGTCGTCAGACCAAAAGTACCAGATTGATCAACATTTGGCTACAAACCTCCATAAGGGGAGTCGGAGAAAAGATGTGTGACTAACTTTAAGCAGTCTTTTATTTCTTCAACAGCCAGTAACTCACAGGGCAGTGACACAGGAAATGAATTCTTTTTAGACTTGTGCAGTGCTATGGCAGAGTCAAACATTCCTTGGCATAAACTTGAACAAGCAAGTTTTCGAACTTTTTTGGAAAAATATTGCAATCGTCATATTCCAAATGAATCGACTTTGCGGAAAAACTATCTAAGTATATGCTACCAGCAACGGATGAAGAAAATAAGAGAGAAGCTTAGCGACAACAATATTTATATAGTAGTTGATGAAATGACAGATGCCTGCGGTCGTTATGTAGCAAATATGTTAGCAGGAGTATTAAGCAACACAGTTGCACCAATATCTTATTTGGTAAATAGTGCAGTTTTGGAAAAAACAAATCATTCAACGATCGCACGTTTTATTAACGACAGCTTGACACTTTTATATGCACCTAATCAAGTTAAATCGGAAAATATATTACTAATGGTGTCTGATGCAGCAGCCTACATGATAAAAGCAGGACAGGCTTTACAGGTGTTTTACCCAAATCTGATGCACTTCACTTGTATGGCTCACGCAATGAATAGGCTCGCTGAATTGGTGCGACTAGAATACCCAACAGTAAATAAGTTGATCAATAACGGAAAAAAGGCGTTTCTTAAAGCCCCACTGCGTATACAACACTATAAAGAATTAGCTGCTGACCTGCCATTACCACCAGAACCAATAATTACGAGATGGGGTACGTGGCTTGAAGCAGCAAATTTTTACGCAGATAACTTTAAACAATTAAAGGAAATTTTCTTAGAATTGGATGATTCCAATTCAGCGGCTTTAAGAATTTGTAAGGAATGCATGTCGAACACAAACATCGGGAATCAATTAGCATTCATTAAAACTCATTTTTCGGTTTTAATATCCACCATTAAAAAGTTGGAATCATCCCAGACGGCTCTATTAGATTCTTTTGAAGTGGTCGATGATGCAATTGAAAGTGTAAAATCAATTCCAGGGGAGATAGGAGAGAAGTTAATGGCAAAATTAGGCAAGGTTCTATTACGTAATCCTGACTACAATAAAATGAGGAAAATCTGTTTAGTTTTAAAAGGTCAAAGTGAAGAGGATTTGGACATGGACCCCAAAGATGTAGCATCCATGAAATTTGCGCCCATTACTTCATGCGATGTCGAGCGTTCGTTTTCCTCTTATAAAAATATTTTGACAGACAGACGACAAAATTTTACCCCAAATAATTTAAATCAACTGTTGATTATATTTTGTAATCCTACTATTTAAGTGTTAAGTGTTAAAATTACTTATATGAAACAATTTATGTTTTTATTATTCTAAAGTATGTATAAGTAAAATAAAATTTTTATCGCATATAATATCCATATTTTGATCCATTTTAATCGCATAAAAAAAACTTATTTTCCACTTTTTTAGCACATATAAATCCGGACTTTAGTCATGCGCGACACTAATTGCGCTTTAACTAAAAATGTGATATTCAATTTTCTGATTAATTTGACATCGACAATGCTTATTACGTTTTTGCCTTTTATTAACAAATAAGGTTTTCAATACTTAATATGAATTTCCACTAAATAATTTCATGTCTGAAGGAAAATATTTTTAGGTTATGAAGTATTTATTTTCTTTTAATATTTACATTTTTTCTAACTAACTAAAAATATTCCATGGTCATTTGTTTCATTGGTTTGCTTGCATTCTGCCAGTATGCAACTCGAAATTGCATTATGTTGACAACAGAGGTAAAAAACGGTAACTAACGGTAAGAAATGAATGTTACCTTATCGGCAGGGAACGGAATTATATATTTTGTTCGATTAAATACAAACGAGGCGGCAAACGTATACTGCAAAATATATAATTCCGACCCGTACTTATCGGTAACATTGGAAATCTACCGTAAGGTAACGTGGTAATACTACCGACTTACAACACTAGTAAGATGTTTCTGACGTCACATCCCAGAGCGTTCACTCGCAACGTTCTGAAACTTCGTCCGGTCGATGCATTTTCATCCTACTTTTTACTGCGGCGTTGACTGTGTGACTAGCGCATTAGACATGTTTATGTTAAAACATTTGAAATTATAAGTTTTAACGGTGGATTTGTTTTAATTTACAAAAGTAGTGAAAATGGAAACATTAGTTGCTATCAATATAATATCTACGGCGACAAATTTACATAATTCGGTTTCCTTTTACCTTCAAGAGTGCGCCAAAATTAATGTGCAAGGGCACACTCCTCAAGCATTCATAAAAGTGGATAAAAGAATAGGAAGAGAAGGTGTGACGTCTATTTACGTCACACACCAGTCGGTACGTTTACACTGAGAATTTAAACGCACTCCAGCGCTGCAAATCTGCGGTTGCGAAAAACATTTAAAATGAACCAATAACAATTGACGACGGAACAATGCACAACGCACGACCCGAGATATAGAGTAGGGAGAATATAAGAACGATTTTCGTGGTTATTTTGGCGGACACTAATCTCAACAGTATTTCCTAATGTGTGTATAAAAAGCAATGAATTGCTGAAACATAGAAGTCAGTATAATCTGTAGACTTGTTTACATTTTCCACAGTGCTATCGGCATACCATCACAGCGCACGACACTAAAGGGCATCATTTCTTTACCTGTGGGTCTCGACTCCCATAATCTAATGAAAAAATCTGTAAAAAATATACAAACACAAAATTCATACTGTATAGTAAGGACACTTTTATCCTTCGCACGAGCTTCACCACCGAAATTTGATTTAGCCGATTGCAATGCGTAAAATATACGTAACGCCGCTGACTTGTTCACATTTTAACTAAATATGCCAGGGAATAAACCCGGTGCATTGAAAGCACCCATGTGGGTGCATTCGCCAGGGTGCATACATGAATGTACCGGGTGCATTCAAAAATTTAAACTTCCCGCGCAAATCGAACGAGAAATAACCATTCCTTGTTATTATTTAATTGTTTGCAGGTGGTTTACAGGTTTAATATTTTATAGTTTGTGGTGAGTAGCTAAATAGTAAACTTTTAAGTTTAAGCGAAAGCTTTGTAGCTTAAAATCTGAACAAAACGAGTCAGTTTTTGAAATTAACGTTACAAAATAATTGCCTAGCGATAGTCCGTACAAAATATACTGTATTTGGTGTCATTTTGAAACATTTTTTATGTCTTATGTCTAGGCAACCGGGCAATGCACCGGGTGCATTCCGTAATTCCACCAGTGCAAACGATTGTACCGGGTGGAATCCCATCTCTAATTCTAACCAACATTAATTTGAGTAACGAAACAGATTGGTTCCTCTAATAAATGATACCCTGATGATACTATAAATAACATGGGAATTAATCGGGAGACACGTTATCACATCAATTTCCAGCCAAAACTCTTTATTAATACCCAAATTAAAATATTATTTCTCAGTCATCTCAGCTGATTGCCACCATATTGCGACTGCATCCAGGACAAGCCCCTGGACAAGCCTATCGACAAAGAAGCTGTGTCTAACGAAAACAAACATACAGGTTATGTGGCATTCCGTGAGCTGAATACTATACTCTTTCTAGGTTAATACTAATTCATTGATAAAACGTGATTTACCATAATTGTATCTTTTTCTATTTTTAAGATAAGAACCTGTAATTTCATATCTAACTGTAACTTTTAATTCTGAAACGACTTACTCTCATGACATTTTCCTGTATCTTTTAAAATAAGGGCACTTTACTCTTAAGCGGTTTTTATTTTTCGGTGTCCACACTGTATGTATACTGTTCAAGATAGATTTCATCTGACATTTCTCAAATTGATTTTATGCGATGCGAAAGCGTTCTGCATCAATAAATTTTTATAAAAGTTGATAATTAAAAAAATTCCGTTTGGAGCACATTTTATGGAAGACACTGTATATTTTGGGTTTCATTATTTCAGCTGACAACATAAGAAATTGTGCCACCAGGAGGAAACCACAAAATAGGACATACACCTTGTTTAGGGATGGCAAAAAATTTCATATATCGATCTATCAAGTCATATGATACATCGTTAACTGTATATCGATACACTTGGTTACAAAAATAATCGATATTTTCATATATAGATACATCGGTGTCTTTTTAAATTTGAAGTATAGTCGGCGGTAACTTTGCACGTGCGCATTTAATTTACACTATTCCCCGTACCATTTTCAGCACTCTACACTTCGAATTAAAGAAAAAACGCAACTAACAAATTACCACCTGTTCTATTAAAAACAGGAAAATAAAAATATATCTGAGCACATTTAAAATAGATTTTAGTAATCCAATCAATCAAAAAGTAATCCAATTTATTTTATACATTTTTAATTCGGCGATTAAAAAATATAACTATATAACTACTTATTTAAATCATTTTCTGGTGCCACTGTTGTAATATGATGGTACTTCATCACGTTTAAACCATATATTTTAATCGCTATTTCGGGGAATACACATCGAAAATAACAAAAAAAAATGCTAAATCAGAAACAGAAGGTAAGAATCGTTTCACAAAATACAAACCAATAGTGAAACATGATTAGAGTGATAACATATACGCATTTAATAAAAGACCGTTAGTTGAGTGAAAAATTTCTAGAAAATGTGAATTTTCGCCATCATAATATTGTGAATTCTATTTGCTACGAATTTCTTTATTCCTAATAAACAGTATGAAAAATTTTTAATCCAAGAAAACAGGTTACTGTATTTTAAATGCTTATTAAAATATTACAGAACATCCAACGTTATTACAAGTTGAAATTTACGCCAATACAAACAGAAAAAATCCAATTTTGTTTATTAAATTACAATTGTAACTAAGATTTTAAAGATGTTAATTTAAGAATTTCTAAGTTCAAAGTTTAAGAGCTATACGTAGAAAGTCTTATACTATTGGAAACCTTAGTAAGCGATGTCTTAAACTACTTGTTCATATACAATTTTTTTTTTAGAAAAATGGTAATTTGTGTTGTGCATCATTCTGTGCAAAGTACCCGGAAAAATTTCGAATTCATCATATATTTCTGTTTTCTAATAGTTAAATAATGTATCCACCAAAATTCAAAGCAAAATATTTAAAAATAACTAATTTATTGAGTAACAAATTTTGTCATTTTTTACCGGTAAATTGTCAATATCTCGAAAACGATAAACTTTAGGCAATAAAACTTTATATTATTTTCATCCACTGGTAATGAGACATCTAAAAGTGTAATAATATATAGGTTGTTCCATTAAAAAGATACATATATTAGGGTTGTCAAACCCTTACGGAACGCTCTGTATAAGTCTAAATAATTTTAGGTTATGCACCTAATCGATATGTATGTTAGTGCGTACACAGATTTAAAAAATTTTCAATAGTATCGCCACAACCTTCCGCCCACGCACTGTTGGCCCACTCTGTATATTGATATTTTCAATAAATATATCGATATATACCGTTGCCATCCCTCGCCCAGTTGAAGTGGCATTTTATGATAAAAGAAAAAATGGAATTTTTGACGTACGACCATTTGCATTTTCAGAGCTCATGACTCAAATGCAGCTCATAAGCTGCATTTGAGTCACATAAAAGGGTTGATCTAATAAAAATTTTAACATGAAACAAAATGTTACCTAACTTAAAAAAAAAACTACTTGCTTTGTTTATGTATCAATAAAGAAAATTGTAATTATTCAAAATCCTCGAGAAAAACCCTCACACCTACAAAATCCTGACAAATTACGTGCAAACAAAACCCTCTTAAATTGTGGAATTACTCAAAAATTGGTAGCATTGCACGCATACATCTAGTTAGCCCGCAATCCGCAATCATAGGCATCATAGGTTTGGATGGAATCAAAATTATGCCTTTAGATGGCGCAGCAACAAACATTTGTGAATTCCTGTTATAACTAAAAACAATTGAGGAGGAAAAAACAGAGCCCTGCATTTCAAGATTGTAAGCAACTTCACCTATTAAACCACCAAAACCAAAAATGACATATTTATTCAAAACATCAATACACATATCGCACACATAGGTACTTAAATAGTGACACTTCTTAATTTTTATGCTATCACTATTATTAATTCTATTATCCCATCTCTATTATTAGTGAATATAAGACGTGACATAAACTTTGACTTTCACTTTAATATCTTACAACGTAAAAATGATAACAAATTTGTTTTTTTGCTTTTCGTAAAAACTCTGTACTTTTGAGTTGTGTCAGTTAGTAGTCAACTAGGTGTTGCGATATGTTTTTATTATAATGCGAATGGAACTAGTAGAACCAGTTCTGCTCGCAGCAGAAGCAAGAAAGAAGATCTAAAGAAGGCTGATGTGGTTCTGCCGAAACGTCAAGGCAGCTATGGTTCCGTTGAAAATCCTAAGCGGATGAAGACCCAGAAGAACACTGCAGCGTACAACACCCGCGGAAGCCTAGCTGTATACGCATAAAAAAGCTTTTGCAGGTTCACGGATTTATTAAGTTTCCACAATTGATATTTATTCTGGTTTGAGGTATGAAATTAATGATTCTGTTGCAAAGATCGAATAAGAATCTAGCCGAAAACCAATTGAAGTCGGAATTCGTTTTGCTAGGATTAAATGGGGACGTCACATATACGCATTAACAGCTGATAAGGTGGTCGTAGTTGTTCAATGGTTAAAATTGAGGAAAAACGTAGCGATATGGTGACGCATGCATGGTAGTGGTTGCATATTGTGTGTATGGACGACAAACTCTATATCACACCGTACAATACTGAAATAAAGATGCCAAACCACCCCGAGTAGAGCAGCTGCACCGTTGAAGCGCACGGCCGAAGGGCGCAGCACGAGGGGCGCGCGCAGAACCACCTGGCGATGTGCGCTCCCCCATTCAATTCACTATCGACCGGGTGAGAGTTTCATTTTCTTGAAGCGATATTAATCGAAACTGTAGTCACAATGAAAAACCGAACAGCAAGTTGTGTGACTGCGTATGATTTAAGGTCTCGATGTATTTGGTGACGATGTGTGGGGTTGTTGGACGGTTTTTCCGTCGAATTCTTAGTGCGCGAGTAGTTCAAGTAGCGTCGGGACGCTCGACGCCGTCATAAACAAAGTGTGTTTTCATGGCGTCGCAGCGTCCGTTCATGATGGTGGTTTGGTGATAAAGTTGTGGAAGCCATCGAATGTCGCAGCATGTGAGTGCGTGCAGTGATTGTTTTCCATGATGATGGACAATATCGGAAAGATGATTGAACATCAAGCACTGGGTGAACAAGCGGTCGATTCTCCAGATGGAAACGCGCATGCGGTGACTGGTAGCATGGAGACGCAGGCCGTCCGCATGAGGTTGGTGTCGCGCGCTGTTGTGGAAAGACGACTTGTCAAACAAGAAGAAGCGGATGGCCCATTATCTGTTATTGTTCAAACTCAGGAGGAGTCCAGAGATTCTGAACTTCTTAGTCCTGGTAAGCTGTCACCAACATCGGTGAGTGTTGCGAACATGATCGACACGGGAGATTTTCGTACGCTTCAACCTGAACCCACTTACCAGACACTGACCTCTGTAAACGGAAGAATGTCTCCACCAGGATACAGCCCTAGTTCTTCTTACGCAACTTTGACACCTCTTCAACCCCTGCCACCAATCTCCACTATGTCAGACAAGTTCGCTTATGGCCACGCGAGTAACGTGACGGGGTCGTTTGCGGTGATGCAGAACAATGGTCTCGGAATTGGACTGGGATTAGGAGTAAATGTTAATTCGGCGTATACGATGCCCAACATGGGCATGACTCCCCCGCACAATTACTCATCCCCAAGCATGGGAATGCAACAACAATCTAGTCCTATAAGTCCTCAAAGTGCTTACAGTCAAAATGGACTACCTTCACCCCAAAAAAGTATGTCACCTCCTAGCTACGATTCACCCTACGGAACGCAGCGTGAGCTTGTGGGAAGGTCGTTGCAAAGTCCGCAGTTAAGTCCTCCATCTGCATCCTTAAATTCACCGGGAGGTACATTAGTAACGAGTTTTAGTGGTGCGACCTTAAACGGACTTACACTCCAACACCATCCGCCAACATTAGTGCAAATAGCGGCACCTCAACGTGAATGCTCTCCATCACCACCAGTTATAAGTCTTCAACAGCCACCTACGCAACAACCACAACAGCCGCAACCCCAACAACAACCTCAACAGCAACCAGCACCGTTACAGCAAATTCCTTCGAAAGGAGCCACACCGAGCACCTTGAGCGTTACAACAATAGCCACTGATGTGGAAGAAATTAACACCAAAGAACTGGCACAAAGAATAAGCGCGGAACTGAAGCGGTATAGCATACCTCAGGCTATATTCGCCCAGAGAGTGTTATGCCGTTCACAAGGAACTTTGTCAGACCTGTTGCGAAATCCTAAACCTTGGTCCAAGTTGAAATCTGGCAGAGAAACTTTTCGGAGGATGTGGAAGTGGCTTCAAGAACCTGAATTTCAGAGGATGTCAGCGTTACGACTGGCAGGTAAGTAACATATTCTGTTGTAGAATAAGAGACGATCATTTAAAAGGAATCACTTATACATCGCTGGACCTTGTATTATTCATTCACCCTTCTAAAGGGGAGCCTGACGAGGGGTTGTAGAAAACAAGTTTATCTGGTTTCAAAATATATTATGTGTTTGCATATAAAATCACTATTCAATTCGTTATAAACTTAAATATACGCTGTTTGGCGTTGCAAAGTAACGAAAATCATCTGCCAGTCATATTTGAACTATTAGAGTTTGGATATGCTTTAATATAAAACGGCAATCGAATGACTGACCGACTGCTACTTACATTCAATGACTTTTCAATGACGCATTGTCTCGGAACAGTATCACTGAGTCTGAAGAAAAAATACAATCATTTATACAATTAACACGCGATTCTTATTTCACTTTGATGCGGTGGTACTTCTTAAACACCGAAACCTTCCAACCTATCGTAAAGGGAAATACGTACCGAAAAAGAAAATGAATCGACAACTTTTGTCACTTGTCTTTTGAAGTTTTTGTTTCTAAGAGCCGTTTTACATCCATCAATTGTTAAGTACAATTTCTTGCGCAAAGTGACAAAGTATCGATGCAACAAAAGAACGTTAACTGTAATAGCCTGTCTCTCTTGCCTCTCACTTTGTAAGAGATTTTGTATAAATTTTGATACACGTAAAACGGCTCTAAGTCAGTAAGTTAATATTTAATTTTGAAAACGATTGCTCGTACATGAAATTGCTTTTTGCTCTCTCAATCAATTTCCAAACACCGAACGGCAACCACCCATTTATTTCTAAATTTACAATTCAACTTTGCTAATATACTTCTTTTAACAACACCACAAACAAAACGGCTAAACCGCTTTAAAAGTGTTGCTTGGCTATTGTATTGATTTTTTACTTGACGCTAATAATGCCTCCCCTCCACTGAGTCTCTAATGGGTTACACTTTTAAATTCATACGATTAAACCTAATATATTACACGGACTTTCCTATTTCAGTGTGTTCAGTAAATAATGAACAAATAGTGTATAGTTGATTTTAGATTTTTCTCATATTTACTGTGTTTCGTACGTATTTGTATATCAAGCAGTCAAAAGAAAAAGTTGTCTGCAACGAAGATACTTTTGTCTCTATTCCATAAAATATTTTGAAATTTGAAATGTCGTTATTTAATTTAAGAAAAGTTACAAGCTATCAAATTGTGTTGGGATGGAAAACAATATTTCTGGAAGGTGTGAAGGAACCACATACATACGTATGCTTAATTTCAACTTGAAAACATACGGACATATTTTGCGCTTTCGTTTCAAATCTTTTGATTTTCGTTTGTACCTCGTGTCCAGAATATACAGCGGACGGTTTTCTTTTGCACCTTTCATTTTATAACCGCCTGTTCTACTTCCACCATTTTTCAAGTTACAGTGAAACAGGCTGTATGTGTTCCATCTTCTCTGTGAAGATATTTTAATTTCAAATTACAAATAGATAGATAGCTACTTTTGTTATTTTATACTGCTTGCCACTCATCAATTGCTCATACTCGTCATCCTTACGATACTTTGAATCTGATCTAACTAACGTTATTATTAAACATCTAACGGCTTAATTCTAAATCATGCTATTAGGTATATTAATCGTGAATCGTCGTCGTAAATATTAGTCAAAAATATAGTGTGGATTACGTGTTTGTCTTAAATTATTACTCAAAGTTTAAGGCATCTCGAACAATTACTGACTGATTAAAATCATTGCAAATCGCAATTGCATTGAAAACTCATTCTAAAGTAAAAAGACTTTTGTAAAATTGGGTGATGCGAGAAATGCTCTCAAATATATTAGTGAACAGCATTTATAGTATTCAAAATATAACTTTGACACTCGTTATGCTACAGAAATAAACTACAATGAACTACTTTTGAGTTGTTATTTTGTAAAAATGTTGAACTCGTTGACGGAAGTTGATTGTAGTTTATCAGAAGAAAATTGTTATAGGTGTAAGAACAGAGAGATGTACATAAGTGTTTGTGATTTTTTTAAGGCAGTCATCTTGTTGTATAGTCGTTTTTGTTGTCAATGTTGACTACTCTCTTGTTTTCATTGCAGACTGCCAGATGCGCAATGTAAACGCGAGGGCAGTCAACTCCAAACGAAGAAAATCGCCCTCCACTTCATGCTTGTGAGTTTATCTGTCTCTCTGTTATCAGTGTTCACAACAACTTGATGCATGTGCCCCATTTTTTGATGTTTTGACAAAAAAAAAACGTTGAAAATAAAGTATATCCAAACTCTGATTACTTTTCTGGGATGTTCTGCATGATTGTTAAGTTGTTATACATATACATAATACAACGTCATGATTGATAAGCTTTTGTACTGACTTTGCGCATGTGATCGTGTTTTTAATATGGTCTGCGTTATCACCAGATATCAAAATGATCGTCACTGCCATGCTATTTAATTAAAATATATACATATATTTAAATACATAATTTGATTGATTGAAGAACAAAAGAAGTAATCAACGAAACACGAAAAACATACTTGATTTCACAATTAGTTTTTTTATTCTTCCCTGTATGTATTAAGCACACATCGTCAATAGTGTAAATACACAAAAATAAATGTGTATTTTCCATGTTTGTATAATTTAATTATATTGCAAAATGTCACAAAAAAATAAATAAGTAATAAGAAACTTTTCCAAAACAGAATTCTCTCACGTTATGATAACTCTCAGTTAGTTCAATTAAAAATGTGTATCTCCTTAAATTTTCCAATGTTTGTATCTTATTATAACGTTTGGGCCTTCCAGAATATGTAGGAGGTTTTATGATCCGCATGTAGTTATCACACAGTCGTATTTGGGCTGTTAAATATCATTTCTGAATTCCTAGATAATTTTAATCGCATCGCATGAATGCAAATACTGATTAAGTCACCGTTAGTTTACCAGTCTAGGTATTCGCGAGGTCCTATTTTATTCGAACACCTGTATAACTTGAAACTGACGATTGTTCTGTGAGGTTCGTAGGATTCTTAAATGGGAAAATTTTTAGTCGCACGCGAAAATTGGGTGCAGTTTTTTTTTGCTAATAGGTCACCAAGTTTCACTTGCCGTGATTCTTTCGTCAATACTATACCTATCGACCAGGCATGGCTTATTTTGTTTTGATTTGAGTGTTGAGTTTATTTTTCTTTCGTACTAACAATTCAGCTACGTATTAATTTCTGAATCAGACATACATTTGTTGGCTTTGGCGTGTACACTTTTCTTTATTTAAGTTTTGTTCCGACCGCTCAGGAGCAGGCGCATTAAACAAAATGTTTACCGTTCTGATTACTGCGCATGTTCTTCTGTTGTTTAATGCGGATGCTCGTTATCGTCAACGTACGATTTTTCGAACAGTTGGAACAAAGCTTATTATTTTGTATTAGAATGAACGCGGCATTGCTGCAATATAAAGAATACATGAAACGTATATTAATAATTGTAGTTGAGCGTTTTCATTTTCATTTTGTTTCAGAAAGAAATAAAATCACCATTAAAGTTAAATACATTCCGTCCATATCTGAGGAGTTTTATTGTATTTTTGAAAACAATCCAAGTTGGAATTACCTATTGCTAAATTTGGTTAATTAGAAAAACCTGTTAAATTTGACGTTGAGAACATCTTAGAGATTTTTCTTGTGATAATGTGATTTCCTCGACACTTATCTCCGTTGCTACGTGAGGTGTGATCTGCCACTCCTAATTTCTTTGCTTCCCTTTTGGGAGCTTTTTGTTATCTTTTAGTCTCGCATCAAACGGTCTCTAGGTTGCTCTAATAATAATCTTCTTCCAGCATCCCAACTTCAGACGACAAACGATCCAATACACAATGGGGAGACAGAGTTGCCATTCCTGGATTACTCTTTAAGTAAGTCTTTTTTAAAGTTATTCCTTCTTCCATCGGTTGAAAAATCTGAATTAAATTTGGCTCCTCAATTATAATTACTGCATTAACTCTTTTTAATTACAGATAATTTTTGAGTAGTTCATCGACTATAAAATCGTAACTGAATTTGGTTCTTCGATTTTTATTACATTATTCCTATAATATTTAAATAACTATTTCAAGGGTAGGGATTGTAGTTTTATAGGACTGTATTTTAAATTTATTAATACAACTGGCAATTCGCGGCATTCAACAAGTTTTAGAGTCGGTCAATTGCACGTTGAAGTTCGAATAAGTTTCTCCAAGAATAAAAGAGATGCAAGCACATAATTATTTCAAATATATGGGATATGTTTATTAACATCATTATGGAAATCTATTAATTTTGTATATCTTTTGAGAAATGATTACTTGTGACAAAAGATATCGCTTTATGTAAACGTTATTATTTTTTTTAGCGTGATATACAAAACAGTTAAGAAAAAGCAATTATTTCACGTACCTAATGAGTTTTCTTTTGTTACAGCTGCACAGATACCTCAACGAGGCAGTAAGTGTAATGTTTCTACTTTCCAGAATCATTTAGGGCAGAACAAATTTAATATTCATCGATTATTTACAGGTTGCAAGAGGAAAGAAGACAATTCGAATCAATCAGATCAAATCCCTACGCCCAAGAAACCTCGGTTAGTTTTCACAGACCTGCAGCGCCGTACACTACAGGCTATTTTTAAGGTACACATTTTGGTATTCGATGAGTTTCTATTTTAATGTCCTTCTTTCCGAAGGAAACAAAAAGACCATCGAAAGAAATGCAAGTGACAATTGCTAGGCAACTCGGTTTGGAACCAACTACAGTAGGTAATTTCTTCATGAACGCTAGAAGAAGATCGATGGATAAATGGAAAGATGAAGATCCAAAAAGTACGTCGACTACAATACTGCACCAACAAATGTCTCCTGGAATGGAACACGACGATCCTGACCAGGATGTTGATTTAGACAATGATGTGGACGAACAAGATGACGTGTTGTGACATGCATTCCGTGATCGACATTTATTAATGCTGTGAACACTACTTCTTAGTGACGGCGCTCCTAGTTCTAGAATAGTGTAAACCTACCGACTAAAACAATGTATTTGACCTGTTACATCTGGACGTTTAATTACACGACAAATTTATTCTATTTTTACTAGTCCTTTAATTTTTGCCGTCGCGAATATCATTAAACGATAAATTTTGTTGCATAATTTATTTTTGTTATGTGATATATTATTTATCTAGCAAGTACTTGCGCGGAATCATTAATTTTTCTCGACTGACGTTGACGAACAAAACTGGCACTGTGAAATATCGTATTTTCCCGTGTACTTTTATAAATGACACTAAATCGATTTAAAAAAAATGTATAAAATAATAACATTCGATATTTACGCTGGACCGAAAAATAGCGGTGTTAATGAAATGTGTAATGAGAATTGTATTAAATGAAACAAGAAAAATCATAAAAAGAAAATTGTACATTCCGTTGTAATTTTGTAATATACACTTGTGATACTATCAGGTTTCCTAAATTTAGTCACTCCTTTTTTTTAATAAAACAAACAAAACATTCCAAAGTTTAATTGTTATGTGTATATAGATGGTAGAAGTTGTTTTCATCTATTGTAACTATTTATGAAATATTATTTATTTAGGACATTGTTTTGAGTCATTGCTTTATGTATATATATATATATATATAAACTTTTTTTTTGTAAGAGGCGAGAATATATTATTTTTGCAAAAAGTTTAAGTACTTACCGAAGATATTAATTTATTAGATGAAATATTGGAGGTTTGGCGCGATTTTTTTACTGGTTAAAATTAATTTACAGAGCACATTATATAATATTTGAATAATATGACGACGGTGGACAACGTGTGTTTAATAATGCATTACAAATTCTAAGATCGCCCCTTTCGATTGCGTTGATATAAAATGATCTTCGTTTTCATAGCAACGCTTCATTTACACATCATTCGCGAACGTAATTAAGAGATTCAAATAAACTTTACGTAATGTAAATGTAAAAAAAAGAATCTTTTACCAAATATATGTTAAAGATAAAATTAGCGTTTTGCAAAAATAATAGCATTTTGATGATTTTCTGTACATATTAATTTATTTAGGTGTTTGCATCCCAACTGAATGATTTAGTTCCAACTGTGATCCTGATGTAAATTGTTTATCTGCGTAGGTCAAATACGAGAGTAAAATTTTCTACACAAAAATGTATATTATCAAAGTACGGTATATATTTTAGTATAAAATTTCTATTTTAGCACAAACTAATGACTACATCAGTGTGATTAGTACTAGCATAATAATGTACAAAAATTTTCGATTTTTGAATTTTTTTGTGTAGAAAATGGCGAAAATTTGAGTCGGGGTGGGGGGGGGGGAGATTTTTGGCAGTGCCCAGAAAGAGCACCTACCTAGTCAATGTACCAAAATATTTTTTTACGGTGTTCATTTTACGTATTATAATGTTTTTAGCGTAAAATTTAAAATTTTATTTTTATTAAAATAAAAGCTACATCGTTAATCATTTTTCAGTGAAGTAAAAAAATAATAACAATAATATTAGCGGGAGTACAAATAATAGCCTGTATTTTCTTTTTAAAATATAGGTTCCGTTAGTTATAAGTTCTTGTTTTCTAGATCGAATTATAAAAGACCAAAGTTGTTATTATTTTTTCTTGGAAAATTTTAATCTTTAAAACGACGGGACATTCCGCGAAAATCAACATGTACATATTGCAAAAAAAAAAGATTTATATTGCGTCAACCATAACGTGAAATATCAGGAACACTTTTGCTACTAAATTGGCTTTGTGGCCGACCGTTTTTATACGTTGGGGCAAAATTTCTAAGCTTTTTGAGATAAAAAAAATAGCTTGTAGATATAAACAAATGCAAAATTATGTTGAATCTGTGTACGATTATTTATAGACAAGATTAACCTGGTGACAACTTTGGGGTCACAAAATGCCTTAATACCATGTAGACTATTATTTAAGTCTAGTCAGCACTTGTCTTTCTGTAATAGTTGATTTCTAGTCATTTTATATCGTATTTAGTTAGAGCCCGCGTGACATCTGGCCGTATAATACTCGGACCAGATGTTAATGATGATCACCTACATAACAGATAATACTCTAGGTAGTCGGCACCGTAATCGGAAAAGAAGTGACGGGTCGCTTCCAGTTGTAACTTCCGTATTGATCGATCTCTTCGGCGATTTGTACGCCGAGGTGCCGCCTACCCTTTGCGGGTTGCTGTGCGTTTGTTTTGTAAATTGTGCAATTTCACTGTTTAGATTGTTACAGCACCCGCTAATTGTGTGTACTATAATATTTTGCACGACGTTGCACCTTATTATAATTTATAATCATCTGAAGGGTTGTCCGAAGGGAATATCTGAATGCGTTAAATATAAACCTTATGTACTGTATAAATAAGTTTCCTCACTACCATCGATTGGTCACAACCCAGTATAATTTTTAGTGCAATAGTAAGACGTGTAAAAATGGCAATATCATATCCCAACAGAGTGTACTCGTGTTTGTCACGAAACTACACATTTCTGTAGAAAATAGCATTGATTAAAGAAATATTTAAAATACAATGCAGCGTTTTCTTTAAGCAGATTTTCCCCAATGAAGCCACGGCTCGCCGCATACTAAGTTAAGTTCAATTTTTCTTGGTTCAGGTAATCACAAATTGGAGAATAGAATGAAGGAATTGGAGAGCTTGGTGTTCAGTCGGTAAATATAAAAAGGAAGAGGCAATGGATCGTTTTCTGGGTAATCGATCGTGCCGACGGGCGTGCGCCATGAGTGTGCTGCCTTCTTTGCGTTGGTCGTTTGAAATACAGTCGCGCGACGCCGACGTCACTCGGCGTCGGTCGTTTAGCACCCAGGCGTCGCACTAACTGCAGTGTGAAAGCGCCAACATGGTCGCACGCACTAACGAAACCGTTCCGCTCTTGTGTCGTCGCTTTTGATTATGCTAAACTGTCATAACAAACGCGTGCGGGTGGCTGGGGAGTGCGTATGTGTGCGGTGTTGTAAACGATAGTGCGATCATTCCACCTCACAGCATGGCCTCGGTCGCCGCTTGGCTGCCATTTGCCCGGGCGGCGGCCATCGGTTGGGTGCCTATTGCCACCCATCCGCTCCCGCCGCCCCCGATACCCAAGGATCGCCGCAAGGCCGACGACGAGAAGCTCCTCATCAACGTGTCCGGTCGACGGTTCGAGACTTGGAGAAACACTCTCGAGAAATATCCGGATACGTTGTTAGGGTCCAACGAACGAGAATTCTTTTACGATGAAGAATGTAAGGAGTACTTTTTCGATCGCGACCCAGATATATTCCGTCACATTTTAAATTATTATCGCACTGGCAAACTACATTATCCCAAACACGAATGTCTGACTAGCTACGACGAGGAGCTGGCGTTCTTTGGAATTTTGCCTGATGTTATCGGGGACTGTTGTTACGAAGATTATCGCGACAGAAAAAGAGAAAATGCGGAGAGGCTCATGGATGATAAACTGTCTGAAAACGGTGATCAACATTTACAACAACTCACTAACATTCGACAAAAAATGTGGCGAGCTTTCGAAAACCCTCACACGTCAACTGCGGCCCTGGTGTTTTATTACGTCACGGGATTTTTTATTGCCGTCTCGGTGATGGCCAATGTCGTCGAAACCGTTCCTTGTGGTAAAAGACCAGGTGGTGCTGGTCCGCTTCCGTGCGGTGAACGATACAAGATTGTTTTCTTTTGTTTGGACACAGCGTGCGTGATGATATTTACAGCGGAATATTTGCTGCGATTGTTTGCGGCTCCGAATCGTTACAAATTCGTACGTAGCGTAATGAGCATCATAGACGTGGTGGCCATAATGCCCTACTACATCGGCTTGGGCATCACGGACAACGACGACGTGTCCGGTGCGTTCGTTACTCTCAGGGTGTTCCGTGTGTTTAGAATCTTTAAATTTTCACGTCACTCTCAAGGACTTCGCATTCTTGGTTACACTCTAAAGTCCTGCGCTTCCGAACTTGGCTTCCTGGTATTTTCTCTAGCCATGGCGATCATTATTTTCGCAACGGTTATGTTCTACGCCGAGAAAAACGAACCGGGAACCCCTTTCACGTCGATTCCGGCCGCCTTTTGGTACACCATAGTAACTATGACGACATTAGGGTATACCGACTGGTTTCATCAATATCAAAGCGCACAATTGTTTTCTTGTTTTGCAGGTATGGCGACATGGTTCCTGGAACGATTGCTGGTAAAATTGTCGGCGGCGTTTGCTCTTTGAGTGGCGTGCTCGTTATTGCTCTGCCCGTGCCCGTTATCGTATCCAATTTCAGCCGAATTTATCATCAGAATCAAAGAGCAGACAAACGTAAAGCACAAAGAGTAAGTATTGACTATCGTATTCGGGTTTCGGAAAACTGAGACACGTTAATCGATATCCTTTAGCATATAGAAATGCGACTGCAAATTAAATGAGAGAAACTAAACTATAAGATTGAAGAGAAAAATTAAGTTCGCATGTGTTGTTTTTGTTTATAGAAAGCTCGTTTGGCGCGCATACGGATTGCGAAAGCGTCTTCTGGAGCGGCGTTTGTAAGTAAGAAAAAGGCGGCAGAAGCACGATTAGCTGCACAGGAATCCGGTATCGAACTGGACGACAATTACCGCGAGGAGGATATTTTCGAGTTACAACACCATCATTTGTTGCGATGTTTGGAGAAGACCACAGATCGTGAGTTTGTGGAAATGGAGGTGCCCTATAATGGACATCCTAAACGTCCCGGTTCGCCGTCACCTTTGGCGAGTCCGGCACATTCCGCGGTGTCCATTGGGTTACTGCAATCTTGTTGCGGCCGGTGTTGTCCACGCAGGTATCAGCAAGGTTGCGGCAAGTACATGCCGGCCGCGTCCGCCACTCAGAGTAAACAAACTGGTGGCGGCATGGACGGCACATACTTGGTGGAAGCATCTTTTTAGGCCACATATCACGAACTGTGTCGCCAGGCTCCCTATTTTGCGATTCATGCGTTCATATACATACATATGTATTATCCACGTTTCCACCGTCAGGAAATTTCTGTTCTTTTAAAAACATCGACTCTGTTAATTCAAATGTGTAGTGTAAAATGTGATATAGCTGATAAAACAAACGATGATAGTTTATTATAATCTACTAATTAATACAATAATGCGACAAAGTTTACGTTCCGTTCGTTAACAGCCGCAAAAGTAATTACAATTTATTGTTTGTGAAATTTCCTATAACACTAGAAGTATGTGTTTCACAAAGATAACTTACTTTCACGTTAACGTACTCAAAAAGAAATAAAAATACTAATGAAACGTTTGAATTTATTTATAATTGAGCGTACGTTGCCACACCTGATGTTTTTCAGACATCGCACTTCTGCAACTAAGTCATACGACGAACACTTTTATTGACAGTCATTGTCATTACATTAGCTTTGTTCCTATACAGTTCTAAATTAGTTCGGAACTGTACTGCTTATGCGCTCTTGCTAAATACACAGAATTTTTAGCAAGAGCGCATGAGCAGCACAGTTCCGAACTGATTAGAACTATGTAGGCACATCGTAACGTATATTGATCTCCGATTTTTAGTCACAAGTTTTCGCTCTGTAATCGGCCTTGTATCACCCTACTTATAGGTACAACGACGCTCAACTTAAACGATACCGTTTCGACCCTGTTATTCCAAAGCGACGGAATAGACCAAGAACCATATTTTGAGAAATCACACTTTTTAGTTTCAGTGTAGAAAATACAATAGGATGATCGTGAACTTTACTGAGGTTTTGGTAGGGACTTCGTAGAATATAATTCTATGGACAGCCCAAAAAATGATACCATAATAGCTTAAGCCGGCAATACATGTTCCAATAATTTCACGTAAAAATTCATGTAAACATGTGTATATAAATTCATGAATTGTAATTCGCAATACACGTTTCAATTATATTAATAAAAAGATGTTCCGCCAAATAGTAATTTAGAATGTTAATGTTGGTGAAAATGGTAACTCATTAATGCTTCTAAGTTCAAGTTATTTTCTTCGAGCAGCTGGGAATGTTGGATTATGTTATCAAGGGTATCATCCAAACGGAGAGTACTTGGTTATCAATGATTAAACTATCTTGAAGATAAAATTATTTATAAACATATACCCACATGAACTAGCTGAAGTCGTTCTTCATTCATCTGAGTCAACAGCCAACAGCAACAATCAAAGTCACTACAATTTACTAAAATTTCACGTCAAAAATCTTGAAAAATAGAACTTACTCTATGTTTTCAATTTTACATGTATAAATTCATGTAATTCTTTTTTCTCGCTATACACGTTGAAAAATGGGTTTTGTCATAAATTACATATAAATTTCATGCAATTTATGATCGTGTATTGCTGACTTTAGAAATACAAAATTTACTGAATTTTCGTCTATTTGCCAAATAATATAATGCTAAAATTCACTGTTCGTCCGGACGTTCGTCTTTTTATCCTATTAGTTTATTTGCTTCATTAATATTCATTTCTAACCTTTAAACACCTTAAAATCTGTTCGCCCTTCTGTCACAATAAACATATTAATGCCCTATTTGTACATGAATCTCATTTTTGAAAGACTAGTCTGTTCGTCTTTTTGGAATTATACGGTCGACTTGACAGGTTACGCTAAATTCTTACGTTCCCATGCAGAAGAATCATTTAAGTTGAACGACATAGTACCTACCTTTTGTCGCGCTCAGATAACCTCTGCAAATGCACGCCCGTCGAAAACTGGTAGTATAGTCGATGGTGTTTTCGATGTGCGCTCAGAGTATATCTATTTGATGTTATTAGCTTTGTTCCTACACACTACACAGTTCAGAACTGTATTGCTCATGCGGTCTTGACATAAAAATGCTGTGTATTTAGCAAAAGCGCATGAGCAATAGCAAGAGCGCAAGCAGTACAGTTCCGAACTAATTTAGAACTGTGTAGGAACAAAGCTATTATGAGACTAAGGGTAAATTCACAACGAAGCTGTGATAGCGGAGATTTCGAAAAGCGTTGATACAAAGAAACATATATTCAAATGCTTGTGTTCATATCCGAGCTTCGAGTAGAAGCGATTGTTGAGAATTAAACGGGCTATTCTTCTACGAGCAGAAAAAACCATCTATCATCACAGCATTGTTATGAACTTCTGCGAGCAGAAAAAAAAACATTTATCATCACAGCTTCGTTATGAACTTACCCTTTAATAGCGTTTTCCACTGGTATGCACTGAGTTTTTTGTTGTTCGACTTTAGTGCAAGTTGGCACTTGTTTCAGGCAAACGATATCGATTTAATACCTAACCTCAAAAGGACACAAACGTGAATTTAAATGCATTGGACAAACAACTTCGAAACTGAGAATTTGTTTAATAGGATTTTATGTGGATTATTTATCATACGATTACTTTTGAAATACAAAGAACATAAGAAAGTCCGATAAAATTTGCCACCATCTTAGGTACACCGAGGTTTATAGCGAGGACCACTTTTTGTGTACTGAGTGCGACATGTACGCCAGCGGAATACAGAACACTTAAAAAGTGCATTTGTAAAATACCAGTGGAATATAACATTTACACTGGGTGCAAGAAAGTGCAACCAGCGCAGATGAATCGAAAACGCTATGATGAAGTCACGTGCCTTCCTACATCCTGCTAAATAGCATGACACAATAATCTCTGGGTAAGATACTTAGCGGACGAAAATGTGGCCAGTTTAAGCGATGTGCAAACCAGAACGGAAACAGCGTGGTACGATCATAAGAAGAACATACAAATCCGCCACCGTGCTCTGGTTTGCGCATCACCTTGTGCAATGACAATGTTATCACGCTGAGAGTAAAATCACGTTTTCGATTCCCTTGGGCTGATTGCACTGTTGTGAGAGTATCTCCATCACGTATGTATTATTACCAGGGAAAAGAATTCGACCCACTTAGTGACAGACATTTTTCACACCGAATGTACTACTTACTCTTTCGCGGCTCCGATGCATTTAAATTGCTATTGAGTGGAAGGAAAGGTTACAATGCGAGCGTTCCTAATTCGCAGAGGTTACTTTGGGCGGGGAGTAATGCAGTCCGAATACTAAATTTTCGTACTCCCCTTGGTGCAAGTGGGCCGATTTCTTATCCCTGATTATAACATCAGGTTAAGACCAGGGACCGCGCGAGGCCAAAAGCCGCCCGTGTGCCACTCCATATTTTAGCGCCCTTTGACAAAGGAGTTTCATTTTTCTTCATCTTTTTTCTGCCGCCAGGGCCCATATGAGTTGGGGCGTACAAAAACGGTCAATTATCAAAAAAGTTAAAAAAAAAACAAAAAGAAATGAAAAAACCGAATGTGCAATGAAAGCGGAGATAGGTTCGGGCCTGTGTTGGAGTGGCCTCTGTCGAAGGAGGCCTTTGTTCAGATCCCCCAGAATGCAAGTGGGCGAAGCCCGTTTGTTATAAATATTAGAAATGAAAAAAGAAATGTTTCTTAAAAAAAACAAATTACATATTACATTTTAAGCTTTTAGAAAATTTAAGTTCCTTTTGCTTTTGTGATTATGTAATCACAAAAGCAAAAGGAACTTAAATTTTCTAAAAGCTTAAAATGTAATATGTAATTTGTTTTTTTTTTAACTAAACCGTAACAACTTACATCATTTATTTTTATATCTAATAAAATTATTAAGTACATTAAATTTTTTGATGAAAATTTAGCACATGAAAATTACAAAAATTGAACTTTTCTACTTTTGCTGCAATTAGCTCTTTTATTTTAGTCGACATTTTGCCGTGAGGTTGACGGCTTTATTGAGACAGTTCAGCCTTGTGGATAGTTTTTTCGAGTTTTTATCAGACAAGAAACTGTTTCCGATTACTTTTTTTTTTAAATTGCCAAAACATGTATAGTGGCCAGAGGCTAATTGCCGCCCCTTGAACATGGCGCCCGCGTGCTCTGCACACATGGTGACGGGGGCCCTGGTTAAGACAAGATGCAAATACTCTCAGTCCAACCAGTTCAAGTGAATCGAAAATGCTGACATATTTGTAGACCACATTTTGAAAATAACGTCACGGTTGCGCTGTGTCTTACCTTAAAGATTTGTTGTATGTACCATGGCTAAATGGTACCCTTGTGCGGAGGTTATCTAGCAGGACATGGGTCTTTTACAGTGAGCCATCTTTTGCTTGTTCGACGGACATGCCTTATTACTATTGCATCGTGTGTTCGTGTCAGCCACAGAATTTTTTTCTTAGTTAGCTATGATCACGTATGTCGCAGTTATAGTCACTTAACTTCTTACAATTGCTCTCAAGTTAACCAAAAAGTATTAATATCAGACATAACTGCTATAATCTGTCTCTCTCGTTCACGGCCAACTCAGAAAAAAATAGTTTTTGCTCACATAATTTGTATATTCGTGGACAACGACATCCAGCGAAAAGGTTCTAACTCGAAACTGTGCTAAATTCGACCTTATCTTTGTTATGCTTTAGAAGTTGCAAAGTTCCGGACTCTTTACTGTTCACGTTGTATGTAGGACGTAGGATTAGCCCGGGCGCCCACTGAACTGATACGATATTGATATGACAAGTGATCTTACTCATTTAAACTCAGTGATAAAATACTTATTTCCTTCGTGATAAAGCACTCCTTTTAATTAAGTGAGTCTGATGTGTTCTCCCGAAACATAACCAAACTAAACTATACACCCGAAACATTACCAAACTAATGTTGCCTACTTTCAAGTTCCATTGGGACGACCAAAAAATGATTTATCGTAATGTTTTCTTAAGTCTTTTTAATATTTTATACTGTATGTTTTGTTTACCTTTCTATTTTCAATCTCATATGATATACTGACATTGTATTAAGAGAAAATGAATGCAACGGAGCCCTCGAGCATTCTCTGCCCGAATCGGGGCCTCATCAGCAAAAGCGTAGCTCGAAAACTCCACCGCAAGCCTGACTTACACACGGACAGTGCACTGACTAATTGCAAATTTTACAAAAAAGTATATGTTAGAAATAATACGAATACACCAAGAAATCCATTCATTTAGCTATCCCCAGACTGCCACGAAATTATAAGTTATGCCTTGGATTTATAAAATATGAGAACCCAATAAAAATAATAATGATCTGAATTTAAGTAATAAGTAAAATTTAAGCCATTTGGCTCTAAACGCTAGAATGTTTAGCTGCATTAAATCTGTCGTCTCGGTCAATAAGTGGTTAAGTCAGATAGCGCTACTTTTCAAAACACTACTTTTAGAATCTGAAAAGTTGTGTAAAATGGGATTTTTATAATAAATTTATAAACACCATCATAATTAACTCTTTTTCAAGCCAGCTGGCTTTACATACACTACGGAGAAACTAGCACGGTCAGCTAAATTAATATGTCATACTGCCGGTCCAATTCGCCTAAAAAATGTGTTCCAGTAAAGCAAGCCATGGAATGTGTCAACTAGCGTCCTCGAACACTCATTGATTAGATGTTGCCACCAACGCTTATTTTGACAACTTAAATTTCAAAATGAGTTGACATTACTCATAACCAAAAATTTCAAGATGACAATAATTTTGACACTAGTATTGAATTTGAGGGAGCCACTTGACACCCGCTTTTCATTTTTTACAAAAGCATTTTTAATGCTCTTTGGACCGGCCGTATATGACCTATCAATTCAGCTGGCCATGTACCTAGGGTCCCTACATGTGATTGACATTTAACAAGTCGGACAGGGTTCGGAAGTACAACAGCAAATCCGCCATTTTGCCAAGCTCCGAATCGTTTATAACATACCAATAATATCTTTTATTCTTTCTAACCCACGGGAAAATCATATCAAGTTAGGTCAAGTAACTATAACATCTGACATTACTAACGAAATGACGTTGTACTTCCGAACTCTGACCGACATGTTAAGTGTCTATCACATCTAGGGACCCTAGGATAAGGTGACCAACCGCACTGTTTTATCCAGAACAGTACTCTTTTTTGACCAGACTGTCTTGGGTAAATCGTTATATTACAAAACCCAGTAAACGTACTGGTTTTTAAGAAGTGTTCAGGGAAGGGCTGTTCCACCTGCACAAAGTAGAAGAAATAAAGATGAACTGCAATTTTGTTTATTACTTTAAAAAAAATTTAAGTTTTTAAGTGTTTACTGTTAACGTAAAATAAAAATTGTCTTATCCCTCTTAACGAAATTCTTGATCCTTTATTTTATTAATATTTCAACCACCCACCGACAATGAACGACGACCGTGATATATTAATTACGGTAAACCTCAATATTGACTACTATTAATATAACACTTGCTTTTAAATTAAACTTATATTCTTCGGGCAGAGAAAAAAATTCCCCATGAAACTTATTTTTCAAAATTATTAAATTATTATTAAATTTGAAATCTAATTTCTAACTTTTAGATTTAGGCTGTTTGACCTGCGGTGCATTTTTAGTTCGACACTATACCCCCTCTATGTCCTGTTTTTTTGTTTTGTACGGTTGGTCACCTGACCCTAGAATAAACCACCTCCCAGCTTCCCCTAAGCCAGAGATGACCATTAGCGGGGAAGGGTACCTCCACCGTGTTAGGCGTTACAACTGGGATCGTTCTATTTATTCAGTATTTATTTGCTGAGCGCTTCTCTATGAATGAATTCTCGTTTTCCCGAAACAAACAAGAGTGGGGGTAGCGTTTTCGAAGCGACCGAGTGCATCGCTGGCCTAAGCTATTCAATTTATTTTGGATTTTGGACAAATTTCAACTTAACCACCTATTATTCACTGAGACGACAGAAATATTCGTAACATATCAGTGATATGTATACAGTCCTTGGCCACTGAATTACGATGGCTGATCACTTTATTGTATATTTTGTTCAATATTGGTTCGCTTTTACCAATTTGAATCCGATTAATTTAATAATATATTGCATAATATAACAGTATTTCTTATTAGTTAATTTCTTGATTCGAAAATGTCTGCTGTGTATTTGTGACCAAATAATTCTACAGTTTTAGGCTTGATGCACACGTGCGTGTTTTTGCCGTTGTGGTACCGCATCAGCGCCGCAATTGCAGTTAATTTTATGAGGTTTGCGGTGCACAGTACGTTGTACCTTATTGTGAACGCACACGTTCGGACTTAACCGTACGGCCGCCGCACGGCCAAAAACCGAACGTGCGAATCGACGCTTAGGCCCGATGCACACGTCCGTTTTTTCCCGCTGATATGGTTTTTTATGATACTTGGACTGCTAATTATTTCGAATAACTGTGTAAGTAACCTTTGCAGTCCTAATTCAGGGGCCAGGAACTGAATATGCTTCATTCCAGATTATGTTTAATGTTTCCTGAATGCGTATTTGTCTGAATCTACTGTTAAAACTTGATTTTTATTTCCACAATTTTCCGAGGATGATCCGATATCATATCACGTAATATTTTTCAATCCAGAAACGTTATTATTCCTTATTTCATAAGAATTCCAAATTAAAATACTTAACCGAAAAATTAAAATTACATTTTGTATTTGCGTGTGAAATTAATAATTAAATTAAATGTATTTTTACATGTTTTACCATGAAATTGTGATAAACGTAAAAAATAATTGGCATGAAAGAAAAGAGAATACTGTGGAAAAGACGTAACGGTAACTTCAGCAGTAATAGCATTATTCAGTTAATTTATGTTTTATTAATTTAATATGTAAATCTATTTATTGCGGTTGTCACACACGTGCCTTCCGGAAAATATATGAGGATGAACTTGATCAAATTTGGCATTACGTTAATTTCTCTGTGTCCTCTATAAACACAATGATGTATAGGCGATTTAAATTAAACAATATAAGACTGTCGATCATATAGAAAGTAATAAATTTTTAAATGACTGTCGAATTTTGTTCGAACAACTGTAGATTGCATATGTACAAAAGAATATGTGTGATTTATAAAAAAAAATAGTCGGAAAATTGATACCCTTTTTGATTATAACGCACAATTGCGTTCTGAAAATTTGTTTGCGTGTGAGTTTTTAGAATAAACATTTCCTTACTCTTTCATTTTTAAGGCGGTATTAAGGGAAACTCAAACCGGACCGGTCCCGGTGGCGTTCAAGCGTAACCTGTGTAAAAGAGTGTCCGACCGAAGATTCGGTTTCGGTTTCGGCCACATTTGCGTAATTCGGCCAAAGTTTCGGTTTCGATCAAAAAACAGCCGAACCTTTGGTTTCAACCGAAACTGCATTCAACATGCCTCAGCAGTCATTTTAGGGTGAAAAATAACAAATGAAACAGGTATATATGAATAATTTGCTAAAGAAATTGAACTTTTGTAAAATATGGCAGAATCTAAAGTTTTAAATTGTTTTGTTTTTGTCTTACAATATAAGTTTCTTTAATTTCAGTTATTAATAAATAAAACTATTAATATAGACTTTAGTATCACTATCTCTTACTTACTTTGAATAAGTTTCGGTTTCTGCCGAAACTGAGATAATGGCTGAAATTCGGTTTCGGTTTCGGCGAAAAAAATCGGTTTCAGTCGGACACTAGTGTAAACTTCACATTGACAACGGCCTAGCGTTAAGCCTGTTTTACATTATCATATAAAATGGTACCAGAAAAAGGTGTATCAAGTTTTAGGAGAGTGTAAAACAGTAAAACAAATTATGGTATCATAAAATCGTACGGAAACAGATGTATTTGTGTTCGTTTCATAACATTTATAATAATAATAATAATGTCTTTATTCTCCAAACAACAAATAATAGAAATAAAATAAAATGGAATGAAGAACAAGGCGAGTTTCAGCTTAGGCCAAGAGCAGAAGCTGCTCTTACAACTAACCTTGTTCCAGATTTCTACTTATAAATAAATAAATACATTTATTAGGCGATATTTGGAAAATTATTTCAAATTTGTATAACGGGTGGAAAGTTTCAAACCCGAACATAGCAAAGTTCCATTGAGAACTACGTTTCTGTAGATTACTGCTCGCCATTTAAAGATACAAAAATGGTAATGGTATTAAATGAAAGATAAAATTAAGGCCAATATTATCGTGTTAAAATTATTCCTATTGTATTAATACTTATGAAATAGAAATTAAATTTTTAAATTTCAAATGAAAAATGTAGTCGCCTTAGTATATCAGATTTGAAGTTTGCAATTCAATAACCAGAATTTCGTACAATATTGTTCTTATTCAAAATAAATTTCCGTTCATCTGTGTAGCATACTGACGATAAAAAACTGTTAGGATTTATTTCTTTGCTCCTGCATTGCTTCACAAAATACTTTCTTATTATTCTTGTTAATTTCAATACAATGTTGATGGCAACTGGATTTGTAGAATTGTGTTTTTTTTAATATTCTTTATTGTTGTGTGTTACTTATTCTTGAACAGTGTGAAACTTATTTAATTCTTAGTACAATTGAATTTACAACTGATTTAGTATCGACATGTGTCGGTATTGATTGCCCATGGGATCATTTCAAGTTTATTGATAGTATCAGAAACAACAGTATTTTTTTATGCAATGACATAGAATACAATTATCATTCTAATAAAGAAAGAATTGTAACTTAAACGAAAACAGTACCTACCTATTATTTGCTCTGTACATACAATAATTCATAATACTTTTTGAATGGCGTATAAATTATTTTCCATTAATTGAAACAATTCAAAGTTTCAAACCTGACATAGGCAACTAAATTTTTCGTTTAAAATGTGAAAATTTTATTTATATTTCGAAAGTATTAATATTTAGGAATAATTTTAACACCATAATATTGTCCATAATTTTCTCTTTTCTTTAATACCGTTGCCATTTTTGTATCTTCAAACGGCGAGTAGCAATTCATAGAAACATAGTTTTCATTGCAAGTTTGCTATGTTCGGGTTTGAAATTTTCCACCCGGTATATAAATAAAGAATGTAATGTTTTTGTACAAAAAATATAGAACATATAAAATAGCGACATCTTACTATCGCTTTTTGACCTGACATTGCAGTAGGATAGACAAGAAACAGCTGTCCAGAGGCTGCTCGAGGTTCTCACTGCAATCAAAAACGATTTGCACAAAATTTTTCTAAAAAAATATAGAATAAATAATTCATAATTTCAGATCAAATTCACTAAAGAACAATAGAGAGAGAGGGAATATATATATATATGTACACATCTATAATTATACGTACATAATTTCATTTAAAATGATAGTAGTGATTATTGTAATTTACATTTCTTTGCTAATATTTTTTGGTACTATTTTCTCGTAACATAAATTAGTATAATGTAAAACAGCCTTTACACAATTGAGACTGAAGTCCGTCGCGTCGTAGCCGTGGCCGCTCCCGTGTGCGGAGCTCTTTAAATAAACCCATTTGTAACGTAAAAGGCAACTGAATTCATATAGTAGCGTATTAATATATTTTTACTTTGTGAGTAAACTAAAATGTCTTTACTGGTCCTCATGTACTTTATAAACCTGATGTTATCGCAGTTATTTTCGTAGAGCAGCCTTTTGTTTTCACTGTAAATTTATCGCTTTTTTATCGTTTGTTTATTGATGAACTTTTTATAAGCTTACTTCTCCTGTAATATTTATACTTCATTTTTTTTTTCGATCAACTCATTTAATATTATTTATACCTGTAAATCTTTTAAAATAGAAAATAATTTTCAAACAACTACCCGAAAGAATTTATATATAACTAATGTTAAAAAAATAAAATTAGAAATTTATTATTTAAAAGCTTATTTAGAATCGTGTGCTTTAAGGATTTTGAAGGAAAAAAATATTAAAAAATGAACGTGAACGAAAAAATCGCAATAATTAAACAGAGCAAAAAGCTGTACTAAAATATTAAATAGTAGAATGCCATTTGCAAACATGGGGAAAAGTTTAGTTAATACGGACATAAATTAAATTGTTAATTTGTTTTTGTAAGTTTATAATTTTAATATAAAGAGAAGTCATTCTCGCTAAGATAACTGATAATCTAAATTTATGTGTCAAAACGAATCTTTAAATGTTCGACGAATTTCGAATTAATATTTCAATTTACTAATATGTATATAACATGTATATTGTAAATATTTTATATATAAAAGCCGAAAGCATTTACTTATACCGATAACGTAATTTCAAAACTATAGTCTGGAAAATCATAAGTGTGAGTGAGATATATGAAAATTGAAAAGAGAATGTGTATGGCAGTGTTGCCGCTATTACTTAATAGTCGAGCGCATGCAACACCATTTTACTTCAATCCCCTAACTCTCTTCGTCTACGCTTTTACTAGGTGTGTCATAACTAGAGAACGGGACTTGGTACATGTACCGGTGGAAGGGAGGAGTAGGCGCGACCGCCAGCTCCTACTCCTCCTTTCTACCGGTATATGTACCAAGTCTCGTTCTCTGCTCACAACGTACGGATGAAATTAAAAGGACAGCTAGAGGAGATCAAAGAAAAGCTTATTTGTAATAAACTTTACACGAAGCAACCATTTAAAAAATGTAGTCACATAAGTTTTCTTTTAATATCCAAAAACGGCTGTTCGTGTTGTTAAGAACCGCTGATTAATTAAAACAAAAGTAGAAAACAGGTCGCCGTAGACATTTTGTGAATGGTGATTTTGATAAATTTAGAGTTTATTTAGTAATAAAATTGCAGTTTGTAAAATAAGTTTCGTTAATTAAGAAGATATAGGTATAAATTAAAAAAGAAATTAAGAAACTTAAACTGCTGTAACTTTTTTGTAATTGAGTTTTGGTCACAAGTTTTGTTTTGATCTCCTATAGCTGCCCTTTCGTACGTTTTGAGACACCACTGGATGAAAATATACAGATTGAATCACACACACAAACACATGAAGACCGCATCGTCTGCTTGGTTGTCCCGTACCGTCTGCATAGTTGAGTGACTCACTTTGTATACTCACACAGTTTTGTTTCACTGCCTAACATACAGGATTCTCTTAATTTTAATTCTGAAATTACGTTACCTGTACAGTAGAAAACAGAGGAAAAGAAACTGCAAGTTCGCTGCAGACTCTTTCTTCACAGGACGTTTTCTTTGGTTGAGGTTGTACAATTTTGGATTATGTTACAATATTCCTGTGTATGTGTATATAGAATTGTATATTAATCCTCCTCTATTCAGGATGTCTCAAAAATGGTGTACATTTTATGCTTACATTGTTAGTCCCTATATATGTAATTTTCATAACAAAACATAAATTATATGTTATAAATAAACTTCTGTATTATTTCATGAAAGGAAGAAAGAGGTGAAGGCCGGAAGATTAGATTTTTTTTAAAGGGAAGCGTAATAACAAAATTTGGAAACCTGTGCTATGGACTATGAAATAGATTACAGAAAAAGTATTCTAAGTTTGAAAATATCCGTTATTTGTCCAATATTTGTGTTAAAAAATAGTTTTACATTTTTCGTTTAACTTTGGATTGTTTTAAATGATAGCCACCGAAATTTTTGGAGAAATATTATTAACAGAGAATCTGCATACGCAACTTCGTACTCTTATAACTTGAAAATCAACCATCGTAGGAAAGTTTTGATTATGATTTTAGAATCAGATTGGTTAGTAGTATATGACATATAAAGGATGGACGCCATTTTTGAAACATCCAACGTAGCGTCATTATTAGAACGATTTTCCATTTAGTATTCTAAAGATCGGGGAGCAAATTTATAACTGTAGTAAGTAAATAATTGTAAATGCATCATCTTGCAGTCTTACTAATTAGTTTTAAATGATAAAATGCACTCGAAGTGTAGCTGTATTGTATGAAATAGTTCTGTATATTCTAAGTGGCCGTTATAAAATTACGAGTACGCTAGACTTTAGAAAATTGAATTCTAAACATTTACTTTACATGTGCTATATTTTTAATAGGTTATTCTATAATACTTTGGAAACTGTTTTCTCAATAAATATATAGATTACCGTTCGATTATGAGACTTGCAAATTCTACAGTTAATAAAAATATAGGCATACATATATTTCCTCTAATTAAATATAAGTACAAACCTCTTTAAATAAAATTTAAGGAAAATTAATAAATTTTCCATAGCAAATCTTCGTTTTCTTATTCCTTTACATTTAATAATAATAATAATAATAATAATAATGAACAGATAAAACAGCGACATCCTACGATCGCTTTTTGACCTGACATTGCAGTAGGATAGACAAATTGAAGCGGATTTGCTCCTAATAAGTCCTCCATGCAAGGCGGCCATGCTTGCTGTCAAAGCATAATGAAAGTTTTAAAAATTTTGTTGCAAATCGTTTTTGATTGCAGTGAAAACCTCGAGCAGCCTCTGCACAGCTGTTTCAGCCCTGTTTGGGACTTCATCAGCAAAGATGTAGCTCGACATTCTCACTGCAAACCAAACACGACTTATCCAATTTATTCGCAATTGCGATGTAATAGTGATGAATAGTTAAAACAGCGACATCCTACGATCGCCTTTTGACCTGGCATGTGTACTTTATAGTATTCTTTTCTATTTTGGTTCTTAGATATGAAAAAAAGTTTAAAAGTCTGCCTTATTTTAAGTTAATATAGGAAAATTTTGTTTTGTCGATGGCGGATGATGACATTGGCTGACGTTTAAAATAATTTCAAAAAAATGTCAGTTTGAGGTAGGGTTTCTGATTTCCCTGGAATCGGGATTGTAAGTTATTTTAGCTGTTTCATTCATTAAAGCCATGCCCTATCACTCAATAAATAACGATTATTCGATTGGCACCCGCGGAATTTTACATTTTCAGTTTTTCACTGAGAAAAAAATGGGCGCGTTCAGCGGCTGAGTTGCTTACTCAGCAATCTATTGTGATTGGCTCACATGAAGGTAATAGCCAATCACAAACGACTGCTGAGTAAGCAACGCATCCGCTGAACGCGCCCAATGTTTTTCTGCGACCGCCCTTTCGGGGCCGATATTTCGGAAAGGGTGTGAGCTACAGAGTAACGGAGTCCGGTTTTGAATGCGCCTCGCCGAGATCTACGTAGGTGAATTTTTTCGCGATTTTAGGAGAAAAGAATATTCTTTGGGCCAAAAAGTAGTAAGGCTAGAAAATTTGAGGATATCTACAAAAAATAGATTGCCGCGAAAAAAATCACCCTCATAGAGCTTGAGCAGACGAATTGAACGGCGTAAGCCGCAAGTCCCTAGCTCATCCTGTTTCCGAGAAAATAAAATTTGAAAAGAAATTGAATAAGAACATTTATTAATTTTTTTCTCGAGAACGGGAAGAGTTAGAGACTTGCGGCTTGCACCATCAGATTCGTCTACTCAAGCTCTATCAGGGAGACTTTTTTCGCGGTAATCTATTTTTCATAGATATCCTCAAATTTTCATGGACGAAAAAATATTTATTTCTCCTAAAATCGCGAGAAAATTCACCAGCCGTAACCAAGTTTTTCAATTTTTTTCTGCTAAACTAGCAGCAAGCCCCAAATAAAAATAGTGTTATGTGATAGCATATTATGTAGTGGTGGTATGTGCAAAATTTTATTTGCATACGTTAACTTTTGTAAATGATTACCGTTCTTTTATACCCGCGTGCTTCGGTGATTTATAAGTTGCCTATCTTAAGGCTAGAGAATTTTGAAATATAAATTTAGGGAATTTGCAAAATTCCATCTGGCAAACCTAAGCACGACACTCTCACAGTATACATATCAGTCATTAGGGACAGCTTCGGCTTTTTCCTTATACAATTTTTGAGGGCACATGTCTGAAAACGAGCGGTCCTTCCTCAAATAGTCGAAGGTGGCGCAACGGTCAATGGTTGATCTTTCAATGGCCGTGTTCAGGTAACCACAGGAGCTGGCTTACTAATTCAACATAGCTATTGAACAGACATGCTTTTGGAATGCCAAGCTTCAGCAGCTAGTATTCTCACATTAACCCTTTAAGAACACGAGTTGTTAACTTTCAATATGCTGAGTCTGCATCAGGATCTGCATTCAGGCTCGGTGATCACTTGAACATGGCGAAAGAACGGACGTTCCGCCAAAATTCCGGCACACATTTAATACGGCCGTCAATTACCGATCAGCTGTTTTGGTGGATAAGTAACCATTAGATTATCTTATCGAATTTCTTCATGTTTCGACTATTTTGAGCTCACTTGTAATTTTTCTAATAAAGCAAGCTTTGTTTTTTAAAATAAGAAGTATATCTTACGAAATAAATAAGTTTTTCAAGTGGCGACATCTGGTAGCATTAGAATGACTGCCCGCCAACATAAGTTCGGAAAATTGTAGTATGAACTTCAAAGCTGTCCCTATTATCCCTACTGATTGATGTCTATATTGTGACACTTTTAAAAACAAAACAGCTTTATTTGATGTGACTTTATTAATCATGAGATCATGAGTTCGAATAGTCTTAAAAATAATTTATTAAATTATTTGAAAAGATATTACGGTACCATCAGAAAATATCCATTAAATTCAGACTACACAAAAGATCTGCCAGGTATAACGTGTTTTTGTTATTTGGGAGGTTTAACTAGCTCAACTGATTTAAATATATTTTAGTTTTTGACTATGTTAATACTAAATTAGACCATAACAGAATATACGTCTGGGGTTGTGTGAAAACTGGTTCTTTAGGGATCAAGCATGTCAAACAGAAAAGAATGATCGATTATTCCCATCATCCAAAACGCTTAGGTTTTGCCGAGAAGTTTGAGGTTTATTTTTGTTTGATAAAAATCGACGAGTATAAATTAACTTAAGAATTTAAGGTTACAGGAGTCGCTTCTGGTTTTGGATTCAGCGCTTTCGCTGTGAATTCTGAAGATAATCTGAAAGTATATGGTACAGGAATCAACACAGATTCACAAGTTGGATATCACGCAGTACGAGAGGGCAAACCGTTAACTGTTGTATTTTATCCACAACCAATTGCTCTGCCCTTTCTTGACCCTATTAAATCTAGAGTACAAAAGCTTGCAGCAGGTCGGGCTCATTTAGTTATTTTAACAGACGAGGGATTATTCTTACTTGGAAGTAATACGTATGGTCAGTGTGGTCGTCCCGTCATTATTGATGAAAATTACAGCGAGGGTCATTATATTCACCACATACAAAATTTAAATGGTAAAAGCATCGTCGATGTAGTTTGCGGACAAGATCATACGTATGTATTTGTTAATAAAGGAATTTTATTTCAATTTTATTAATTTTGTCAGCGTAGCTCTCACGAAAGAAGGTCATGTTTATTCATGTGGCTGGGGTGCAGATGGTCAAACCGGCTTAGGACATTTTAATTCAGTATCGGCCTTTACAAGAGTACGAGGAGATATTGAATTAGAGAAAATTATTAAAGTCTCATGCAGGTCAGACTTTACCATGGCTTTAAATGGTACGGTGAATTTTAGTGAAAGTGTTTGTTACAAAACATTTTATTCAAACAGATAAAGGAGAAGTTTTCGGATGGGGTAACACAGAATACGCTCAAATTATGACAACTGATAATACGCAACAAATTAGTAATCCTATTTACATGAAAAATTGTAAACACTTGGGAAGAATTAAAGACATTGCTTCCAGTGGTTCTTGTTGTCTCGTATTGAATGGTAAACCAATTTAAAACTTTAATACAAAATATTAAAATTTGTTTTTTAGAAAATGGACTAGTATTTGTGTGGGGATTCGGTTTATTAGGAATAGGTCCTCAGGTGCAGCAATCAACTAAGCCAGTACTTATTAAACCTCAGTTATTCGGATTAAATGATTTTAATTTAAACAACCAAGTTGTTGCAGTTCGATGTGGCTTAAGTCACCTTGCAGCAATTACTAATCAAGGCGATCTGTACATGTGGGGACGCAATAGAAACGGTTGTTTGGGTCTAGGAAATGTGAAGGATCAATTCTTCCCTTTAAAGGTTTATTTTTTTCAAGAAATTGGGTATATTTTTTCAAAATATTTCTTTTAGGTTGCTATTGGTGGCTACGTTTCAGACCTGGCTTGCGGTTTAGACCATACCATAGCTATATGTAAATCTTTTGCATCAAATTAACTTTTATTGGTAGAGATACATGCGTAAATTCTTATGTTTCAAGATAATGTTCCTTTCTAAATTTTCAAACAAGTGTAAAGTTACATTTCTTTATGAATAAAGACTATTAAAAAACTGACATTGAGCATCGTACTTCAAAAATTTTTATTTTGAAGAACCAGAAATTCACTTATAAATTTGAGCCATTCTAAAAGGTATCGGTTCTTCACAAGTACAAATTTTTGAAAATGCTCAATGTACATATTTATTCTTAGTAGGAAGAAGTTTATCAACATACAAAAATTTAATAATGTACATCGGGTAAATAGTAATACATTCATTTCAGTAATACATTCATTTTGTTAGTCCACAGTAATAAATTGCATTCATTTAGAATTACTTTCCTAACGTATAGTTAGGTTTATTTCACATTTGACTAAAATTTGTGTCAAATACATATTTTCGAAATTTTATTAGACACAGGAACATGTAAATTACTACATGTATATACAAATCATAATGAAGACAATCTTTAACTAAAAGCAGTGTACTTTGTCACATCCTCTTTTTTATTTTAAATGTATATTTAAATTACGGCAGTGGTATCCAAATACTTCAAAGCTTCTAAAAATTAACCTGGATTTTTTACAAATTTAAGTAATACATGGTTTACTGTGAAATTCATTTTTATCATAAATACTCGCAAAATTTATGGAATTTCAAAGAATTATAACATAAATACAATACAATACATAAGGACTCTGTCAAAAACAATTACTATAATCTAATATTTTAACTAGCAGCCATTATGCATAAGTTTTGTATACTTAAGTCTATCATACCTTCACATATGTATATATTTTTCTTATTTATATGAAAAGAAAAAGTACAATGTTAAAACTATATGTTTAGTAGTGTGCCGTTCTTAAGAAAATGATTTTATTATACTGTATATTTGTTTTAATTTCCACAAGTTTTTTTAACTCGGACATTCTTTATAAACAATAGTGACTAAGTGATAAAGACTAATAACGGGTAATATGTTTCTACAACTAAATATTCTAACTACTTGAAGAAGAATCAGAGTCATCAGAATCATCACTGTCATCTGAAGAGTCAGTAGCACGTGAACTAATCTAAAATATATCTTAGAAATAGAATAAATTGTGACGTTGATAAAGTAGCTTACATATTTCTCGAACCTCGAATCCAGGTGCTCCCTTAACTTCGTCATAGCATTTTTAAAAGTTTGTTTCTCTTCCTTTTTCATGCGCTGCCAGTATGGTGGCTTTGTGAATGGATTCCTGAAATTGAAACTAAAATGGAAAACCTCGTCCACAACATTAAAATATTACTTACATTTTCTTACTGTCATCATCATCAAATTTTTTACCGTCGCCATCATCTCTTCTATTTCTACTAGATCTGCCCTCCTCAGAATCTTCCTTTGTCGACTTCTTCGATTTATCTGATGTTTCAGAATCAGATTTTTTTTTCTTTATCAGTATAGGTTCTTCATTCTTTGATATACTACGTTTTCTTTTTGGCATGTTATTTCTAAGTTCTTCTTGACGTTTCTCTTCTGGCAAGGATTCCAAATAAGATGCAAAATCCAACTTGTACTGTTCTCTTAACTGTAAGATATAACATTAAACTTTGAAACACCAGCATGCATCTCAATGAAAGTTTCAAGAAACATACATGTAAAATTCTTTCACTGTACTGTTTCCTTTCTTCTTCGGTGCAGTTTTTCCATCTTTCTGCAATGACTACCATACGGTCCTTGGGATTGACGTATTTAATTTCTTCACTTTGGAGCATCATTCTTGAAAATAAGCTATACGATGAATTTGGAGGTTTCACTGGTTTACCTGCCATTCGTTCTCTTATTAACTTTTCCTCTTTTGTTAAAACTGCTTTAATTGGTACAGGTACAAAGTCGGGATTCTGGAGCATGTAATTTTTCAGTTCGTCCTGATAATTAAACCAATCAGTAAATAATATTCTACCTGATTTTACAAATTCTACCTGATATTTTGTTTCTTCATCCAAAGCCCAATTAATCCAAATGACTTTCTTCTTATCAGACATGTTTTTCCATTGTTCTTTACATTGTTCCTTAAAAGTATGTTTTTCAACGTATACACTCGGATTTAACGATTTCAATTGATTTTCATAATATAACACAAAGGGGCTGTTGGGCTTTTTTGGACCTGTATCTGCTATTAATTTTTGATGAGACTGCTTTTCTAAACTTCTTGGAACTTCTGGATGCTGTCGACTGAGTAATGGCAAATAAATAATAACGCAAATGCAAATTACCAAATACTCACTAAAATTCTTCCAATTCCAACTCATACACCTTTCTTTTTTCTGCAGCCTCTTTCATATATTTTTCTCTTTTTACCGGTGATAACGCTTTATACATTTGAGTTATGATTTTCGAGATTTCAGTCTAAAAGTTCATTATTACTATAATAATACTTTTAAAATTCAATGCTAACAAGTTACCATCTCCAATCCAGGATTTTCTGCGATTATTTTGTCTTTTTTCTGCAAATAAAATAACATGTATGTCGACAGTGGCCTCCTTGGCATATCGGGATGTCTCTTCTAAAAAAAATTAGATTACACTATTATTCTGTTATAAAAGATAAATGTCAGTTACCGTCTTTTGACCACCATAAAAATTAGTCCACGGTTTTGTAATCCATTCCTTAGCATCTGCGAGTAGGTCGCTAAGCAACCTAAACCTTCTAAGTCGCTTCTGAACCAAGAACCAAATGTTTTTACATTCTTCGCTTGAATATCCCTTAAATGCAATCTGTAAACATTCCACAATTTTGTCCAGTTAATAGAGCCTGAATATACGTATTAATTAAACTTACGTCATCCCAGTTCAGTTTTTCTGCTCGTGTACTGAATGCCAACGTATCTCTCTCAGGAATAGCTGCCTCCATTTTTTTGAATAATTCATTCAAATCTTTCTCAGGCCAGTCTATAACTTTTTCTGAAATTAAGTCAACACTATAACTCTTTCATTTTGAAAATATCCAAATCACATTTTTCTAATGAGAAGTAACTTATTTTTTCAATTACTAAATATCTTTGATTGCTTTAGTTCAGACAAAACCAAATAACAATAATTAACAGACGTTATGAAATTTAAGGGGCATTTGATGATGGGTTTAAATCATTTCAAAAAGGATTTACATGTTCATATCCTGCACGAACCTTGAATCCTCGCCATAAATGAAACATTCAAATCCAAAAGAGCTGGTTTGTTCTTAAATTTTGATATGAGAAATTTTAGGTGCAATAAAATTAAATGTTACCTTCTTCAACATTGTTATTATTTTTCTTTCCTTTAATTTTGTTTTTTTGATCACTCGATCCTGTTTCCTCTTCTCCTGTTGTGCCAGATTCGTTCAAATTTTGGGCTTCTGGAATATAATTCTTTGGTTTCCTTCCTCTCTTTCGTTTTTCCTTCTTTACCTCTTTTTGTTCGTTTTCAACAGGAACTTCTTTATCATTTAGAGATTCCGGTTGTGTTTCCGAAGGTTCAGGTATCTTCTTTTTTACCTTTTTTGGTTTCTGTAACGCTTCATTCTCTGGATTTTCTTCAGAATTAGAAACTCCGACATTGTCATCATTTGTATCCAACTCTTCAGTTTCACTCTCCGCTCGTTTATTTTTCTTGTGCCCCATCTTTAATACAAACAGCCAGTCGTGAGTTTACGTAAAATAAAAATTAATATTTGGATATGCAGTAATGAACAAATTATGACAATGGTGCATTGACGACGTTCATAAAAAATAATAAAAACAAAAATGTTTAGAAAGAAGAAAATGCATAACCTTACATTATTTTAAAACTTTCGCATGAAAATATAAATTTGGTCAACTGAAGTAAAATGTCTTATAAATTTAGACAGACCTTCATTCTTAAGAATCAATAAAATATCTCGTAAATAACGGAATATAACTGAATTTATGACAATTTCACGACACTCACCATTCACTTATTTATACAAGCGTCCGAATTTCACTCTTCAGTACTAAATTATAGCTATAGTTTGATACTTATTTATACTTTTCTAATTATTTATTATGGCACCAACAACGCTCAACGCTATGCCTAGGAGCATGCACGTGTAATAGGGATATTTTGCCAATGGGGCGGGAAATTTAAATTATAAAAGGCACTAGAGTAGATAAGGAACCTGGAGCTTTCTTATCACGTGTCGTCGATGTGATGACAAATAATCACTTCATACAATCAGATCATTTACAAATTGTCATTGAAATTCTTAGTAATTTTGATTTAATATTAAATACTGGTAAAAACATTCTTCCTACCGTTTCTCATTGGTCTCCTGAAATATACCGTGAATTCCAGTTATTCATAGCTTAAAAGTTAATTACAAACAAATTAAACAGTAACAAATTATATGAAGTACAATTTTCCAGCAAATTAAAAACAAAAATATTCTTAAACAAGTTGTGACGTTGAGGAAACCAATCAACCGGTTACCAAAGTAGATTTGGTAATTTGATTCGCAAATACTAAAACGCGCTGCTATAAACTTCCAAATCTGTCAATATGTTTAAACCATAGTTTAAAGTGTCTTTTATAAATAATCTAGAAGTAGAAGAAGATATATATATATATTATATGTCTTAACCTTCAATTGTAAATGTGTTCAAAACATGTTATTTAAACTTGGTTCCTTAAAAGATTTTAATAATAATTTTTAGTGTTATGTTCCTAGAAGATGAATGCAAAATACAGATTGGCTTTTGTAATACTGAGTGGTGTAATAATTTGGAAAACATTTCAGTATTTTGCAGTTTTTTCTAAAACGCCAGGAAAAAGGATCGTCGATAGTTCATTGGCAGATAGTAAAGAAAAAATTGAAGTTAGTGTCTATTACGAGGCTCTGTGTTCTGATTCGCGGAACTTTATTATTAGGGAGCTAGTTGATGCATACGAAGATTTGTGTGATCATATAATTCTAGATTTGATTCCATATGGAAAGGCAGAGGTATGTAAAAATATTTGCCGAATAAAAATTATGTGAACGTTTTGCAGACAATAGAGAAAGATGGAAAAATCACATTTGAATGCCAACATGCAGCTACCGAGTGTTTGGCAAATAAAATTCATGCATGTGTTATTGATTTAATTGCAGATCAAAAGATTCAGCTGAAATATGTTTCTTGTATGATTGCTGATAACATGGTCCCACATGAGGCGTTAGAAAGGGTAAATATAATTAATTACCTTGTGTTTTATATTCATTATATAATTTTAGTGCGGACAAGAGTTAGGATTCGATCACAATCCGATACTAGAATGTTCCAATGGACATAATGGCACGCTGTTGTTAAAATCCCATGGTATCAGAACACATGCTGTGAGACCTCAGATCACCTTTATACCGACCATTGAATTCGATGGGTTACAAACAATACCCTTGTCAAGGGTCTTAAAAAATTTTCGAAAAGAATTATGTTCACTTTACTCCATAAAACCAAATGCTTGTATGTGATTTATTTTATTTACTTGATGTTGAAAAGTGTATATTATGTGTTGCTATATAACAGATCAGTGTAGTTAGTCTTTTGCATAAATAATTGACATCTTACTTTCAAATTTTGTATATAAAGTATTTGCTTGGTCACATATATTTTTAAAAATAAAATGCTCGGAGATGTTTGTAATTGAGTATGTAGATACACCCTGATTTTTATTTATAATTTTTTTATTGCAGAAATTCTCCCACAAAATTATCAGATAAGTTTTGTCTAGACGAAATACTGTGAAACCAATAATAGATTAATTATATGTATATACAGGGTGTCCTACAGAATATGCCCCAAGTCATAACTCCTTTATTTTTAGACTAATTTTAAAGAACAAAAAGGCAAATGAAATGAGACTAAAAGCATTATAAAATGTGGTCAATTAATTAGTATTTTTTAGTTCCCTTCATGATCAAACGACTGTCAATTTTATTTTTTAAATGGCTCTGTATATTTTTTATTATTATATCTGTAGAGCTACTTTCTTTCTAAATTAAACGATGTGCAACACTTTTAAATTTTGACCAGCAAATAAGGCAAAAAACATTAATGAAAGAATTATAAACATATAAAATAGCGACATCTTACTATCGCTTTTTTTGACCTAACATTGCAGTAGGATAGACAAATTGAAGCGGGATTTGCTCCTAATGAGTCCCCCATGCAAGGCGGCCATGCTTGCTGTCAAAGCATAATGAAAGATTTTAGAAAAATTTTGTGCAAATCGTTTTTGATTGCAGTGAGAACCTCGAGCAGCCTCTGGACAGCTGTTTCAGCCCTGCTTGGGGCTTCTTCAGCAGAAACGTAGCTCGACATTCCCACTGCAGACCAAAAACGACTTGCCCAATTTATTCGCAATGCGATGTAAGAATGATGAACATATAAAATAGCGACATCTTACTATCGCTTTTTGACCTAACATTGCAGTAGGATAGACAAATTGAAGCGGGATTTGCTCCTAATGAGTCCCCCATGCAAGGCGGCCATGCTTGCTGTCAAAGCATAATGAAAGATTTTAGAAAAATTTTGTGCAAATCGTTTTTGATTGCAGTGAGAACCTCGAGCAGCCTCTGGACAGCTGTTTCAGCCCTGCTTGGGGCTTCTTCAGCAGAAACGTAGCTCGACATTCCCACTGCAGACCAAAAACGACTTGCCCAATTTATTCGCAAATGCGATGTAAGAATGATGAACATATAAAATAGCGACATCTTACTATCGCTTTTTGACCTAACATTGCAGTAGGATAGACAAATTGAAGCGGGATTTGCTCCTAATGAGTCCCCCATGCAAGGCGGCCATGCTTGCTGTCAAAGCATAATGAAAGATTTTAGAAAAATTTTGAAGAAGCCCCAAGCAGGGCTGAAACAGCTGTCCAGAGGCTGCTCGAGGTTCTCACTGCAATCAAAAACGATTTGCACAAAATTTTTCTAAAATCTTTCATTATGCTTTGACAGCAAGCATGGGGGACTCATTAGGAGCAAATCCCGCTTCAATTTGTCTATCCTACTGCAATGTTAGGTCAAAAAGCGATAGTAAGATGTCGCTATTTTATATGTTCATCATTCTTACATCGCATTTGCGAATAAATTGGGCAAGTCGTTTTTGGTCTGCAGTGGGAATGTCGAGCTACGTTTCTGCTGAAGAAGCCCCAAGCAGGGCTGAAACAGCTGTCCAGAGGCTGCTCGAGGTTCTCACTGCAATCAAAAACGATTTGCACAAAATTTTTCTAGAAAGAATTATAGTTAACTGTGCAAATGTAAGTGGCTATTGGCGAGTCAGATTAATTTTTACCGCAATCGGTAACCATGGAAACGAGTTTTATGACGTAGGAAGCACGTGGTAAACAACAATGTAAGTTTGTGCTTACATTTTCATTATGTTTTTCTAATTATGGATTCATGTTTTCAAGGTCAGTTGAAATACTTTTAAAGATTATTGTCACTAAAATGTTGTACTCAAAATGTTGTTAATATCGTTATTTGTAGCGGGGAAAGGTTAAGTTGTTATTTTGAGAGATTCTGTGATTATTCCATCAATTTTAATAAGTATATTTTTGTTATAATATTCTTAAAAATTAATTTTGTATTTCAAATACAAATTACTGAACAGAAACCTTGTAATTCATAGCAACACAGGAATTCCTCATTTTCTGCGTCACTATTCTGTAGTTCAAATATTTCCGCTAGAGGTCATGTCGTTTAGGTAGATTCGCCAGTAGGAAAAAAGTTGAAAACTGAACTTTAAGAGAGTGGTGTTGACGTAAAATTGTCAAGTATGCTTTGAAAAACAACAACGTGTAAAATGATTGTTTTCACAGCGCACTTGAACATTTTTTTTATAAAATGCACGTTTTGCGTAATAAACTGTTTTTTCTACATACACAAATTAAATTTTTACATACTTGAATACTTGAATTAAAAATGAAAAATTATGACAGATGCTTATTAAAAGTGTTAAAAAATAAAATTGACAGTCGTTTGACTATGAGGGTAATTAAAAAAAAAATTCAAAAATGCTTTATATGCTTTAGAAAGAAATGATCCTAAGCAAAGGCAGGCTTTTTGGAGGCAAAATGCTTAGGAACTTTTGGTCCTCGACATTTGGGAAAAATGTTGTAGAATTTCCGAAGTTTGCTTGCGCCTGATACTTCTCATCAGACACTTCCTTACGTTTACGTGATCTCAGCAAGATTCAAAAACCGCAGAAAAATGGGCGGTACAATTGGCGAGAATTTTTACGCGCCTGATACATCTCATCTGGGCTGAGTTCGAAATTGGTAGAAATTGGTTAAGGGTGTTACTCCCGGTGTTCGAGAAACAAGGCGTATGAACTAGAGACGGCAACGATTAGTCAAATTTCGATAATAATCGATTATTTCTTTTAAAGTAATCGATTAAGTATAGTTAATTTTAGGACATAATAAATCGATTAATTGGCAATAAATTAATTAATGTTAATGCTATTATATGAATCAAATTTCTTTGCCATGTTGTCGTTGAATGAATGTCCTTTCAAGTACATAGAAGTCCAGTGTATACAATACAACAGACATTTCTCGAATCTTACTTATTATTATAGTTAAATATAATGTGGATATTCCAGGCACTTGATTGTACCAATATACACCATGATTCAGAAATGTCTCCTGATAGTTTCAAGGTGAATAGAACATCAAAAAATAAAGTCACCTGATTATACAATAGTCACCTTATTATATACTTTTTTCTAAAAATGAAAAATAAGAGAATTATGAGCCCTGAAAGAGGGATGAAAAATATTGTATATTTGGCAATATTTTCTGGATCCTGTAACTTATTAAACTAATATTTTAAACAAACAAGTAAGTGAAATTAATCTCCGCGCACAATAATATTATATCCGTAGATACGTATTTCGTCAGCTAAGCTGCCATCTTCAGTACGCTACCAATTTAAAAGCAGTAAAAACAACCTAATCATCCTAATAAAATCGAATTTTATAAAATTATTGTGGGCGGAGATTCATTTCAATTATTTCTTAAACCACAGTCTCCTTTACTATTTTAATTTAAACAGATATAAGGCACCTAACTGCCCTAAGTGATTAGTCCATCCTTTTTAAAGGGTAGTTTTGTAGAGGTATTTTATGCCTACTTTTTTATTTTTTACATATTTCATCAAAAAATTGGAAGGAAATATTTCTTTTAATTATTTGGCAATAATTAATAATTAATAATAGTGAAAAACTGAAAATGTAAAAATCCGCGGGCGCCAATCGAATAATCGTTATTTATTGAGTGGTTTTAATGAGTGAAACAGCTAAAATAACAATAAACGCAATAAATGTAATTAATTCAATCTATATTACTGGTGCTGCCATCTTCGAGCGCATAGCGTAACTTACGGGTCATTAGCGGTGAAGAATTACAGATTCCTACATAATTACAGAGACCTGTTTTCATGGATAACTTATAGGTTCCACTGGTGGCTCGAAAGATGACAGCACTAGTAATATAAGAATGAATTAATTACATTTATTGCGTTTATTGTTATTTTAGCTGTTTCACTCATTAAAACCACTCAATAAATAACGATTATTCGATTGGCGCCCGCGGATTTTTACATTTTCAGTTTTTCACTATTATTAATTATTAATTATTGCCAAATAATTAAAAGAAATATTTCCTTCCAATTTTTTGATGAAATATGTAAAAAATAAAAAAGTAGGCATAAAATACCTCTACAAACCTACCCTTTAAAAAGGATGGACTAATCACTTAGGGCAGTTAGGTGCCTTATATCTGTTTAAATTAAAATAGTAAAGGAGACTGTGGTTTAAGAAATAATTGAAATGAATCTCCGCCCACAATAATTTTATAAAATTCGATTTTATTAGGATGATTAGGTTGTTTTTACTGCTTTTAAATTGGTAGCGTACTGAAGATGGCAGCTTAGCTGACGAAATACGTATCTACGGATATAATATTATTGTGCGCGGAGATTAATTTCACTTACTTGTTTGTTTAAAATATTAGTTTAATAAGTTACAGGATCCAGAAAATATTGCCAAATATACACTATTTTTCATCCCTCTTTCAGGGCTCATAATTCTCTTATTTTTCATTTTTAGAAAAAAGTATATAATAAGGTGACTATTGTATAATCAGGTGACTTTATTTTTTGATGTTCTATTCACCTTGAAACTATCAGGAGACATTTCTGAATCATGGTGTATATTGGTACAATCAAGTGCCTGGAATATCCACATTATATTTAACTATAATAATAAGTAAGATTCGAGAAATGTCTGTTGTATTGTATACACTGGACTTCTATGTACTTGAAAGGACATTCATTCAACGACAACATGGCAAAGAAATTTGATTCATATAATAGCATTAACATTAATTAATTTATTGCCAATTAATCGATTTATTATGTCCTAAAATTAACTATACTTAATCGATTACTTTAAAAGAAATAATCGATTATTATCGAAATTTGACTAATCGTTGCCGTCTCTAGTTCATACGCCTTGTTTCTCGAACACCGGGAGTAACACCCTTAACCAATTTCTACCAATTTCGAACTCAGCCCAGATGAGATGTATCAGGCGCGTAAAAATTCTCGCCAATTGTACCGCCCATTTTTCTGCGGTTTTTGAATCTTGCTGGGATCACGTAAACGTAAGGAAGTGTCTGATGAGAAGTATCAGGCGCAAGCAAACTTCGGAAATTCTACAACATTTTTCCCAAATGTCGAGGACCAAAAGTTCCTAAGCATTTTGCCTCCAAAAAGCCTGCCTTTGCTTAGGATCATTTCTTTCTAAAGCATATAAAGCATTTTTGAATTTTAATTCAAGTATTCAAGTATGTAAAAATTTAATTTGTGTATGTAGAAAAAACAGTTTATTACGCAAAACGTGCATTTTATAAAAAAAATGTTCAAGTGCGCTGTGAAAACAATCATTTTACACGTTGTTGTTTTTCAAAGCATACTTGACAATTTTACGTCAACACCACTCTCTTAAAGTTCAGTTTTCAACTTTTTTCCTACTGGCGAATCTAGCTAAACGACATGACCTCTAGCGGAAATATTTGAACTACAGAATAGTGACGCAGAAAATGAGGAATTCCTGTGTTGCTATGAATTACAAGGTTTCTGTTCAGTAATTTGTATTTGAAATACAAAATTAATTTTTAAGAATATTATAACAAAAATATACTTATTAAAATTGATGGAATAATCACAGAATCTCTCAAAATAACAACTTAACCTTTCCCCGCTACAAATAACGATATTAACAACATTTTGAGTACAACATTTTGGTGACAATAATCTTTAAAAGTATTTCAACTGACCTTGAAAACATAAATCCATAATTAGAAAAACATAATGAAAATGTAAGCACAAACTTACATTGTTGTTTACCACGTGCTTCCTACGTCATAAAACTCGTTTCCATGGTTACCGATTGCGGTAAAAATTAATCTGACTCGTCAATAGCCACTTAACATTTGCACAGTTAACTATAATTCTTTCATTAATGTTTTCTGCCTTATTTGCTGGTCAAATTTATTTTAGCTGTTTCATTCATTAAAGCCATGCCCAATCACTCGATAAATAACGGTTATTCGATTGGCGCCCGCGGATTTTTACATTTGCAGCTTTTCACTGAGAAAAAAATGTTTTTCTGCGACCACCCTTTCGGGGCCGATATCTCGGAAAGGGGGTGAGCTACAGAGTAACGGAGCCCGGTTTTGAATGCGCCTCGTCGAGCTCTACGTGGGTGAATTTTTTCGCGATTTTACGAGAGAAAAATATTTTTTGGGCCAAAAAGTAGTAAGGCTATATAGTCCATGAAAATTTGAGGATATCTACGAAAAATAGATTGCCGCGAAAAAATCACCCTCATAGAGCTTGAGCAGATGAATCGAATGGTGCAAACCGCAAGTCTCTAGCTCGCGCCGTTTCCGAGAAAATAAAATTTGAAAAAAGTCCAAAAAAATCAATAAGAAAATTTATATAATTTAAAAGTTAGGAAAAATTGGCGGGCATTTTTCTGTGCCTGCCTCAGGCATATTTGACACCTCCTCGCGTTTATGTGATCCCGGTAGCAAGATTCAAAAATCACAGTAAATTTAGCCTGCAATAAAAATTGGCGGGAATTTTTCTGCTCCGGATACCCTCTGTGCGACACCTCCTCGCGTTTATGTGATCCTGGTAGCAAGATTCAAAAATTACAGTAAAATTGCTTCAGAATTTTTTTTTAATTGGTTTCTAAAATTGGCGGGAAATCCTCGGCTCCGGATAAACTCTGTTCGACACCTCCTCGCGTTTATGTGATCCTGGTAGCAAGATTCAAAAATTACAGTAAATCTGCTTCAGAATTTTTTTTTTATTGGTTTCTAAAATTGGCGGGAAATCCTCGGCTCCGGATAAACTCCGTTCGACACCTCCTCGCGTTTATGTGATCCTGGTAGCAAGATTCAAAAATCGCAGAAAATTTTGCTGTCCCGGAAAATTGTGACAAATTTTGCTGCGATTTTTGAATCTTGCTACCAGGATCACATAAACGCGAGGAGGTGTCGAACGGAGTTTATCCGGAGCCGAGGATTTCCCGCCAATTTTAGAAACCAATAAAAAAAAAATTCTGAAGCAGATTTACTGTAATTTTTGAATCTTGCTACCAGGATCACATAAACGCGAGGAGGTGTCGAATGTCGGATGTTAGGAGCTGAAAAATTCCCGCCAATTTTTGGTCAGGAGGTGGCGGTAATTCCGATAATTCCTGCCATGCCTTGATTTTTATTTTCATTGCAAAAATAGAAGACAGGGATTTTGCGAAGAACAACGGCTTGAAGACGAAATACATTTATATAAAATTTGACCAAAATAATATTCACTTTCAGACAACAGATGGAAGTACTCTCACGTGCATAGATTTGACATATTTTTGAAGTAATAAGAAATGAAATATAATCATGATTTTAGATTAAATTAGTTTTAACTTTGCGATAATAGATGGCGCTTTAGACAATTCAATATGATGCACTTGAATATTTGACAAGCGAGATAAAATTTTAACCAACCTGAACTGGATAATAAAATTCATTATAAGTAAAACCTATATTAATGCAGATTTTTAAAATCTGCTTTCGCTATTACTTACTTATGGTACAGATGCATTACCTAAAATTTGTTACAATTATACAGGCTGTTCCGTCTGGCTCCGCTAGACCAAAGTTTTGTTTTTTTAAATGGAACCTACTGTATATTATGGTTTATTTCGATTTATCTATAAAAGTAGATGAATTTATTATAAGGATGTTATGTACCTAAACCTGATGGTTTTTGCGATATTGACATTTAAATGTAAAAAAATGGTATTTGATGTTTTACAGATTAGATGTTTATTAAAATTCAGCATTTACATTTTACAGTAACGTTACATAACCTCTCTAGAACAGAAAACAATTTCCATCTCCAACATATTTCTATTATTTTACATAGGGTGATTCATAACTCCGGTGTTTATTTTACTCGGTTAGTTTAAATGGAATATCCTATATTTTATTACTGAATTTAATAAGTCTTTGATTAAGCTTTACAGTAACATAGGGTTCAGTATGTGTTACACACCAAACTTACACACAGTAAGACATCAAATTCGTAAATTCATAAAACAGCATTTATTCCACCTTCTAATGGAATGTTTTGTCTATAATTTGATTGATTTTAATTAAAAAATCTGTATTGAGACTGTTTGTACTTTTTAGTCTGTTAAAAATTTACATTTATTTGATCTGTAACATACTGCATAGTTTTATTTAATACCACTCTAGCTCCACACTTTCTGATTTGTCGCGGAGGCGTAATGGTTGGTAATTATGATCATTAATTTTGACTGCGACCGACTTACTACATGTTTACTTCCTTCGCCTTACAAATCAGGAAAACATAGAAACACCAGTTCGAAGCAAATTCCACCGAACAATAACCAACATGAAAAATTTCATGTTTCACATAGAATATGCATTGACAGTGGGGAACGAATCCACGTCTGAAGTTGAGTGATGAACAGATAAAACAGTGACATCTTAATGTTATAAATCAAATGAGTGTTATTTTTTAACAGATTAGAAACTGTAAATAGACTCAATGCAGATTTTTACAAATTTGACATCTTATCGTGTGTAGGTTTGTTGTGTAACACATACTAAATTCTATATTACCGAGAAGCTTAATCAAAGACCTGTTAAATTCAATAAGAAAATACAGGGTGTGCCATTTAAACTAACCAAGTAAAATAAACATCGGGGTTATGAATCACTCTGTATAAAATAATAGGAATTTGTTCGAGATGGAAATTGTTTTCTGTTCTAGAGAGATTATGCAACGTTACTGTAAAATTTAAATGCCGAATTTTAATGAGCATCTAATCTGTAAAATATCAAATAATACCATTTTTTTACATTTAAATATCAATATCTCAGAAACCATTAGTTTTAGGTAAATACTATCCTTATAATAAATTTATCTGCTCGTAAAAACGAGTGGAAATAAACCATAATATACAGTGCGTTCCATTAAAGAAAACACAACTTAGGTCTGGCAGAGCCACATGGAACACCATGCATAATTGTAACTAATTTTAAGTAATGCATCCATATCATAGGTAAGTAATAGCGAAAACAAATTTTGAAAATTATTTTCTTTTGAGGGGTTGATGCTTAAAAAAAGTTTTAAAAGATTTTGTTGCAAATTGTTTTTGATTGCAGTCGATCTCTCGAGCATCCTCTGTACACCTGTTACAGCCCTGTTTAGAGCTTCATCAGCAGAAGCGTAGCTCGAGAGTTTCAGTGCAAACCAAAACGGCTTGACTAAGGATGTCGCTGTTTAAGCTTAAGAAAACGGTTGGGAACCCCCGATTTAAATTAATGGCTTGAATTGGGTTGTCCCCGCTTTACCCAAACTAAAATCTGGCCACTTTAGTAATGAATGATGCTCAGTGTGGTTCCAGGCTAAGCGCGGGGTCGCCTAAAGTGTGGGACCGGGTTCTGGGTAACGCACTGAACCCGTCTCGCGTCGGCCCTGGTTTCATGGCTTAACTCGCTCAGATATCTTTTAGAAGTTAGAATGAAGACATATTAGTGACAAAGATGACGTCATTATAATGCCCTTTTGACGTTCCTCTGTTAACTCGGTTCACATATTTCATAAAACCACATTTCTTTTTTCTTTGTTTTGTGAAGTAATTTGCCGTTGTTTTTATTTCAGTATTTTATATAGCCATATAGTCTTTTTATAATCAAAATTAAAACAATCACCACTGTAGCCAACCGATTGTAAAACCATCTGGATCCAACTCTTACGTCAATTTAAAAAAAGCGCTCAAAAAACTATATTTTCTATGTAATCCTTCGATCTATGGACGTTCTCGGAAAATATTTCTAAAACATTTCTATATGAAGGATGTACAATTTAATTTGTAAATTCCTTACGCTTTCTTGATTGATCAAACCAATCATGATTTGCCTTATTCATCATAAAAGACAATAAATAATAAGATTTCGAATTGGCTGGCCACTTGGCGATAAGAGTATTTGCCATTTAGAAATTTAAGTTGGTATTACAAGTACAATTTGATATTTTTTTATGGGGTACAAACTAATGAAGATGGCATTGTGATCGCAACCATTTCCTTCATTTGTTATTTTAGTGGAAGGGAAGGGGTGTGAGCGTCGTTTTTTACTTTTTTAGCCATTTTGCATCGACTTCTTGTCGAGTGACCAATTGCTTGTTGCTGTCATTTTAAGTGATTGTGACTCCTAAAGCTAAACCATTTGGTTTCAAGTAAGCATACGTTTAATTCTCTGCTTTAAACATTTAGTTATCATTTTCAAAGACCACTTTAATCATTTTAGAAAAAGCGTTTCGCTTATATCTTACCTGCTTATGATTGCAAAATATGATGTCTCGTGCAGATTCGTCTCATTCGTAAAAATGCCGTTTTGTCTTTGACGAATTTTAAAAAAAGAGGAAAAAATAAACAACCGCATGCTTTTTATTAATTTTTATTAATCAGCTAATCAATCATCGGCGTTGTCTCAGATGTGAAAAAATCTTGACTTGTTCAGAAACGGAGAAGGAAATTTAATAACTAAAACGAGGCGTTTCATGCAAATTTTTTTCGTTATTTTAATCAAGGTAGTATCCATCCTCTTGCCGACCATGATGTCCCCGTGTAAGTACAAGCGCGCGAAAATGGCTGACTTCCGTTAAACTCCGTTAATGCGTTGACGCATGCGTGGTAATATGCGACGCCTGAAATATATACATACATCAAGTACAAATAAAGGAGCTTATGTGGAAGTTATTATTGACATCCTAGTAGTGCGTTGGAATTCGTTTTAATTTGAAACGTCTTTTTTAGTTTTGGATTAATTTATTGATTAATACAAACGTGAAATTAATTTTGCGCAGTTGCAACCTGCTCTTGCAAGTATGTACGACGCCCTGCAAGAAGCTTGAGATGTTGCCATTTTTCCTCCGCGCACACTTCCTGCGCACGTACTTGCCAAATACCTAACGGATTCTTTTTTTTTCCAGAAGAAAACGAAGATGATGGAGCTGGAACTAAACGGAATAGGTAATACATTTTTATTTATTTATTTAATTCATTTGTTCCATTTATTATTTTACTCAACCTTGCATGTTTATTTTTTTATTAATTGTCAATCAATTCAAGATGAAAAAAGCAAAAAAAAAAAATAATTGAATTAAAGAAGTCGTTTTGCTTCCGGTGAGGATATGAATTAATTTTTTTTAATGCATGTACAGTAGAAGCCCGTTCAACCCCCGAGTCACGCCTAAAACATTTTCATCTTTTGACAGTAAACTTTCATGTCTCAACCGCAGAATTTGAATTTTTAATTTCATTTTTGATGACAATGATTATTACCTTAAACATTTCCGTCTTTTTTGTATAAACGTGTCCTTTGAACGATACTGCACTGCACTGTACTTGTTTGATACAGCTGATATATTTTTTTTGTTAAATGAATCGCAGTTTAAAATCACTTTATCATAACTTGTCCTGTCAGGGGACATATTACATTTTTTTAAGTACAAGTATACAGGGTGTTCCACTTAGGGTGGGGTCCCTTCATACCTCTCTAATTACTCATTTTACAAAAAAAAAAAAATGTTGCAAATGAAAGTTACTCGGTATCACGTGGAGCACATTTTAAAATATTTCGTGTATTTTTAAAAATCTTTTAATTTTTTATAAGAACTTATGTTACTTGGAATTTTTCTTGACGGCGTATCTAAAAAAGCATTTCAAGATGAAACTCTTGCAAAAAAAAGTCTCTGACGTCATTTGTACGGAAGATATATGCATTTGTTTGAACCAATGCAACGGAGATAATTTTTTTAAAAAGTTGAATAGTGCGAAAAGGGCTTAGATTAGACCCTATACAGGATGGGCCAACAGTGCTTGGGCGGAAGATTGTGGCATTACTATTGAAAATTTTTGAAATCTGTGTGCGCAGTAACATACATATGCACAATCTAAAATTATTTAGACTTATACAGAGTGTTCCGTAAGCTTGTGCCGACTCTAACATAATTTTTTTTTTAATTGAAAACCCTCTATATTATTGCATTATTAGACGTCTAATTATCAGTGGACGAAAATAATATAAGGTTTTATTGACCTAAAGTTTATCGTTTTCGAGATACTGACAATTTACCGGTAAAAAATGGCAAAATTTGTTACTCCGTAAATTAATTATTTCCAAATATTTTATTTTGAATTTTGATGGACACTTATTAAACTAGTAGAAAACAGAAATGTGTGATCGACTCGAAATTTTTCCGGGCACTTTAACACAGGATGATGCACAACGCAAATTACCATTTTTCTAAAAAAAAAAATTAAATGGAACGCTCTGTATATAAACACATAGTTTAAAACATCGCTTACAAAGGTTTCCAAATTTAAAAAATATCTACGTTCAAAGTTTAAGAGCTATACGTAAAAAGTCTTATACTATTGGAAACCTTAGTAAGAAATGTTTTAAACTATATGTTCATATACAGGGCGTATGAAATTTCACGACATCGCTTAAATTAGGAAGGTTTTGGGGCCTTTTCCAATGGATTTTATGGCAGTACCATTTGTTTTTATTCCTTTAACGGAATATCAGCTTCTTATCACTGCACCGCGTTCAGGATGTCTAATTAAGTTCTTCTCTAACAAATTATTTTCTAACTATCGATACGGTTTCGTGCAAGCACTCTGTATACATGTTTGAATGATTTTTTTCTATATTTAATGTAACATTTTAAATAAAAATACATTTTTAATTTTCAATTTCATAATTTTAATAATTTAAGTATAACATAAAAACAGCTGATTTTTAGATTTTGATTTTTAGTATCAAAATAAAGAAGAAGAAGAAACCTGTATACAGGCTGTTCGTGAGAAGCCGTAACAATAGCTAGAAAATAAGTTTTTAGAGATGTATTGAATTACACATCCTGAATGCGTTGCGATGAAAGAAAAAAGCTGATATTCCGTTAAAAAAATGAAAAACAATTGAAAATCTGGAAAACCAAACAGTATTTTGTTTCTCCGATACTGCCATAAGATCTAGCGGAAAAGTTCCTGAAACTTTCCTGATTCCAGTTACCTCATAAAATTTCAAATAAAAAAGTTAGCTGTTTTCCTTGTACACCGGATTAATTACGGAATAATTAAAAAAGTAGTAGGCTTTGGAAGATAATATTTTGGAGGCATAAGCAATTCAATGTCGTGCATGCGATGCGAAGATGAAAACACTACGTTTTATCAAAAAATATTAAAAACAAATGAAAAACTCAAAAACCTGAGAGTCATTTGTTTTTCCCATATCGCCATAAAATTGGGCAGGAAAGGTCCTGAAACTTTTCTAATATAAGTTACTTCGTAAAAATTCAAATAAGAAAGTTATTATTGCGGCTTTACGTAAACACCCTGTATACGTGTTTATATGAACTTTCTTCTTCGTTTTGATCTGTAGAAAACGTCCCTGAAGTACCGGCCTGTATTTTTGTTACACGCTGTATTTATGGACGTGTATGCGTACCTCTTTCCTTTGCCCCCCATCAGAAAAAGATTTTGCTGGATCCGTTGAAGAATTTTCCAAATTTTTCACATTTCCCGTTTGGAATCCACCGAATTGTATTATTAGCATAGCGAACATAACGCAGCACATTTCTGGTTAACAAAAATAGCACGCACTCTGTTTCTAATTTTACCGCGATGTTGTGTAGGTCCACACCCATTGGATTTTGGCGGTGCTGCTTACTACAGAATGAACAACATTGAACTGTACATCAAGGCGCATTGCGACCAAGCGCTGTGCAGCCTCACCGAAGCGGACATCGAGGAGTTTAAGCGCGCCGAGACCGACGAAGAACGCATAAGATTCGGTTACCAACACGCGATCAAAGTTCGAATCAATCGTCAAGAAAATGAAAAGAACTACGACACTGCTTTGCAAAGGAAGAGCGCCGGAAACATGAACTACCAGAGCAAAAAATTTCGAGCTGCCTTCTACATGTACAACAGTGGGATGCTCAGATGTCCTCAAGACACATGTAAGTAACATTTTTTTTTAAATATTCTAAGTATTCAAAATTATAGTTCCTTTGGTTTAATACTTTTATGTCCGTATTCATAGTACTTCCTTCAACAGGGGCGTCTTTCATTCAGGAAGTTTGATACTTTTATGCACGCATTCATACTACTTCTTTGAAGCTTCCTTCGTATGGAAGGAAGCTTTTCAAGAAGGAAGCTTTTTTCCAAGCTTCTTTCTATAAAAAGTTTCCTTCTAGAAAAAGTAAGTTTTGTTATTTCAAAAAGGAAGTTTTTTTTCCATAAGACGGCCTTCTATAAGAAGCTACCTTCTACAAGAAGAAGGAAGTTTCCTTATTTCAAAAAGGAAGCTTTCTTCCATGAGAAGGAAGTCTCGAGGAAGTATTATGAAAACGGGTATATTATTGTAAATCCTAAACTGCTTTACAATACCAACCCAATTTGCAGATGAAGGAAAAGAACTCTACGCCATTTTAATTGGAAACCGTTCGGCAGTTCTGTACGAGACTGCCCAATACGGTAAAGTCTGCCAGGATGTTAAGTACTTAAAAGAATTGGGAATCTATCCCAAGAACACCTACTTCAAAATCCTGCTACGCGAAGCTAAAAGTCTTTGCTTCCTCCATCGCTACCCAGAAGCCCTGGATTCTTACCTTGCTGCGAACGAGGCGCTGATGCACGAGGAAGTCTCCCCGGATGTAGTCGTCCAGAGGCAACAGGAAATCAAAATGGCGATTGAGCAAGTCAGAGCTGAGATGGTCATTCCGAGCGTATTCGCTTTTGACGACGACGAAGAAAGCGATGAAGATGATGGGCCTTTCACCCCCAACGAATTATACCCCGCGGCCAGCATAAGCGTGGAGTTTGATGAAGACTCGGACCAAGGCAGGTTTGCAAGAGCGACTCGAGATATTATGCCGGGCGAGTTGGTTATTCGGGAACTCCCCCATTGCATCGCAGTCTCTCCAGAGAGTGTAACGTTTAATTGCACCACTTGCGGAATCTCCACCATCAACCCCTATCCCTGCAGCGTTTGTTGCTACGCAATTTTCTGCTCGCAGGATTGCAGGGAAAAAGCTGCGTTCCACCAGGAATACGAATGCTTCATCGCTGCAACCCTCTACAATTCTGGGGCATCCATAAACTGCATTATGGCGGTTAGGATTTTAACTCAGAAAGGACTCGATTACTTTTGGCAGAGGAGGGAAGCCCTGAAGAACCCGGTAATCCCCAACTTAAGCTATATATACTCTGATTACACGAGGGTATACAACCTCTGCACGAATAAGGATTTGCGCCCTAAAGAGGAATTCATACATTATTCCTTCATGGCTATATTCTTGCTGCGATTGCTGAAGCTGACTGCGTTTTTCGGGCATGAAACTGAAGATAAAGTCCTGACTGACGAAGAGTGCTACGTTGGCAGTTTGCTACTGCGTCACCTCCAGATACTTCAGTTTAACGCCCACGAACTCTTCGAGCTGAGAAACTGCATGACCACGCACCAAAACGACTTGAATTACAGATCAGCGCACGTTGGGGGCGCTCTGTATCCAACTTTGGCCCTCTTCAACCACAGCTGTGAACCCAGTATTATCAGGTTTGCTTGCCTCCTTATAATTTCTTATTCTCTTTTTATTCTTGCGTAGATATTTTAAAGGGAACAAGATCATCGTTCGTGCGATTAAGTACATCAAAAAGGATGAGATCATCTACGAAAATTATGGCCCCATCTACTGCGCGGAAAGCCGACATGACCGGCGTCTCCAATTGCGCGATCGCTATTGGTTCACTTGCCAGTGTCTACCGTGCCAGGAAGATTGGCCCCTTTTCAGGGAGATGCAACAAACCCACATGCGCATGCGCTGCGGCTCCTGCGGGATACTGAATCTGGTCAGCAAGGAGGTGATGAAGCCGTCCTTCAAGTGTATCCAATGTGGAACCAAGAACGGTATTATGAAGACCCTTGCAGAGATGATGGTAAACAAATTTCGCGGTGCTTTCTTTTTCTTTTTTTTCATCCTTTGTGTATTTGCAGAGACTTGAGGAGCTCATCAAGGTCGCCGATGAAAAATTCGGCGCCCTTAAGTTCAAAGACGCCGCCTCGGTGTATTGCCAAATCCTCAAAACACATTACACCCATTTAGTACCACCCTTCCAGGACATGGTCACCATCCAACAGCGCCTGCGTACCTGCATGCTGCACTTTGGTAACAAAGAGGAAGGATACAACGGTCCAAACTATGTTTTGTAATTTTCATGCTTGCTTTTTTCTATTTTCAATTTTTGAATTGTTTTTTTAGTTTGTTTAGAGTTCGTTTTTCTTTTCTGCCAGTTGGCTTTTTTAAACAACAATTTTTTTAATACCAAATTTGGTACACAAAAGTGATGGAATTTGCTTTGAATGATTACAAGTTTTCGAAAAAAAATTGCAATAAGCAAGTTGCCAGTTGATGACATTCCCAGATTTGTTTTTTGTTCCATTTCTGTTTTTTCGTTCTTTGAATAAATAAAGATTTTTCAAATTTTTTGTTTTTTGTTTTTTTTTTTTAGAAAACGATCTTGAATACATAAAAAATAGCGACATCTTACTATCGCTTTTTGACCTAACATTGCAGTAGGATAGACAAATTGAAGCGGGATTTGCTCCTAATGAGTCCCCCATGCAAGGCGGCCATACTTGCTGTCAAAGCATAATGAAAGATTTTAGAAAAATTTTGTGCAAATCGTTTTTGATTGCAGTGAGAACCTCGAGCAGCCTCTGGACAGCTGTTTCAGCCCTGCTTGGGGCTTCTTCAGCAGAAACGTAGCTCGACATTCCCGCTGCAGACCAAAAACGACTTGACCAATTTATTCGCAAATGTTAGGTCAAAAAGCGATAGTAAGATGTCGCTATTTTATATGTTCATCATTCTTACATCGCATTTGCGAATAAATTGGTCAAGTCGTTTTTGGTCTGCAGTGGGAATGTCGAGCTACGTTTCTGCTGAAGAAGCCCCAAGCAGGGCTGAAACAGCTGTCCAGAGGCTGCTCGAGGTTCTCACTGCAATCAAAAACGATTTGCACAAAATTTTTCTAAAATCTTTCATTATGCTTTGCAAGCAAGCATGGCCGCCTTGCATGGGGGACTCATTAGGAGCAAATCCCGCTTCAATTTGTCTATCCTACTGCAATGTTAGGTCAAAAAGCGATAGTAAGATGTCGCTATTTTATATGTTCATCATTCTTACATCGCATTTGCGAATAAATTGGTCAAGTCGTTTTTGGTCTGCAGTGGGAATGTCGAGCTACGTTTCTGCTGAAGAAGCCCCAAGCAGGGCTGAAACAGCTGTCCAGAGGCTGCTCGAGGTTCTCACTGCAATCAAAAACGATTCGCACAAAATTTTTCTAAGATCTTGAATACGTTACTAAAATCGCCCATTTAGTCATTTTAAGCTTTCTTTAAATACCCTATAACAGAGTGAATTAAAATAGTATGGAGAAAAAGAATTGTTCCAAATCCAATTAATTAATTTTGAGAACATATTTTAATTTCACTATCAATCGATAGCTTCGTCAGAAGTGAAACATTGAGTACTTTTCCAATTATAATCCTGTCCGGTTAGAGTTTTTAAAAACCATTCACTTACAAATTTCGTCGGACAAGAGTCGACTTCAATTATTTTTTTTAAATTTATTTTCTCTTCTGAATGTTAGAGAACACGTTCCAAATTTGACTTTAATAATACTCGAAGCTTATTTGAATTTAATTGTGCTCGTTGAGGAGCGATTATTTTCTGTAAGTGAAGCATTAATTCGTCGTGCTCCGTGCGTAATACGTTTCTAATTTCCCCGGCTCTCTTCAGAGTACAACAGGCAGTGGAGAACACGTGATTGGATCCATTGATGTGTTGGCAAGATACGGCCGGGTTCGAATTGCAAAATCGCAAGAAGACCGCAGCTGGGGGACTAAAAGTGTAAATAATGCGATCAGAACGAGCACAGGCCCGATGTTATTATTCCTGCTTATCGCTGGAGAGACTCAAGTACCTAACGAAATATTTATCTGATTCGCTTGTTGTTTTAAAATCGATCACCGTGCTATTTGCCCTCAGTCTCTAGTAGGTGTGATAAAATGAAGTTACTTTTATTTGTTTTTTATTTAAGTCCAGTTGTATTACCATCAGGTTAGTAGTTAACTAAATTTAAATCAGTAAGATCAGTAAGTGCGATCTAAACTTTTTTCTTCTTGCACCCCAAACATTTTAAGTTAAAAGAAAAACCTAAAGTAGTAGAAAAGGTTATTTTGTTTCATTTAATTTCAATTTAGTAGAAGAAATTTTTGGCCTGCAGATATGTCCGGGTTTGGAGACAGAGGATGTTCTATTTTTTTCCTTTCATCTTTTGATTCTTTCTGTTTAGTCTCATTGCACAGTTTGGGAATTGCAAGAGAAAAATTCTGTAGATCATAATCCCCCATTTTATTATTATTTAAACAAAAGAAAAATCAGTTGCATTTTTTGTGTAAAGGAGGAAGTGCAATAGTTAATCTGTTTTTCAAAATCTACAAAAAACAGGAACGTCTGCTTTGCAGGTGTCGTTTATCTGATAAAGAAACTTCGTGGTGAATCATTTATCTCTTACTATTTAACAGGTGTTCGTTCACTTTACTCGCCGGGATTATCACTTCTATTACTAAGCATTTTTGAATTTACGTTCCAAATTCCACCACGGTTACATAAAAAAAAGTGTTTCCACCACTGTTTACTATTTTTTTTTTTTGGATTGTAGATCTTGTACTCGCTGGAGTTTTAGAATGTACTCAAAATGAAGACTGCATAGCAAGTGATGCCACCTGCATAGAAGAATTATGTGTTTGCCCACATGGAAAGACCTTCAGCTCAGATGGCTCGCGTTGCTTAGAACGTATTTCGTTCACGTGCACTTTTTTGATTTGTCTCTTGGTAACTGACTCGTTTTAGTTGTTGTTGGGTATGAGTCGGCTTGTGAAGACGACAACCAATGCGCTTGGCTACTGGGGAAGTACGCGTGCAATTCCGAAAGTAAATGTATCTGCGCGGAGGGTTGGAGGTACCACAATGGTAGATGCATCGCAGCCAAGGGGCTGGCGGAGAGCTGCGCGCTAGATGAAGACTGTTTCGTCAGCAACGACATATACTCAATGGTTTGTTCCGAAGAAGGCTACTGCGCGTGTAACAAAGGTTATTACGAAAGAGGAGGTTACGATTGTCGGCCAATAGGGACAAGTAAGGGGTTTTTCCGTTTTCGTCCCCCGCCGCGCGGTTTCATTTTTCTTTTTCTGTTTTCTTAGAACCAGGAGACTTTTGCGCTTTAGACATGGACTGCCAATTTGAAGATGCCTTCTGCGATCGCTCATGGTGTGAATATAACACTCGCCGTTACAATACTTCTTCCGAAAGGAAAGGCAAAATCCAAATGTCTTCTCCCCCCAAAGAACTTTATGGAAATCAAAATGTCTTCTCCCCCCAAAGAACCAATTCTTCTGATTTAGATCTTCTAGTCGAGCTTGGGGGCTCTTGTGGCACCACCGAAGATTGCACAGGGGACAATTCATTTTGTTCACCCTTAACCAAAACTTGCACTTGCGTACGGGGGTATTTCCTCCACGCATCGGGGGAGTGTACAGCAGGTATTTAAATTATGCAAGGCAGCAGTTGGGTAGATAGCAAATTTAAAAGTGTGTTTTCAGAATTGGGTGCCAACATCGGTTGCAGGATAGACAGCGATTGCACGGTGACCCCCAGGAGATGCGTGAATGGGTCTTGCGCGTGTCCTTTAACTCATTATTTCGGACGGGGCCGCAACAAGTGCGTTAAAGGTATTCAGCATTCATTTTGGGATTCCCCAAAAATTAGGCAGTGATTTTTCAGTCTCGTTTTCCCCCGATTTTGCCTGCGTCAACGACGAATGGTGCGGAATCTTCGGGTCTGGGGCCACATGCGTCGGGACCGATGAGACTTACTGCAGGTGCCCTTCGGGCATGCAACTGGACGCCAATTTCGTTTGCAGGAGGGTTAGTGGAGGAGGGGGTTGCGTCGTCAACAATGATTGCTACGCGTTGCAAAATTCGATTTGCCAAGACGGCCAGTGCGTTTGCCCTCCGAACCATAGGGTTGAAGAAAATGTCTGTTTACCAAGTAATTAGATACGTTTTATACGGGCTTCAGATAGAATTCTTCATTTTCTTTTTTCCTCTCTTTAGATATTGGTGGACAATGTAGTGCAAATTCAAGGTGCTTGATTGAACATACGGAATGTCGCGAGGGGGTATGTACCTGTGAGGACAATTACATCCCCAATGGAGAACTAGAATGTATAGAAGGTGATTACTTTTTTCCCTTCAAAGATTGTTTTGGATCCTTTTTGATGGCTGAGGTCTAAAAAAATCGTCCTTGAGTTTTGACCCTAAACCAGAAAATTAAAAAAAAACACATCAAGTTGTATTTGAGGAGATGATATGTAAACCTCAATTTCTGATGACGAATCCCTTTATTACTACGACTTGGTCTTGTGTTTGATGAATTGTTTGTTTCTTTTAGAGTTTATGGGTTTTTCAGTTATGTAATGAATATGAATTCTTTTTCTTACTTAAATCAAAACTTGCAGTTTGCTGTGGATCAATAATATCCTTGTATAATTATTTACAATATCTAGTTTCCCCGCGCATATCGGTTGTTGAGTCAAATTGAGATCATAAGTATTTTATTGTTTTTTTTTTTTTTTTTAGCTAGCGGAGGTTTGGGATCGCCTTGTAATTCTGATATACAGTGTTCGCTGGTGGTAGAAAATTCTGTGTGCATAAATGAAATTTGTAGTTGCAGTAATGGGTATCAGGTGTCCGAAAATGATGAATGTTTGGAAGTAAAACGTACGTTGTATAACACGTATTGAATGACAAGGTGGTTTAATTGGTAAATGCTTGTTTCAGTAATGGGCTCCTACTGTGTGTTGCCCATTCAATGCCATGTGTTACTGGGCACTAATGTACAGTGTCGCAATAGTATGTGCCAATGTTCAGCAGATATGGAGGTCACTCCCGACGGATTAGATTGCAGATACCCGAACGCCGCTCCCAGTGGATGTCACGCATCTTCCTCGTTCCTCATTACGCTAGTTCTAGTGTACATCGCCGGATATTAAAGCGAACTTCACTTCAGTTTCCTTCCTCTTTTATTGTACAAACACATAACTTTTATAGAAACATCATCAAAGACATGTTTACATTTATATTCAATACTTTTCTTTTCTATTTCTTATGTACAGAACTGTAATATATATAAACATTTGGTATAAATAAATCGTATTTAATGAATATAAATAATAACACATTCTTTTTTTTCTGTTACTTTTTCATACACAATAGTTTCATTCACAAAGTGCTCCATCTTAATAATAATTTTTAGTAAGTAGGTACAGGACAAATATAATCAACAAATAGTTTACAAATATCTTATGTACACATCCAGTAGTAATAATTACTTTTTTTTAATGATTATACGTGATATATACGCACATATATTCCATAAACATCCATTAAAACGTAGTTTCAAAAATCAGACTTAGCCTTTTTAACGTCTACCGCGTCAGGAAATTAATATGCTAAAGGGTTACACTGAGTAAAAGGTAAACTTTCCACGAGTTAACAAAGGGGAAAACACAGAGAAAGAAATGAAACGAGGTCATTATTAAAGAAAGTCACAATCACAGTCGTAACAAATATACAGATCGGAAACCGAATAGTGTGACGTGAAGCAGGAAATACATATATGTAAGTAGCTTTCCCATTACTCACCTTGCGCACGTAAAATCGTGTAGCAGTTAGGCAGGTTTCCATATATTACTAAACTTATTATGCCCACGTATAATTCCTTTCTCACGTATAAATCGTTTTCCAATATGCATACATACTACATGCTACATGTGCGAGAAGTCTTTTTTTTAACGAAGTACATGTAAAATGGATGGATTTTTTCAACGCGAGTTTCGTCATACATATAATATATAATGTGTGAAACATCAATTTTTGATTGGTCGCGTTAGCTCTCGTGTATGGCGAAAATGTGACGATAATTGTTGTTCACTCTGTATCGTGATGAAGTAAAATAATGAGAGTATAAGTTGCGCCGTTTCCCAAATAAATATTTGACAGACAGAGGTTATACAGGGCGATTCACGGAACCCGTTTGTTAAAAGTTTACGGACTTCCCCTTTGAATTTGTATTTCATATTTTGCAGTTAGAGATAATGGTCTATTAAAGTATAATATTTCCAACTTTTGGGCACTTCCGCTTGTACCGGAAGTTGCTGTCAACTTTCTTATTTTAAATGGAATACTCCCTTTTTTTATTCCATTGAAATTATTTTATTCAACATATGATACAAGAAAAATTAACCGTTTCAGAGATATTTCCATTTATTTCATTTTTTTTCAAACTTGCAGTATCTTGCTTATGATGCTGTCATCTTTGTACAATAAAAAGCCAGTAGACTACAGTCACATGCTTTGAGATCATGTCCAGTTTTAAACTAAATTGTCTACAGGATGGTCAAAAAGTAACTTCTATTCAAACTGATTTCAACCGTCGAAAAGTCAAGTTTTTTTAATAGAACACCTAGTACATTTTTATACCATGAGATTTAGAATTAAATATTCTTTCGAACTGTATTAGCATTTCCTATACTCATCTCTTACCTTTCTCTTTCTATTCATGATTTTGTCTTTGACTCATCATTTCTTCAGTTTTCAGTATTATTCCTGAATAGTGTGCAATGAAACTTAAAAAAAAAGGTTTTTTAAAATTAATTTGCGATTCTATTTCAATTTCTCTTTAAAAACCAAAAAAGCAATATTTAAATATCTCTCTAGCTGCTGTATTTGTTATTTGCATATGCCGTATGTATGTGAATTCTTGGTACGACGTTTTACGCATTTACAAAAAAAAAATCACACTTATAAAACAAAATTTTTGAAAATATAATCCAATGTCTAATAATTTTTTGAAAACTAATAAATCAATCATCAACAAATCAACATTAGAATTAATTCACGAAATGTTAGTTATAATATTTGCTCCAAGTGTCCTCCATTATTTATTAGTAATAAATAATGAAGGACCCTTAAGGCAACTTACCTAGACACAACAAATTAAATTATTAACTTCTTTAGTTGTTGATTTTTATTGTCAAATACATTTAATATGTCTGCGTTTGAATTTTAATTATCTTGGTTCTCCGTAGCGATTAAATTGTTTTTTTTAATTTCTACTGGACGGATGATTTCAAAAATTACAACTTCTTTAGTTTTCGTAGCCCACTGTTTAAAAATATCAAAAAAATGGAAAAAATTGACGTTCTAAAAGAAAAATCATTGATAGCGAGTGAGATATATGAGATAGGTATATCAGGTATATGAGTCACGTGGTATAAAAATATACTGGGTGTTCCATTTAAGAAACTTGACTTTTCGACGGTTGAAATCAGTTTGAATAGAAGTCACTTTTTAACCAACCTGTAGACAATTAAGTTTAAAACTGGACATGATCTCAAAGCATGTTACTGTAGCCAACTACAAGCCAAAAACTAGCACCATGGCTTACACAAAGATGGCAGTGTCATAAAGCAAGGTATTGCAAATTTGAAAAAAAATGAAAAAATGGAAATATCTCTGAATCGGCTAATTTTAATTTTAATTTTATTTTGAATCAAATAATTGAAGAATTTTACGAGGAATTCAAAAATGCAATAAAAAATGGGGTATTCTATTTAAAATAAGAAAGTTGACAGCAACGTCCGGTACAAGCGGAAGTGCCCGAAAGTTGAAAATATTATATTTTAATAGATCATTATAGCTAACTTATAACTGCAAAATAGGAAATAGAAATTCAAAGGGGAAGTTCATAAGCTTTTAACGAACGGGTTCCGTGAATCACCCTGTATAGATCAAAACACTTGTAGAGTTCATGTAGGCCGCAGTGTTACCACTCCACCATACAATCATCACTAGAGTGATTTAATAAAAAAAGATTAAACAAACTAGCTAAACAAAATATTTTGTTATCCACGATTTATCTATCCTCATCAGAAATTTATTTGAACAAATGATTAAAGCGTCGCCCTCTTAACCTCATCATTACTTTCGAACATCACTGTACATTTTTGATGAAAAACTCCTTTTCTAGCGTTTTTCTCTTCGATTTTCTTTTTTTTTTGATAAATCAGTTACGACATCGTTTAATTTAATTTAGTTTAATTTATTACAAAACGCCTAATACCTATTAAAAAAGCAGCTTAATAGATGTTATATTCCTTACATTCTAGCTAACGTTATTTTAATGTGACTGGAATGGTTTAATTAATTAATTAATTAAAAAAATATACACGTTTCACTGTTTTTTTTTTCTTTAAGGAAAAATTAGAAAATCCTACGTGATCACATTTAATTAAATTTTTATATACAACATCGTGAGTTACTTATTATGTTTACGTTAAGCGAGTTAAGAAAGTGCAGAGAACTCCTTGACAGTTATGCGTATAATAGAATGATTTCATCATTCAGCAACGAGCGAGTGTGAACGCGGCCTTATTTTTTTTCTTGTTTAAATGAAACGATCGATTCTTTTTTTTATGGGACAAGCAAACGTCGCCGATATTTATCGGCGTAGTGTATTTATTAGTGTAATTATTTAGTGATTTTCGCAGCAGCTAAGTCGGAACCAAATTTATTATAGTGCCAATAAAAACTATTTACATGTAAATGTGCTTGCTCGTCGAGCTTGTGCCGGGTAATTTGGATTTGCTGTTCTTTAACGAATTCCTTTTTTACCTAAAACAAGCTTAGATATAACTTTCTTTGTTTTCGAAACAACAACAAAAAAATAAAAGGAGTAACAATAAAACAACAATATTTGGTGTAATTGACTGTTTGCTCATCCTATACAAGCCAGATACATTTTCAATTATTAAAGGCCGTTATGCACTATATCTATTTCTTGTTGTACAATGCCGTCCAAACGTATTTGTGCAGTATAATTTAACTAACAACCAAATCTTATATTTACAACATACTTACAAGAAACAAGGGAAGTAAAGTACAAAAGATACAGATTTTCGTTCAGGTTGCTTGTTTTCGTAGTTTTTTTGCAAGTGTTGCAACTTTTTATTTGGTAAGAATCACAAATGCCTTCTTTAAGGATCCATAAAAGACACAGAAAAAAAAACTAAGCGAAAATGCAAACGGCACAGAATCTCCTCATTTACAAAGTATTAGTATCGGCGGGTTTATAAGCAATAAATTTAAGTTCGCTAAATGACCCTCGTAAAATTTTTATAAGGAATAGTAAAAAGGGCACCACGCGCGAGCGGGAATGATATTTATTTATAACTTAGTGGTAGAGTTTACGCAAACAGATCATATAAATAAAGAACGCTGTGTGATATTTATTCCATTAACTAACTATAATGAGCTGAATTGATTTTCATTTAATTCACTGACTCATTTAGACAGAAATTAAAGAATCATGTATTTATTTTAACACATTTGCACAACATGGAATGAATGAATAAATAAAAAATAGTTTTTCTTCACAAATCTCTGTCCACATCTAATCATGTCATTTGCGAATTGGTGCTGCTCAACTATACTCTGTTTCCAAGTTCGGTGCCTCTGTTTTTGACAATGACAGATCGCTAAAACGTAAGTATAATTACGAGGCACAGCAAAATAAAAAAGTTTAGCTTCTCAGATTCCCTACTTCAGGCCTGAGCATCTTAAGGCAACAGGAATGGGGAATATCCCCTATTCCCGTTCGCTATGAGCAATATTAGGCCTGTTCGTACCCCGTTTCCGACTGATTTCAAACCATTACAACCAGTTGCCCACCGAAATAATGATCTATTTTAACAACAGCGCCATCCAGTGTACAATAGTAGGCCTTTGACGGTTTCAAACTAGTCAGAGGCTGTTGTGTGAACAGGTCCCCATTAATTTCCCTTTAATCCCAGCAACCAAAGATATACGAAACTAATTTTAATAATTTCTATGGGTTCACATTGGACTGTTCTCATACTTTTCTAATGGTACATATCGCCTACTTATCAAACTCTCATATCCTACTTCAATTCAAGTAGGATTGCCACCTGCGAGGTAACTCTGTCCAGCTAAAAAAATATATGACTTGGGGTTGTTCTCCTGCAATTCTTGTGCCAAGGAATTAAGGATCAGCCATGGTGACAAGAGAAAGCTGATAGATTGAGAAAAGAATTTGTTAAACGACATAATTGAATCGGGGTCTTCAACGGTGAATCTAATCTGTAATGCTCGAGAAAAATTTGATGGAAAGTTCAGTCCTCAGGCGGGGTTGTCCCAGACTAGAGCACTTCTGCAAGGTAGCAACCCAACTTTCTTTGGAATACGGCCTCGTTTGACCCCTCCAAGTCTATAGATGATTTAAGTCAAACAGGCAACAACTACTCAGAAACGAAGTATAGCAGTTTAAGTCACTATACGATCGTCATTTTCTACTAATAAAGCAACAGTCCTTTTTATTGTGATGGTCTAAATCGATTTCTCTTTTTGGGGTTGGTACTAGTAATAGTAAGTGGAGTATGATAGACATACAAAATTGGTATCTTTTTATTTATATTTACTAGGTCTAAGTGGAGAGATGTCTTTTTTTGTTTTGATTTTAGATATGACTGGTGAAGCATATTTTGAAAATAGAATCTGAGAAAATGTGAGGGGGAGGTGAATCTATATATATATATAAAAATCTAATTAAGGTAGTTATGAATTTTGCAATAAGATGGAACACTTTAATGAATACAGAGAGAGAAGATTATCTGCCATCGAATGTCTGAGGTGATATAGTCTTTGGTCTGGTTCACTGTCACATCACTGAGTGTCACTAGAAACAGTAGGTGCGTTGGCCCGGGCAAGTGGAGGCTCTAGGAGAATTAACATGGGCCGGCCTCCGACCCGGGCATTCTGGTCACCCGTAGTAATAATGACTGTTGGATGAGCTGTTAAGACTGCGAGGTGCATCAGAATCGGGCATTCTTCGTAGGGATTGAGAATGGACGTGGGGGTATCTGACGACTTCGGCGATGTTGCCGACTTGGGCCGGTGAATGTATGGTAACGGGTTGGTTTGGTAAAGGTGTGGAAAGATCTATATCCGCATCGACTTCGCTGATGTCGTCAGTAAAACCATTAGGTAGTGAATTGTCGGTAACGGTGGTGGCACGAAATTTGGCATCTCGACGAGCTCGATGGCGCTGAATTAGAAGGCGCACCACCAAAAGGGTGAGGCATAAAAGTACACCCCCTCCAATGCTTAGTATCAGGTACAGGTAGAAACGCTCTTGGTTTTCTGCAAGGCAAGTAGCGAGGGTAATTAAAGGCATTCTTTAGGGATTTTTGCTTGCACACATGCGGCGATGGATGCACAGCGATAGCAGGTGGGAGAACACGTGATACTTACGTGAAACAAACGTGTATGCGTTTATCCATTCGGAAATGAAGCCAATCACCTTAGTTTTCTCGTTGGTGAACACCGTGACAGTGCAGTTCGGATCAGGAATATCATCGGCTTGCATATCTTTGGTTGCTTTCTGTATGAAGGGAATTCGGGAAGGGCTTAATGGATTGAAACGATAGCGAGGAGTCGTATGAGGTTTAAAGGACGCTGCAACGTATAAAGATAACTTCAGATCTAAACGCTCTATCGGAAATGTGGCGAGTGCCGTGTTCAGCATGCTTATGGTGAAAGAGTGAGCCTTAACCGCAGGAGCAGGAGGAGGATGTTGATAGCTAGCGACAGCTCGTTTCCATTCCAATTTAAGCACCGCGCATGCAATTTTTTTTCTTACTCGAGAGATCATTCAAGTGAGCATTTACAATATTGGCTACGTACTTACACACCGGAATAATCCCTCGATTCACCCTTCAAAATGTATTTAAATGTCACACCTGAATCGTATTCCTTTGATTTGGAATGCGGTGGTAATTTGGAACTAGTAGCGGGCGAATCTTTGGTGAGATTGTCCCCTTTTGATGTTCCTTCGACGCTGGGGGCGGGTGGTGAAGCGGCCGATTCCCTTATAAATTCATTGCCGTCGTCGTAGTTGTCAAAATCGTCTTCTTCATCGTGATCATTGACGTCAATTTCCACCTCATCGGGTTCTAAACGACCCTCGTACTGATCCCTCAAAACTTTTCGCGGTACTGAAATTTATTTATGTAGTCGCGACGGATGCCTCCTAGCCAAACAAACTTCCGAACTTACCGCAGGTGTAAACCACCTTTAAATACATGCGGGATTCTGGTCGACAAGGATTACCGAACGTGCTTGCATCAGCTGATAACTCGCAGCTCCTCTTCCCATGACATATATGCATCACCGTTTCGGTAGCGTAGCTCACCAAGCACGCTGAAGGTTAATTAGCTTCGTCAATCACAACCCGGACGTAATAAACACTTACTTACTCTCTTCGGATACTCCTTGGGGCTGAGGACATTGGAAGCTTTCGTATTCAGTTCTACCATAACTTGCGCTGAACACCGCAACTCGTGAGAGTGGGTTACATTTTAATTGGATCCTCTCATTTTCACAAGCTACTTTACTACGAAATTCATCTAGAAACAGTTCACAAAAATTGTTACCAAAACGACTTTTTGTCACATTCTACTTCTTTCATTCATTCAAACTTCTATCTGCATGCATCTGCACATTCCTTCCAAATTTTATTTTTTTTTTGGTATTAACTAGTTAACCTTGGTTGATTTTGTTGATGAATAAGATATCTTGGATTTGGATATGTACAGGAAATTTCAAATTTCAAGCTGTAACTTACATGGTCGACATTTGTAAGCAACTTCGACGTATTTTCTAATGCCAGGGCATGGATCTCCTCCGAAAGTTTTGGTCGATGTTTGAAACTTACACTGACGTTTCTTCTGGCAGGCTTCGACCACCGTCTGCAACAGCGAGTACTAGGTACCGTCAGTCAGATCAGCTGTATATTTCCCCCTTTGGAAAATGAAGCGAGAGCGAAGCGAAAGAACTAAAAATCTGGTGATGTGATGAAACTGACGCCCTTAAAGAAACCGCGCTCTTTTTTATTTATTAATTTCGTGCGTGGGTAAATTGTTAATATCGAGATCGAAATTGCTTCCTACCCTACACCGTATCCAATCTTAAGTGGTAGTTCTAAATAAGTTATGCTCAATTATGATCAAATAAGCTATATCATCGTATAAAGGAGAGTAACTGTACACCCTGACGTGTATTAAAACCGGTAGAATGGGCTGATAGCTAACCGCACAATGTCACTAACCCGAAGGGGGGTGCCTTACTATACTACACGTTGTAAGCGAAAACTCGATTTATTTCAGAAATCAAATTCAATCTTCGATGCAGTCGAATTTGAATTTCCTTCCCGCCTGCATGCAACTCTTACTTCATTCAAACTCCTCTCGACTGTCCTTGTTATTTATTGCTTGCGGCTTACGTTAAGGGCATTAGCTCGTTTAATTATTGTTTTAAGCAGAAAAGAGACGGATTTTATGTTAAAAGCAAATGCGCTGGCTAAACTCAACACAATGATGATGATTGTAGGTAAAGATAACTTACTCGTCCCCAATTCCCTTGAGCGACTTCTTCCCATTTGCTCTGTAAATAAGTACAAGCTAAGTTTTGAACATTAATTTATTATCAACCCTGCTCCATAAATTCTGACCTATAGGCTCGACTGAAACATTATCTTCAATAAATTATTGCTAAATACGGAACACGTTCGTAATAAAACTTTAAAACCTGAACACCCACATAATTCTTTTGGCTATAAATTAAAAAAAAAAAAAAAACTGTTACGTATTACGATACAGTCTTACGATTTATTATTTTGTGTTCAAATTCAGCACAATGTGTGTTATCTGCAGATTAATATATTTTTTAAGAATGAGTTGCTTCATCATCTAGTAAAATTAAGGACACTTTGGAAGAACGTAGGCTATTCGAGAGAGATGTTATGCAGGTAGCCTACGCGTTAATTTTTCAAATGCAGTCGTTTTGTTCATTCTATTAAATGTTATTATAAGATAAGAAAATGTATTTAATAAATTTCGCTTGTCGGTTAAAATTAAAGCTTTCATATAAATTATAAATCTGAAGTTGACGTTTGCTTTAAACTGATGATATTCGTTAAGCAAGTAATTTGCAAATTCAGCGCCATAGGTCAGATCGTTTTGCACTTACTTATTAATTATGAAACCACCAGGTCTATTTTAGGGTGATTATGTCCGAATCAGTATTGAAATCTTGGGTTTGTTGAAGCACGAATATATTGGAAAGCTTAGTGTTAATTTGAGGAGGGTTAGTTTTGGGCCAATTCCCTGTTAATTTGTTATTGCGCTAAGACAGTATAAGCTAGGAGTAAATGAAATATCGATGATTATGTTTCAGACAAACTCACTCGAATCAGTGCAATCTGATGCTGGCTGAAATTCAGGTGTTAATGATTTCTCCCTGCACGATTACAACTGCAATTTGCGATTGGCCGAATTATGTGAAAACTGCTCGTCCTGTGTTTCAACGACGTGATTTAAAGCACGTTTTCGAGCTTGATTTTCATTTCGCCGAGCAGAAAAAAACTCCGTTGGATTTGGGGAGTTGCAGTCGTATTCGTGTGACGCCAACAATATAACAAACAAGCAAATCAGTGAAGCGTGTTAATAATTTGAAGTGAAGCTAAGTTACTGACCTCTATCGTTCTTGGCCAAAGGCAAGACGCGTTGCTCGTCCTCACGTTCGTATTTTGAGAGTTTTTCTGACCACACAGCGAATTGGACGGAGCTGATTTGCCGTACTGGGCCAACTGAATCGATATACTCGTGCCGGGAGGGCATTTCAGCGAGACGACTTCGTCGTCGCAGCCAGAACGTTGGAAAGTTCGAAGTGTCCCTGATAAAAGTGCTTCATTGTTGATGATAACCCATATCGTTCCATTAAAAACCACCACCACCACCAAAAGGAAAAAAGAAAAGATTTATATTAGTCTAGTCTACAAAACCACCACCAGGTTTTTGAGCAATGCGAAAAGTTAAAAGTGACATTTACTCTTTCCTTTTTAAAACTTACAACCTACGTAAATCAACGTCGCTAATACTTTCATGAAATGTCTACTTCATTCTAATAATGAAGCGCGAAAAACCGCAGCAGTTTACATGAAGGTTAGGATAGAGTAAGAAATGAATGATGGAAAAAAAGAAATCAACACTTTCTACTTCACATTTGAAAGTCTCGGCGAGACTGACAAAAACATTCCAATTTGTACGATTCCATTTTGAGATTCGAAATCGTTTCCTCCGGCTTCTTTCCGTTACTTTTTTTTTTGGAATCCTTTTTCATCATTTTACCAAATTCGTTTAGCCAAACCGGACACGCTACCTTCTTCGTAGGATTCTGATTTGGGATTAGGCAACCAAAAATCACCTCCTCTATCTTCGTTTCTTGATGCTGGACTTGTCCATCTCATCATCACTGTTTTGCCAAATCTTTTTAGTCAAACCGTGGGCGGTTCCTTAAGTAGCCAGAAATAGCTTTTTCTCTAGCTTCTTCCCACAATGTTGGACTCGCCCTTATCATTGTTACTTTTTCTTTCTGGGAGTCTCTCTTACTATTTTGCCCAATTCTTTTAGCCAAACCGGACACATTCCCTCCCTTCTTTGTAGGATTCCGATTTGAGATTAGGTAATCAGAAACTGCTCCCTCTATCTTCTTTCCACGATGTCAGACTCGTTCTGGTTGTTACTTTTTTTGGAACTATCGAAATTTCTCCTCTTAGTCTGATTTTTTCAAAGTTATCAGATGTAACGGTTTCAACATAACGTGCATTTTAAAACATTCCCATCGTTGACTTTCAAAAATGTCGAAAATATAATGCAATATAGAAAAGTAATTCCCTTTTTTTTTATTAGGAATGAATCGAAGATGGCGTTATTATTTGGAGCAAGGGAAAACCAATATAAGGAATGATTGGAAATGGTCTGTAGATTTATCGACTAGCAACTGTTGTACACGTGTTTCATATAAGAGAAATATTCCGGCAGATAATAAAACTTCATTTAGCAAAAGAAAAGACCGTGGAGAAACCTGAAACCCCCGGAATTGTTTTGAAACTCGCATACTTTTTTAGTCAGTTCCGTACTTCTATTTGCTTTACACGCGCACTTTACGCCTGCCTTTTCATTCGTATTCGCTTTTTCTATCACGTAAATATAGCCCGGAACCTTCAAATAACCGCGAGAAGAGAAGAAGAAAAAAAACTAACATCAAATATTTAATTTTCCTATACGTTTTCCTCTTTATTCGTCTTATTCGCAAGCCTTTCCTCAAACAATGGATATTAAAGGTTCAATATTTACATTTCATTTAATACACCTCACTAAGTTTCAATTATTGTAAAGTAATGAAATACGTATCCCCGGTTTGCTCAATTATATTTCAATTTAAAAATAATGCGATCGCAAATTAGAATTTTAGCTCCGACAGAAAAGAAACCAACCCCTTCGCGCCCTTTCGCAGTCATTTTGCTCGAATTGTTGTTGTTATTATTAACTTTGGCTACGATGCTCTAGATATGCACGTTTAAACAAAGAAAAACAGAGGAAAAAAGAAGGAACTCTCGCCGACTTAAAAATAGAACGAAAATTTTTCATTCTCGCGCGTACATCATAGACTATTTATACATTTCGTAACAATTGCAGCTAAACAAAAATAATTTCCTACTCTTGACTCATCTACGTTATAATAATAATAACATAATAAAAACGAAGATATATTTTTTATTATGAAATATTTCTTAAAGTTGAAAGTAGTATAGTTGGAGCCTAAAGGTACGTGGGATATTTCGCCACCTAACTCAAGTGAAGCTAATTCAACACAATTTAAGTCAACTCAACCTGATGCCATGCTAAGAAAATAAAAGAAAAAATTACCGACGGAGTGGAACTCAAAGTGAACCTAATAGGAATCTGTTTTGGTTGTTTGAAGTATAGTTTTGATCATATAAATGTCTTCAAATTGTATAGGTAATGTAATTCAGTATCAGTTGGTTTGCAATATGTTATCGGTATATGTATTTCGGTTGGTTATCTTCGAAAATCCGGATGAGTAGTCGCAGCTATTGTTCTGTAGCAACACGAGCCAGTGGGAATTTTAGCAAAAATTCAGTAAAACGCGAGCAATAAATCCCAAGTGAGACAGCTACATGTATCCCAGATCACAGCATAGCACCGAAAGTGCATATATTAGGGAAACGGCTGGTCGGCTCAGCATGAAAATCACAAGAGTCGTCCACACCGGGGCGCCACATTAACGTCACGCCTGTAGCGTCAATAGAAGCAAAAAGGAAGCTTTTTTTCAGCGGGGCAGGGGGGGGGGGGGCGTTGGCGTACACTTTCAAACGCTAATGGCAAATTGATAGACAAGACGCTTGCACCTTTATAAAAGCGGAATTGTTATTCAGGCAACGAACGAACATGGGGGGGGGGCACTGCCCCAACGTCTGATAGGGGCCCGGTAAATATAACTCAGCAACAGCATACTCGGCCAGTCATTCACACAAATAGAACTTTCTAAAAATTGCAAACAAAACAACAATCCCAAGCGCCACCGGCCGACCGCTTTAATCGTCTTTCACTTTTAAATCCGCCAGCTTTTTCAGGAGCTTTTATGCGGCCTATTTTTTTACATTTTGACATCTTTTCATTTATTGTCCGAATGGAAAAGAGGGGTTAATATAACGTCATATAAAATAGAATCAACGCATACGACGAAAACAATAACTAATACTTGTCAGAAAAGAGAAATAAAAAAAAATCAATCAAGTATTTAGTTTTCGCTAGGAAAACAAAATGAAAATCTCAAAACATCAATAGAATTTATAAATGGCAGACGTATTTCAACTTGTGCCTTAAAGCGATCGCCTTTAGGGCGATTAATTATTTCATAAGCGACATACAAATTGAATTATTTGGAAACGAATTAAGTAAACTACTAATTATATGTATTCAACAACGATGGTGTATAGAAATCGACATAGAGCGCGAAAATCTATTTCTATTTCAATTTCATTAATTTAATTAAAATTCTTTACTCTCGCATAACATAAAAACCGACGCAAATCAAACGATTAGACTTTATTAAAAGCCATTTATGCAAAGATTACGTTACAGGTTCACAACTGTTAGAGTCACCCGGTATAAATCAACTGAAATATCTGCAGAAGATTTTAGTTTATTGAAATTACCAGGTCTAAAAATATTTAATATTTTAATGCATATACAGGGTGATTGAAATTAAGAGAGATTTGTACGTTATAAAAAAAATAGGAAACTTCAGTGGAAATATGTAATTCCAAACAGGTACGCAAACTAGTAATATAATTCTATCTTTACTTACTAAACTCAGCTTATGGACTTTGCAATAATAAGGAATTTGTAATATGTGGCAGTATGCATAGAGAATATAAGAAATTAACTTCTTTTATGTAGGTACGTATTATCTTAACAAAAGTTACAGTAAGCACATCTAGGGCGAAGTTAAAAATTTTAATGCAGTTTTTTTAACTTTGCTTAGAGAGGTTTATTTGTTTTATTGTGCATTATAAATTCGTGTAAAATGTAAAACATGAGGTTTGTATTATAACGAAAGCATTCGTGAAGGGTGTTCAAGCGATTTTTCTCGTTAGTTCACGGGGGGGTTAAGTAAAGAGAATTGAGGAAATCTAAAGAGGAATATAAAGATTATTAAGATCGTTTAAATTTTAAATAGGACTTAGCGACAAGTTCGGAATAGAACTATTACACTTGATATATCGGTGCAGTTCAATTTTGAACGCACATCATTAATGTAAATTTAGGGACTTTGATCTTTAAACTCGGAAAGAATTTAAAGTTGAGATTGCTATTTACTTTGGAGGTTTATTACCGTCGCGTTTGCCCCAACACACACACAGTCACAGAGACAACTCCAGGTTGTCTGAAAAATATTCCGGTTATCTACACCGGCCATGCCGTCTGCGATCCATCACACTTGAAGGTTTCCGCCTCTATTGACACTCTTGCCTTAGGATTTGACCATTTTTATCGTCACTTCTTGCGAAAATCTACAAGGATTCTTATCGGTGGGACACAATCGATCCGAAATGAAAACTACATTAGCCGTATTTCACGTATGAATTATGGGAACCACTAATCGCCGAGCTTTTACGACCACGTTAATTTGATCTATTTTATGATTATATGTTACGTCGACCGAATCCTATATTTTGTGATTAACATCGCTAGTAAAACATTTGCAAACTTTATTAGTCTACCAAGCTAGTATTAATTATCATAACTTCAATTCAATTGAACTTAAACCCCCAGATACTCTCTAAAAGGTCACCCACACATACATACAAGATCGCAAACATCATTATCTCATCGTATATTTTGATATAATCACGTGATGGTATTTAGTAAGATAAAGAATAAAGAGGAAATATCTAATTTTTTATTAATAACATTCAGGTCTATTCTGTAAGCAGTTCACAATGACTGTTACGCTTGTTACCTAAAAATTCTAAAAATCATATTCTCTTCAATTGATTGTTACGACTACGGCATATTGAAGTATGGTTGGTGGATTTCTGTGGTTGCTATACTTACATATCAATTTATTTTTTAGATATCAATTGAAATGGGTTGGTGCATACTGAATACACATTTGCAAAGTTTATTAATCTATCAAGGTATTAATTAAAACTAATTACGATAATTATTGTAACTTCAATTCAATTGAATCTTAGATCCTCTAAAGGGCCATCCGCGCGTACGTACAAGATCACCAACATGTAGTATACTCGTGATGCAAAAAAGTATCACCATCTGATCGTATACAATGGTGTTTAGTACAATAGGTAAAAAAGTATATAAGTATGAAATCGATATATTTTTGCTTTTAGGATTTAAATCGAAGAGTTTAGATATGCAGTTCGTTATCGTATGTGATGGTATAGAATACAATTATCGTGATCCAAGAACTGTTGTGATGTGAGGCAAATGATAATACGTAAGTAGTAATACTATTTTTCTTTTTTGTTAAAGGGAAGTACGTGATCGTCATCTATGTTGGCGAGAATGAAAGTAAGCTGAGAATTTTAATTTCGTAGAATTTCTGTGTGAGTTATGAGGAAGACAAGAAGATATGAGATAAACGCAGTTGAAAACAAATATTTCCCTTTGTCGCGGGAAAATATTTGGATTTGAATTAATGAGGATTTGAATGCAGATGGAGAGGGAGATATTCCATGCATAGTTCGTGTGGCCCCAGTAAATGTGACTGGATGGTGGTGGTAAGGTGGATGATGGTCGGCATTGTTCCAAGTTATCACGCTCCGTTCATCAGAGCGCGTTTTGGTCTTGGTTGCCAAGATACGTGACATTATTTCCTAATACTGCTGGCCCATTGCGAGGGCGCGCGCGTCTTTCATGCTGATCTGTTTAAAATTTCGAGACTCAGCTGCATCCGCTTGTCGGTGATGTAGATTTACGTCGTGCTCGCACGAAGGAACGCTATATATGGAACTAGTTCATATTAATATTTTGCAGCAGCTGTCGGTATAGGAGAGAGCACGAGACCCCTTATAATTAAAGCCGTTAGTCTTGTCGTATGCTAATAAAAACATTTGTCGCCTTTGACGAGGGTCAAAGAAGCAATCTGTCTTATGCATATTGAGCTTTAACGCCACGGATAAAGCTTTCATTTCAGTTGACCTACTCAACAAATCCTTCCCATCCACGTTATCTTCTATTTTACCTCAATTGTTTTCTAATCACTCCTTTTTCCCCATCCATCATCCCATTCCCTAAGGAATTCCTCCTCAAGTCCAAATGGTTTAAATGAATTTAAATTACAAACACATTTTATTGTCGTATGCAAATAGATTAATAATTGTGCCTCCTAAAACTCTTCATTAGATATGCGCAATTTTGCGCGCACCAAATTAAATTTCCTCACGTACGAAAGGAACGAACTCTTCCTTCTCTTCTTCTTCCTCGTGGCCAAACTAAAATTTTTACGGCCCGATATGAGCGTCGGGCTTGCACTTTTTAAAGCTCTCGACACTCGCTACAAGAAATAAACTTCACAACTTAATATTTTTATGGAATACATCTAAAAGGCCTGGTTATTATACATTTGATGCGCGCGCCCTGAATTTGATATTAGATCGAGATGATAAAATCGCGGGCATTAGTGGAACAATTTTAAAGTCAAGACCTGAATACTAAAATGGATAAAACAAAAAGAAACAACAACGTAATTTATTCTGCTTTCTCCTACACTTCACTGCACCGAGCAAGGTTTTTTTTTAATTTCCCACTCCCCCTTTTTTCTCGGGCGTAATTACAGGTGTGCTCTCTCTGTTTTCATTTGCACATTTTGAACATTCATTTAATTAAGAATTACAAAATACAAAAAAAAAACAGAGAACTGCTATTACAAAATAATAATAAAGTAAGATAATTTTTTGATAAACAAAACCAGGAAATAAAAACGAAGTAACTACCTGCAAGATGCAATCAAATATGAAAAAGTAGTCACTCTTTGTTCAATTTATTTATTGGAAGATTGTGAGCCATGCCATGACAATCACTATTTTTTCAGAGGTACCTTCAAATCTTTACCAGAGGAGGAGATTGGGGGTTATATCCTTGGAAAATGCTGTTCGGATGTTGGTTTAAGTAAGGGAGCAGTGAAGTTAGTGGAATTGACTTCCGTGGTATGTACTGCTCCAAATCATAGCTTCTTTTGAAATACCTGCAAGAGTAATCAAGAGGAAGACCAATGGTAAAATAAGTAGGAGTAATCACCAAAGGTTGTCTTTTTGAGTCTTTATCACAGGAAGAGATCTTTGATTTTTTAAAGCTTCTTGATTCGACGAAATTTTTGCTGTGAGACTTTCTCGGTGGATAGTGTATGTATGTATTTTATTTCCAATAATTTTCAGGAAACTGGGTAAGTAATTGAAAATGAACTGTCCAAAAGGGCTGAGGTAGTTAGTTCCACGTAATATAAATTAGTTTTACGAGTTGAAAGAGGTGCATGAGGAGGAATGGGGAGCAGTCGAGGAAAGCGTTCGGAAAATCTTATCTGCTCGCGAGGCAAATGTTTGTTTCGATGGAAGTTTTTCTATTTAAAGGAGCTCCGTAGCGATCGATTATAAATTTAGACCGAACCGAGGCGGATTAGAGCAGCACACGTCTGTAATATAATGACCCACGCAGATCAACAATCGACCGCCCTTCATTCTTTGAACTGAAAGAAAAAAAGAACTATACTTTTTTCTTATAAATCTAAAGTTATTTATTGGCAAATAGGTAATAATTGCGTGGAGGATGATTGAGTTTTTAAAGAGATTTAGGGCCTATTAGTGATCGAGTATTTATAAATTTCTTTAGGTATAGGTATATTGAATTTGTAGATACTACTCACTCATCGAACAACGATGTGCAAATGGTTTTAATTTGTATGGGTAACGCAGTTTTTATGTACGTAGATAAAAATATTTTAAATAAAATTGATAAGAAAGTTACATGTGAATACAGCCTGAAATACATTTACATTTAACGGTGTTGCATTGAGAATTCTAGTCGAATGCAAGAACTTAATTACACAACGAGAGCTAAACATCGAGAGAAATGAATATACAAATCCTCGTTGCAAATTGAGCAATTTCCCGAAGTTGTGCGAACGCATCTGCCATGAAGTAGGGCGGAATTATTCTGCGGTTGTGCAAGAAGTAAACTGATTTATTGTCTAGTCAGCTTAAGATCTTGAAAAGATGACTGACTCGACCAACTTCTTGTTGCACACCAATTAAATGTCGAAGTCCTAGTAAAACTTTATGTTTTGAAGTTTACGTGAGCCTTGTAGTTATAAAATAGGGAATTTACGGGCGAACTTGGCGCATATCTATAAATACGAGAAGTTTAATGAAAAATAGTTCAGCGAGATCGGGTAATGTAATATGTATGTTTAACGTTATTTTTAGAGAAATATAAGCAGAACGAAATCGACCAAGTACTTTAAGAGACTTTCTTTCTGTTTCAAAATTTGAAAAGAAACTTTTATTTTATTGATTCGTCCTGGAGGAGGACGAGGGCGTGAGGAGGGGGGGGGGCAATAAATCTCGGGAAACAATCCCGGTTGCGATTTAATGGAATCAAAACGAGTTTTTTTTCGTCTCGGAGAAGACGAGAAGTTTGGTTGCTTAAACTCACCCCGAATTAAAATACGTAGTGCAAGGCAGTTAATGCAACAAGATCCCCGCACAAATTCTGAAGAGGTGAGAAACTTTTCGGCTTATAAAGTTCTTCTCTTGGAAACGACTTATTTTATCTGCAAATAAATTCTTTCGCCATCCTCGTAATTTTGAGTGAATTTTTCAATTTCGAAATTCGAAACTCATTCATTTCTTAACTCTCTCTATTTTGAATTAAAATTGGAATTGGATTTTTCTGTATACACTAATCTAGTATCACAGCCATGGTGAACGATATATTAGGTTACGCCACAAGAACACTCGGCCGTGTATCGATATGTGCATGGAAAGAAAGCGCGAGATCAATTGCGAAAGCGACAGCTGAAAGAGGGGTTCAAATATCTGTGCGCGAAAGAGAACGGTGTTTAATCCTTCACCACGAGATAACATTAAAATATTTCTGGCAGTTGCGTGCACGTTCTGAATGCCTGCGCTACCATCTACAGATTCTTTACTGTGGTTACAGCAAAATTTTTATAAATTTAATAATATCTAATTTTTCTTTAATAAAAAAAGAAACAGTTTAATGAATAATAAAAGTGGCTCCTTCAAATATAAATAAATTGTTTCTGCTTTAGGTGAGGTGAGGTAGAAAAATGTTGAACGAAACTGTGTTAAGCGAGCATTCATTAGTTTTTTATCGGGCCTTCTCGGCATAATTTATTTAACAGTTGGTTATAAAGAAATTCTGCGAGAACGAAGAATGAAAGTTTCATGCAAAAAAAGCGTTCAAGTTCCTCTTTATTTTGGTGGCATCATGAAAAATAAAGGAGACCCCAATAAATTATGTATTAATTTGATTTTCTTTCGAGACAGTTTTCTTTTCTATACTACAGTCATTCAAACACATAGTCTCTGTTAATTTTATGTCGGAAGGATAATATTTCTTGAAGAGACACATAATTCCAATTGAGCCAGGCGAAGCTCGAACGCGCTTTACGACCGACTTTATTTGATAGAAGAATAAATAGTTAAGATACACATGGCAAGAATTCGAACGCATCTGCATTTCCTCGCTTCGAAATTTATTATGTTGAATGCTCGAAAGAATTTCCAGAAGGTACTTGAGTGTTTATTATCACTGTTTCAGTCATGTGTTTTTCATTCGGAATGTATTTTGAAGTATTTACTTAAAACCTTAACAGAAGCCACATGTACTATTTACAAATACTAGTTTGATGACGGTTGACGAGAGATATCATTTCATATATTGCCATTTTATTTTTATTGCAATTTAATAATTGTTACATGTATATGTATGATTATATTTTGAAATAAAAGAAACTATGTTGGTAATACTGTTTCCATTCGCTGTTTCACATTTGACAACTCCATGTTACGTTTAAAATAAACCATTCACCTATTTTGAAACTAACTTCAAACGTTTTGCACATTCGAACAATAGCGCAGGTCGTTATTTAAAGAGTAAAAAGAGAAAAACCTAACCTCAAAGTATAAAAATGACGTTTCGATTCGCAAAGAGCAACACAAACTTGGCAAAAATAAAATTCGTTTTACATTTACTAGAAAGTTTGAAAGTAAGGTTGCGGAATTAAAAAAAAACGTACAAATTTTTAAGCTAGATCTTGCAATATTTGAGTTCCGTAAATTGATCTCTGCCAAACTAACTGACACTGACAACTAAACTTTCAATTTATATCGTATTTATTTAAATTTTCAGCTAGAATCCCTTTGCCGTTCAAGAACACCCTGTTGCTCCCATTTCGTTTTCGTTTCGTTTATTCTGTGTATCGTACTTTTGTTGACCCCAAATCTTTCAGCTAATCTTCTTAAAGACCACCTTTTTTCAATTAATGCAACTATTTGATTTTCTTGAGTAACATTTAAATTAAGCATGTTATGTCAGTTTGGTGATTTGACAATAAATTTGATAAATAAAATAAAGTTACTTTTCAAATAAAACCCAGTTCACAGCGAGATATTTTGTGTGTATGCTTTTTTTGATTCCGTATATAATATTTTTAAATGTCTAACCTCAAAACGCTGGGTGTCACAGAGATAAGTATATTAATTTTAACCAGTAACAGGAATCGTCAAATTAAAAAATTTCTCTCTACAGGCTGTCCATTTTTCGAGTGCCACTATGGGGATCTCGCTTATCTTAAGAGATTCGAAGTTAGTTAAATTAGGGGGAAGTTGCACATTTTCCTGCTGAATAATAATCTAAGAAGAAATTTGAAATATCTTATATCTATCAACATGTCAAACTTTTGTTCACAGTAAAAGAACGTTTTGTTTTTCCAAAGCTCTCTTCCCAAAAAATTAAAAATTGGGTTTTTGGCAAAAATGTGATATTGGACCACCATGTGTGATACATTGTTATAAAGAGAGAAAAAAAAAACGTAATCTCAAAATGTTAAAATCCAAATAATTTTCCCCCCTGTAAATAAACGAGTCCTCTATTATTCTAAACACAGGTTCTAAGAATGGGCAGTATCATTTTTTTAAAGTTGCTTAGAAACGGTCGTTTGTCAAACAGATATAATTTGATGTCGCCTTTGTCAAGCGTCTGAATTGAAATAATTTGAAAATGTAGGCATTGTACAAGAAGAGTACAATGCCTACATTTTCAAATTACGAATGCACTTTAGCCCAACGTATTTACCTGGAACGGTTTCTGAATCGTCGCATTCCGAATGTTTGTACATTTGTCAAAGTGGTGCAGCATCTACGATAACACAGTTTCTTTAAGGCTGGAGCTTACGATGGTGCTCGACAACGTCCAGACAGTTGCAGACATTGAGGAGACTATTTTGGATAGCGTTAAATCTCGACCCGGATCCATTAATATTATACGACAGACTTTTGACATTGCGTCAGGTTTGTTCACGTAATCGTTACTATGCTACAGTCACAGCACAGCAATATTGTGTAGTCTTCAGTGGCGGACAGTGATGTTTTTAACAAATTTTTAAATAATTTTAACTCGATAACTAGGACATTCACAAAAATATATATTTAAAAGAGGTGTTACTCTTGACGAGTTTTATTGTCAGTTAAAATTTATGTACTTATTTCTGTGACACGTTGTATAAAAAATGACATTTCTATTCGTAGGCATTTTAATATATTTTCTATGTTGATAAAAGCTTTGGAGTAAAATATTGTCTGCAAAGTTCGCAAATTTTATAACTTCGGTGCTTGTGTACACGACAAACTTGCGCATAATAAATTTCCATGATTTAGAACGTTTGTAAACGGAGCGGCATTTGCTGTATCATTTATTCAACGAGAGTTTATCTCTTTGGAAAAAGGCAAACGAATCATCATCATCATCATTAACATATAACACGGGGATGTGCCGACATACTCGGATGTGTATCGATTGCCCCAAGTTCAGCTGCGACTGCGGAGCAGTTTGTTTTGTGGATAATTTCTAAAGTGAAGTAGCAGCAAGCAAAACATGTACACGATAATCATTATTTAGTTTAACGTTCTGTACGTTGCCGCCCTATTAGTCTCCAAAATTAGTGCAATGTTGGCGCCCAACAAGGGGCAAGACAAAATACTTGCCGACTACCACGAATAACATAAATTTATCTATGTATTTATGTAGACCATCCTCTCCTTCAAGACCCCTCCCTCCCAAGAAAAAAAACTAATCGTACATATATATATATATATATATATATAATCCTATAATAATTATTTAAAATATCTGTGGAGACCGAATCGGAAGTTCTTGCTGATGTCACGTATAAAGTTTCGCTAACACTATTACGGAGTTATGCAAATTATCCCCCCGAAAGGGGATAATTAATTTTGCAAAAACTTCTTTCTCGGCGAGCCTTTCAAAAAAATTGAATTTATAATGAGGACTCGTTTATTTCACATTAGACACTAAATCACAGTTACTAGAACGGAAGCCAACAAATTTCAATTTAAAATGAATAAGAAGAACGTAAACGAGGAAGTTAATCGATACTTGAAACATAATTATAGATGTAGATGTATGCATGTACAAGTGTTCTAAAAACGCCTAGACGTAAATTTAATGTTTCATTATTAAAAATAGAGATCCAAGTAAACATTTATAAGAATTTAATAAAACATTAGGAGTTACTTGGGGAAAAACTTTCTTAAATAAAAGAATATTGACCATCGATATCGAACCAAGCGTGGTTTTCAACAAGCTTAAAGAGGGCTTAAAATTACAGAGGTCGTTGCAATGTAAGTATTCCAATTTTTTTTTTAATTATATTGATAATATAAACAAAAAAAATTGAAACGTGCAGAAAAATATAACAAATAAAGATTCTAGATGAGGTGAAGCTGAACTGAGCGCAGAGTTTAAAATTCACGATTGTACACACAGCGAATAGAAAACTGTAAAATAATTTAAGTAATAAAAATTGGTTTAATCTACCCATCAAACCTGGATATTTGAATTAACTCGCAAAAAGTTTTCTCTTTGTAATTTTCTTCTCTCCAATTGAAGGCATTCGTTAATAATTTTAAGTAGGTTTCGTGGAAAGAAGAGAGAAAATTAAGGGGAATAAAAGTTTCCAATTCTTTGTGGAACGTAAACTAAATCAATCTCGTTTTAATCCTATACAATTGGAGCAGACGCAATTAAAACTGAGTTACTTCAGTGATTTTTACATAGGGCTTCTTATCGATCGAAGTTAATTTCTGCGACTTTTTGTTTTGGTTGGAAATGACCGAGACTTATTTTATTTATGTGATTCGCCATTCTTACGTTTTCTTTTAAGATAATAATATACAGGGAGAGTCTAGACTTGAGTCTTGTCCTTCTTCATCTTCAATAGTACGAAGGTGTGAAGTTTTCTTTTTACAGAATTTTCTTTCAATAATATACAGGGAGAGTTTAGACTCGCATCTTCTTCTTCGATAGTATGAAGGCGTGAAGTTTTCTTTGACAGAATAATATATAGGGGGAGCTTAGACTTTTCGACTGTATGAGGGTGTAAACTGTTTTTTTTTAGGACTAGGATTGACATTGGTTATTTTCCAATGATCATCTGCTTTTAGATTAAAACAACCACATGCTTTCATTTGAAATGACCCCCCAGTGACTCTGCACTTAATCATAAAATTAATATTCATAATAGAAGCTTGACTGACGTTATCTATTACCCGCTGATTGACATAGCCTGTAATGACGTCGATAATATTGCAGGGGATAATGAAATTGATTGGTGCTAGGATAATTAAGCTCTCGTAATGTGATTGAATTTTTTTCAAAATCGAATGGGATAGAAAATCACAGCAAGGGTATCGAATCACGTATTCGCCCAAAACTTTGTAATGCAGTCGCCGTGTCTGCAAGTTAAATACGCTCATTGTTCGACGTATACATACAAGCGAACGTGATCCCTGAACTATTACAGTGTAGCATTATGCGATAACAAAATAAAACCAAAACCGGAGGAAAATGTAACCGGAGTAACCAGACAGACATTTTATTTCGGTGCAGTTAACTTTTTCGATGGAGGTTTTCATTAAAGGTGGCCAAATCAAGTTAATTAGCGCTGTTTTTAAAGGAAATATTAAACCTGAGAGGTACTTCGACGACCCTTAGCCAGTTATTAAAAACGATAAATTTCTTTTCATTGTTTAAGTGAAAGTATTGTGTCGCACTTTCTTATTATTAACTTTCTTTCAACAAGAACAAGAAAATCGTCAGTCATTTGTATTTGTTTAGCCTCGAATCACCTTGTATATTGCGCATTTAATTTGGTTGGTATAAATTATTAGATACAAATTGCATAGAATTCGTTTGATCTATTGGCAACATCGCTGATTTGGCAACAAGGCATTTAACGTTTGTCAACTTCGTCCTGTGCCAAACTGTCAAACGATAACGCAACCTCGCTGTATTTAAGTTGCCTGTTGACGAGTATTGAGATCAAAATAATAGGTATCTAAACTAGACTACAATACTTTCTGGATATGTAATGGAGGGTGCGCGTAAGAAATGAGCAGACGTTTCCCGCTCAAAACGAAACAGACGGTACGTCTTTAATAAAAATTTGCGCTGTTTTTTAAAGGAAATATTAAACCTGAGAGATACTTACGACGACCCTTAACCAGTTTTAAAAGCGATAAATTTTTTTTCATTGTTTAAGCGAAAGTATTGTGTCGCGCTTTCTTATTATTAACTTTCTTTCAACAAGAACAAGAAAATCGTCAGGCATTTGTATTTGTTTAGCCTCGAATCGCCCTGTATATTGAATATTTAATTTGGTTGGTATAAACTATTACAGATAAATATTGCACAGAATTCGTCTGATCCATTGGCAACATCGCTGATTTTTGCAAAGCTGTCAAACGATAGCACAACCTTGCTGTATTTAAGTTGTCTGTTGACGAGTAATTGAGATCAAAATAATAGGTATCTAAACTAAACTACAATACTTTCTTGATATGTAATGAGGGTGCGCGTGAAAGATGAGCAGAAGTTTCCCGCTCAAAACGAAACAGACGGTATGTCTTTAATATAAATTTAATTTTATGAATCTAAAGAGAGATAATAAAATTTTGTCGTCCGTCTTGTTAAGAAGAAAACGAAGTTTGTATGGAAGAAAAGTTTGTGTTAAAGTGATTTGTATTTGAAATAGCGAAGGGAATTTTGTTTTTGTGTGTCTGTAATGTTAATTTATATTTGCTTTGGCGCTTTTACTTCGATAATTGAGTTTGGTGAGTGCGACTGAAAACGTCGTAAGGAAAATTGTTTATGTATTGCCTTCACGTTTTCCTAGGATTCATTTTGCAAGTTTTGTATTCCAAACTAGAGGTCTAAAACTTAGATGAAGTTAATATGAGATTTTACGACGTCATATAACAGTTAAGTAAGTTGGAAAGTCATTTTTTAGCGTTATTAAGGGGCAAACAAACGAGGGAACATATATTTCTTCGTTTTTACTGTGCGTGGCTTTTTCTTTTATTTTATTTCTGTCTCTTGTCCGTTATGCCGCCTATCAATTATATCTACGCCAGAGTGTCTTCACCCTTGCGATCTAATGGCGAATTTTTACTGTTGGCATTACAAGGAAAACTCGGTTCAGATGTTTATTCCGAAGCTAATTTTTCTTATAAGGATAGATGAGGATTTGATGGAAATGTCGGTTTTTTTCTCTTCATATTTTCCTTTCCCGTTTCGATATAAAAATCTATACATATACGATTTATGTTTCTCTTTAACGTAAAGCGTTTGAAGTGCTGTCACGTTTATTTATAAAGTAATGCGATTTAAGCTACTTTACTGTTACCGTATTTATTTGTGAAACGGTTTCAGTTTCAATATGCACTCGCTCAAATCTATGTATACGATTTCCTCTACGATTATTTGTATTAATTTATACGTACACGTTTTTTTGTTGTTGTGTAAGGATATACGCCGTATGTTTTTTTCTCGGGAAATATTATTTTTCCGGTTTGGATCAGAGAAGAAAAACTTCGCTCTCTCATCGAAAGCCGGGCATTAAATCTAATAAAATGAGTAACCGAAGAGAGACTTAATGGCTTCTGGTATTAAACTATGAGAAACTGGAACCGGAAGGACTATTCACACTCCTTCACAATTCACGCCACCATAAACTGTCGATAACTTCCTCTACTGCATTAGGAACGTTTTATATAAAAAGAAATTATCAAATGGCTATTTAAATATTTCAATTTATTTTAATTTGAAAAACTTTCCTTGGAAAAGTTCTGAACTTATCCCTGGTGGGGAGTTACTTAAGAAAAGTTTATGAATAGAGTCAATTATAAATCTTGTACCGAAAATGTATTTTATAAAAATGTTCGTTTAAGTAATTTACTCGCGGTTTCTTTGGATGAGGGGGTGTTTTGGCGATTTTACCACAGCCATTAAGATCGTCGTAAATCACATTAAAACGTCTTCTCGAATGGAATTTCCTTTTATCAGAGCTACATGTTCCTACGTTTGTGTTACACTTCGCTCAGCAGCTAAAATATTATGCCCTTTAATTGCTAATTTGACATGTACGAGATATAAATCGCCGGAAATTAATGTTGATAATTAAAATCAACCGCAACCCACTTCACACCGAATTAAGAACTCACATTTAGCAATATTAATTGACATATTATTTATCCTTGCTCTTGTTATTGCTTACAACTTGTAAGTAATTAACTTGTTTCTACTTCACTTGTTTAAGAGGGGATAAGGGTCTTCTACAAAGCTGCTAACTTAGAAACTTCAATTTAAGTTATAATTCCACAATTCGCAAACGAACAACACCTCCAGGGCTTTATATTGAGAACGATAATTTAATGTGTTGTTACATCAAAAATAACAAAATTCAAATTCAGCCAATTCTTTAATACAATAAAAACGATAGATGATAATACATTCAAAGCTTGCGTATTGGGCGTGAAAAGAAGTTTTAGGATACTCCCCTCGAGCCCCTTTACGATAAACGTCGAACTTAATAAAAAGAAATCATATTCTTGTAAAATATGTTCGTACGGCGTGCGAATGGGTTAGGCGTGAAACAAATTTAAATATTTGCGGACAAATCCGAACGAGGGGGAAAATGCGGGGGCGCATAAATTTCCGAATCTATGACTGAATCTTCGCGTGCCATAAAACGTCATATGCCGAAATAACTGGAATGCCGGCCATTACAAGGGGGGGGACATCTAAAGATAAAATTTAAAATTAGAACCACTTTAAATACGGCACATGCCTGGATAAGGGTTGTTATGGGGATTTAAAAGGTGGCTACGCTTCAAATTGGCTGGCAAAGCAAGAAAAAGTCTCAGACCTTATTCCTACGCGTCTTATCTTAAACTATACACTAAAATTTTATGCCGGGTTCACATTACTAAGTATAATCCTTGCATGCATTTTTTTACATCCATACACAAAATCAAATACTTTAAAACAATACTGACAAGACTTATTTTACAAAAAGAAAAGTTACAGTTTATATAATGCAACAGTACAAGGTGTCCCAAACCTCTGGAAAAGTCCCAAAATGCCTCTTTAAATTTATTTTATCAAGAAAAGGTGTTAACAAAAGTTGTGTAGGTTTTCATTCCGCATAATCTAAAATTATTTTCAAATATACAGGTTGCTCATTTAATAAATTACAAACCTAACTTATTCTTTTTTTAATGGAACACTATATATTTTATTGCAGTTTCGCTTAGCCCTTGAAGAGACGATAAAAATGATATGACATTATACTTACTTATTTTTAGTATTTACCGAGTTACTTTTAATTTTATGCAAAAAATGGATCATGTTTGATCGTCTGCCAAATTGTCAATTTTAATGATAGGACAATCAAATCTTGGACCAAAATATTTCTAAATCGATCTACTTTTACAATATTCATCATTTTTAAAAACCTAGCGACTATCAACAGCACTACGATTCAGTTCGCGTATTGTAAAATTAGTCATTTTTTTCAAATGGAACACCCTATTATATTATAATATATTTGGATAGAGTTTTACGGGCTTTCCAACTATACCATATTCTATGGTCTTAAGATTTATAACTTGTGATTTATTATGACTTCTTTGTAATCAACTTATGGAATGTGCTGTATAATATTTTCATTCGCTTCAGAATCATTTAAGATATTTATCCACACAATTTATCGTACTTTTAGTGATTTAAATAAAAGTAAATAAATTGAGGAACTGAATGGTTTTTCTCAGGTAATTCCTGCCTTGTAAGAACATATTACGAATCGGTTGGATAATCGCTGGTTAGAACGTGGTAAAGCTTTGAAGTGGTCTCCATAGTTACCAAATTTGTCTCTCGACTTCTTTTATGGGGATATGAGTAAACAAATGAAAAAAATATTCTCTTATCACAATTTATTTATAATCGTAGATACGTATTTCGACAGCCACACCACTATCTTCATTTCTATTGGAGATTCAATGAGAATATCCTTTGGCTCATACCAACCAAAGAGTGTGTACGTGCGGATGATTGAAAATAGCAGCGCAACTGTTGAAATACGCATAAAAAGATATAATCTAATATTAGTATGAAATAAATTTCAAAAAACTATTACTAAACTGTTTTCACCTGTACTATTCTTAATTTATGGGGATAGTAAAGAAACAAGAGTATAAATATGTACTTGGCACATGCAAAGAGAAGAAAATGCCTGTTTAGCAATATGGCAGAATTTCTTTTAAATTTTTTTCAACAGTTAAATAAATTTTTATGATTTTTTAAACCTTTGTGACTGGAGACTGATATTGCTTTTCTTAGTTAATGTGTAAAAGTGTTAAGATTCAATTTGTTTCTTTTGATACGTAGCTTCAAAATAATAGAATTTTTTTACAGTGTAAAAAGATTCTTTCCATTCGTTTTCATAGTGTAATTGGAATTATATAGTGAAAATCGTTCAGTTCCTGTATTTATTCCATATTTTTATTGTAACCGCTACAACAATGACAAAGAAATTGTTAATTTGTACAAAAATAAAGTGTTTGGATAAATATCTTGAATGATACATCAGATAAAATATTTGTGAGACAAATAAAAATATTATACAGCACGTTTCTTAATTTGATTGTAGAGAAGTGATAATAACTCACAAGTTATCAATCATAAGACCATAAAATATGGTATGATTGGAAAGCCCGTAGAAAACACTATCCAAATATACTATAATATATAGGGTGTTCCATTTGAAAAAAAATGACTAATTTTACAATACGCGAACTGAATCGTAGTGTTGTTGATAGTCGCTAGGTTTTTAAAAATGATGAACATTGTAAAAGTAGAGGGATTTAGAAATATTTTGGTCCAAGGTTGATTGTCGTATCATTAAAATTGACAATTTGGCAGACAATCACACATGATCCATTTTTTGCATAAAATTAAAAGTAACTCGGTAAATACTAAAAATAAGTAAGTATAATGTAATATCATTTTTATCGTCTCTTCAAGGGCTAACCGAAACTGCAATAAAATATATAGTGTTCCATTTAAAAAAGAATAAGTTAGGTTTGTAACTTATTAAATGAGCAACCTGTATATTTTAGATTATACGGAATGAAAACCAACACAACTTTTGTTAAAATCTTTTCTTGATAAAATGTATTTAAAGAGGCATTTTTGGACTTTTCCAGACGTTTGGGACACCATGTACAGTCGAAGTTAACAATAAAATGTAAATGCGTGGTCTTATCCAGTCTGATCGCATCGTATTTTACCCGAACATTATTCGACGTACGTAAGAGCTGCTTCTCTCAAAGGCTGTCCACACAATTGCGCATGCCCTGTTAGTCTGTGATGAGCATGCCAAATTTGAATTAAAAAAATAACAGAAATTAAACGTGGATTGCAGAGGGCTTAAAAAATGAAAAAGTTTAATAACACCTGTTTGGATTGAAATGAATGATTGTTTTACGTGTTCGTAAGATAATAGGAATTTAGTATACGTTTCTGAAAGTAAAACGTTGGTCAAATTAATAACAATCTCGAAGTTGAAGTGCTCTGATGAATCTATTGAGTTAATTATCCTTGGAGAATCTTTCCGGTTTTATGAAATATACTTTCAGCTGCATAAAATGAGACAGCGCGCCGGCTGCCGTTCCAATAATTACTAACGAAATAAGAACAGGAGGTGCTCTTCTTCGTCTGAAAATTGCAACTAAAACGCTTTCAAACAGATTACAATCTTGTGCAGCGGAACGTTTCGAATTCGATTCAACAAATAACGCAGTCGGAAATGATACGTAAAAGAATATTTTCGCTGAGCATTGGCGCAAGGAAATTGTTGCGAGCTTAAACAAACCTTACTCTGTCGCAATTTTATACCTACAAATAAAATTTGGAACGCTGCGTCTCCTGAACTTTCGATCGGAACAATAACATCCCTTGAGATTGATTAGTTAGAAATCAATGCAGTTTAATTTACAAATAAGAAAATATATTGTGCGACTGCCTTTGATTAATTGAATACTTTATCGGATTCGAATTGAATCACATCCACAACATTCTCTATAACATTTATTTTATAAGAAAAAAAAACCTTCCCCTTATTGTATTCTTGATGGTATTCGAAGTAGGCACGCAAGCGCTGCTTCTCTCGTTCGCTGCACAAACAATTGCGCATGCTCTATTAGTCCTCACTCCGTTCGTATAAAGCGTGTCGCGTGAAAATTTAAATTAAAAAACCGAAAGTCCATAGAACTAAATTTTCTTTCTTTGAAATTATAAAATAATTTAATGTTTCTTAACAATGAGACATAATGAATTAAATCAAGCTCGCGTCGGAACCGTGACATTTGTTATTTTTAAATCTCATAATACAAGGAACAACACTAATTAAAATAACGCAGTAAAGTTTACGGAGAGTAAAACTTTGTTGCTCTGAAATTCCTCGCATTTTACTACCTAATGTAAATATACATAATGTATAACACTCAAAACAGAGGGAGCAGAAACCTATACGCTCTGTGGTGTTTGAAGTAAGTGTGAATTTCGTTAGCGCCGGCCCCCACCTTAACCACCCCGCGCCCCCTCTTCGTCCCTAATTAGTCGCTTTCTTTCTTTTCGCGACGCGGAAGTTGTTTATAAAACATTTGGGGGATGATTAATTGTGTTAAATGACAAGCTTAATTGTTACGACACATTTTAATCTACTTCCAAATTATAAATGTTTCTGATTTTAATTAATGACGAGCCGGTAATTTAATAAAAGGAGAAGTAATGTTGCTAACGATCTTAGAAACTCGAGGAGAAGACGAACTTTAAAACGGGAATGGCTTTTTTCCGCTGTTAATTTTCCCCTTGTATTCTAGTTAATGATGTTTTAAACTCGCTCTGCAACAACAAAAAAAAATTAAATTAAAACTCAATCGATATAATAATACAGAGTGAGTGTTACAAGATAGAAGCATAATTTTAATTAAAAAAAAATCAAAGTTAGCAATTATGAAAAAGATATTAAATCAACTAAATACGTTCAAGACGTAATTTGAATGAACCTGTATAATACCTTTATAATTTTTTGAACTTTGATGTATGAATAATCAAACTAATAGTCTGTATTTGTTGATGTACATATACAAAGTAGAAGGACAAAAACGAATTAAAATTCCCCTTCACTTGTTTCTACTAGCTTTAGTTAGACATCGTCGATGATATTCGTTCTTCATCAAAAAGAAAGCTCATCCTTGGAGTTCTAATCCTCAGTGGTATTTGCAAGTTCGTTTGGAATCATAAATATAAATACGTTTATGTGAAAACCGAAATTTGCATTTGCTTGAGTATTTAAAGCTTCTAGTCATGTCGATCATATTTGTTTTTCATTACGGTGGGCGGGAGGGGGGGGCGGTTACCAAACTAAACAATGAAAACAAAATTAAATTTGCCTTTACACTGTTAGGCACACACTATCAGCGTGTACATAAACTTTCACCAATACTATCACAGTATCAAATTAATTATTAAATTTTAATTTTTTTACAATATCTATTATTTCATGTGTTACTCGGGAATATACATTTAAAACAAAAAATTAATTACCGAGGCAATGTCCAATTCCCTCGAAAACTGAATCGAAAAAAAATATCCCTACTCAATTTAATAACTGACCGTGTTGTTTCGCAATAACACCGAACGAAATTAGCAGCAAGTTATTATTCAGGAGTTAGCGATTTTCGGAACAATACGTCGCAATCTGCGAGCGGACTTTTAATTTGCAAAGCACGGATTTCAAACATTTGCAGAAGGAATCGATGGCATTATAGGCCGGCGTAAAGTCGAATGTCTAGCTATAGTCAGGGGCTAAATTGAACATGCTAACCCAAACATCGATTGATATCCACTATTAATTAATTAAGCAATTGCAGGAGAGAAGATATCAAAAGCCCTCACGATTTTACGTTGATTTAAAAAAAATAGTTGGAAAATGGTGGAGGCCCCGGGTTTTCTTTTAATTTACTATATTTTTGTATACTCATTCACCAAACAGGAACGTGCATATGAGTTGAACTCATTTTTTTATTTGTCTCAACCACATGTTTGTAGTTGATGTCATTATTAATGTAATTATGTAAAATTTTGGAATTCTCGATTAAAGTAATGAACATATGGATGCGTTAATGGGGTTGCGGACGATATTTTGCTAATGCAAGTTTCAATGAATCGTATTTGGAAAATGAAAGCCGCCGAAATGTTATAAATCTAATTTGATCATGTGAACAGGGGGTAAAGTTTTAAGTGTGATAATTTATGAGTATCCCCATCTTTAAGCGTAGACACATAGCAGTTTAATGGTAATTAATAGAAGTCTATCAAGTTTACTTGAGCTAATAAATAGCGCGAAGCAAGCTTGTTCATTTGAAACCCTTATAAAATATGATCGAACAATGTACCCTTCCCGGTACAATGTTGGAACGAGTGATTTAGTATTCAGAGTTCAGATCCCCGTACTTATCTTAAGTTAATGTTATTTATGTTCACTTAGAGCTTAATAAGGGCTATAAAAACGAGGCATATGGAACGTGCGCGTGCATTTTGTATTTGATGACGATACATGTAATTTGCATGGATAATTAGGGCCTTATTATTTTATGGGAGACGGAGTGATTGTGAGTCGCGTTAAATATAGCCGAAACGAAAACAAAAGTCGGAACTGTGTGAACGGCGAAGCTCTGGAAATACTGATTTGTTGATTTTAGTTAAGTATCGGACTGCATCGCAGTACATAAATAAACCTAAAATAACAAATACGCCGGAGGCGAGCTGAACGAAGCGGCGGCGAAAAAAAACAGAGAAAACACATAAATAAATAAAATCAAGATCAACACGGGAGACAATCGCTTAAAAGAGCAAACAAGGTGACGGGTGCGATGGGCTGTTCAGAGCGACGAGGATAAATAATACCATTCCCGGATGAATCCGGGCCGGACCACCGGCAGGCGGTCACTGAGCCTGTGACACAGGCTCCGCAGGGTTACCGGATCTTTCAGAATGCCGTGATGTGAATTCATCTTTGACCGCATAGACACCCTCCCACTGACTTTTCCACATAATGCTAATAAAATTTTCATCAGTAATGGACGAGCCTTCTTTTTCCTTCCAACCAAACAAGATAATGCTTACTTTTCGCGATCTTTACAAAACGGATCCCCATGTCAAAAACGAAAAGCTTTTTTTGCTGACCACAAAGATAAATTCATAATTACACAATTCACTTTATGGCTCACCGAGGAAAAACTTTTTAAATCCAAAGCCTTTCTATTTTTATTCTATTTTAAGATTCTTCTTTTTTTTAATTTTGATTTAAAGAAAACTAAATTAATCAAATCGAAAAAATACATCTCTATATTTTGGGTTTTACTTAACATTTACAAAATTAACAGAATCGAAAGATTATTCTAGCTGTGTTCCAACCGTTCGAAAAACGGTACGTTCTACGATCAAGAGCAAGAGCATTAAATAAAATACGAGTCTTTTGCTTTTTTGTTTAATGCGCATGTTCCTGATCGTACAGAGTACGATTTCTCGAACAGTTGGAACAAAGCTCTGATGAGTTTCGTTTTTCGTTCTGTATGGAAAAAGTCAAGAAAGTCTCTTTGATTTCCTTGTATTTATGTGGTAAAGAAAATTCATATTTTTTGTTTTAAAATTCTGTTTACAAAACTAATTGAATCGTCTGATTGTAACTGAGGAGTTTCTTTTTTTTTGGATTTTCTTTTTGGATTTGTGTAGGTAATTACTGAAAGAAATTTTTCTCGTGTTTCTAATAAACTTGTAGATGTTATTTATATGCAAAACAGGTACGAGTGAAATTTGTGCGCGGCCGGTGCAGAAAATAGACCGGGTTCATATCGTAACTCGGAAGGACAATTCAATTCCGTCCTCAACACATGCTAGCGTGTATGTAATGACGGCCGATAGAGTTTCCACTGATGTTACACAAACTGAATTTATAGGTAATGATGAAATTGAAACCGCGTAAATTATCGCCGGGTTAGGATAATCTAACAAGCGGAAAGTCCATTAGTTACTGGAAATAAAACGAACACAATATTCGAGTGAAGTGGTTGGTCGAATAGATTATTTTGTATAGTACATACATACGAGGCATTGAGTGCTCTCAAACGAATTATGAACCCTAAACCTTTAATCCATATTCCTAACCCACGTCACTGATTATAATAACAAAAGCTTCGAATGTCCCTCACAAAAGCTCAAATTTATTAACTTACACGCTATTAACTTTTGAGCGCGCACAAAGGATAATTTAACAAATCAGTTTATGTAATTTACCTTCATTTAGTTTGAAGACAGTTTAAGCCAAGCGTCAATTGCCTAAGAAGTTGTAACACAATAACACAATCAGCTTGGATTGCTGTTTTACTGAAGCATCTCTCTGTTTCATCTAAATCCCTGCACGTATTCAACTAAATTAGTAGATACAAGAGCTCTAACTAACTAGATCCATCATAAAATCTCACATTCACGTAATCCAATATTACTATTACAAACAAAAAAAGGCCTCGGTGTAACCCGATATTTTGCATTCCACCCGCCGCCAAATGTTTGCCGTTCGGCTAAAAGGGCGTAACCATGACCAATCTAAATCATTAACCACAAAGGATCAGATATCGTAAATCACTTTAAAATCTCGTATTCTTTGCCTTAAAACTAGACCAATTATTCTAAAAGCTTTCCATTCAAAAAGCTATTTCGTAAACACAACAAAGTTCTATTTCAGAAAGAATTACACCGTCACTGACTGCCCTGGCCTTCATAATTTGCTTGCCAATAAAGTTTCTCTTTATCATCCATCTAAAAATGAACTGCCCTGCCTGCTGCAAATTTAACTAAATTAACTACGAACGAAAATTTGCTGTAATACCGTTCAGAAACTAATTTGCGTTCGAATTTCAGTTGTAATAATAAACTGGCTTTCGATGTTGACACAACATTTAATCTATCCGCACATGTATGTAAATTGATCCCCCGAACTTTGAATTATCTCCTCGCGGATTGTTATTTAAAAGCGGGGGCGAAAAAATTAATTACCAACCCCTTCACTAAATAATTGGAGATTTATTTCATTGCGCTGGTGACGAGTATTGGTATTGGCATCGAATGTCAGTATCAAAACATATATGTATTTATCAATTACCGTCCGACGTAATGATTTAAATGAATGAATGATACAGATTCAAAATGTGAAATTCCTTTTTCACCTCCTAAACGAACAACTATTTGTAATACGTAAATAATCTAATTAAGAATTAAAACATTCAAAACTTCCGGGAGCTATTCAAGGACTTAAGTATATTTAAGGTTCGTATACGGAATTGGCAAAATTCTATCTGAACATCCTGAATAATGCATGCGATAGGGAACGCACTATAAAAATAAAGAAGAAATATGACAAGGCACGCCCAAGTTTGTTGGAGATCGGTCGGCTAATGCCGCCAAGTACGAACATATGAAACGAATCGAAGAAGCGCCTATGTTTAAAAAACAACTGGCCAATGCTGTAGGTATACTATTCCTATTTTGCCTGAGCGAACGACTATTTTTATTAAGTAAATAATAAAATATTTCTTACTAAACAATGTAAGTAGGAATTATTATACATGAAAGTTTAAAAATGGAAGGTCCAAAAAAAGAAAAAAAAATTGGAGCATTCAAAAATCCCGGGGGCTATTCACTGCCTCAAATATATTTAGGGTTCGAGTGCGAAGCGAAAATAGCTCCGGCGAAAACAACAACTGCAATTGCTGGAACGCTTTTCGAAAACTATTAGGCCCCCACGACGAAGTCCATTATTACATTCGTAATAATGACTTCACTGATAATGATCATTCATTCCGCTTTCAAGCAAAAAGCGCTGCGAATAATTGCTCCTTATTGATTCAAGGAAACGGAATGTATAAATTACGTCGGCCCTTTGTTTCACCATTTTTGAGGATTATCGTCCTTCACAGGACGAAAATTCCGCGCCCGCCCCCCCCCCCCTCATGCAAAAGGAAAATTAATGAACATACAACTTGTTCTTTGAACTTCTCGAATAATCGGCTTATTAAAAAAAAATTTAGGTACGTGTGTGTTATATTTTTTTTTACTACGCAAATTCAAAGGTACGTGGAATTAAAATTTGTTTATGTTTATTTTTCAATTAATTAGAATTTTACCAATTGGCTTTTGCGTTAATCTAAAAGCATCTACGATAAGATTCCGAATTCCTACACGTTTCAACGTTACAAATGTAAAATGCAAGAAGAGCTGACAACAACAGTCGCAATCCTATAAATTGGTTGCACCTCAAGCCATGTTTTTCTTATAATGGCAAAGCTAATAATGAGTCAAGAGCATCGACGAACTTTTAACCGAAAGTTTCAATAAAAGAAACAAAAATAAGAGAAAATCTCAAATTAATAATTCAAATATAAAATTGTAGAATAGAATATTAGACTGTAGTTTAACAAAATTTAAATTTAACTGTTTTAAAAATACTAATTAAATTTGAAAGGGGGTCCATGGAAATTTTTATTTTCTTATAAGGGGTCGATGCTTAAAAAAAGGTTGGGAACCCCTGATTTAGATGTTTTAGTCCAAGTGTGTTGTAATATTAAGGTGGATAGCTAACACTGCGAAACAAAATGAAGGAAGTCACTGGATTAAGATTATAACAGGCTTGCTTTTGTAATTTCAGATGAATTTCTCTCTTAGTGTTTACAGTTAATTACAGGAGTTTTCCCGGCAATCATTTCAAGGATATTTTCTTTTTCGACAAAACGTATGATGACCTGACGTCTGATAAGAGTTCTGGTTAACAGAATTTAGAACTTAATAATGGAGAAAGTTCGTAAATAAATTAGAGGAGCACCTAAAAACTGATAGAAAGTTATTAATTTAGCGCGAATCAATACCCCAAAAGAAGTCGCCCTTAATGGGAAAACAACGATTTTTTTAACACGGGGCGAAAAGCACAGGGTGATGAATAAAACTGGGCGATATTGGATTTGATATTCAGGATTGTAGTATTTATTTGTATGTGAAAGATGTCGCTTTGAATTTGCTCGTAACTAGCTGGGAGCATTTCTTGTAGGGAAAACAAAATTTCAAGCTCAAATTTCCATCTATTTAGGAATAGCGTGCGTAAAATGCATATCGATTGACAAAGTTATCTATACAGTGTCTTTCTAAGAAAATTGTTTAAAAAAACGAGAAAGGTACAGTGAAATCTCTGATAAGAGGACACGAACCGTCGCCAATTATCTGTCCGCTTGTAAGAGGAGTCCGCTTATTTTATTAAAAGATTCTGATAAAAATCCGGAGTTAATTCTAACACTTTTTGGACGCCAGGGAACACTTTTTCGGTGTTCCCTTGCGCCCAACCATTTGTGGAGTTGAAAAAGACGGTGTTACGATGTTCACCACGTAAAAGTTGGAGTAGAGCTTCTCCTTGTTGGAGTAAACACTCACTTTTAGACACAATTTAGTCGGGAAAAGACAACAATAACACCAAATTAGATAAGGATTAACAATTTTTCAGGCAAAACTTTATCCACATTTAACACCGATTAGGCAGATTACAATTAATCCCAAAAATTTTTATGTGTGTTCACTGTAGTTAGTTACATTCCATTAAAAACCAGGTATTAACAAGTTCTTTTTTTTAAGACACAGATGTTGAACGTAACGTGGATAAATAAATACATAGAAAGATTTAAGACGAAATAAACCGCATTAATCCGTGTGCGTTAATCGTCGGTTAAAAAGGTATTTTTAAATCCTACGGAGCTGTTGTCCTGCGAACGTGTTTTTTTTTTCATCCCGACGATTCCTGCTCAATCACGCGTTATCCAAATAAATTTAAAGTTTTATATTTTTCGAAAGTTTTTTCCTCGCGCCCGTCACGAAAATAACGTAATTGTTTGTTAGTGGTCGTGACAAATGGATTCTGCCAACGGAAAAATTCCTTTTGAATAAAATATTTCAGCCGCTCTTTCTTTCCCTCTTCCTTTCTCACGAATTATTTTCGGGATTCGACTAAAATAGCTTTTTAAACTTCGGCATTAATATATTTTCATTATTTGTAAATCTACACTTTTAAAGAAGCTTGGCGGAAACAATTTCCACGACAAAAGAAATTTCGCACTTAAAAACTTGTTAAACATTTTTACATATTACAATATTCATAAGGAAAGTAAAACGGCGATTACTTTAAAATTCAATCACTTCATGATTTAATCATTCGAGGAGTTGGCGAGTTGAATTTCATCCCTCGATATTTCGCGATATCGGAGAGCGTACAGTGTAAATCAAAAATAAAGGGAGTGGAAATCGTATTTATACGGGGCGTAATTTCAGGCTAACCTAATTTTATACTAGCAGCTGTGTCCAGGTCTATACATTCAAATAAATTATGACCAGGAGATTTAGCAGGGTAATAAGTCTGAGAGAAATTACAATATCCACGATTTCTTTTAAATATATCCCGAACGCCCGTTGAATATAAATAGTCGTTAAAAACGTTAAAAAACAGAAGGCACGGCGTGATTTTTTTCTTACGGCAAACACAAGCACAGGGAAGTTGTTTTTTCTTATACCTACTTGAGGGAAACCCGAGAGTCTCAGTTTTAATTACAAAACGCTAATTACAGTATTTCCATTTAATTATTAACCCTTTGAGGAGATATTCAAACGCAGACTTATGAATAGGGATAATAATAAAGCAATGATGAAATCTATGAAACGTCGAAAACGGAAATTATATTGTACGCTGGCGCATTATCGAGGTTTGTAGATGACGTAACCTTACGCCATTTTAACGTAATACGTAATTAAATTCCCAACGTATTTACAACAGAAACGATACTCTCCAGGCAGTATTTTGCGATATACAACGTACGACTTGCGTTTTAACCTACCCCACCTTAAACATCCCTAAAGTTCGTTACTCATACAAATTAAATGCGAATACAATACATCAAGAACAGAAACACCTACAGCTATTTAAATAATTCGCCGTTTAATTACGAACTTCGATGTAAATCTCTATACAAAACAACTTTATAACTAAAAAAAATACAAATTTCTAATTCATTAACTCCATATAGATCACGAAGCTTATTGCATACGTTATTCTGAAACAACGGCCCATTCAACGTGATTTTATAATAAAATACATCATCATGAGGACGGCCAAGTCTGAAAACGTTCAGCCATGCATTAAATTAAAATAAAATTTCCACTACATCATGTGATTTAGCTTCGACGACGAATTTCTTTTTTAAAACGAAATTTTCCACTCTCATTAAAATTATTTTTGCTAGGTATTGGAAGAAGACTTATTAATTATTACGTGGGCTGCTGGAAAACTTTATGGAAACGGTACAAAAACGCATATGAAATTTGGTAAATGGTATCATTGTTTTTCGAAGTATTCTCGATTGACGTCAATACACTTTTGCATACGCTCGAACCAATTTCTAAAGCACGTTTTCCACTCGAAAGATGGTACCTCAGAAACCAGTGTTCGGAATGTTTCAACCACTGCTTCAGCTGACGAAAATCGCTCACCATGCATTTTATTTTTGATATTTGGGAACAAAAAGAAATCATGAGGTGATAAATCAGGTGAATATGGACAATGAGTCATTAATTCAACATTTTTGTTGGACAAAAAATCAACTGTTTGACAGGCTGAGTGAGAGATGGCGTTGTCATGATGGAGAATAATTCGTCGATTTCGATTGTTTCTTATTTGATCGATGACTTCCGGCAAACAAATTGTAGTATACCAGTCAGCATTTTTCGATCCTCTAAAGCCACAGTTGCTACATGTCCAGTTAAGCCAAAGAAACAAGCAATCATTTGCTTCGCAGCACTGACAACTTTTGTTGGTTTTGGTTCATTTTGAAATACCCAAGATTGTTGTTTACTTTCTGGCTCGTACGAATAGATCCACGTTTCGTCACCAGTAACGATGTTATAAACTAAATTTGAACGACCTCCATTGAATTTCTTGAGCATTTCTTCGCACCATTTGACACGACCCTGCTTTTGCGCTTCTGTTAAATTGTGTGGGATCCAACGACTGCAAAGCTTTCGTACCTTCAAATGATGATGCAAAATCTGGTGTATTTGCTTTCATGTCAATGCGTAAGGATGCTTGAATCTCACGGTATGTCACATGTCGATCTCGCTCAAGCATTTCACGCACAGCATCTGCATTAGTGGCAACAACAGATGTTGATGGACGACCTTCACGAAATTCGTCACTGAGAGAGGTACGGCCACGCTGGAATTCGGAAAACCAATTATAAACACTGCCCTTTGATGGTGCTTCATCTCCAAAAGCCAAATGAAGCCGATCGAAGCATTGTTTCGGCGTTAGATCACATTTGAAATCGTAAAAAATCATGGCACGAAAATTTTCACGAGAGATTTCCATGTTTACACAAAATTACTTTTTCTCAAATGCTGTACAAACCAAACTAGTTCACTTGGATAGGAACTGTCAATAGAATTATAGGCGAAAAACGTCAAATTTTTCAAATATGACAGTTGATAATCGCTAACAATTCTAGACCTACTAGATTCCAGAAAAAGGGTGTTCCATTAAAAAAAAAACTAAGTTTAGTTTATATCTCGTTTATCCGACCATCAAGTTTTTTTTCTGTGAGCACACAGAGAAATTTTGAATTAGACCCTTTAAGTTTAGTTAAAGTGGGCAGGAATTCTCGCGTATTCACCCGGTACATACGATTAGGGCAATTAATTCTGATACCCCAAGTATATATATATATAGTTTGAATTTGTTTCTTTTTGTTGATTTATAGAAATGCGAAGCTGAATTTTGAATAGATTATTTAAACATCACATAAATTGCCATATTAGTATAAAAAAGAGCTTCATATAAGTGTATAAAAGAGCAAATGATTTGATATATGAGTATAAGGTAAGAAAGAGCTTGTAATATATGTAGGATTTAGTCAGATAAAATATAATGTCTTTCTAGATTTATCGGAACGACGTAAAGCAATAATAACGAGATGTTGCAGTTGCAAGTCGCGCACGAGCAATAATAATAATAATTTCATCAAATAAAGAGGAGGAAATTGTAGAGAGATGGCGTTACGTTTACGTCAGGTATACAGTTTAAAGATTGGAATTTGATTTTCCTTAGAATTGAAGATACATGGTTAAACGAGTGGGCGGCGTTCATCGCAAGATCATATAAGAAAGTAAGCAAAACAGAACGAATGGAAAACTAGATTTATCGCGTTACGGATCTGATTTATTCCAACGTAAAGGCAAAATTAAATAACAAATTCCACTTACTATCAACGACCACCGTCTTAACAAAAAGACTCCACGATTTTATTAACCCAATTCATTTTTATGGGCCATTCGACGGTACAAAAGCGCTTCTACAACAAGTCCTTTTTACGGATTCCTCGATTATTTCGAATTCCACCCTCGTAAATTTCGATCTTATTTGCGGAAATTTCCAACTAATTCGGCGATTAACGCCGTGTGTTTATAAATTTTTTCTAATCGAATTACTCCGCCAGATAGGGTCGGGAAAATTTCATTTCATTACAGAATTTCTCAACGTATAATTTAACTTCTTTCCAAATTATACTTGATCTTCCCTTAAACGAAAGTCATAAAAGAAGTTTAGCGAGGACTTCATAATCGGCTGATTGATGGAATTGAAAAGGAAACTAATTTGGATTCCGTATATCTCCTGCGCGCGAGAAAAAAAAATAATTCCGGAGCAATTCTGAAAGAACGGTTCCGCAATGTAAATTTTATCCTTACGTGTTCAAACCGGCAAATAATTAAATTAAACCTTCCTCAAATAACAACGCAATAAAATACCGTAATTAACAAGAGCAAAACCATTGTCACTCTCTGATTAATTCACGTGTAAATTGCTTTCATTACGAATGTAAATAAGAATAATCGGATATATACACTGTTACATTCGCATCTTCAACAACAATGAATTAACAAATCTAAACGTATTAATATCATTATTATTATTATTACTATTATTAATACATGAAACCATAGACGCTGTTTATGTGCTAAGTTCTATTTGTACACCGATAGAAGACTTTTACCTTAGCCTACTGGCTAAGGTGAAAATCTTCAATCGGTATACCATACACACATAATTTTCTTATGTATTATGCAAACAACTTCTTTCTTGATGTCATATCAACGAGGGTTACTTATAAATAATCGATTCGGAATATCCTCACGGGCGTAAAGATTTTTTTTTGTTTGTGACAGAAATCCATTTTTCAATTTTTATAACGTTCAAGGGAATAAAGGCACCAATAACCCCAAAAGAAAAACGATGAGTTTGTTAAATTAACACCGTATGACAGAATAAACGTCGGCGAGAACAAAGAGAAGAACTAACACACAAACGTTGCAATAATTATCTACAGAGATTAGGCCCGAGCACATCTAGTGTTTCTTTCGAGATTTTTGTGTCCAATTCGGGGAAATAGTCTCGGGTTTCGGCGTTTGCTCCTTGGGGGAAAAGAGGGCAGGGTTGACCTTTCAGGCAGGGCCTAAACGAAATTTATAAAACACTTGAATAAGTTCTGTGGATGAATGGAAAGAAACGGGAAGCCGCAGCAGTATTTTACACCAAAACTCAATTTCTCTCTGAAATATTCTCTGTACACAAAACAATACAAATTTAAACTAAAACAGAAAAATTAAAACACTGCTTCATTTACATATAAGTACTTGGAGAACGAAATTTTTTTTACCCCTTCTCTGTTACTATGACACGCCTCCCAGGAAATTAAATCCAAAAATACCAAATGCCGACCTCTAGTTATAGTTATAATATGTATAACTTTTATAATTTCGTAGTTTTATTTCTGTTACATAAATCACATAATTACATAAATAAGTGTCAATGTAAGTTTTTTTTTAATATAAAAGAAATTAGTTAAAAAAAAATTAATATAAGTTATCTGTTAGCGAAGCAAGGAAATATTTTCTAAACTTCATCATATTAAATATGACTTTTCTTGAAATCTAATATAAAATTTTATGGCAAACATAAATAAAATAGCCAGGCGTACATGAAAAGGGAGGTTCAAATATAAAGAGTATCGCTGGAAGTGCACCCCATTAGGATTTACTGGGGGCTTGCAGTTTTTATCAATTGAATCCGGATAACGTTTACAAACACCGTCAAAGTTACTAAATCATTTTTATACCGGCGGGCCGGACTTTTTCCGCAGAACCTTATCACTATAAATTTTGGGCAAATAAAAGGCGACCAGCGCAAGGGGAAATTACATTTAATTTACATCAGCTGCTTTTATTGTAGAGAAACATACTTCTGAAATTTTGCCCCCGCCCCACCTGAAAAAAAAAACTCTTTTGTGTAATTTGTAATACGTTTACACGGATTTATTTATTTATTTACTTTAAGAGACTAGGCCAACGTTTTAGATTAAAGCTATTAAAACACGGTCCATTTCGAATTAATCCGTAATTGTGGCGTGCAACGCATGGATTTGACCACAACCCTTCCTATTGTATCGACGAAATTAATAATTAAGTTCGGCAAATCGATAATTGTCAGGCTAACTGCATTATCACATTAGGATTGAGTTTGTGATTTGGTTTTGTACAACGCTTATCTTCATCGCAATCAACAAGTACTTTAAACATTTAATTAAATCCCAAAAAAAATTCGGGAATTTCGTGCCGAAAGAATTGCATTCGTTTTTAACTCGGTTAAAACTCGGCTTCATTTGAAAATTTAAATTTCGCCGTTCGTTGTCGGCCGATTCTTGTTTGCTCCTCGCAAATCTCGGACGATATTTTTAGCGGTGTTATCAAGAAAGTTATTAAAATGATTTGCATTCGCAACACAAGCACATGTTTTATTTAAATTTGCATTGTTGCTTTTATTAAAAGCTTCGCGACAACTTCGCGATAACTTGGATTTAGGTTTTTTTTTTCTTAAAACTACTTGACCGTATATCTCATTTAAATATATATTAGGTAGACAAATGGTATCTTTACATACAAGGCCAATCTAAACAATATAGAAAAGCAAATCCTCAATATGATATGTACTTGCGAGGAAGCTTCCAGCTCCTTTTAGGAAGTGAAGAATTACGGATTTTAACGAATGCAAAGAATAAAGAATTCACATCCATCGAGTTGCCCAAGAAAAAAAGTTAAGAATCCTCTTCAATCTTCAAGAATTCAAGAGGAAGCAATCCATCCACTGTTAAAACAACGGTTAGCTTCAAGGTTTGGTTAGGTTAGGTTCAAATTGAAACTGGATAGTCTAAGGATAAGTATCATAATCTAGTAGAAAAAGGCAAGATTCCTCTTTACTCTTTAAATAAAAATCGAATAGCCTAGTATTAAAAGCCTAAGGTCCTTCTTCAAGGATTGATGGACAAGGAATTCATCTTCCTATCTTCATGTGATTTAATGGATTGAGAAGGAAGTTTTCAGTACAAAACATCAATATGTATTTATCAATAAAAACAAGTTTGAAGTAAGTTTGAAGAAGGTTTAATTCGAAACTGGATATCGTAACGGATAAGTAGAAGGATTAATCGGAATATTTTCCGGAAACTTTCGTGTTTACTAATCATTAAGCGAGTTTGAGACGAAAATCCGCGAGTTTTAATCTACTGAAGTGGCTGAGACTTGTTCGTCGACATTTCGATTTTGCGGAAGCAAACGTGAGCGGGACGTAATTAAAACATAATAAATTAATGAAAGCGTAATTCTGTTCGCAGCCGGGCTCCTCAAAAGACGAAGACCGACTTTAGTTTGAATTCGTTAACATCGAAACCGAAAGATCAATCACGACTCAAAGAGGTCTTGCAGTTAACCGAAACTTCCCTCGGCTTCAGACGTTACCCTACTGCATGTTGTTATTTCTTAATGCACTTCACTTGTGCCTATAAATAAAAGGAACCGCTTTATAAGCACACAAATCTTAAGCTTAGAACTTACCTAAGACTGAAGACAAAAAGAAATATATCCTAATCCAGGTGAACACGTTTTACAATTCTATCTTGCTCTTCATGAAAATAGTAAAAAAAGAATCGCAGTGGAAAAAAGATTGGGTAAAAAGATTTCTCTACACTTTAACTGCTCCTTTGGAGAATACCAAGTTGGCTGGTAACTTTTACAATTATGAACCACGCCTAAACTTTTCTGTTTCTCATATTAAGGGTAGCGCAAAAGGCCAAAAAAGAAATTGTAATCAAAAGAAAACTGATCAGGAAAAAGTTTTCCATTCACGTTAACTGCGGATTTAAAGAAGATCCAGGACCAAACCTTATTTTTCTTTTTTGATGATAAGGATAGTGAAAAAGGCCAAAAACGAAAGATGATAAAAAAGATGATGAGGCATTGCATGTCAATGGGCGCGTAGAAAAGACCATGATGGTCTTCTTTTTAAGTTCCAACTTTTTCCTGCTTGAACTTCTCCTTTCGGAAATGAAGGATGATCACGAAAAAAAGCAAAAAGTCTTTCGCGTGACAAGGTTAGTTTCTTCTTGTCTAAGACCTGGTCCAACATCAAGCCCGGTTTTCCTCCACGACACTGGGTCGCAGTCATCTTCGCTGTTGGCGACGTTATAGTTGGCAATACGCCGGACAATATGAACAATGAACATCAAAAGTAAATATTAATCAATATTTGAGGTAATTCTTTTTGCAACTTGTACAAATAAAGCGAACATCCCTTTTAAATATTCAGTTTTTAATGAATTTAGTGCGTTATTAAAAAAAAATGGGGGAATCTCGGGTTGGGCATTTCAAAGTAGTTAAAGGGGTTTCGAATTTTTTTTCTGTTTAATTTTGAACGTCGTGTGTATAAAAAAAACGGAAAGGTGCCCGAGAAAATAAACAATGACTTTTATTAAATTTTATTGCTCCCCTCGCGCGGGGTTCCGTTCTGCGTTTAACTCACCGCCGCAGAGGTGTTTTAGGGGTGAAATCGTTCGCGTAGGCTCGAAATAAGCGTACGCTTTGAATAAAAACCGGGAAATAAATAAAATAAATCTTATGTAAACTGAAGCCGGCGAAATTCCAGATTCATACTCGAGTAAACTGCAGACGCAAGAAGAAGATGATATTTATCAAAATGTAAGTAAAGTGAAACAAATTTCATTGTTCAGCCTTGCATTCGAGATACTTTCTGCAGCAGTACATTTTCCGTATGGTACGGATGCGAACTTTTCCTTTGTTTTTCCCCCCTTTTTTGTATGAGGGCCATTTAACTACGAAATTAACTGCTGCGCTGGGAAGAGTTCATCGCTGTTACTATTAGTTTTATTCGCATTTGTAGACGCGGTCGACGACGGCGTAATCTTCTTTATCGTCCGTGCGCGGAGAGCACGAGGACCGGAAGTGGTCACCGGAAGTTGAATGCAGATGCATTATAATATTCCCTTACATAGGTCTAATTCAATTCTAGTATCTTCACTAAAACGTGAAACTGAATTGAAATGCACCCCCACCCTCCACCTCAACAATTCCTTTTCAGAACTATAATCCAGGAAGAGTCGTAATTAAATCTCTTTTTACACAGTCGAAAGTTATGTGATACAGAATTTAATTCGTATACAAAGTGTAAACGAAAGCGAGACTTGGGGGGAATTGTATTATTTTTTCCCCGGCGATATTTCGTCCGAAGGAATTTTTCATTATAAGTTTCTTCCACGACTGTTTCATCCTAAAGTAACATTTACTTTATTATTTATACATTTTTGTTATTGTTTCCGAACGATTGTATTTCTTGATTAATGCCGAGGACTTCAATCGCGTGCGCACGTGTGTGCAAATAGAAAGAATAGAAGAAGCCGTCAAGTTCACGTTGGATGGATATCATTGTTATCAAGTTTTTCAGAATTTACAGGAATAACCCGGGATTAAATGCACAGAAGTTATTCTGTTATCCTCAGTTAGTACATAAATAAACACTTCATAACTGGTATAACCAGAGATCAATTTCCAGTGGAAGCTGGCATAACCGAATGATATTCTCGCCTCAAGTGCGCAACTGCTTTCAATGAAAATTGGTGAGGAAAATATCCTCTGGTTATACCAGCCAAAAATTCCATGAGGTGTTCGTTTGTGCACTAGAAATATTTCAATTTTTAATTTAATTTGTGTTAAAACGGTGGTGTCGTGTAATAAATTTTTGTGTATGTAGACCTAAATAAAACCAAAACGCAGAGATTTTAATTACGTTATACCCTATTATCCTTCGCATTGTATGAAGTTTAAAGAAAAACGAAAATGACGTCGTTAGGATAACATCGGGAATTAGTAGTAAAGAACGTTAAAAGAAGCCCGAGCAAGTTTCGAGGAAAAGATAATCTCATGCGACGTCAAAAACTATTATATGAAGTGATTTTATTCCCGGAGGGTTATATTGACAAAGAAATTGCCACGTTTAAGCAACGTCACGTCAAATTGATTCATTAATCCTTATCACAACAAGCTCAAAAAGACGAATGTACAAACTTGATGGCTTATTTATACCAGCCGATAAATAAAAGCGAAATTTGTTTCTCGTATAGAATTACTTACAAACGAGCCATTTTACGCACACACATGTAGACATGCTTCAGGATGATACACGCCAGTCTTTCTTTTTTCAAACACAGCAAAGAATTTTCACCACGACCCATATCTATATGTGTGGGTGTGTTGTGGAAGGGTTCTTTAAGGCCCAACCATAAATTTAAATCAACAAAAAATCATACATAGAACCTAACAATGTTACAAGTCCTAAGAAAACCATAAATAATTGTGGGACGACGACGTTGACAACAACTTGGTATACGTATGCATATGAAAAGGAACTGTATGTTATTATACTATTAAGTTTGGTTTATGAGACCCATTACCCTTCGGGCAAAAAAAAAACTTTACAATTTTTGAAGTGCAACGTGCTCTCAATGTTTAGTACGTTCACTACTGCAGTTTCGCTCTACCCCATATACGTTTTTAACGACCCTAATTTAATCCTCGCTGGATGATATCACAAAAAAATACCCTTCAATATAACAAAACTAAAAATAACTTTGTTATGAGAGGTAGAGGGCTTTTAGTATTGCGGTCGTTAAAAATAGAGCCGACTGTATCAGATATTTCTTTTAATCTTTTGCCATAAAGTAAAACCTCTCCTTTTTAAATCAGAGCCACACATGAGGTGCGCCTTCCAGAGTCATAAAAGAAAACTAACTAGCATAAACACGGCTTTATCGCAAGTGTGACTCCACAAGACCACAAGAACGAAAGTATGCCCTCCCCTCGTTACTTTTACTCTCTTAGCACTGAATATTAAATCCTGTTTTCAGACGGAAATTAAAACCCTCGCAACAACGAACAACCGGATTTCGTTTAAACTTAAGACACCGTGAGACAATCGACACGTGTTTATCGAAGCTTTAAGCTTTTAACACTATTTCACATCGAAAAATAAAAGTTTAATTTAAGTTCAAGTTTAATACTAAATAAGTGAGATTTGAATAATCCTTTCCACGCTCCCAAATTCATATCTGTACGTACCTTACACCTCTTGGAACAGATGATCTTTCCAGCTTCTTCATCCTCATCAGGTGAGGTGGTAGGTACTATTTTTTTTTTATTTTGCATAATTACTCATTACTTACTCATTGGACTCTGTTAATTCGGGCGGGTTTACTCATCGAAGTCAAGTATTCGTGAAACCAAGTCATTTAAGATGGAACAATGGTTGGTTCAGAGGGTTCAAATGCTGCTGATAAATTGCGGTTACTAACACACGGTGCTCCTCCGACATACTCTCAAAGCTCCGTCGTTCATTAAAGACGGAACTTCGTCTTTGAGTCTGCTCTCGCCGTTATGAATCGCTTAAATTGATTTGATCTGGCCGTTTATTAATTAACTGGATTCTCATCCTTCATCTCATGCTTTGATTACCGTTTTGTATTTAAACAGTTTACAAAAGAAAAAGAAAAGAAACACATAATCTAACAGAAGAAGCTTTGTTGTACACACGGATTTAAGAAATTGACGATTGATAAGCTAGGGGTTTTCGTTTCAAATGTGTGGGTATAGTTGCATAATTAGTTTAGTAGAAAAGGGCATTAAGAGAAGAGCGAGTGGTGTCCGAAAACCTTTAGCCGTTTGTATTCAAGAGATTATGCTGTTGTGCGTCTTGATGCCTTGCAGAGATTGGTTTCGATACCCTTGATGTTGCTCTATTTATTATGGTGCAGGCAGGGATTATGTAGCGAAACGAGCAATGGTGCCCCATAAGATCATCTGGGAAGTCCTACGTCATGGCCCCCACTACCGCTCGTTTAGCTACATTCACTCCATCTGCATCTATAAATGAAGCAACACCAAGCAAGTACAATCAGTCTTTATGTAGCAACATGACGACGTACAAATATCATTTTTAAATGAGATTTATAGTAATGTCCTTTACTGTTAGTTATGATGAAATTTATAATGATAATTGTTATTTAGATTTAGAAACTATACGTTTGGAAAGTCAACTTTCAGGTCAAGATATAAAGCAAGTATTATGTTATGTTACCGCAGTTTGGCAACGTAATATTCCGACACAATAAAGTTTTTGGTAAGTCTGGCGATGTTACGTAAGCCACATGTATGTATTTGAGTCATGAAAGACGTGATAACTTCTAGTTTCGTAAACAGGCATTAAGGCTGCGTAAGCGGGCATTTCATGTACTTAGCCTGCCGCTTTGTTTTAAAACGTATAATAGGATGACGAAACGATTCGACTGCGAATAAATTATGTAATCGCTCCGCCAGACGAAGACTTGCCAGAGTACAGAGCAAGACAATGACGGGACAGTTCCGTTACCTCTACAATGCAAATGACACTTTTAACTTTTCACTTAGCTCGCGAAATATGTTAAATATAGTACTTGGAAGTTTTTGCTTTGGAAACTCGAATATTGAAGTTTTATGAATTTTTAACGGCAGGTATTATTATAAAAGCATTGAAGGATTACTTTACCCAAAGGCGGAGAAACGGCCGACATCTTTACATACCTGCAACAATAAAATAAATATTAGATCGAACAAAATTGAGAAACGTACAGTCGCGAGCAATAAATTTTGGTCGTCATTGATTGTTAAAGATTTGTGCCAGCTGACTCGTATTTTATTAAAAATAAGGATGTTGATATCTGAATTTTGAATACTGGAAATAATCTTTTAAAAATTTAGTTTACTTTCGACACTTGTTTAAGTGCAAAGCTTTTTTAATCTTGAACCCGACAGAATTATGATTGGAAATACCCTCAATGTTTCGCTACAGATTAATAGCTTCGTCGGGAGTGAAAAAAGTAAATAAACAAGTCGTCAAGAGAAACAAGTCGGCAAGAGAAACAAAAAGGTAATATGATTTTAAACTAAAATACGAGTTGTCCGGAATAAAGATAAAAGTAACTAGAACTAAATTAGTACTATTTTTTTTTAGTAACAGAGAATATTTATATGAAAATTTTTAATTTCTAGAAGCGATACTTACTTTTTCATTGACAGTGACGGCTAAAATTTAATGCTCGCGGCTGTACCTGCTACAACAATACATAAAAAATTCTGTAATTAAAATTAGAAAATGAAAAAACGAGTCTTGAAGCTTGAAAAACTGAAATACATATTTTTTTAATTTCGGAGCTGGGTAATTTAAACAGTAGAACAATCAAAACTAGTAGTGTAATGTGGAATTAAATTTGGCCATCCTATATATTTACCTATAAATGGCAGAAGCATTCAACCTGTAAACACATTACGTCAAAACTCATTATGAAGCACAAACGTTCGTTTTGTGCTATATTTATTGATTATGCCTTATAATTCAACATTGTGTGTACAGAATTAGATTAATGTGCGTTCGCAATACACGAGCTCATCCCCTTCCAGTGAGCCTACTAAAGTAATTCACAATTTATTGGCAAAACGTATTTATTTATAATTTTTCAAAACATTCTCCTCTACAGCCAATACACACAATACACATTTGCACACGTGAAAATCAATTCAATCAATTTTCAGAACATTTTCTGCAATCTACTCGCGTTAAACTATTTATTTCATTTTTAGATGCGTCAACAGGTTCTTTTCAGTAACGGCCGTTTTTGGCTTAGGGGCTCGATAGTTGTCGTTTAAGGAAAGTCAACCACGTCGAAATTCATTGTACCACCTCTTTACGATAGCTAAAGAACACGACTTGCCACTAAACACCCGGTTGATTTCCTGAACACATTGTTTATGGCTTAAGCCATGTTTAATTTTGATATTGAAATTGTAAAAATTACAGCTCGATAATGCTCTTTGTTCAATTCCTTGATTCCTTGTCCAAAGGATTACTTTGAGTTTATGTATTTTAGAAATATCCAAACAAAACTAGCTTAAAATACCAAAAAAAATTTGTTACAAAATGTCACGGCCAGCCAGATAGGCTCATCAGAACGAGATCAGCCTTCATAAAACATAGTAATGTCATGTGGGAATTCTTAATTGTTTATTTGATGGGCTATTCTATTATTAATCGTGAGGGGTGAGCCTCGTTGGGTAATTTTTTTGAATGTCAATCATATCTCCCCAAGAAAAACGTAATCTCGAGTCGTCCTTTTCTAATTTCGCTATCAGGGTGATTTCGGTCCGTCCTGAATTGCCGTTTTATGTTTGGAAACGAACGGTATCGGATGTCATTACTTTGGAAGAATAGCGGAATTAGTAAGAACAATGTTTAGACGTAAACATCATAAACGTCTATCGGATTTTTCGATCTGTTTGCACTGCGTTCAAAACGGAGGAATGAAGGTAATAAAGAAATATTAATTACGACGAGCTCTCCTTCAAAGAGATTATTCGAGTTGTTTCCTTTAAAAATCGCAAGGAAATTAAAATTGCTGGGGCAGCGGTAATTTGAAATTATAATGTCCGGGTTTATTTCGAAAATTTTTATTCGTTTTAAATATTCTTTTGAATGAATGAGAACTCGCGGGGTCAGCAACGAACAAATCACCGCGTGCAAAAAGAAACGAGTGAATATGAATTCATCTGCAATATTTATAGTAGTCTAGGGTAAAAACCACCACTCAGACACCACCAGGGATTTTACTCCGTCCACAACTTCGGACTTTCCCACATATATTCATATTTTTTTTCCTTCTTATTGGAATAACGTCAACGGTTTAAATCTCTTTAATTAAGCGGAAACCACAATTATAACCCCATTTTATTTATAAGCGTTGAACATGAACTCAATCGATAGTTCTGCAAGCCATAATCAATAATACAAGAAGTCGTTACCGCACGAATAACGCCGGCTGGATTATATTCAAATCACTATTATAAATTATACACAGGTTTTGGATATACACGGACGGAAATATCTCTGAAACATTAAGTCTTCAAATCCGTATAACGACTTCCGATGCTCAACGGTTTCATTTTAAACTCCCTTTACATTGAAGGTAAAACTAACCAAAACAGAAATAATTATGTAAAATTATTTTATACTTTTGAATTTTTAGTAATACAGTAAAACCTCTCCATTGTTGGGCACTTTACAGCAATCCACATTGTAAAGGTATTCATATTACAATAGAGTTTTATAATCCACATTGTAGAGGTATTCATATTACATTAGAGTTTTTTATATTCAAATGTATAGGGTGAACCACCTATACAGATCGTTAAAACCGTCAAAATTACGTTACGTCAAACAATTTAAGAAATAAAATTACTTTCAAAACATTTTTAGGGTTAGCCACACAAACAGATATTTCAAATACAAGTTAGATCTGTCCATATATGAGCAACATTTTGAGATTAATCGACATTTGACACATAAAAAGTTGATTATGAAAGCTACGACATACGATTTTTTTCTTATGCAAACTCGAGGTAATTTTTTGTTGAAGACTCATTACATAATATGGTAATGGTATAGAAGTCATTATTAAAGAGGTGAGAGGTTTTACTGTACTTTGATAAATTTTAGAATTTGTACATGTATACACGTATAAAGGTTTTTGCTTTTATTTGCAACTCCATAACAAAAATATCATATTTCAAATAAATTATCTGTCAACACGGCATTAATTATAATTTCGCGACCTAAAAAAAATACCAATTACTTTCGGCTACATGTGTTAACGCTTTTTTTGTCCTTTTGAAGCACGAAAATGGTAAAAAACAACATATTTCAATTTACTACTGTAAGTCAATTTAAATATTACATTCAGACTGGCTATTATGTAACCCGGCTCAAACATTATGAGGTAGCATAAATTCGTAGCCTTAAAGGAACTCACAGCCTTGTCAGAACCTTAAAAGGAATCGGGCCATTTACATACAGGTTCTCCAGGTTTAGAAGTTTCAATATTTTTAATAGAGAATGCGCGGACGAAATCGTCCGTTAAAAAATTCTCATAAATCGCCAACGGACAACAACCGTACACGCCTCAATCGAATCGTAAAACCAAAGAAGTAGTTAAAGCGCGATAACGAAAGCAACTAAGATTACGGAGAGAAGGGCACACCATGAAATAACGAACATTTTTTATGGAGCTATTTCATCTGATACAAAGCCAACAAAGCCGAAAACAAAAGGAGATTTTAATTCTTCGAAATTGTCAACGATGCTCTTTTTAAATGAGGTCAATAAATAAGAGGTCAGAAATAGTTAACAGTTATATATATCAATACATCTAAGCGTTTTAAATTAAGCAAATATGTTACGTTACAACAGAATTAAACATCCTTCTCAATTTGAATTAAAATATCGATGTCACTTTAATTATTTCTTGAAATAGAATAAAAACGATATGTTTACAAGCTGAAAGCATCCCGATAAATTTGTCATTTTGTTATTACTCGAAACGAGGTCTAAATAGTAGACTATACTCCGTTTTTTTAATTCGCAGGAGTAATTTGACATTTTTACGCTAAAAAAGAACTTTGTCATTGGTCAAACGAACTTTTTCATGACAAAACTCGTTTTTAGTACCAAAATTTCAAAGAACGAATTAAAAAATGGAGTATAGTTTAAAGTTATATAATTATTTCAAAATCCAATTTTGTACCGACTGAGGGTGAAAAGAAATCAATCCTTAACTGAATACAGTTGATGTCGTGTTGTCATAAATTGATTGATTAAAAGAATATTGTATTTGAGTAGAGAAAAAAAAAATCGAAGATAATAAAATAAAGAAATGTAGGAGAATTTATCTGGAGCTCCAATTATGCAAGCCAGAAGAGGATTGGGGCCGGAATGAATCAGAAGAGCGGACATTTATCAGACAGTCAGAGAAAAACAAGCAAGTTTAAGAGTAATATATCCCTTAAATAAATGACAAGACAGTAAGTCGATGAACCGACGTCGGACATGAGGACACAATAACTGGTAACTTACATATATGGTATCTTCCGTTACAATATGCGCGTAATCTCGCAACGCGAGAAAGACGGAGAGCTTTTTCTATTTTGATAAAAGTAGCAACTTTCTAATAACAGAAAAGGTTTTATCTGCGCAAATCCCGCAAGAATATAATTAAGTAAAAAAGATTTATTTTGCGGATGTCTTAATAAAGCAAAAACGTATAAGTTTCACGCGTATGGTATGTTATCAGGGTGAATATAATATAACAATGATACATGAGACTTGGAATGCAAAAATTCTTAAAATATTTATATAACGAGAAAGGTACTTGAAAAGAAACTCTAAGATATTAAACATACAAAACGTCAAATGCGTAGGCGGAAACGTTATTAATATCCAAAAGAAAAAAAAAGAAGAAAATGGAAAGGACAAGCGGCAAAATTTGCGCAGAATTTTTCTAATATAAAACGCGAAGGAAATACTTATTTCGTTGTAGCATGCCGATTAAAGAATTCTGTTTGAACGAAATAAAACAGAAAAAAAATGTCCATTGTCCTTCCATAACACGGATCATCAAGCAACTGACACGAGTCGTTATAAAAACTTAAAGGCGTCGTCGACGGCAGTCCTTGCCCAAGTTATATATTTTATTTGGTCTTATAGGAGAAATGGGCCAGATATAAAACGTTAAATGACATTTTCTCAACGATCTTATTTCTTTTTACGCCCTCGCGGAAACCATTACAGATTAAAAAAAATGTCCACCCCCCCCATATACACCACACTAATTCCTCTTGTTACCTTCAACCTAAGAAACGTCTACGTTTCAAATTCACTTTGTACCTTCCGCCAAACAAACGGAACGAATTTGCATATAACCGTCCTAATAATTTCGTTCAATCTACATACAGATGTAACGACCAAAATAAAAATACATCTATGACCGGATAAAGATAGAATTTATCTCTCTCTCTTGTAATTTACACAAAAAAATTCTATGTCATTCCCTGTAATTACTTGTGATAATAACACAGTGACCTTAACCCCACCTATTTATTATTTCATCTATTAATACGCTTTTTAATATGCTGTCTGAAACTATAGTTCGCTTTTTAATTTGAGGATCCAACAGTGACTACTATAGTAGGTATGAATAAAATGACGCTTGTAGCACAACAGGGTAAGTATATCTTATGAATATGATTTTAGTTGCATAGTGTAGATAGAAACTATGTATACCTACAATTGTACATATTACAGATTTATTGTTTATTGATTACAGTTTGAATTGTACGGTGTGCAATTAGCGTATCAATGTTAACTCTTGAATTGAACAAGTTTTGAAGAAGTGTTAATCGTGATTCCATTATGTTACCAGAAACCTAATTGCATTTCGCATGTGACTATGGTCCAGGGGATGAATTTAATGCGAATAATAAATTTAAACTAACCGCCGGTTAACAACGATAATATAATTAATATGGGTAATTAGTTCGAACAAAAACGGAATTTATCCCAGAGCGCGAATTAATTTTAATCGGGTGGTCTATTTAATTAATATGTTTTTTTTGTTGTTGTGCTATTGCGCAGTTGCTCGCTTGTAGCAAATAAGGACAAGTCTTTCATTCTGAGACATGAACTGTATGACCTACATAACTTGCGTATATACAAAGAGTGAGTCTCTAAAATTTAACAAATTATAAATTACTTCGAGTTCTGTAATAGTAGGTAATAAAAGAAGTTAGAGTTAGGAGCAACAGGGTTAATCCACAATTAATTAAAAAGTCGTTTAAAGTTAAAAACGTCGATTAATTTTTGCTCCCTTAATTGCGGACGTTCCAAAAGATTTATTTTTGCGAGATATTTCCAGAACTTCTGAAATCATAGAGCAATTATTTCCAGGGAATTTATTAAAATAGTTCGCCATCCACATCTGTCTCGGAGTTTAATATTAACTTTATTCCACCATAAACAACTCAGACGCGGTCCGGTTGTGACTATCTCTCACAAGAGGGCTTCATGCCAACTAACAATTACTCGGGTTGCAACCTGGAAACCAAAATGAATAAGTCCACGACGACCGCAGAAGCTTTCAAAATAAATTTAACAATATTAATTTATGTAGTAGTAGCTAGGGTCCTTGTTCTAAAGATACGCATGCACTTGTTTATTTGATCTTAACGCATAAAATGAAAAATAAATTAATTTAAGTCGACCTAAATACACTGTTATTTTGAGGCGGTACACAAAGTATAGCATGATGACGAGGGATACAATCAGTTTATGAAGACCCTGTATATTTTCTTAATAAAATTATTCGCGAGTGTAGCAACGACGATGTTAATAAAAAAATACTGTTTATTTTCTTTGGTTGTGTGGCGGTTGTGACCGGAATGTTTAGGCTTTGGTTAAGGGAACGTGGAAGCAATAAAATTATTACAATACACGCACTTCCTTAAAACCATAGGGGAAATACAATGATAATATAAAGCGTAAAATATCGCGGAAAAGCGGCAACAAAATAGTCGACGATGACACAATAAACCAGTGTGTCGTGATAAATATGTCAAAAATTAAAAATCCGCGTCACTTTCAGAAGCGCAGGGCGAATAAATTATTTCCCATTTCCGAGAATTTATTTTCGGCACTGTGAAAACTGGGCTCTTAAATTAAGAATTGATTCTATAACGTCATATTTGATATGTATTTATTCCGGATAGCAATACGATTTAATAAAAATTTACTCTGGGTGCACAATGAAAAGTTCGTTTGCTGCACGATCTCAGCGCCACCGTCGTTTTGTTAAAATATTTTCGACCTGAAACGGTGATTTTCTATGGATTCTCCAGTTAGAGGAGTTCATCCCCGGAAAAGTCGTCTGCATTTAGAAAGTTGCCGTAATGCCCGAGCAATGTAATTACAAACTTTTTTCCATTTTTCCCTGTCAAATCTGCTCAAGTCTTTCCGTCTCTTTTTTATTGTATTTTAATGAGGAAAATAAAATGAAAGGATGTCAGAATACAATTCAAGAACCGAAACCGATGAAGATTAATTAATTAATCCAACCACATTTAAATATTAAATCTTTAAAATCGAAATACTAAATACCCAATACCCTTGTATATTATTAGAGTACATATCTCAGAAAAATAAACTTTCATATCTCCCCAGATATTGTATAGTTATTATTGATCGTGATATTTTTTTGTTGCCTATAATAATAACTAATTCGGTTTTGAATTACATAAAAAGTGATTTTAAGGCTGGTTTAATATCGTAAATTATAGTGATTAAGTTTAGAAACGGTTTAATGAAAATTTGCCAACATAGAGAGGTGACACATTGAATAATGTATAGTCTAATTTTGGTACAGGGTCACCCGACATTGTACCTATGAGAATTACAGTTAAAAATATTCTGCGTTAAATTCTGTAGTTTTGTAAGGGTGGGCGGGGGCATTATTGATGAAATGTAACTCGCTAAAGTATTATTTTTCTTATTGCAAGGAAGTTAAGGAAAAGTCAACGATCTTTTTTAATAAAATTTCCCCAACTGGTATATAGAAACTTGTACAACACGGCAGTATATTTCAGCGTTGTCAAGCTTTAAGTGTGTTAGTTGTTACAGGAAATGCATTTAACTCGAGCGATTCCAGGACGTCGTCCTGGTATTTCACAATATCCCAAGAAAATATTTTGCACATACACATTTAATAAAGCCATAGAAATTAGGTACGCCCGAGTTAAAATCACAAATGTTACGGGTGTTAAATCAATTGGAACATTTCCAGAAGAAAAAGTAGTCACACATGTGCATTATGATCGGGTTTATACGTATAGAGAGAGAGACACTCCGAGGCAATATATACACGTAAGCAGAATTTATCCAACATTTGCATATCAATATTAACGGCCATAACGTCGTAAAAATGAAAATTTGCTCGGCCAGATCTGAGAATAATTCGCTCCCCTATTTATCACACGTACATTGGATAGATAGCTTCCTATCTCTCACCGTCCTTCGAGAAAATTTCATTTTTCCAAGGGAATATTCCGTAAAAAACACGCTCTCGGATTTTTCCAAGTTCCGGGCGAACGGAAGCAGTATAGGCTGGAATCTTACACCTTTCCTTACACGGTAAGGATTTAAGTTCTCTAAGAAAACCCTCCTCTCGAATTTCCGGTTTCACTCAGACTTCACTGTGAATAAAACAATTTTTTTCTCTTTTCTTAGTTCCAAATCACTTTTGAAAATTAGAAGTTTTTTTTTAATTACCCAATACACCGTGCGATATCAAAAAATTAAAATTTATGTCCACTCTTTTTGGTTACCATCGAGAATTATTCCAGCACGCGCTTTATTTCATATTACATATAAATTTTAACCGACTTCATAACTGAAAATAAAACAAATAGGAAAACGAATTACCCCCTAACACTGACAGATGTTCCCAATATGAAGCCGACGTATCTCAGGGCGAAATGTAATTACAGGGGTAATTGATGTCAATCGATGAACATTCCACATTATGTTTGAAATTTTATGAAGCATGTTTAATACAGCAACAAGCAAACTTGCTGTGTGCATCATAAACACTTACCGCCGGGAAACCGCTACACGTGTTCCTTTATGGGACCAGTCAGATTAACGAAGTAAATACGTTATTACTTTCGGTAAATCAAAATTACGTAGCCAAGCAAGGGTCAAAACCCACGGACCGCTTTTAACATTAACAGTGTAAGAAGTCACTCTATAATTTTTGAGGGATGAATGTGTTTTTGGGATTATATCAATCCTTTGAAGCGAGTGCACGAGGATAAGGGCTAAAAACTATACTATTCAGTTTTGCACTTGCAAAATAACCGAGAACGTCCAAAAGATGTTTTTGGAGGGAGCAATAGAAAATAATAAAACGTTTTAAGGTTTACTAAAAGTGAATGAACAACAATATAACCCTTATATACATTGAGTATTCAGCAAACACAAAACATCTTGAATTCTAAAGTCCCAGATTCAGTTCCCCATTCTGTTCGTTTGCGGCAGCACTGTTTCGAGTGTTACGCTGTGCGGATCTCGTCATTTACAATTTTAATGTGTACGATTAACTTGTATCCCCCTTACCCCCCTCTCATTATTCGAAACGACAAAATTCGTTCTTTGTTACGTACATACGTACAACATACAATCACTACCGCAATCGAGCCGCTCATTAACGTTCCTACCGTTCGATCGATGAACGTTTTTGTGTTTAATCCTTTTTAAACGCTCATACTTCATTAAAACGCGATGTCGAACGCCAAAATTGAATTTAATGTTTGTTATATGTATATATATATATAGAGCTTTATTAACTATTACATTGAATTAACTTTATCCGAAGTATTGAGCCGACTACTAATTGCATCAACATGCTGTCGAATAAATCCAAACCTATTTAATTTCAACATTGTTACACTTCAAAATAACACCAACTATTTACTACAGAATGACAATATATAAAGAAGATTGTGAATGTTTTCTCACTCTCTCACTGTTCCACGCATATTTTCTCTCTTACATTTACTGCTATAACCAAAACTATCCAATACAACCTGCATAAATAACACTAACATGTTGCATCAATATACACCTAAAATTTTAAATAAAATAATAAATAATGATATTAAACCTTTCGTTTAGGTGAATATGGATATAAATTAATAGTAACAAAGTCGGGTTTTCTCTCTCACATCTACTGGTATAATTAAAATAATCCAATATGACCTCTATAATATTCTACCTCAAGGGAACATATCCGTATACAGAAAAAAAACCGGTCAGTAAGGTACATCGATTTACTTGATTGGATATATATTATGTAAAGTAGCAGTTTTCTTTTTTCATAATAATATTTTGTTTCAAAAATAAAACCTCGTCGTCGTTTCATGGTAAATCATATCCCACACGTTAAATAAAAGCCAAACAAATTTTATTACATTGAAAAACCGCCCCTTTCAAAGAGCAACCAACCAGCTCAAGAGTACGCCACTTTTCGCTCATTTTCCTTTATTGTATTTTGCACTGAAGCTGGAAGTTCTACTCGAGTACGTTGTTTTTTTTTGTTACCCCAAAGGCAGCTTGCTCGTTAGAGAAAATAAAAAAGTCTTCAAAACAATTTTATGGTAAACAATAAATATCTTTCGCAAAATAAAAACTATATTTATTTCTCGGACGGAGATTGGAGTCAAAGAGTAGATAATAGATCAGGATAAGATAAACAATTATGAAACAATTCTCGTCGGACTGAAAGCTGAAATAAAATTGCGTTTCTAAAAGGAGCAAATCCCCGTTTAAAATAATTCATGTAGATAAATACAAAAACGTGATCGCCCCCGTTTCAAAAACAGTTTGAGCTAATTACAAACTGCAACTTCTGGTTGTTAGGAGGGCGTAACTCTAAAGTCTTGCAAGTCCTGACCTCAAAAAAAGGAGGTTACAGTCGGTTCTGTTAGTTTATTCACACGGCATTATATATTTTCTAGCCCGAAACAAATTAATATTCCTTGCACACTATAAAGAATAAACAAATGGAGAAATTAATTTACAATCTTAATCAAAAAGTTTGCGCTTCTAATTTGATTTCATTTCTACCTTAATTATGAAACTGTTACATAAATAGCTTCTAATTCTTTAAAAAAAAATAATTGGCTTATTGATAATTTATTTAAGATGAAAGAAAAAATTAACAAGTATAATCAATAATCGGTTACGAAACTTTAAAAAACTGAATATTGACTTATATAGGGACAACACAATTATTTAAAAATATTCCATGACGATTTTAATAGACAGGTCATTCAGGAGTCCTTACTGTACAGCTCTCATCATATCTGTTTCCTGTTTCGTAATCAGCTATTACCTTCCATTCGTTGTTTGTCAACCCACCATGTTATATGTTATTTGATATTAGTCTATCAAGAAGGGTTGCTAATTGTATACTATAAAAATACCACAACAACGCATCATTTCATGCCAGGGCCGATACGTTTACTTATCACATTGAGAACTCAAATAACAAGGTAATATGATATGATCAAGGTAATATGAAATAAATATGGCGTGCTTTGTTACATCATCTTCATACTGTTACAATAACATTGCATGCAAACCTGCATTGAAATGATTGAGTTATCATTTACTTAAAGCCTCCTGAATATAGATGCAGTTTTTTTCCGATTCAACGAAACAATCGGTATACAATGTGTCTCTAGTGTCAATATCATAAATTACGTAGTAGATTCCTCATCGGTGACAAAATAGGCTTGTACAGTTGTCCGGAAGTGCTTTGTTAAGTTACAAGGTATTAAAAGTTTTCTCAAAAATTTAGTTTTGCTTTGACATCTCGAGAATACGTCAATGAATTAATGCCAAATTTAGTGACAACTTTTCAGATTTTCATATTTATCTGTTCCCAAAGTATTGCATGGATAACTCTAAGCGCCATTAAAAAAATTAAATGTTTTAATTTATTGGATGTGGAATGAACTAATTATGTATGTGGCTAATCTAAATTTCGCTAACTTTTGCGTGTCGGCGAGCGTTTTAAATAAATGAATATTTAGGTCGAAAAGAAAATATTAATTATTTATTCTTTTATCAGTAGTCATGACATGTAAATGTGCTCCAGTGGGTGAAGAATAATCAAATAAAGTTTGTTCCGGGAATCGCATAAAACACATCTGTGACTTTTACGGGTTCATTCTTCATTGATGCTCATTTCTGGTAATACGGAAAAACGGGGGAACGCAAAACATTTATTCAAATGTACTTCTTGCGGATATTATAAATCGCCATACGAGGCAATAAAAACACAAAATTGTTTGATGCCACGTATAATACAGCGAGCAGTATCAGAAGCAGTACGTTTCGAACAATAACAAAAAGAGTTATAAAATATGGCCGAACTACAATGGGAAATACTTTTCGTTGTTGGTCTGACAGAGAAATTGTCCAGCGACTTAGTAAATTGATATTTTTAAAAACGTATTTCTCGGTGCGCAAGAAAAGAATCAAAATGTTGCAATTTGTCATTCGACCCTTCGCTTGTAATAAAACATATACGACACTCTGGAGACAAATATTATTGATACCACACAACGGAATGCGTTTTACTGTCGTTTCTAATACAATAAATTATTCCCATTCGCTCGCAACGATTAAACAAGTCTTAAATGCTCTTTTAAACCTTCTTCCAAACACATACATCACTCATCCGAAACACGGTGGCATTAATTTCATTTTCTTCCTCCCCTTCTTTTCGCCATTTCATTTCCGAACATTAAAACGAAAATGTGCCGCTAATAACTCTCGCTAACGAAATTAGCAAAACGCTTTCGAATACGATGCGATACGAATCGGCCACCCTACTCCAAATATTAAATTTCTCTACTCATCCGTCCTTTATTTCTCACGACAAATTAACAACTCCCGCTTTAAAGGTATAAATAATTTCGGGACAAAGTTTCAGTTAGCTAATTAATCCGTATAATATTACATATCCTCAATTACACAACACGACGGTTATATATTTACAAGATGACAGATATTACCAAGGAAATATGATATAAATTTCAAATTATTTATTGTGCTTATAAAACCGGGTATACATACTCAAGCGCATATTGGACGTTAAGACAATAAAGAGGAAACCGTTGATTCATAGGTTTTTCAAACAACTAGTGCAATGGCGTTCTCAAATAAAATCTCCACTCTGCAGGAACCAGCGAGTTGTTGACGTTAATTTTTTTAAGACTGATTTCATTTTGAAAAAGAGAATTATACAGCAATCTCTTTATACGCATATGTACGACAAAGAAAATTATAAAAAAATTCAGAAAGTTTAACGCGATTATCGTTTTTTAAAGTCCTGACACTGGCACAGTGAATTAATTGTATCCCTGTTTAGGCGTTGCCGCAGTACGAAAAGATCGCTCTGAAGCACTCTCAGAGTATCTCCATTTTGTTTTAACCTCAAGTAAAAACAGAGGATGAAGATACTCTCAGGGTATCAAAAACGCTATTAGAATTTTAATTAAATAAATAAAATTCTCAGATTACTAGAAATTACCAGCGCTCCAGATTCACATACGTCAATACGTCATCATGACAAGTTAAGTAGGATTAAAAGGGGAAAAAATGTAGTTCCGATTTGTAATTAAATTGTGATTAAAAAGTACGCGTACACGTGCGAAACTAAATTGAGGCAAGCGATTGGGGGAATAATATCTTGGCCGACTTTGTGTGACTTTCCTGGGGTCGTAGTTGACGGCGATTATACTTAAGGGAAATACAGAATAAATTACGGGAAGCTGCATCGACGAACTGTCAAATTAAATAATAGATGATCGCGAATCGTTTTTATTACGACACACTCTCCCGTTTTAAATTCGCGAAAATACAAATAAGCAGGGAGCGAACTTTTTTTTTGCAAGAGACGTTCTTCTTTTATTGTAGGTAGGTATACCAAACAAAAATTTATTTATTGTAAACAATTGAATTTGCGAAGCGCCCTGTATGTAAATACATATACCGGTCGTTGAATCAAACTGAGATCATAGAAATAATTTAATGGAAACAAATACTATAAGGATATAAAGTAGGGAGGTGCCTTCGTAAAAGGCTAGAGCGTACAAAGCCTTGCGTGTATGACCTATGATCTTACTTTACAACAACAATCAGTGTGTAGGGCGATTAATTTGTATTTTAACAATTATTCATATTATCAAGTGAACTGTAAATGAAGCAAGTGAGAAAAAAAGGGAGACTTGAATGATTTGAATTGTCAAGTGAAGTAGATTGATTTCGTGTGATCAAATTACCAATTTAAATTTTGCAAATGTAATCGAGCAAAGTGTTTCTAAATCGCAGAGGCAAAATGAATGTTTTTTTGAAAGTCGTGGGCCGGATTGTCCATTTTTCCGTTGGATGACGCAAGTCAACCTTCACAAACTGACAAGTCGGCGTGGGCCGGCATCCTATTCATGCGTTTCAAGGTTACTACATTACAAAATGATTGTAACACTTAAGACGGTCTGGGGCAATCAATTTAAACAGCGGCGTAATTTCGTTGCGGGGACACTAAACAAGCGAATAATTAAGGAATTTGTTTTCGGTTGACGCGCGCGTTCGATATCTTGCGTCCGTGCGATATTCTGTTGTGCAATAAATTACTTAATTGAATAGCGTTAACTATTACGGTCGCGTGGGCGTCCTTTATAACATTTACCACAAGATAAGGAGGTTAGATGTTACAAACAAGAATAGTTGTTTCAACTTCGCTTAACGACTCATATCTACAGTTTGCGAAATGGAATAATCAAAACACAAATAGATTGTTTATTTTAAAGAGAAATTTCGATTATTACATCTATTCACATCAACATCAACTTCTTTTAAAACTTGGAAAAAGGCGGAGGCAGTTGATTTTTTGTTTTGTAGGAGGGCTGCCAAAGGGGATTGGTTTAAATGCGCGCGCATTTTCCACTCAAAACCAAACATACGGTATTAGGCTTCTTATTTCTATTTATTTCGTCCTCAAAGAAACACACCTGATTTCCAAAGTCACTTTCACTCGATTAATTGTTTGTCTATCATTCAACGTCAGCAGGAATTGAAGACTAGAAGGTCGAAGTTGACTTTTTTGTAGTTTATCAAGATCTTTGTTTATCCGTAAAAGCTTGCGTAATTTGATCTTACTCCATTCAAAAAAAGTGTTGCTAAGTGAAGTACGTTGTTTGATGATGTCTCGTTTGTAGTTTGTTTACCAAAATGGTGTAGAAGAAAAGAAATTCGTTCACAAAACATGTCAACAGTGTCCAAGCTTAGATATTTACTTCAGTTGGATTTAAGGCTCTAATTCTTTTCGAATACGGTATTTACGAATTTCCAAAGACATGTTTTTCTTTTTATTTTATATTTTCGCCCGAAAAAATCGGTTTCATTTTTATCGGTATTGTTTGTCCTGACGAGCAAAATATTTATGTTTTTTTTTTATTTTATAAATCTTCTTACAGAATGATAAAGTAACACAAATGATAATGTAATGTGACTTTTTCCTGGCGGAAACGATTTAAACGTAGCCCTATTTTTATTCAATAACGCCGGAGCTAATGATCCGGAAATAAATAATTAAAGCCATCTCGGAAGTTTCTCTAATAAATTTATCTTTGGATGTAAAAACGTAAATAACTCGGGTTTATTTATCAATATCCGGTGGCGAATTGCGATGATCGAATTTGTTTTTCTTTCTCTTCGAATGTGAGTTATTATCGAAACCGGAGGAAAAGCCTCATGTTACATAGCAACAATTAATCCGTTCTGACGCTCGCGAAATTAATAATTCCCCATCGAAATTAAACGCGCAAATATTTTTCCTTTTGTTCGGAAAATCATCTGAAATCCAAAATCATTTATTCCAGCGCGCGCAAATAGACCGAAATTAATTAAATTTTAACAAGGCCTGTGCCCACAAGAGAATTTTACAGACCGAGTTGTATATGGTTACTATTAAATTGTTTCGTAATTTCGCAAATACCACGGCTTTTATTATAAATAATCAACGCGAATGCAAAAGCGTAAGTAAGGACTCCCTAAGAATTTTCATTAAAATATTTGAGGGGGGAAAAATATCAAAAATTCAATCGAAACTCCCAACCAAAATTAATTCATTCAAATGGATTCTAATAATTAAATTCCAATGGCGAGAGAGACAACAGATAAATCTGGTTCACTACACAAAAAAAAGTTTCACAAAAAATTCAATCTGATATATAGGTATACGTATATGTACATATATTGCCGAAGGAATTCAAGCAAAAATCGTTTCAGATGAATAAAATTTCTTATTAAACATACTTCAACAAGCGCAGCAAAAAAATGCCAAAATTACTCAAAGATCCTTTTTTAATAACAAGATTCCTTTCATATAATAAAAAAAAAACGATTTCAAACTTTGTATTATTGACAGTAAACTAATGTTTTTAAAGCAAACAGAAAATGAATTTTCCAAGCACGACATATAAGTAACCGATTTGAGAAGGGAAAACTAAATTGCAAAAATTCAACCAAAACTCCAAGAAATAAAACCAATCAATCTAATTGTAATTAAATTCCGAGGACGAGAAAAAATAGAAAGGGGAGAAAACAGTAATTTGGCACTGACTGTTAAATTATTATAAAAAACTGTCAGAATTTGAAGAATCTTAGTGTATTCTTTTTTTTAATTAAAACATGAATTCCAAATTTTTTTTATAAAAACTTTCTAGGCGTTGAAATGGTGACCTCGAGTGAAGAAAGAAAAGGAGGAGAAAAATGTAGTGAACAATAACTAATGTTGGAATAATGGTTTTAAAGCAGATAATTTAGAAAATGGAAAATGAATTTCCCAACCAAGATACACAAACCGATTCGGAATGAAGAGAAAACTTGAATTCGAAAGCCGACACAATTACGACTTGAAATATCCGAAACCTTGGTTAGTTATGACTTAAAATAATTGGCAATAAATCAAGAAAATTAAGGAATTCATTTTGCGGGTTTTTCAATTCGTTTTGTGTGTTTGAAATGATACGTGTAATAAATCACGGTTTTTTAAACTGTTAATAGAAAATGGGCTATTCGCCCCCCTAGAAATTGATCCAGGGAAGACTATTTTTCATAATTTCAGCGGCAAATTTAACTATCTGACGGAAAAGGCCAAAAAACGTGCGCGAATTTTCATCGAATGTTAAGATGTAAGTGTTTCCCTCCCCTATTTCATTTCTTTTCGTAATAAATTATAAAAATAAAACAAAAAAATGCCCGAGTATTCCGGGTGGTTGTGGTTCGAGTCCTGTTTAAGCCGCTTTATATCTGGTGATTTATTGCTTGGAATATATAAATTTAATTACGGGCTAGTGCTAAAATGTACAAATGGCATTTCTGATTTACCCAAATTATCAGCTTCGGCGGCGAAAGGTCCGAATATGAAGACACAAAAAAACAAAATCATCGCTGGTCGAAAGTCACTCACTCATTTTGCAACTCGAAAAAATAAACGGCATTGCGAAATTACTATTTTTTTTAATAGTTAAATAATGTGAAAAAAATTATCTAGGCAACAAGGAGGCGTTTTACTCGGTGGAAATGTCAAGTCGTTCACGATTTCATATTACGACACGCAGCCCACACAAACACGTGCTCTTTGCTGTACATTCAACGAAAGCCGGAACGTCACTGAATACTGGAAGAAGCTGCGGAACATTCGTTCGTCACGAATGGACCAAAAGCACGAAACTCCACGATTATTAACGACTTCTAAAAATTCGCCACTATCACTCTCATTATTCCACCCTATCAGAATACTGTCATGAAATCATACCTGACAATTTTCACCGCCCATCAGTAACAACAATTAAGTAGCAGCCCTGTACATCTCAAAAAAAAACCGAAAACTTCCATCACATATTTACAAATTGCTATTGCAGAAATCCAAAATCAAAAAAAAGTGTAATAGGAAATGTAGAACGGAAATCATGTTTACAAAATAAAAAAAAAAACGGATGATTACTGAATAAATAAACAAAGGCAAGATTTCTTTACCTTGTCCTCGTTTAAACAATATTTTAATAAATTTAGATTTGATTAAGATTCTCAAAAATAAATTAAAAATTAAATTATACATGACAATTGTTACAATAATTAAGTAGCACCCATGTACATCTCGAAAAAGAAACAAAACTTCCAAAAACACTTGCAACACATGTTTACAACTTTTTAACGCAGAAATTTGTCAAAATCAAAAAATGCAGTATGAAAAAAGTAGAACGGAAATCAAGCTTGCAAAATAATAAAAGACTCATGATAACTGAATAAATAAACAAAGGCAAAATTTCTTTAGCTTGTCATCGTTTAAACACTATTTTAATTAATTTAGATTTGAGTAAGGCTCTCAAAAATAAATTAAAAATTAAATTATACATGACAATTCTCACCGTGCGCAAATAATAAAATTTAAGTAGCACCCCTGCACAGGTTTCTTTTTCTTATATTTTGCGCCCTAACTAGAGGCTTTATTTTAGGAGCTATAAAAAAATAAATAAATGCAAAAGTTGTAGGGCTTTATGTCTATTATCTTTTCTTTCTTTTATCAGTTATCAGTTATCAGAAGAAACAAAACCACATCACAAATTGAAGAAAAAATACAATTTTTACTTTTTTAAATGGAACAACCTGTGTATTATTTGCCAAGATGAAAGATCATATTTTTCTGATTTCAGAAATAAATAACATGTAGACATTTGGAGGGGCCGTTCGGGATATAATTAAATTTAAAATATTAGTATACTGACGTTTAAAGAATTAAGGCGGCCCGGAAAGCTGCTAACAAATGTTCTAAATAGCTGTAAATAGTTAACAAAAAAACAATAGAAATTCGAATACTGGAAACGCTACACAGTGAATTAATAATAAAAAACAAAATTCCAGGCCGACTTGATATTTTAAATATTAATTTATTGATATTCTAACCTCAAATATTTCACATACGGCTCTTCCAAATGTCAACATATTATACATTTTTGAAATAAGGCAAAACATGATTCTTCTCATAATATTAAAAGAAAATAGACATAAAACCCTATAACTTTTGCATCTGAAATTTTTCTCTAGATCATAAAATAGAATTACTAGATACGGTGCAAAATATAAAAAAAACATGAAAAAAAAAAGATTCCAAAACTACTTGTCATACAGATTCACTCATTTTGAATGCAAGAATTTATTAAAATCTATAAAAAAAGTAAAAAAGCAGAAGTCAGGTTAATTAAGTTGAAATCAAAAGAGTATTTTGTTTTTAAGGGGCACAACACATGGGCCACTTACCAAAATAATTCTAATTGCAATATAAAATTCTCAGATTTAATACTGACCTATCTAATTACGCGCCAATTTATTGTTTTATTCAATCGAAATGAATAGAGTTGTCGTTTTTTTTAAAGAATGATTTCCTTTTACGGAAATTTAGAATACTACTAGTTTAAAATCGGAACTCTCATTCTGAGGAGTATAAAATTGGATTTCAAAACGTGCTCACTTAAAATGCCCCACTGTAAGAAGTAAAGTTACTTTTGAAGCGTGGAATTTCTTATCAATGTATCTTATGTCACTTTTCCTAAATATACTTATAAAATTTTACGTCACGTGCAGATATTAAACCGTGTTCGATATTTCAATCTTTATATTCTATAAGAGCGTATCCGTGGTAATACTGAACTTAGTGTTATTGTTAAATCTTATTGGAAGTCAACATAAAATAGACTGTATGCTCTAGGCTCTAAGCGACGAAGAAGGAAAATCGAAAGCGCCGTTATCGTTTCTGCAAATTGCACAAATGACCTTGTATTGCCAGTCAATTAGAAATAACGCTGTTCAACATCCGATTAACATAAAAAGCACGGCGAGTTTCGAGACCGAAAATTGATTTATAAGGTTTCGTTCTTTACCAAGTACGTCTGCGAGTTTGGAGGAGATAAGCACCGCCACGAGGTGATGATATTGGTTCTAAATCAATCCTAACATTCCTTTTTTTTATGAATGATGAAGACATTCTCACCAAATTTGTATAATTTATACCTGTTAACACCTTCAAAATACCTACGCCACTTATACGGGGGTTTTAGAAAAAGTCAAGTGAGTATGTGTGTTTACAACATTAAACATTATATATTGGGTTTAAATCTCAGCAATTGAAAAAAATTTAGTGAAGATTTTTTTTGCTTTGGTTAGTAATTTCTTTATTCTTAAAACGCTGAAGTGTTTGAGGCGATTTTGAAGGTTATTGAGATTCTTACCTATTCTGAGGCACCCTGTATATATGTAGGTCGTATTCATTTCTAATAATTCGATTTTGGAGTTTTTTTTTTTTTTAATTTATGAGCTACAAGATTTAAATTTCTCTTTTCTGTCGCCGTCGACTTTCTTGGATGTCGTTTTTAATATTCCGTTTGAAGCACGGATTTGAGTAACATAAACGCCGCGCCGAACCTGAAACCGTTTTTAATAACTAATAAGATACGAAACACGTCTATTCTCTCACTTTTCATTTTTCGTTCTCTGTCGCGTCCTATTTCTTATTTTCCAGTAGATGAAACTCCAATTTGCAGACATAACCGGTTACGTGAAGGGCTTTAGGGCGTCTGCATCAATGCTCCTGCTACATACAACCAACCCCAATGAGCTGCATTCCCGGAAATTAAGTCGGCATTATCAGATGGTTCATGGTTTTACTAACACCCGGCCTTTATCATTTACAATCGATAAAAACCGAACGCAGAGAACAATGCCGTTTCTATACCAATTACGGCTACGATTGCCATTAATTCTTTTTATTTCATCATTTCATTAACCGCACCTCATTTATTTGTTGCTCCTTTTTTCATTACACAAAACAAATCAAAAGGAAATCGAGACAAAGAAAATATGACGTTTAATTTTACAGGGTGAGAATTCTTTGTATAGAACCCGATATACGTTAATTGCAATCGATTTACAAAAAGAAAATACAAACGCTTTTAATCTGAAGGATATGGACAGGAATTATTTTTATAACTTTACTGTACACTTAAAAAATCATTTTCCCGTATTAAAAAGAAAAAAAAATAATTGATTGTACAAAAAAACTTCTCAAAATGGATGACACCCTGTATAATCACGAATACAAAATTAAAAGAACAAGATTTAATTGATGAAACTTTTAATAAATCTGTTTATTATGAGGTCAGAATAATGCCGTTATTCAATATATTATGAGGTCTATAAAATACTCGTGGAATTTTATGAATCCATAATTAAACTGTTATATTCAAAATCGGCATTATTATGACTTCATAATAAACAGATGTTGGATAAAACTATGTATTAAACTCGTGCCTTAACAGCAAATAAGTCACTCAAAAAAAAATTAGTCCACTCGAGCAAGCTCTCCTGGTTAAACATTCCTTTCGTAACTTATTTGCTTTATAAGACACTTGTATAACATTGTGTAACAGCTAAAAAATAACCAAAATAGAATAAGAGTACCTAAATTTTTATAAATTTCAATTTTGTTCATGTTTGATTCGAAATTTTAGTCGTATTGACAATGATGACATACAGGCTGTTCTTTTACTGTGTGCAAATACTTAAACCTGCAATATATCATCATAAATGGCAACGATTGAACTCTGAACTATGTTCTTAACATAAATGTAATAGTTTCCGAGAAAAATGCAATGGCAGACTTTCACTAAACCGTTTGAGAGTTGCTGGCATAGCTAAAAGTGGAACGCGGACGCCTCTTCCATTACGACCCGCAGCCGAAGTAGGCCAGGGTCAGTGCCTTACTGGATCTTGAGCAGCAAAAGCTTGTTTACGTAAAAAGGGGAAGGAAGAACATTTCTAATGCGCTTGCCTAATTGATGCATAAATTTTCATCGATAGTTGATGTCGTAAAACAAATAAATGTAATATTACTTTGCTGAGTGAATTAAAATACTTAAAATTTTAAATAAAATAATTAATAAACGATATCAGTGATTATTAGGAAACTTTGCGTTGAACATCGAGTGCGGTATCGGTGGGCGTGTTCATACCGAGAGGAAGGCGAAGTTGACCTTTCTCGCACATTTCAGCGGTTCCAAGCAAGTGGTCCAACCGAAATTTTTGCATACAGTAAAAGAACACCCTGTATACAAATAATAAATAACTAAATAAAATGATAAATTAAGAAAACAAAAATGAAAAACATTTTACAAATTAATTAAAAATTCTCATTTTAAGTGTAGCCCGGTTGAATTTTGTTTTTTTTTTTGTAAATTTAGTTGCATGAATACGATTAAAATTTTTTTTCCTATTTTTATTACATGTATAAATAAAAATGCTGTGAGTACGTGTCGGGTAAATCCCCCCGTATTAAGCGTAACAAATTAGTTAATAACGTATATTTCAGCGCGAGATAAAAACGTTTGAAAATTCTTGCATGCCCAGGTATTCAACAAATTTAATCGCCACAAAAATCCAGCGGCACACGTGCCCGGAAATTAAACATTTCGTCTGAGCGGCGGACATTATAAAAATGAATTTATTTATTTAACGCCGTTTAATTGAAAATTTAATTAAAGCCGGCGCTACGCGATTTTTTCCCCGTTTCAAATTTTAGTTTCCCCGCAACAAGTTCAAGTGTCTTTAATCTTGCGCCGAGATTCGTAATTTTTTCAATTAAAAAACCTTTGCGTAAAAAAAACTAATTAAATGACACCATCGATCGAGTAAGGGAATGCTATGTATGTATATTTTCCAATCATTGCGAATGAAATGTACCGCGAGATAAAAAAAAGTTTGTGGTGCATTGCGTTCGGCGTACTTTTATTTTTAATTATAATTACAATGGGCGACGAAATTTAAAGCATTGAACTGCCCCACACAAAAAAAAAAATACCCGCAGATTTAATTAATTAAAACCTTCACTGGGCGAGGTTTTAAATACTTTTTAATTAATTATTTTTTTGTCGTTATTGATTGTGTAAAATTTATTTCTAAATTGTAAATTAATTTCATCAGTGAGAATCACGTTTCGAACAAAAATTATTTAATGACAAACGAAATGATGTAGTTCTGCAAATCCTTCTCATAAATTACAAATTTCGTATTTTCTTTGGTCGAGGTCCTATGTGAGAAGGAGCGATGTAAATAAACCAAAGAAAATTTATCATAACAACTGTCGTACATTATTTTTTGTTGTTTTCAAGCAACAAATTAAACGATAATAAACTTAATTCCTCCGATCCACATTTCATCATTTTAATCTTTAGTTTCATAATGAAGTAATACTCATATGAATAAGTATACTTCATTCATTTTCCACAACGTACAAAAGGCGTTGCGGACGCAAATTTATACCCTCGCATTAATAATTTTTAAATTAATTGAAAGTGCACTCCGCCTTTGAAAATTATGACAGCGAAAATGCAAGAATAATTAAAAACATAGGTGTGGCGGGGTATTCCCACGTCGTCGATGGGGCCGAAGCGCGCACGCAAATTTCGCGACATCGTTTTTATTTTTCCGCGAAACGCCGCCATAAATTATCTTTGGGTGCGCGGGGTAGAATGACGATGTGGCAAACGTAATAAAATGACGGGTTAAATGTTAGTTATGGGGGAAAAGTTACAGGGGAAGGCTAGAAATTAAAACCGTATTGTTATTTTATTTTGGGCTAAAATGTTTAGGGGGCAAAACAATTTTATAACTGAAATTATTATTTTTTTTTATTTACTACGCTTCTACTATTTCATTAATACATTCCAATATAATTAAAGGGATCAAACCTTCCTTCTGAAGAACTTTTTGTGCAAAATTGCTAAAATCTTATACTACAAGGTCAGTTAAGTTACATGGGAAGGTCTATTATAGTAACTCTCTATGTTAAATACCAATTATGTAAGTACCTTTATAATTAAAAATTTAGTATGATTTCGCTAATATCTCCTCTTATTTCTAAAGTCAAAACCTTCTAGAAGTTGAAGTTGTGTGTACAGTTACAAAAACGCTTTCCACATGTTCACCATTAAGACGAAAACGGAATTTGCATTAAACTATGAAATAAAATAAACAAATCCACAGTTTGTAAATAGAAATTAACATACTTTTTGAGATTTTCAATGAGCTCTGCAACGTCGCTGGAATAATAATAAACAAAACAAATTGGTTTTGGCTATATATGAACGGTCCATAAAAATGTTGTATGTATGTACATTAGGCGGTGTTAAAGTTTACATAACAGTTGGTTTTCGACATCACGCGCATTCAATGACTGCTAAATGAACAAATGACCGGCCGTTACATTCTACTGTGTGTTACTGTTACTACTGATTTTTTTTTGAATGGAGTTAATGAGTTCGTTATTTATATCTGATTTAATTATTAAAGTCTTAATATGCAAATTGAAGTTTTATCATCTCATCTGAGATGGTCGCTTATTTCCAGGATAATTACTACAGAGTGTTCCAGTATAAAAAGCAATTACGCGTGCATGTGTATTTCGATCTTATTCTGGTTTATCGCGGCCTTACCCCCGACGACGTACACGCCACTCGTTGCCTAGCTAGCTTGTAGCTACATGTAGTTTCCTTAAACTTTGCGGCAAACTCGCTACAAAGACCTAGGCCTAATGTCTTGTCTTATTCCCGTTCCCCTTTCTGGGACTTAGTTTGGGGGATGTGTGGAACTTTCTTGCTCGTGTTGTATTTATGTAACGTGTACTGAAATTGGCTTCACAATACAAAGACATACAGTGTCATGGGGAAACCAAATTATGTTTATTCAAATAATTTCTACAAAGGGGGCCGTATTACATACATACTTGAAAACCTAACCCTATGAATTAATTATTAATTAATTAAAGAACCATTGCTACTGCTGTTGCAATCGCTGTAGCAAATAAATTAAAAAGATTAACAAGCAAAGCGAAACAGTTTTGCATTATGTAGCTTTCCGAAAAGTTAAAAGCTTTCCCATACACAAAGAGCTACTAGCTGAACGTGCTCTCCTCCCAAAGTTTCCGCCTAAAATAAGTACACGCGAGTTTGTTGTAAAACATCAAATATGCACCCTCCCCGGGCAAATATATTTTGGGGTAACCATCTCGTTTGTAGACGCGTTAAGTAAAAATTAAGAAAGAATAATAATTTAAGTTGCGCGGCACTGTTAAATTGACAAGTTGAGTTTCTACACGATAGAAGCGCCGGAAAATCAATGGACATGGATTAGAGTAAGTACTTATTCGTTGTTCAAGCTGACCTAACGGATCCAGCCCAGCTTCGTATAAGCTCAGGACCAAATCGAAAGCTCTTGTATCTCGACGAGCAAAAAAAAAGAAAATTCAAACTTAAAAAATTAAACACTAACGTACATACAACACGTAATTCTAGGAGGTATTATTCAAGTTGGTACTCCTTGGTTTCCTATTTCTTGTTTGCTAAGGATGGTCTTTGCAGTAAATCCGAAATGCGCTCAGTCGCTTCGTTCGTTTACGCTCTGACACGCACACGTACCCTTATATCATATAGCCCCAAACTTATTTATGTTAGCCAACTTGTGCCCTGCATCCACCGTTAATAATTAGTCGGATAAATAAAGACCCCTTCCGCAGTAATTCTTCATTCGAAAGATATTCGTAAACACGTATCCGTCACAAGATTTAATTAAATCAATATTTTCTTGGTGGAGGGAGCGGGGGAGGTAGAAGAAGTCTAACTCTATGTAAACTTCTGGTTAAAACTCCCCAAGTCATTAGGTCGTTCTAAAATAATTCAAAAAGAATTCCTTTTGTCTTTGCACACGGATATCCACAGCTGCCATTAATCTAGAGCAATTCTGATTGAGAGTAACAAATAGCATATGATATATGGGTAACATATCTTAATTATATGCCTTCATATTAAAACAAGCACAACAGTAGTGAGTGTAATTCCAGTATTGTAAGTTACGAATTCAAGGTTCAAATGATTGGGGCGGTTAGGGCGCCGAGAAGAATCTTTCAGTTTTCTATTTGCTGTATACTCTGTACTCTTCGTTTCAACTCGTTTCTTCAATAGTCGACGTCGCAGCTTCTGATTACACAGCCCCACAATGTTTTTTTTTTTTCAGATCTGAAGATCAGACTATGTGTACTACATGTTTTCGGGGTCGCTGAATCCAAATCCGTGATCCATTTAAGTCCATGACGTCAGGTTTTACCAATAACTCCATATAACCCTATAACCTAAGCAGTCAAGCCCTATTACACACAAGACCCTGTAAAGGGAGCTATGCAACCCCTCTATCCCTATACATTCAACCCCTATAATCCTATAACCGAAAACTCCAACAACCATGTTAGTCAGTAGTTTGACTTGATGTCTCATCGCGGATATATCGCAGGATTTATCAGGGCTCTATAAACGCAATATATTAAACTCTTTAATCTTCCAACACTCAACCCCATAAAATTCTAACTCCATAATACCATAAAACCGTAACAATGATTTTTGAAATTGACGGAGAATCTACTGAGGATGACGAAACTGGAGCCAATAACGTAACGTAATAATATTGACTATTTTCCTGCATCAAATAAACGAACTACGGCGTAACGTGGTTATTTGAGTTGAAAATTATGGGGTTATATGGTTTTGGAGTTAGGGGATTATAGGGTTTAATATATTCGGTTTATAGAGCCCTGATACATCCCGCGATAAGAGATCAAGTCAAACTACTGAATAACGTGGTTATTGGAGTTATCGTTTATGGTGTTATAGGGTTATGGATTTAAAGGGTTTGGAGTTAATTTATAGGGTGACAGGTTGTGGGTGCACAGCTACCTTTACAGGATCTTGTGTGTAATACCTCTTGACAGCTTGTGTTATAGGATTATATGAGGTTATTGGTAAAACCTGACGTGATGGAGTTAAATGGATCACGGATTTGGATTCAGTGACCCCCAAAACATGTAGTAGCCATAGTCTGACCTCCAGACCTAAAAAAGAAATCTTGTAGGGCTGTGTTATTATATCATTAAGAGATCCCACACCTTTCTGTTGATGTCGACATCGGGGTGGAACGATGAGCGAGGATTGGTCTGTTGGGGTGTGATGGACCGTTTCCAGGCATTGCATCTCGATTTAGGTTGTTGGGGTGCTTGAAAATTTGCAGTTTCGCGGACTTTACGGTTCCTTGAGTAGTTCAAGAAAATGGTGCAGAAATATTCAAGAAGCAAGAGAATTTTTTTTTTTGAAGAAATCGAACAAGCATAACATGTTTCATCAATCTAAGATGAACTAGGAACTAGGAAGTTCGAATACTAAGCAGTTTTAGAAATATTTCAACAACTAGTGGTGATCTTGGGAGAGATTCTTTTGTTGCTAACTAGGTTGATGTAATTCATTTGATTGAAGGACTGTAACTTGTATTGGTAAATTAATTGTATATGTATAAATAGAATTTGGGGTTGATTTTTTTTTGGTTTTAAAAAATGAAATTACTAAAATATATATTATTTTGATATAGGTAATCATTTATAGATTTGCCTGTCCCGTAAATTAAATTTTATATAGCAATATAAATTTGAAATTTATTTATGTGAAGTGAATTGCTGAATTTATTTAATATGTAGGTTTAAATAACAAGGGATCTGACGAGCAGAAATTCCTATATATTTTGCGTTGTCGACGTTTTGTAGTATGTGCTGCGTAATTAAGTAAGGAAACGGGTACAACTTGAACTTTCACCCCCATTAAAACAAACGATAAGCGAAGTCGGTAAATAATTGAAATGAATTCCTTTATCGCCCCGGAAAAAAAAGGAGGTCAATAAATAACTAAATGCGAAATGTATCCGAGAGATAATTGCAACGAATCCGTTATATTTTGTCGGCTGGCATAATTTAATATGTCGGCGTTAATTTTCTTTATGGGTACGCGTACTTTACGAGCGCTGTTTAGGTCATGAATTTGTCAAGATGCAGCAAGGAATTGGTTCCATCCGACAATACTTTAGTATGCAAGTTTGTTAGTGCATCAGGCAGTAAACTATTAGTTAAACGAGCAATAAAACATGCACGGTAGGGTAAGTTTCTGCGGCGAAATTGCACAACTATTTGGCATTCGAACAAATATCACATGCAGAATACGTCTTTCGAGAAGATTACCAGGACGGCGAAGAATGCGTTCTACTCGTTAGCGGATTTTCTGTGACTAAACTGAGGGAATAAGCCACCCCTAATTTCCAATCTGCTGTGTTCCCGTCTTGGTGATTAATGCATATGAAGGGTATGTAAGTAGCAACTTTAACTGCCTGCTTCATATGTATGCATATCTGATACGGGGATTATCGTCTTATTATTCCCGTTTCATTCAAGACGGATGTTATCCTATGCAGATTAGGTACAATGCTAAAATTGATTCCTGTGAATACAATCCACGTACCTGACACATATCTCTCACCTCACAGGAAAGGAAATTCAATATTACTCTCCAACTAGCAAACCAATTTATTTTTAAATCAAATGCACTAAGAAAATCATAAAATTAAACAATAATCTAATTACAACTAATAGGCTTGAACAGTCCAGTGGTCAAAAGATCGGCCGTGCGAACGCAAAATCGTGAATTCGAATCACACTCAAATTAATTCTCGGTGGTAGTCGGTATTCACATCAGGTAACCTTCAGTGTTGAGGAGAAAGAAATCAACATGGCTTTCCCTTCAACATTTCAATGGCGAGGAATTTTGTAAGTAGCAAAGTCATGTAACACTTTATACACTCGCAAAATACACTCACGGTCCTGTGGTCTCGAGAAGTCTATGCCTGGGCATTATCACATATAAAAGAAAAGAATTTCTGTAAATGTTGGAATAGATATAAGAGAAACATGTACCTTTCATTATTAATCAAAGAAAATATTTTAAACATCCTGTACAACATAGAATCAGAATGAAGGAATTTCAAGAACTAGAAATTAATTGTTACAAACAGATCAATTTGTTAATTTATTATTATTATAAAGAAAGTTAGAAAAGAGATCTAATGTGATTCTGGACGCAGTCGTAAATACCAATTTCAATATTTTTATGGAATGGTTTTTTTTTCCGAAGGTGTGTGCTATTTAAAATGCAATTAGAAGCTCAGCTTGCAGCCCCAGGACTTTAGACGACGAACGATTTACGATTGTGGCAGCGTGCGACGTGAATTCTAATGATGACGTTGTCCTGTTCCTGTTAGTCTAAAAGGCGCCTCCACCTTTACGTTTTTATATCTACGCACTTTCCCGCGGACGGGGGACCATGGATTTTTAAAGAGGAAATTTTAATCTCAATCTTTATGTCAATAATAATTAGAAAGAGAGAGGGTTCGTCACTAACAATAAGTTCTGGTTGTTTCTCAAACCTACTTTATAAATTCTTATCTCCTCGTCGTCTCACATACGCAGAGGCAAAAACAAACATAAAAGCAGCCGGGGTTATTTTCTGAAATAAGCGCGAGATTTCGCCCCGGGCAGTCGCAGCTTGATGGTGGAGCGTATCTTTATTTCCCGTTGTTTATTTATAATATAAAAAAAATAAAAAAAATCGAGATCTGACTCAAACACGACCTGACGGAGTTCCAATTAATTTCTTACCTCACACAATTAACCCACGCTCAAGCAATTAGAAATTAAATTCGTTGCATGAATCGGACATGGACAATTACATTTTGATAATCGTATTAACTTTTTACTTTAAATTTCTCAGGAAATTGGATATCCTAAATTGTATTTCAAAAGACTACGCAGTGACGCTTAGGCAACCCGCACAACACGGTAAATAGCCTCTCTAAAACAGCCTGCATGGTTCCAGAACAACGTGATATTTAATTTATAATCTACGTGGATTACGATTATGGAATGAAACTTTTCAATCTTAATACCGAACTTAGAATTTGAAACTGTAAGAATATTGTTGAACTTCTCTCTGTTATTACGGTTGACAATGTAATACCGTCTTGATATTTCTTTTAACAACGAATGTGACTAAAAAGTTTCAACATTTCAATTAATCACTTCCACTTCGAGTTTCACTTATTCGAAGAATGAAAGTGATCTACCGCCGCTATAAGTAAATAATGATGGATGTTTCTGTCTGTATAAACCGGTGTTTTGTAATGTCGCTCTTACCCTAGGAATAATTATCGCAGTAGGGGGTGAATTTTGCCATTCAAAGCTGTATGCAGCACGTAGCAGTCATTACCTTAAAATAAATTTTCTTTACATAATCGTTGTGTAATTTAAATCTGGAGTTGGGTCGTAACTTGAAGAATGTCTGTCTCTTTCTCTCAATTGTTTTCAAATGTTACTGTAACGATAGAATGAACTTGAATTTGATTCTGATTTGATTTCATTATTATGTATAACTTTTTGTAATCATTACATTAATTACGGCGGAATACTTATACGCCGTTCATAACAAAACAGGGCGATTTTCAATTCAAATTATAAATCAACAGAACAATTACTAAGCTCATAACGATTGTTCAACAGCAACATTATTTTTTAACCAATCAGATTACCAGAGTTGCAAGGAGTTGTATATGTAGATGTTTCTCTGACAATGAGTTAAGGAATGAAGGGCTGGTTAACTCGAACTTCTTAATTTTTGAAACAATTGCGCCTGCCTGAATTATTTAATATTGTAGGTGTATGAATCAAATACATTAATTAACGAATGTGTAGGCAATATATGTATGTTGTCGACATTTAGCATACATGGTCGCTTCATCATTGCAACACAGTCGTGCGTTCCAAGGTGGCAGGATCCAATTAAATTACTCTTCATTTTATAGAGAACGAGGCGCGTACATTAATCATTCCCGGTTCGCTGTCGACTAAATTCATTTGTCAACGGTGCAACTCGCAAACAATTTAGATTATTTTTGTCGTAGAGTGCGAAGAATCGTGTGGAAAAACTGTTTCAAACTGTCAGAGAACGCGATTACACGAGGCCAGCCAGCAATAAATAAACCCGCCACCATTAACCGACTCTCAAACCATCGCTCAAACATGTCACAATATTTACAAAAAAATGCAAACTTGTATATTACTTATTATGTAGAGAGTCCAATCAAAACATTCAGAAAAAAATTCCAATCGAAAACATCAATGTTTCTTTTTTAACATATAGGTCGTTTCATTTGAACTTGAAAAAAGTGAATACGAGACAGACTGTACTTGTATATATGCATATTACGTACTTAGTAGTTTTTATTAGTATTAGCAATAAACATACCTCCCTCTTCCTTCTTAAAATTTATTAAATAGTGTCCCTAAGGAGTATAGGGGGTGGTATGTATGAAGAAAAAGAAGGAAAGACACGCCGGCTATGTAGGCGCACAAATAAATGGATAATTTACAAAAAAGATCTATAAAAGAATCTCATTCTACCTATCTCTAGAAGCATCACGGCCGGATAGCGTTCAATCTATAAGGGAAAGTAGCGACAAAAGTGTCATTTACATGCTTATAGAAAAGGGTTAGCTCAGGGCGTTTTTGTCAGTTATTTTGGCGTGTTGTCTCAGTACATAATGCTTCAAAGAAGACCATCGTTTCGTTATTGAATCGATGCACGAACTTCACGCTGCTTATGAAAGAGTACGAACCGAGGAAGATCTAAAGACCACTAAATACCGCAAAGCTGAATAAGAATACGTAATAGGCTTTAAACGCCGTCGCCGCCACGGGTTTAACGCAATTAAGAGAAAACGTCTACATTCGCCGAAATATATTCGGCATGAAAACGTATTAATTCGCTTAATTAATAACTAAGTTACAAAGCGACGGAGAATTTCGTTCTCCAATTTTTAAAGACCGTACAGATTTTCCCCAATTAATCTTTAACTCTAGCATAAATGATGATGCCTACTTTACTTATTAACGTTAAAAACTTTCATTGAAGGAAGATTTAAAAGAAAAACTAATTGGCGGTGGTAAAGAAAAAAATGAATATCGAAACGAATTTCTGTAGATGTACATATGTAGGAGGTACTCATTAAAATTTGATGATATCCAACAAGAATATGGCAAGCCTCAATGGAAGACGTCATGCAATTAGAAGACCAAAGTAAGTTGTTACCTTGGAGACAATGAGATCTACAAATAATGACAAAGCAAACGACAATACAAAGCAATTCACAAAGCACATCAAAGAAGAAGTTCGAACGGAGGATCTTTTGGAAGGGGAATAAAAAAATGCTTTATTGCCATTAACATCAGAAGGGTAAGAGAGGAATTATTACCAATGGGACGGTCTCTTCAAAAACGATTCCCACATTAGCTTAAATTTCCCCAATTCTCTGAGAGCTTCATTCTATTGAAATAATTTAGAATCTGTCCCGAAGGATCATTTTGCGTCAGTCTCTCGTATCTAAGGGCATCATTCTTGATTAAAAATCAGATATGGAGTAGTTTCCTTTTCCTTTTTGCAACATCAACACATTAACATTTTAAAATCCAAAAGAAATGGGGACAACTAGAAATAGTAATTGTGGCAAAGGAGCAAAGTATATCCAGGTTGGGGAATGTTTGGAAAATGGGAGAGACTTCTTGTTAAAAGAGAGTGAGTAAGTAAGCCTAGGAAGGTATAAAATGTCGTTCTATTAGTAAATTCCTTTGCTTTGTTTTTACAGCCTTTTCTTTCGGTTTTCCTCTTTTGTCAACTAAGTTTCCCAATTTGTCTAATCATTTTCTAGTTTTGGAAATGTCAAATTGTATATCAAATAAGAAATCGTTTCACAAATTTGGAAACATAATTGATAGAAATGGAAAACCAAAAGAAAAATTATCACCGGTTTATCATACCAAAGTTTGGGAAATATTTTAACTTATAAAATAGATGAAGTGAAATGAAGACATAGCGAAGGCAGCCTGAGTCAAAGATTAACATTTAGGTACCAATTTTTGGAAGTCAAGAATGAAGAATGGGAAAACTGCGGAAGTAAAGACCACCAAGAAAACAAAATCAAAAGAGTGACAAATTGGAAAGAAGAACTCAGACACCCAATAGCAACGCACAGTCTATCATTGACTTGATTGGATGGCAAAATACAATCGCGATCAAACTAAAACAAAACTGAAAATAACAAATCGCACTTGAATTTATATATTTTTCGTGGATTTCAAGTGGTAATTTCTACCTATAGATAACAAATGATGCGGAAACTGGGCGATTTTCTCTAATCCCTTCACTACACAGAGTAATCTCTCAGCTAACCAACTTGTTAGAAATAATAGGGCAACGTCGATCGTTTCCGACGGAAATTTCTTGTTTACAAGATAATACGTTCGTATTTGCGTGATTGGATTCAAAGTAAATATTGTTACAGTGACTTTTAATAGATTCGATTCTGACTAGTTTGAAACCGTCAGAATTAGTACCCCAACGAAGTAATGGTGTAAAATATTGATAGTTTCGAATTACTGTGATAGTGACGTGATATTTGATATCGCCTAACCCCAACTGATTTTTCTCTGGGCTGGAGTAAATGCTTTGGTGGTGGTCATAAGTAGTGTATTTTTCCGTCTTGAATTGTTTCAGCAATGAAGTGAGACTTGACTTTGCATCTCTATATTGTAATATTATAGTCATTTCAGTTGTGTGATCGACCTGCCCATTTTCAAGTTTCAATGAAACGATCTGTATATTTCAGATTTTTTTTAATATCGTTAATTGATGCTGATGTATTTTTGGTGATTTTTATTTTTAAGTCATTTCCAAGTAAGTTGAGTTCAAGCAGCCTGATCAATTGAAAATATCTTAATATTCAAAGGAGTTTGACGAAAAAAGAAGCGTTATTATTTGGTTGAGATTGTGTGCGATAGTTCAAAAAAAATTCGTATAGAAAGCGGAAAGTTATCTCCTCGCCTGCATGAAATAAATCTTCGATTTCAATGCAATCGTTTACGTAGTTCCCTGCGCTTGATCTATCTATATTTGAAGGCAACTGTATTTTTGGTAAGTTATTTGCTGAGAACCAAGTCTATATAATTACCTACTGGTATTAATGAGGTGTATCAAAAAAATAAATAAATAAGGGCTCTTTTCATTTGGACAAAATGTAAATAGATTTAGGCAGAGAGCTAATGTCCAGCCACAATCAGAAAACGAATGATTTTTTTTTCAATAAAATGAATTTATTTCGACACGAAAGACAAATTAGTAATTCACTTGAAACAAAAAGGATCCGCTTGAATTCATTCGCATTCACGTTCACCTTTCAGCACGTTTAATGATTTTTCACGGGAAGTGCACAGAGAAAGCTTTTCATTTCACCGGGCGGGCAAATATTTTGGAATTTTTGCTGCACAAAACAACGTAAATATTTGAACATGTTTTTTTTAGGAAAAATAAATTTAAAGCGTTTCTGCAGGTTGTCGTGGTGTTCTAGGGCATGAACTGATGATAAGTTGCAGAGTTTTACGTTGCAGCCGCGAGCATTCCCCGATACTTGAAATAAAAATAAACTTCACACAGATATGCTCACGTTCGTGTTCCCCGTTCACCACTAAACGTTCTATTTCTGACGGAATATCGTCGCAGGCAAAGAATAAAAGCGACATTAAAAATATGCCCGTTCCAAGAGAAAGTCTACGTAAAGAAATTAACACCTTTATGATTCCCCCAGGACGACTAAAAAACCGTCAGACTACGAAATCGTTCGTTATTATTCTTTCCGTGGAAAAACACACGAATAGGAATACTTTTACTTAAATTAAAGTAAAAAATGTAAAATGAAAATCATACATTCAGCAAAATTATAACACTCTGTATACTTCCAAATCATACATTCAACAGAATTACAACACCGTAAGTAATGACAATGAATAATAACAGTTAGCAGTAAGATGGAGTAATCAAGAGTGAAAAGAAATAAGATATAGTAAATTTACAGTAGTCACTATGGGATTGTTATTAATTCTCTTTTATTTGTACGCGATAAAAACGTATCCCACTCGCTCTATCCGGTAGAGAAGTTATCCAATCATTAAAACTGAAAGTAAATTTTATTTCAACGCGACAATATGTAAAATGAAAAAAATATTTCTCCCCAAAGTTTAAAATTTATTTTGCATATACATTTGTTGCACTGAATTTACATGTCCGTACTTGTGTTTTTTTTTATTTTTGCCAACATTTTAAATTGATTGATGAATAATTCCATAATTTCGCTTTAAAATCAAGAAAAATGAGAGGATGAAACGCGAGGAGTAATCTGAAAAATGCACTCGGAAATCATAACGCACTGACAGAACAATTATTGTTTTATTATTAATATGCAGCAGGCATCTGCAGTGATGACTTTTGCGCAGGAAAACTAATTTTCATTTTAATAGAATCGTCCTTGAAAGGAATAGGTCTTTTTCTATCTGAATTTACGAACAATTTAATTACTTTATGTACTTTTACAACGAAACGCAGGGTAAAGAATTGGAATGAAATATTGCAGTTAATTAACGAAGCGAATTTTCGCCGGTACAGAAGTTCCGAAAGACTTTTCCCGAAATAAATAAAGGAAACAATATGATTGCGTTTCGTATACTCATTCGACAAGTTAGGAAATTGAAAGGAAGATAAGAAGGGAAAACAATATGAAAGTTAATGAATTTTGACTTGTATTGTTTGTTACGTATGAGAAAACACCACCAACAGAGAGAAAAAAAAATGAAAGAAAACAACAAATTCGCCCCGGTACAATGAAGAAACAATTTTCATTAAAAAAAAGTTTTATTTTTTTTTGTTTTCAGAGTTTAATTAAATTCTCAATAGTTTAAGTAATCTTTTTTCTTATTAAGAATGGCTTTATGAATATTTATAATTTCCACACCACGGCCACTGCGAAAAATTACTTCTTAATTGGTTTTATGATGAATGGCATTTATGATTCGCAAAGGATTCGCAAAAATTATAATCTAACTCCCCCAATTAAGCCTTATCGATTTTCTTCTCGCGGTTTAAGGAAAAAACTTCCGCGCTCATTCTTTTGTTAACACAATTATATAAGCCCACGTTTATTTACGTAATTATTTAAGGAAACTCTGTTGTGGAAATTAAACGAGAAGGTTTTTTTACGTGTTGATATACATGCATACATAAATATGCAATTGTGTGTCGTGCACGGTATCTGATTTACAAATGGACGTTTGATATTTAAACCGTTTTAACAATGGACGACATTAACAGCGTTTTTTAAAAAAAAGGGGTTAATGTATCGTATTCAAAACGAAATCGCCGTGTTTTATGACAAAAAAGTGCAGATATTTTTCAAATAATTTACGCGCCTGTTTTTGGCTTCGTTTTGTGTTGCACGTTGAATAAAATTTTCGATTCAATGAGCGCGATGGGAAAACGCAATCAAAAATCTGAGCGAATTCATAACTCATTTATTAAATATAAAGATATTATTTCAATTGGAAAATTAGCATTTTTAAGCGTCGCATTATGGCTCTAAAATATTAATGCGGAATTTGTTATCGTTCGGTGGGTAATTTCCATTGAAGAACCGGGTAAATCTAGCCCGTCCAAGGCACTCTTAAATGCTAATGCCCGTTACACTGAAAAAGGGGATTTATCATCTCTATTATTTATTCAATTCTCATGGGATCATCGCTCCAGTCCGACAATTAGCCACATTTACGTATTCGTTGAAAATCACTCCTAACTTTTTGGAATTAATTTAATTACTAATTTAGTCCCTTCTTCTTCAAACGGTGTGTGTGCAAATTAAAGAAAAAAAAAACCTATCCTAATTAATGCACACGTATGAGGGAACAGAAATAGAAGCATGAACGGCAAACACAATCGTGCATTGTTTTTATAATTAAAATTAAATCCAAACAAAGAACAATCATTAATCTGGAACTAATCGGCTTTGTAAGGTTCAAATAGCTTTCCCGTTATCCTTACGTTGCGAAATTTTATCCCGGCCGTAAGGTTTTGACGTTGCAAACGTAACATACCGACCATAAGACTGAATTATGTACACTGCTAAATTATTCCCGCATGCAGCGGAATAACAATAATTTTGTCTAACGCAGCATGTAAAGGACCATTTTCTCAGGAACACCAACTTTAAACAAATGTATAAAAGCTTTTAGTTTCAACAATTCATTCAACTACAAGTTTTATTTATTAAAAGCACAAAAATACTCGAATTCAATAAAATTTCTTAGCAATGAAATCGATAGCGGGATACCCGTTATACAAGGTGTCGCTAAATTCCGTGGATATGACATATCCTCAAAAGACACGAAAAAGTTTCCTAACGAGAGTTTTTCACACTAGCGATTCACTACAAGTAACCACTTGTAAATATGACTTACCTTCCTGCAGGACCTCATACCAAACCCAATATCATCCAAACGGTTCAGGCGTTCCTTTATTATCAAGAACGTTGAAGAAAAATACCAGCTTAACGAAGCAGTTTTGGATATAGATAAGCTTGGTTGAAGCTGTGGTTATGTCATGTCTACGGAATTTAACGACACCCTGTATTTGTATGCTCGAAGAAATTAGCCATTACCCTACAGAACATAAAACATAAATTTTAAAAAAATGTTTCTTAAAGCCTCCAGAAATATCTCGAAATTGATAAATTTATACAAATAAAAATAACGTGTGTAGTATAAAGACTGTTCAAATATAACTCGGCACTATTGCTAACTTTTTTATTATTAAAGTTACAGATATGGTTGAGATAGCAAACTAGTAGTATTTTTGCCCTCATTGCAACGATGCATTAAAATAAAAACAATTGAATATCGCGTTTACGAAATAAAGGGAAAAGAACACTTTTAAATGGAACATGCTGTAAATTATTTGACCAGTCGACAGAGAATAAAATTACGAATTAAAATTGTTCTTTATCACTTTATCGGAAATTAATAAATAAAGAAGATATTTTGATCTTTTACGGTGGTTGTATTTCAATGGATGAAGAAACCGAAACTGTTGTTTTGGCATATTTCGAAGTCCATCGTGAAAATTCAACAAGAGACTTAATAGCAGTAGCAGCAGTTTATGTTTGGACGCTTTTTATAACATTTAACAAATCTTTAATCGAATGAAATTAAGCAAAGTTATCCGCGGTCGCCCAGAACATGCATCTTATGAAAATTCTTGTTATTAATCGATTTTTACAAAACTCAGACAGAAACACCTTTTATTATAAACAAATAAACCAATATTAATGTTTTCACATACATACATACACGATTTTTAGAAGTTTTGTTCTTGAAACACAATCATCTTAATGAATTTGTAAAAAACAAAAGATCTTCTTTATTTATTAATTTTCGATAAAATGAAAGAACAATTTTAATTCAGAATTTTATTCTCCATCAATTGGTCAAATAATATACAACATGTTCCCTTTAAAAAGAGTGTTCTTTTTCCTCTACATCGTAAACGCGGTGCTCAATTTTATTGTTTTTTGAATGCAATCAGGGCAAAAAGTACTACTAGTTTGCTAATTTAACCGTATCTATGTATAACTTTAATAATAAAAAAGTTAGCAATAGTGCCGAGTTATTTTTGAACAGGGTGTATACAAAGGGAAAACGTTACGCAGTCTTGGATCTATATTTTAACAAGTAAGGCATTGTCTTTCAGTCAGTGTACATATTAAATGTTTTATTTGATTCTCTCGTGCGTTCAACCGTGAAACAATATACACCGTACGAAATATAGACTCGAGAGAATTCGCGAAACTTAAACTTCCACGTTCCAAATTTCAATAGCTGTTTTATTAGGCTGCGAAAGTGAAAGGCGCAAACTAAAGTAAAACGTAATTAATCAGAAGTAACGCGGATTATTCCTGACAGGGGCGAGCAAAGACTAAAAATAAGATACCAGTACTTGACAAGGGCCTCTACCAATTTTCTTTTTTTTAATTGAAGTTTGTTCTTGTTCGAAACGTTGAGTGTGTTCCTTTCATTTTTCTGTCCGGTTTGAGATTAAAAAATTTTTTGTACTTTTCTTTTTTTTATTATTAACGTAAGCAGGGTGAAATTGACTTGATTTTTAATAGGTTAATAGGGTAGTAGCTTTCAATGAAGGAGGAAACAACAAGATCACGGCGTGATAATTTAGAATGAAATTACTAATAGATAAGCAAGAACAACTTAAACTTATTTATTTATTTTTTTTCAAAATGGGCGTACCTACGTTTTCCACAATCTTCTCATGCCTAGGATAGACTAGGTCAGTGGTGGAAATTGAATCGATGATCCAGTATTGATCGATACTGTATTTTCAACTTTTTGACTTGACCTCCTGCAAATGGTGTTTAATAAAATAGACTGACTAGCTTCCGATAGATCATATAAGAGGGGCTTGTTGGTCTTCGTCGGATCTCCATAGTAATGAAATGATTCGATGAAAATTAACAAAATTGTGGAATTCAAGAGGATTTATCTTGTACCCCTCGACAGAACTTGTAGATTTGATGAGGATAAGTGGAGTAGTATTAATGATGGTCAAAGTAGTTTGGCGTAATGTCAGAAATAAAAAAAAAGTAAATAAAATGTGAAATAAAATGAAATGACTGGGGTAAATTTGTGTTTGGAAATATACGTAAAAGTCTTAGTAGTAAAAGTTGAGCAATATGCCAATAAATGTCGTAGTGTGTAAAAGATCCTAGGGTCGTCAAGACATCGAAGCTGAGCCAAATACATACACGTACGCGGTAGGAAAGTATTGATTTATTTATTTACATACATATTTTTGCCCAGAGTTCGTTTTCCCGTGGGTGATATATACGTTCTCGATAAAAAGCGCCTTCACATATTTGCTTATGGTGTTGTTTTCTTGCTAAGCGCTCCTGGAGGGCTAGGTATTTGTTATATTATTGCGGAACCGATTGAATTTTTCACGCCAACCCTGATTTTTCACCTTCGCTTCCAATTATCAAATCAGAGATTCGCCGAGGAAAAAAGGGGGTTCGGTTCTGATGCATTCCACGCGATTGGTCCCCTGGACGTAATAAAATCTGACATGGATGAAATTTTAAGGATTTCGTTTATTTATTATTAAGGCCATGTTTATGTTGTTCTCCATAATGCCGACTCGGTAGCAGCGCTAAAATTATTCACCGGCATAATATCAAGCAGCTTTGCAATGGCGCACGGAAGTTTCTGGTGAATCGAAACTAATAAATATTTGATTTCGACCAACTCTATAACACACTATAACCATACGAGTATAACTTTGTGAATTAAAAAACGAGCACCGCTCGATTTATTTGCAAACCGCCATAGTGATAAAATCTACGCTGGGCATACATGTATGTATTTCCCCGGAGATCTCTTATTACATTACATGCATTCTAAATAAAATTTCTAACGTAACTAACATCTGGGTTCAAATTCTATCGTACAATTACCTTCCTAACCTCGCGATAACTTTAAATCAAGTAAAGAGCTTATTTAAAATGTGCGCTCCTGTGTGCATTTCCTCCAAAACGTAATGAATGATGTACTCAAAAAATCATCAATCTTTCTAGGTAACACGTTAGAGAAGGAACCACGAGCACATAATTAACATATCGTAAATCGCGGTTCACTGTCAAGAGATACGCTGATGATGCGCCGAAAAAAGCCGTTAAATTAGGATAAGGCATTTAAATTTAGATTGCGCGTGCATTTTAAAATTGAAAACTGGGACGTCCCCGGTTAATTTCATTTTTACTCCCACGCTTAACGGATTTTGCATTAGGTACCTACCACCTGAAAATCGATTCATCGAACCTCGCGAGCTTCCGCATTTTTACCCAAACAGAATTCGTTATCCTAAGAAATGAAGCAGTGGGAGATCACAGTCCTAATGAATGGTCATTTCGGAGAGTAAAATCCACTCCGTAGTTGCCACCACGATATGATTTATGACCAGCTTAATGACTATAATGCGCTGATGGTTCCGTTCCCTTAGATAGGTCAGATATCTGATGTCCTATCCGACCTTATGACCAATGTAATTTGCACTATAGAATCACACAGACAATCACATTATACACAAACAACATCAAATGCAAGAAACATTTATTTCAATTTAATTTTAAAATAATACATCCATTCCAATCCAGAATCAACATTTAGAATATCTAAAATAACACTTTTTTAAATTTAATTTTACAATTATTTTCCCCAAAGCAAAGCAGTGGATTGTTTCCGCGGAATACACGCCACTGTTCATATCCTATTTCTTCTAAATATTTTTCAACTATTAGGTTAAGTTGCCTGCGATTTCAATTATTTACAAATGCGCAAATGTTTAGAGTCGACTAGAACGTAACAGTTCAAAGCCAATGACGTTTGTAACATATTAATGACGCCCTATTTTTTTTAAATCTTTTACAAATATTAGGTTAAATTATCCGCGATTTCAATTTTTACAAATACGCAAACATTTAGAGTCGATTAATACGTAACAGTTCAAAGCCAATGACGTTTGTAATGTATTAATGACTCCCTATTTTTTAAAAATCTTTTCAAATGTTAAGTTGCATGCGATTTCAATTATTTACAATTTTTTTTTGTTTTAAGCTAAAAAGAACACTTTTGATATATGTGTTTTATTTTTGCAACGTAATACTGTAACCAGAAGTTAAATGTTTAGGGTCTGTATTTAACTGACAGATTAACTTTCAACTTTACTTTGTTCTCATATCAATTGTTTTAATAATTTTAGACAATGCGTGGCTGAGCTGATGACGTGATGACTACACTGTAGCTCTGATTTGAACTAAATTTAAATTGCATTAGATTGATTATAATTAATTCATTAATTATTACTGATTACTAGAATAATACTTATATTGTAAAATTTTAAAATACCTTTTCAATATTTAACCTTTTATTATTACATTAAGTTTTGAAACATACTGGGTCCTCCGCTTACCTGTTCATACTATGGGCTACGGGATGAGTTATTATGGAGCAAACTGGCTTGAATTTGTCAATGTTAATGCAATGTTAGGTCAAAAAGTGATCGTTGGATGTCACTGTTTAAACTATTTATAACGTTATCGTTTCATTTGTCTTCATTGAATTTCTACCGTGTGTTCCAAGGCCGTATATTCGCCCTTCTAGAATTTTAAGGTTTGTTTAAACTTTGAAAACAATGAATTAAACAAAAATTTAATTTGAATTTTCAGACACATACCTACTGGACTTTTGGTTTCGCCGCAAGTAATACTAACTTTGTTCTTATAAATGGAACATCCTACATGTTTTTACATATTTGAAATTTTTGTTTTCCAACATTGAAAGCCACGAGTCATGTATTTTAGTTCTAATGCGATCAAGTAATTTGAAAAAAATACTTCTTTAGATTGTATTTGATTTTAGTTTTTACTGGGAATGTTTTTCTCAGTATGTTGATACCAAATACTTCATGCTTTCTTTGAAAATCATTTAAAACACCGCGACCGTAGATCCTAAATAAATCAAGCTCTGCCTTAAATGATTTAAATTATTATCAAAGTACATACATTATTTTTAAAAGGGAACATAATCTAACATTACAAACTTTTCCTCTTTCTTCTAATTAGAGATCGAATTTTAATAAATTCTTCTTTTTACACAAATATCAAATAATAATAATAATATATATCTTTTTACGTAAGTTGTAAGGGCAGTTTAAACATTTAAAAGTTGTTTTAAACAGCTGTTTTCTTTTTAGTTAAAACATGTTTAATTTAGGGTCAATTTTAAGCATGTTTTAAACAAAAAAACTGTTTAAAATAAAAAAAAACAGAAGTTTTGTTCTTTTAAAAAAAAACATTTTTTTTTCTAACCCTGGTTCAACTTAAACGATACTCCCGCATGCGAACCACATCCTTAAGAACATTCAGCGTAAGGGCTGCGAAACTGTCAAATGTTATCAGTTAAACATATAAAATAGCGACATCTTACTATCGCTTTTTGACCTAACATTGCAGTAGGATAGACAAATTGAAGTGGGATTTGCTCCTAATGAGTCCCCCATGCAAGGCGGCCATGCTTGCTGTCAAAGCATAATGAAAGATTTTAGAAAAATTTTGTGCAAATCGTTTTTGATTGCAGTGAGAACCTCGAGCAGCCTCTGGACAGCTGTTTCAGCCCTGCTTGGGGCTTCTTCAGCAGAAACGTAGCTCGACATTCCCACCGCAGACCAAAAACGACTTGCCCAATTTATTCGCAAATGCGATGTAAGAATGATGAACATATAAAATAGCGACATCTTACTATCGCTTTTTGACCTAACATTGCAGTAGGATAGACAAATTGAAGCGGGATTTGCTCCTAATGAGTCCCCCATGCAAGGCGGCCATGCTTGCTGTCAAAGCATAATGAAAGATTTTAGAAAAATTTTGTGCAAATCGTTTTTCATTGCAGTGAGAACCTCGAGCAGCCTCTGGACAGCTGTTTCAGCCCTGCTTGGGGCTTCTTCAGCAGAAACGTAGCTGCGGTGGGAATGTCGAGCTACGTTTCTGCTGAAGAAGCCCCAAGCAGGGCTGAAACAGCTGTCCAGAGGCTGCTCGAGGTTCTCACTGCAATCAAAAACGATTTGCACAAAATTTTTCTAAAATCTTTCATTATGCTTTGACAGCAAGCATGGCCGCCTTGCATGGGGGACTCATTAGGAGCAAATCCCGCTTCAATTTGTCTATCCTACTGCAATGTTAGGTCAAAAAGCGATAGTAAGATGTCGCTATTTTATATGTTCATCATTCTTACATCGCATTTGCGAATAAATTGGGCAAGTCGTTTTTGGTCTGCGGTGGGAATGTCGAGCTACGTTTCTGCTAAAGAAGCCCCAAGCAGGGCTGAAACAGCTGTCCAGAGGCTGCTCGAGGTTCTCACTGCAATCAAAAACGATTTGCACAAAATTTTTCTAAGTTATCATTTAAACATATAAAATAGCGACATCTTACTATCGCTTTTTGACCTAACATTGTTATCATTTAAGTTGAGCATCGTTGTACATACACTGAACTGACACTGAAAACTCAAAAGTCCTGGACAGCAAACTTGAAATTTATTTTAACTGGATTTTCCTTAACAATTTGTATTGTTATTTTAAAATTCCTTTTAAATTAGAAAATGAAATAAACTGTGTACGGTTGTTGTGTTGTGTGAAAAAAGTTTGGAGTAAGCCAAATGCATTTTTGTTTGAAAACAAAGGAAATTAAACTTCCTGGAATTTACCGGAGTAAAAAGTAAGCGGAATTTTTCAGGATATAAGAATAAGATAACAGAATTATTGTATTAAGTTCGCGAGAGGATATTTTAAAGAGACTTTTGCTGTCTAGCATCTCCGTCGTTCCAAAGGGATTGTTAACAGTATTAACCGCGTATTTCTTATTTTTGCGCCGGATTTTCTGCTAACACCATTAAAAATTTTAATAATTAAAATATCTAAGTAATTAATACGTACCTACAGGCAGGTACATAAATGTAGTGTAGACTTTAGTTAGATTACAATTGGAGCAGCTCTAAAGAGCAGAAATCAAAGAGGATTTTTGTTTTCCCTTTGTGCTCAATAATAATTTTAATTAATAATATATGACGTTTAATATATTCGGGTACATTATTAATTAAAAATTTAAACCGGAATGTTTATTAATATTTGGCGTTGATTTACAAAACGTGTATAATTTTATAATAATTAATTTACATAATGCGGTGACAATTACGTAAATTGTAATGTGATCGTGGAAAATGAATGCGCGTTGTTTTGTGTGTTGTTTCGTTCGGTTCTATCTCGGAAAGAAAAATGTAAAGAAAAGGGCGTAAGAATATTAGTGTGCTAGAAACAAGCAGTAATTATCTTTGGGAAAAATTGGCTCTTGATGTTTGCTCAGTCCCACACCTAATTTTTGCAAATGTCTTCTTCAGATATCCTTGCAGCACGAGGATAATCACGGCGGCCACTGAGAAATAAAGTAATCTACTTAAACAAAAATTGTTTATTAGCCTCCCCCCTTTAATTAACCGAATGTAACATTTGTTATCTTAAGTTAGCACTTAATTGAGAATTTATAAGACGAGAATATTAATTTAACGTCTTCGGGAAACTTTCCAATTTTACAGGTTTTCAAACAAATTTAACTTCCAACGTTTCGTTAAATCGCAATGAAATTTCTCGAGCGTTAATTTTAAACACGGCGCGAAAATTTTTAAGATGCAAATTAAATAAGCGCATTGCGGAATTTTATGTAAAAATAAATCACACACTTTAAACACCGCGGTCTAATATTACCAGACAGATGAAATGGAAGACTATTACTTCACTTAATCCTTACACTCATAAATGGCTTACCTCTACTTTCCCTTAGTTAACACCCCTCTTTTACTACCCTTTTAGAGGGCAGAATTTCAACTATAATACTTCCTTCGACTGTACAGTACACTAGAAAACTTTTTCGCTTACTTTTTCCTCTCGCAACCCCCAGACGTTAGAGAGAATCAAATAAATTTGTTCATCTGCAATTAATCAAATTCACTTTGTTAGCATCCGTGATTTTAATTAAACCCTTCTGATACATTCGAGTGGCTTAAAAGGATTGCGAATAAATAATTGATGAATGTGAAAGTGCGGATCGCACTCGACGAAGTTTCCCCAAAAAGCAAAAAAAAAAACATTCGTTCATCATCATGCCCTTCGAGCGAACTCCAAAAATTATAATATGCCAGTTAATTACAACCAAATAAACAATTTGGTAATCAATCAGTGACAAAAATCGACGTTCAGCTGAATTTATATCAAAATTAAATTACGAATATGTAAACAGATATTCCGTATTATGAATTAAAATGTAGGCAATAAATCAGAAAAATATATCCGGAAAAATTTATTTCAAATCAATCGCCATTGCAAACATGTTATTAAATACTTTTTATATGTAACAACGGAACGTGATTTTATTTTTATGAAACGTTCTAACGAATATTTTTGCGCAACATGTTCAAGAAATCTCAACACATACAGGCATACAGTTGCATAAAAACTTGGAAAATCGCAATTTTTATCATAAACGTTCTGATTTTGAATTCAATCCCGGAAATGTCGCAACGAAACAACTCACCCAGACATAACTCAAACAATAAAATCAAGAAGTAAGAAGGCCAAAAATTCTTTTGAGAAGGTACCGATGGTTAAAAATCAGTACCAATTAAAGTGAATGCAATTTAAGCAAAAAATATTCTGCAATGTGAGTTACATGCATATATGCAGGAGTAAATACCGGGTGTCATCAAATAAGTTTCACATATTAAAACTGTAAGTTCTTCATGACTTAAGAAAGCGAATTCTGCATATCTTAATTTTTTTGGTGAAAAATTTAAGAAATGAAAGCCCCACAAGAGCCCGGAGTCTTTTTGTTTGAGAACCTCTGACCGATTATGTGTCGATTTTTCTAAGCAAAACATTACATTATAAACAATACATAAAGCAATAAACCGTCATCGAAATGAAGGGCACTGGGTCAATAAACTCTTCGCTCAGCAATTCCATACCAAAAGAAAATAAACATCCATCACGTTTGTGGCATTACTTACTGGATTCATTAAGTTAATTTTCTGCTGACAAAAGTGTAACAATAAGCAAAAGTTAGGAAATAAAAACATTTAAGGTAACATTCTAAAAATTATCAACATATAAAATAGCGACATCTTACTATCGCTTTTTGACCTAACATTGCAGTAGGATAGACAAATTGAAGCGGGATTTGCTCCTAATGAGTCCCCCATGCAAGGCGGCCATGCTTGCTGTCAAAGCATAATGAAAGATTTTAGAAAAATTTTGTGCAAATCGTTTTTCATTGCAGTGAGAACCTCGAGCAGCCTCTGGACAGCTGTTTCAGCCCTGCTTGGGGCTTCTTCAGCAGAAACGTAGCTCGACATTCAAAAAGCGATAGTAAGATGTCGCTATTTTATATGTTCATCATTCTTACATCGCATTTGCGAATAAATTGGGCAAGTCGTTTTTGGTCTGCAGTGGGAATGTCGAGCTACGTTTCTGCTGAAGAAGCCCCAAGCAGGGCTGAAACAGCTGTCCAGAGGCTGCTCGAGGTTCTCACTGCAATCAAAAACGATTTGCACAAAATTTTTCTAAAATCTTTCATTATGCTTTGACAGCAAGCATGGCCGCCTTGCATGGGGGACTCATTAGGAGCAAATCCCGCTTCAATTTGTCTATCCTACTGCAATGTTAGGTCAAAAAGCGATAGTAAGATGTCGCTATTTTATATGTTCATCATTCTTACATCGCATTTGCGAATAAATTGGGCAAGTCGTTTTTGGTCTGCAGTGGGAATGTCGAGCTACGTTTCTGCTGAAGAAGCCCCAAGCAGGGCTGAAACAGCTTTCTCGAGGTTCTCACTGCAATCAAAAACGATTTGCACAAAAATTTTTCTAAAAATTATCGTAAACAACACACGTCGGTATTCATCGTCCCTTCATTTATGGTTTGATTATTTTGATTTGCTTACACTGTACAAATAAATTACATCGAGGAGTCTTTGACAAAGAACCTTTTACTTAAATTATTGTCGAATGCTTGTTCATTTTACGTATTTATTTATTTATTTGGTCTTGTTGTTATTGAAGATTCATACTAAGATTTAATTACTTTCGATTATCTAATGAAACAAATTTAATTCTATAATCAGTGAGAGTAGATTTAAAACGGTCTTCTTTAATCAAATTGCACACGTGGGCAACCACCGGGATACTATGAATTTGATATTGTGTTTACATAAAACATCACAGCTTTTAAAAATGCGATCAAGCACTTGACCTTGACTTTTGCTGGAGTTTTATTTTATGATGTCTTTACGCACGATCGACCAGAAGTTCTCAAACAAATGTACCAACGCTCCTTTAGTAGGTCATTTTTTTGTTTTTGAGTTAGACCTTTGATAATTGCGGCATTATTATATCTACTCGTTTAAAAAAATAATTGAAATCGTTCATGCTTTGATCTATGTACATAAAGTGCGCTTTTATGGAAGTTATTAAATATCGAAATAAATGAATTTGTGGATGGAAAACGTAGTTTCAGTTTTTAGTTTTGTGTTGCGTGCTGTTTACACAGATGTTCTAAATTGAGTGGATCAACTTAAAACGTCATTAGGCGCACTTCAACAGTTCGAAATTTAAATTAGCCGTTGAAAGCATCTAAAGATTTATAATTACCGCCGTCGTTGGAAATGATTTGGCGACCTCGCGAGGTCGCTTTTTCTACAACCGGAAATTGAAAACTCCCCGAAGTTCCCTGAAGTTAAAATTAGATGAGTAAGTACCCACCAGTGCATACGTTGTTATTAATCGCATTAGTCATGCAAAGATCCAGAGCTATATTTTCTAATTTGCTTAGCGTAGGTGTGGGTTGGTTTGCTTCCTAATGTAAGTAAACATTTGGGCACGTCAGTGGTGGCGCAAAGGCGTAAGTAATAAATTCGTCACGCGAGATCAGGGAGTGAGTAGGTAAGTGCAATCAAATACTTCGGCATAAACAGAGTCTGGACACATCTGCAAAATACGGTGGCAGGAAATAAAAGAGATCGTAATAAAGAAAGAACGCCTCCCGGCATGGCGCTTAATTTCACAGTAAAATGCGCTTCGTTTGGGAATCGATGACTCAACTCCCTCTTCTTCGGGGGCCCAGGAATACGAGAAATACTCACAAGTCCTGCCTAAGTACCTCTAACATTGCGCCTGTCTACGACACTTCACGAAATTCAAATTTCAACCAGCTTCCTGTTATACATATAATCCAGAATGTGTCGACGTCGTTTCTATCAAGCATTACATCTACGTAGTCGTATTTTGCTATTCTTATAACAAGTTTGAAAATTCGGAAAATCATTTCCCCAGACATGTAAATATTCAATTCATAGAATAAAACCACTGCATGGAAAGTAGCTGATAGAATTCGAAATGAAAAATGTTACCGATGATCTTCATATTCCCGTTGTTTCCTAGAGACTGACTATAGTTCGTTAGACTACCTCTATTTATAGCCGCTGGTGGGGGCAACTTCCATCTGCCTTTAGAAAATCTCATTGGACATTTGTCACGCTCCACCGCTCATTCCGGCATTTTCCCCCACCGACACTAGCGGTGAGGCTTGACTAATTAGGTGTTTGCACCTGCACTTGCACACATCTCGTTGGCCATTCGTCACCTCCCACCTCTCGCTCGGACCCCCCACTTTCACCTATCTATAAATAGAGCAACTCAAACGCATCAGAGTTAGTCTCTATTAATCATTAGCATTGTGAAGATCATAATGAAAAAGTACTGTTGAGGAAAAAATAAGTAATTTTTAAGAAATTATAAATTGGGATGAAATTAGCTTGTCGTGTTTTTCTTCCATTAAATTAGATCTCGTAACACGGTGACGTAGCAATTTGTTAAGTTTAAAGTTCGCTACATAATATCGGAATGTAATTCTGGAAGCACGGATTATATACAAACTGGCAGAGTAATATTCCGAGATAATTATTTTGTTTTCGTGAAGGATGAGATACGAAAGGAGAGATTTCAAAGCGAGACGTCCACGTGCGGAAAATTTTCCCTAAGAATCTATTACTATAATTTTTTTTTTTTTGAAGTCGCCGAAGTATCTTGGGGTATAGAAGAAAAGACCCCCGTGGTTTATTTATTTGACGTTTTTAATTAAAGCTGGGTCAGATAAGTGAATGCACAAATTTCAATTCGCCAGTGGCGTTTCATTAATTAAGTGGACCAGCACGTATCGCAAAGTTTGTTTCTAAAAAATCAACAACCCTTACTTTCAAGTCTTGTAAAATCCAGACGTGTATGAGACTTATTGAAGCGTGACGCCCTCGGGGCTTAATTTATTTTGTTATTTATTTATTTAGGCGAGGATGGCGGATTGTTTTGCATAATTTTTCATTTTTTTGTTGGCACCTCCAGCTCGATTTCACATGTAAAACAAAAATCCATAATAGTATTTTCGATATACATTATTATCCCGTATATATTTCTCTCTGAAGAACATACAGTGTTAAAAAATAATAGCGTCACGTACTTACGAGGGTTATCCAAAAAAATCATATATATCGTATACATATACTCAATAAGTTTTGAAATGAAACGTGATCTTGTGTTAGATAAGAAATTCAAGCTGAATTTTTGGGTTCTTTTTCTTTGTGATGTAAAATATGTGTTTGAGATTCTCATAAAAATAATTTATGGGGTTGGTTTTATCTCGAGATATTATGTAAGAAAGCGTTTCACGCATTGCAAGAGAAATACGAAAGTAAGGAGAGTGTATCATGAAATAATTAACGAGCAGTTGTAAACAGAAATATAAAAACGTCGGCCGAAGTAACTAGAATGTTAAATCTTGGGGGCTGCCACCTTTTAAAAAAATGCCACGACGAAAATAAACCCGCGTGCGTACGCACTAAATTAGTCTACCATAATTCCTCTAATAGATACGATCTTTTATAAGACAACGAGTCTTTTAATATGTCCGAAATTAACTCTCCGGAATCCCCGATTGTATCTTCGGTTAAAAAGAGCACGCACAAAAAACTCATAAATTACCTGCCATCTTCAGATTCTCTCAAATCTTTTAATTAAATTTATTTTATCTAAAATAATTTCTTTTTTTAAATCAAATATACCGTGTGTATGTGTGTCTGTACATGGACGCAAATTCGTATTTTAAAAGAATTAACCCTCATCAGAATTCCTCTCGAATAAATTTGACAAACCTACTAATTACTGAATATTTTTTCGTTGGCAATCATTTTTTTAAAAGCGCTCTTTCATGTCGGCCATCCTATGCTACCCAAACAGAAACTACGTTTAAAAATTACAAGTGATGTGGAGGAATTGTGTGCGAACAGTGTTTACCCCGCTGCATACTAAATAAGGTGAATATATAGCATTATGGGGACTTGTATGCACGACTGTACACACACAACATTGGATTGCAAGTCATTGTTATTCGCCACACCATAACGCAAATATAAGTTTACGTTCATCCTGGTCTGCTGCTCAGTCACTTAAAGAAAAGTAACTTAATCGCCTTTTATTATTATTTATATAATTGTTGATCAAAAAGAAGAATGCTTTTACTTTTTAATTTACCCTCGTCTGTTTCGAATCAAATGAAAACACGTGTATATCACTCTTTAAAAAATAAAAATCAAGGGTACTTATGTTTCGGATCAATCTGAATGTTTTCGAATTGATTTAGAACACTTTGATTGGAGTATATTCCCCTCACGTGCTGTCCGATTTATTAAGTTAGCCTTGGACGTTTGGGTGTTCGTTCGTGTCGAATATACGCGTAAAATTTTCTGTTTTCGAATTTGGCAGACGATTTGATTGTTATTTTATCAATGAACACCGTGCAAATAATAACATGTGATTGATTCGGTAGTAATTTAATAAATCACGTTTATTGTATCCGCGTCGGCCAATTAACTGTTCGAACGCACGCCGCTATTATCTTTAATTGTTAATCGAAACGTTGGGGTGCAAAAAGGGCCCTTAAGGGTCGTCAATTCGGGCTGCATCTATTTTTGTGAACGCCGCCATGCCACAAAAACTAACGGGGATCATTATGTACAAAGCCGTTGTTGCATTACGTCCTCGCATCGAACAGAAAGAAAGGAATGGAAGTTTCAACCAGCTTGATTAATATTGATGACCGGAAGTATTAATGAAGAACTATCTAACAACTTCTTTTTTCTTTGTTCCTGTTCGTCCTCAAATTAACAGGATTTTCATTTATTTGGCTAGATTTCAACTGTGTGTGTACATCCACGTCATCATTGCAAAACTCCATTCATATCAATAAATAAAATGACTTATGAAACTTGCTTTTTAATATACCTACTATTATTCGAACAATTATAAACCTACATCACTTCTGTTCCACGTTTTAGTTCAATAATCGTTATATAAAACCTGCACAATCCTCTATTATATGTACTATGACGCTCAACTTAAATGATACTCCTGTATGCGAACCACACCCTTAAGAACCATAATACAATAATTTAGCTGTAAGAAGCAATATACAGTGTCTTTCAAAAAGTGTGCTACAAATAGAACTTTTTTTTATTATCGATTTTTATATAAATTTATAGAAGCAGAACGCTTTTGCATCTCTTAAGATCAAGTTGGAGAATGTCAGATGAAATTTATCTTAAACGATATACAGCGCTTAGAAATGAAGACCGCTTAAGAGTAAACTGCTCTTATTTAACAAGATACAGGAAAATATCATAAGAATAAGTCGCCCACAATTAAAAGTCATAGCTAGATATGAAATTACAGCCTCTTATCTCAAAAATAAAAAACGATTACAATTTATTGAGAATCACTTTTTACACACTACACCAGGGAATACTGGTGGGATTAGTGTCTCCCAAAATAATATGAGTAAAAAAATACGAGATTCGTTCTTATTTCTCAATTACTTCATTTGGTTCTAAGTGATTATTTCAGTGCTACAGAAAAGCACAAGTTTCGGAAAGCATTTAAATAATCACTCAGAAATTTCAGTGCTACAGAAAAGCACAAGTTTCGGAACGCATTGAAATAATCACTCAGAAATAAATGAAATAATTGAGAAATAAGAACGAATTTCGGATTTTCCTGTTCATATTATATTAGGAGACATTTTAACCCCACCAGTATTTTCGAATGAAGCGTGTAAACAGAGCAGTTCACTAAAATAGTAAAGGAGACTGTGGTTTAAGAGATAATTGAAATTAACCTCCGCCCACAATAATTTTTATATCCGTAGATACGTATTTCGGCAGCTAAGCTGCCATATTCAGTACGCTACCAACTTAAAAGCACTAAGAAAGATTTAAAACCATCCAATAATACTGATAAAATCATAACAATGCTAACAACAACCTAATCATCCTAAAAGATATATACATATGTCTAATTGTAAGTAAATATAAATTAATATGTAAAAATTTTAAGTAAACTATATATGTTTATGTTAATGTATAAATTGGAAAAAAAATTATGTGAACACTCAAAATTAACTGTCAGAAAACCTTACAAACAAGAGCTAACCAAACAACACGGAGATGCGGAAATAAATTGTCCAAAGACCCGAAAAAACTTCTTATTCTAACAAATAAATAAGTATATAATTCCCTGTTACTTGATACCAAAAATATACAACACGGTTGTTTGGTTAGCTCTTGTTTGTAAGGTTTTTGACAGTTAATTTTGGGTGTTCACATATTTTTTTTCTTAGTGCTTTTAAAAAAAAATTATGTTGTTTGCTTAGCTCTTGTTTGTAAGGTTTTCTGACAGTTAATTTTGGGTGTTCACATAATTTTTTTTTTTCGATTTATATATAGTTTATTTTTAGGTATCAAGTAACAGGGAATTATATACTTATTTATTCGTTAGAATAAGAAGTTTTTTCGAGTCTTTGGACAATTTATTTCCGCATTTCCGTGTTGTTTGGTTAGCTCTTGTTTGTAAGGTTTTCTGACAGTTAATTTTGAGTGTTCACATAATTTTTTTTTTCTTAGTGCTTTTAAGTTGGTAGCGTACTGAAGATGGCAGCTTAGCTGCCGAAATACGTATCTACGGATATAAAACTTATTGTAGATGGAGGTTAATTTCAATTAGAGCAGTTCACAATAAAATGTAATTTTTTTTATTTTTGAGATAGGATACTATAAATTCATATCTGGCTATAACTTTTAATTTTGAACAATTTATTCTTATAACATTTTCATGTATCTGGTGAAATAAGTGCACTTTAGTCTTAAACGGTCTTCATTTCTCGGTGTCCACGCTGTATATCGTTTAAGATAAATTTCATCTGACATTCTCCAACTCGATCTTAAGAGATGCAAAAGCGGTCTGCCTCAATAAATTTATACAAAAGTCGACAATAAAAAACGTTCTATTTGTAGCACACTTTTTGAAAGACACTGTATGTGTTACTTGGAATGTACCTAAAAAAGAACTGGTTTTGCAATTACGTTATAAATAAAGAAAATTTATTATTATGTCAGGATGTAATAATTACAGTAATTTGGGTCAGGATTTAAGAAAAAGAAAATGAGACTCCAGTTGAATTGGATTTGTCGTATTTAATGAAATTAGATCCCGCTCTGCTAAGGCGATATAAATCCGATAGTTTTTCGACCATTACTGTAAACTATCACTAAAATTGGAGTAATGGCCGAGTCTCCTCCGTCTTCCTTTTCTTGTTTTATTTTTCAATTTAAACGCGCAATAAGTGAAAATTATCTTAAGAATTTATGCTATCAAGGCCCGACGCGGATCTAGACGTCGTAGGAAAGAATACGGGCTTACGTGTTATGGAAATACAGCTATTATCTTTGTAATATCAAGTATGTTACGGAGCACGTTACTGAAAAGCGTTCGTGTGAGTTCAAGTGTAGTTCTAGGGGTGTTAGCAAAGTTTATAAACTTTGTACACATTCTAGACAGAAGGTATATACGCTTGTTTTAGTCAAACATTTCGAAAATCTCTTTCGCCCTGGAATTTTTTAAATGGCTTCCATACAACACACATAAACAGAAAACTCCTTCACAAGAAAACACTTTTAAATTTCTTTTATAAAACTGCAACGTTACGGGCGAAATATTCAAATGTTATCAACAAAGTTAACGCAAACGCAGAAATATTCATTTACTTCTATTTTTCTTTAAGCATTCTTTAAATTCATCCATCTTCCAAATCAAATATTATAGGTTAAATATAAAAATAAGAACCACACTATACTTTGCCTATAATCTTCTTCTAAGTGCCTTCTGATTTCTTACTTTTACTTTCGATCTCGAAAAGATCCTTCACTTGTCTTTTTTTCTTTGTTTCAGCCCTTCTTCCTAAGATCCTCAGTTTTTCTGCTTTGCTTGATTCCAAAATTGACAACTCCTGTCATGCCCCCCCAAACAATCTAGGCATCTCCAAGACAAAACTACATCTTCAGTTTTTATCCTTTTCTCCTTGTCCTCTGAACGCCCATATTCCTAAGATCCTCAACTTTTCTGCTTCCCTTCATTCCAAAACTGACAACTCCTTCTATCCCCCCCCCCCAACAGTCTAGGAATCTCCAACAAAAAACTACATGTTTATTTTCGATCCTTTTCTCCTTATCCTCTGAACGCCCCTATTCATAAGATCTTTAACTATTCTGCCTTCCTTCATTCCAAAACTAACAACTCCTTCTCATGCCTCCCTCCGGAGTGGTCTAGGAATCTCAATAAAAATTTACATCTTTTTTTATCCTTTTCTCCTTGTCCTCTGAATGCCCCTATTCCTAAGATCCTCAACTTTTCTGCCTTCCTTCATTCCAAAATTAACAACTCCTTCTCATGCCCCCTCAAACAGTCTGAGAATCTCCAAGAAAAAATTACATCTTCATTTTTTTATCCTTTTCTCCTTGTCCTTGAACCAAATCTTCAACATACATAAATTTCTTAGATTCTACTTAAGTTTTAACTTCAACACAAAAATCAATTCCCCAATAAAATTACAAACCCCAGAGAGCTGCCATTTATTTACGCCCCGGTCAATACTTCTCTACCGGCATTTCATTTAACAATAATTGACCAGGCTCACATGAGTTGATGTGGTAACTCGATATTTCAAGCTTAAATTAAAACAGAACTCGAGGTATCTTTTTTCTGATAACTGTAATTTGGTGTTAAAATATTTGAGAACCTGTTGGCGTAAGTTTGAACGTTTCTTACGGTCTGGAAACTAACATTCTCAGGGGTACTATCAACGGACAACGGTCTCGGAAGCTTTCAGCACAGATTAAGTTATTCTGTTACAATCCGAAAGCCGATTAGGACTTTCCAGCAACACGATTTCAACAAAGCAAATTAATATTTATTTCAGGAATCCGAGATATTGAATATCAGACTTAAGAAAAGTCGCCTTCGAACCGGCTTAAACCACAATGTATCTCTGATTTCTGCTTTTAATGTTAATATTAATGTGTTTGTGGTATTGTTTTTATACGTCTCCAATTCTATTTAACCCCTGAAGATAACTAATTGATCGAAACTAGTCGGGTTTTGACAATATACATTTGACCAACACTTTTTGTGTAGAAATAAAAGGACTATACGAATTTCCCTTTTATGTATTAAGAAAAATAATAATTTTGGTGGATGCGCCTACGCCGGTCTGAAAATTTTGTTAAATGAGATGACATATGTTAATTGCTTCGCCTTCAATATTAAACTGCATACGTCAATGACAGTACATAAGTGCATAACTTGTAAGGAATTTCCTGGTTTTATTTGATTTTGGCATGCATCTAGCTAGGGAATATTTGCATTTTAATATTTGCGTTTCCAACATAAAGGTGTTATTAAAATAGTAGAATCCATTCGCAGAGCACGTATATTAAAATTTTCGCCGCTAATAAAAGCCAAGTCATTTAAGACGTTGCCAGGCAAACGCAATTTACAACCCAATCAGATCACCGATTTGAAAAGCAATGAATCCCGAGTTTCTATGATTTATTTGTTTTTGGAGCCGAGCCTGAACTTTGATTTTGGCACAAATACGATTTCGGGAGTTTCTCGCGTAAAAGGAACAACACCATCTGCCCCGAGAATGCTAACTAAATATTCAAACGTGCGCTTAAAAACTTCAAGCGCGCTTTTTTATTCCTGCCAGGAATTTGTCTGCGGCCGGGCTGTAAGAAAAGCTTTGTCTTCAAGTTTTTCCGAAGGAAAAACTTCACTAACGCTCGAGAGATTCGACGTAAATTCCTTTTTTATTTTGTTTATGGCATCCACTGGCTAAAGTGATTCGGATTATAAATACATATATCAAAAACTGTAATTTAAATACTAAAAAATCTTTTATAGAAAAAATATTTTACGTTCATTTTTATAAAAGCCATTTGGAATTTGTCTGGATTCGTAGAGTCATAGATGAGCAAGAAACTGTGCCGTATACCACCTGATACTACCCTTCCCATTTTGCAGGGATAATTTCTTGAGCGAGATTAAGAAAATCTCTGCCCAAAACTTCAGAACGTATTGTACCAGATTCCTTTCCACTTCCTCTTCTAGGATATTTTGATACCAAAGTATAAAAAAAATAATTTTTTTCTCTATGTTTACTTGTACAAGACCCTGTCCACTTTCTCTTCTAGAATATTTTAATATCAAAGTATACAGATAAAGAATATGCCATTCCAGAAAATGTCATTGGGAGGGATGAATCTTCTTCTGTATGTTTACTTCTTCAGAACCAGACTCTTTTCTACTTCCTTTTCAGATATATCTTAATACTACCAAAGTATGTAGATAAAAAAAATGTCAGAGAGGGGGTTGAATCTTGTTCCCTTATTTTCTTCTTCTAAGTCTTTCGATCATTATTGAAGACTACTAGGAATACAATGAAAGTTGGAAGATTATAGCTGACATGAGGTCTTCAAGAGCAAGTTTCAATCTTCAACATCTCAACATCGATGATATTTGGTTAAAAGCTGGTCTTTTGGTGTTGCTTAGTTACCTCTTTTTGTTATGCATTTCAGTTCGTTCTGTTATCTTCTAATTGTTGCCCTCCTACTGTTAAGTTTTGGGAGGGTAAGGATTTGTGTGGATTTGGGGCAATAAAACATTGTGAAATATTTCATTTTATTTGAGAAAAAAGTATTAAGTGAATTCCTGTAGATTTCAAGATGTATCAATACAAACTGAGACCGGATATTGTCGATTGTAGGCTGCGGATTAGGAAATATATTCTCAGAGTACGGGCGCGAGTGCGAGATCGAGGAACGTATTAAGGGGCGTCGAATTGGGAATGGAAATATGGGCAAGGGAGATCACATAGCTAGAGTGGTGGTTTATTAGATTCACGGTGGATGCTATGCGAATCGAGAATGCTCCGGAATGTCGTCCGGTCGTATCCTTTGGACCATATAGTAATTAAACGATTTGTTCGTTGTTCCACTTCACAGTCATGTTCATTAGGTCGATTAAGTTGTTTGGCCTGCCACGGCCGGACGCGTCATATACAATTACACATGGTGCAAGCGAAGTACTCGTCGATAGGGGGGGGGGGGGGGGGCATTGCCTCTCCCAGTATGGCAAAACCGTAAATGTGCAACACTTGACCGTTCGGGTGACATCTGTGCTTACCCGTCCTGCACATGATTTAATTACACATCTTACGCCTCGTCGCTCTCGCACCAACTACCGCCCTCCAAGCCGTGATTGATGTGCCCAAAATGAAAATGAAACTAGCAGTCAATGCCTGACCTGACCTGTTTCAACTTCCGTTTCCAATATTAATGTCGTCTTGTATCTCCTATTATCACGCCCCGCGAAAAATCCCAACCAAATTCAGATTTTTCCTCTACGCCCCCTAAACACATACATTATGTATAAATCCAGTAATGGCCGTTCAGTGCTAATGAATAAACTATACATACGTGAAACAATAATCAGATAATTGTTGCATAAATTGTACGGGCCGTCCGATTCGATTTGAAAGCTCATCACTTTCATTTACGTTGAATACGCATTATCACTTTTTTATTTCCATTTTCGTGACTAGGGCCATCAAATTTTACGCAAAATAAGCAATTACTTCAAAATTGTATTATAATTACATGAATACATTTACTAATGTTAATTGTAAATCAAATATATTTCCCTTTCCCAATCGCTTCGTCTAGTCTAAAAGAACTAGAACTCACGATTCAAGACAGTTCTACCCATTCCTCTCTGGTATACGAGTAGGTAGGATATATCGACATAAAAAATACATCGAAATTAAAAAATATTTTGGATGGTTAAATCGAGCATATTTCCCCTTTAAAGATTCCATTGACAAATGGTACGTTACTGAAGTGACAAATGTTTAGTGTGACGGGATAGATATAGAGTCGTGAAGCTTTGAAATGATCGTGTTGACATTAGAGTGCATCTGATGTGTATATCGTAACTCCTATGATTGACCTGCTCCCCTAATAGGTGGCAGTTTGCGATTGATTCATCGAATCGACGCCGGAAGCATGTCTTTTCGGCGTACGAATCATCCGATTGTTGGTGCGGTGCCAATGCTATCACATTTGCATATAAAGTAGCCGAGATCGTCTGAAACCGAACGGTCCAGACGTTCGCGGGACAATTTCAGATACCCTCGCACTTATTACAACCAATTACATGCAAATTATTCGCCAACTACTCGGAAACTTAATTGAATTACTTGTCGATGCAACAAAGAAATACTCCTTCGAAAAATTTACATTTCAAATTCTGTATCGCTTTATTCGATGCGAGTACGAATACGAAAGCTTAATGGCATTAAAAGCTACGTCTGCTTCTATTATTTAACATTGAAGCTAAACTTTTGTTATCTCTACTCGATTCAACGTATAATATAAGGCATATACATTTTGAAACGGTAACTCAAAGCGAACTTCAGTGCAAGATTTAAATATTAAACACTTCATGGTAATGAACGTCTTATCATATTACTGAAATACCATCACCAGAGTAGGCTTTGATTTGCATGAGAATTCAGCAATGCACTCTGTCCAAAAACTCTGAGAGATGCAATGATATTACGATGACGCCAAAATATATTAATCCGATCGCTGATGATTACATTTTATTCAATGGTTTCAAACTACATTTCACGTTCGTTAGTTAAATTCAATATCATTTCATTTGGGGTTCGTGAGGTAAATTCAGTTTTATTTTTCAAACTGTTAGATTAATCAACTAGGAGTTTGGTGCTCACGACAATCACACTGAGTTGAGTTTCTTATAGAGGCTGATTTTCTTTCAAACATAGTCGAAGCAATTATAATGAGCTTTGCAACCTCTTATCTGTCGAAGGTGATGGTAAGTACTTTGAGTAGGTAAGTTTCTTAATTACTTTAGAAAAGTTTATAAATAATTAAATTCGTCATGTGTTTGCCCAAAAAGCTCCAAAGCTCATTCGATAACCTGAGGAAGTTAAGTAGTTTCGAGTTTTTAATTTCGTATAATCCTTTCGTAGATTTTTGATTATATTCCCGGTTTATGTAGAAAGCTCTGGAGCTTTATCGGCTTAATAGTCTGTTATTCGCCTGGCTTCGCTGAAGATAAAAACCGCCGATTAGGAAGGACGACTCTTGACTTGATTAGAGACGAGAATAAGATAATTATCGCGCCTTCAACTCTCGCTGTATTTGATGAACGTAAATAATTGCTGATTAAATTTAAATGTCGGCGCTTTAACTCTACGTGATGCATTAACTCTTGTCTTATGAATTTTTCTACGATATTGAGTTCCTTAATGTCCCACGGCAACTGAATAATGCAACATGCCGGAGAGAGCTCTATAAAAGTTTATCGTAATTTGCCCTTAATTGCAAATAAAAGTTCCCGTCGATAGATAAATTTCAGTATACTCCCTGCAAACATTTTTTTGCGTTGTAAAATATTAAGAGAGATTTAATTTTTTTTGTAATCGTCCGTCGTGTTTGAGCAGTAACTTAAAAGGATAAGTAGGGCAACACGAGAGAATGGAATTCAAGTTTCCAAGAACTAAAGAAGAAAGACCAGATGACGCGGAGCTTTAGCAAACAGACTCTGATAAAGGAAGAATATTCCTTGTGCAAGTTACAGTGAAAATTATTACCCCTGCGACGTATTTAAACAATATATGAAATTAATACGACGTTATTAATCCGAAAAGCAATAAAATACGAAGCGAGAGGTTGTAAAAATATTAAACGTGAATTTGTTCGAATAGAAATTCGATTTAGGAAAGAATCGTTATAATATTTTACGGTGTAAAATTGGCTGCGATAAATTTATATTCACCGAAAAGAATTTTTGAGAAGTAACGATGAATATTAAGCTTCAAACTTTATAATTCACGACATTTGTTATAATCCATTGCTAGATGCTTCTTGATTTATTGCTTTTAGATTCGGTATAAATATTAAAATTTTATATCGACGGCGTAATAGGAAATTCAAAGTTTCAAAACTCTTAAAAGCGCAGCTATATTTTCACATTAGAATAACCGTACATACCTACACGTTAGCAACTAACAACCGATGGATTGATTTGTTATTTTGTTTAATTTAATTTAATCGACACACGCATACAGAGAGTTATAAACAAGATAATAAATTCCATAATGTAGCGCCAAGTTAATTAATAGTATTCAAATTTTTGTAACTACTATTTTAATCTGACGCGCTAAATCTGCACTAAATAAATACGTACCGGCAATCGCGATATTTTCAATTTATAAATAACATGAAAAATGTGATCGAAACAAAAATAAATTTCCTATCAAAACCATAAAAACATTCAGGAACATAAATCCTTTTTGGAACATCGTTAGCAAAAAAAGTAACATAAATCTGTAATTTGCTCGCGAAAAAATTAATGTCACACTAAATTTATTAACGATGTCTATTTACTGTTGTTAAACATATTTTTTTTAATTATTTTATTGAAGAGTCTGACAGGCATAATTTATTCAACTTTTCAATACAGGGTGTTTCGCAACTTCATACAAAAAGTGCAACTGATAAAAATACATAGGTGCATAGCAAAACATTAATAAATTTTAGAGATATGCATAGTCATATGATAAAAAACAAATTGCGAAAACTAAAGTTTAATAAAGCAAAACCTTTTCTATCTTACAAGCCGTGTTGATATAAATTTGGCAACAATGAACGTAGTCCTGTGTGATCCTCGATTTAGTATTAAGAATTTTAATTCTGCATCGAATGACATTATTAGTTTCCAGTTTCTAATTTGCTTCTAAATATGTGATTTCATCTCTAAAATTTATTAGTGTTTTGTTACGTATGAAATGCGTTTTAGAACGATACAAATCGCATACACTCTGTTTTGTTTCATAGAACAGGTGGAATTTATTTAATTTTTCAATATGTTCTATTTTTGTAATTCGCAAACGCAAGAAGTTTAGTAATTTTTTTTATTTTTGCTGTGTTATAAGTTTTCTTTGTGATGTTTGAAAAATTCCGGTGGTGTTGTGCGGAATACATTTTTTTATGCCATTAGAAAAATCAAAGTAATCGCGTTAAGTACAGACGAGTCCGTTCCGGAAAGGAAAGTACGTGATCGTATTTCAGATAACTTTTGAAAGAAATAAACACAATATCCAGCGATATTAATCCGTGTGAAAACTTAGGGGGGGCTTAAACTGTGTCCGCAGACGACGTTCGGCATTAATAAATAATATAATATTTTTTGTTGGAGGCGACGCGGAAAATGATTGGGAATAATAAAATAAAATCGCTCGCATAATTTGATTGTATTGGTGTGTTTACTTTCTCGGCGTTTAAATTATGTTATCATCTCGGAAAGAAAAGTCAAAGAGAAGACGTCTCCTTTGCCGGAGGGGTTTTCATTTAGATGTTGAAATCCTGCTACCTATTTGAGATGAAACCTGATTGAAGTGTGCCTACCCGTCAAATTTTGAAGCAGCTGTTGTGATTACAGCAGTCTCTACAAACAACCTCTAAAATGACCCATCTGCGCTAAGCGGACATCCAAATGAATATCTTTGGAAACTTCTTTGATTAAAATCAACATCTCCTTGGTGAAATAGATTTTCCAATTAATGTAACTGCTCTCTCCCCGATTTCTTCATCTTTTCATTTGTAAATTTATACGAAATGTTACAATGAAACTTTAGTGTTATTAATTAGTTTCAGCAGCACTGTTACTTTTTTAACAACGGTTTAATCTCCGAGGCGATTTCTACTTCATTAATTTCCTCAGCGAATTCAATTATTTTACAATTAAATTTCAAGATTTGCACAAATCTCCCTTAATTACACAGTAATATGTATTCGCTGAATCATAACGTAATAACGACGATAATATGCTATATGATGGTCGACCAAGAGCTGTTTATTATGCATTCCTACATTCAGAGGAAGCCAAACCGAATCTACATCCGATATATTCCAGTTATTTAAACACCACATCGATTCTGGTTTATTATCTTGACCATTGTTTATAATATACCCCCTTAACTGAGAATACTAACTTCGATAATATAATCAACTCGTCCTGTCTTTGGTAATTATTTTTTCATCCACGTTTCGAATTGCAATAAAATAAAAAATTAAAATGTTATGCAACTATTTTTTTATATCCGAATTTTATGATACAAAGAGAAAGTATAAACCGTGAAAATAATAGCGTAATACGAATTTCATAAGACGATAAACTTCCCCGGGAAAATACGCTAGTCCCCATTTAAGATTTTACCGACGGGGCAAGATCAGATCTCTTTTACAACTGAAATTCAAATTCTCTTTGTAACTATCAGCGTAAATCGGCGTGGAGATTAAACGGGGTCGCGATTTATTTATAAAATTTATTTCACCCGGATTTACTTTGCGCGCGATAATTCCCATTGTTTCGTCCATGTGTCATAAAGAACGGTTTTCAAAGAGAAGTGTTTTCCTATGTATTTCGTTACGAGTTTAACGTTCAAATGGATATTTATTTTGCTACTTCAGATGTTAACTGAAAAAGTAAACTCTTAAAACACTGGCATGTTTACTAACTTGGTAAATTACGAGGTCGTTTGAAAACAGTCTCTTTCGAAATTATCGCCGCCTTAAACATCCACGTCAGACGTAAATGTTTTCGTCAATAGTATATACGCATGAGCCTGTGAACTGTTGGAATTTGGCGAAAGATTTCGTCTCATCTTAGATGTTCCTGGAGTTTCATATATAAATAGGCTTTATTCGCCCCGACGCTCTATGGGCGCTATCTATCTATCCGACGCCTGCGAAGATCGCAGCTTCCTACAACAACCGAATGAATACCAACATAATAATAGGTACTTCATTGTAAACTACGTGTATACATCATGTAGACGTGTTGTACTCCTCACTGTAATAAGCCTACACTGAAGAGTTGACAAGATCCCTACTCACGAACGATTGTTGTTACTGCACGGACCTGTTTTATTTTGCCCAGCCCAATTTATCTTCTCCTGCTTGTCTTCCACAAAATAAACACAATTTTTTTGTTTGGAATAATTCACCTTGTTCCGATAAATTATATTCCTTTTTGGACCTTAATTTAAAACATTCTGCTCCATAAACCACATCCTAACGTTTTACTAAAGAATTTTAATTGAACTTTATCTTATATACAATTTTACTTTATTACGTTAAACAATCTTGAAATATTCATTCTAAAAATAGTAAAATTTTGAACCAATTTTAGATTCACCAAACACTAAAAACTCCTACCTTCAATAGTATTGGTGCTATTTCCTGAGACTTACTTCAAATCATCAAAGTCTTCATGATCTTATCAAACGCGTTAATTATTTATTTGTTTTTCTTCCTCATATTTCTTCCCAATTACAAATTTTGCTTTCATGTATCATGAACAGACTGCGGAAGTTTAGGCATTTGCCTTTTCTATTTGTTGAACACTAGTTTGATAGGATCTGGTTATAAATACGTTTCATGTAGTTCAAATGGTAAAGTTTTATAATGCCTATTTTTGCCTATTTGTGGATAAATGCCTATTTCAGACAAAAGTGCCTTTTTCTTAAAAATCCTCAGAATAAATTTTAAACATGCATAAATTAAAATGATTAATACAACCGTTAATAAAAAAATGATGACTGCGGCAATTTTTTAGAATCTTGTGGATACCCCTTGAAACCAAGAATTGCGACTTTTTTTATTCAAAATGATGAAATAACAATCGGACATCGGTTCCCCTGTTTCTATAAAAGTGTTCGTTGATATACAGGATGCTGCGTTTTGAAACACAACATAGGAAATCCCATGTTAATTTAAAGTGCTCGAATATTGGCTTCCTTAATTATTTTACAGCAAAATTCCTGTTAGGTTTTTTAAAATGCTCTTAAAAATGAATCTGTCTGTGAAGTTTGAGAATTTTTCGTTATATTTAAAAAACATCAGTAACGAAATTCAATTTATACCAAACTATCAGCTCGACCTTGATCAGTAAATGTTAAAATAAATTACTGGAAAAGCTATTGCTATCAACCTTTTTCAAAAACGAACTAGATTTATTAACTATCTGTTCTATTTTGACTGTTATTGGTCAAGGCTGTGCTAATACTTTGGTATAAATTGAATTTAATTAATATTTTTTTCAATATCTTAAAACTCAGCGTATGAAAAATTCTCAAACTTCACAGACTTGAAGTGTACTTTAAAAAACTTAAATGAAATTTTTGTGTAAAATAATTAGGGAAGCCAATATTCGAGCACCTTTAAATTAACATGGGATTTCCTATGTTGCGTTTCAAAATGCAGCACTCTGTATAAGCAGAACTGGATAGGTTGTACTTGGTTTTAATTTAGTGATTTAATATAAAAAGAATTAAAATCTCTTTCACCCCCGATTTGCAAATTTTCCCACTTGCAGGAATTTTATCTAAAAAACAAGATCAGTTTTTTTTAGTCTTACGTAAAGTACTTCCAATAGCAAATACGCCTTGGAGAAAATTTGAAAAACCAATTTTTTAAATAATTTATAGAAAAATATTTGACAATCAGTTTTCTGAGTCAACTATTCTAAAAGACTATTAAAATAAATAATAAAAATAACAATTTACTTGATTTGGACACCCGGTATAGATATTTTGGAGACTATCTATACTTTATTTGTGCCTATTTTGCACATATACGAGCCTTTTAAGCGCCTAAAATAGACTTTTTTAGTGCCTAAACTTCCGCAGTCTAATCATGAATCATGACAGACTCTTGGCCTGACTAAACTTAATAGTAACATGATACTGGATAGGCACGTATTTGGTTCATAATTTTGTTTAATCTCTTGCTTTCCTCCCCCATCTGTTTCAGGTCTTCCTCCATCTTGGCTACCAAATCTATCACTTCCGATTATTCTTACCAACTTATTCTTACTTAACGCCTGAACAGTCCAGTGGTAAGGGACCGGCCTTGCAATCGTAAGGTCGTGGGTTCGCACCCGATCGAGATATTTCTCGGGGGTCGTTACTCACTTTAGGTACCCTTAAGTGTCGGGGAGAAAATTCGACACTGCTTCCCCTTCAACGGCGAGGTGGTTTGGAAGTAACAAAGTCAGGGTACACTTTATACATACAAAAATACACTCCCTCTCCTGAGGCCCTGATAAGTCTATGACTTAGGACCCCTTTGGGCAAAAACACCACAGATAAAAGAAAAAAAAATAAGTTTGTCGTATACCCATTCCAGGCCCAGGTTCTAACCATCGATTTTTTTTTGTATTAGATTAAAAAGGTTCTTTAAATGTAACATCTTAATCGTTCTTTCTACAATTCTACAAATGTTATGGTGACTTTCATCTGATTTGTTCTTAATTAGCTTTTTCTCGTTTTTAAAAATTTTTTCTTTGTCTTCGTATTTCCGAATAATCGGACTTATAATATGAAAATATCCTAAAATAATTGAAATTAACCTCCGCCCACAATAATTTTTATATCCGTAGATACGTATTTCGGCAGCTAAGCTACCATCTTCAGTACGCTACCAACTTAAAAGCACTAAGAAAGATTTAAAACTACCTAATCACACTGATAAAATCATAAAAATATTAAAGCTAACAACAATCTAATCATCCTAAAAGATATATATGTCTAAATGTAAGTAAATATAAATTAAATTTTACATATTAATTTATATTTACTTACATTTAGACATATACATCTTTTAGGATGATTAGATTGTTGTTAGTTTTAATATTTTTATGATTTTATCAGTGTGATTAGGTAGTTTTCAATCTTTCTTAGTGCTTTTAAGTTGGTAGCGTACTGAAGATGGTAGCTTAGCTGCCGAAATACGTATCTACGGATATAAAAATTATTGTGGGCGGAGGTTAATTTCAATTATCTCTTAAACCACAGTCTCCTTTACTATTTTAGTTTGAAAATATCCTAGTGATAATTTAGAAAGAAACTCGTTGGAATTGTAACAACGATTTAATCTTGAAGTTAAACGAAAATGCTTGATGTTCGTGTTTTTTTTACGATAGCAAAGCATCTAATAAATTCGCACATGGCTGACGAAAAAATTCCGCCACTTTTATTTTTCTTATTCTACGTGATGTCTTTATAAAGCTGTTGCCAAAATAATAAAGTACGGCATTTATTTTGCGAGAGTAATTCCATTTTTATTATCGCCTATTTTTTTTAAAAGAAACGTAATGGATGTGTATATGCGTTTGATTTATGTTTTGTTAATGTTGTGTGTGATGAAAAGTTTTTTTTTTTTTATTAATGTGGCCGGGCGGCGGTTTCTTGTTTTTCGCCTAATATGTCACGTTTAAGGAAACAGGGTAAAAACTTCTTCTGTATCTCCTCTCTGTTCGAGGGAAAAAATTAAATTCACACAACATCCAGCTGATGCGCTTAAATCAATACGAAGTGGATGATAAATTCGTGTGTAACACAAACAGACCATCTTAAGCTCCGCAATAGATTAATTAATTAACACAGAGCCGGCCAAGGGCTATAAATGTATGCCTCGATACATTAAAGTCACTCAACACAACTGAGCTGCAACGAAAATTACTGGTGAATTGTTGGATAGGAACAACGCCCAGCTATTGTTTCCGGTTTAAATTACCCATTGTGGCTAAACTAATCACTCTAACACACGTAATAGAGTTCGTAACCCTTGTTTTCCAAAAAATGAAATGGAGTTTTCCCAAATTTAGACATAAAAATAAATTTGTTTGTTCAACGTGCGACCCTCATCCTCAAGTATCAATAGCTCTTCGTTATGGGTTTCGCAGAGTCGGAGCAGTTAATGTCTCGGGTAATTGACGCAACTCGAAGAGGAAAGAAAGGGCGTTGCGGGCAAAAAAATATGTTCCCTTTGCCTGTTTTAAATGTGGAAAAAGTTCCAGCAAAATTAATGCAGAATCGATGAACTATAAAAGAAAATTACGGCGGCCGACGAGCAAAGGAAACAAGTTTGACGTAAAGGCAGGAAAGTAACTAAGCGAAGACAAAAACCAAGACGGCCGAGGACGAGGGTATTTGGGTTTGTTCGATCAAGTTCGGATTTGTTCAGCGGTTTTGGGTAAACGTGAACGAACTAATGACTACATTATCGGCTCCGGAAAGTATTCAGGACTTACGTAATTAAAAGAGAAATTAAACAAATTTCTTTGGTGGCTTGACTTAATTAAAACTCGGCTCTGTATTTCTACATTCTTCCATTGCAAACAACCCCACTACTTAAAAAAAGAAAACTTATGTATAGTAACATGTATTTTACGAAAACGGTGTTTTTCGCATTCGCAAAATGCATGGATGTTACGTATATCCTATTGTTAAATAAAAAATACAAAAATTAAAATACCTAGAATACAAATCGAAACCCAGAGTAAGATTAGATTGTTCGAATCATGTATGAATTGTTAAAGTCTGAAAACGGAAAATCGTAATATATGAGATTAGAGAAAATAATAAATCAAATGCTCAGACGTTTATTGAAAGAGAGTAAATTCGAAATACGTGAGTAAAACTAAAAGTTCGACAGGGTAGAATTGACGAGTAACATCTATTTATTTTTCTGCAAGAAACAACTGTTACGTCGTTCAACGTTTGGCCGAGTTCTGTCGGCCGATAAATAAATCAATTTATTGTTTAAAAATTTGTTTGTACGAGAATGGGCGGAACGTTTTTTTCCCTCTCGCTTTGAAAAATGACGGATGTTTGCCGAAAGAAAATATAAATTTCCACGTATTTCGTGAATCTGTTGTAAAAATTCGCAACCTTCACATATTTCAAACGCACGAGTATCTAGGATAATAAATCGACGCTTTCCGATTCTTGTGTCGTTGCGAAAATCTGTGCTAAGAAATATCAAATTCTACGGCTAACTTTTAACAACACTAACGTTTTTATTCGCGTCTAGCCAGTAAACGTTCCATCGTTCCGAGAATTTCCCTACTAAATCACGCATTGTTAAAAACGTAATCCGGGGCGTAAGCATTTTTCAATGACAATATGACAGATTGTTCGTCTGCAGCAAGTCACGTACGGTCGGTCCTTGTCATCTCTGAAATCCACCAGATGAAAAGAATTGTACGTATAAACAAACATACACTTTTTATTTCCCTTTTTACATATCTACATGTACAGGGTGGGCCAAATTTGATACTTTTAAAGGGAGACACCTATTTCTAGATAAGTTAGACAAAAACTGACCTCGGTGTCTGAGCTCGACTTTTATGACAAATTTAATGGTGAAAACCGCATTTCGATATCTTGAACAGTTTTTCAAAATCCTACGATTTCTGAAAACCTTTATGCCTTTTTTCATTTATGAAAATTTTCGATTTCTATAAACGACTTCTTTAAGGCACTTTTTACTTGTTAGTTACAAGACGCATAGTTCTCGAGATATAAGCTAAACTTCTAATTTTTTATATGGAATACCATGTACATTTTTACATTTTTGAAACGAGAATAAAATTATCTTTCCAGAAATATAAAACACTTGGTATATTAATCAAAAAGTTTGCGAGATATACCCCCAGTATCACAAAAGTTATTTAATCGCTGATTAATATAACAGTCTGCCATTGATTGGGTGAAACAATATAATTGGTTGTTTCAAATCTATTGTTAACTTCGTCCAATGACGTTCCTTAATCAGAGGATTAAGATAATCACTGATTAACAGTTTTTTTGCCTGTGTGCCTAGTAAGCTACATATAATGCACAAAGCGGCCAATACGGACACATAGGCGTGTCGTCGCAAATTTACGCTGCAGCAAGTCTGCTCAGATTGCAGTGGGGCCCTCAAGCATCCTCTGTATAGCGCTATTTCGACATTAATTTGGGCCTTATTAACAGAAGAGTAGCTAGAAACCCCATCGCAATCCGAACGACTTGCGTAAATTTGCGACGACACGCGAATGTGTCCGCATTGGTCGCTTTGTGCATTATAGCTTACTAGGCAGCAGTACAGTTGCCATTTGCTATAAACTTTCGCACAGTATAAGGTCAAACCCCTGGCCGCCTGAGGGCGTGCCTTAAGCTGTTGTCTGCTATGACTGGACTTTCCGGTTTAAAATCTGGCAAGTCGCTTGGATTTCGGTGGGGTTTTTAGAGCCACTTTTCTGCTGATCAGGCCCCAATTAGAGCCAAAATCGCGCTGTACAGAGGATGCTTGAGGGGGGCCCCCTGCAATCTGAGCAGTTTTGCTGCAGCGTAAGGTATTTAGAAATTCAGAAACGACCCATAACTCCTAAACGGTTCAAGATAACAAAACACGGTTTTTACCATTAAACTTGTCATAAGAATCGAGTTCCAGGCACCAAGGTCAGTTTTTGTCTAACTCATCTAGAAGTAGGTGTTTAAACTAAACCCCTTTGAAAGTGTTAAATTTTGGCCCACACCTGTACACCCTGTAAAATACACTTCGAAATTTTCATTTAATTTAACGGCTTTTAATATACATATAAATAAATCTCAAAGTAAAAACCCATGTCGCAATTAATAAAACATAAAACAAACTAGAATAAATTTTTCACAAGTGTAGATGTACATCCTGTAAAATAAATTAAATTTGAAATTTTCATTTTATTTAATGGCATCAAGGCAACTTAATGGCGTGCAGAGAGTACCATTAGGGATATGACCATTTACTTCTTAGTCTCTAAAGGCACGAGACGTTGTACTATAAAACGTGATGTGGAAAAATAGGTTCGGGCAAAATCGACAATTTTGCAGAGAATCTCTCCGGACGATGAATTTTATTAAGTTATAGAGGCCGCAATATGTGGTCCGGGCAGATGCAACGTTGTTATGAGCTTTTTTTTTGCATGCGGAAATTTATTTTACAATGTAAAAATTCGGAGGCCCGGTTAATTAGCCGTTCGAATTCAGAGCGTATTTTGAACTCACCTTTCGGCTATCTTTCAGAGCGAATACCCCACAAAGAAAATTTCGATTCCCATTCCAATATCTGATGATGCACAGGTGATACACGATATTTCCGTTTGTTATTTAATGCCGCTTTATCTCGTTTACGTGTTTAATTAAAATGCGGAAATTAATCTCTCTTTCACGGGGGCTTGTTTTAACCCGGAACTTGTTCGGCAGACTCAAAAAAAATATATATATATAACGATCATATACAGAACGTTTCGTGTTTTGATGACACATTCGCAAAAAAATTAGTTAATTAAGGGAAATTAATTGCGAAACACTTCACAACACTAGAAATATAAAGGCAATTAAATTAACGGGATGCAATTGATGTGGTGTAATTATCATCGAATTGAATTATATGCCATCACGTCAAGTAAATTGTAATTAATCACCTAAATCAGATTTAACATTCAAAATTCAAATGCACAGTTTTATTTAAAATCTATCTATGACGGGCAAATATTGTATTTACCTTCAAATCAAATTGGGATTACACTTAGCTACATATTATACAGGAGTATTTTTTTTTAATTTTCAAGTAAAAGGGTTCTTGTTTTATTTATTTCTTGGAAAATTATACTTTATTAGTTGAAGGAGCAAGTTCATTTTAGAAGATGATTTTTGTTTGTTTTTAAGTAAAAAATCACCTAACATAAGTTTGTTTTTATTTAAAAATCTCTGGTTAGAATTGATGACGAGGAGCAAATACTTAATTTGGAAAGTGTTTGTCGTCTTCTTTTTGGGTTTTCAAACACGCGCGAATAAACATATGTAATATGGTTTACGATCGCGACAAAGTTATAAAACTTTTCCGTTGAACTCGTAGTAGTAATTTAATTTTTGGAAAGAGAACAAAACGCGATCTACGAAATAGGAAAGCGTTGTAAAATTTACTCCATTTAGCAGAACTTGGCTTTTATTACTCTCGCTTAAAATCGTGTATGTATCTCGCAAGTTCTTTTATGAAGCAATTATAAAACAGGGCAATTCCCTTCATTAATTAAAACGTTGATTTTAAAATAGGGAAATTCCTTCTGCTTAAAAATAAGTAGCTAGTTAAATCATCCGAGGAAATAAATTGTATTTTGATTAATAAAACTATATGTTTGCGTCGTTATTTGCTAGAAAAATATGAGCTTAACAAACAAGATGTGATGCATAACGGCATCTGTTTTATGTTAAAGTGTTAAACGAATGTGTCCTAAAATAAGTTCACACTTTGAAATTTAAAGTAGATAATTATCTCTCGACATAGTGTGAGCGTTCTCTTTTTTCTTGCTATGGTTTTGATCATCGGGGCACATAATTGACTGGTAAAAGGCTTTAAAAACACTTACCTAAATTGTCGGCGGCGACGCAAGTGAAAATGACCGTAATTGCCGAAATTACAAAACTAGCTTCCATCGTAATTTATCACTGAAATGAGAAGGAACAACACACCGAGGAGGAACGCGAACACGAAAAAAAGGGGCCTTACATAACGCCAGAAGTGGGCAAATAAATTAAAAAGTTTTCTAAGTTGGTAATCATAGCATGGGGCATAGAAACGCGGAAAATGCAGACCACTTTCGGAAGAGCAACAGCATCTGTACAAGGATAGCGTGATCCTGAAAGTTTGTCATGCTTTTCCGAGCCAGTGCGAATTTTCCCGATCTCGGCCACTTACACTTTTGATTTTCTCTGCTGAAGTAAACAACCCTTTCGTAAACAATCTACTAATCACTTCGCTCCCGGACGTTAATAAGCAACAAACGTTTTCAGCATTCACCGCAGACGAAAGGATTTATTCCTTTTGTGTACGCGGCGCCCGTACAGTCAAAAGGACGAAAAAGGAACAAAGCGCCTTTAAATTTACTACATTCACTACTTACAATTATAACGATATTAATTAAACAATAATCCTACTAGCTACTTTAGAATGCGTTCCACTTCACCTTCGAAACACTAAAACACTTGCTTTCTTAGAATCCTTCTTGCACACTTAATTGTTCAAATTCATCTTCCTTAAAGGAATTTATCTACTGTAAAATTTAATTATTTCCCAGTCTACAAATTTTACTATACGTACAACGTACATACCATCAACAATGCAGCTCTAATAATAAAATAAGGCAGTTATTTTTTCTTTCTTTATTTTTCTTCCTCTCTACTTTAAAAATATATTTATAACAAAATTATTGGATAAAATTTGAGTATTTCAACAGCAAGACTGTCTCAGGTGTACCAGCTTTAGTAGTTATCGTGTTTGGTTGTTCTGAAGTTTAGTAATTTCCAAAAAAAAGCTACATACTGAAAATTATAACAATCTTAGATGGATGCTGACCAAAAACGTACGTCTTTACGATTAGTTAGGGCGTTATTTTAAATATTATCTTCAAACTCAGCTACACAACGTTGTTCAGTGTGTGACTAGTATTTATTGTAATAGAAGTTATAAACTGCTTAAAAACATCACAAACAGCTTGTTGGTGTGTTTATTTATGATGAGTTACGTTCAAAATGAGTAGGATATAGTAGAAGAAGTAACAAAAGCCGGAAGTGTATTATTGGCTGGAACAATCTATTAAAGCGGTCAGCGTGTGGTTTTCTCTCGTAATCGAAGTTTAAAGTCACAAAGAGGAGATTGGGGGTGCAGCTAAAATTTGTACGTGGCGTAAGTTCTCATTCGAGACAAGAACTCTCTGTCGGGGAACTACATATCGCGATCAAATGAGACGATTCACGTAACTAATTAAACTAATTAATTAATAAGACGACCTGAAATAACTATCGCTTCGCAACTTAGTTTAGTGGTTACCTAAAACTAATAGCTCAGCGCAGACATCGTTGTTGTTGATATTATTAGAACCCTTATTTGTTTTTACGCTTAGGAAACTTTCAGTATTTACTATCGCGTTGCAGCAGCAGCAGCAGCAGCAACAGCACAAGCTCTCTCCAGCTGCAAGGAAATTTTAAATGCCATGAATATATAACTTACTAGACGAACAGTAATTAAAACTTAATACCCCTGTTTTTAAATATTAATTTTCAGCTTTTACTATGGGTTAATTTACCTTTAATTTCTCGTTAGAAAATATCAGAGTTGAAAGGGATATAATTTACAAAAGCTTATTAAGGGAAGTGTAATTTCGGAATCTCTCAAGCAAATTATAAATATCCTCTGCTTTAAAGATCAAAACGTTAAACTATCGATTCGTTTGTGCAAAGCGTATATGCCATTAAGCCTCTTCAAAGTTCCAGCAATAACATGGTAGTATTTTCGCCATTAACACTTTGAAATTATATTTAGAACGCACTTAATGCCACCGCAAGTATTCTTAAAATATGAAGTCGTGGCCGTAGTAAAATGGAAGAACAATGAATGTCACTTATGCAAAATATGTGTAAAGTAATTCTGTAGCGGTGAAAAAGGGTGACGGCGAGAGCTCCTGTTGAGGGATATAAATGACCTGCTCCTAATGTTTTTATACAGATGTCTATCACTATTATTACTTTGTCTGCTTAATTTCATACCAAAAACGAAAATTACATTTGCATACGCAATTTATTTTGGAAGCCTTTTTTACGTTTTTAATGACTTTCACCTAAATAAGCGTTTACTGAACCAAAAATTGTGAAAGGGACATTTTTATCCTCTTCACCAAATTAAAACCACAATGAGAAAGAAAGCACGTGTTTCAAATACAAACCGAAATTTCCAATCCTTTCAAAATCATATTATACAGAGTATTACCAAACTTAAATCTTTACCAAAACCCAAAACAACACACAAAATTTTAAAAGGTAATAAATCATTCGTCAAATTATAAAAATACTATATGTATGTGTTTGAGTTCAACTCCGAAATAAAAACTGTAAGTACATCATTGAAGTTTGTTCTGGTCCGATAAAAATTGTAAGTACAAAGTTTTTTAATCTCAAACCGGACAGAAATATGAAGGGAAAATACTCAACGTTTCGCTATAGATTTACAGCTTCGTCAGTTACAAATTTATAGCGAAACGTTGAGTGTTTTCCCTTCATATTTCTGCCCGGTTCGAGATTAAAAAAACATTCTTGTAAGTACATCGTAACTTTAAAGATAAAAAGTCTTAACTCTGATTAGTTCTTCAAAATTTAATAAATTTCATACATTCCTGTTGGTGTGCTATAATAAAACGCAAGCTTTATTAAAACGTGAAATGGTGGAAAAGAATCAGAAACATCGAAAAGTATTTAAAATGCAAGGTCGCCTTATTATTGAATTACTTGAAGTAGGTATTTATATTGTACACAAAAATTTGTGACCAAGAAAATAAGGCCTAAAATCTATAAAAAGAGGGAAGTACAAAGAAGAGATGATTTCTAACATAAAAATTTGAAAAATTAAATCCAAATACCACGTGGTGCCATCTCTAAGTGTAATTCATAGCTAAAAGTTTTAAATTATCACCATTTTAATTGTTAGCACATAATTATTTGGTGCAACATCAACAGAAACGTATGGCTAAGAACATAAAATTTAAATTAATTTATTTTGTCTTCGAAGAGAACAAAAAAAGTTTGATATTCATTAGAGAAAATGCAATTAAAATAATCACGTGAAGCTATCTTTAAAATATATATATATATATATATATATCAGGGTAGAGAATTTGAAGCTAAAAAAATACGTACGACTTTACTTTTTTAATACGTGATTAATACTGCAAATAAAATATATTCATAATGGAAGCTGTTTACGATTAATATCGAAAACATTAGTGCTGCCATCTGTGATACTCATGGGAAACTATTGCTTCGCAGAATACACTCGGCAGGCGGAGATTCAACACTGCGCTGATTAATCAATATTTTAATAATTATTTTCAATGACAGGTGGCTACTTGAACAATAAGATTTAATAAAAATAATAAAAATAGTTGCTTCCTGTGTCTTGCACTCGCGTTTTGTGCAGTAGTATTTTGACTAAATGCGCTGAAATTCGTTAATCGGTTTCGCTTTTCTTGCTTCTTGCTTAAAGTGCAACAGAAAACAGAACTATTTCTATTTTCTGTCCGCGAACAACTGGCGCCGTTTATTTGTAATCGTAAAAAAAATAATTTCAATGTGGACGTCATATTTTAGGGACAGAACATTTCTTACCTTTAAGTTTCCTGCACTGAACCCTCAACAGTAGAAATAGACGTCAATTTAAATCTGAATAAAATTAAAGAGAATTATTAATCAATAGATACGTATAAAATTTATGTTAATCAGGCCATTAGAATAGAAGAGAAGAAGTCAACATAACCACAAATGTCTCATCTCATAACTGAGAAGTAATTGCAAATTAAGAGGTTTTAAATTGAACGCATGTAAGTAAATCGTTGTCGTATTGATTATAAAAGGTATTTGTGTTTATGTTAGATGTTATTGGAGAATTTCCCGTAAGGTTCTATTATTTAAAATAAGAACTTTAAAGAAACGCAAAAAGTATATCTACAACAAATGCTCACCAACACAAGAACCTGTTTGAACAGTCGCCATTTATCAATATGTTGCAACAGCGCCAAATTTAAATTGCCTAAGGTTTTATTCGTACAAAAATTTGTAGAATAAACTATAACTGCACGTACATCGTAAAAATAAATCAAATAAAAAAATGTACTGCGTAATTTCTTTGCGTGAATTAAAAAAAAAATAATGGTGGATATTGCTTACTAAAACCTGACCGCTTCGTCACAAAATTTCCGAACGAAACAATTTAAATAGCCCTGTTATAGATCCATTCTTAACCATAACTGGCTAGGATTAATAGTTTTCACAGTTTTCACTCATTACTAAACACTAATTTAAAATATCTTCTAAAAACGGAACAAAATCACAACAGTCGCCATTGTTTACGCTTTTTTAAGTCATTTAATGTACGGCTCCTACGTTACCGACCGCAGGTAGAATGTAAAATTTTAATTGCCGCCGAATTATTTCTGCTTTTTCCTGACAAGAATATTGTGAGCATAGAAATTTGGTTTTTTAAACTATCACAGTATTACATAGAAATAAATTTGAATTCAAATTAAGAAAATAATGTATTGGTCGTTCTAGTTAAGCGAGGGACTTTCTGTTTTACTCGCGTATTAGTTATATCAAACCTGGGCATAAAATACGAGAAGAGCCAGCTTGTAATATCCCCCACCCATCGACGGTAACAATGTATCCATTAACAAACAAGTGTGATCACATAGAAGTTACAAAAAAGGTCCCAGTGTGATTGGTTGCTGAGATAAGCGCGCAACTAATATCGCGAAGAAAGGGGATATACCCCGTCATGTTCCCCTACTGTGCTAAGGTCTGGTTTATATTTTATTTCACATTGTGATATTGCGCTTGCATGAATTAAAAGCAGAAATACATTTCTTGATTTTGTAGCAAAGGAGACTTACCAAAATTAGGCTATAATTAGCGACTACAAACTAAATTACAAAACGCGCCATTTTACGTTATGCTTCGCGTTATAGAATGACGAGTCCCACTTTACCGACAGTGGAAAGAAAGACCGATACAGAAGGTTGCGTTCGTAATTATGAACTAGAGTGTATAATTGTCTTTGCGTCTTGTTCATTCATTCCAAAAAGTTTTGTATTTATACTACAGTCGGGCCGCCGAAGAAACGGAGTAATAAAACTGCGTGATATACACGTGATTACTGTTTCTGTGAGCTAAGTACCGACAGATTTACGCTAGCCTACAGTGTCGGTCATTCTGCAGAGTAACAACGTGGTCATATTTCCAGTAGTTCGTATTTTTCCTATTTTTAACAAATTGGCGTTATTATTAATCAGTATTTCTTAAGAGTTAATTTAATATTTGAATAAAATAGTGGTAAGTGGTAATTTCTGGTGTTTGATGTAAATACGGCTTTCCGTGTCGGTGTCACAAGAGCAGCGCGTGATCACTCCGTTTCTTCGGCGGCCCGACTATAGCCTGCATTTTATCAAGTCGCAGTTTCTCGTGTAAAGTGCAATTTCATAAAATGCCGGCTCATTGTCAAGGCAACGGGCGAACGTTTCACACCGTATTAAATAACGGGAAATCCAAAATTCGCCGATTGCCGTGGTATTGATGTAAATACAGACTTCTTGGAATTGATAAATTAGATGCGAGATTTGCCAATAACCGCAAGTGAGAAAGATACATACGTTTACATGTCCAGGTTGTACTCATAATTGTGAATGCAACTGGTGTCCCAATTATAGTTAGACAAATCGTTTCAATATGAAAAGTTTTAATTAAATACCAAGATCCAAAAAATAGTGTTTAAAAATAACATACCTAAATGTAACTCAAGAATATAGTTATTTATAGTTAATATGTGTATAAAATATTTAGAATGAATAAAATACGAGAACTTGCAAGTAAAACTTTAATTCTTGAAATTTTCTAAAAACAAAATTTTATAAATGTATAACTGGTACAAGTTTTATCTGACTGTACATTTTATACAGACTTCCTAAGAAGAATTGTAGACAAAATAAGGCTATAGTTTATTGCAGTTATATATGTACGCAAACGAATTGAACAATACGAGAAAGACCCTACAATTATGAATACCGTTTAGTTCTCTAATAATTTCTCCCACTCTATTGTTACGCCAAACACTTCCTGTTCCAACCACAATTTATAGTGCTTCTTGAAATTATCTGATAGATCGTGTTTATTTCCTAGGACGCTGCTTAAACAGTTATCAACAGGTTCGTAATCACTATCCTAAAATAAAAAGTTGAGTTGTACTTTGATGATCCGCATTGATTTCCTACCTTTAAATTATTTGTGTATCTACGATTATTAAATCTATCGACGGATGCTCGTAGTGCACATTCTTCAGCTTGGAAATCCCATGGTCTAGCATCTAAATCTATTTAAAACAAAGAGGAGTGAATCTCACTGGATTGAATAATTTCAAAAGTCTTACCATTTCCAAAGGCCCAATCATCATTCAAACGGTGACGAACTTTCGCGTAAATTGCACTAATTGTTTTCATGTTGGACTTGCGCCATTGTCTGCCTAAGTATTTCGTTTGCATTTTTAATAATTTAAGTACGTACAATTGCGTCATAGCATGACGAACTTTTAATGTGCGTTTTAGTATTGGAGCCGACTTAAACACCACCAACATCTAAAACGAAAACCCAATCACATCTTCCGACAATTCAAGACTAACGAGTACTCACCATGATGCGGGAGTGCTTCCATTTGGTTAACTTATTTAAAATCCTAAGTAAATTTATACAAGAATATATATTTCTCCACGAGTACGGAGCCGCGTATCCTATTTCTAAACTTTCAGCCGTTAACTCTGGCTGATCACCAATTACGCACGAAGGGAAATCTAAAATCGGGATCCTAAAAAGCAACACGCTTATTTAATTCGAAACCCAAGTCACTTTTTTCTCGACTTACATGTTCGTAGCACCTACGTATCCCATGATATTCTGATTAAAGAATTTCAATACGAGTGGGATACAGTTGGCAAATACTAAATGCTGCGACATGAACTCAAACTGGTAGATGTGGTTCAGTTTGAAGTGTTTTAATAATAACAGCAAAATTGCTGATACAGCTTTTACTATAATTTCTTTATGTCTATTTACATCGAGTCCTAATTTCATTGACTGCACAACAGTCATCCTATAAAAATTAAATGTATTAAAAAATAAGGCCCCCCCAACACACACTAGTTTTTGGTCGTTTGTAAAATCGAAGCAGAAAGAGAAGAGATGTTTATGACATCGTCTTTTCTTCTGCTATCATTGGAATAATTAAGTAATTTCAGAAGTGTGGAAATAAAATTTACTTACGGCATTTCTTCTGGTAGAACGTCTGCCATAATATTAATTGAATCCGTTTTGGCTTTTGAGGTAGGAGCGGCAGCAAGTAAAATTTTTAACAACGCAATCATGTACTGCGGTAAATTAGGCAACATTGCCTGGTATAATATTTCTGTTGGTGTTAGTTCGATTTCTTCTTCTTTAGTGGACAATGGATTTCTAGCGATTTCTTCCTCTTTCTGAATTTGCAACTCTGCTAATGAAGTATACATATGCTAAAAGGGATTAGGTGACGCACTTAACAAAAACAATTCAAATGGCTTGATAACGCATACCTCTTTTAGCGTTTTCACACCTTCGTGTATTGGTTGGGGTAAACCAGCCAAACTTTCTCTGTCACCTTGGAGGTTGTAACCTACAAATTTCATTCTTGCATTTTCCAAAAACATGTCGATATCCTTTTGACGTACTTTAGGTTTCCAGGGTAAACCTCTAGGTATCGGAAGGGGAACTGGAGTAGGTGTGCTTGGCCTGTTATGTTGGTAGTTAGTATATATCTGACTTTCACCGTTTTCAGATGGACGGCGTTCGTCATATTCAGATAGTTCGACAACATCATCTCCGTTGCCATCAGCAAGTCCACTTTCTAATTCCATGTTTAGAGATTCATGTTCATCCAGTGAACTTTGCTTCATTAAACTCTGAAGTGAAGCAAAACTGTTAATTAAACAGAGGTTCAACGAACATCACTTTGTACTTACTCGTCTAAAAAGTCTATTATTGCGTTTTTGGTTCTGAGTTTCTAATAAATCTGAGGCACTAGCAGGTGGAGACGACGCTCTCATAGTTCTAGCAATCTCCATTGTATCCTCATCTTGAGGTGGAAGACCGGCTTTCTTGCGTTTCTCAGCTTTCAAGGTTTTCAAAGTCTCCATACCTCCCAGGGAAACTAATATCAACTTCCACAGCAACAACAAAACTTTCTTCATAGGAAAATGAGGAGCTGCTCCGCTACAAAACCTTGTCACCATCCCCAACAACTTTATCACCATTAATTCATCACCCACTGGACTAGCTATTTTATAATAAACAAACAGAAACAGTTTAAATCGAACGAAGAAAATTTAAATGAGTTACCTATTTCTGCACAGAAAGATTCAACCTGAGTTTTATACTCCGAGTCTTCTACAGACCTCTCATTTCTGATCACTTCTGTTATAGTGTACAAAACAGATAAAATCACACGTAAGTCCTGAGAATCTGCTAAAGAAACGGCTAGCTTCCGCATAGCTACGTGTGCGGCAGCACTGTTTCTACAAAACAAAAAAAAAATCACTCTTCCTTTAATGTCAGCTGACTCAATCAATCTGACTTACTCAATTTCAATATTTAACAAATCTGTAAAAGCACTAAATACACCTAAGTTGTATAACAGCATGCAGTTTACTCTCGCCCATTGCTGTTGCTCTGTGTCCGACTGCATTTCTGCCCAACATCCTTGAGCTATGTACAAAATACATCTTGCCGCTCTCATCCGCAATGGTTTGTTGCTGATTTCCAACTGGTCCAACAGTTTCATGACCACAGACTTACGCTGGGCCACTGAAAGTCGTTGCCAACTCGGAAGCAAATTATATTCTTCCATTTGGTCCTCGAATGCCTTGACATTGAACTGTAGCTCCGGCTGCTCCGTATAACTATACAACTCAGCGATTTCAGCAGTGGCTGTATCAGTGTCATCATATACAAAATCAAGATCAGGAGAATCTGTACCACCACCCTGCAAAGACATATGATTAAATAAAAAAAAAAATTAATTTCAAATATAAAAAACGAGTGCAGAAGGCGTTCTGTTAAGCAGTGTTGTTAATTAGAAATATTTTTAAAAAAATGCAGTTTTAGACAAATATTAAGGCATAATATTAAAAAGTGTTTCGAAATTTTTAATTATTACGTTAGGCAGAGTTGCAAAAACAAAAAAAATATTATACGTGTGTAGGGTGACTCACAACATAAGTGAATCTTTTCTTTAAACCAATATGGGCTACTGTAATATACAATTATTCAATGATTTCGGAGAAATAAATTGTTTTATATAAATAATTAAATAAATAAGTCCTTTATATTGTAGGGGGTTACTCGGTCACTCGTCATATACAGTGTGTTCCAGAAACACGTAGGAAAATTGCAAGAGCACAAATAAAGCTATAATGAATAAACTTCAGGAATTCGTTTATGAAAGTCTTCCAGGCAAATTAGTTTTGGAAAATTGCAAATACCATAAAATTTAATTCCATTGTAGTACTTAGTAACTCTCTAATATACAGGGTCTTTATAACTGATTATAGTACACGTGATCAAATTGAGTTATTTAGTCTATACTGCTTATTACTTTTTGTATGTACAACAATGCTCAACTTAAACGATACCATTTGGCAATTCCGTAGCCCTTATGCTGAATGTTCTTAAGGGTGTGGTTCGCATGCAGGAGTATCATTTAAGCTGAGCGTCGCAGTACACGTGTTTGTTTCATAAATTATTGTATCCCACGTGATTTGTGCCTGGTAGTTAAGCAATATCAATACAAACGGTTGGTACCAAATCTCCCTAGTTTTCTTTTTCTGTAAAACGCAATTTAAAGATCAAACGTTAAAACTCACGAATTGCAAATACAAAAAGAGAAATAAATTTGTACAAAAAAACAATTTGTTATAAGAAACACATGAAAAAAAACTCCTCGTTTCAAAATAAGGCACAAGTGTTTCGAATAAATATTTTTATTACAGAAAATTGTATTAAAATGTATTGGAGACTGGTTTGTAGTAAAAAGAAATTGGAAAAAGTTTGTTTAAAAACTAGCAAACTTTTTGTGGTTAGGAGGTTAAATCCAATTACAGAAAATTGTATTAATTTTTAATTTCGATTATCCATTTCCTCCTAAAAAATGAACGTCCGCAAAATTTACCGCACAAAAATCCTTAAATTGACAACACTGAGCTTAAAATACGAAACTATTGATTGTCCTATCGCAAGTAATGATAGACGATCGTGAATCGCATCAATTACATGACAAATAAACACTGGTATAAACGAAAGCAGCTTTTATTTCCCATGGCAACGCTTGTCCGTCACGCTCTTACACATTAAAATTACGTAAGTCTATAACGTTTCTCGTTTATTTTAAACCTCGTTTTCAGGATGCGGGTTTCTATGATAATTGCTCTCGTGAGAGTAAGGGCCAAATTCAGAGACACGATATCAGGCCCTTACTTTCACGAGAGCAACTCTCACTGTGAAAACGAGGCTTTAGGGACGTTTTCATAATAAAACCAAAGAGGATTTTATACCTGCGCCATTTTGTGAATAATAAAATAAATGTACTTTTTTTACGTTAAGATAACTTTACAATTGAAGTCCTTAATTACTTTTAATCGACATTAGGTAAACTTGACTTTAAGAGCTAAAGAATTATTACTATTTTTCTAATGAATATAAAACCTTAAGCACTCAACTTTCACGACCTTGGATCTTATATCTACTGCAGCAACTTTATAATAAAAAAAAATAAATGATGAATTTTACAAAATTGGGAAAATTTGGTAGGTATTCTTTTGTCTTAGGATTTCTTTCTACATTGCATTTTTATAAGTTGGCGACGCTGTTTCGGCACTGTATGTAAACAATATTTTCTGCAGAAAGTGTATTCTCTATTTATCAAAGTAATATTATATTTTTAATTAAATAAATCGTTAAAACTACGCCACTGGGTTGTTATAATTATTTCGAGAAATACATCAAATTGATTAAAACTTTGCTCTTGCAATTTGGCAGTAGAATATTTTTGGAACAACGGTATATGTAATGCGTTTATTATCGAGTGTACGTGCAGAGAAAAACATGATGTATTAGTTTGTGTAACATTAAAAAAAATGTAATTTCAATAAATCATATAAGTAATGCATTTAAAATTCTGTGATACATTGGAAAAAAGTTCACTTATTTGAATATTTTTGCTGTAACAATGCAGTCGCTAATTTTTAGATCACCCAGTATATGCAATGGGTGTCGTGTATAAAAAAAATGAAATTTTGTGAAAATATATAAATTATGCATTTAAAATGTGTGATATATTGGAAAATGCGTTGTTTTTTAAGGGTTTGCTTAATTTAAAATATTTGCTGGTGTCAATATGGTAGGCTATTTTTGGAACACCTGGTATATAATTGAGTTTTGTGTACAAAGAAAAACGATGTATTAGTTTGTGAGGTATTAAAAAAATTGTAGTTTTATGAAATTTAAATTATATAAATAATGCATTTAAAATTGTGTGATATATTGGAAAATATGGTAAATATAAAAATGAAATCGAAACTGAAAAAAAAATTCTTACCTTATAAAATTCATCGGCCATTGTCTGATATTTCCTTATCACACAGTATATTAAATACATTATCTCAAAATGTTTCCATCCTATCAATCAATATCACCAATTTAGTAATTTTTGTTTTAATTGTCCCGTTGTAAACAACGTAAGTAAAAACAAGTGAAAACTATCAGTTACGGGCTTGGGAGCGTACGTACATTTTTTAAGCACTTTTATTTAAACATCGCACTCGATCGTCTTTTTTCTCGTTTCGTTTTTGACCACGTCGTATTAAACAACGCGATTTTCTGGTTTGGCCGTCCACGGTAACGTTACCGATTTAGTTGTGTGACGAACGCGACGCTACATAGTGCAAATATTAGTAATCTACTTACGTCTGAATCTTGTCTCTGCCTTCTAATAATATCTCTAAGTTTTGGTAAACCTCTTTTGCCGTTGCCATTAGCATCCATACCGCTACCAACCCGAGCATACTTAGATGCTTCTACAACAAATCATTAGTTTAGGCGAGGCTACGTATCGCTTGTTAACAGGGGGGAAAGGGATATTGACCCATACGATCCTATTTTTGCAGAACCGTACTCAAACAAAACCTAAACCCATCTTCTCACATGCAACACACACACAAAACTAACAGCTACCCGCGGTAATAGTAATAATAAAAACCAAAATCCTTACCTTTACAGAAAAAAAAATATATATTCAAAAATCAAAAACAAAATAAAATAGGAGACATAATGCAGAGACATAGTGGCGTTTCTGTATTTTAAATTCAGTTAATAGTTCATAGTTTTTATCTTTTTATGACGTTGCTATATCATGCGTGTATTTGCAGGTAAGTTAATAATAAAAAAAATCAAGGATCTTGCACTCTTCTACAAAAGCAAGGTTAAAAACTATATGGATAAAACAAAATGGCCTCCACATGAGAACCAACTATCAAACGTAAAATCTCATCCATCACGCATTTTGCCAAATTGACATTTAATTCTTCACTTTTTCACTTTTGAAAACGTAAAACAAAACGGAAAATAATAGTTAATATAAATATCTCAAAAAAAAAATTATCGCAACGAGATAAAAGTGAGGTTAAACGAGCTAATTAATAGGTCCATTCCTTTCCGCTAGAATTTCAAGTTCTGAACGGTTCAAATCCGTAGTGAGCAAGCGCAATGCATGAATTTTGATATAATTTCATCACTAGGCATAATTTAAATAGTTCAGAACTTGAAATTCTGGTAAAAGGAACAGGCTTAATAGCTCCGATGTGTTAATAAACTGTCAAAAGTGAATTCCCGTTCGTTTAGCCTTTAACCAAATTAATACCTATTCGAACTTTTTACTGTTTGATACGTAACGTAAATGGTATTACGCATGCGTACCCCCTTATCTCGAAACTGATAACGAAAGTCGTTAAGTGACATATTTTGACTAATCAGTGCTGCTTGGATACAACTAATTCCATTGTCCTGAAACTGAAAAGTTCCTGAATCCGAGTTCTAGTCATGAATTATGACATAAGGGGGTCAGTGACGTAAAAATATGGTATTTTATAATAATTTATGGAGCCCCAGGTGCGATTTAAGCTAAGCACGACGCACTCTGTTGGTTGATTATTTCTTCTTTACAATTACGTGACCTCGAAGTAGAATTTTTGACACATGGCATGGCACAAAATCCCGAACTCAATTTTTATTTCCATATTTTATCCTAAATTAATACTATCTTTTATATTATTTTACTAACTTTGACAGAATTAGTAGTAAGTAATAAAATAAACACAAGAAAAAGCGTCGAATTAACCTAATTAAAGTAGGCTGATGAAGTTAGGTTAGGATAATAGACAGTGTGATATTTTGATGGTACATACTTAGTGATGCAAAAATTTTAAAATATGTATTTTGTGTATAGTGCGTTTCAAGTTAATTCAATTTATGGTTATAAACTGTAAACTTCGAAAATTGCATTTTTAAAACTCTTACAAACAATTTCTCATCACTAACTCTCCTAAATTGTTTACTACTGTTGGCTAATTAAAGCTAGGTTAGGAAAAAAAACGCAGGACTGTATAAAGTATTTTAAAGTACCATATTTTTTATCTTTGTACATACTACAGAAATATTATTGCTGCTTTGATGTAACTCAAAATCACATAATTTAAAAAGAAATAATTGACTAACGTTAAAATTGACGTTGCCTTAGTTGGTTTAAAAATTTGTTGATGTTAAATAATATATCCACGTTTGTAGATAAGTGACGTAATCGAATTGCAATAGCAAAACAAACAATCGTTGATCCTTCGAGATTATCCTCGTTTCCGTTACGGACCTGTTCGGAACGTGTACGCATGCGTGCATTACGGACCGCACGAGTAGTGGGATTAGTAAGAGCTGCGGCGGCTAATACCTTTAGGGAAATTCTTTTTTATAAATAGAACAAGTGGTAACATTTTCGTCCAGTAATTTAAAAATAGTTTCCATTGATTTCTATAATTAACTACTACGCAAAGAGCAGGACAAAAAAAAATATTAAAACAAAAAAAGTAAAAACAGGAAACTGCGATCATGAAACGAATAAAAATACACGTAGTCGGTCGTAATTGGTGAAAGGTAACATCGTTGATTGGTCTATAAATATAATTGATTGAGATACTTGAAGAAAAGCAATAAAATAGGAAACTATTATCAAAACGAATAAGAATACGTTTCAGTGATTTCTATAATTAACTGAAACGCGAGAAGTTACAGAAATAAGAGATGTAACAACAAAAACAGAAAACTGAGATCAAACGAATAGAAATACATTTAATTGGCGAACGGTAGGATCGATAATGTAAAAATAGTTTTGATTGGCTTAGCAATACGAATAAAAAGAGAAAAAAGTTGAATATATTAGATTTGGGTTAATAAATGTTATTAATATGCTTGTCATTTATCATTGAAGTAGTTGTTTGTGCTTATTATTATAAATTGAATTAAACGTAAGTGTGTCGCTGTACATTTTTATTATTTAACTCTTGGATTAGGTAAGAGAGGAGATGACAAACAAGCGAGACACATCTGATACTAAAAGGGCCCTAATGAAGTGTCCTTGATATGGTCTTTTCTGATAACGGCAGTCGCTCATACCTTAGATCGGTGTAAAGCATCCCCTCTCTTACCTAATCTTAGATTTAACCTGAAGGAGTTGTCAAACGTACAGCGACGAATAGTCGACTTTTTTTCAAGTTGATTAATTTCTATTATTTGCTTGAACATTTTCATATTTTATTTGCTGTTCCGTTAATTATTTAAAACTTCAATAAAAACGTAACTCAAACGTTACAAAAAAATGTTTGCATCTCTTCTTCTTCAATAGACCTAACCATCCTGGCTACCTGGCACTACAAAAACGTAGAACAAAATTATGGTATATGGGGGAATAACAGAGAGAAAATCTTATCATGAAGGAATTAAATAAAACCAACATAAATCTTTTATTTAACTCAATTCATTCATACGACAATCATGAATCATGTTGGAGGAGCACTGTAGTCTTATCTATAATTTTTATAATAATGAAGAATGGTTATGGAGGTAAGAACCATAAACCGTAAGCTCATCCAATATTTTAGGCAAGTTGGATGAAATTATAATTGGTGATGGTGATAATAAACGAATAATGGATAAAATTATGGTCTGTAGCAACAAAGAACATTTTACATATAATTTAAATTCTTGTAATAATGGTCATGAAAATGGTTACGGAGATAAAAGCACTGTATTACCACAGTTTCATTTATTATTTAAAGAAATAAGTAGTGTAATGGATGAAATTAGGTTTAACTCCCACTTAATAACTTTTTTCTTTTAACTTTAACTTGCATTATGCAAGAGTTAGTTTAAGTACCTCGTTTTGATTTATTATACCACAGCAAATACTACGATGTATTTTTTGTCTTAAATGAAACTAATTTACCTTTTACTTTGGAATCACCATTACTCGAAGCAGCTTTCGGCAAGAACCTGTCGATTAGCTTCTGCAATTTCTCAGTTAAAAAATTACTCCTCCGAGGCACAGCTCCTGTATGTCCGGGTTGACACCCGTGCATTACAGCCGGAGTGTGGTAATAACAATAGCACAGGCTACATTTATTACAGCCGACAAGTGCATTCCAATCTATGTTGGCAATGCAATCCTTGTACCAGCACTTGTTCAGCAAGGGGGTCGGTAAATTCAAGGTTTCTTTCACCCGAGGCACGTATTCTTTTGCTTCGCCTCTCGTGTGAGATAGTTTTTTTGCCAGGTGCTGCGCTGAACGTAATTTTGCCCTGTTGGAAATCGAAGGGCCTTCGTCGATTTGCAAGAAAGGGAAAGCATCTTCAATCGGTGAACCCAAATATAAATCGTAAGCATCATCATCCGCACCTTGGATCCAGGCGTTTAATTTATGTAAAGAAGCTTTGCTTAACAAGTCTTCTGCAGAAGTGTGAAGTAAACAATCAAATTTAAATTGTGATCTGTCAAGGGTAGGAGAAAGGTTTGTAAGCCCGAAGGGGCGGAAGCTTGAAGGCGTTTTTATATAAAATTCTGACATTATAGAAAGAATCTTGGATTGAATATTTCAGCGTCGATTAGTATTTGTGCTATAATCAAGGCGAATATTATTATGAACACTATTTTAACACTGATTATCACAGTTGCACACAGAATTGAAAAGAAACACATTTTGCGTGACAACTTGAACACATGCGCGGTATAAAAATGGCGGGAACAATCAGCGCCGTCGCAACGTAAAAAAAAAACTGACGTTTTTAATTTAAACAACGGTAGTGGTGGTGGTTACTGGAAAAGATCGGAATTTCTTGGTACATTTTATTGGTCTACATAAGTACATATCTACACGTTTTGGCAACAAATTACTAACGCTGTGTATTAATTTGGCTCTACACTATTATTTACAGTAACAATTCAGTTTATACATTCAGTGTCTAAAGTATGAATTCCCACCACCTAAACACAATAAACAACGAAAATAATTCTACTTTTGACTTAGAATACACGCTAACGTTAATATAATACATAACGCGAACATCGAGAATTATAATCTGAATGTGAATGTAACTGAACATCAAAACACCTCCGCTGTAAATTATTTTGGGGGAGGGGGGAAAACAAAACAAAATAATAAAACCAGCAAACAACGTAAACAAAAGTTTAACAATAAATATAATACTATTTTCCATAAACTTTTGCAATGGTCTTAACGCGTTGAGAAGAGCTTCTTTCTAAAATTGATTGGAATGGTACAAGTGACACTAATGAAATATATTTAGGCCACACTTACTAAATAAGATTCAACAATTATTATGACTCCAAGATAATAGTACATCGGAACAATTTGAAAAAATTGTTACACACGAATTTTTTTATTTTATTTTTTGATAATACATATAATAAAGACAACGTCAAATCGAATACAACCAACATTTATACATGGGAAACAAAGTACTAATTTTACTAGAAATTTTATTCTAGGACATCAAGAAAATCTCAAAGATCGTGGTGACATTTAACAACAATTTAAAGGAATTTGCCAAACAATGAAACGAACATATATAGGATTGAGGACATTTATTTTTTGTATTTTTCCTTTTAAATGGGCTCATGATTTATCTCGACTTTGTAAATTTCCGACAGGTGTTGTTCCGATTTGGTTTTGCTTCATATAAAACAACAAACTAATAACAATAAATAATGATCGTTATGTATCTGTTTTTATATTTTTAAAACGCACTTTTACCCCTTTGTTGTTTGGTTCTAATTTTAAATTCAAGGCTAACTAGATTAACAATTATTGTATATTTTACCTGAACAACAGTTACTTTATATTTTAGTACAAATCCAAAAACATGTTAAAAATACTATTGTCATACATTTACAGATGTGATAGCCGAATGGCAGTTAGGCCTACCATTGCACAGATTGGCAAAGTGCGGTAAAACATGAGCTCTAGATATCACAATATATCCCGTCACTCGCGCAATCTGCACCCTGTACGGTGTGATACTGAGCTAAATGTGGAAGGCGTAACTACTAAGACTAGGCCCTAATCGAAGCTTACAGGTAAGATTAGGACCCACTCTACTAATAAGGAACTACATTATTCAGAAACGTTGATTTGAATTGTTTTGCCTTTAGGATCATCAAACCTATCCATCGTTCTAATATCCATCATCATAGACAAACCGATGGACATGATTATTACGAGGATCGCAGTCACGAATAGGCCAGACCAAATAGGGGCTGAGGTAAACCCAACACAGAAATATGCATCTCCGAACGTGTTATTAGCAGTCTCATTATTTGCAAAAGTATCGAAAAACGGTTGTATCTACAAGTACACACATAAACATCTTACTTAAAACAAGTCAGTTTAATTTATTTAATACCTGCATGCCTGGCAAGGACAAGTTTCGATTCGCGTTATTTCGTTCATAAAATACTTGGTTTGTGCATTGGAAGGAAAATGGTTGCGGAGCACCAATGCTTCTCGGAACTAAAGTGTAATCCGTTGAATTACTTAAATCAGTCACACCAACTGCATCTAAATTCCAATTTCTACTGGGTGTCAGCGTAAAGTTAAATCTACAACCAGATTTCTCATACACATCATTTTATTATTTGGCAAAATCACACTTATTTACCTAACAATAACACCGGGGCTGTTGATGTTTACGCTCAGAGTATTGTTCACAATGCTACTCTCAGTTGTTGTGCCATTACCCAACTCATACCTAATACATTTTTACAATTATTTAACATGAGCTCAGGACGCAATAAGCAAAATAAAATACTTACCTCGTACCTGCGTTTGAGAAAACTGCAGTGCTGTTTACGTACAACAAGAAGTTGTTCGTGAAGAAGACTCTTCTTTCATCATCACCTTCAGCACGGGTTTGCAGAACGTTTCGTGACCTGCGAATTTTCTCCAGTTTTTCTGGAATTATCTAAAAAATTAGGTTTCAGTTGTGTCTGTCACATTTAGAATTAGATTCGTGTTTACCCAGGAAGAGTGGCGAGCTGTTAATACTGCCAACACATTTTTATTTTCTTTCTGCAGAATGTTGTACACTTCACGGATACTTGAATCTAGAAATTAAAAGAAAATATCTGATAACTTCTGCTGTAAGTTAGATTTAGCTGCATCAATCAATTATTTTTATTATTATTTCATGGCGTGTAATAATTAATCATATTCACTATTTTTATTTTCATCCAGTGCAATAAATTGAAAAAGATAAAATTTTATAATTTATTTCTAGCTGGTACTTGTTCAAATCATTCATCTAGTGACGCCATCTTGTATTAAAATCAGACTCTAAAGAAGTAACATTATACTTCTAAAACAAAAAAATAGAAGCAATTCTTTCGAATTTTGTTAAAACTAATAGCGCCTTCGCTTGGGTTGCACTGTTTGCAATGAGTGTATCTTAATCTCGTTTTATTCTATAAAGTTACAATGAGATGAATATACTCTCAGTGCAACATAATGCATCCCAATCGAAAGCACTATTAATGGCATAAACGAGGCAGGTTATTTGGTAACGCCATCTTATGTCCAATTCAACAACCACAGCGAAAAAAATGTTTTTATTGTTTACGACATGTAAATAAATCGTTTTTATTTTCATTTTAACCATTAATTGTACAGAGATACAATTTTATAATAATTCATTTATAGGTAACATCCAGTAAAAGTTTCTTTTAAATCAATCATCAATCTAGTGGCGCCATCTTGTATTAAAAATAGATATCACAAACATACGATATAAAATCAAAAAGCACATTCAAAGCAGAATTGATTATATTTATATTGAGGTCCGTAATTAGATACATTGTTAATAATGGAGTTGAAACATAGTATCTCATAGTTAGAAGGATAGCCCTTCTAATCAGGAGACATTATTTTTCAACTTCTTTACCAGAAATAATTACTTTAAATTTTGTTAAAACAAATTGCTATAAATGAGATAGGTAATTTCAAATATTTTTATTATTTTATAACTTGTAAATTAATCATTTGTTTTAATTTTAATCATTAATTGCTAAGGGCAATCAATTGAAAGAGAAAAAAGTTTTCAATAATTCATTTCTAGCTAGCATTTGTTTCTAGCTTCTTTCATGTCATTTTTTTTATGTAATTGAAATTGATAAATAAAGCGAAAATGGACGCCTATGATTGCGTACTGTCCTTTTAGTACAAAATAAATATGTTTGCAGTAAAAATAAGCAAATGAGTTGTTGCAATTAGGAGGCAAATTGAAAGTGGGCAATCTATTGTCGCTATTGTGTTTAATAGTCATTGCAAAATCATTAACATAGTGGCGCCATCTTGTGTTAACTTAAGATAACAAAAACAAAATTATGTAAAATAAAAATCTATGTACGCTTCATATATGAAATTGAATCATATATAATTTTTAGGAATGTGTCCTTCCTTTTATAAATTTTAACTATAAGTTCAAAATGTTGAGTTATACTGCCCCCTCCCCTCCCAAACATGTACATATTACATAAGGACTTCAAGACTTACCATGTCTGCGAAGCATCTGAATTCGATCTTCATCTTCCCGTGCATCGTTAAGATCAATTAACAGAACACGGCTTTCAGGAAGAACGGGATCTTGAATAAAATCTTTAAGTTTGACTTGAGTAATTTCTGGCAAGTGTTTGAAAACACCAACTGGATCACTAACAAACGGGTAGTACGTCACATGTGCAAACGATTTAACTCCAGATAAGTACGGGAAGGTTGCTTCACCTGAGTCATCGTCTTCAATAAAATCTTCAGGACTTAACTAAAATTATATGAAATGATAGTCACATGCAAGTTGCTACTCGAGTGTTACTTACACTAGGTTCTGTAAATACCACGACCACAGGATTACGAGCCAATCGGTCTTCAACGATTTCTTTAAATGTATCTCTGTTCACACGACCCAGGGCAGGTAGAGGTGCATATGGGCTACAACATAGAAAATCAAAATGAAATTTCACCCTAAAATAGGTGTGGCCACGAAAACATGAGTATATAATAAAAAGCAAAAACTCACACAGCTGATTCCCAGAAAAAAACTGGAACAAATTCCTCTGAAATAACTAAATTCGTTGAGAGAATAATGCACAGCGTTAACAACTGGAGATACACACTATTTACACTCATTTTCCTGAGTTTTTCACTCAAGTTTGAAAGGTCACAAGAGTTTCGTTAAGATCACGTGAAATAAGGTGTATCAGGTTTGACAATCATATGGAATTAAGTGTGTACAATTACGATAACTTGATTTAACCGACATCTATACGTATGCGCACTTTTATATGCAAGCAGCCGCAGCGCCATCTGGAACCAGCAGATAAATTAAGAAGTCAAAATAATAGAATCAAATATGGCAACCACAGGCTATTGTGTAAAATGGTGTAAAGCAAAACAAATTGCAGTAGAATATATAAACGCCAACAGAGGGTGCAAGGATCTGTTTCAGAAGGAAACTTTTTCTAAATTGTGTAGTGGAAATTAGAGGGCAGTTACATCATCGAATTGGCTACATTAACTAATTGAAGGGATCAGAGCAAGAAGTATAGCTAAGTCAGAGATAACCCTTATTATCTCTGGCTAAGTCACACTTTGTACGTTTTCGAGCTATTGTAAACTAAATATTTCAGTATGCTCCCACGTTTTTATTTATTGCTCCAGACATTTGGTATTTTTTGCACACAAAGATGTATTGGTGTACAATAAAAAGCCAAAGTTCAAATTTAGAAAATTTGCTTAGGCCCTGAAAAATAAATTAAAATTGTTTTGGACTTTTTGCACTGAATTTCGGTAATATTGATCATTTACAATAGGTAGAAACTTTTCAACGAAAAATATTTTTTTTTTATTTTGTGTACAAAAGTAACGTATGACTCTTTAAATTGCAAATCTCAGTTGCTTTTGCAAAAGTAAACTCATATTTTTAACTTAGAACAGACATACGAGTACGTCCAAATATCATCGACTTTTTGTGCAGCGCTAAAGTAATGTACTGTAAGCTTTGTGTTCGTTGTAAAAACCATTTTGTAAAAGTACAAAGTAATAACTAGTTATATTAAACTAGTGGTATAATATTTGAGTTAAGAAATGATATGCGCTATCAAGTTAACAACAATATCTGTATTTAGCCAAGACATGAAATTTATTCCTAGCCACTTGAGACCTGGAACTTATGTTATTGTGGCGCGCCACCCGGCTTAGCTCAAGGCGTCAAGAAGTCGGTTCGTTATGCGTCATTGGTTGCCACGCCACCGGGGTCTACATCGAACAGCCTAGACTTTTCGGCGATGGAACAAACTCGAATCTTCCAGCGTAGAGAATTCCAGACGGCAGCAAATGATATAAAATCGCCCGGAGTTGACTCACCAGGCAGTCGAATTCGAACAGCGATCGTCGAAGTTAGATTTTAGTGTGAAAATAAATTGTTACAAATAAATTAGTTTGTAAGCTTTATTAAATTACGGTTAAGTTTTTATCGAGTGTTTTATTCGTTTAAATAAATAAATTAAAACCCTAGAAACGTAACAGTGGTGTCGGTGTGCGGGTTTGTGCAAATAAATAAACAATTTAAAGTAAATTAAATATAATCAGATTATTAAAACAGTACAGTATCGGGAAAAAACAATGGCTACGAGAAAAGTGTTGTTGAAAGACTTAAAAGTGGCCGAATTAAAAACCGAATTGGAAGAACGAGAGTTAGAAACCTGTGGTTTGAAAGGCGCACTTCAACAGCGTCTCCGATACGATTTGTTGACAGCTGGTGAAGATCCAGAGACGTTCCTTTTCGAAATTTCGTGTGGTCCCGCTGATTTTAATAAGATCTTGAAGGATGAATTTCGAGAACAATCCAGAAATTTGGACGAGAAGTTTCTAGAACAAACTGGAAATTTCAAGGACGAACTTCGAGAACAATCCAGAAATTTGGACGAGAAGTTTCAAGAACAGTCTGGAAATTTAGAGAAAAAGCTTCTAGAACAATCTGGAAATTTCAAGGATGAACTTCGAGAACAATCCAGAAATTTGGACGAGAAGTTTCAAGAACAGTCTGGAAATTTAGAGAACCTTCGAGAACAATCCAGAAAATTAGAGGAAAAGCTTCTAGAACAATCTGGAAATTTCAAGGACGAACTTCGAGAACAATCCAGAAATTTAGAGGAGAAGCTTCTAGAACAATCTGGAAATTTCAAGGACGAACTTCGAGAACAATCTGTAAACTTCAAAGACGAGTTGCAAACCAAATTGATGGAACAATCCAGAAATTTAGAGGATAAGCTTCTAGAACAATCCGGAAATTTGGACAAATTACAGAATAAATTGTTGGAACAATCTAGAGACTTAGACGACAAATTTCGAGAGCAATCCAGAAATTTCGACGAGAAATTTCTAGAACAAACAAAAGGACTCGAAGATAAACTAGTGGTAAAAATATCGGAAGAAACAAGGAACCTGCAAGAAAATGTGGAAGAAATAATATTCCAGCAGGATAACAAAATCAAAAATCTGGAACAAATCATGGCGGGGTTGCGAGTGTTCGGGGATCAGCCACCAGTAGAAGTACTAGAAAATAATGAAACCCGAATTGTGGAAGGACCAGCAGAAAATTCTAAATTGAAAATAAAACCACCAACGTTCGATGGAAAGTCTTCTTGGCCCAACTACTTCAAACAATTCGAAGCAGCAGCAAGGGCGAACAGATGGACGGCCAGCGAAAAAGCCACTTCGTTAATTGTGGCCTTGAGAGGGGACGCTATCGATGTGCTACAGACGATGCCGCCAGAGTAACAAGAAGACTTCGACAAGCTGGTGAATAGGATGGAAATGCGTTACGGACAGGCCCATCTGACCGAGGTATACCATGCGCAGTTGAGGAATCGCTGTCAGAAATCCGGAGAAAGTCTTCAGGAATTCGAAGCAGACGTTGCGCGTCTAGCCCAGTTGGCATATCCCACAGCTCCTGTTGAATTCCTCAAATGTTTGACGGTGCAGACCTTCATAGATGGAATCCGTGACCCAGACAACCAGCAGGCATTGAGAATGACCTATCCGAAGACGTCCAAGAACGCATTGGCTTATGCCTTGGAATTTGAAGCGGCGAGACGAGTCTCAAGAGGGCATGTCAAGGTGCGAGCGGCTATGGACTTCCTAGAGGAAGAAGAGGAAGAGTCCGCTAACGCCAAGGTGAGATCTATGATAAAGGAGCGAGCCAGGGAGTATGCCACCGCCGAGGATGTTCGCCGCATTGTGGAACAGGTCTTCAAGCAGAAGAAGCCGCTGGTGTGTTGGAATTGCCAGGAGGAAGGACATGTTCGCAGGCGATGTCCAAAGCCCAGACAGGATCCAAGGAAGCCACAGTTAAACTAAGCCGGGTCGGTGCAGAGGGGCAAACGTCGACCCGTATTCAAAGGCCCCCAAGACGAAAGCCAACCAAGTAATATCCCTACGGCAGTTAACCAGCAGTATCTTCGTGGATGTTACCATTGATGACATTCCTCACACCATGTTATTGGATACGGGTGCGACGAAGACCATCCTAAGACCCGACGTCATTAAGTCATCTGGACGCACCGAGCCGACCAAGTGGAAACTGAAAACTGCAACTGGAACATCAGCAACTGTCCACGGTGAAGTAGAGGTTATCATCACCATTGGTTCAACTCCAATAAAACACCGTGCACTGGTGGCAGATATAGAGGACGAGGCAATTTTGGGCATGGACGTCATGTGTGCCCACGGGTTCCAATTGGACTTAAAGCGTGGCGTGATGGCGGTCAATAATGAGGAGTTGGTTCTACATCAACGAGGGGACGTGGCCGCTCGAGTAGTCCTCGCTGAAGACGTTGTATTACCCAGCAGGACTGAGGTTATCGTCGACGCAAAACTGGACGGTGTTTTTCAAGATGGGCAAGTCATTATGATTGAACCTAATACTGATGATCAAAGGATTGGAAGAGGAGTCCTCGTTGGGAAAATGTTGTTGACGGCGAAGAAGGAAGTACCTGTCCGCCTGATGAACGTCAATTGTTTCTCTGTCAATATCAAGAAAGGAACAATCTTGGGAAGCTGCACCATGGTGTCCTCCATCTCCCGGCAACTTGAAACAAACGTGCCAGAAGCGAAAGTCCCAAAGAAATTATGGGAAATGGTTATGTCAACAGCCCAGGAATTGACTCCAGACCAGAAGACAAAAGCAAAGAATCTGATCGGCCGCTATCAAGATGTATTTGAGGTAGAAAATGGATCCAAGGGAAGAACTGATGTCGTGAAACACAAAATAGAGACTGGAGAAGAAAGACCTATTCGTCAAGCTCCAAGGCGATTACCATTGGCGAAGCGTGAGGAAGCGGAAAGCATTATTCGCGAGATGGAAAAGGATAATGTAATAGAACCATCAAGCAGCCCGTGGGCGTCACCAGTAGTGCTTGTGAAGAAGAAGGATGGGTCCACCAGGTTCTGTGTAGACTACCGGTTACTCAACAACAATGTCACTAAGAAGGACAGCTATCCCCTGCTACGGATTGATGATACCCTGGACACCCTGGCCGGCTCAAAGATCCTCTCAACTTTGGACTTAAAGAGTGGATATTGGCAAGTGGAGCTGGCGCCTGAAGATCGAGAAAAGACGGCGTTTTCCATTGGTATAGGTCTGTGGCAGTTCACAGTGATGCCATTCGGGTTATGTAATGCCCCAGCGACATTCGAGAGGTTAATGGAGACGGTTCTGAAAGGTCTGTCCTGGACAACGTGCATGGTGTACCTTGACGACATAATTGTCGTAGGAAAAACGTTCGACAACCACCTGAGGAACCCGGAAGGAGTGTTCCAGCGGCTTCGCGGAGCTGGACTAAAGCTTAGCCTTAAGAAGTGCCACCTCTTCCAGAAGGAAGTGAATTACCTGGGGCACATTGTTAATGGAAATGGAATCGCCGTGGACCCTGTGAAGATTCAGGTGGTGAAAGACTGGCCAACTCCCAGAAATAAACACCAAATAAGGAGTTTCCTTGGCCTGAGCACTTACTATCTGCGCTACGTTCCTGGGTTTGCAGACATTGCTAAGCCGTTGACAAAACAGACTGAAGAAGGTCGCCCATTTGAATGGGACCAACAGTGTCAAACTGGTTTTTGAACAACTAAAGCAGTACTTGATTAGTGCTCCTATTCTGAGTTATCCTCTCCCGGAAGGCAAGTTTGTCGTGGACACAGATGCTAGCAACGTTGGGATTGGTGGCGTACTCTCCCAGATACAAGAGGGGCAAGAGAAGATGATCGGCTACTTCAGTAAAGTCCTATCAAAGCCGGAACGAAACTATTGCGTCACAAGAAGGGAATTGCTAGCCGTCGTAAAAACGATAGAACACTTGTACAAGTACTTGTATGGTAGACGCTTCCTTCTGAGGACCGACCACGCCGCTCTAAAATGGCTTCTCCGTTTCAAGAACCCAGAAGGGCAAGTTGCACGATGGATCGAACGACTTCAGGAGTACGATTTTGAAATTCAGCATCGGGCAGGAACTAGCCATCGAAATGCCGATGCTCTGTCGAGAAGACCCTGTGCCGAAAACTGTAAGCACTGTAGTCGTTTGGACGAGAAAGTAGCCACGACTGCGAGGACAGCCATAGTTGACGACAAATGGCAAGACGAAGAACTGCGAAGAGACCAGAAGAACGACCCGGATTTGAAATTAGTGCTAGAGTGGAAAAGCAGGGATGCGAGGCCTACCTGGGAAGAGGTGGCACCATGTGCACCGTCCGTAAAATCATACTGGGCGCAGTGGGACTCCATAGTGTTGGATCGTGGTCTTCTGAGACGAAGCATGGAGAATCCAGAAGGCATGGAACAGAAGACACAGTTACTAATCCCCAAGAATAGGGTGCCAGAAGTTCTGAGGGAACTTCACGATGGAACTTCGGGAGGGCATCTGGGAGTTAAGAAGACTATGGAGAAGGTGCGCGAAAGATTTTACTGGGTGAACTGCAAGGAAGACGTGAAGGATTGGTGCAGAAAGTGTGCAGTCTGCGCAGCCAGTAACGGCCCCCACAGGCGGGGTAAGGCCCCCATGAGACAGTACAACGTTGGAAGTCCTTTTGAGAGAGTTGCCATCGATGTAGCCGGCCCGTTTCCAGAAACGAATGGTGGAAACAAGTACATCTTCGTGGTAATGGACTACTTTAGCAAGTGGGTTGAAGCTTACGCCCTACCTAACCAAGAGGCAGTCACTATTGCGGAAGTCCTTGTCAGGGAATGGATCAGTCGGTATGGTGCACCTATGGAACTGCATTCAGACCAAGGAAGGAACTTTGAATCGGCCTTGTTCAAGAACGTGTGTACTCTGCTCGGCGTACGAAAAACTAGAACAACTGCACTCCACCCACAGTCGGACGGAATGGTGGAAAGGTTCAATAGAACCATCAACCGACATTTGTCCAAAGTCGTTTCCAATCATCAGAGGGACTGGGACACGTACATCCCCCTGTTTCTAATGGCATACCGCTCATCTGTTCATGAGACAACAGGGGAGACTCCCGCGAAAGTGGTATTCGGGCGAGAGCCGAGACTGCCCTGCGACCTGAAGTTTGGTGTGAAGCCTGGCGAAGTCTCTGCCGACGAAGATTACGTGAGCAAATTACGCAGGAAAATGGATGATATCCACAACCAAGTGCGTCACAATATACAGACGGCCAGCGATCGGATGAAGGAGCACTATGACATCAACGCTCAACACGGGGGATACCAACCTGGAGCACTGGTCTGGCTTTATAACCCCCAAAGACGTCGAGGCCTCTCCCCAAAACTGCAGACCTCTTGGGAAGGTCCTTACAGAGTGATGAAACGGATCAACGACGTCGTTTACCGCATCAAGAAGGTCCCTCATGGCAAACCCAAAGTAATCCACTTCAACCGGATAGCCCCTTACCATGGAGAAGCAGATGAAGGGACAGTACAAAGTACAAAGTACAAAGTACAGCGCAAGTTTCCTAAGTGAACTTCGAAACCTTCATGTCTCATCACGCCGAAGGAAGCAAGGCACGGTTTGGAGTGACCACGGAGAAGCAACAAGATCTCTTTAAAGTACCACTGGAGTACAGTCTGGCCCACTGCGGAGCAGAAGACCTGAAAATGTCCAAAGGAATCGCTCAGGTGTTTAGGAAGAAATTTGGCCAAATCAAGGAGCTACGAAGACAGCATCCCATGGTAGGCAAGAGCTTGCAGATCATTGATTCGACGGCAGATCGGAGGCGCCACGTGCATTATTTAGTCACTAAGAAGACATCAAGCGGTAAACCTGACTATCAAAGTATGTGGAGAGCCCTATATAGCCTGAGGAGACAGCTAATAGAGAACCATCAGATGAAGTTAGCCATCCCCAAATTGGGTTGCGGATTGGACGGACTAGACTGGAGAGTAATTCGAAGCATGCTGGAAGTCATCTTCCACAGAACGGGAATTGAAGTCCTAGTCTGCAGCCACCACCCACAGGCAACAGTCAGCAACAGCAAAACCGTAGACTGCTACTTCTTCCAGTCGGGAAGTTGCAAGAATGGGCCAGCATGTAGATTCCGACACCCTCCTTCAAGACTATCACCAGGAACATTTCGAGACGAAACGTTTTTAAGAAGGGGGCAGTGTGGCGCGCCACCCGGCTTAGCTCAAGGCGTCAAGAAGTCGGTTCGTTATGCGTCATTGGCTGCCACGCCACCGGGGTCTACATCGAACAGTGTAGACTTTTCCGGCGATGGAACAAACTCGAATCTTCCAGCGTAGAGAATTCCAGATGGCAGCAAATGATATAAAATCGCCCGGAGTTGACTCACCAGGCAGTCGAATTCGAACAGCGATCGTCGAAGTTAGATTTTAGTGTGAAAATAAATTGTTACAAATAAATTAGTTTTTAAGCTTTATTAAATTACGGTTAAGTTTTTATCGAGTGTTTTATTCGTTTAAATAAATTAATTAAAACCCTAGAAACGTAACATTATAAACAATTAAATATGGAGTGTACGTTATAACAATTTAATTTTTAACAAAATGAAGGTACGGTAGCGGACAATAAAATCCGGACAAGAATTTAATATAAATTAAAATAATAACACGTGTATTTCGACAAATTTGGTAAATCAGGATAAAAGAATTTGATACTGAAACAACTCTTCATGCGACATTCGCATCAAGAAGTAGTTATTTCTGGGATTAGAGGCATATCTTGCTACTTAGCAACTTCGTGCACTGAATTGGGATTCGACTGAAATTGTTACTATTGCTGTTTGGCAAATTTATCGACTTCTTGAAGTTTATCTGAGTTTACCAGACGATAGTATATGTAAATTAATGTACTTGACATTGATACACTTTTTGCACTGACCCCTTCAGTTACACATTTATTTTTTATTAACGTCTTTTATAACAAAGCGCATTCAAAGTTTGATATTCACTTTTTATTTCATTTTCTTCTTCTTATTCCTTCTGAACTGTCAAATTTGTTTTTCAATTTTATGGTGTTTTATTTGGTTTGCTATACTTTATAATATAATGTGCCAATAATAGTGTTCTTAAATTAGGTAATTTATTTTGAATGTTACCTTACCGGTAATGTTACCGTAATATTACCAATTACAGCTGAAGTAGCGACATCTCGCGCTTGAGTTACCAATTACGCTTTTAACTAAAAATGTGATTTTTATTCAATTTTCTGATTAATTTGATACCGAATACGCATTACATTGTTGACTTTTGTTAAAAATAAGGTTTACAATATTTAATATTATGTATTTCCCCTAAATAATTTAGGTTATGAAATACTTATTCCATTTTTTTAGTATATGCGCTTTTCCTAAATAATAATAAATATTCCTTGACCATTTCTTTCATTGGTTTACTTGAATTTTACAAGTGTGTAACTCGAAATTACGTTACCTTGATGACAGAGGTAACAAACGGTAACAAACGAAAAGAAATGAATGTTACCTTACCGGTAACATTGGAAATTTACGGTAAGGTAACGTGGAAATTTTAGCGACCTACAACACTAGCCAATAAGAACTATATTAAACAAAAAATAATAATTTTGAAAAACAACGCATTCCGGATTCGCAATAAAAAAAAACTTTTGATTTCCAAGAGCTAAAGCAAAAATCAAGAGCCCCTTAAGTATTGATTAATATTACAGGAGAATTCTATTTTCAACCGAGAAGCCATCTTGGAAATATCAATTTGACGTTCAGCTTTGGTATAACGTTGGGCGCGTTCAAGGATACTCAGCGGCTCATTTACTTACTCGGTAATCGTTAGTGATTGGCTCACAATAAGGTAATAGCCAATCACTAACGACTGCTGAGTAAGCAACTCAGCAGTTGAGCGTCCGCTGAACGCGTCCATTTTTACGTCGATATCCTATGCAATAGCAAACTACAGAACAAATTCGAGGTGCTATTTAGTTTTTTTTGAAAGATATTAGTAGGGACGTGGAAATTTGAATAAAATATTTTTGTTTCGACGTGGAAATTTCAATATTTTTAAAGGTAAACGTTTCAACAGAAAATGCAATGAAATTTCCAAGAAAGAAAGTAAAAAGAATGAAATTTCAGTGACATTCTAAAAAAAAAAATTGCATAAATAATAATGTGCTACAACAATAATAAAAAAAAATACGTAAGACTATATAATCCGATAAATCAAATGCCTCGGTCTCATTATTTACCATTAAGAATTTCCAACGATTACATAATATATTTAACGTAAGAATGTAGAAACCTAATATACACGGTGATTCAGAATAAGTGTCCGACCCGTTAGAAGGGTATGTACTAAGATCAGGCAAGTGCGAAATTGCAAGAAATAGATCTATCAGAGACATTTCAAAAGTCAACCTCCTTTGAATCCAAAATGGAAATCATGATTTATTTATTACGTATACATACGCAAGTTCGAAATTCGAAGGAATGAATTGTGTATTATAATTTTTTTCCGCAGAAAGCCATAAATAAAAACATTTTACAGTTTCATTTCAAGGTAAACGCTAGTATTTTGTTCTGTTCTATGCGAATTCATTGCTCTTGTGATGCAATACAGCTGTACTAATCCCCATTAACCAATTTATATCTGAATCTTCAATTCTTTATCTCTAAAACTATGGATATTAGACCCCTTATGCATATAGACCTATTGTTCTCTTTTTCTGTATACCACCCGTAGTTGACGGGTCGGACAGTTAGTTTGAATCACCCAGTACACTGTTTCGTGCATGGAAAACGGTATACTTTTTTAACTTAAATGGTATACAGCTTATGGTAGTTCTAAGTTTATATTATACCCAAGATTCTAACAACGTCAAATAAAGAGAAACACTAACAAAATTTAGTCCCAAGTAAAAATTAAATCTTCTATTATACGACAGCGTTGCCAACTTGGTGCATCTTACACCAGATTGGGTGTATTTAACAAGCCCTTGATGATAAAAATGTATAGTGGAAATTCTGAAGCATTTTTATAATAATTGGTGCAAATTCATTGTCACAGCATTTTTAGTTTCTCTTTTTTTGTGTTTCTTATTCCGGAAGAAGAAAACAACGCCCCATTTCTTTTCCATACAGTAATTTTACATAACATTGCTTTTGTTGAATATGTTCATTGAAGAAAATATTTCTTCCGTAAACTTACCATAAACATAAATTACTCACTAAAAAAATGCATTTAAATCAATTTCACGAAGTGTCCGTGGAAGTAAAATTGCAGAATAATTAACACGTTCTGCCGTTACTTTGTGATATTCCATTTTAACCACTAAAACACTGATAATTACTTTGTTAATATCATTTTTTTATTTTTTTTTATTTTATTTATAAAGGTGATATTAACAAAGTAATTATCAGTGTTTTATTTGTTAAAATTGCATATTTTATTCTTTAATAACTATAATAAAAAAATTACTTTTTGGTTTTAACTGAAAATAGGAAATCACTAAACATTTTTTTTGAAAAAAATAATAACCGCAAAAATAGTAACCAACGAAAAAAAACAAGAGAAATTACGAAACAAAAAAAAAAGAATCTAAGAAAATAAGAAGTTTACTTAACTTCAAAATAGTTTATTTTACTAGTAACTGAAAGTTAATTTTCAAAATGATAATCAATTTCAATAATAATTATATATAAGGAAACAAAATATTGAAATTAATTTAGAAACAATGGACAATCGACTTTAAAAAATAAGAAGCTTTCATAATTGATTTATTTAATCATAAAAAAGTAAACTAAACAAATAAACAGAAAATAAGTTGAAGAAATTAAGAAACAAAAAACAACAAAAATTTCAAAATAATGAATTTCAATGTCCAATAGAAGAAGGGAACTTAACCTCAAAATACTTTAAGCTTCCAATTATTAATTTAATTAGGAAAATGAAAAAAATAAAATATGTAAGAAAATGCAACTCGAAGAGATTAAAAAAACAATTTTCAAATTAACTAATTTTAAATCGAAGTCGATTCTTGTCCGATGAAATTTGTAATATAGAGTACTCCTTCTAATTTAAATAGCGTCCGGTAAAAGTTTCAAAAGCTAATTACTAATCAATTTTTAATTTTTTGTGCTTCTAGGAGATTAATGATAGAAGTGTAATTTCAATAAACGTGCAGGCTGAGCCCGTATTACCGACATGGCGTTTTACTTCAGATTTGAAGTGTTTAACAAGTACTTGGTGGTAAAAATAAAACATTCATTAAAATAAGTATGCATAGGTTCTGGATAACGGATTTGGTGGAACTACGGTGTATTTTTATAAAACGTCCAATGTAAAATGGTTACCGATAGTTGGCAACACTTTTTCACGATAAATCAGTCGGATTGGTAAATTGAATCATTGCATACGTCAAGTACGGTACATTGTACATATTCTATCGCGATTCGTTAACTGAAAGCAGCTTAACAAGTATTAAAAGCATTCTTTTTCCAAAATGTAATGACCGATATTTGTAAATTCCAGTGAAATTTCCAAACAAAAAATAAATTTCCGACAACAAACGAAATTTCTCTTAAATTTCAAAAACTTAGGAATTTCCACTGTTTGGCAATTCCGAAAAGTGTTGAAATTTCAGGAAATTTCCTCAATGAAATTTTTTCAATCGTTTCACTGCGCATTCCTTGGTATTAATCGTATTAAATATAAAATAAAACGTCTTTTCTTCTTCGTCGTCTTCTTCTTTTTCTTCTTCTTCTTTTTCTTCTTCTTCTTTTTCTTCTTTTTCTTCTTCCTCTTTTCATCTAACGCTTGATCGCTTGAATAATAAATAGGGTGCGTTCTTTATTTCATCAACAAGCCCGCTTAATGGCATCAATTCCATCAAATCCACACTTTTATGAGGTATTATTTTGCGACTAACCAGTCACGAATAGCATGAAGGATTTTTTGGCGAGTTACCGGTTACAACCGGTTACTTATGGTAACTCGACCGCTGTATATTTGCGTAGTACCAGTTATTTTTAAAATCGTCATTAATGACATCACGGTTATAACTACTACATACACTGGTCGAGAGCTGTGTAACTAGTTTTGTCTATTTCTAACGGAAAATAACTTAACCTTAGTGCAGTTTTAATGCCTTTTAGGACACTTACTTTTAAAGTATTTTATATTTTTGTTTTGTTTGAAAATGTCAAAATTAAGTAGGGTAATAATCATTTTATTTTAGAATTTTTCCTTTCCTTAATAATACACATAAGCTAACCAGGTACACTTCCAATACATCTGTCTTTAGTAATTTAAAGTAATTTCATCACATTCATTTTAATTCTAACACCTTTTTCCGCGTCAACAATTTGATTACTGTTTCCGCTAATCCAGTTTGTTACCGAAGTAGTTATAATTGGTAACTCGCCAAAAAATTGTAATGATTAGCAGTAGTGACGAGAAGTCACAGTCACGAGAATACGCCACGGTTAGTAAGATTCATCAAAATGAAAGGGTTACGGTTACAGGCTTTGTGGCGGTCCAACCATGAACTGTGTTTTTAACTGTTACAAAAAAAAGTTGTGATTAAGTCAAGTTGAGGTTAGCACGCAGAACCACGGATCTGTGTAAAACTCACTGAATAACAGAGGGGAAGCATTGTTCCACAACTCTCTGCCCAGGTTAGGAAAATAGTAACTGGAGTAACATACATGACGTCATATCAGCAGTTACCGGTAACTGACAAAAATGCAGTGGTTACTTATTTCGCCTAACCACACGTAACAGGTTAGTCGTGAAAAATACCTTTATGACTCAGATTCATCAATAGTCGTTCTTTTATTCTAGTTGGTTTTAATCCGATGACATCACAAATCCATCATTCTTCTCAGATGATGGAACTGTTATGTTATGTGGTTCGTTGGTCCCTCAATTTGCTTTCTTACATATCTTTAAAGCCAAGAAATATTTTTCAAACTTCTTGGTAAGTATGAGTGTTTTTTAATGTATTTATTCAAGGAAGATTAAACTGAGAAAATTCAACTTGATTTTCGTGTCACTGCGAAACAAATTAATTGAATTTTATATACTGACTTCGTTTATATACATTCATTTTATATTGTCTAAATATTTCATTGATCATGTTTTACACATATCAACTGCGTAATTAAAACTTGAAAAAAAGCGGTGACAGAACAGAAAAGGCTATAGCCGCCGTCTACTTAAATTCATGTCCATCCTAAATCAAGCTTATTTGATTTTGAATTGAACAGGTTTTAAAGCGAACAGAAAGTTTTTTTAAAGGGATAATATTTTAAAATTAAATAAATATAACCTCAAAATATGTATAAAATCACATCAAACTTAATACTGATTGTAAAAAACAGCTTGATCAGTAGGGGGTGTGAAACTCAATCACTTCATTATCACTGATCGCCAACTGAATAACTGCAAATGAAATGCAACCAGTGATTTTTAAGTGAATGTAATATGTTGTAAATAGAGGACGGCTAACATGTGCATGACAGAGTGCGCGGTACTCTGCACTCCATTCGTTTTGCCATACTAAAGGCACGCGGCTGGACCAGTCTTCAGTAATACACGTTATACGGCATGGCGTCCTCCATATACTTAATCTCAATGGTTTGCTCATTGCTCAGTTAAAAGTCGTAATTTATGTAATATGCCACGATCTTGTGTGATTTAGAAATAAAACCAATTTAAGATAAATACAGGTGATCTCCGAGTTGATATTTCTTTTTAATTATCAGTTAAAACAAAGTCATTAATAGAAATATCTTCCTTTTTTGAATTATTTAAAGAAAGTCTGAGTTTTTCACACACATAGTTTAACTTTATCTAATTCATGAGGTCGTTACTTTTTAAATGAAACACGATTTCTAACTTGTGTTGGACGAACGTGTTTTTCAAGCGTTATCTGATTAATGCTTACAGGATTCCTTGTTAACCTAAAATGTTGACAGCTTCTGCTGATTTTTTAATCTAATTCATAGCGTCGTAGCTTTTTAAATGAAATAGGTTTTTTTTAACTCGCCTGGACGAATGTGTTCAAATGTTCTTTGGTTTAACGCATATAGGGCGCCATCTTAACCTAAAATTTTGACAGCTTTTGTTAGTTTTCTTGGTAAACAAGATAAACCAAGAGAGAACTTGACGTAAAAAACAAACTTTAATAAAATTATTGACATATTTGCCGTTCCTAGTGAAAAATAATACATTTTGTATTGAAAAATTAAATACCTATTCGTTTTCAGTTTCGCCTGTTTGTACATACATTTAAACAGGGCGCAGTCGTATTAATCATTTTCATCTTACATCCAGGATTGGCAGATTGGGAGAAACTCCACTATTTGGGTTACATTTTACACAAATTTGGCCTTTGAAAATCTTATTTGACGCCTGATTTGGGCTGCTTTTGTTGTCCTTATGTAATGATGTCCTTGCTGCTACTTTAATTTAATTTTTGGTAGTATTATGGTATTTGTGGTAGTATTATATGACGAAAATACTTCGAGCATCGTTTTCTTTAGTTTATTGTTTGTGTGTCTTCTTTGTCTTTTGTTTTTATCTTAAGATAGTGATGTTTTAAATTTTATTCACGGTTCGTTTGTTTCACTTTGTCCTTTTGTTTCCTGCTAGTTTCTTGACTTGCAAAAGTTATCGGCCGGAGAATCGCCGTTTTTCATTTAATTAATCTTTTTATTTTATGCGTTCACTTGTTTGTTTTAATTATTTACAAATTTACTATTGTTTTTCGTTCAGCTTGGCGTTGGTGCTGTCTGTCTTCCTTTGTTTTTTTTTTAGTTCACTTCATGCCTTGAACTTATTTTATTGCTGTTGTTACTCTCTTGTTTCTGATTTTTTTGCAGGTTTCAAACAGGTTTTTTTTTATTGGTTCTAATTTTTGATATCCTAAATCGGCGAGGTATCCCAAATAGGCAATATTTTTGTCTTTATCTTTAGAAACAAATGACCGCTTTTTGGCTACATTTTGCTAACAATTTGCGGCATTGCCTGCAAAAATCTGGCAATCCTACTTACAGCGTTGGTACTTAAAGCGTACGTAAAGCGTTCGTCCGGTGTCATTTTGATATCGCGATTTTCAGATTTTCGTTAAGGTAATAGAAACTTCCTTTGAATTATTTTTATGTATTACGACTATTAATAATGTATATTCATGCTTTTTAGTAATAATAATGCACAGTCACGCTTTTTAGTAATAATAATGTACAGTCATACTTTTTAGTAATGTCTCCCTCACAAATTTTAGATTGCAGCCTGATGCCTTCTGGCGATTTTAATTGATAAACAGAGAAAAACAGAGAAGCAAATCAGTAAGTAAGTCAACAGATACAAAATAAATACATGATATAAAATTGCAGGCGTGTTTGTTTACCTTTGTTAGATAGCGACTTAAAAGTTTTATTAGGAGGACATTATTTTTAATCATGACTGTACTTTGAAAGAATTATTAATAATTCTTTTCTGTATTTAGTACTGACCAAAATGAACAGACAGCTACAGAGTGGGACGATTAAACCCATTCAATCATTTTCTATTTTTTAATTCTTAATAATAAAAAAGCCAGTAAAATTTTATCTAATTTCTAATTACAGCAATCAATCGTATAGGTTTTTTTTTATATTTTGGACCCTATCTAGAGGGTTTATTTTAGAAGATAGAGAAAAACTTAAAAAAAAAAAAATTGTAGGGTTTTGTGCCTAATATCTTTATTTAGTTTTCATTTTTTTTTTATGGAACGCCTGTATATTGTTTGCTGATATGAAAGACCATATTTTCCTGATTTCAAAAATATATAATATGTTGACATTTGGTTCGTGATATAATTAAGTTTAAAATATTAGCCTAATGACGTTTAAAAATCAATTACCGGAAATTCAACACAGTGGATTAATAATAAAAAACAAAATTCCAGGCCGCCTTAATATTTTAAATATTAATTCATTGATATTGTAACCTCAAATATCTCATTAACGGCTCTTCCAAACATCAAAAAATTTATATTTTTGAAATTCCATTAAAAAATAAAACAAAAATTATATTTTTTTCTCCAATTTCCGATACGCTTTTGTTTCTTCTAATAACTCCAAAAGATAATACGCTTAAAACCCTACAACTTTTACATTTAAAGTTTTTCTGTAGCTCCTAAAATAAACCCTCTAGGTAGGGTGCAAAATATAAAAAAAAAAACTGTACATGGATAATGGACAATATACGTATACACAGCCTTAAAAAATCTGATATTTGCAAATAGAAACTGTATTCTTTTCGCACTTTTGATGTAAGTAAAAGTGAGACAAAAGTAAAGCTTGAGAAGTTCTAGCCAATCAAATTTCGCTCTGTAATTACTAGAAAATATCTAATTATGAATTCATTTTGAGTATTTTTGTTGTTGAATACGGAAGGATGCCTTGTGCGCAAACGAAATAATTAGGGAGGTTTCCTAACAAGCGTAAATATAGAGAAGCACGTGGTGCGTGCGCACAGGGTAGAGAACGTGTACCCTATAGAGAGGGGGTCCGCAACTGTCAGTCGTACTTTGGTGGTTGCGTTGTATGTTCGAAATGAATTCGAATACCGTGTGCGCGTAAATTTCACATTTCGTTAACGCAAATAGGTGAGTATCACCACACACAACGATTTTAATTTGCATAAACAAACATTTTGCGACTTATCCACACAGAAAGAAAGAAGACACGCGCCCCAAAAACCTGCCACGTGCTTAAATGAAACGGATCAGAAGTTTTTAATAATTCATTATTACATTGTCAACAAATTTATTGTATGTGTTGTTTTTATGATCTCTTCACCAAACATTGTAATAATTAACGCTCGATTAATGATAATGGTGAATTATTTTGATTTATAATTAAAACGCGCTCGGTAAGCTGATTTATTTTGTTTATTCAAGAATTGCCACTGTATTTTATTTATTACAACAAACAGCAACCAATTTCATTTTTTTTTTGCAGGTATGGAAAATTCGTATGTGCCCAACGCCGGGCATTTGAATTCGCCAGCTCTTGTCGTCTTCTCCCAAGCAGCCGGCGGTCTCCAAGATGCTCTTCGCATTCAACGGCCCTTCAATCCACAGGTGAAGACCTTTCGTATTTAATACTTTCGTGCCCTTCGTGTTTAACCAACCCGAAAAAAAAATGCGTATCTACAATTAAATTCGATCCGGAAAACAAACAGCAGACCACAGACCACCTAAGTAACAGTATACAATTATACCTGGCCAGTTTGTTAAACTCACGTGTAAAACAAAACAATTTATGACGGATACAAGAGATTAAATTTCGAACTCGTTAAAAGTCATTGATAACAGCAACAATACTTGGACAATGGCTTTGTAATGCGAGGCACTAATATGCCTTGTATTCATATGTTTCAAAACATTTTTTCATTCATAATTATTTTAAAACCACCCTGTATTTAATTGTAATCAAGTTTGGTTTGAGGAACTTCTACACACTTAAAATTATATCAAATACAAAACTACCCTGTCATATGTACTGTCGCGAGCAATACATTTTGGTCGTCATTGATTGTCAAAGGTTGGCACCGAGCTTATATTTTATTAAAAATAAGGAGAATCCTAACTTAAATTTGAATGCTGGGTCCCTCTTATTTAATTTATTTTCGACAACAACAAATTTATATGAAAATTTCTGGAATTAAAAATGACTTTTTGATCGACAGTTACGACAAAATTTAATGCTCACGACTGTACTTCAATACATTCGTCATGTTTATTTAATTTAAAAATACATTTTTACAATTGGTAAATTTGCTTTTAGTAAACGTAACAACCGTTTTGGTTATGGATAACCTTTTGATTTGTTGAAATCTCACCTTATTTGATTGCAATTGTTCTTCCTTAGGATTAGTTTGATTAAAATTCAATTCAAACATTTTTGATTTCCGCTTTTGATTAAACTAAAAAAGCGAAACTTGGGGGCCTTGTCCTAGTAATTAATATCATGGATATAATCCTTAGAATTTTTTTAAAATCTCGCCTCATTTGATTATAATTATCATTCCTGAAGATTAGTCTTATTCAAAATTCAATTCAAACATTTTTGCTTTCCGCTTTTGATTAAACTAAAAAAAGGGAAAATTTCGGGGCCTTTCCTATTGACTAATATCATAAGTAATAAAATAAAATTTTAAATTCTTCCTCATTTAATTATAAATGTCATTCCATTTTAGACCAGAATTCAATTTAAACATTTTTGATTTCCGTTTTTGATTAAACTAAAGAAGGGAAACTACGGGGCCTTTCCTAATCACTAATATTATGAACAGATAAAATAGCGACATCTTACTATCGCGTTTTGACCTGACATTGCAGTAGGATAGACAAATTGAAGCGGGGTTTGCTCCTAATAAGTCCCCCATGCAAGGCGGCGATGCTTGCTGTCAAAGCATAATGAAAGTTTTTAGAAAAAATTTGTGCAAATCGTTTTTGATTGCAGTGAAAACCTCGAGCAGCCACTGGACAGCTGTTTCAGCCCTGCTTGGGGCTTCTTCAGCAGAGACGTAGCTCGACATTCCCACTGCAGACCAAAAACGACTTGCCCAATTTATTCGCAAATGCTCGAGGTTTTCACTGCAATCAAAAACGATTTGCACAAATTTTTTCTAAAAACTAATATTATGGATAAAATCCTTCGATTTTTTTTTTAATTTCGCTTCATTTGATTATAATTGTCATTCCTGAGGATTAGTCGTGATCAAAATTCAATTCAAACTTTTTTGATTTTAGCTTTTGATTAAACTAAAAAAGGGGCCTTTCCTAGTAACTAATATATTGGATATAATTCATCGAATTTTTTTAAACTCGCCTCATTTAATTATAATTGGCATTCCTGAGGACTAATTTTGATCAAAATTCAATCAAACACTTTGGTTTTCACTTTAGATTAAGTCATTACTACTTACTCGATCTTAGGGGTGGCTAAACTAAAAAAGGGGTATTTCCTAATAGGCAATTCCAGACGTGACTTTTATTAATTCAAAAAAAAAGAAAACTATTTTGAATTTTGACCGAGTTTCTAGTGCCAAGCGACATATAACACCTTTGAATATCATTTCAGAACATGGCTTTGAAGTGACACCAAACATTTTCGAATTAATTTTGATATACAGCGTGCTTATTAATTATTTATGGGCACTTGGTGTGAAGTTTTTATAAATTTGGCTCTAATTTGATTAAGATGAGGCGTTTTAATTAAATAATTAAAAATCAAATGAGTAGGGGATTTCCCTTTTTACTAAACAAATTTCAACCCCATATTTAATTCTATTTGTAAATATATGCTTTTTTTATATTAATTAGTGTGTTTTTAATAGTTTCAGATGGGGGATGCATCTAAAGAACTACACAGGCCGTTTACGGCATCGAGTTTTGGTTTACGTCATATGGAAGCATACGGGGGAATTCCAGCTCACATCCTGAACCATCTTCAGCCTCAATTTTTGCATCCCGGTTTGTCGTTAGGTTCGGGCGCATTTCGACCCTTAGGTGATTTAAAATCGTTTCCGTCGCCGTCGGCATTTGCTCCGCCGAAGTGCTTAAAAATCGAAACGGGTAGTGATTCCGTGCATGGTCAACATGGCCACGGTGGTATCTTTTCGCCATCCGACGAGAGATTCCTGGGGCCAAGCCCCAGGACCGACTCGTGTTCTCCGGCCAGCGCTTCCATGTCGCCCCAACCGCCTGCCACCGTCGGATCCGTCAAAGAGGAGAGCATGGACGCTCAAATGTCAGAAGATGGTGACGCCACTCACGGTCAAACGACGGAAAACGATTCCCCCGGAATTCAGGACGACAATCGAGGTTTTCGCAGTAAGTGCTTTTTATTTTCTTCCTTTACTTCTTGATCTGTCACGCGTTATTAAAACGCTTTGTACGAATATACTGGGTGATACACGTCAAAAAAATATTACATTCTTGGGGGGCCTTTCCCGGAAATAACATCACTTTCAAATCACATATCCTTTTTTATCCTTATCCTCATACCTACATCCCCAATTTTATACTTTCTCTTTTTCCACTCACTCTTTATTGGGAGTTTTAGGTCAGCAATTCACTAATTAGAACATTAGGAATGAAATCCATGTTGTTGTATTAATGGTTACATCTAAAACTTCTCAATACATGGTTTTGTTCTCCATCCATTTTCTAACTTGTTATAAAATTAACTGAACTTGTAATTGAGGTAGGCCTTCGTAGCAATGAAGGGCAAATTAAGAAATGTTAAAAATAAATGTGAATCCCTTTTGAAGTTGATCGAAACCTTTGCTTCTAATTGATTCATAAATTAAAAGACGTTGCACAAATTAAGGCGATTCATAATAAGTCAAACAACTTCAGGTAAATAGTCGATGTATACAGTATTGGGCAAGAAAAGTGAAACTCAAAAAGTCGTGATTTGCGAGTGTTTTTTTTTCCTTATTTTCCTGAATTTTCATTCCATTTTAATTAATGTCCCCAATAAACCCAACCTACTCCAATTATAAATTAAGCTGATCGCCAAAACATACGTGTTCTATTTGAATTCTGAAAGTGAATGTGATTTTTAGGAAAGCCACCTGTTGGGGTTGATTTGATTCTGATTCATGAATTAACCTTTGATTCTGATTCATGAATTAAAAGATCTATTGCATCGGTTAACGTCTAACGAACTATAATAATTCAAAGTACCTAAAAAGTTTATGGTCAAAATATATAGTTGTTCTTTTGTCTCTTCTTACCCGATGTAAGAAAAGTGAAATTCAAAAGTCATGGTGTTCTATTTGAATTCTGAAAGCTAATGTGATGCCATCCTTTTGGAGTTCATTGTAATCTTTGATTCTGATTCATGAATTATCGGTTGACGTCGCATCAGATAAACTAAGTAGATTTATAATTCAAAGTACCTAAAAGGTATATAATCAAAATATACAGTATTGGGCAAATCACATGGTACGGCATATATAAAGAAAATAATTTTGGTCCTTTGATTTTTGTTTTGTTTTTGAAATGTATACTTCAAAAACGTATTCATAGATTTTTGTGGCATAAAAAAAATATGTACAGTCATAAGGAATGCCTGGATTTATTTGTTTAAGATCAGAGTGGCGTTATGTTCGAAGCCGCGCACAACGAAAAGTCCCAACTGGTCCGATTCGTAAACCAAACAAACAGCTAATGTTAACAATTGTTCTTCCGCTCGGGAGGCCTGCGGCCACCTGGATTAACAAATTGCTCCTTGATGGAACTCTAACCGCCTCGATTGAAACATTTACTGCCTAATTAACGTTTATAGTACGCTGAACGTTCCTAAAAACTAGTTTATTTATGCGTTTCATCTCGCGAGATGAAAACAACCATTCAGTTTTTATAATCCATTTTTCTTTTGGGGATCGGTTTCGATTATTGAAAACAACCACAAAAATAAACATAAATTCGTATTTACAAGGCAGTTTCACATTCAAATACTAAGATACATTCATTTGTTAAATTAAATCATCCAAAATGGATTGGATTTTTGAAGTATGACTTTATTAACATTAAAAAAAGAGATTACAAGCAAGATTGAAACTAATGGCATTTTCTACTGACTCTGGGATTATCTCCATCCTCTGCTTTTACATGAGGTTAAAACAAGATGGAGATACTCTGTGTGCGCACGCGAGCAGCAATCAGTCAAAAACGCTACAAACTTCAAAACCAAACAATTTTCATGTTTTGTTTTCTTTAATAATTTTAAACAACTTCAATTTAAGTGTTCGATGTCTTCGGATTCTCAAATCTTCCATCCATGTTGTTTTCTTAAAAACTCTCTTAAGCTGTATTCCTCTTTCTATTGTCAATTGAATTTCATAGATTTTGATCGATCAGTCAGCGAATTATGGCTGAACAGAGCTACGTCGTTTTCTTCTTCAAATTTCCATCAGTTCTAGTTGGGCTATAGATATCTGATAGTTGGGAGGCGGATCAAAATCTGAGGTGAATACAAGGTTTAACTTTTTCAAAGTGGTTTCCATTCCATTACAGCTTTTGGTAGCTTAACCATTCTTTATTATTCTCTCGTCCTTTCAATTTGATTGTCTTTTGAAATCTTTGCTAATAATTCTACCTATTTTTTCGGAATTTGAATTCTGATCAGTCTTTACTAAAAGTTTAATAAAAAAATTTAGACCGATCGATAGACGAAGATTTTGATAATGTACTTGCAAGAAACTAAAAAAATAGTTATTTCGTTTAATGTGAAACAGTTGATACATTGAAGATTGCAAGAATTGAAGTAAGTAAAACAGTCTAAAGTGCAAAGCATCACAAGCACAAAAATTGGCTTATCGAAAGCAAAAGATGAAAAGTGAAGGAATTCGAAGACGGAAAACAGGAATGCCAATGGAAAAAATAGTGTCATTATGAAACGAAAGGAGGGAAAGTGAACAAGTAAGTTTCACGAAGATAAAGTAGGTTATTTGTTAATGTAAGAAAAAAATGGAATGGTGGAAAGAGCATTTTTATGATATAAAAAAATGATGGTGAAGGAAACGAAGAATAGGAATTTCGAAAGCAAAAAGAAATTTGTGAATGGATTTCGAAAATAACATATTCCAGGAGGTACTTCGGCAAGACAAGACTCTAAAGAACTGGGAACACGCAAATCTAATACAAATGGCATTGCAAAGAGACAGTTCCCGCAAATTTGAAGGGAAAAATATTGAAAGTAAATTGATTTAATTTGAAACGCCTGTGTTTTTCAAACTAGCAATAGAAAAAGACGGAAGATGATTGTACTGTAAAAATTTTCAATCAGCTCTTACATCATGAAATTTGGAAACGGCATACCTTAGCCTTACTGCGAAAAAACATCAAGACGGGCAATGGCTTATTTTTCAAATATGGCAACTTTCAGGCTGAGAGTTGATAAAAATTAAAAAAACGAAGCAATGAAACACATGGTGCCAAGGTTATCGAGAAGACCAAGGAGAAGAATGGATTCGAAGGAGAATAATACTCCGATCTACTTATACGGAACGGGAAATACAAAATTAACAGTGCTAGAGGCTCTCAACAGCCTGTTTTTTTCAAGCTTGCAACAGAAGAAGATGCCAAATGATTACAGAAGAAAAGGAATAAATGAGGAAAAGACACGGTAGAGATGACAGATAGTAAAAATGAGAAGGTTTGGACACATCGAAAAAAAAGGAAGAAGGGCGATCGTATAACGTATTGCATCGGAAAAAGGAAGAAAAAAAGGCAACGCAAAAATGAAACAGAAGGTGGTAGTAGATTTGAAGGAAGAGAACCCCAAGTTAATCAAACTCGAGGCCTAAACAAGGAGATGGAAGATTATCATTAAAGAACAACAAATGAGGAAGTACACGAATTATCTTAACAATATGAAAAAAAAAACATTGTGGAGTTAGTAAAAACTAGAAAAAAAGAAGAAGGGGGATCGTACAATGTAACATATTGAAACGGAAAAAGGAAGGGAGCAAGGCAAGGCAAAAATCAAAGGGGAGGTGTTAGTAGATTTGAAAGAAGAGAACACCAATAAGTTAATCAAGCTCGGGGCCTAAACAAGAAGATGAAAGATGATTATAAAAGAACAAATGAGGAAGTACACGAATTATCTTAAGAATAAAAAAAGAAACATTGTGGGGTTCACAAAAACTAGAAGAAGGATTGAAAGAGATGGAAAGGATGAAGGGTTCGTACGTTGTAACCAGGAAAAGGAAGGAAGAAAGGCAAAGGCCAAGGAGAAAAATTCAAGAAGAGGTGGTAGCAGATTTGAAGGAAGAGAACAGCAATACAGAATTGGAATAAGTTAATCAAGCTCGGGGCCTAAACAAGTAGATGGAAGATGATTATAGAAGAAGAACAAATGAGAAGATATATGAATTGTCTCAAGAAGAAAAGAATTGTCTCAAAATAAAAGAAAATATCGTGGAAAAGATGATGGATGAGGTACACGAAATATATCAAGGAAAGATAATCATGGCAAGAGGAAAAAGGAAAGGCCAAGGAGAAGATGGAGAAAAGGATGAAGGAAATGTGAATGTATGTAACTGAAAAAACAAAGTGAAATAGAAGAAAGTATGGGATAATTCTAAAATCTTATCTATAGATTTGCTATTAAAACCTAACCCTTAGCCAGAAAGGGTTGAAATTTGTTGTATGGTGAATGCGATGCTTAGTTTCTTTTGTTTTTGTAAGGGTGGTGATATTTTTTTCTTTTTTAGAGTGTGTATGTGTTTTTAATTTATGTGATGATTGTGGTTGTGGAATTAGAAAATAAGTGTATAGTGGTGTGTATAAAAACTAAAAACCGCAAAACACACAAACCACGGTAGCAGTTAAAATCACGATGTACCCAATTTCCCTCATAATACCACGCTTTATGTTAGCATTACACAGACAGTTAAAATCTGTTAGCAGAAGCTTATGTATGATTTGTTATTGCGGCTTTTGGACACCGCAAAACAGTAATATTCGATGGCGTTCGTTTCAGTAGGCAATGTATCAGATTTCCGTTCGCTCTAAAAACGGCACTTCACCATCATCGTCTAGTTAATTTATCCGATCGTAATTTATAGTAAACGTAATAACGGATAAATTATTGTGCAACAAAACTGCCGGAATAATTGCCGTTCGCTCTCGGTCTTTACGTTTTTAATTTCGATTGTCATTAATTGTGGGTGAGAATGATTTCTCCGCTGGAGCACCCTGCAACCCCAGATGGATTGCAATTGATTCGAAATGAAAGTAATATATCCTTCGAAAAGAAGACCGTTAAACCATAAAAATACTTTAACGTCTGCATCCGCTACACAACGAATACGAATGTTACATCAACTTCAAGCACCACACAATATTCCTTTCAGTTTTCAGATTCAATTCGAATTTGATATATTTTTATGTTCATCTTTTCCATATTTTCATTTTTTTTTTTTAATATCATCGCACGCTCCTAAATTTCCTTCACTTTTAATATTGCCAACTATAATAAAATTATTACGTTAAAAACGAGTGGGTGGGTGGAGGATGTTTTGTTTTGTTATGATGGGGGTTTTATCTCGTAAAGAAGCTGTGAAGTATAAGAGAGAAGCGTGTAATTACAGTTCAGTATCATTTTGTGGCTTTGAGAAAGTGAGGGGTATTCATTAGGGCGGTCACCTCAGTTAACCACCACCGTCGGTTATCAAGGAGTCTTCTTCTTCTTCTTCTTCCATCTTTTCATTACTGCATGTTAGCTGCTTTTTAAACAGAAAAGTGACTTTACACGGGGCGAAAAATGGCGTTATTTTGTTCGCCCTTTCTCCCCCTTCCCCCAAAAAGAGGTGCTGTACTAACACAATCAGTTATGGAATTTTGCCAAGCATAAATGACGAGCTAATGTTTGCACATTTTTAATTGAAACACGAAAATAGCATAGCTCTTCGCTTGCAAAACGAACGCGGTGGTTTGTTAGCGAATCCTTTTTTTGTGGCAAATGATAAATCCTCGCAATGTTTTGTCAACTTACCGTGTCGACAGTTTGTATAATTTAACAGGTCTGGTTTCAATTACATTTGTCAATCCGGTCATTCTAGTTTTATTTATTTTATACGACGCTCGTATTCAAACTTCACGTCTTATTACTACCTCCACTGACACTTTTTAACACTCACTATATCTACCATGCTGTGCTAACATTCTACTCCCATTAAGAACCACTTCGAGACACGTAACCATAAATTTTTCTAATGGAAATTCAACCAACCAATAAACTAAAATTATTTCCCACAAGTTAAGACAGTTAAGACACTTTATTCAATCAATCTTGATTTGAATCAAAAAGAAAAAAATTGACAGTTGACAAATTCTTATACTAGAGGTATAAGAGTGCAGCCGAATTGTAATTTACTTACATCGAGTCTTCAATAAAAAAAATAGCTTTGAAACAAAAACTATAAAAGTCCTGACTGTCAAAACCTACATTTAGGTTATGTATCTGTGTATTCTTTTAAAAAAGAAAATAAAAGATTGATTTTTAAAATCCCTTTTAGTATTGAAATTCAATTTGCAGATATTTCATATTTCAAACTAGATCTATAGATCCATATGCGGACAACATTTTGAGGTTAATAAATTTTTGACATCTCAGAGGAAAAGTTCAGGTTTTGAAAATAGGTGGCAATAAGATTAAGAGTGTCTGTTAATAACAAAATGAAATGATACGTATTGTATCTGTTTTATTGTGAAAATTTATCTTCGGCGTAAGCGTTCCGATTTAACAGCTATAAATAAATGTAAACAGTAACCCGATTGAACAATAAATAGTTTCGGCGTGAAATGCGGGCCTATAACAATGCGGTTTATGGGGTGATCAGATCTGATTGAGGCCGTTTTATCTGCGACGCGAGTCCGCCCCTGTAAGCATTAACAATTCAGATTGGCGATGATCCGTCGGCGGCGAAGGCAGCAGCTCATGTCGAGATGAATAACTCACCTCTTTAACACGATCATAACATGCGGAACCCCTCTTTGAATTCGACAACCTTTTTTGTCATGTAAAAATGTTAACACATTTCCAAAGAAAACGGGATTTTTTTCAAAGGACGGGGACTTCACTTGTCACGTTATAAAACCTATGGCTTCTTAATTGAATTTGTAATTTTCAAAGCGGACTGTCTAATATTCTATTTTCCTTTGTTCTTGTTTTAGCTACGGTCCGTCTAGTCACAATTCTTATTGGTTGTATTATGGATTAATTTCTTTTTTCAACTTCGATTCGTGTTTTGAGGAAAATTCGATATACAATATGACTAGTCATAACTCTTATTGGTTGGGTTATGAATTGATATATTTTCGACCTCGGCCCGTGTATTGAATAAAATTTATTCTATCTGATCTATTTAGACCTCGGTTTGAGTGACGATAACATTATTCCTCTAGTATACCAACCACATTAAAAAAGTTAAACCTTCGAAAGTAAAAGTACAATTATACCGTGCGATCAAAAAATTGTACATGTACATGTATGTACATGTAATTTTTTTTTTTTGAATAAAAGTTATGAAATATATGTTAGAGAGAGTTTGTGAATTTTAACAGTAAGCATTTAGGGATAATTCCTGGCAATAACAGAAGTAATGGGGAGGCAAACGCACGTCCCCATCAGTGAGCAATTAGTATGTACGTGTTTCCGCGATTTGGCGGCACGTCACGGTCAGTGCGGCCACCACCAACAAGTTGACGCTCACCGAATACCAAATTACGTTTAACTCTGTGAAATGCGTAATTTTGTTTCCGAATAGTTTTCATAAAATTTATCGTCTTTTTTTGGGGGACAGGCGCGGGGACGGTGAGGGTCGGATGCATTTGTTTTTGATTTGATCGCGTAAACACTGCGTTGTTGAAATTATAAAACAGACGCGGAATATGGCACTTGTGAAAATGACACTGACATTTCAATTTGAATGTGCTTTGGTCAGTGCGGCGGCCTGCGCTGACGCCCGGCGTCGGGGGACAACTCTCAAACCGACGCTCGATTACATTTGTTAACATTGGATTTACACCAATCAAACCACAATAAGATTTTCGATTAACTACTTGTCACACAGAACTATTTCACATTAATCGTAGCACTCGGTATATATACCCTATTAAATCAACTGACCTCAATCACCTAATTACCAGAATCGCTTTTAATTTCGACGATTTTGTACACATTAGCTTTATGCAGAATTTTTTTTTGGAGACACCTGTATGTGTCTATCAGCGCTGGAAAGAAATTACACGTTAAGGTCACAATCGGTTAATATAATCTCTCTCGCATAAATGAGTATTTTGTCTTTCATCTAAGAATCACAAAAAAAAACTAAATCAATAAAATAGCTTCTGAACTTTTATCATTTTAGGTTATATCACTTTAAGTTGCAAGCAAATTATTACAACCGTTTGTCAAATCGAATCAAACGACAACCAATACATGAAGTTTTCACTCTTTTTAAATTAAAAAACCAAAACTAACTTGAATTTTTCTATTGAAAAATGCAAAAAAAAATTCGTAAACGCAGAAAACAGACGAAACCAAGCAAAGTAAAATCAGCATAACAGAACGAACGTCAATGACAGTTTGAAGCGGTTACCTCATTTTACTCAGAGTTGGCACCCAAAAAAAAAACAAAATTCAAATTAGTTATGTGGGTTGAAATCATTTCAGGTGTCATTGTATAAAAGAAGTCTGGAATAAACAAGAAAAACATTTGCAGTCTAAGGTGAATGTAAAACAAAATATATCGGGGTTAAAAATACACAAAAAGAGGTTAAAATTAATGACAGCAGAAGTCTAACATGAATGGAAAACAAAAGCCGATTGACGCTAAATTTATACGAAAAAGGAAAAAAATATATTTGTAATCTAAGATGAACGCAAAAGAAAACAAGATCGTGGTTAAAAATACACAAAATGAGGTTAGAATTAATGACAGGAGAAGTCTAACACGAATGGAAAACAAAAGCAGATTGACGCTAAATTTATACGAAAAAGGAAAGAAAAATATTTGAAATCTACGATGAACGCAAAAGAAAACAAGATCGTGGTTAAAAATACACAAAATGAGGTTAGAATTAATGACAGGAGAAGTCTAACACGAATGGAAAACAAAAGCCGATTGACGCTAAATTAATAATAAAAATGTACAACAAGAGGTTACAATTAATAACATCGGAGGTCTATGATGATAGGAAAACAAAAGACGATAAAAACATAAGAAGAAGGAGAGTTGGAATTGACAAAACATTATTTTTAAAGAATGACGCTATCGCTGATTGGTCAGGTGGTTTAGTCTGATCATTGATTTGACGATTTTGTACGCCTCCCCTCCTCTATGTGATCGTGTTCTGATTAATTATTTTGTAAATTTTCACGTGTTTTTTTTTTTAATAAAATGAGCATGGTCTTTTTTAACTAAAAAATGTCCGACTAATGAATTCGAATGAATGTAAATTTTGTTATTCCAAAAATAAGTCGGTGATATTATGATGTGTAGTAAGTTTTTTTAAGGTGGTAATAAATAATAGTGTTCCATCACATTTGCAGTATTTTACGACGACTTTATGAGCGGGTATTTACAGAAAGAGTTGTGCTGGAAGAGCCGGTGATCGAACATTGTGATCCAATGTCAAAAAAAGGTTATAAGCAGATATTTATGAACCTGCATCTAACCTGTCCCAAAATGCATTAATATGCCGCATATTGTCCATCTGAAGAATTATTACTCATTCGAATCTTAAATATTTCAAGGTAATACGTAGAACATGTGTTGTTTGCGCGACTATAAAACCAACGCAGCATTAACACAGCATCGTTTCATATTCTTTCAACAAAGCAAAATTTAATGAGCACTTTTTCTGCGAAAAACTATAAGTATTGTAAATTATGGACATAGTTTGTTGCATTCGATGCAACACCTTTAAATTAATTAAATAAATATTTTTTCAACAAGTTATGCCTCGTTTGCGCTCGTTAACATCAAAGGGGTAGTTTTAAATTGACACCCGAAAGGGAGGAAACGTAGGTAAAAAAATCAGCCGAGAATGCTGGAAGTTAATGACTTTAAGTTCCCTTCGTTCTTTATTTAAGCTTCCGGTCAGAGAATTCACAATGCAACGTGTCAAAAGCCATTGAAAATTCTGACTTTTTGATTTGTTACTGAATAAATCCGATTTAAAGATTTTTCTTTTTTCCTATAAAGGTCCTACGTAGGTAAACTTACCCACAACGAACTACCCGATTTTACGCCGGTAAAATTAATAATAATTTGCAGTCATTATACGTTATATTTTCCTTTATGATTTGTGTACTTAACTCAGGGTATTACGTATGTTTTGTATGTATATATGGCTTATAGATTATAATTTATTGATATCTGCTGTTCTCGCCCTAGTTACCCTAACCGGATAAATTATTACAGCCCAAATGCTATTCCACCACATGATTTCATTTACAAAATATACAATACATTAAGAATTCAAGCCAACAGCTAAATAAGAATGAAAATAGAACTAGGTATGTTATTATTTTGAATGACATTCCCAGTTTTTTTGTTTTGTTTTCAAATCCACCATGACATTTAAAAAATTCCAACATAAAGAAATTTCAACAATCCACCAATCCAGACCTGATATATGTATGTATATGATATGATCATCAAAATGATGTCAAAACTGACTTGTTAAAATTATTAAGGCCTTATACCCTTGGTTGTTATAGGACAGGCGATACATATTGTTCACGTCGATGATTTCCAAATCTATTAAAGCGTCAAGATCTGATTGAATTCGAGCATAAATATTTAACAAGTAAATATGTTTACGAGAGGGATCAGAAATATATTTTGAAAAATGTAGACTGCATCGCAGTAGAAGAAGTTTTGGTGGAATTTTAAGGGGTACTAAGTTGTATCTGGATTAAAAGGGAGTAAGTAAATGTAAGTCACCCCGTCGAGGACTCCCCGTTTGAATGACTCGATGGCGCATTCACAATGAACGCTGCCAAACGGCAATTTAGTGCACTGGACCGTAAAGCAGGTGTCCTGAAGTCACTTATACGCGTACATGTGTGACAAATAGACCTCTAATTGCTTACTTGATGTCTGAGCCTGTTTGCACATTTCGCTGTTATCATTAAATCATCGAGTTTGTCTTTCAGCTTATTAATTAAGATCGCTATTCATTTTTTTATCACTCTGTACTTGATATAGCGTATGTATATAGATATGATACGCGACATCCAGCTGCGAGTCAAGTTGGTTTCGTACCCTCCAGATGCAATCCTGCCCCGTGAGAAATCAATTTACATTTTATTGTTATTATATTTACTGTAAACATGCGTTTTATGTTGAGTTTTCTTGTTTATTTATTCGTTTTACACGAACAACCCGACAGTAAAAGTGTTATTGCTTTCAAAGTTTTCTTTCTAACAAAACAGAAAACGCCCTTTGATATTGTTCCGACTGTAAAATAGCAAAACGAAATGTGCATTTTTAAAATGAAACTTTCTCTCAAATTTAATCAAACGAAAGACAAAGAAAAAATAAACCAAATTAACCTTTTTATAATCGACAAATTTCATTTATCAGAATGAAACATTTAAGAACTGAAATTCAAATTTTTTTTATCAGATATATCGATGTATGTATACAGGGTGAAGCAAAACTATACAATTGTTTGACAACTGTCAGCCGTCAAACGTTGGTTGCATCTACTTTCATCAAAAAAAAAATTAAAACCCTTATTATAATTGAGTGTTTTTTTTTTATCTAATGTAGAATTTTGTGGTAGGTATTTGACGTTTATTGATATTTATTAATTGAGGAGTGGGCTTATAAATAATAAGAATCAATTTGTAGGTGTCGAACGGAATTAGATTTTGATGTATTACACGAAAACTTGGGATTTAAAAAGCGATATAATTTTCAGAAATCTGACGTTAACTGAAAGTATAAATATTAAAAGCAATTATAACAAGTTTTTACCCGTCGTGTTTGCGACGTATAGGCCATACATCAAGTGTCCTTTTATTGCGTTAAATTTTATTCATGGAAGTATGACGTGAAATCGTACATGCAGGATATAATATGAGGAAAATAGATGTAAAGTAAACATACGTCATGGAGATAAGTATAAAGACAGATAAACGATTGGAATAAATCGGCCGATTGGTAAAGTCCGTCTGGATGACAGTGACGAGCCATACTCGGACTGGAAAGAGGGCGCTGGGGACAGGGATCAAGACCGGTCTGTCGGTCGGTCGGTCTGTCGCGGATTTGCCTATGTATATACAAAATTGTATACGAAGCATGTATGCCGATGACGGAATGATAGGGTAATAAGCAAACCACTCCGATATTTAAATACATGAATTATGTAGATGTGTACTTATCCGATTGGACATATTGATACTCCACCAGTCGTTATTAATAGTCTCAATTTACACACAATACCAATACCAAACTTCTGCAACATGCAGCCATGTAAAATGTTTACGTTTGAATACAATTTATATTGAAATGAATGTTTCTGTAATTACACCAACTACACCGTGCACATAAATCTATACTTTTCAGCCGATGGATATCTTACTACTTCGCATTAAATTATATCAGTTGGTACACCTGCAAATTTTTCTTTTACAACAAAAACATTTCTTACTTCACATGATCTATTACAATCAATACAACGCAATGAATTTTACAAAAATCTTCTTCAACTTTAATTCGAAACCTATTTTGAAGGATCAAACTCAAATCTAAGAAGTGCTACATAGATGATTGTACTGTAGTGTTTTGTACCATTCGTTCAACTTGGTACAACAGACTGTATATAATAATAATAATATCGATAATTGAAGTTTGTTCTTGTCCGATGAAAATAGTAAGTACAAAGTTTATTTAATCTCAAACCGGACAGAAAAATGAAGGGAAACACACTCAACGTTTCGCTATAGATTTATAGCTTCGTCAGGAGTGAAAAAAAGTAAATAAACAAGTTGTCAAGAGAAACAAGTCGTCAAGAGAAACGAAAAGGTAACATGATTTTTAAAAAACTAAACTACGAGTAACGAGAACTAATTAAAGCTACTTTTTTTTAGAAATAGTTGATTTATGTTTTGAAACATCTTATTTTGCTTTCAATGATAAATTTTATAAACAGATTTTTGGTACAGCAATGGGTTCTCCTTTATCTCCGGCTTTAGCTGAAATTGTTATGCAAGAACTAGAAAAATCTGTTATTAACTCTTTATCATTCGATTTAACGTTATATTTTCGTTATGTAGATGACATTTTATTGATTTTGCCTTCTGATAAGGTAGATTTTGTTTTAAATAAATTTAATTCTTTTCATAATAGATTACAATTTACAGTAGAAAAAGAAAATAATAATTCATTGAGTTTTCTTGATGTAAATATTATCAGACAGAATGATAAATTAATTACTAATTGGTTTCATAAACCTACCTGGTCAGGTAGGTACATAAATTTTCACTCGTATACACCTAAAAATTATAAAATTGCAACTATTATTTCATTAACTGATCGAGCTATTTTACTTTCTGATAAAGTTTTCATTTATGATAACTTAGATTTAATAAAGAAAACTCTTATTCAAAATTCTTATCCAATAAATCTTATTGAATCAGTAATTAAAAATCGTATTAAATACTTACAAAATTCAAATGTCTCTAAAAACATTAGACAAACTTCGAATCATAAATACATATCTTTGCCTTATATTGAACCATTACACAATACATTTAAACACATTTTCGAAAAACATAATTTAATTTTAGCCAGTAAATCTGTGAATAATTTAAATTTAATTTTTTCAAATTTAAAAACCAAAGTACCGAAATTAAAATAACCTAACGTGGTTTATGAAATCAAATGTTCAAATTGTAATTCTGTTTATATAGGTGAAACGAGCCAAAATTTAAAAAAACGTTTAGACCAACATAAATATCATATTCAAAAAAATAATCAAAATCATTCAATGCTGGTAGAGCATTCATTAGTAAATAATCATAATTTTGATTTTGATAATACTGACATTTTGTACAGTGAATCTAATATTTTTAAAAGACGTTTCATAGAAATGTGTAAAATTAAAATGTCTCGAAATTCTATTAATAAACGTACGGACTTTGAAAATTTAAATGACATATTTTGTAGTTTTCTGGACTCTTTAAACAAGATATAGATCTGTCAATTAATTAATTATATATATATATAAAAAAAAAAAAAAAAAAAAAAAAGTAGCTTTAATTAGTTCTCGTTACTCGTAGTTTAGTTTTTAAAAATCATGTACCTTTTCGTTTCTCTTGACGACTTGTTTCTCTTGACAACTTGTTTATTTACTTTTTTTCACTCCTGACGAAGCTATAAATCTATAGCGAAACGTTGAGTGTGTTTCCCTTCATTTTTCTGTCCGGTTTGAGATTAAATAAACTTTGTACTTAATAATAATATCGATACATTTGTTTTTTTTTACCAAAATATTGTGAAAAATCTTATCAAATATAATGGAAACTTGACGGACATTACAACTATATATGTGCTGTATAGATGATTGTTGTGAAAGGGGAAGGGATGAATGTTAACAATATCAGTTTTAGGGAAAAGAATATATCTGAAACAAACGCATAGGAATATGAATTTTATATCTGCAGATATCTTTATATAACTCTTACAAAAGATAGTAATATTAGGCCAAAAAATTGTATTTACCATAGGTTTAAGTTGGTACAACAGATTGTATATAATAGTAATGCCGGTACCTTCGATTTTTTACCGAAAAATGTGAAATATCTTAACAAATATAATTGAAAGTTGATGACCTTACAAGTCTCTATGCTGCATAGATGATTGAAAGGAAAGAGAAACGGAAGGATGTTGACAATCTCAGTTTTAGGAAAAAGAATATTTCTGAAACACATAGGAATTTGAATTATACATATACAGATATGTTTGTCTATAGTTACGAACCCTTACAAAAGTTTGTAAGATTGAGGTAAAAAATGATACCATTGGTTCAAATTGATACAACAGATTGTAGACAATAGTAATATTGCTTGGTTTAATTAATTTCCCAAAAATTTGCAAACGGTCTTATCATTCGATTTAACGTTATATTTTCGTTATGTAGATGACATTTTATTGATTTTGCCTTCTGATAAGGTAGATTTTGTTTTAAATAAATTTAATTCTTTTCATAATAGATTACAATTTACAGTAGAAAAAGAAAATAATAATTTATTGAGTTTTCTTGATGTAAATATTATGAGACAGAATGATAAATTAATTACTAATTCACTCGTATACACCTAAAAATTATAAAATTGCAACTATTATTTCATTAACTGATCGAGCTATTTTACTTTCTGATAAAGTTTTCATTTATGATAACTTAGATTTAATAAAGAAAACTTATCAAAGCTAATGGAAAGATGAGTCACAATTCTCTGTTCTCCACAGATGACTCTGAAAAGGTAGGGAATTACAGACCCTTATAAAGGTACAACAGGGTAAGAAATTGTATCATTGGTTTAAGTTGGTGGTGTATAATACTAATATTGCTGTGTTCGGTTTGTTATTATTTTTTTTTAATTGTATATTTTTATTTTATTTTGCATGGAGTTTAATTTACGGAAAAAAATCGCAACATATATTATATGTGACGCGTATTTGCGAACGTAGCCATTATGAGGGTGTTTTACAGCACATTTGGTTTTAATATTCCGCGTTCTATACATACGATTGGTAGTGATAATGCTTCTTGAATAGAATGCGGCATCCATAATTTATTCCCATATACAACGGGCGACCGTTGTTCACATGTAGCAACAAGCGGCAGCGTGTATCTCGCATTCCCTGGACCGAAAACCTGTAGACAACTTATTTATGTCTGGATTGTTTTCAAAATGCCGACGTTTTCCCACTACTGTTGGTTTGTCGAATGGACTCATCTGTGTAGGGAATTCTAAAAACGTTCAAACGATTTTACGGTCACTTGTTAAGTCACGAAACCGCGAAACCTGCGCCCGCTTACTTCATGTGAAACTCTTACCTACTTAATTTCATCTTTACAAATGAAAAAATTATTAGCATTTACCCTTATTTATAATTCAAATTAAAGCTGTATCAAATTCTTTAACTCTTACCCATTGCCATTTTCAAAAAGTCAGCTGAATTAATTAATGTCAATGTGGCTTAAAAATGTATTCGAAGAAAGCAAGCCGTGCAGTACATCAACTAGCGCCCTCTAATACTCATTAATTAGATGTTACTATAGTTACGATACCGACGCTTAATTTGACAACTTAAACCTCAAAACGAATTGACATTATTCATAACCTCAAAATTAAGGAATAGAGTAATTTTGACACTAGTTTTGCATTTGAGGGAGCAGTTTGACGTACGCCTATCATTTTTTTATAAATGCTCTTTGGACTGACCGTATATGACATATCAATTCAGCTGGCCCTGGTTTATACAAACATATAAATGTCACCTGTCACGTCAGGTATCTTTTCCAGGATTAGAAATGAATGGCTTTTGAATTTTTCATCAAACAGAACAAAAATAAAAGAACAGATTACGAAATTCCTAAAACCAAATGTCACCGTGATCAGGTTTTGATAAAAAGGAATTTGCCTGCGTCATACTTACTATTTTTCTGTGATAAAATTGGTTGGCCATATGTTTTTTTTTTTGGTTTTCAAATAGAACACAAGTAGAATCAAAGCTTCAAATTTATTGTCAGTAGTAAAAATAATTTATAAAGTATTGATTTGGTTTGATTTGATAGAAGATAGCAAATGTAAAAACAAAAAGTATAAATAAGAAGTTGGTGGAGTAGTGATTTTTGCGATGTGTTTGATGTTCGAAAGTTGAAGTCCTTTTTATAAAGTCCGTCCAATTTCCTGTTTTACATACAAGAGGAAGCAGGCCGGTTCGGATCTATGCGAGGTATGTGGCCGCAGCCGGTCTTTTTAATTGATTTATAGAAACGAATTGTGTGATTTGTCGTCGGGCCGCGGCCAGTACATTTGTTTCTAAGGACTGGATGACACTGATCCCTTCGACGATAAAATAAAAAATATGTTAACGCTCCGCTTATTTTAATATCTAGCGCTTGCACATGCTTGTGCATTGAGCGGAAATGGATGCCATGATATTGCATAAACATGTTCCTTTGTTACAGTAGGCCCTCTGTTTGGAGGCGGTTTCGGTGGCGGTTCCTACACGTTTACGGTACCCAGCCTCCCACCAGCCGCACATGCCATCGCCAAGACGAGCTTCCTCTTCGACCATGGTAATTATGCATTAAAATTTATTAAATTCTCGTCACAAAGGTTAATATTTGGCTGGGCATCAACAATGGGGTTCGCATTTTCCTTATTTTTATGTTTACGCTTTCACGGCTGACACTTGACGAGATAACCGAATAAGTGTCCATCTGTTCAGTGGCGCACCCTCACAATCTTGACAACGCAAAGCGAGTAGCTCTTTCCTTTTTATGGTCAAAAATCTTCTCTTAGATCTCTGATGAAATTAAATGCCGAGTTTTAATGTTCATTGGGTGGAAAAAGTTCATATCGTCTCCCTGCCGTGTGGCGCCCGTTCTGTCCTCCTCTCGAAAGAAGGGAATTTAATTAAGTAAAATTACACTGCTTGTACTTTAATTATGTTAGTATCAGACTTTTTACGATGGATGCCCCCCCTTACGATTGCACAATCGGCTCCGGAGCAGATCACCTCGCGTGAACGATCAAAAGGTGTCGCTCAAAGCGACCCGTTTAAATCTCCTCTGCCTCCTTTCGCCCAGACCCGATGCCCTCTAGCTGATGACACCGCGTCCCGGCTTCCCGATTCCGCGAACTTATGCCGTGTACCAGAGAGGGGACTTGAAATGAGCAATTAAAAAGATAAGTAGGAAGCAGCAACAATTTAAAAATACGATAAAGAAGCTCAGATAAGAGAACGGAAGGGTACAACCCCGAGCTAATGGAATACCTGCGATGGGATTACTCTCCGCACTAGCTTAACAGTTACAAGGCGCAAGGTGACGCCTTCTGAAATATGGTAATTACCCTCCGGTAGACGCGTTAACACGCCCGTTACTTTTAAAACGCTTGTCTCAATTTAACTCCATCCACTTATTATTATTATTATTACCTTACAGCCAAAAATTCACCATTCATTTCAATTTTTAATAATAAACTCTAACTGACATCCATTAACACCCAAATACACACACAACATTGCTTAAGTAAACTTATTACTTAATTAAGCACTTTCCTAATCGAATTGAGTCCTTCATACGCTATGCGAGGTGAAGTTGAGTGGAACTCCAATGGAAACAACAACAATTACCCGTTGATTAGATCCACCCTCTCATATTACAACCCCTAAAGCTGGTTTTCCTGCTTTGGAGATTTGGAGAACTGGGTATTTGGGGACTGGCTTTCGTCTTTCAATTGACGAAAGTTATTGATTATCGTTGATCACGCGATTAATGAAAACCTGTAGCAGCGATCCTCAAATGCCCAATCTGCCAAGCAGGAAAAGTAGCTTAAGAATTACGTGTAACTCTTTCTTTATTCACCAATATACTTGAAGAAGCTACTTTGCAAAGAGGTTATTCTCGGCTCAATGTAAGGTACTTTTCATAAATCCAATAATACGACAATACATCTTCTCTTGGTATAAAATAAGATTCTGTATTCGATAGAAGATACTGTATTGTACAGAACCAATTACCAAATACTTTTGAACTCTACTCTACAGTGCGTTTCTTTTCTTTGTTCAGATTGATTTATTTGCTCTTATTATTATTACTTTTGTACCTACTTGTAAAACAACTATCATGAAAGGGTGCCCCAGAGTATATGAAAGCAACTAAATGGGGATTTAGTTTAAAACCATTGCACATGTGACTTATAAAATGATTCCTTTAATTTTATATACTTATGACTTCTGTATATGTGTATAGAAGAATTTTATATACTTATGAGATGACTTCTGTATATGTATGTAGAAGAATTCGTATCTTTTGTGGTTATTAAGTAAAGTAAGATTGTGTTTGGTCGTTTACGTCCAAATCATCCCCTTACTGTATCAATAACCTTAAATCACCTTATATCATCACACATATGGCTTATTAAAGCTTTGTTTTCGTTCCGTTTAAAGTGGTCGGATGAGTTTTACTTTTATGATCCTTCGAAAAGCCGGGCGTTATATCTGATAAGAGGATTTGGCGGCGGCGTCCTCGTCGTCGTCGGGAAGCGCTTCAATCAGGTAGACGTAATCGGTGTAACAAGAGGAGGAGGCCATAATAATCTGACGAAGGAGAGCGTGCTGCTATGTAAACGCTACCAGTTAACACCTCTGATTTGTCCAAGAGCGGTTTTTTGTCACGCTCGGTTTAAACCAGGCAGTAAAGTGGCCCCCATTAAACACTAAAACGTCATATCAAGTAAATACCTCAACATTTATGTGTAATAGTAACATTACCAATCAAACTTCAGAACAGTACCTTTTATACCCTTTGTTTTGCGTAACATGATGCAATTTGAATGGTCAATAAATAAGTTATATACTACCGTTTAGTTTAGGGCCATGCTGTATGATTCATAATGAATAGTTTCAACCGTTTTTCAACCGTTTCATCGTGAAGATTTTGTGCAAGTTCGGAGATAGGTGGAGGTTTAGTGCGGCCAGGTGTGATTGATTAAAAATTATTAAATGAAAAGGATAAATCGGTAAAGTTGAGTAGTAATAGTAAAGAGGGACAAACATCACATCAGTCAGCAAGGCATTAATGCATTTTCGTTATTTGATTATCCGCACCCTGACACGACTGACCTGTTACGGACGAGTGACCACAGTAGAGAGAGAGCGAGAGGAAGCAAACGATACACGCGTTTAGTTTTTATGGTGGCATTTACCAAGATCGGATTCTCCACATAGTAGTCACTTCGGCACTGTCACAAACTGTAATTGCACTCTGCAATTATCTACGTATTTATTGTCTCTTATTTATTATATTGCCGAAGCAATAATTCAAATAAAACAAGTCACTCCGCGACAGCTTTCGCAAGGCAATTATTACTTTTTTCATTGTATCAATCTGTATAATAAGTATAATAACTTAATTTAGATTTTGGAAGCATTTAAGAAAATAAATAAATAAATAAAGCGTAGAGGAGAAGAAGAGTGATACAATCGTGTAATATATATTATTTCAAGTTGGCAGGAGCGATACATGGGGTGAAAATATAGGGGGTGACTGACTACTCAAATTCAGATCACAGTTTTTGACAGCTGACAGTACCCCCAATATACGAAGAGATGTCCATTGTCAACGTACTAATATGTGTCCTTTTTACGCTTCCGGGTTTTTAATCGCGTTAACTCATAACGCATTTTTTGTATATACCCTATTGGGCCTCAAATTAAAAACTGTAGATTTTTATCTAGCACAGTTTTTTTTTTCTTGAGGTGCTAACGCGATTACCAACCGTCGTTGGTAATTCCTCGTCATGTTCGTGTTAACTTGACATTTAATAGGAGTAGAAAAAGATTAATTAATATTTATAAATGCAAATATAAATTTAACGAATGTGTAATTAAATTATTTTTATTGCTTTTTTTAAATCAAGCAAAACGTGTTTGTTTTTTTTTTCTATTAATAAAAGCACTTCTTTAAAATGCAAAGGTTCGCGTAAATTACGGTAATTAAATAATTAAAAAGTACTAGGGGCAATTATGGTTTACGACGTTTTTTTTTTTTTAATTTAATTTCTGCTTGTAATTAATTGTGGTGGTGTTATTATACAAGGTAAACAAATAGAATGTTGCTGCGGAAAATTTTATTTGTTTTTAAGATCGTGATTTAAGAGGAATTTACACCACTGGTGTAATATTAAAGAATGAGATCCCCCTGTAACCCTTGAACTCCTGTAAGCCTGAAGGAGTGAAAACTCGCGGAAGCAATTTCCAGTTTAGTTCGCGGTTTGGTGATATCGCAGCCATCTCTTTCAACCACGTACCTACTCGTTATCTTCCATCTCCGTCACGAAGATTGCTCGGGATGTTGCAATTTGCTGTGAAGTGGGCCGATAACACTCTACGCGTTGACAGATGGCTACATATGTAGCCTTATAAACAAACACACTGCGCTTCTTTTGCATATCTTATGCACCACCCTGCCGTAATAGCAGACATGAGAGGGTACCTTTTTCAAACCATTATACCCCTAATAGGATACGCAGCTAATACTTATTGTTGAATTTTTTATTATGCACCCGGTATAAGGATAACTTGATTTATTATAAATGAGGATACGCTACTTTTCTTGTAAGTAGATTTTTAATATGTATGTAGGGTGAATTTTAAGAGAATGTCGGCGTATAAAACCTAAACGATTCCACCAATTAAACACACACAATACAAAACAAATTTCTATCAAACCGGTTCCAAAAATTAATTATACAATTGTACATACAATGTGAAAACAAAGCGAAGCTCTTTACAATCATATACTATTCTCTATTTGCCAATTCAATTTAGCAACGTGCAGTTTTTCAGCAAGTCAAAAATTCTAACGAAAAGGAAAAATTGGTTGGTTTTGTCGAAATTTGTGGAACTGCCTTGATTGCCTGATTACAAACAACTATTTTGCACCAGAATTTAAAGACTGACCCTCGTATATAAAATATTATGATGAATAGATAAAACAGCGACATCCTACGATCGCTTTTTGACCTGACATTGCAGTAGGATAGAGAAATTGAAGCGGGTTTGCTACATAATAAGTCCCCCATGCAAGGCGGCTATGCTTGCTGTCAAATTATAATGAAAGTTTAAAAAAAATTGTTGCAAGTCGTTTTTGATTGCAGTGAAAACCTTGAGCAGCCTCTGTTTTGTCTATTCATCACTATTACATCGTAATTGCGAATTAATTGGTCAAGTCGTTTTGGTTGCAGTGGAAATTTCGAGCTACGTTTCTGCTGAAGAAGTCCCAAATAGGGCTGAAACAGCTGTACAGGTACATTTTTGTTTAAATATCATGCGCAAGGAAAAAAGTTGATTGATTATAAATAACTATTTTGCACCAGAATTTACAGAGTGGCCCTCGTGTATACAATGATGTTCGGTAACAAACAAAAAACGAGAAAAACAACTTGACGTTCCAACAAGAAAAACCGAAAGACCTCACTGAAATTACAAGAAGGACCAAAGTTGTAATGAGCTTAAAAATGAAGTAAATATTCGAAAACTGACGACCCTCATCTCCCACTGATGAACTTATAGTTTTGAAATTCTGATAGTTGAAAAATTATGAGCTAGACTAAGATCTTACTTACTTATTTATAAATTGAAACACAAGGACCTCGAGTATAGACCCAGGTTCAAGCGATCTTGCTTATAATACAAGAAACTTCGAGGTCCTTTGAAGACTAAATGTGTGAAATGAGTCCTTGAAAACGGAATCATTCTATACATTTTTGAATATTAAATTCGCTGAAGGTTGAATCCATTTTTGAAGCCACCTTTCGTGAAATTACAAAATCTAAGGAGTATACATCAAAACCCAAACGAACTTGCTTATAATAAGAGAAACCTCGAGGTCCTTTGAAGACTAAATGAGTGAAATGAGCCCTTGAAAACGGAAAACCATATTCCTCAAACACATTTTTAAATATTAAAAACTAAACTAAAAAGTGAAAATGGGGTTAATAGAATAACTTTAGTACAGTTTTTCCAGGGGAAAATGAAAACGTGGAACGTGAAGAGGAAGTTGGGGGTTTTTGGAGTAAGTGAAAAGAGATATTAAGGGTTTTGCGGAATACCAAGATTTTGGAAAACTAGAAATTGGAAGTGGGTTTAATAGAATAGTTTTAGTACAGTTTTTCTGAGAGGAAAAATGAAAACGTGGAACCTGAAGAGGGAGTTGGGGTTTGGAGAGTAAGATCTTGGATAACTGAAAAGAAGTAGAAATGGGTTTGACAGAACAATTTTAGTATAGTTTTTCCAAGAGGAAAAATAAGAAGTGAAACCTTAAGAGGGAGTTGGAGATTTGAGGAGTAAGTGAAAAGAGAAATGAAGGGTTTTGCGGAATACCAAGATATTAGAAAACTGGAAAGAAGTAGAAATGGGTTTAATAGAATAGTTTTAGTACACTACAGAGAAAAAATAAAAACGTGAAATGTGAAGAGGGAGTTGAGGGATTGGGGAGTAAATGAAAAGAGAAATGAAGGGTTTTGCGGAATACCAAGATCTTGGAAAACTGGAAACTGGAAAAAATAGGTTTAATAGAATAATTTTGGTACAGTTTTTTCAAGGAAAAATGAACACGTGGAATAGGAAGAGGTAGGTGAGTGTTGAGGAGTAAAAGCTTTTTTGCAGATTTTTGAACTTGCGTTGTAGTTGAAACTACCACACTTCTGGTTGCAAATCTAAACTGGATTGTCAATACCTCCCATTTCATTCAATATAAATTGGTGAAGTTTTTCCTATTGAAATGAAATTTACAAAAGAGGAAGTTGTGTGTGAGAAGATGTAATGTGGATGGTTTTTAGGGTTTTAGAAGAGGTAAAAGTTTTAAAATGAAATTCCGATGTAATTCGAAAGCAAAAATGCAGAAACAGAAGTAAAGACAAGGCGAATGAACGTAAACCCTATTTAGATTTTCAGCTAGACTGGAAAAGAAACGAGATAGTTTAAATTTAAAAGTACAAAGGGAGGGCTGAGAGGAATGCGGCAATATTTTAAAATGTTATCGGGATAGGGACTATCGGATATGCTGTTTAGTAGAATGTGTGTAATATGTTGGGCGAGATATACTAGTTAGCCTAGCCGGAAAGGCGGTGGCAAGGCGGGGCCTCGCAAGACGACCGAATGTGCCGACGCCAGGAGGTGGTGAAGATTTCTGCGCCTCTTCTACACTACGTCAACTCCTTCGGCGTTCTCTATTATCCAAACATTTTATTTCCAGACGCCAAAATAAAACGCCACGGAAAAAATCGAATCGGCCAAACGGGCAATTAATAAACGATCTCTCCATCAACGATTTCACTTTGATCTAAATATTTACTTTCTAAAGTAACACTCTACATTCTGAACCAACAATAATAACTACAAAGCCAACTATTTTATTTTTTATTTATAATATGTCTCGCAATCGCATCAACGCCATTAATTTTCCAACATTAGTTTTGTACTTCGTAAATTTATACTTAGTCATTTCAATAATTAATTTTAAAGAACTTGCCTGCTCCATCCACCTCACATGTTGTAAATTCTGAACGGCGGTAGTTTGCCAAAATTAAAATTCCAACGCAAATATCAAACATTAATTTACTGTCAAGTCAAAAAAGAAAAACATTTTGTGTCGAGTGAATACAAAAAGTATTATAACATCGAAAAGATTCTCTTCTTATTGTTTCTTGATCTATCCAGAGTCTATTTTTTTTTTGTAGTAAATTCGAAATCGATTCTTTTTATGACCAAGAAAAAATTATAAAGAAGTGAACTTTTACTATAACAGAATCTATTCGATGTAACTGTATATGTATTTGTATTTGTAACCACTCACGTCATCTATCATCGTGTACCTAGAATCTATATTCTGAATAAATTCGAAATCGATTCTTTTTTTTACGTCCAACAAAAACTTATAAAGACATGAATTTACTTTGCTATAACAATCTATTCGATGTGACTATATTTTTATTTTTATTCACTCACATCATCTATCATCGTATATCTTTTGAATAGACTCGAAATCGATTCCTTTTTTTATGACCAATAAGAAGTTACAAAGAAGTGAATTCTTACTATATTAGAATCTATTCGATGTGACTGTATTTGTATTTGTATTCACTCACATCCATCTATCATCGGGAATCTAAAATCTATTTTTTTGAATAAATTCGAAATCAATTATTTTTTCTGACTAAGAAAAAATTATATAAAAGTTTGATATGACAATATTTGTAGATGTATTCACTCACATCATCTATCATCGTGTATTTAAAATCTATCTTTTGATTAGATTCGAAATCGATTCATTTCTTATGACCAAGAAAAAATTTTAAAAAGCGAGCTCTTACTATAATAGAATCTATTCGATGTCACTGTACTTGTATTTGTATTCACTCACCATCTACCATCGTGTATCTAGAATCTCTTTAGTAGATTCGAAATCGATTCTGTTTTTACGACAAAAAAAAATTATATAGAAGTGAATTATTAAGTACTATAATAGAATCTATCCGATGTGACTTTTGTATTTGTATTCACTGACATTGAATAGATTCTATTATATTAAGATAATGTTCTTATTATTTAATAATATAAATATCAAAGAAACTTGTGGTTATAAGTGTTCAAGTTTTGTGCACTTACGTTATTGATCGCGAATGTGATCGCAATGTGACACCTTTTGTACAGGCCATCCAATTAATGTTTTTAGTATGCCTTTTTTAATTTACAGTCTGCCTGCTAAAAAATTTAATTAAAGAATATTCTTATTATAATTTTTTTTTGTAATAAAAGAGCGTGGAATAGTTAAAAGATGACAGAGAATAATCTATAGCAATTCGCATTCCGGGAGGATGATAAATACAGGCGGACACAATATTCTTCGTAAATAAAGGGCGGTTTTACAAATGTTATCACGGTAATATATTTATAGGCAGTAACCATCCCTCGGTATCATTTCATTTCACTCATTTCTGTAATGTTTTGTAAATTTATGTCCCCAAATATTAGCTGGTGCTCGTGACAGGGTGGTTAGTGGCGGTATATTTCTGGTCTTTGCGGTCGCCTCCGCAATAAGAGACATCTTAAATAAATGTCGATGATTTAAAGAGGATTATGAATTCCAGAGGGTGGCTACCGTCGCTTGTTTTTCCGCGCGCCAAAATAGAACGCAAATCGAATCTGTTGTTAAATACAACGATTTTTTTTTAATTTCTTTTTCCTTGCCCCGGTCTCAGTGACCGTTCGCTGAGGGCTGAAAAACGACAGCCTGTCACAGTATTGTGTACAATTTACTGCCTCATAATATGTTCCTCGTGATATTAAAATTTGTCGTGATTGATGGAACTTAGATAACAAACAAGTAGAATAGGAAACCGAGGGACCCCACAAACTTTTATTACACCATTGTAGCTTACCGCTGACATTTTTTTTGCTCATTTATTTTACTGATTCCAATAACGCTTTTTCAGTTTCCATTAATTAGAAATTCTTTCCACAAAATATTCACTTCTTTACTTTATATTAAAAAAAAAGAATCAACACTTTCAAACAACTCCATCCAAATCATTCAAAATTTTGGGAAAGAAAAAATTATTTCATTTCATTAAAATATACCCAAAAAAGATTCAAATCAATTTTGGAACACTTTTCTTTAAGCTCCAACAGAATCGCACCCTAGAAAATTTGAAATTCTCGAAGGTCATCCGATATAACCTCTTAGAACCACTCAGAAAAGAACAAAAAGGGCAAAATCATCATCACAGTGGTGACTGACTATATAACTCCTTAATTCAAAGCAAAAGATCTTCCTCAGGATCATTACGAAATATGGAACTAAGATAAATTCCTCCATATTTTGGAACACTCATTGTTTTTTTGGCCAAACCCCGCGCTCGTTTTTGCCAAGCTTTAACAGAAACATTCTCAAAAGAGCCATTTGGTCTCTTGAAATCATTCCAAAACCATCTCCATAGTTAGTGACAGGTTGAAGCAAAGGCCAAGGTTCGCTAGCGCCCTTGTGCAAAACATAATTTGGCGCTCTTTCTTGAATAAATCTACTTGTATATTTAAAAAAATGTTAAAAATTTAGAAAAAAATATTAAATATTTAAAAGTTAAACCAATCCAAGAAGTGGAATTTTATAAACATTTCAAAACAAGCAAATGTTCAAAATTTTTAAAATTAAAACTTCGCCGTGGCCAAGCAAATCAAAATCAAATACAACAGAACTAAAGTCGTTTAGTCTTAAGCTATGCGTAGTACCCGCCATTTTTGCGTTATCGGTAACAACCGTCTCAGGCAGTCATAAGCTGGGTCTGATCTTAAGTCAACACAAACATCCATGACCCTGGTGGGATTCGAATCAGAGTAGACGAGTGACACGACTTTAAAAGACGACTAGGCTAACCGCTGAACCACCCGTCTGCCCAGAACAAGAGTCAATGATAAATATACGCCAATTTGAAACAGTAACTTCACTTTTATCAATGTTGTCGCTTCCGAGAAGGCAAAACCCAATTCAAATCGGTTAAGTGTTTGTAATCAGTGTACCTATTTTAATAAATAGACACAGTTTGACGCGCTTTGTGACTAGGCGCCTTTCTGCCTTGCACAATCTAAACAACAAGCAGCGGCTGGCCTGCAAAAGCCTTTACTAACTGCAAAAGCAAAATTAATTCCATTAAGAGACCTGGAGCCTCATTCTGTATTTTATTCTTCCCTTGACAACAAACTCTTGAACCAACTGTATTTGCGAAATTCCATTAAGAGACATGGAGCTTCAAGGATCATTCCTGTTTTAGCTTCCTTTGCCCAGAAACTCTTGATCCAACTGTATTTGAGAAATTCTATTGGGACATGTAGCTTCAGAGATCATTCTGTTTTTTAGTCTTCCTTTGCCCAGAAACTCTTGAACAACTGTATTTGCGAAATTCATTTGGAGATGGAGCTTCAAGGGCATTCTGTTTATTAGTCTTCCTTTGCCCAGAAACTCTTGAACAACTGTATTTGCGAAATTCCATTGGGACATGGAGCTTCAAGAATCATTCTGTTTTTAAGTCTCCCTTTGCCCAGAAACTCTTGAACCAACTGTATTTGGAACTACGTGTGTGTGTGTGTGTGTTTTAATTCCACCTAAACTTGTCGATTGATGGAAGAATTAACGTAATCATCATATTGTTGGGTATAAACATCATGTTGTTGGGTGTAAGGACCCACTACTCAAAATTCCCGTTGTCCGGTTGCGACAAGTTTGGGTTTTAAGGTAAGACTATCTGAAAAAATGAATTAACCATTTATACCAATGGGCATAGCCAAAAGTATTAAATCAAGTGAAGGTTGATAAGTACGTGACCTGTAGTTTTAGTATCAATAGTTCTTTTTTCTTTTTAGCAACGTGTGGTGAGTGTGGTGACTCAGTATCGGTGGATTTCACAAAAAAAATTGTTAATTTAATTCTTTGATTAAGAAACATCATTGGACGAAGTTAACAATAGATTTGAAACAACCAATTATATTGTTTCGCCCAGCCAACCACAGGCTTTAATCATGCTGTTAAATTAATCAGCGATTAAATATTTTTTGTGAAACTGGGGGTGTGAGTTGAAATGAAAAGATTAGTCAGGGGTAGCTACCTTTTGATGACCAAAGGGATATTGGCACAGCCACATTTGTGATATACTTAGACAGAAAAGTTAAAAAGAAAGTTTTGGTATCAATTAAAGACAAGAAAAAATATGTTGATGCTTAGATGTCTGCATAGTCGCGATCAAGCTAATCGAGACCGATTAACAGTTTTGTAACCCTTACTGCCAGCGTCAATAAGAGCGCAGTTAGCTTGCACCAGTCTCCATTAAGATGATTGCGAAATGCAAAAAAATTGGTATTGATATATGTTTGAATGTGAATTAAGGATAGTATTGTTGATGCTTATGTATACATGGAAGAGATTGTGATCTGATTTAGTTTAAGGCGACGGAATGAAATTGTTCCAGTTAATAAATAATGTTTGCGTATAAACTAAAGACCAAATGAGAAAAAAAACTGTTGCTGACGCGTATTTGGGTGTAAATTAGCGTTAATATTGTTGACGCTTAGACATACATGGAAGAGATGGAGATCTGAGTTGATCTAAGTCTAAGGCGGCAGAATGAAAGTGTTCAAGTTAATAAAACATGTTTGGATATAAATTAAAGACCAGATAAAAGAAACTGTCGTTGATACATGTTTGGATGTAAATTAGGGATGATATTGTTGATACTTATTACACATGTAAGATATGATGATGTCAATTGGTTTATGACCACGGAATGAAAGTGTTCAAGTTAATGAAGAATGTTTGGATATAAATTAAAGACCGAAACTGTTGGTGATACATGTTCAGATGTAAATTAGGTATGATATTTTTGATACTTAGGTGTATATGGAAAAGAAGATGATCTCAATTGGTCTAAGGGATAAAAACAGAAACAAAACTGTTGTTGATACATGTTTGGATATAAATTAGAGATGATATTGGTTTTTTTGCTTGTGAGTAACTGTGTTAAAATAATGGTGCATATAAAATGAATCTAAGAAAAAGAGAGGTACGTTGTTAACTGATTTAAATTCTTCGGGTGAATTCAAATATGAGGGAAGTTAAAGGGTTGGTTGTAATCTAAAATTTAGATGTACGATTTGCACCTGTGGCGTGAAATTTTCTTTCGGCGGTGAGTTATACTCACTAATACCATATTTTTCTTGGATTCTCCGGGAATAATGTATTCAAGATAAAATATTCAGGTCTCATTTTCCCCCTTGAAGCTGCATACCCTATTATTACAATCCGATGACCCTTTTGTTCGACGATAGATCAGAAGGATGGTTGCGACGACGATCTCCAAAGATATTTAAGATGTAAAGATAACTACACGCGTTAGGAGAATGTAATGGTCTAAATTAGGGGTTGGCGGTTTGAATTGGAGGGGGTGAAGTGGGGAAGTGTGACATATTAGTCCTGATAAATAGTCGTATACATTCGCTCGGCGAAGTTGTAAATCCTCGGCAAATCTAAAAGCCGCGAAACAAATAACCGTGAATGTTTACGGCTCAGGTGTGAGTTCGATCGCGGAAGGCGTGGTCGGCGATGGCCACGCCGTGAAGCTTTGGGCACTACGCCTCCCTCTACCCCCACTTTAAGCTCTGGGCTAAAAACTAGTCGCAATATTAGCAAAACAAGAACAACCGACCTATGGATACTTAAAAAAACCTATTAAACGGCTATGATGATTACACAACGTTGACACAGGATATTTTCTCTAAGCCCTCCCCACAATACGACATGCGCAACCTCCCTTCCTTCCCAGGTAATTAAATGCACCTTTCTCTGTAAATATCACCATTTTATTCTATTAATTGCAATTAAGATTATATTGTATGCCAGCGAGAGCGAATATTATTTCCTGTACTAAATTAAATCGCATAATTCAAACGACCCTCCAGGCAGATACACCTGAACAATTAAATTTGTTACAAACTTAATTTAATTATTTTCTTTTATTACCATGGCCTAATTAAAGTACAATCCAATAAAATACTTTCCATATTAGTCTACGGTTGACCTAATTAATAAGTATCACACCCACGAATCACCATAACACTTTCCTATTGGCTTAGATTAAGATTTACATAAGTGATACATTCATAGCACGAAATTTGAAATGGCTCTGACTGATATATCTTGTATGAAATATATCTGTCAATAACATCAGTATATCAAAAAACAAATTCGACTGTGTCTGTTAAACTCTATAAACAGAACTTCCTGTATATTGTACCGGCAATTTATTTTCAATGTGTAAATGCACATTCGACATAACTTACTAAATCAGATCAGAATCATCCATACAATGAAATTTTGATTGTTAGAAGTATATAGAACGATTTTTCTTTAATTCATCACGAGTATTTTTCAAAAGAAATCTCTATTTTCACATAATCTTTTGATCACACCTCGTATTTATTTATTTATTTATTTATTTATTTATTTATTTATTTATTTATTTATTTATTTATTTATTTATTTATTTATTTATTTATTTATTTATTTATTTATTTATTTATTTATTTATTTATTTATTTATTTATTTATTTATTTATTTATTTATTTATTTATTTATTTATTTATTTATTTATTTATTTATTTATTTATTTATTTATTTATTTATTTATTTATTTATTTATTTATTTATTTATTTATTTATTTATTTATTTATTTATTTATTTATTTATTTATTTATTTATTTATTTATTTATTTATTTATTTATTTATTTATTTATTTATTTATTTATTTATTTATTTATTTATTTATTTATTTATTTATTTATTTATTTATTTATTTATTTATTTATTTATTTATTTATTTATTTATTTATTTATTTATTTATTTATTTATTTATTTATTTATTTATTTATTTATTTATTTATTTATTTATTTATTTATTTATTTATTTATTTATTTATTTATTTATTTATTTATTTATTTATTTATTTATTTATTTATTTATTTATTTATTTATTTATTTATTTATTTATTTATTTATTTATTTATTTATTTATTTATTTATTTATTTATTTATTTATTTATTTATTTATTTATTTATTTATTTATTTATTTATTTATTTATTTATTTATTTATTTATTTATTTATTTATTTATTTATTTATTTATTTATTTATTTATTTATTTATTTATTTATTTATTTATTTATTTATTTATTTATTTATTTATTTATTTATTTATTTATTTATTTATTTATTTATTTATTTATTTATTTATTTATTTATTTATTTATTTATTTATTTATTTATTTATTTATTTATTTATTTATTTATTTATTTATTTATTTATTTATTTATTTATTTATTTATTTATTTATTTATTTATTTATTTATTTATTTATTTATTTATTTATTTATTTATTTATTTATTTATTTATTTATTTATTTATTTATTTATTTATTTATTTATTTATTTATTTATTTATTTATTTATTTATTTATTTATTTATTTATTTATTTATTTATTTATTTATTTATTTATTTATTTATTTATTTATTTATTTATTTATTTATTTATTTATTTATTTATTTATTTATTTATTTATTTATTTATTTATTTATTTATTTATTTATTTATTTATTTATTTATTTATTTATTTATTTATTTATTTATTTATTTATTTATTTATTTATTTATTTATTTATTTATTTATTTATTTATTTATTTATTTATTTATTTATTTATTTATTTATTTATTTATTTATTTATTTATTTATTTATTTATTTATTTATTTATTTATTTATTTATTTATTTATTTATTTATTTATTTATTTATTTATTTATTTATTTATTTATTTATTTATTTATTTATTTATTTATTTATTTATTTATTTATTTATTTATTTATTTATTTATTTATTTATTTATTTATTTATTTATTTATTTATTTATTTATTTATTTATTTATTTATTTATTTATTTATTTATTTATTTATTTATTTATTTATTTATTTATTTATTTATTTATTTATTTATTTATTTATTTATTTATTTATTTATTTATTTATTTATTTATTTATTTATTTATTTATTTATTTATTTATTTATTTATTTATTTATTTATTTATTTATTTATTTATTTATTTATTTATTTATTTATTTATTTATTTATTTATTTATTTATTTATTTATTTATTTATTTATTTATTTATTTATTTATTTATTTATTTATTTATTTATTTATTTATTTATTTATTTATTTATTTATTTATTTATTTATTTATTTATTTATTTATTTATTTATTTATTTATTTATTTATTTATTTATTTATTTATTTATTTATTTATTTATTTATTTATTTATTTATTTATTTATTTATTTATTTATTTATTTATTTATTTATTTATTTATTTATTTATTTATTTATTTATTTATTTATTTATTTATTTATTTATTTATTTATTTATTTATTTATTTATTTATTTATTTATTTATTTATTTATTTATTTATTTATTTATTTATTTATTTATTTATTTATTTATTTATTTATTTATTTATTTATTTATTTATTTATTTATTTATTTATTTATTTATTTATTTATTTATTTATTTATTTATTTATTTATTTATTTATTTATTTATTTATTTATTTATTTATTTATTTATTTATTTATTTATTTATTTATTTATTTATTTATTTATTTATTTATTTATTTATTTATTTATTTATTTATTTATTTATTTATTTATTTATTTATTTATTTATTTATTTATTTATTTATTTATTTATTTATTTATTTATTTATTTATTTATTTATTTATTTATTTATTTATTTATTTATTTATTTATTTATTTATTTATTTATTTATTTATTTATTTATTTATTTATTTATTTATTTATTTATTTATTTATTTATTTATTTATTTATTTATTTATTTATTTATTTATTTATTTATTTATTTATTTATTTATTTATTTATTTATTTATTTATTTATTTATTTATTTATTTATTTATTTATTTATTTATTTATTTATTTATTTATTTATTTATTTATTTATTTATTTATTTATTTATTTATTTATTTATTTATTTATTTATTTATTTATTTATTTATTTATTTATTTATTTATTTATTTATTTATTTATTTATTTATTTATTTATTTATTTATTTATTTATTTATTTATTTATTTATTTATTTATTTATTTATTTATTTATTTATTTATTTATTTATTTATTTATTTATTTATTTATTTATTTATTTATTTATTTATTTATTTATTTATTTATTTATTTATTTATTTATTTATTTATTTATTTATTTATTTATTTATTTATTTATTTATTTATTTATTTATTTATTTATTTATTTATTTATTTATTTATTTATTTATTTATTTATTTATTTATTTATTTATTTATTTATTTATTTATTTATTTATTTATTTATTTATTTATTTATTTATTTATTTATTTATTTATTTATTTATTTATTTATTTATTTATTTATTTATTTATTTATTTATTTATTTATTTATTTATTTATTTATTTATTTATTTATTTATTTATTTATTTATTTATTTATTTATTTATTTATTTATTTATTTATTTATTTATTTATTTATTTATTTATTTATTTATTTATTTATTTATTTATTTATTTATTTATTTATTTATTTATTTATTTATTTATTTATTTATTTATTTATTTATTTATTTATTTATTTATTTATTTATTTATTTATTTATTTATTTATTTATTTATTTATTTATTTATTTATTTATTTATTTATTTATTTATTTATTTATTTATTTATTTATTTATTTATTTATTTATTTATTTATTTATTTATTTATTTATTTATTTATTTATTTATTTATTTATTTATTTATTTATTTATTTATTTATTTATTTATTTATTTATTTATTTATTTATTTATTTATTTATTTATTTATTTATTTATTTATTTATTTATTTATTTATTTATTTATTTATTTATTTATTTATTTATTTATTTATTTATTTATTTATTTATTTATTTATTTATTTATTTATTTATTTATTTATTTATTTATTTATTTATTTATTTATTTATTTATTTATTTATTTATTTATTTATTTATTTATTTATTTATTTATTTATTTATTTATTTATTTATTTATTTATTTATTTATTTATTTATTTATTTATTTATTTATTTATTTATTTATTTATTTATTTATTTATTTATTTATTTATTTATTTATTTATTTATTGATTGATTTATTTATTTATTTATTTATTTATTTATTTATTTATTTATTTATTTATTTATTTATTTATTTATTTATTTATTTATTTATTGATTTATTGATTTATTTATTCATTTATTTATTGATTTATTGTAATCAATAAAAAAATATCCGCCCCTAACAAATAATAAAAACAGACAAGAACGAAGTTATACAGGGTGAGTCAGAATTGGTGGAATAAATTTTACCAGTATGTAGGAGAGACTTTTTTTAAGTAAAAAAGTTCATATAAACCTACATACAGGGAGTTCATGGGAAGCCACTACAACAGCTAACTTTCTTATTTGTATTTTTATGAAGATACTGAAAATAGGAACATTTTCTCGTCGATTTTATGCTGGTTTCGAAAAAACAAATGACAATCAGGTTTTCGAGATTTTCAATTGTTTTCAACATTTTTTAATGGAACCTTACGTTTTTTATCATCGTATCGTATTCAGGTTGTCAAACTAATTATGTCTCTAAAACATCATCTCCCAAAGCCTACTATTTTATAAATGATTTAGTAACAAGATTTTGGTGTTCACGGAAAATGCCTACAATAGCTAATTTTTTATTTGACATTTCACGAAATAGCTTAAATTTGAAAAGTTTTAGAACTTTTCCTGCTTGATTTTATGGTAGGTATATTGGGAGAAACAAATGACTATCAGGTTTTCGAGTTTTTCAATTGTTTTCAACTTTTTTAAATGGAACATATATTTTTTATCACCGTATTATATTTTTTATCACCGTATCGTGTTTAGAATTGCGTCGGACTTATCAGAAATATTAAAAATAACATAATCTGTTTAAAGGGGAAAAATTGTAATTTGTTTAATATTGTAAACAAGCACATTTTTTTATATAATTCATAATTAGAGGAGCCTGTGATTGGTGCTATTTTATATTGTGTGGTTGGATACAATGAGAAATAAATAATAAGTTGGTAGTTGTAGAGGTTAAGTTCGTACTTTATACAATGTTAATTTTGTATGGATGCTGGTTTAAACACTTTTTAATATTAGAGGGATTCCACAAGGCAAATCCGTTTATTATCAATCATTTCAAAAAATAAATATCTGAATTCTGACACTTAAACTTTTTAATTTCAAACTGTAAGTTTAAACCGAACCGGTTTCCAGTAAGACGCATTATACGGCATGACGTACTCCAGGAGCTTTATCCTCTAAACGAACGAACAAACAAACTCGCAAGAGAACATGATGTCAAAAGGACGCAGACTCTCTTGCGAGTTTGTTCCCTTAATTCGGCTCCAGGGGTATCACTCGATAGAATAAACAACGAATGTCAATGAAGATGATAAGGTAAAAAAATACGCTAAATCTATCCAAAGTTCCTCTAGTTCTAACTTCAGGTTACATAGTTAATGTTGTTGGAACCTAAATATTGATATAATCCTTCTTAGAAAGTAATTTTTGCCAGACGTTCTTTATTGATTGCTTTGTACAAGTGCAACCTTGACTTGATCACCATCATCCAAGTATGTTATATAAAAGATTAGGAATTGGTCCCCTATTCTTTAATTTGGTTATTGCTTTACCCACGCAGGTAACAAAAGTAAACGGTTTACAGATTTTTTAAATCTGATAGAAATAGCTTCCTACACCTCTGAATTCCTAATGGTTTGTGATTCCATTTGCGTGGTCCAAGATGAGGTAAGTTGCTAAAATTGGGATGTGAGAAGCTTTGTTTTTTCGGTAAAGGCAACATGAAGCAAATCCCTAAGGCATTAAAAAATAATATGCGCCCAGGTGGAAAATCTTTTGGATGGTTTCAAAATTCAAGCGTCTTATGAGATTAGGAATTACGGATTTATCCCCAATCCTTTAATTTGATCGACTCTACTGCTTTACCCAGGGGTAACAAAAGTTTTTTCTTAAAACCTACTAGAAAGAGCTTACCTCTGAACTCCTAATTATTTGTAGTTCCATTTGTGTGACCCGAGATTAGGTTAGTTGGTTGTTAAAGTTGAGATATGAAGCTCTTTTTTGGGAAAGGCAAGGTGGGGCAAATCCAGGTATCAAAAAGTTGTTGCCCCATCTCGCCTTTACCAGAAATGAACTTCATGTTACAACTTTAACAATTAACAACAACAAAATCTTGGACCACGCAAATGGAACTACAAATCATTAGGAGTTTAGAGATAAAGCTTTGGAAAAGGGGACAAAACTTTTGGGTGTTTTCAAAATTCAAGTTCTTCGCCTTATAAGATTAGGGATTAGAAATAGCACCCCTATCCTACACCTCTGAACTCCTAATGACTTTTAGTTTCATTTGCGTTGTCCAAGATCCAAGATTAGCTCAGTTGGATGTTACAATTAGGACATGAGAAGCTTTTTTTTGGGGGAAAGGCAAGACGGGGAAAATTCAGGTATCAAAAAATGGGTGCCCCATCTTGTCTTTCCCAAAAATGAACTTCATGTCATAACTTTAACAACCAACTAACCGAATCTTGGACCATGTAAATGGAACTACAAATCATTAGGAGTTTAGAGATGAAGCTTTGGAAAAGGGGACAAAACTTTTGGGTGTTTTCAAAATTCAAGTTGTTCGTCTTATGAGATTAGGGATTACAAATAGGTCCCCAATCCTTTAATTTGATCGGCTCCTTTGTGGTCATTGCTTTACTCACGGGGGCAGCAAAAGTAAACCGTTTAAAATGAACCAGAAAGGGCTATACCTCTGAACTGCTAATGATTTTTAGTTTCACTTACGTTGTCCAAAATTAGGTTAGTTAGTTGTTAAAATTAGGACATGAGAACCTTTTTTTTTGGGAAAGGCCAGACGGGGAAAATCCAGGTATCAAAAAGTAGCAGGGGGCAAAACCTTTGGGTGGTTTCAAAATTTAAGCGTCTTACGAGATTAGGGATTAGGTATTGGTCTCCAATTCTTTAACTCGATCGATTCCTTTGAGGTCATTGCTTTACCCACACGGGCAACAAAAGTAAATGGTTTAAAACTTATTAAAAAGAGCTTCATCTCTGAACTCCTGATGGTTTTTAGTTTCATGAGAAGCTTTTTTTTGGGAAAGATAAATCCAGATATCAAAAAAGTAATCGTAAGGAAACCCAAACTTTTGGGTGGTTTCGATAAAGATACACCTACCAAGCGACAGATCTTTTCCAGAGAAGATGATTTGAAAATGAAAAGATGAGGATGAGTTTTTTCTTCTTTGGAGGTTGTTTATAAAATTGTGGAAATATATTGGAAAATGTGGTGTGTAGCTGGAGTGAAGGGGAGAGGTTAATGTATCCGCTTAATCTGACCGCATATACCTATTCTATTACTTTAATTGCTTTAGCACGTGTTCCTCCCGTTGAATTTAATATGCACGGCAGTTGCTATCCTCATCTAGCCGAGCTGACGCAGCGACCACAGAAGCATCGAGTCGTTTCATTACCGAATTAGCCGCAGTCAACAGTCCTATTACGAAAAGATTGAATAACAAATACATGGCAAATTACCCCATTTTACAGCTCGGGGCTCCCCCATTCACGAGTTTAATCTGGTGACACGTACAACAAAGCAATACAATAAATTATCAATATAAAACAATACGAAAGCGGCGCGTAATGCGATAGTCTTTGCATTCCTTTCCTAGTGTCATCCCTCGCAAACAGTCCAATTACAAGTGCCCGGTCGGAGAACGGGGATCGGGTCGGAAGGGAGACTGGGAGGCCTCCAGTTTGAGGATCGGGTACGAGTTTGCACCCCACATCCATCAGCAACCGCGACACTGTTCCAAAATGATTTATCTCCCGTGTCGACTCGTCGCCACCGACGCGACATGCGTCATAACCAAATAACCTATCCTACTCTCAATTGAAACATTATTTTTACTTGTTACTAATAGTTTTAACAGAACGTGATTTATTTACTATATTTAATAGTTATCAACATCCAGCAACAAGTTATCATATCATCAACATCATTTATCTTCAAACCAATTAATCTCCCATTTATCAAATCAATACCATTAACATATATGAAAACCAGTCTGTAAGACTTACAGGGAAAAGAGGAGCAATTTCGATATGTTGTAGTAGGTAGGAAGTTTTGCAACATCTTTAAAATTGGCATGGTTCGAAAAGACTTGGGCAGAAACCTCCAGCTCGATGGGTTTACTCGGATGAGGTTTGAACGCCTTCCATCTTGACACAGAGAGCAAATCTGTAAAGGAAAACGTATTTTGAGCATGTGAGTTACACCCAGTGGAGCTCTGTCTCCATCATTCTCCCTTTCGAAATCGATCGCCCTTTCCCTTCTGACCGTATAAGGTGACCAAACCTACAGTTTTGTTTTATGCAAAAGCTTCTCAATTGCAGAAACTTCATAAACAGTTTTGTTTTATGCATAACCTTTTCAAAATCAATGTACTGAGCAGATGTGTTTTGGGAAGAGTTAGACCCGAACTCATTTACTTGATCATGAGGGCTTGTTTCCAACTGACGGAATTAAAATTGGTCCTTGATTAATTCCTTGAGAGGGGTGCCAACCAACAAATGGCTTGAACCATCCGTTGACCTTAACTTAAGGTGAATTAACCACATGAAATCGGATGTTACAGAGATGAGGCAAAGGTAAAACACGTGAATGGATTGAGCAAGAATGCATTACAAGACCTTTTTGATGCTAGGTGATGAAAGAGGACATTTTTTGTCCCCCTAATGGTGATGAGAGCTAACCATATGAAATTGGATGTGTCAGAAATGAGGCAAAGGTAAAATACCTGAATGGATTGAACAAGAATGCATTAGAAGTCCTTTTTCTTGGTCCTAAAGAACAAGACGGTTTTAGAAACAAATGGACAACCTGAGACGCTACAAGTCAAGAAAATTTGTTCTGATGTGTCTGGCCATCCATAAAGATATCAAATTGATAGCAACGAAATTGAATAAATGGCTGAAAGAAAAATATGATGGTTAATCTCAAGCTTCACAACCTTTTCAAAATCAATGTACTGGGCAGGTGTGCTTTCGGAAGAATTAGGCTCGATCTCATTCACTTGATCATGAGGGTTTGTTTCCAACTGACGGAATTAAAATTGGTCTTGATTAATTCCATGAGAGTAATGCCAGCCAACAAATGGCTTGAGCCACCTTTTGACGTTAACTTAATGAAGGTGAATTAACGACATGAAATTGGATGACAGAGATGAGGCAAAGGTAAAACACGTGAATGGATTGAGCAAGAATACATTAGAAGTCCTTTTTCTCTATCCTAAGGAATCAGACGATTGTAGGAACAAATAGACAACCTGCACGCTGCAAGTCAAGAAAATTTGCTACGAAATTGGGTAAATGGCTGAAAGAAGAAGATGATGGGTAATCCTAATCTTGATGAATGAAGACAGCTACGTACAAAATGGGGTAAAGGCAAAACTAGTAAGGATACGTCAAAGTAAAGCTTTTAGACGTTATTTGATGGATGTAGACAAATGTGTCCAAAATGGGGTAAAGATGATAATTAAATCGAATGGGTTTAGTAAGGATACGTCAAAGTCAAACTCTTAGACGTTATTTGATGGATGAAGACAAAAGTGTCCCAGCCCAAAATGGGGTAAAGGTAAAAAACGAACAATATTTGAATCGAATGAATGTAGTAAGGTTACGACGAAGTTAGACGTTATATGATGAATGAAGACAAATGTGTTCAAAATCGGGTAAAAGTAATAAGCAAACAATTTTGAATCGAATGGGTTTAGTAAGGTTACGACAAAGTTAGACGTTATGTAATGAATTAAGACAAATGTGTCCAAAATGGGGTAAAAGTAAAAAGCAAACAATATTTCAATCGAATGGGTTTGGCCATAGTGACTTTATTTGATACTTAAGTATCAGAAACTTTCTCATTGTTTGTATAAGATGATGGAGTTTTCTGATTTTTTTAATATTCCCGTTTAATTAAAGTTGATAAATGAGACTTTGGTGATTGGATTTCTTTGTATGATATTTCGTTGTGATCCGAAGGGTAAAAATAATTACGTTACTGCTGCATCCCTAAACTATTAATGCTCGGTTGGTTCGGTAAAGGTAGCATATCGGCGAAGAAATTTCTTCCCAGAGCGAAGTGGAAATTGCTATGATAACCGGATTTAGCTTTTCATTTTTCTGCCACGTTGGTTTGATGATCGGGCCTCGCACCGCGGAACTCGTTTCGTGTTTATACATTTCTCATTTCCCCTCCTCGCGCTTCAGTCCCCAAGCATGCACACACTCAAATCTATTTAACGGCATGTTTATTCCTTACGATGCCTTTGAAATAAAACCGCCCAATCTAGCGTTGTATGTGTTGCTTTTCATCTCGGGCGTGTATATCCCCTGTCAGTCACTAAGATATTTTCTCCTCCTTTTATTCACAATGAATCCCGAAGCTTCAAGAAATTTGAATGTCAACCCGGATCAATCGGTCAGGTCCGGTGACAGCCAGGCCACTATTTGAAATCTAGTTATTACCTACCCTAGAAGCTTAGTTAGATTTCAATCCTAATTAATAAGAATGAATATACCTGCCCACTATACAAATCAACAGAACTTGCGCGTATTTTTTAAATTGAAAGGTACTGTATACATGAATATATAATAAAAAGCACGGTCAAAGTCGTAGTATATGCTTTATTTAAAAGGCAAATACCTCTTCTACTTTGGGAAACCTTTTTATGTAGTAATCTGGTATTTAGCATACCATAGCCACTTGATCTTAACACCGGAATATTTGCCGGCATTTTAAACACGACTTGATGCCGTCAAACGGGCAAAGAACAAGGTTCACCTTGCAGTCACTGGATCAAATATGTCAATTTATTCAAGCTTTTATGAATAAATTACGGTTAGAATTCCTTGCATCGCCGAGCACCGCGAAAGGGCCGGTTTTATTTTCATTAGAAAGAATTCGCACAATGGAAACGTATTTTAAAATCAATAACTTCGAAATATACAAGTACAATGAATTAAGTTTGGTGGCCCTCATGAACTGCTGGGTTTTGTCGAAGATAATCTCAATTAGTAAAGTAACATCCCTTATCCGAGCATCTTATCCGCGAAATAGTTAACGCCATCTTATGTTTTCTGCGGCTCAGAATCTAAAATTAATTGCCTAAAATTAACCCTTCCGTTAATTTTGAAAGGCTATAAATCTGAAGCCTTCATTTGTGGGTATTCTATCGTCGGTCGTTGTAATCATACGTCGACACAGCTGTTACAAGCCACTCCAAGACAATCTGCAACCATTACCCTCGGCATTTAACAAATGCCTAAAATGGACCTTTTAGTTCGGCGCACGCAAAAACTTAAGATTAATTCAAATCATTTTTCCAATCGAATAAAATTCCTCTAGTAAGTTGTAGGTAACTTTCCAGCGAAAGGTAATTTGGGGTTGTAGTTTATCGCTTCTAAACTAACTGATGGTACTAATGACAAACTAAAGCTGTGGCCGTTGTGCAAGAGTTCTTGGGCGAAATGAATTAAGTTTGACGATTAAGGGGGCACGGTATAGTCCTAGATATGCTATTCGCCTTTGAGAACTCTGAGATGGTCTTGGAACTTTTCCTTGCGCGTTATTGTTACTTAGATATCGCCATATTACAGTGGCGCCGAATGGGGGGGAGTGGGAATAAATAAAAGCGAGCTTCTAACACATGCCAGCTTTTTATTAAAACGGCCGTTTAAAACATTGTTATTTTATGATTCCAAATACGAATACATAAACGTTTGGCTTATGCCTTTTACGGATATATTGTACATTGTAAAATATTATGTTCCATCCGACACCAGTTATATCTTTACCGGACTCGCGTGAAGTTTTATGATGGAGTTAGTCGTGTTTTTCGATTTCGGTGTCATTGGGAAGCAAGCAAGCACTTTATTCATTTATTTATTCACTCCATCTACAATTTCGCCTAGATTAGAATTAGAAACAAAGAAAAAAAAAGAAGAAAAGAAAAAGGTCAGTGGTCATAAATTAGAATGATCGATGCATGAGGGGGTAAAGTTGGTTTAGGTAACGAGGAGGTTCAGGAGTTTGGTAGATGTCAATCCTGCTAATGATACGTACGACCGCACTAAATTACCCTGCTCATGAAGAGGGGTGTAGGAGGGGTTTTACTGACTGGAACCATATGGCGTGGATGAGAGTTAGTTTTCCCGTTTGTAATATTCCTAATGACGAGCACACGCGCGCAGACCGCACCGGCAACACGTACTGCATGAAAACGCAACTTTTCGCGCTTTTCTAAAGCACCCTCGCCGACTTGGATACGTATCCGTTTCTATAATGAAGCTCTTGATAACCGATGATGTTTCACGCTCTGATTTCACAATCGATTACAGCTCAGGGGGAGGGGGGGGGGGCTAAAAATTAATAAACGATTGACATCCAATTGAAAAACAAATACTTCCAACACTTATTAATTTCTTTTAAGGAAATCGGGAAAAGGGATGATATAATTAAAAATTTTTTCGACCTTCTTACTTCATACCAACCCCCTCGCCCCCCGTACATACATACAACTCGTGCAATAAGATACATATGGCATTATGAATTTGAAGGCAGATCACGCGTGCTCTAAACCCACCAATCTCCAATGGTCAGTGTTCACCCTCTTTCAAACATTGTTAGCCCTATAAATCCCTATGTCATTTTTTCCTAGATTATCCCCTTGTCCGCGAAAGCCACTTACAAACATTGTACTTTTTATGAACAAACTTCTTCGCGCTTCTTTATGTGATCGACTGGTTAGTAAATGCTAATTTCCCCAACTCACCAACTGACAATGTTAATTTCAAAAATCCTCCCCATGAACTCCCAATTAACGGGGCTTTGAAAAAATACCTAATAGATTAAACTAGTTATTAATAGTATCTTATCTAAAATATGTTGGACCAAGCTCGAATGCACAAGAGATAATCGCCCTGTAAACAATATCATTAACGTAAAATTGAATTCAGTACGTATATAGACTATGACAAGTACTTATTGCTAATTTCGGGCTACTACATACATGCTCGCACCTGTTGTTCGTTTATTTAATATAGATTATAACACTAATCTGACTACTAAAAAGTTATTTGACAGATATAAGATTGAGTTAACCATATGGTACCTGTTTTATATTAACAGATTATCGCCGAGCCGCTAATTCTGATGTCGCCCATTTTATTACGCCGATAATAAAATCATTAACCTATTTTTTTTAATTACTGATTAACAAACGAGACGTCCTGTCACGTTTGACAGCAAAACCGAAAGAAAAAATATGGCATTAACCAATTAATTCATCACATAGTTTTTTTTTAGAGCGAAATGTCAAGCACTAATTTGATTCTTGTTTGTACAATACATTTGCTACTGTTTAAACATACAAAACAATAATATCTTTTATTAATACTGACAAATAAAAAAACATTGCTTTTTATGCCATTAATCTTTGTTTTTGGGATCCCTCTCAGTATTATAAATGTAACATTTCTATTACATTTTCAAGACAAAATTTTATCCAATTAATTCTTTCCACCAAAGTAGTTAATTAAATCTATTACATTTTTTCGAATGCGTAATAATTAATAATAACATTTTGTTTAATCTCTACTTCTTTTTAATATTTAATTAATAAAAACACATGACATCTCACAAATTAAATAAATTTAATAAAATGCAAGTCAGGTATGTACAAAAGCATGCATTAAATTTTGATCATTGGTGTTAATCAAAACGTCAGTATCAATTCGAGAAATTAAAACTTTCAGATAAATAATCTATTGTCTACTAAAAAAATCGAAAATAACAATGAGTTTTTAAGAAATTATCACAGTATTCAAAATTAAAACTCAGTTTCTTAATTTTAGTAAAATACAAGTCAGGCGTCGATCTTTGACCATCAGTGACGACCAAAATTTATTACTCGCGACTGTAAGAGTACTTGACAGTGAAGTACAACCAAAACTTATTATCATTTGCGACTGTACGTACAATTAAAATGCATTTAAGTTTTGTTTTTCTTTGCTGAGCGTGATTTATTTATCACCTAAAGTTGATTTTTCCCTAAAAGCGACATCTTTTACATTTACAAATGTTCTTTAGTACAATTTGGCAATACCGGAATCCCAACACTGCGCGCACTATGAAATACCTGCGGTACTTTTATTGAGGTTAGGTGTTTTTGTTTTTTAATTATTAAAAAGGCACTTAGAAAATTGATTTCCATCTCAGTGTCCTCAAAACTAAAGAATTTTGACAATTTTTAATAAAACTTTAATGTCAACTGATTTTATTTATGTGAATATACCGAGTTATTAAAAAATTCTTTTCATATTTTTCTTTTTAGTTGTAAAATGATTTGAATGTAATAAAATGTAAAAAATAAATACATGTAAATGATTTGCGGGGTAAATATGTTTGTTGGGATGTTGATAAAGTATTTGTAAAATTGATACCGGGCGTTTAAAACAAATAGGTTTTAAAATGATAGACGTGTTTATAAATCCAATAATGATGTTAGGGTGGTTTTTTGATTAAATAAAAACTTGATAAAACAATGCTCCGATAACATGAACTGCGTGTACACGATACACAAATGTCCGTCATTAATATGATTAGTTAGGTAAGCCATATGTTCCTCACCGCATACCTTTATCCATTACAATTTTATCTGTATCCTATCAATTCATGTATGTAGTATGGTGAAGGAAAAAACTAGCTGCACACATAAGGAGTTGACGCGTTGACAAGTTAGCGTCATATTTCTTATTTTATGGTTTTATTACATCTGGAACTTTTATTGCCGATGTATATAGAGAAAAAGCCGCACCTATCGGACAAGTCAAATTTGAAACGCTTAAATATCAAATACACTGTTTTTTTATTGCAACTAAAAGAAATAAAAGTAGTTATACTGTGAGTGCGATGGAAATATCGCGGTGCAAGGGTGGTGAACTGATGGGGTGTGAAACGGGCGTAGGAGTCTGAATGATAAATGGTCACTCATACATACAAACGTTTAAAGCCGGTCTCGTGTACAAATCCGAGAAAGGATTTAGGGGGTTTTACGCTTTGCAAGGTGCGAACTTACATTCCAGACTACCACCACACTAAATATGGATGGTGTTTTTTATTTGGTCCTAAATAGAAATTTATGCCACTAATATTACCCCCAATTTACTTTTTTTCGACCGGCCATTGCTAAGAAAAAAAATGCGTGCAAAAAATCAAATTAAAACCCAACTCGATTTGAAACTGAAACAACATAAAAAACTTATTAGTTTTTTTTTGAACGGAGCTTAAAGAGGTATCTACATGCAGATAAGCACCGGCTATTATCACTCTAACCCGACATCTGCGGTCCTCAAAGCAGTAAAGCGAGAATTTTCTACTGCGGTGTGAGTCCTAATCCCGCGCGGATCAACCGTTGGGGTACCGCAGGGACGTGGTTTGTAAAGGATTTGTGAAATGTAATTGGTTCAGCTGGTGCAAGCATGCTGAAACTATCAATACCTCGTCAGATTCGCAGTCCAAAGCTGAACCCTGTGACCCTCGGCGACCCGTTTTCTTCTCTCACCTACACCCCTGCCTTGTTACTTTGTCATCTCGAGCTCGGTTTACCGACGGATTGTGTAACTTGGCTTACCGTACACTCGTTAAATCTATACTTATACTTAAATCCCTTTAGTATTATAAACACTCATATTTACATTTCTCTCGCACACTTACATCTCCATTTATATACCAATTCCAATTATCTACTTACTTACCTACAAATTAAACAACAGAATTATTATATATAGAATTCAAATCTAAATAATAATATTTGTAGAAAGTGTATGTCAGAAAAAAAAGAAGCAACACTGTACGTCACGAAAAAAAAGTAGGAACCCTGTAGGAACATACATTTTATAATATCTATACATATATTTTCGTTTGAAATATGTTGAAGTTGATTAATTTTCCAATGCAAACGATTGAGCACAGTGAAATTTGTAATGATAATTAAGTTTTTCCCTCGTGCATCACGATTTAATAACAGTTACCCCTGTTCTCTTGTCCGGCAAGACACGAACTTTAGTAATATCTTGTTTTGTGAACCCGACATAAACGTGTCTAGGATGCATAAAGTTGTAATGTCGACGTAAAAAAAAGAAACTTTTAGTGACCCGAATTTATAGGCACGAGACGACCCCTTACATCGACAATATGAATTTTTTTATATTTATAAAAAGAAACTATAATCCATTCTAAATAAAATTGAAGATTCTGCTTTTTCTGATTTTATGTACATACTGTATAGTATATGACCATTGGCCACAGGAAATGATAACTTCAGACATCTTGGGGGTCTTTAATTTCTGCTCTTTGGAATACGTTTTAACAATAAAAATACAAAATCATACATTTCTGAACACAGTGGCGTAACTAGAAGTTAAATCGCCGGGTTCCAATATTTTTGTCTCACGCCTCTCATTATTATTACATGTTTGTGTATTCAAAAAAATAACAATGCAGGATGTTCTAAAAGATAGTTTTTCAGCAAAAAATTCATTTACAAGCAAAAAGTGAAACAACGAAATGCAAAATGCAACTGTTTCTAGAAAGGGCTAAAAAAAAACATAATACACATTTACAAAAAAATATATATACAGTGTCTTTCAAAAAATTTGCGATATTTAAACGAAGAGGATAGTATGCTCAAGAGAAGGTAGTTTTGTTTTTCATTAAACAGATTCCACATGTAAAATTTTGTTTTAGAAATGATTAAAAAAAACATTAACCCATGGCAATCATTAATGTATTCATAATATATTGCAGAAGCGTACTGCCTCAATAAATTTTTATAAAAATTGATAATAAAAACAGTTCCGTTTGTAACATACTTTTTGAAAGACGTTGTATAAAAATAACTCGACGTTATATTTTTTGTTTTGAAAGATTTACACTTAGCAGCAGCAAATACGTCAAAATTCTTATTAAAATCTATTTCTTTAGTTAAATATGTATTATGAAATTAATAACGCAACAAAGCTAGATTTTTTTAGAACTCAAAACATACAAAAATTTAGATTTAAATTTTAATACGTTTTCGAAAATTTCATTCATTTTGAATACTACTTTCTTCGACGAAAAGGTAGTTTTGTCTTTCATACAAACTGATCTGAGGAATGAATAATTGACATATTGTATATTTTTACTGAAGCCAAATTAAAGCAAATTAATATATTTCAAAGTTGATCACGTGTAATTTTTAATTCGATTCACGATTAAGGATTATTAAAAAAAAATAAACATATTTTTTTGAAATATATCACAAAATAAATGAATATCGCAGCTATAGATTTTCTGCTACTGAATGAACCAGAAATGAACAAGTGGCGTCAATCATGCTGTATATTTTTTCTGAAGTACTTTATTTTGTATCCCAAAACTATGGCAAAACTTTTATTTTTATTTTTTAAATATATCACAAAAGAAATGAATATCGCTGCTATAGATTTTCTGTTACTTTATTAAAAACTGTAGAAACATTAAAGTAGGGTTATGTTTTGATATATGTACTTCGAGAGATGTTAATCATCTCAGATATTCTTCTTCTTCGAATTTTTTTCGTCGTCAATTAATAAATTCAAATGAATCTTTGGAGTGAACAAGTTTACCTGACAAGTTTACCTGAATCATACTGTATACCGGATTTTTGTTATGTATGTAAAATAAAGCATGTTTTATTGAAATTTTACACTCCCTTTATTTCAAATGACTTTCAAAGAAAATGTGACGTATTTGGTATCAGCGTACTCAGAAAAAAATGTTCTGTTGAACTAAGCTAAGAAACACATGAGGTTCTATCGAAAAAAATGAGTTAAGAGCTAATGAAAATTTCAAATACTGTAAAAATGTTAAAAATCAAAATACCATCAAAGGAGTGATTTTTTCGAAACTCTTGATCGCATTAGATCGAAAAAATGCGATTCATAGCTTTCTAGACTTAAAAAGAAAAAAGTTTTTTTTTTTGTCATGGAAACCAAAATTAACAATTGATACGTATTCGGACTCGTAATGCTCCGTAGATTTTAAATATGTAAAAATATATAGGGTGTTCCATTTAAAATAAGAAAGTGGATATCACTTCCGGCGAAACCGAAAGTCCTATGACGACTATCAGTATGTCGAAAAATTCCATTTTTTGTTTAGTTTATCGTCTCCAAAATTCAGGTTAATCGATTAATAAATAAAAATTCTTGAAAGGTGAGCACATGGCGCGGGACATCCGGTATAGTTTCTGAAGTACATATTTTATTTTTTATTCCAAAACTAAGGCTTAAGACTGTTAATCTTCACCTTGAGTCAACCTGTTATTTAAAAAATGAATGAGCAAAGAGCTGTCAAAATTTTAGATGGTAAAAAAGCGCCTGATAATTAAATTAGGTGTAATACGCTTCAATTGTTTCTCTGGCCTTGGTGGGTTAGAAATCGTAATTCAATTAACAGGCCATAATCAAAATGTGAATTAAGTATAAGATTGATCAGATGAAAATTTTGCTTGCTTGTTAACAAAAATTTAATTTTTTGGACATGAGTAGGCACCTATGATACCTCCTCTATTGCTACGCCACTGTCTGAACACTCTCAGGTACTGATTATCGAGAAATTTACAGAGTGTTCCATTTCTGACTTTGCTAGTCAATACAGAGTGATTCGGAGTAAGTATCTGACCCGTTAGGAGCGTATTTACTAGGATCATTCAAGTAGGAATTTGCCAGGAATAAATTTATTAGAGACATTCCAAAAATCAACCTCGTTTGAGTCCAAAATGGAAATTATTTATTTTTTGTTATGTATGTATGTATGTGTAAATTTGATTGAATTAATTGCGTGTTATACATTTTTTCCGCAGAGAGCCATAAACAAAAACGTTTTACAAAGATTTGTTTTAAGGTAAACGCTAGTGTTTATTCTACTACGCGAGGGTTCGCTGCTCTTGTGACGCAATACAGCTGGACCAATTTATATCTGAATCTTCAATACATTTTATCTTAAAAACTATGCATACTACATCCTTTATGTATAGAAGCTTTTTGTTTTGTTTTTTCGTGTACCATCTGTGGTGAACGGGTGGGACACTTATTTTGAATCACCCAGTATAAGTGAAATATGCTTAAATATGTATACGTAAGAGAAGAAGGAAGTATAGTAAATTGCAGGTGTTTAGTTATATTTTATGAATTAAATTAAAAATATGAAAGAAATTTTAATATTTTGTATCTTTCACGTTTCAGTTCTACCAGGATTTACAGGTTAGTGAACAAAAAAAAAATAGTATTGGTCGTATAAAATTGAGAAATAACATTGTATAAAAATGAGTATATTTTATAGTGGAGTTATGTACGAGGATTTTAACACCGGGGTGATTGTTACAATAAGTATGTGCAAATATGAGAACATGTGGGTGTGAATAACGGTTATGGTATTCAGGGAGGAAATGGTCCGTACTCTATATCTTCCGTCTAGGCCACACACAACCCCCCCAGTCGTTGGTCCGGAAGCAATAGCCGCCAAACTTTATTCTAAGACATTTGCGCCATGTATTTGAATGGATTTGTTTTATAGAATTCATCTCATATACATACTCGTTTGTGTTTTATATGTTGCAAACAAAACTATTACGCGGGTTTGTTTTTTTTTTTATTTCGAAAATCCTTTCAACATATAAATTACCAAAATGGATTACCCACTAAACTGGTGGCGAGGTAATAAGGCTTGATGGGTAGGAGAAGTAATCGATAATGATGGTAGCGCCGTAGAAATCGATGGAATAAGAATAAATCAGGGCAAGGGAATAGTTAGTAGGAGTTAGAAAGGATCAGTGAAAGGATTGAAAAGGTGCATAGTCAAGTAGGAATGGGCTCAACTAGCGCTTGATGTCTTAACGCATATTTACAGGAGCTGGTGTAAATTTCACGCGGTGATGACTTAAGCCCACTTCATCCCCTTTTAGCCGGAGCTGATTTACGTCTGGGTAGGCGCGGGCACGGGTCGAGGCGGGCAATTAACAAGGTTAGCCCTGCTAATCCCATGAATGATGTCCGCTCGCTGACGGATCGGTCGGCCCGCAGGTGTGGCGCGGATCAGTGGTATCATGCGGGCCCCCTCGCGCTATCGGGCCCGACTCCCGCTAAACAAATCCGCCAATCTGCCCCCCGTGACTATTAACATGACAAATACTAATATATTTCACTGCTTTCAGCGGATTTCACAGATGAAACTGATATATTTTTGTATCTTAATTTTCTTTGTTTGTCTTTCTTTATTCTAAAGCACTCCATTAAACATTTTAATACCCCAAATTACTCGACGTACTAATTCCATCGTTCTCCTCCAACAATACGTTAAGTCAAGTACAACACCTAACAATACCCAAACACATCCTAACAATTTTTATTCACTCCCAGCGCTACCCTTAAATAGACACCAATATCCAGTTCTGATTCTTTCAAAAACAAACACTTCCAGGATGACCACACAGCATGATATACCTACGTTAAATTAGGTTAGCTCAGCGTACCGATACACTTTTCGAGCTGTATCGATGCGTATCAGTATAACGATACAATCGAAAAAATCGAAATTGTAAGAAACTGGAATTCTTTGCAGAAATAAACGCGCAATATCCAATTCTGGCACTTTCAAAAAAGGACATTTCCGAGATGACCATATGTGATTAGCCTACCGATACACTTTTCTAGCTGTATCGATACGTATCAACATAACGATACAATCAAAATATCGAAATTGTAAGAAACCGAAATTCTGTACGGAAATAAACGCGCAATATTCAATTTTGACGCTTTCAAAAAAAGACGTTTCCGGGAGGAACACACATGATATAGCTGCGTTAAATTAAGTTAGCTTAGCGTACCGACACACTTTTCTCCCTGTATCGATAAGTATCAACATAACGATACAATCAAAATATCGAAATTGCAAAAAACCGAAATTCTGAACAGAAATTAACGCGCAATATCAAATTCTGATGCCTTCAAAAAAAGATATTTTCAAGATGACCACAAATGATTTACCTACGTTAAATTAGGTGAGCTTAGCCTGCGGATACACTTTTCTAGCTCTATCGATACGTATCAACATAACGATACAATCGAAATTGTAAGAAACCGGAATTCTGTTCAAAAACCAACGCGCTGAAGGCTAAGCGAACTCAGCTGCAATTTTGTAGTAACCTCTACACGCCTACTTCCGTTTTCTTCAAATACCTGTGCGATTAGTCCCACCCACCACACTTGCAGTTTTTGAATGTAGATAATTAATTCAAGGACTAAATAAAAGATCGCAGAAGCCAACGATTGATATCGCGCGCTCTTTTTCACTGTTTTGGGGAATTTTCTAACGCACGTTAGCCTTTCTGTCGAAAACTATGGTCGCTAGACAAAAAAGAATTTATGTATTACCTTCATTTTCCTTTTAGTTCCTCGGAACTTGAACTTAATTCTACATTTTCAGCGTTCCATTGTTTCTTACGAACCTTTTATGACATTTCTTGCCGTTCTGTCAAAAACCGCCAGGTTTTAATACGGATTAAAAACTACGACCGCCGAAAAAAAACAGAATTCTTTTTTAGAATTGATTACCCTCGGTTTTCTTTTAAGTCATCGAAACTTTTTTTTAGTTTTAGATTATCAGCGTTCCATTGTTTTAGGAATATTTGCTTTTTATGACATTTCTCGACATTCTGTCAAAAATTGTCAGATTTTAATACGGAGTCAAAACAGAATTCTTTTTTAGAACTGATTACCTTCAGTTTTCTTTTAAGTCATCGAAACTTTTTTTTTAATTCTAGATTATTATCAGCGTTCCATTGTTTTTAGGAACGTTTGCTTTTTATGACATTTCTTGCCATTCTGACAAAAACTGTCAGGTTTTAATACTGCTTAAAAATTGTGACCGCGGAACAAAAACAGTATTCTCTTTTAGAATTGATTACCTTCAGTTTTCTTTTAAGTCATCGGAACTTTTTCTGAATTCTAGATTATCACCGTTCCATTGTTTTTAAGAACCTTTTTATGACATTTCTTGCCCTTCTGTCAAAAACTGTCAAATTTTAATACAGATTAAAAACCATGACCATCGAACAAAAGCAGAATTCTTTTCGAATTGATTACCTTCAGTTTTCTTTGAAGTCAACAGAACTTGTTCTTAATTCTAGATTATCAGATTTCCATTGTTTTTAAGAACGTCCTTTGTACTTCTGCCATTTACAATACTGCAACCAACCAGCTTCCCTCGCTTGCGCTTTTATGACGTTTTTTGCCAAAAACCTGTTTGATTTGAATGCGGATTAAAAACTGTCACTTTAAAAGAAAATAGTTTTACTTTCTTTCTTTTATTATTTTTTAAACTTTGTTTTATAAAACTGTAATGAAATTTAAGTTTGATTAACCAAGTATGTCATTGTCAAAGCGAACGCACTTATTTCTACAACACCCTATAATAAATTGACCGTCATGATAATTAGATTGTTCGAATTTTACATATTATTTATGAGCCTAATGAGGTAACAACAATTTAAGTTTTAAGTTTTCAAATGTCAAAAAAGCCATTGATCTATGAAATTAATTAATTAATTTGATGTTCGTTAAATTAATTATTTTTAATTTAATTTAATGCAATCTGATAAATGGATGGTTAGTGTTAATGAAATGTTGTGTAAGAAAAATAAGAACAGGTAATAATAATATAAGGGTTAGTGCTGGCTCAGGAGGTTTTAATAAGGCGACACACGTTCTTATATAATATAGCAATTCACAGCCAGGGGCATTTTATGAAGATATTAATTTCGAAATTGTCAAGTAGTATTACAGTTATTATACTTACAAAGTAATAACTGGCTATAAGATTACGAAAAGGCTGTAAGAGCGGCCCAAATTAATTAATTAAATCTGGCATAAACATTGAGTGGGCCGTTGACGCTGAGATGCACATTTAAGATTTCTAATTCTGAACACTCGAGATTATCGTCCCCCTTCTCACGTCTGCAAAATAATCTGGCGTTTGAATTTTTTAACGCTCGCCCAAATTAAATTAGGACGTCCCCGTTTTATCGATTCCGCAAAAATTAATAATAAAACTATTAGCCCCTTTGAGCGGTGGTGGTAATTTTCATTTGTGAAATTACACACGCTAGAGTGGCCACGTATTCATATCCACATACCAACCACACAAATTGCCATAATTAATTTAATATCCAACAACCCCCCTGCCATCGCGCTTTGTTTAAACGATGCCATATTTTAAAGACATCGCGGTCAACAAAAGGAAGAGGGACCCATCAAGCTGCCCAGTTTGTGGCCTCACGATTTCACCAGGTGATTTGGAAACGCATTTCATGCACGAACTGGAAAGGCTGTATAAGCTTAGCGGAACGGGGATAGCCGCAGGGAGGAAAAGGCGCAACGAATCCGGGAGACCACCCGCCCTTCCCGGAGACAGCGGACCCGACGGACGCTGGGAGGTAATAACTACCCGATTTTCCAAACATTTATTTCTTCTTTTTCTTTTTTTTTAAGACATTCCAACGAATTAAAATTAACAGACAAGGGCGGTTGAGAATTAAAATTCGAAAAAGGAAAGCTGATGATTGTCCGGTTTGTACTGGTCGCATGCACAGAGCTGAAGATGTTAATCTTCACGACGAACAATGTTCTAGAAAGGTGAAAAATATATTTATTGCTTTGCGTTGAACTATCAAAAAACCACACCTATTGCTTTTAAGAATACCATTGACGAAGATGAGACGGTGGATGTTGAAGGGGATTCGGAATTTGAGGAGTGGGCTGAAAGCCAGCGGCGTAGAACCAACGTACTCATCACAGGGTTGAATGGTAATTCATTTTAACTATAACTTTCTTTGTGTTTTACATTAAAAAAATTACAGTGGGGGTTGCCCCTAGCAGTAGCGGAAGAATAAGTACAGATGCTGAAGGTGATGATGTAATAGTGGATGGGGATGAGCCTGAGGAATCATCTTTTGGGCCGTCGCAGTATACAGAGTCGGATGTTGTAATTAAAACCGGTCAAGAGAAGCAAAAGGAAAAAGATGGGGTTCAATCGCAAGTGGCGACGGTAAATTCTAGCGGAGATGTAGAAGTAAAGGTAGAAAGTGGGGCGCAACAATGTGATAGTAACGTAAGCACTTCAGACGCAGAACCAAGTAGTCGTGCCCAAATGATAGAAGAATTACGAAATAGGATTCGACAGTTAGAAGCGGAAGGGTCAGGAGAAACGGCCACTAGTACGGAAACGGAGGATTATAAATGTTTAATCTGTCTGGTAAGTAATCAGATTACCTGACTGAATACATTTATACGTATACGTAATTGATATAAGTGGAAATACTTCGACAATTGCTAATAAATATTGTTTCTTGCAGGAACACTACAAAAAACCAGTGATATCTACAGTATGCTGGCATGTTCATTGCGAGGAATGCTGGTTACATACACTCGTAAGTGTTTTATTTATAACAGAATCGGAAAATTACTTCTTGTTTATTTTGAAACGCTCTCCCGATACGAAATTATATTAATAAATCAAAACTTTTTCTTCTTTTTATTACAGGGCAGCAAAAAGGTGTGCCCCCAATGCAGCATGATTACATCCCCCACGGACCTACGACGTATCTTCATGTAATACGATTCGAACGATAGCTATGACTATATTTAATGTAACGTAAACTGTTTCGCACGACGTAAGGAGCGGAAAATTCTAACACTGAAGACCCCCTCCCCAATTGAATTTTAATAAAAAAATAAAAAATAAAACCGCTGCCCAGAGCAATGTAACTGCAATAATTAGCACCCTTCGCTTTTGTAAGTGTAGAATTAGTCCCTCCTTGGCGTTTCACTACGACTGCGAAATCACTAATAAGTACTTACTTAATTATTAAAAAAGAAAAATAATAATTCGACGTCTTCATCGTGTTAGAAATAATCTGGCTCGTTCACACTGCACTACTTGAAAAACGTAGCTTTCCCGTCTACATACCCACATGTATAAAAGAATCATCGTAATTCTTAGGTGTTTAATACATTTTTGAGATTCCTCCATTCCATCAAATCTATGTGAGCTCTTTAAGTAATTAAAAAAAAAGTCTCAGAAAAAGGCCGAATTCAATTTTGATGTTGCGCTTGTACGCCCGGATCTGTTTTTTTTTCTTTGTTTGTTTTCTTTTTAACTCTTTGAACTCCCTCGAAATAATGTTATTTATAACTCATTTGATGTTGTTGATTTAATATATAATTGATTGTAATATATTTATATTATTTACGTTGTATAGTCGTTATTACAGAATTAATATTGTATTATAAAGATATGTACATTTCCTGTAGATATATGCCAACGTACTAAAATAAATGTCATTACCTTTAAAATACGTCGTTTTTTAATACTAAAATTAAAAAAGAGAATTGGTAAATTAATACAGAGTAGAGTTAAAAAGTTATTGGCTCAAAATAAATCTACTACTGCATAAAATAATTTCTCTCTCCAGAGATTTAATATCCGCTCACTTTTTCATAATTAAATTAAAAAAAAACCTTTCATCATATTTCAATTCAAATAATTGATAATGTTAGCTGTTGTTTTGTGATATTCCATTTTACACAAATAAATTAACTAAAACACTATTTTAGTATATATCACTATATTTGATATAATATAGTGATATATACTAAAATAGTGTTTTATTTAATATTTCAATTCATCACAAAAACAAAGCAAAATTACAATGTTTTAAATAAAACAGTCTTAAACAAATATATAACTTGAGAAATTTAAATTAAGTCAAAAGTGTATAACTGAAACTTTGTTTAGAGAATCTTGTTGCACTTTGGGCATTTAAATTCCTAGTTTCCTCTAGCAGCAGCCTACCCTCTGTTGCACAAAGCGCCAAACGAAAGCTGCCTACGCAAGTCAAATGAAACATTTGCGTCTGAAGAATTCTTTAAAATTTCAATATGTACATTTTCAAATTTGTTTTGTATTTTTTCCTATTTCTATTTTAATGAAATAGAAGTACATTATACATGTAAAGGTGGGGCGAAAATAATGAACAAATTATTTCAGTAGGCAGTTAAATGTTTGACACAAGATTGAAAAAGATTCCCGTTTCTATTCTATTTTATTCTAATTCATTTATAGATGCTTGAATTGTTTTAATCGTTGCAACATCTTACCATCTGTACCAGGACATCTGTATACAAAATGCCAAACGAGAATTTCTTCCCAAATAAGCCAAAAGAATTCGATTTTGCAGATTGAAGACGCCATACATAGATGGCGCATATTCACGAAGAAAATTTTACTAATAAGAAAACACGAAAATCAATTTTGTAACGCGTGTGTAATATAAGTATGTGTAAAGAAATTAACATTTTTAAAGCGTCAGAATTGTCATTAAGAGAAAGTTTTAAAGACATAGGCCCATTTTCTCATCTCATGATTAAGATCGTTTCTAACTAAAGCCGTGATCACGGTGTAAGATATCAGGTGACACAACTCTCTATGCGTTCCGAAGATTTTGATGGCTAATTTTTGTCCTAGTTCTCCAGTAAAATCGCCAGATGACGAACGTGCTGTAGGTAAATCAAAATAAACTTGACCATAACTTAATATACAAAGAAACGTTGGGTAAGTTAAGCAGATTAAGCCTTAACGGGCCATGTGAAATTTTTGTGCGCAAACATAAAAATAAAGCGTTATTTTTTATTTAAGTGTGAATTTATTTGAACCAAAGCCACAGCCGAAACGTATTTTATATCCCATAAAAATTATTTAAAATCTCAACACTGCACACGGTGGAATTAAATGTAACATTAGATTAGATTAGAGTAGGTGGTGCAATGAAAAAGTAATTGAGTGATTACTGTGATTAAGTGATTAATTGATTTAATTAATGTCATATATTCACAAATTATCAAATTTAGCGACTGTGTATTTTATTAAAAATAAAGCAATTCAAAAAGTTTTTATTGCAGTCATACTTTTTTACACGTGAAATAATTAATGGTGAGAAGCAATTTTCAATAGCACTTCAAAAAAAAAATTAATTCCAGAAGTAGTAATTGACTATAAACAATTTGTTAATACTCAATGCTTGTTCAATATTTAAAGAAACTAGTGCTACAAGTAGAAAAAAGAGAAGCGGTCAGCCTAAAAAGAGAACATATTGAAAATGTTAAAATAATTGCGACGTCGCGTTAAGCATGACATTAGGTATATTCGTTTTAGATGACTTAGGTTGCCGCAAGTCACCTGCGTCAACGAAATGTGTATTCGTTTTAGATTTTCGGCATGCTGTATTTGACATTGGCATATTCGTTTTAATTGCCACTGCGGCAACGCTGGTGTTGACGCAATGTGCACCTACTCCAGAGTAGGGTTTAGTTGTGTCAACACCAAAATATTGTTTACTTAACCTTAATTTAATTATTTTTCAGTAAGGTCGGTGTTCATCACACAGAAAAATCTTTGTTTGAATACAGTCCATGCCTTTATTTATTTGAATGAGGCACACTTTACGTTAATTCAAGCAGTTTCTTGTTGATTCAAACATTTTTTTTTTACTTGAATAGAATACATAATGGCTTTTCTTTTAAATAAATGAATGCATTGAACGTACCCAAACGAAAATTATGTTGATTTAACATTTTTCTTTTCTCTGGGTACAACTTGCCCATCACAAACTATTCGTTTTAGATCAATTTCTGATGCAACCATAACTTGACCTAGCTGGGCATCAGCTACTTGACGATGACGCTATTGTGGCAAACCCAGCATTTCTAAAACGAATATACCTAGTATTAATGTATTAACGATTCTTTAATAATAATTGATAATTCAGTTATAAACAACTTAAGCATTGAGATCTCCAGATATGTAATTAATACTGCATCAGTGCATCAAATCTATTTTCACATTTATGTATTCGATTACAAATACCATCGAGATATACTCCTGGAGGACGCCATACCATATAACGTCCATTACTGCTAATCGGTTCGGCCGCGAACCTTTTCTATGGCAAAAAGAATCGAGTGTGCAGTACCACGGACTTTGTCGTTTTCTACTCGCTATTTACTTTCCGTTACTTAACCTCCATGACAAATACCTACGCTACACGTAGCCACCTAGTGGATTCCTTTAGAATGAGGATAAAAATTAGCCAGCTCACAATCGCTAGTCGCATCGCACCCTGGCCATGATTAAAATAAACATAAAAGATATAGCTTTATGTGAATTTCATGAGTACGAGAGTGAGACAGAATTTAATCACGGCGTTGTTAAATTAAAGACAAGGTGAGAATACTGGCCATAGAGTCTATGACTCGTCAAATTTGGCTCTTATAATCGACGATTTTTGCTTAATTTAAATAAATATTAATAAATACCTTGATCCACGACAAACAGTAGGTTTTATTTGTCACAGCTTGGCGTTTAACTAAACTGAATTGCAAGGCCCGCCCGTTTACGAAATTTGGGTTTTCCAAGCATTTAATTCAATTTATTAATCAAAAGATCAAAACATTAAATTTCGCACTTGTAACATCAACGCCTCTAGTGTTTGATGCCGAAGGTAACGTCGGAACTGCTACTGTTTTTAGTTAAAATAGTCGGAAACGAAATAATCGATAAGAGCGCTTGAATCGCGCCAATTATCTTTAATTATTCATAGCTTTTAAAATATTTTATAACACGCAAGTAAAATGTTTTTGTTGTTTTAAACGAGCATGCAAGACGGAAGTTCCTGGAACGTCCCTAGAGGTCGCAATTGAATCTTAAAATTTTTTATTGTAAAGAAATATATGTATAACAAATTGTTAGATATATGAAGCATAAATTTATTTAATTTTCGTGCCTTTTTTATTTATACGGGCATTATTTCCTACAGCAATATTAACAAATATACCTGAAAGCGACATCTGTTACATTTATGAATGAATAATAACAGTCGGTGTAATTTGACAACACCGAAATTGCAACATTGTAATGCTGGGCTGGTACAGAGCGGGCAATAAATTTTGAGGACAAGGTTAATGTTCATCCGCCCATAATTGCACTTGACAAACATCGAAATTATTACCCGAAGTTATAATCAGTTTTTTTAGAAGGTCTCGCTCGTTTAGCAAGGTTTAAAAACACGTAGTCCTTTCGAATTTAAATAAGCCATGCATCTATCTCTGTCAAAGTGAGATGTTTCGTCACATGTTTGCATAGCAAAGCTATTCGCGAGATAGTAGTGGTGCACGTATTTTGGCAATTTTTGGTTTTATTTCCACGTGAACCTACTAAAATGGCCGGTTTTCATAAAGTCGAGGTAAATAAAACCGTCTGGGAGGTACCTGAAAGATACCAGCAATTAAACGCCGTCGGATCTGGTGCATACGGACAAGTTTGGTATGTATATTAAACACCTACGGCGAATTGTTTTATTCCAGAATTAATTAAAAGTAATTTAAGAAGTATTTTGTTTTTATTATAATTAAATTCCAAACTGTCAGAAATTTTGAGGTTGGGTTCAAGTATTTTATAATAGAATTTTCTAGCGCTGCGACCGATACACATACGAACACTAGAGTGGCCATAAAGAAACTAGCCAGACCATTTCAATCAGCTGTACATGCCAAACGGACTTACAGAGAACTGAAATTGTTAAAGCACATGAGACACGAGAATGTTATATTTTTATTGGACGTGTTCTACCCACACAACGATACAAGCCAGGTGACAACAGTTTTGCTTCCTCGAATATCCTAATTAAGAATGAGAATTGTTCCAGATTTACCTCGTTACACATTTAATGGGAGCTGACTTGAACAACATAATACGCACACAGAGACTTTCAGACGAACATGTACAATTTTTAGTATATCAGATATTAAGAGGCCTTAAATACATCCATTCTGCAGGTGTTATACATAGGGTAAGTTTCTGGAACTTTGATTTCAAAGGTTACATAAATTATTAAAACCTGAAGGATTTAAAACCGTCCAACATAGCTGTTAACGAAGACTGTGAACTTAAAATATTGGATTTCGGCCTAGCAAGACCGACTGAGACTGAAATGACAGGTTATGTAGCAACAAGGTGGTACAGAGCCCCCGAAATAATGCTGAATTGGATGCATTATAATCAAACTGTAGATATTTGGTCGGTTGGGTGCATTATGGCGGAGCTGCTCACAAGTCGCACTTTATTTCCAGGATCAGACCGTATCCTACACATTAATTTATGTGCTTTTATAAAGTATAATATTTTTTTTCTTGATTAATTCATAGATATTCATCAGTTGAATTTGATCATGGAAATTTTAGGCACACCCAGCGAAGAATTTATGAAAAAAATCACATCAGAAAGTGTAAGTACCAATTGCACTTCCAATTAGACTAATGTCACCCTGAATCGTTTCCAATTTATTTATTTTAAGATAACAAAAATAAATCAAAACGTCCCTGACATTTGAAAAAAGTTGAAATTCTGATTGCAGGCTAGAAGTTACATAAAATCTCTGCCTTATATGCCTAAAAAAGATTTAAGACAAGTTTTTACTGGTGCTAACCCCTTAGCCGTCGATCTCTTGGGTTTAATGTTAGAATTAGATAGTGATGTTCGTATTACTGCCGAAGTAGCCTTAGCACACCCTTATTTGGCACAATATGCTGATCCTAGTGATGAGCCAACGTCTGCCCCATATGATCACAGCATTGAAGATATGGATCTTCCCGTTGATAAATGGAGAGGTGACTTCGCAATTTGTTTTGAATTTAAAATCGATTTGCCGTAATTTTCAGAGCTGGTCTTGGAAGAAGTGAGAACGTTTGTGCCACCGAAACCGGAGGAAGTCTTGCAGTAGTATTTTTTAATTGTACATAACGTGTAGTGCTGTTACTTATTATAAGAATGCAAAAGAATGTGGGAATTAAAACGGCATCTTAATTTTTGTAATTATATTTACATTGTTGCAATAATTTGTTAATTATACACAGATTATAAAAATCATTTTATACTACGTAATGTATGTACAGTGATATGTATACATAAAAGAAAAATGTGATTATTTCGAACAAGTTCACAACTTACATGATTATTTCGTAAACGCGTGTTTAGGTTAAAGTTAAAATTCATAATAAACAACTGTTTCAATTAATAATTAAATAACCACTTAATTTATGTTTGTAATTAATATTCCTTGTTTTACAGTAACTGTTAAACGTTAATTAATATACGAGAGCTTAGAGAGACCAGTTTGTTTTTAACAAGTTTTTTTATTTTCTACGTACACGATTTTATTAAAATAATTTTATATCTGTGCATGGGTTTGAGAAAATAAAAGCACTGCTTGAAATGCGATACAAATAAAAAAGAGAAACACTTGGACAAAAACTTTATTTAATCTAAGAATTCATTGGGTTTCTACGAATGAGCATTAAACTTTTGTATCGGTATTTATAACTAAGGCCAGTGAAATATGCATCATTAGGAACAATTTTACACAATCAAATGTGTCTCATCCTCGTCAGCATCGAAGAGAAAAATCTTGGACAAAAAATTGAGTTCCTACAAACATTTGGACGTTTTCACTCCAAGCACCAATACTATACATAAAACAAATTTTTAAAAAAATAGATTCATATCTATCAACAAAAAAATAGATTCGCATCTTCACTTACAAAGCATATGAGTATTTTTACTGCTTTAGAATTTTTTAAGTCTAGTGAATCTGAATTCAATCGACACTAGTTAAGGTTTCAGTCTGCTGCTTTTAAATTTGTAAAACTACATATACAAGCACAACATTTACGAGCTAATTTCTTTCAATTATACAAATTGTTTAACAGCAAGTTGAAATTATTTTTTTTTTTTTATTTTGTAACCATGAAAGTTTCTTCTTTTAGTATTTCACAAATTATTAAAATATACATTCTAATATGAAATTAAGTTGTGCCAGTATAGTACAATAGTCTGAAAGGTATGGTATGCACCATCCTTCACATTAATTCCCACAACAATGGACAATTAGCAATTTATTTACACTTAGATGATCCATCGAGTAATTTCTTCCAAAGATCAAACTGCTCCGCTCCTTTAACCATGTGAATACTGATACCTCTTTGTACACTACAAGGAGTGAGAGAAACCCTTTTATTCAAGAATTCAGGGGCATGTATGCGTTTGATTTTTAAGCTGTTTGCTACGATTCCTGTCACGAATACATCCTCCAATTTAAAGTACGTGTGGTTTAATGCAGCCATATATAATTCTTTCGACAGTCTAGCTGGTAACAAATATGCAGGGCCCGTAGTGAAGTCAGGAAATATAGATGGCTTGTACTGTCGAGGTGAGATGTAGTATTTTGATTTTTTGTTACGAATAGGTTTCCACTTCTTAGCCAGTCTTCCATATATGGCTCTCTGCTCGGGTTTATGTTTACTTATAAAAGCAAGTAAACGAGATACGTTGATGAACATATCATCATCAGTTTTAAGTACGAAATCTGCTCTGGGGCAATAATTATCTACCCATTCTAACATAGAGATGGTCTTCAAAGTTAAATTATCATAGGTATCTATAAATTTTCCTCTTATAATATCACCATACAAGTATTCTTCTTTGTCAATTTGTTCGTTGAGTGTAGAATTTGAACTAGTGCCCAGCATGAATGTAATAGCGACGTCCCTACGAGTCGTGTAATGTCCCCATGTCTGACGAATTGCCATCCGAGCATTTTCATGACTAGGTGCTGAAGTAATAGCAATCAAGAGTAGAATATTTTTACCTAGATCCGGACAAATATCTGAACTTATATCAACGTGTCCTGCTTCGTAAATAGCTTCTGCAGGTACACCACGGGTCAGATCCGGCTGTGCAGGTTGACCAGCAGGGGGCGTCTCTGAAGAACTATTTCGTGTAACAGATGGCGTTTCATTTCGAACAGGCGAAACTTCTGATATTGTCAGATTACTGCGATTACGTATTTCTAAGGAAAGAGGCGTCGTGGAAATGTGAATTTGCGGGGTTGACATGTATGCTAAGTAAACCAAAAGAGATATTGTAGCCAAGGCCAATATTGCCAAGTGCAAAAGCCGCACTTGAGCTATCCATGGCACCCCCATACCTACAAAACATCAAAAAGAAATCTTCAATAATTTTATTCATTGTTTCAGTAAGACATATTGCAACAATTTCTTTTTCACTGAAAATATAAAATTAAATAAATTCTGGCAGTTGTTTTCTAAGTTGTAAACAAATGAAAAACACAAAGTGAATTTAGTTAGTTAATGAGACTTACCAATTCACATAGTAGGTAGAAAATTTTCCCTATAAGAAACTGTCTCCTTTGCCATAAACCTCATGTCGTTCTCCTGGAAAAACCAACACCATTAATCCATCAGTACAATAATAAAAATGAAGTGTACATACGTGTAACAGACACTATTTTTTTTTTCCATACACAAAACATTGACTTCAACATGCAAAACTCATATGATTTGAATAAATTTACTTTACGTTAAATCATTTAAACGATTTAACACTTACTTTGCAAACATTTTTAAAGCAACTGCCTTGAAAATGTTTTAACTGCTTTTAAGGTTAACCAAACATGAATCACTACTTTTTATTGAATCGGTAAATTGTTTGCTGACCCTGTGTAAGCCCTCGTGTAATATCATAGATTTTAGCTAATTAATAAACATACCGTGCACGACATCTACACAATTAAATTAACCTTGGCGGCTTTATGCGAAGTTGCAATTTTTTCGCACTATTCGGTAGCAACAAACATTCGCGTTATCAAACCCGAACAATTTTGTGAAAATATTTGATTATTTCAAGTTGATGAATCTGTTTTGTTTGGAAGCAAGTGACGAAAATACTCACTCACATGAAGTTCTCTATTTCATTGTATTACGTCGACATCAAAATGCAGGTTAAGTCGTGCGTCATATATTCAGAGTTAGCAGTGAATTCTTTAAGAACATCAGTTATTTAGAATAAAACGCTTTTCTTGGATACAAGGAAGCAGAAATAATCTAAATCTAAACTGATTCTAACTGAATACAAAACTAATTTATCTGATGTTGCCAACATTTTCCGATTGCTGACAACTGATAATCTGATAGCTTCTTTTTAAACTTGAAAAGCGATTGTTTATGTCCAAAAAATAAGAAAAGTGTATGATTAGTGCATAATGAAACTGAATTTTTACAATAGCAAAAGAAATTCACATGTTAAGTAAATACCAAATTGTAAGAAAAGAAAAATCTGTGTATCAAACAAAAATATTTTCAATATTCTTCGGCGGAATTTGGAATTTAAAAAGAACAACGTCTTAAATAATTCTTCTTATTATTATTATCGCAAAGCTTGGATCCTGCCTTGAACCTTCACATTTGTATTACTTTATGAACGCCCCCCGTACTATTGACAGTTGATTTGAAAAAATCGAATTTAAACATTTAATTGAAATAATTTTACATGCTAAATACTTTTATTTGTTTGAAGTGGAATTTAATCGATTTCGGTAAATAATGTGTAATAAGGCCGAGTTAAGTGAACGGTCAAATTGCAAAAAATCGTCAAGTCAACGGTCTGACTAAATTCTCTGACCTATCATCAATTGAGACAAGTGATCACGTGGTTTGGTCTGACCACTTCGACCGTTCACTTAACACAGCCAAAATTTGATAAGCGCGCAAAACGAAGAACAACGTCGTCCTCGTGCGGAGAAAAAATCAACTACTTAGTTACTGATAACCCCGCAGTTGTCATGTATTTTTTCGTTTAAATTTTCAAAATTTATTATAAATGCTCATTTCAGAAATGTGAATAAGCGTGCAAAGAAAGGAATATAGGGGGGCTCGAAAAAGGAATAAAAGAAAGCGCGCTCTGCTTAATATTCTTTTTCTCTCACGTAAATGATTTTGTGCCTTTTTGTTCTCTATTTTAAACGCCTAAAGTGCTCTCGTTACACAATTTCTAAACGCGACTCGAAGAATCTTCATCTCGTATTAATGTATGAGGTTAGGACAAGACACAAATACTTTAATGTAGAATAGTGCAGGATAATAAACAGACTGTCACCATTAGGAAGGACAATGGAATGTAGGCGGCGCTGCAAATTGCAATATGTACAGTCGCTTTCATCTTAATTGAGACCGTTACAAGCTATCTGCGCTCTTATTGACGATGGTAGTAGGGATTACAGAATTTGATTTACTATTTTATAAATGATTTAGTAACAAAATCTTGGTGTTTACGGAAAAAATCTGCAATAGCTAACTTTTTTATTAGAATTCCATTTCAGTTTGAAGTATCTTAAATTAGAAAGTTTCAGGACTTTCTCTGCTCGATTTTATGGTACAGTCGCGATCATCCTAATCGAGACCGCTGTAAGCCAACTGCGCTCTTATTAACGCTGGTAGTAAGGGTTACAGACCTGTCAATCGGTCTCGATTAGCTTGATCGCGACTGTACCTTCAGAGAAACAAATGATTATCAGGTTATCGAGATTTTCAATTGTTTTCAACCTTTTTAAATGGAAGGTGTTTTTTTATCATGGAATCGCGTTCAGGATATCAACTTAAGTATGTCTCTAAAATATTAACTCTGAAAACAAAATATTTTATAAATAATTCAGTCTTGATATTCGCGGGAAGAAGTGTATCGTTACGATAGTATTGTTATTCACAAACACAATATGGTGTGCATTGAAACAGCAGAATAAAGGAAGTGTGTTCAAACTGTCGGACCTGTGTGAACTGTCATTAAATTTTTCTTTAAATTTAGTTCATTTGTGTCAAATATTGTTAAAATGTCTTATACGATTGGTTATCAAATAATTTATAAAATAGTAGACTTAGGAGCGGAATATTTTAGAGAAGTACTTAATTTGACATTCTGAACGCGATGCGCCGATAAAAAATATAATGTTCCATCAAAAAATTTTTAAAACAATTGAAAATCTCGAAAATCTGAGTCATTTGTTTTTCCGAAGGTACCATAAAATCAAGCAGGAAAGGTCCTGAAACTTCTAAGTTAAGCTAACTTCGTGAAATTTCAAATAAAAAAGCTATTGTAGCCATTTTCCATGAACACCAAGATTTTGTTACCAAATCGTTTATAAAATAGTAGGCTTTGGGAGATGATATTTTGGAGACATAATTAATTTGACATTCTGAATGCGATGCGATGATAAAAACCTAACATTCGATTTAAAAAGTTGAAAACAATTGAAAAAAAAAATCTCGAATACCTGGTTGCCATTCGTTTTTTGGAAGTACCATAAAATCAAGGAGGAAAGGTTCTAAAACTTTTCTAACTTAAGTTACTTCGTAAAAATACAAAGAAGGAAGTTTGCTGTTGTAGCTGCTTCCCATGAACACCCTGTAATTTAAAATTCAAATTAAATTTTTGTTTAATTTATCGTTTTCAAATATTAAACAAATCTATAAAAAAATAAGATTCTAGAAGGGCGAACAGATGGTCTGGGATACATGGTAGAAATTTAATGAAGACAAATGGAATGATAAAGTTCTAGTATGAACAGGGAAGCGGAGCACGTAGTATGTTTCAAAATATAATGAAATAATAAAAGGTTAAATATTGAAAAGGTATTTTAAAATTTTATGAAGTATTATTCTAGTGATCAGTAATAATTAATGGATTATAATCAATCTAATGCAATTCAAATTCAATTCAAGTCAGAGCTACAGTGTAGTTATCACGTCATAAGCTTAGCCACGAATTGTCTATAATTATTAAAACAATTGATATGGTAATAAACTAAAGTTTAAAGTTAATCCGTGAGTGAAATACCGAACCTAAATAAACAATTAGCTTCTTACTCAGTATTATGGTGCAAAAATAAAGCACTTATATCAAAAGTGTTATTTTTAGCTTAAAACTACAAAAAAATAATTTAAAACATTAGCAAAAAAAAACATTTTGTTTAAAACAGACGGTATGTTTTTAATTCGGTGTTTTAAACACTATGTTTTAAGTAGTTTGTTTTAAACATTCCAAGACTGGATAAAAATAATACGATAAACCATTTAATAAACGTAAAAATGTAAAATCAACAGCGTATTTCTTTATTACTTGTGTATGTATAACTAACGAACATAAATTAAGCTGATTATTATGTATTTCACTGGTTTGTTTATCTCACACGTGGAAAGAATATTCCATCCACGATCTCACATACCAAAGTTCATGAATTGACCACTAGAGCGACGTCTCTCTGCTGTCCTTCCCAGAATCATAAACTTAATTATAAACAAAAAATAAAATAGCAACAATATGTTTGGATTTTAGAATCGCTTTCCTTTTTGATGAGGCTTTTTTTACTTATTAGGGGTAGGATTGCCAGATGTCCTTTATTTTAAAAGCAACTTTCCTCATCGTATTGTCTTCTATTCTTAATTTCAAAGTGGAGGTCAACAGCCACTTTTGGATCTGAAAGTGGGTATATCCTTTAAAATTAAGGACGTCTGGCAACCCTAATTGGGGTTAAAATTATTAAGTCAATAGATCACACAAAAGTTTGTGAAACTGGAAACAAAGGGCAGTGATAAACGTGAAAATTAAAATACAGATTTTATTATTTTCTCTTAACCTATGTCTTATGCTGTGTTCTGCTACATATTACTAATGAACTTAAGATGAAATGAAACTCCCATATCCACAAAATAAATGTGGTGTAGCCCAAACGCTGATGTTCGTTTTTAATCAGAGCGTCGCCACAAATTAAGAAATGTATAAAATTGGTGCGAATTTTTGGGCTAACATCCTTTTTCCGAATATGGGGGCCGGCGGCGCGTTTATTTATATTACATACTATTGATTTACATGTTTAATCTTTTCTTAACTACTTAAAAACAGGTAATTACAATTCAATAAAACTAACAAGGAATTGTACATCTGGTGTCAAACATATAAACTCACTCTCTCAGAACAGAAATTGATATCTTTATTTGAACACTCCGTTAGCAAGAACTCTTAAATGCGATCAACACACATGGCAGGAGACTATACAAGCTGATTATTGTCCGTACACTTCACATCAGTTCCATAAAAATATGGCTGCGTTAAGCAGATGTAGAGTTCGTACAGTTCACTCATGTACGTAGAATCTCTGAGGTAGTTCAGGGTTACCTCCTGCGAAACGAGCGGATTACGCTTGATCCTTAGCAGTTGGTATCAACTCAACTACCAGGAGTTTGAGACTGATTCACTTCTGCAAGGGCAGCCTCGAGCATACGCTTGTGTTTGCCTACCAATTCTGGCAGGTCATACGCTATGGCAACATCTAACCTGTTGATGGGGCATCCCCGGAAATACGTACAAGTTGCTGAAAGCTGTTGGAAATCATACAAAGGATTCAGTCTGAAAAAATCACGGTATACGTCTGGATCTGGAAGATCATAACGAGAAATATTAGTTAAAGTTGAAAGTCCTTCGTAGATATGGTAATCTTGTGGATGCTCGATAATTGCGTCAGACACTTGCTTACGATTTCCGAACACAGACTTATGATTATAGTAAGTAGTTAAATAACAGTCTACCATTTTCGCATGGTTACGCACACGCACCTGAAAGCATTAGATTGTACATTATAAAAGAAAACGCAAAATCAAAAAAGTAAAAAAGTTACTTACTGCAAATCTTCGTGCGCTAGCAATTTTATTTTCAATACGTTTATCAATAGCCGTCCGTAGGTCCCTCAAAAAAGCTCGCTCTTGGGCTTGGAGAAGTCTAACCGGCGCCCATGGTTCGTACGGCCTTGACCACAAAGACGTTGTGTACATCACCGGAGGTTGAGCAGATGACATTAAAGGTGAAATATTCCAGATTAACGCCCCTTGTACTCGCATTAGTTCCTCTGGTTTAACTTGGTCGGCTTTATTCAGTATAATCCTCGTCTGAAACACCCTTTAGAATTTTGCCTCTTTTAAAATAATTTTTAAGCAGGTACCTGATGTTCTCTGCCTTTAAGCTGGTCGAGAATGGCTTCAGTTTCTGGCCCGACATCTAATTTGGAGGGATCATAAACTAAAAATATTATGTCAGCTCTGTCAATAAACCACTGGCAAGCGTCGTTGAAGGGAAACACCCGGGAAACTTGTTTTCGGACTTCTAAGATTCCAGGAATTTCAACGAGGTTCATCTGCAAATGGGGTTGTTGTCATTTTGGGATTGAACCTAATAAATTTACATACTTTTTCCAGCAGCTTCTTTGGCAATTTTAATCCTCTTAAACGCTCCTCGAGACCTTGCCCGAATTTCTGCAAACCCGAAAATGTGAAGTCGGCCGCCAATTGCGTCCCATCTAGAACTTCTGGTTCTTCCCCGTACATTAAAATGTTGAAATATGCAGGAGATGGTTCAGCACCTAAAACAATCATTGAAAATATTGCATAGTGAATAGATAAATAATTAAATTACCGGTTCTTAAAGATGTGTCGTCGTATTCATTGTCTATTAAATAGTTGATAATAGAAGATTTTCCACCACTCCAAGGGCCCATGAATACAACCAGTGGCTTTGAGAAGATTTCGGCATCGCCGAAGTGCCTGTTACTGAGGTCTCTGTATTTATAAAGAACTTCCAAGGGCTTAATGGCATTTTCGTATATTTTTTTAAGTTCTCTGAGCGTGATTTCCGCTACGTTACTGATAATTTTTTCCGCCCCAACATTTTCTTCATCCAGTTTCAACAGCTGGCTGATATGATCTGTTTCTCTCAACTCCGTCGGTACATCATCTTTATCAATTAATTCTTCTTCTGGTGCCGATTCTTTAGAGGCTTCTTCGCTTTCACCGGCTTCCTCTTTTTCTTCTACACTTCTGTCGCCTTCTTCCTCTTCTACACTTCCACCGCCTTCTTCCTCTTTTTCTTCTTTACTGGGTGCTTTTTCTGCAAATAATTTTATGTAATGCAATTAAAAGTAAGTTAAATGTGTTACCTTCATCTTTTTGCTCTTCCGCGCTTTCTTCTTTTAGTGGCTCTTTGCTTTCTTCATCACCTTCTTTATTAACTGCGTCGTCTTCTTTGCTACTTGCGTCAACTTCTTTGCTATCTCCATCGTCTGCTTTGGTATCTTCTTTGCTTACTTCATCTGCTTCTTCTTCAACACTTTCATCCCCTTTGTCACTGTCAACACCTTCTTTACTCTCCTCATCATCGTGTATATCTTCGACAGATTGTTCACCTTCAACTTCAGCTGATTTTTCGTCTTCTTGATCATCTTTTTCTTCGGGAGATTCGGCTGCTTCATCATCGTCAGCAATGCTCCGTTTCACTTTTTCCGTTTCTTCAACTGCTTTCTCAGTTTCTTCAGAATCTTGTTCATCTTCGGTAAATTCAGCTTGTGCGGAAGTTGCTTCCTCGCTTTCAACTTTCTCAGCACTTGTTTCTTCTTCTTCTTCTTTTTCCTGACTCTCTGTTTTACTTTCCACTAGTTGCTGTTCTTCTTCTTCAGCTTCTTCACTTTTCTCTTCTTCTTCTTCAGCTTCTTCACTTTTCTCTTCTTCTTCTACAGCTTCTTCTTCTGCAGCTTCTTCTGCAGCTTCTTCTGCAGCTTCTTCTTCAGCTTCTTCTCCTTCAATTTCCTCTGTACTTTCAGCCGTTGCTTCTTCAGATTTCTCACCTTCTATGTCTTCTGTTTCTTCTGATTTTTCACTTTCAGCTTCGTCCTCTTCTTTCACTTCTTCTTCCTCTTCCTCTTCTTTCGCTTCTTCTTCGTCTTTCTCTTCTTTCGCTTTTTCTTCCTCTTCTTTCGTTTCTTCTTCCTCTTCTTTCGTTTCTTCTTCCTCTTCTTTCACTTCTTCTTCCTCTTCTTTCACCTCTTCTTCTTCCTCCTCTTCCTTTTCTTCTTCTGTTTGATCAATTTCTTCCTCACTTTCAACTTTCTAAAAAAATCGATATGAGAACACTTTTAATATAAACTAATTTTGATCCAACCTCAGCTTCCTCCGCTTGTTCTGTGGATTGTTCGTTGTCGTCAGCTTCTTTCTAAAATTCATAATCATTTATTGAAATAGTCGAATAAAAAATTATTTGAACGTTGAAGTGAAGGTGTTACCTCCTCAGATTCGTCAGCATCTTCTTGCTCGACGGTTTCGGTACTATCTGTGCCTTCTACTTCGTCATCGTTTTCTCCGTCATCCTCTTCATGATCGGAGTCGTCGGTAGTGATTTCAACAGTGGGAACGTCTTCATTGCTGTCCCCTTCAAGATCGCCAGGAGATTTTGAATCCGCTGTTTCTAATTCTTTCAGCGCCTTCTCTATGTAGGGCCGGCATTCTGATTCAGAAGGACCTTCTGACTCAACCCCACCTTGCACACCTAATTAAAACGAGAAATTATATGGGATCATAGCTGATAGAAAAATTCCCCAAGTTTGGCATCATTCTACCTTAACACGCGATGAAATATAAAACAACAGCTGTTCCTGTGGCAAAGCGCCAAAGTATTAAATGTTCCTTTTATAATATACGTCGTATTTAAAATGCATTTCGAACCGATGATGTCGAAACATAACGAATGCATCGAGAAGCAAATCGATTTTCATATGGTTCTGAAATGAATCAACGTTTCGCTGTATAAAAATAGCCCAAAACATATAACATTACACTGACCAAACTATTTACATGGTCTAATATTGGCAACCGTATGCGTGCGCTTATAGAAACAAAGTACATTGATTTAATTCCACTAAAAAAAATATAATTTCGAAAATTAAAATAACTATGTAACTTCGAAAGGAAAACATGTATATACAAGTTGTTTTTGTTAAAATAACGACGTCATTTGACATTTCACTCACGCACATTTTTAATTTTATTATATAGTTAGTGTTATTAGTCAAAAACCAATTTTCAGAAACGTTGGACTTAATAAAAATATACCTTGGTGTGTCATAATATAAGGGGCAAATATAAAGTGCAGCATTCCCAATTTGTTATTTAATAACAAACAGTTGGGTTCTGATTTGTGATGTTTTGTATTAGCTAGTAAAGTAGTAAATGGTAATAGGTATTAAGAAATTAAAAGTGAACATGATAAAATAAACCGACTCGTTCTATAATTATTTTAACCGGGTCGAAATGAGTTTCTCGTGCTCTTTTTTTTATTTATTGGATATGCAAATGATTCCTTTTTATATACGTATCTACATATAGAAAGCGTTATAGAACTGCGTTAGTTTAACTAAATTAAAATGCCCGTGTATTTAGCAATTAAGTATCTGACTAAATATACGATGATGACGTAGATTGATTCATGCGAAGTTAAAAATAATGTGTTATAAAATGTAAGAAATATTTAACTTGCAAACTGAATAAAAATCTACAAGGACAAGTCAGATTTTTAGTTGTCCGCAACATGGTCGATGTCTATGCTATATTTAATACATAGACTAGGGTAGCCGTTGTTGGCTACATGCCTACTATGTCGTCAGTTGCAGTAGGTATATTAGCTACTTTTAGATTAGAGAATTTTACAATTTTATAAAAAAAAGGATGGATATAATTTTTTTCCTTTAAAGACGTTTAAATTTAGTTACCGCGCACGGAACAGGGGGCTCACTCAATCAAAGGAAACCAATTTATGAAATTCCCTCCATCGAAAAATATTTTTTTAAAAATCTATCTTTGCTTTTTACTTTTGTCTTTCCGGATTTAACATCAAAGGCAAAAGCTGGACGGCGAAAATCCACAAACCTTTCACAGATAAATAAATTTTTGCAGTTAGTCAAAAGCAGAATCCAAAAATAACGGTCATATTAGAAGCTCGAGAAATGGTGAGTATGTAAATTATGGCGTCGGAAAAATTACATAATGATAAACGACTGAATCTTCCCATATATTTGGGCGTTATAATGAAACAGGGAAATTGTTGTAAGTTCTAGAACATAACCTTAACCCACGCACACACTTTTCAAAATGTTCAAAATTGATTAAAAAAATTAATTCGTTACATTTCTTCGGAAATCTTCTCAAACCTACCCTGCAAGGTGACGGCGAGACAAATTAATCCTAGTAGCAGAAAAAGCCACGAGGACTTCCGGCGAACCTCCATGGCTTATCTTCACTATACCAGTCACATGAACTTCTCACACTGAGCGCCCAGATCACGAGGAACCGTCACAACGCGTCGCGACGCTACTCAGTAGCGTAGAAAGTGACCTTGTACCTACTCTTTAACATTAATTCAAACGCCAACTTTACCTTTTCTCCATAGATTCAAATCTTTCAAAAACCATATCTCCAATCGACCAAAATTATCTTTAGCTAAAGGTGAAAAAATAGAACCCTTAAAGAAATCACAACCATAAAAAAATTATTCACATAGGTAAAAGCAAAAAGCGTTTCCCGTAGCCTGTAGTGAATACTTCTTGGGAAGCCCCCGAGTTGAGTCAGACAATGGCAACTCAACAATCAAGATAATCAGACATCTTAACTGATTAAAAGTCGAGGTTAAAAGTGATTAAGCTGAATAATATTATTTCACTCAATTTGTACTTCATTCTTCAATTATCTTTTTCTTTAAACTGAAACGCAGATTGAACATTTGCATTTAGCTGAATTTAAATTATTTATTATATCTGATTGTGAGTAGAACAGTGAAACTGAACAGTACTGGAGAAAGCTGTACTTGAGTTGATGTGTCAGAGCACTTTCGTTCATTTAAGAGGCTTAAAAATTTAGAGGAAGCTAACTTTTGTTATAAAATATGTGAATGTACTTATAGTAAGCATTAACTGCTCGAATATTTGCAGAGATTATAAATAACTGCAGCTAAGAACACGCTCCACCATTCACTGGTAACGACGATAAAAACGTGTTGTAAAATCTGAAACTAATTTGCAGTGAAATAAAAAATAACTTTCCTACGTTTATATTTATATTGTTTTATTGGAATATTAATATCAAACAGGTGGGTTTGAGTACTTTTTACTAAAACCTGCAAATTAAATGTGTACGTGCCTTAAATGAAATTATATCGATTTAATGGGTAATTATTATAATATCAAAAGGTAATATGCCGTAAATATTTAAATAAATTCAAATTTAAATTAATGCGTGTTAATGCGGAAGGAGGTTCGCCATCTATTGAGTAGAATTTGAACTTGTAATTATATCACCTTACGCGTTTGTACAAAATAAACAAACTAAAATGAACCTGTTTGTTTCATTGGATATTTCCTTTTTGAATCTAAAATTTCATTTTGTAAATAATAAATAAATACGACGATTCTTGTTATTTGGTTATAATAGCAATAATCCTCTAAAATAAAATCACTGTTGGTAGTGTTGGGTGATGCATTCTATGGTTGGCGGCCTTGTGATGATAGTCTGTCAAATGTCAGATTATGTGCATAATGAGCAATTTGTATTGTTTTTAACACTACGAAGTTTCAAGCAAACTTGGTGGTAAATAATGTTAGTGTACGCCGTGGAGAATTTTCGGTGGAATTAGTTTTTATTAGGTCCGGTGACAAACAAAAAATTTCATGAGTAACGATGAATCAAGATTTTGATAAAAATTGGTATTTTGGAAAGTTGTCTAGAGTAGACGCAGAACGAATACTAAAACAAGGTAAAGATTTAGTTCTCCTCGTCTTTATACCAAATGTGTACGCTCGAAATTTCCAGAGGGCAGGCCCAACGGGTCTTTTCTGGTTCGTGAAAGCACAACATCAGCCAGAGACTTTGTTTTATCGGTTTTACATGACGATGAAGTTAATCACTTTCAGATAAGGAGATGTACCATAGATGATGCTTTTTTTTCTATAGGTATGCTTAACGCTTTTAATTTACTGTATTTTATGTTTATCGTTGGTTTTATAGTGGAAAGTACTAAGATACACGGACTTGACAGTTTGATAGAACATTACCAGGAATCTCTACAAGGTTTAGAAGGTATTAAACTCACAGTACCTTGCCGTGGCGAGCCACCGCCTCATGATGCTTGCTTGTACGGTCGCACGAATTTATTACATCGAGCTACAAGCCAAGGGAATTATAAAGTAGTGTCGGAGATTCTTAAAACAGATTATAATCTCGAGACGAAGAACCGAGATGGCCAAACTGCGGTGCATTTAGCTAGTATGAGAGGACAGGATGATATTTTACGTAAATTAATTGAACACGGGGCTAGTGTTAACTCGAGAGACACTGCAGGTTACACACCGCTGCATGTAAGCTTATAATACTTCATGTAATAACTCTTAAAAAGAGAGTCATTCTTTTAGTATGCTTGTCAGAATAATTTTCCTAGTACTGTTAGATTATTAGCAAGTGTGGGGCAAGCGAATTTACAAGCTCGAAATACAGAAAATGGATGGGTTCCTTTACATGAAGCCGCAAGTAGGGGCCACAAGGAAGTTGTGAAGGAATTACTAAGTCTAAATGCGCCTGTTAATCCAAGGACGAAAGACAATTCTTTGCCCTCGCAATTAGCGAGAACCAACAATCACTTAGAATGTGCTGAAATATTAGGTTTGGCTCCTTCTATTGCGTTAACTTTAAAATAAATGCAAATTCTTTTAGAAAATTATAAAAATCCAACCCCAAAAACTAGTCGAAACTTGTGGTTTCATGGTACATTAGATAGACAGGAGGCGGAAAATATTATCAGGAATTACAGTAACACAAATGGAACATTCTTAGTGCGTTATAGTGAACGAAATAAAGGCACAGTTTTAACATTGCTTAGTGATGATTCTTGTTACAACTACATTATTTACCAACAGGTAGAAAATGAGTCGTTAAATGAGACAGCTTAAATTCTGTTAAATATTTTAGGGTGACTACTTGTTTATTGATGATGGGCCGTATTTAGATTCTTTAGAACATATTATTGAATATTACAGTTTTATGAGCGACGGCTTACCAACTGTTTTACAAAATCCAGTGCCACCAAAACCAAAACCACCTGTACCAGAAGTAAGTTACAAAATATTTTTTATTTTCTTGGACTATTGTCAGGATAGTGAAAACGAAACTACTTTTACCTAAATTAAAAACTCTGTTTCCAGTTTTCTACAATTCCACGACAGAAAAAGAAATCAAATGCTTTGCAAGAATTTCAAAACATTGACAAAACGCTGTGCAATAATTTACATACTTTACCTAGTCATTTTAATAATATTACATTTACCAATGATTTAAGTACATTAAACGCAGTTACTAACAACAATTACATGATTGAAAACAACGAAATAAAAACCAGCGATGAACACATACCATCTGAATCTCTGAAAAAGTTAAAATTGATTGGCGAAGGTGAATTTGGGGCAGTATATAAAGGTAGGCCTTCACATATTTTAAAGAATTTTGCATAATTTAAGTGATTCTAGGAACTTTTAAAAAGCCTAGTGGGAAGGTTGTAGACGTTGCTATTAAAACACTCCACGACTCGCAGATGGACACAAACCGAGAAGCGTTTATTAGCGAGGCCCGCCTCATGATGAACTTAAATCACCACTGCATCGTAAAATTAATCGGCTTATCTATTGATTCATCGTTACTTATGATACAAGAGTTAGTTTCCTTAGGGTCTATGTTACTTTACATTTTGAAACACAGGGAGCACATAAATCCTGAATTCGAATTCAAAATTTGGTGCGCCCAAATCGCCAGTGGTAAGTACCTGAATTATTGGTGCAATGATTTTTGTGTCGCATTAAAAATTGCGTCTTTTACTTAAGCTTCTTTCACTCTCGGAGTATACCCGTATGTATTTTTACCCGTCATGAAAATATTTACCCTGTTTAGAACGATTTTTTTTAGGAATGGCATACTTAGAAGAACAAAGGTTTGTACATAGGGATTTAGCCGCTCGTAATATACTGTTGGCATCACCGATTCAGGCAAAAATAAGCGACTTCGGCCTATCACGTGCACTAGGAAGTGACCGTGAATATTACAAGTTAGTTTTTGGTTTGTATATTTTATTTTGGCGGAACTTTATTGCTGTATTTTTAGGTCGGTTAAAGGTGGAAGATGGCCTTTGAAATGGTATGCCCCCGAGTCATATAATTTCGGGACGTTTTCTCATAAGAGTGACGTCTGGAGTTACGGTGTAACCATATGGGAAATGTATTCGTTTGGAGAACAACCTTACGGTGAAAGAAAGGGAGCTGAAGTTAGTGTTTAAAATACGAGATGTTTTTTTTTCTTTTAAATTGGGGCTTTTGCGCAGGCGATTAAATTAATAGAAAATGGTGAAAGGCTTCCTCAGCCGGAATATTGCCCGAATCACATATATGATATTATGTTACGGTGCTGGGATTACCAACCGAGTCAGAGGCCTACATTTAAGGAATTGGTGGAAATCTGGACTAACGATAACACATATGCCAATATAAGAGAGTTATCACTGGAAACGAATCCTACTTGAATTAGTTTGTGTAATTTACACACAAATTAATGTATGTAACTGTGCCAATCAGCAATTAACTATTGCTCTTCAGTATAAATAAGTATATTTATGGTCAGGTACTTCACAGTAAATATTTTATTCTGGCAATCGTGCTTGTTTGTTTAAATTTTTAAATTTTTACTATTTCTTTATTTTACAATATTTTACATGCCTATGAACAAATAATTTTTTTCACTAAACTATCAAACTATCAAATTATTTAATTGTATCATCCATTTATATCTTTAATTACAAAATCAAAGAACAATAGGATTTCAAAATTGTTGCCGACATTCAATTGAAAAAAAAAAAGACTTTCACATTATCAAGGTAATATTTTAATATTAATTATTTTATTTTTAAACTTTATGTTGATGCAATTCAGCTTACGGATGGTAGTGAGCCTTGTACTCGATCATAATATATGTTGCTGCATTTTCTTAAGTGTTGTGCAATAATTTTTTTGTTCTTATATATGTATATTAGTTTACTATTTTTATTGTGTATGTTGTCGCATTTTATTATATTATGAAGTATTAATTTTACTCATTCCATTTTATGTGTAAGTGCCAAATAAAATATTTTTAAGTACATCAGCTGCTACACCCTCCCACCCCTCCACCTCCCTCCCTTGATTCGAATTAAAGCCAAGCAAACGCAAAATGCAGAAATATAAAATTTATTTTGAATACATTAAATACAAGTCTATTTAAAGCTGTTCGTTCAAGGAATATCTTAGTAAATAAAGCGTGTTTTTTTATTTATGTCATGGCCAATCGATGTATTTATTTTATATACATAAATATTCAATTCAATTATTAAATGAGATCATTACAATGTTATCATATTATCACACTAAGCAGCTTCACGCAATTTTATAATTCGTGAAAATCGAAGCGTCTTTGTGGAATGGGGGTTGATTCATACACATTCTCGCAGTTCACAACCAAAGGAAAATCCTGTTCTGTTAATTGCATTCGACTTCTTATAATGCTGTACCTTTTCGTCCGTTCAGGTTGAGGTTTTGCTTTTGGGGGTTGGGCCTGAACGCTACACGCAATTATGAGACCCAAAACTAACCCGATGATAAAAGGAATCACCAACGACATTACTGGGGAGAGCTTTATAATTTCCATTAACAAATCATCTTTAGGGTGAGCCTGCTCACTCTCATTTGCATTCGTGCAATTATAAACAACCGTTGCATTATTATCGTCATCGTAAATCCAGGAATTCTTGTCATCCATGGGGTCTTCTAACTGCACCATCTTCTCCAGCTTCTTGTCCGACGACAGCTTCGGCAGTTTTAAGCAGGGGTCGTGAAAGCCCACCTCCATCTCGTGCAGGTACTTGATTAATTCTTTTACTGCCCCATTTTCACAACGGAATGGATTACCCTCGAGTTCTATTAACTGCAGCTTTTGCAAGTAATTAATTGTGTTTGTGTTTAGTTCGATTAGAAAGTTTCCTTCCAGGTTTAAATGTTGTAGGTTTGGCAGTTTGGAAAACGTGTCTTCTTTCACGTGGGGAATTCTACAGTAAGATAAATCAAGTACCTAAAAATGATTTTCGTTAAGTTATATTAAATAAACAAAACACTTGTTGATTTTCACAATTCCTTTTATTGTAATACGACGCGTTTCGCTACATTGTAGCTTCGTCAGGTCGGTACAACAAGAATGTTTGCGTAAATTTTACAAAACGGGTTATTTATAGAGCTAGTATTGAACTTATTTTCTACGAACTAAGGGGCTGGAAATACACCCGAGTTGCTACACCTGGTCCATCTTAAATATTGATAATAACGGGGAGTAATAATTGAAATCTGTTTGTTCATTGAGTAGGTTTCCGGTATTTTTAATTCTATTAATTTCGAGGATTTCTAACAGATCCAATTTTGGGCTTTTATTTTCAATGTGGAGTATATCAAACTTACTTTCTATATAGTGATTATTTTCTATCAGGTGTCTTGCATACGTTGAGTTGAATCCTTATTGTTCTTCTCAAAGCATCTTTTGTGTTCATTGATTCTTTTATTAAAAGATCGTCCTATTTGGCCTACGTACACTTTTGAACAAGTCCCACATTTTAGTTTGTATACTCCGGACTTTATTTGTTTGTTTCGTTTGCTTTTATTGTTTTTTATGTGTTTTGCTAATGTGTTTCTAGTTCTGTAAGCTAGTTTGAATTCGTGCTGTTTAAGTTGTTTACTTATTTTGTCTGTCGCATTACCTAGATAAATGAGGGTGTGGAATATTTGGGGTAGTTTGTTGTCATTCGGGTATACTTCTTTTATTGCTTTTTTATAGAGTTTTTTATGCAGTATGTTGTCGACTATAGAGGGTTTAAAACTATTATTAATCGCTATTTGTTTTATTAAATTGATTTCTTTTTCAAAATTGTCTTTTGATAAGGGTACACTGATTGCCCTGTAGATCAAACTGTTATACGCTGCTAGTTTGTGTTGATGTGGGTGTAGTGAATTGTTATTTATAGTTATATCTGTGTGGGTTGGTTTGTGAAATATACTGAATTCATGTTTTTGGTTCTTTTTTCGAAATATTTAAGTCTAAGAAATTTATGGATTCATTTATTTCTGTTTCTATTGTAAATTTTATATCAGGATGAACTGTGTTGATGAACTCGAAGAAATTGTTTAATTGTCTATTAGTTCCGGTGAAAAATGCTAAAATGTCGTCCATGTATCTAAACCAGTATATGAAATTCCTATTTAAATGATTGTTGTGAATTATCTTGGTTTCTAGATGATCCATGAACATTTCTGCTAGTAATGGGCTTAAAGGGTTGCCCATAATTAATCCTTTCTTGGATTTATACAGTGTACCTTGAAATACAAAGTAATTTTGTTGTAAACATATTTCTAACATGTCCTTTATATCTGATGTTATTACTGGATTAATTCTATTTTTATCTAACTTATTTTTTATTATTGTTACCGTTTCTTCTGATGGTACGCTTGGAAAGAGATTTTTTTACGTCAAAAGAAATGAGTTTGCTATTACTTGGTAAATGCACATTATAGATATTATTTATTAATTCATAAGAGTTTTTAATGGAATATTTCGGATGAAAATTGCGATAATGATTGATTATATTTATTAAACATTTTGATACACGAAATGCGGAGCAGACATGTATGAGACCACGGGTCTAATAGGGTTATGTAGTTTTCGCTAAGTACGCTTTCTTTGGGACACCCTCTATTCAGGGTTCCCACTGACTTGGAAAAAGGTTCATAATGTCAGGGAAAAGTCAGGGAATTTGTTTGTTTTAATTCAAAAGTCGGTGAAATTAATCGAAAAACTGAAAATTTTCTGCGTTAATTTAGATGACATTTTTTAAAATAGACTTTACACTTTTGTATGTCTATAAAAAGTGCAAATTTGTTTCCTGAAATTAAAAAAGAAAATGAAAAATAGTTTTTAATATTAAAAACGATTAATGTATAAAAGTTGCATAATTTTAAGGTTTTCTTTTACAAAAAAGTGCTCTTAGGACCTGTACTGTAGGCAACCACGCAAGCGACTGCGTTTATTGGGCTGCTTATACGAAGGCTTCTCGTTTACTTATTTCTTAAACAAACGGGCATGTTATTAGATTGATTACGTTGATACGTTTTACAAGCGATTTAACATTTTTCATCATTGCACGTAAAAATTAAAGAAAATGAATTTCTAGTTTTTGTACGCTTATTATTTCTACTTTGTAACTATTCTGAAATCAGAAAGAAGTGGAAAATCATTTATATAGTATACCGGGTGTCTCAAGATGGGCGGCGATCGGCGGTAATAGCAAATCGTAATACCTAGATCTTCGGGAGAAAAAAAATTATACTCAAAGTGACCACGAGAAATTCAAAGAAAATATTTTTAAATATCTAAGTTGGCCGCAAAGTGGCGCAATCAATGGGCTCAACAATAAAAATTAATTTTACTAACAAAAGTCTCAGAATAAGGTGTAGCCTTGATAGCGTCAGTAGAAAGTTGAATTAATTCTGCGCATCTTTGATTTTAGACTTATTATCGTATCACCGTTAATAAGAGTGGAGAAAACAGTTGAATTATTTTCTTTAAAAAATATCATAACTTCTGTAGTCTTTATCAGAAACTAACGATATTCGGCTCATTTGAAAAGGAATTTTAAGCTGATTTGAAGTTTCTATTCAACGACTCCGGCTTCTTTGTTATAAAGTAGTTAGAGGGCACTATTTGCAAAAGTAATAATTTTTCCCAGTTTCTCAAAAAAATTTAAATAGAAAGGGGTACTTTTTTATAGTGATTCCAAAGCATCCAATCAGGAGAATATTTTAGAGAAAACCAGAAATTGAAAACTTTTTCGTTCTCGAGTTATTACCAAATGAGTGTATTAACTGAAAATAAAAGCGAATCTAAAAGCTCAAATAAATGCTATCGAGTGACACTTATCATTTCGAGGTAAATAGAGAATTATTCGTTTAAATGCATGCAGTTGTTTTTGGGAGTCTTGGGCTGCCCATACATTCATAAAGCAAAAGCACGTTCCTACAAAACATTTTTGACTAATTTTGTTAGAACGTGCTTTTTCAATGCTTTAAATAGGACCAAGCACACAGTGGTAGAGCAAAACAAAAAGCAGTTTAAAGCACGCTAAAACAATTGCAGTCAAAACGTTTTCACTTAAAGGGTTTTGCTGTAAAGCACGTGAAAGCGATTGCAGTCAAAACGTTTTTACTTAAAGCTTTTCGATCTGTGAATGTGTTTTAACGTGAAACTAAATATTACGCAACAAAAAAAATATTTCTGCTGAAGTAGACGTTTTTTCATCCTAAACTATTTCGCTTTTCTTTAGCAGAGAGAGACGCGTGTGTCTTCCTTCGATGAAACAAGACAAAATAAGAGAAAAAATGCAACGGACAAAGCGTAGTACAGGTTCCATAGGTTTTCAGAGTATTTTTTTTTAACTCTTTCTTCATTTACAGGATGCATTAAATAGCGTTTTCTTTTATTACTCATCTCTTCTTTTACACACATTTGCAAAAACTGCCACAGACTCATCGTCCGAAGTCATTGTAACAACTAATTATAATAACGAGTTTAATAAAAAAAGAAATTAATTATGGCAGCGAGCAAAGGTAACACATATTTCTAAAATCGTAAGATTTATCTGTACGATTTAGTTTAATCAGCAAAAAGAGATAAATGATTCATGAATGTGTGGGCAGACTAACCGAAATGTTTTGCATTGCAGCAAAACGTTTTGCTTTAAAGCGCTTTTGCTTCATGAATGTGTGCGCAGCCTAATATTTAAATAAAAGAACAATACAAGAAACAAACATAAATGAGAAAACCACAGACACTAAATAAAAGTAAAGAACAATAAAATGTTAAATGACGGAAAGCACTTTGAACATTTATGAAACACATTGTAATCAACAATGATTGAAGGTCTGCACCTAAAAGATTTCCAAAATATTATCCATCTTTCATTTAGAAATAGCCATTTACTATGCGTAAGGATAGCAATAATAATTTTTACACAATTCTATGTGGACAATAAAAAAGTATAGAATAGCGATACAGTGAAACTTTGTTGATCACAGTACATGATTATTGTTCATTGCTTTTATTTAGTATTTGAATTATTTTTGTTATTGTATTCTTGAGTTTAAATATTCTGTTTCCAAAAATATTTAAATACTTCTAAATAATGTCCTAACATCAATAAAAACTTTTATAGGCATTATTTAACTAACCTTAAAATTACAAAAATTTGTTGCAAAAAGAGCGATTTGCAATTTGCATTTTCACTCTAATCAAAAATGAAGTGAATTATTAAAGAAATGCAGATATCTGACTCACCCGGTAAACCGTCAGTCGCCGTCCATCTTGGGACACCCGGCATATACTGAACGGTTTAGGAAGGTAGGAGGCATAATCGCAGTGAATTGCGAAAATTCGAGGAAAATCGAGAAGTCAGAGAATATTTTTAATGAACTAAAAATGGTAACCCTGCATATGCATACTGCATTATGTTAAAAATAATTGTCAGAAGGATTTTTATATTGAATTAAAAATTAAAATCGCGCTTGCGTTTTTTAGCACTTTTTCTGTTTTCCAGTTATTTGTATTTTCTAGGAATTTTCTGGCGTTTTGGTTGTAATTGTTTTATACAGTCTGTCTACAATTAGGTGATCAATAATTTAATATCGACTTTTTTAATGATGTTTTTTTTTTATTATTGGAAAAGATAAATACTAATTATTTTAAAGAATAGACTAGTAAATAACACAAATAATTTCTAAGCTGGTTTGAATTTGTTAATTCCTTTTATCTCGATTATATTAATTAAATAAGTAATATTTATTTTACTTGTTATTACTCACCTCCAGGGATTTGCTTTCGATAAGATCGTTTGGAAGCGTAGCAAAGTCATTGTTGCTCATGTATAATTCCGTTAATGAACCGAGATCGTAGAACCATTCAGAATGTATGTACTGTACCACATTGTAGGATAAATCAATGGTTTTGATGTTGTTCAAACTTTGAAACGCGTGCATCTTGATATAGCTGATTTTATTATGCGATAAATTCAATAATTTAAGTGACATCAATCCCAAGTCCTAAAAACGAAAACGATTTTGGGTTTAGAGTATGTACAGTCATGCTTTTCAGTAATGTCTCTCCTTTGATAGACAAGCAAGCGAAACTTTATTGGGGAGGCATTACTTTTAATTATAACTGTACATACCAGTTGGTGTTATAGCACCTATTACTTACAATGAATTCGTGATCTTTGAGTTCCTTAATTAGATTATTCGATAGATCTAACACTTCCACGGAGGTGGGAATAGCCACAATGTTTAATAAATTTAGTTCAACACATTGCACTCTCTTGAGTCCTTCGAATTTGTTACATGTACACCGATCTGGGCATTCTACAGGAACCTGTTTGGCAGTGATGGTAACAAATAATATCACAGCCACCAAAGATATACGGCGTTTCATTTTTAATCAACTTATAAATCGCACCGCTTTATTACTACAACCTTTTAAATGATACATATTTTAAATGGAAGGTTCCTCTAAGCAAAGCGCGCTGATAAGATAACAATTCTCGTAGGTTCACACACGTACTTAATCGTTCCTGGTAATTCATTGTGGATGATTGCGAATCATATTTACTATGTACAATGGGGGGGGGGGGGGGGGGGTTCTGATGTGTGGCCCAATTCATTGAAATTGCGTAGAATGTTCTTTATTAACAATAAAAAAAATATTATACAGGGGTTTTACAATTTACATTTGAGCCACAATTCTTATTTATACATGAAACTTAATATAGTATATAACAAAATTAAAGCAAGTATAAATACAAAAGGAAGAAGAGGGTGGATCAGTTGTTTAAGTCAGAAACGCCAAGAAAATCGAATGTGTGATCGTTACAGCCGCTGTTGCTTTGTACAGACTGATCGCAGCACGTTTGAGTTGCTCTATTTATATAAGTGGGTGGGAGCGGTGCAGCAATCTCGTTGTCTATTCGTCACGCTCCCCTGTTGGTTCCAGTACGTTGCCCCACCACCTGCACCTATAAATAATAGAGCAAATCAAATTCTTTGCTGCACCAAATAAGAATTAGTTCGCGCTTCTACGTCTTATGTGGCAATTTCGTCGCCTTAGTTTATTTACTTAAAAAAAAGTAAAATAAAATAAATCGCATTTTAAACATTTAAAAACATTTAGTTACATTAGTGAATAAAAAAAAATTAAGTTATTCTAAAATATGTACAACAATTACTAATATGGTAATGGCATTGAACAAACAAAACTATAACAAATGTACAAATCTTTGTTTCTCGTTGTTTTAGGCAAAACAATTACGAACGTGTCCACTTTCACTTAAAAAAGCCGTTTATTCACGTCGTCTCGCTCTTAAAAGGCCGGCCGCACACTTGCAGATCTCTGATGTCTGATTCATTGTTTGTATGTTGAAGTAGGTACAGTTTAGATTGCGATGTATATTAGAATGAAAAATTTCAGGCTGTGAATTTTAACATACCAGATGTGTAAATGTGTGGGGGGTGGGGGAGATTTATTAATAGCGTTTTCCACTGGTCGCACTTTCTTGCACTCAGTGCGCACTGAGTGTATCTCCATCTCGGTTCAGCTTTATGTAATAAAACGAGATAGAGATACACTCAGTGCATACTGGTGCAGCCAGCGAAAAACGCTATAAAATTGTTTTCTAATACCGATAAATTCGGTTGGATTTAAAATGGTAGACAGTATCCGCTGTATGTCCGAATGGACTCTTCCGTGTAACTCTTCCCGGGGATTACCCCGTAGTCTGTGTGGTGATGAGGACACTTGTGTGCGTGAGGACATTGGCAGAGGGTGTTCGTGTTGACCTCGTCTAAAAATTCTTGTCGCTTTCTTACCGTAAATAACCGACAGGGCTCCTTCCTTTGGCATCTGAGTCTCTGCAAAATATGCGAAAATTTGATGAGCAACCCCCGAAAAATTTAATTTGGTACTCACGCTTTGCGGTGAGCAGGCAAAAGAATATTGATAGCTGGTGTTTCCTTCGAGTGAGTGGAAGGCTTGCCTTTTTATTAAATACGTGACCGAGTTTTTTGGACAGTGGCAGTGGACGATTTGTTCAGTTGCGTTGTTTGGGGTTAATATTAAAGTCCAGGTCACATCTCGAAAATATCTGAAAGGTAATTAAATTATTATTTGGTCTGGTTTAATGTACGTTTTTTTCTGGACGAACCTGCACTTGGGCAGTTTCTTAATTGCTTCGCACATTTTATACTGTCTGGTCTTGTCGGCTAATGTGAAGCCATCGTTTGCAGTTAGTGAACCAGGACAGGTTCTTCCTGCTGGACACCTACACTGTCGTTCAAGCCACGGCGATTCGTATAAATCCACCTTGCTGCATACTGCTTTTGGACTACACAGTGGAAGGTCATCTTCTGACTTCTGCATAACAAACACACATATGTATTCATGTTAATCTTCGCGCTGTTTTTTTAAGTAACACTTAAAATGCACAAAAGTAACTTATCCCACTTAAAATGCGATTGCGATAAGTGCAGAAAACGGAATACAAATTTAAGTGAAACAAGTTGGGTGAGGCTAAGGGTGAATTCACAACGGAGCTGTGATGATAGATGATAGAGGACATTTTCTGCTCGCAGTAGAATAGCCCGTTCAATTATCATTGCTGTAATCGCTTATACAAGTGCTTATACTTAAAGCTCGATTATGAACACAAGCATTTGAATATGTGTTTTTGCTATTCGAAATCTCCGCTATAAATCATCTCCGCTCCGTTGTGAATTTACCCTAGAAAAAACACCACAGGTGTTCGTTGCATCATGCATGTGAGTATATCATGGGAAAAGTTACTTTTTACAGTTTCAAATAATTTTCCGTAACGGAAACCAAATGATTCTAATAGGGATATCTCACTTCCTCTGCATTTACAGAGCACAATGCTGATTTAGGGCTCTGGGATCACTCTCTTGGCCTGTTTCCGGCACTTCCGCTCTTTCACTATTCGAAATTCTTAATCCTATTCAACCTTTTACGCATACTATCGATTTACAACGTGAGGGTAAGGCACTCTGTAAATATTGAGATAGAGTCCACTAATATATGGTCGTTTTCATTTAAAGAACAGATAAATTACGTCGGCAATGAAAAGACCTCATAAATACATCCGCTTTCTTCTTAAATTTATGCCAGTTTCCGTTCTAAGTTTGTTTTCTCATAAACTGTCTCGTAGTATAATCATTCACTTGGAACAAAATTTCATACAGGAAAAAATCGAACACATTTAGAAAATCTTTAAAAAAAAAATTTACATTTCTCACACTCATTTTAAAATAATTAATATTTTACTAAGTATAATCATCCATTTAGATTATGATATACAGGGTGTATCTGAATTACTTTGCCAAACTCTACCAATATGATGTTTGGAACAAAAGTATAACAAAGGTTCCTATAAACATGTGCTAAAAAATGCTTCCTTAAAAAGTTACGCGGGAATTTATTTCAAAATTACGAATTACCATACATTTTTTTCTACATGAGTGGATACCACTTTTTATCAGACAGATTAAATGGGCCAATTCACAGGATTTTTTTGGAATATCATATTGTACAAAACAGCATTCAGTTTCACTAAGATCCTTTGTTATATGCTTGTATCAATTTTGAAAATCGCAAGTAATTTTTTAAGAAAGAAGCATTTTTAGACACATGTTCATAGAAACTTTTTTTTACTGTTTGGTTCCGTCGTACATCACGTTTGTAAAGTGATCAAGCAATTCAGATACAGCCTGTACAGTCAAGGTATCACGTTAACTAGAACAATTCGATTTACTTAATTAAAAATTTCTTGTTTATTGAAAAAATCAAAGTAACTTGTAATGATTGTATATTTTTCTCACGTTAAAAAAATAATACATAAAAATCACTTAATTTAATTTATTTTTATATCATTTTAAGTTAATGTGCTATTTCTTTTAAACAGAACGATTTCTTGTCTTCTCAAGTTTGTAATTATTATTTTTTGAACAGACAGTCAAACTGGTTGTTGATGTTTCGCATGTTTTCGATTGATTTATTGATTCCTTCCATTTGGAACATTCTGTATATTTCTTACAGAAAATATATATATAACAGTAACAGTTTATTAAAAAGCAGGTCTCTAGTAAAAGACGAACGCAATTCGCTTTGTATTTGCCTCCGTCTTATTTTATTGGGTTATTCATTCAGTAATCAACAATTTGCATTGCAAATGTTTGCAAATTAAAAGAGCGAACCAAAAGCGGAAAAAAATTAATTATTTCCTTTACATTCTTCGGATACTGCTTTTTTAAGGGACTTTTATTCCTCGTCATTTAAAATCGGTTTTCCGTTTTAATCGTTAATTAATATTGATCGCGTTAATGATCTTTCGCATTAATTAATTGATTGCAGATCAAAAATCGCACGTGTTATTTAGTAAATATTATGACACAATAGAATGGACCGTTGCAATGTTATTATTTTTATTTCAAACTTATCTTGTGTGAAGTATGTATAATATACGGGGTGTACCTAGTCGTGAGTTTAGTTACTTTTCCTTTTAATTTTTTTTATGTGAAATGAAAATGTGGATTATAATTAATAGTCAGTATGTTTTTTAGCGAAAATAATTTGTGAATCGTTAATGAATATTAATCGCGTTTGCATTAATTAATTGATTGCAGATCAAAAAATGTATATAAATATATTACGACACATTAGACTGTTGCAATGTTACTATTTTTATTTCGAAATTACCTTTTATGAAGTATGTATATACGGGGTGTACCTGCATACATGAAATATGTTGTGTATGTACAAATATAATATGTATTATTTGCTTCTTCCTTTTACTTTTTTTATGTGAAATGAAAAGGTTTATGTGGATTATAATTAATATTCTGTGATTTGTTTTTTTGTAATGAAAACAACTTGTCAGTGACGTGAAATGGTTTGTTCTTTTGATTAATTAAAGTGCGTCTGTGTTATTAAGTTTAATGAGGCCGGATAAAATGCAAACGAGGAAGATGAAATAATTTTCTGAACGGAATAGGAATAAATGAACGTAAAATGCTTTTAAATAAATTGGTATGCGCTTAGTGTCGCAAACTGCTCCAGGCAGTCTCCAACTGACCGACGAGAACGGGCCTATTTCCGTTCGTTTTGGCGCGAACGACTCACAAATACACGTACGTACAGAAAAGTGATTCATGTTATTAAGTTACCTACGCAACAAAGGTAATTTATATCAGCTATGTTCGTGTAATTTAATGCCTGCGCTTGTAATTAAATACAGGAATAACTTGTAACAGTAACTTTAAATTTAATACCTCGGTATTGCAAATTATAAATATGCGTTGAATCGACATCAGCTTGAGATTCAAACAAGTAACCCACTTGCTTTGTGTAGTACATACACTTTATTTATTTTTATTTTTTTCGATTACAGTTACTCTTTAAACAAACCAGTCCGCACAATTTATTATGTACAACCGAAGGAAACCATACATATTTATTTTATTTTAGGTCAAACGCCAATACTAAGAAAAATAAGAAAATATTCATTTTCAAGCACATTCATTAACATAACAATATGTATCTTACTCTAGATCATGTGTATTTAATGTGCAAGCGAAAGAAAACTATGTTTACCACAATTTTTGAAACAATACATATCCCAATAATTACAGTACGACAATATTTTTTTAACATTGTGTGTATTTAATGGATGGTAAAAGGGAAGAAAACCATTTTTGTAACATACTGTAAGTATTTAAAATATTTAAAATAAATAAATAAATTTCACAATTTTAATATTGTTTGTATTTAATATTACATTACATTCACAGAAAACTATCATTTTTTTAAGACGCTCTGTACATCCAATAATGTTGTTTTAAGCATTGTACATACAGCGACTGGCAGAAAGTTGGACACTTATGTGAATTTCTTTTATTATTGATTTCTCAGAAAAATTTATTCTTTATGAAAACTCCTGCAGCTAAAGTTTGAGTACCTCTTGTCATATACCGAGGAAATCAAAATATTTGAAATCAATATAAGAGTAAAGCACCTTTATTTTTCAAGATATGAGAAAATGTTATTCAGAAAATCAGAAAATCTCAAATATGAAATCATGGCCGTCTACGAAAAGAAATTAATAAATTTAACGTATTTTCTCAATTTTCCTTTTAGTAACATTAACTAACAAAATCGGCTAACATGATTCCACTAAAAAATTTTGGACTGCTATATTTTATGAAAATTAAAATACAATTTTCTATTTTTTTCACCTATCAAAAGGAATTCATCACTTTCAATAACATTTTTGGGAGTTTTAGTACAAGCAAAAACTTTGATAAAGAATGACTTTTTCTCAGAAACACTAAAATAAACAAGTTTTGCTATTGTGAACCCAATCCGTGGACACAGTGTATATCTTAAAATTTAAATGATTCTTTTAAATTCGAAAATATGTAGAACACCACACATTTAACATACAGGGTTGGATATTAATGTGGCAAAATTCAATAACTCCTTTGTTATATGAAATTCACACAAAAAAAAGTAGGGCACTAAAATAATTTTTGTATATTTTGTTTTTGACTGTTTTGTCACAAGAAAACCAATTAAATTGAAATTAATTTTATTTTGTCTTGTATTTTAAATTGTATATGAGATTGCGACGCAGAAAAGTGCGTAATGTTAGTAAGTATAACGCGTAGTGCGTAACATTTAATTAGAAATTATGAAATAATAAGCAATCTGTGTAGACATGCGTATTCGAAATAATTGTGAAGGCTGACTGGTTCTCGTTCCCAAATCGGAGGAAATAAATAATTGTCGTAAAGATTTAAAATGCCTCGCAGAAAAAATGAACAAACAAACAAACCAACCAGTGAAAGGAATTTGGTCATTTTCTCCTGGTCCCCTTCAGTTTTAGAATTTAAAATTCATGCTTTTTTTTTTCTTTTACTGAACGGAATCACGAATAAACAACATTGTATAATAGTCTAAATTATTTTTTATAGATCCTGCTGTGTAACAACGAAATTTCCGTAATAACCAGTTTGCATAAAATATAGATATTTATTAATTTTATTATACCTTACCTTATCAAGAGTGTTATTAGTTTTTCTTTGTTTATTATTCTTATTATTTGTGTTTAACTTACCCCAATTTGGTATAGTATTCTGAAATGAGTGGTGTCTGCATTTTTTTTTCTGTGTCCACCTGTTGAATGGGTGTTTCTGTGGTGATGAACTCTTCGTTCGGTGAGGTGATGATGCTGATACACTTCAAGTGGTAATCTTGAAGCTGTGATCGTGGCCGTAATTAACACTAGCACGAAAACAATCTGTGAAATCATCTTCAGTTCTTCTGGACTGATTTATTAACACAGTCATAAACTTGAGCGTGATAGAGACATTCCTTTGGATGGATTTGTTAAAATTGACAAGAAAAAAATTGATTTAGTGGTGAAATGAATGATACTAAGAGTTCAGCACTTTTATATGAATGAATTGCGTAACGAGAGAGTATGCTTTGTGCTACCTTGATCATTTCTGGAAGCGTACTACTATACACACCAATGCTGCTCTCATGGCATGAATGGAGCTCCTTCGGCTGTTCTCTGACCTCTGGACGCTATTTCTACCACCTGTTATATGGCCAGGTGTCTTTCAGGCTACTTATGTACCCCAGAGAGGGGGTTCTTAAATGCTTGTGGGCGGACCTTGTAAATCTACAGATTTCATTCATAGTTTCTTCGTTTTTACTAACTCTATACTATACTACTGTTTAACATCCAGTTATAGTGCAGATCAAATTTGTTCAGCACTTTTCATACCTCAGCCTATTTGGCACCTATTCAAATTCCAAACTTTCGTCCCCTTTATTATGCAAATCGAAAACTTTTGTAAAATAAAATCCTAAATCAAACAGAAACTGTATACTGCAGTTTTTAATAAATGAACAAAATAGAAATTGTTCTAAATAATTGTTGTTATTGTTACATATTATTAATTCTGATTAAGTATAAATTAAAAAAAAAACATGTTCTTATAGCTGATTATGGCTGGCTGTACAAGTACTATCTAAGTAATTCATTCAATTCAAAAAACATTGTTTGTTAGTTTATGGTTTTAAACGAAAGTACTTCCTCGTAAAGATAATTCCAAAAGGAAAAACAATCTTAAACCAAAACCTAGAAAGGAAATCGTCCGTTACGTGTACAATCTCGTTTCTAAGAAGGTTTGCTTGCCATTTTAATACCTCCATGCTTCGACCATAGCGTAGCAATTGCGTTGACAATTTTCAAGTGTTTCCTTCCCCCCAAGCAAAATAATAATAATAATAATAATAGGAAATTCGTAACAACAATTACTGTGGCACAGTTGTTTTTAAAAGCACGGAATTGTAATGAGATACCTGTAGAGAGCAATCGGGCATCCTTGTCACTTCCTGTAATCATCTTTACTGCTGCAGCATTGTGACTTCTTCTTCTTGCAGAATCCTTTCCTTAATTTCATATTTACAGTTTACGTGAGCAAAAACAGCGCTCCGTCTTCAGCGTGCCCGTACAATTATTAATGACATTATAATTGAAAATATCCGTTTATCAATAGAAAGTCGAGATATATATCCGGTGTATTTAAATACAGAATCCTATCTAACACTGACTGCCTTGTGTTCATTTTGTCTGGCGAACTTATTTAATTCTCTTCACGTAACGGAACTTAAAGAATCCATCAATCTTTATTATGTACAAAAAATAATGCAACTGTAATGACAACACCATATTTGTTAATAAAAATTAGAGTAACACGCTTAGTTTTTGCAGAATAACGCAAATTTTAAATTGTGCCTCGTTTGAATCAATATTGTTTAAGGCAGACTTCCACTGAGGCAACAACTGGCATGTTATATAAGAAAAGAGTCTGAACAATGAAGGGGTACAGATAGGCTATAAAGCACATTTAGTAAGAAACCCAAAACATACAAATAGAATGTGAAATAAATTATATTTAGTATTTGATTGGTCCACACAAAAAGAAAGTAATTTTAACAAATTTATTTATTAGTGCACTCTAATCAAAACTAGTATCTTACAGATTATTCACAGTTTATCGCTTTATTTATAGATAACAGCTAGGAACAGTAAATATCTCTTTCTTTTACTAAAGTTCTAATGTGTTCCCTAAATATTGACCATGTTCAACGACTATAAAGCCAAAGACAAAACAAATGACGCACGTAAATAAGCAACGAAGTACGTACGTAAGCAAGCGAAAGTATTGGCTTTTCTTTTAACTCAAAACCAAGCTATTTGGTTGATGTTCTGCAAGGAGCTTTGCGTCTCTCGTTAGAGAAGGATAATGGCCAACATGACATGCAGCTCTCTACAATAATAAATCATTAATTAAAGTGACCTCTTTGATTTTCCTGGAAAGCATTTCTTCAAAAAAAAAAATTGATCACTTTAATTGAATAATTTTTTTTATACAGTGACTGACAGAAATTCGGACACATATGGGAAACTCTTTTATTATCGATTTTCCAGAAAAAAAATATTCTTTGTGAAAATTCGTATGCGTATATCAATGTTTCAATAATTCCTAGTTACCTAGGATATCAAAATATTTGAAATCGATTTCATTTTGATTTTGTCGGCATATGACAAAAGATATTCAAACTGTGACAGGTACATCTTGAATTTGGGAAAATTTGGGTATGTGTGCATCTTTCTGCCGCTTACTGTACATACAAACAATATTCAAAACAGTATTGCTCATAAATTATTTAATACACCATAAATTACAGTAAGTGCATAAATATATACTTACATGAAACACCTACATCCATATAAAAACACATACTAAATAATAAAAAAAAAACATTCAAAAATTATTTATTTATTTGTCGCCAAAACTGGCTTATTGCATGGTATCATTTTGATATGCCGCAGAAGTGACTTCACGCCGTATTTAATCGTGTAGTCAAAATTTCAAATACAGGGTGATACAATTCCACTACTTACCGATTGCAAAAATAGCGCTCCTATGTCGTCTTCAGGGGGGTAAAATCGATGACGACTCGTTTTTTAATTTCGCATTTAATCAGTACTTTTACGTTTTATTTATGAATAATTCTGTTTTAAATAGACGTTAAACGTATTTAAAAGGTCGTACGTCGTGACCTATTTTATAAGTGTACAGTGTATAAACCCTTTATATATATAAAAAAAAAACAAACTCTAAATACAGGGCGATTTAGGGAAAGCGTCACCTGAAAATAGAAGTAGTTTCGGTAATCATTTTTATATATCCTCAAGTTTAAAAAAATGGTGTGCTTTCTAATAAGCTTTAATTGATGAAATCAGAAGCTAAATGCGCATGACCATACAAAATGAAATCAATAGATGCCGTTTTGTTAAAAGTTTAATGGTAATAAATCCGCTCGGATGTTTGTTACCTTGCTCGATGAAATATCTGACAAAGATAAAATTAGAAGCTAAATGCGCATAAGAAATTGATACAGGCCCTTTTTTAAATGACTATTTACAACGTAAACATTTGATTTGAAATTATATCTTTCTTTTTTTGTGTATGTACATTTATGTATTGTACTTTTAGAGTGGACACGTTTACTTGCTGTAGCTGATTGTTTAAGAACTATGCGCCAAATAATTAGGTACGTCTTACAGTTTTGGCACAATAGACATCCACTATTCTATAAACATTTCTTTTTTATTATACATTTGCTACTATTTTTTTTTTTGGGTTGACGCGTGCAGTTTTAGAATATATCTAAATCACTAGAGTATTGCCGTTTCCAGTAGTCGCCGTTGTAAAGCCAGTCGTCCTGTTTCGTGTATGGATTCGTCCCTTGATGAAACCATCTAACTCATAACAAGTAAAAGATTTAATTAAAATAAGAAGTTAAAGCAAATTATTATACCTGGGGCTCCAATCGATAGTCTTCTTCGATTTCCTCTGCTTGGTTGCATCCCTTTGTTTTTCCTCAAGACGCGTCTTCTCGATTGCAGCGCCGTCGATATCGCCTTGCTCTAGTTTCCTTATATCCGGCCGAAAACGAGAATCGGTGGAACACAGAGAATCATTCATCCCCGGCTCTAGCTCATTCAAAGACATTGCAAACTCTGTGAACTGATAGTACTGAAACGAAATTAGATCATTGAAAGTGATTGTTTGAAGTCCTCGAGTTTCTTCTACCTACGTCTGCGCTCTGAAGAGGACGAGGATTTACTTTCCATATGGTAAAAGAATTGGGTATGTCGATTGAGTAGGTTGATTCGCTCTTGGGTATCTCTCCTTCTTGTATATCTGGAGGACCCGATTCATCAATACTCTGCAAATATTATTACATTAACAGCTCTTCGAGATTCAGGATTTGGTAAAAATTACTTCCTGCGTTGGGTTTGATTTAAACGGCCCAACTTTCAAGCTGTTTAGCTTCTGTAAAACTTTCTTCGGGGTGTGAGATGGTGACTCGTTTGGACTTTTGCTTCGGGCGTCGCCCTCTTTCCGGAATTTATGCGCGTTTTCTTTCAAGTACTCTTCATACGAGCTATAATCGGTACATTTCAGAAATTCCGTCCATTTTCCGTAGATGAAGAACAGCTTATGTTTCCTGATGGTAAAAAGCAAAGCATCATTGATTTTGTTTGTAGCCTGCAGGCTTTGAAGCACTTAACGATTTGTCAGTGATGAAACCTTCAACGCGGTGAAGGTCTTTCGAATTCCACCCGGCAGATTTGAACGTTAAGTGAGCCTTATGCCCCGTGGAGTGATTTATAATTTCCATATTCCCGTACTGTTCCATCCATAGTTTTCCGACGATTACGTTGTGAACGCAACATTGGACATTGGTCCAAGTGTACGATTCGTTGAGTCTAAAAATGTTGGGTTGGGTATGTAATGATTAATTGATTGACATAAAATGGTCACCTTGGAAATTCAACTGTGACGACTCCTTTAGGTTGTATTTCAACACTTTTCCCCCAAAATTTGAGCTTCGGATGGATGGAACCATGGAAAACCCAGTCGTTGCTCTCGGCATGGAAAGCAGAAACTGGGGGATGATGACTAACTTGCTCGCAGATTATTTTAAATTCCTCCCTTTCAAGTTCGTAAGTCTCCCCCAAAAGAGGATTGAAAGGTTTGCCCAGGCGCTCCCAATTCGATGCAAGGGCACTCACCGCGAAGCCTATCAAAACAGGGCAAATTTCAAATTTGGCTTTTGTTGTTGGGGACGACAACAGACATACCCACGACGTATTGCATTCTTGCGATTGGGTCTGCTTGGGATGCCCCGATGCGAAGCAAGTACGAGTATTCCATGTATTCCGCTATTCTTTGCAGGAAACTGAGGGGTTCGTTGAAGACAACGGGCATTGTAATTTTGCTTAGTTCTTTCCCGATGCAATTCTTTAAAACCGACCAGATGTTGTAGTCGCTGTGATACATGGGGACTGGGAGGGTAAGTCTGGAAAATCGAGTGTTCCTTTTCTTTTTCGATCACACGCTATAATTTACCTATACTGATTTTGTCCGCTTGCCATTTCCAAAATCCTTTTCCGTTTGAAGACCCCCCAGCAAATACGGCTCCCAATTGAAACATCCGTTCCACTCTGAATTCGCCTAAAAGGCAATTTCCCTTTGCCTTCCAACGGCTTTCATCAGGACCTATAATAAACAACTGCCCTCGGAGGTTTTTTTTTTTAAAGCAAATTGATTTTTTTGCTTAACATGCAAAACAAACGAGTCAGGGCTGCAAAGGACATGGTTTGAGGCGACAGGACATAATAACATTTTTAATAAAACTTCGAAGCAGGGCTGTTTATTAATTTTGATTTTTCAAAAAAAGTTTAATCTAAAAAATATTGCGCAATTAAGGTACTAAATTTAGGGGCGTTGACAAAAGCCAACAAACCCAAATATACAGGCTGTTGAAACTAACGGCGGTCATAGAAACTCAATGAGGACACATTGCTCAAATCTACAATGCTTTATACCACTTTCTGTCTGTTATATTGACTATATTCTTACTTTACAAAATGACCGGTATATTTGAAAGGAAAAAAAGGCTTTTTGTATTTTGTATCGTGTGTGCGCCTAAGGGAACTGGGAGAAGTAATACTTTACTTAATCAATCGAAACTCAAGCGAACTAAAATGAAAAGAAAGTTTTTGCTTTTGCTATTAAATTGACATTAGGGTTTCCTATGCTGTTATGACAACAGATTTCGACTTCCCTATACAATTACACTGGAAACGCTTAAGGCCAGATTTGTTTGATGAAAACAACTCATCTACTGATAAATAAATGCCCTCAAGCTATTTTCCGACATAAATTATTAGCATATAAAATAGCGACATCTTACTATCGCTTTTTGACCTAACATTGCAGTAGGATAGACAAATTGAAGCGGGATTTGCTCCTAATGAGTCCCCCATGCAAGACGGCCATGCTTGCTGTCAAAGCATAATGAAAGATTTTAGAAAAATTTTGTGCAAATCGTTTTTGATTGCAGTGAGAACCTCGAGCAGCCTCTGGACAGCTGTTTCAGCCCTGCTTGGGGCTTCTTCAGCAGAAACGTAGCTCGACATTCCCACCGCAGACCAAAAACGACTTGCCCAATTTATTCGCAAATGCGATGTAAGAATGATGAACATATAAAATAGCGACATCTTACTATCGCTTTTTGACCTAACATTGCAGTAGGATAGACAAATTGAAGCGGGATTTGCTCCTAATGAGTCCCCCATGCAAGACGGCCATGCTTGCTGTCAAAGCATAATGATGTCGCTATTTTATATGTTCATCATTCTTACATCGCATTTGCGAATAAATTGGGCAAGTCGTTTTTGGTCTGCGGTGGGAATGTCGAGCTACGTTTCTGCTGAAGAAGCCCCAAGCAGGGCTGAAACAGCTGTCCAGAGGCTGCTCGAGGTTCTCACTGCAATCAAAAACGATTTGCACAAAATTTTTCTAAAATCTTTCATTATGCTTTGACAGCAAGCATGGCCGTCTTGCATGGGGGACTCATTAGGAGCAAATCCCGCTTCAATTTGTCTATCCTACTGCAATGTTAGGTCAAAAAGCGATAGTAAGATGTCGCTATTTTATATGTTCATCATTCTTACATCGCATTTGCGAATAAATTGGGCAAGTCGTTTTTGGTCTGCGGTGGGAATGTCGAGCTACGTTTCTGCTGAAGAAGCCCCAAGCAGGGCTGAAACAGCTGTCCAGAGGCTGCTCGAGGTTCTCACTGCAATCAAAAACGATTTGCACAAAATTTTTCTAATAAATTATTAGGTTGATCGCGAAATAAATAAATATTTCCTTTTTTTTGCGGATTTAAGGTACGTACCTATTTGAATATGGTTTTCTACGAGTTGCTTTTCAATTTCGGTACACAGATTTAATTATACATAAATTTGTTTGACTGTTTAATTAAAATAACATCCGAATCGCTATGTAACTATGTAACCGGTTTAAATATCCAGACACCTAGATTAATCCTTTATTGATTAAACAGGAGCTGTTACGTGAATGGTTTTCGTGATATATGCGGAAATGCTAATTGTAAGTACTTACCAATGAGTTAATGCAGGTACAGATAAGAAACGAGTTATTTTAGTTCTGTAAAAGATGTAAATCAATAGAAAACACCCCCTCGCCAACCTGAAAACCTACTGTTTCATTTGGTGGTGGTGAAATGATTCGCGGCCGAGTACGTCTGCGCATCTGCAGGCACGACTTTATTTTTTTTTATTATTAACAAAAAAATTTAAATCAAATTCGTTAGGGTTTCCTTCGAAAAATAACAAAAATGAACCCTTCAATTTCGGATTTTTAAATCTAAACTTGGACGAGTAAAACAATAGGTGCATCTGCCTTATGATCGTTTTATTATAAATAAATATATACACATACACATTTAATTAGTAACAAAATAACATCAATAAGATATTAAAGACAATCACGTTAGTAAAAACCCTTACAGTACAAAAGAGGAATAAATAAAGTCTACAATACGAAATGGCACGATGAAAAAAAAAGAGTCAAAATAAATAATGTGCGGCAAAGATTTTGGTATTTGGTATTAAGATTTACCTGAGTTTTCTTTCACGTAAAGGGCAGTAGATTTATTTCTTTGTCTCGCTTCGAGATTATTCGAGTCATGAAACGTTAAACCCCCGCGTTTATTTAATTCTGGCATCTGCGAGTTTAACAGCCCCAAAAAAGGACTTCCCCGCTTCAAAAATCGAATACCTATCCGCTTCGAAATCTTGCACCCTAATTTGGTCGCCTTCTGTAACGTATTGGACCCCAGCTGTGTAACAAGTGTTGGGCTTTTCTATGCGATGGCTCGTGTGGGAGGTCGTCGTGCATTGCAGAATCATTTTCTTGTTTAGGTACACCCCAAAACCGTTGGTGTCGTGTTGGTCGACGTAGTAGATCTGCAAATTTAAAGTAATTAACTTTGCATTTTCGAAAGAACGACAGATTCTTACTTGGGCGTATATTAGATAAACACCAGTTTCGAGTATCGTCAAGTAACCGTCGCTGTATTGGAAATATTGATCCAGGTTTAAATTTTGCACCCACTCATCAGTCGTCCAGTTTGCAAAATGGCGGTCGTAATGATGTAAACGTCCATTTCCTGTAATAGAAAGACTTTCTTAAAACCATCCAGGTAAATAAAGAAGACTCCAACACTTGCTACGATGAAATTCTCAAGTGGCAATAAATTCCGACGTTGAAGAGGGTTAGTGGTCATATTTACCCCCAATTCGATGGTTGATTGAATTTAATTTCAAATGAGGCTTAGGTTAAAGTCATTTTCGAGAAGTAATTTGAAAAGTGTTGAATGTTTCAATCCATTTAGAGAGTCAGTTGATTTCTAATTTGATGGTTTACAGTCTAATTGAACCTTTTTTTTAAAGATGTGTTTAGATTAAAGCAAAGCCCGAGCTTAATAAGTAAACCAATGTGAAGAGGGTTGAATGGGAGAATTATCTTAAGTGGTAAGGTCTTCCCTAGCCGATAGTTAGTAGCTAGATTGAAATTATTTTTAAAATAGGCTAAACCAGAAGAGGAATTTGCAAAGGGACAGCACCCTTGGGTGGTTAGTTTGTTCCCAGTGCCCAATACCTTGATTAATTTCAGCGTATCTTCAAAATAACGAAACAATAAGGTTGGTGCTTTTGACCCCCCCCCCCTCAAAAAAAAAGAATGACTTCAGATTTAATAAATTTAACACAGGGTTTGTATGAAGGTCTTCTCACCATCTCACCCTTACAGTTAGAAATGGTTTTACCATCAAAATTTTCGTAGATCCCTTGATGAGCTGATTGGGAAATTTCCCCGTTTAAGTGAATCATCGGTTTTAGTCGTACGTAGGTCGGTTCGTTGAAAGATTCTACTCGTCTTTGCCTGTGCCGTCTGCGATGGTGTACGTCGCGGATTATTACTTCGGGCGAAGCAGAATGCTCCTGGAATAATTGAAGAGTATAAGTTACCGTTAGTGTGCGACAGATAGACTTACTTGGTATGATGTTCTATCAGCTGATTTGAGTGCTGGTTTTTTGACGACTCTCCTAAAGGCTTTCGATTTATCTTCGACGTGCATGACTCGCGATCTTCTTGCCAAAACCGGCCCTGGTGCAGCTGTAGGTCTTCTGTTGGTGAGGCTATCATAATGCTTCAGTCCTATATTTCTGGGTGAACTAAAATAATCAAAAAGAAAAGGAAATCATCGACCATATCGCTTCGTGAAAGTACCTACCTTGTAAAACCCTGCGGCAAACTTGTCCCCTTGCGCATTAAACGAGGGTATAACTTGAGGACCCCTTTTCCCGTTGATTTGTTTTTGGCGTCGGCGTAAGATTCCGAGTTGACAGGGACCCCGTCCACGGTGGTTGCTACTACGTCTCTTTTTTGTCGCTTTTCTTCCAAACCGACCTTCGTGAAATAACCCCCGCTGAATAACACCTGCGCTCCCGAGCCTTCCAGAGTTTGCTCGTTTGATTCATCGTCTTCCTTAATTGAAATCGGGAGATTTCTGTCTTTTACTTCTGTGGTATCATCGAATTCATCGTCTGTTTGGTTAAAGTCACCATTTTCGTAGTCTTCGTAGTCCTAAATAACGAGGAAGACATTATTTTTATGTGTTGGTGCCCTTGATACACAGTGTGCGCATTAACATTTTCGAGCTTATTGTAAAACCGACTTGTACACACCTGTAGATAAATAAAATCAAAGATATATTATTTTGACCTAATAAATTGAGTTTGTTTAGCCTTCCTATTGCGTTAGTACTTATCTATAGTATATACCGGGTGTCCCGCGCTAGAATCTTTATTTATTAATCGATTAACTTGAATTTTGGAGACAATAAACTAAACAAAAAATGGAATTTTCCGACATACTGGTAGTCGTCATAGGACTTCCGGTTGCCGGAAGTGATATCAACTTTCTTATTTTAAATGGAACACCCTATATATTTTTACATATTTGAAATCCACGGATCATTACGAGTCCGAATAAGTATCAATTGTTAATTTTGATTTCCATAACGACGAAAAAAAAACTTTTTTATTTTTCAATCTAGAAAACTATGAATCGCATTTTTTCGATCTAATGCGATCAAGTGTTTCGAAAAAATCACTCCTTTGATGGTATTTTGGTTTTTAAAATTTTTACAGTATTTGAAATTTTCATTAGCTCTTAACTCATTTTTTTCGATAGAACCTCATATGTTTCTTAGCTTAGTTCAACTGAACATTTTTTTCTGAATACGCTGATACCAAATACGTCATATTTTCTTTGAAAATAATTTAAAATAAAGCATGTCTTATTGAAATTTTACACTCCCTTTATTTCGAATGACTTTCAAATAAAATATGAGGTATTTGGTATCAGTGTACTCAGAAAAAAATGTTCTGTTGAACTAAGCTAAGAAACATATGAGGTTCTATTGAAAAAAATGAGTTAAGAGCTAATGAAAATTTCAAATACTATAAAAATTTTAAAAATCAAAATACCATCAAAGGAGTGATTTTTTGGAAACACTTGATCGCATTAGATCGAAAAAATACGATTCATAGCTTTCTAGATTGAAAAATAAAAAAGTTTTTTTTTCGTTGTTATGGAAACCAAAATTAACAATTGATACGTATTCGGACTCGTAATGCTCCGTAAATTTTAAATATGTAAAAATATATAGGGTGTTCTATTTAAAATAAGAAAGTTGATATCACTTCCGGCGAAACCGGAAGTCCTATGACGACTACCAGTATGTCGGAAAATTCCATTTTTTGTTTAGTTTATTGTCTCCAAAATTCAGGTTAATCGATTAATAAATAAAGATTCTAGAAGGGTGAGCACATGGCGCGGGACACCCGGTATGTAGTTATATATGTATATATACGTTTTTGTTTGGAAAGAGATTAACATGACACTGAGTTTTTTTTTTAAATATAGAGAAATACGCGGTTATTTATTTTTAATTAAATGTGAATACAATGTGGGTTAATAGAACGTGCATTGTTAGTAGTAAAGTTGGCGCCAGTTCCTTATATGGTTTTGAGCAAGCACGTTTATGTATTGTGCAATATATCAAACATAATAACAGATGATATTCATCAGCAAATAAATCACACCGGAGCACAAGCGCCAAATAAGATTTTTGTTATATTTTTTTTTGTTGGCTGGCCTGATTTCGCGCCGTGTAAAATTTCGTCCTTTAAACCTCAACGTGTTGTCTACATTTTTTTAATTTTTTTTTAACAAATTACCTTCTCTTTTGTTCAAAATCCATTCATTTGTTGCCTAGGGGTAACCTATTAAAAACAATTGAATTAGGGCCAAGGCAATGGACAAAAACGGTTTCGTTGACTTTGCTTGCTGATTTTTATTTAAAAATAAATATCTATCGCATAATTAGAAATATTGTTACCTACCTGGAAAGTAACATCGTCCAGTTGATATTCAAAGTTCGAATCGTCAGCAAATCCAAAAATGTTGCCCTAAAACGTATAACAGCAATTTGTTAAGGGGGTTTCCTCGTATTTAAAATTTCCCGCCGTTTTAGTATGTACACATCATTATCGCAAATATCCCGTTTATTTAAATATCGAACCGAAGCAATCCGAGTTATTTTTTCAAAGGATGTTATTATCATTATTTACGCAACGCTTAAAAAAAATTTATCAGCGCTCTACGTAACCAAGTAACTTTACAGGGCCGAATATTATATGAAATCGAAAAAAAGAAAAAATACAGTCACCTTTAATTAATTTGCATTGACAATAATGAATTCCATAAATGACGACTCACTATGTATATGTAGCTACAGGAGTTATTAAAAAAAATATATTTGAGTTTTTTTTATTAAAAAGATATTCCTAATTATTTCATGCTTATATTAAACAGAATTTAGAAAAGTTGCATTTTTAATTAATTAAATTTTTTATGTTTAGCAGAATATTGTTACTTTTGTGTAACTTGGCTCTGTTGTTGTTATATTTTTTTAATATGAGCGTAGATATTGAAAAACGCTTTTGCAATATTCAAGAGACCCCATTTTTGCAATAAATAACCTCCATCGAGTAAATCTCCAAATAACAAGCTGGGAAAACAACACTCCTTGTTAGCGTTGACATGTATACGAGACGAGTCGTCCAGATTCAGACAAAAGATTACAAAAGGTGATGTCTAGTTTCATATTAATAAAGGAAAATATCGTTTTTCTAATGGATTTTCAAGGCAACTTGATATTTGATAGCTTGTTGTTTGTTAGTTGCGTTATAGAGTTTCCTGTCCTATCAAACCGGACGCATTGTGTAAAAGTACAGATTTGCGTGTCTGACGCAGAATCTCGTCTATACAATGTGTCCCAAAAAAATACGTCACCATTAGAGCACTCACTATATCAACTTCATGTCATTCATGTCACAAGCAAAAAAATATTCATTTTTATTTATTAATTTCATGAAAGAAGTACTCTTTTATTATAAAATTTAATGAACCTACATGAGTACATATACAAAGTAATTGACTTCTAAATGCACATACAATTAACAAATACAAAATATAATATGTATAAGGGGGGTACGAAAAACAAAATACAAAAGGGTCATTTTTATTTATGTTTTGAAGGAAAGAAATACATTTTTGCTTAAAATTAGTGAATCTACGTGAGTATGTGAGGTATTGAAGGCACGTACACTTGAACAAATTGAAAATATAATATATGTACCGTGCATACGGAAAGCAAAACGTAAAAGGGTCGGTTTTATTTACGTTTCTAATAAAAAAAATACCCAAATATTAAAATTTTGCAAATCTATGTGAGTATATAAGGTACTGAAGGCAAATACATTTGAATAAAATGAAAATATAGTATGTGTATAGTGGATACGGGAAGGAAAACATAAAAGGGTTGGTTTTATTTACGTTTCTAATTAAAAAATACCCCAAATATTAAAAATTTAGCAAATTATATAAGGTAATGAAGGCATATACTCTTGAACAAATTGAAAATAGAGTTTGTGTACATTGGAAGCGGAATGCAAAACATAAAAGGGTAATTTTTATTTACGTTTTTTATGAAAAAAATACCCTTTTAATAAAAATGTAGTGAATCTATGTGAGTATAAAAGGTATTGAAGGCAAATACTCTTGAGCAAATCGAAAATATTATGAGTATATGGTGGGTAGATAATGTAAAACATAAAAATGTCGTTTTTGTTCATGTTTTCAATGAAAAATACCCTTTTAATGAAGCGTATGTGTGTATATAAGGTAGTTGACTACTGAATACACCTACACTTGAACACATTGTGTTTGTAAATCTGCCAACGCCGTTACTTTATGCGTTCATCTCAGGAACAGGAATTATCAAAACATTCTGGGTAATGACATCATGCGGCTTTATATTTGCACATACAAAAATTCTCTTGGTGTCGATGGCATTTAGTTTATAAATTACATACTGATTTATATGATTGGAATAAAAAAAGGTCCTTTTGGCCTTTGATGGTGAGAATTTTACTTACATTTTCTGATGATTTTATATAGTTTTCCTGGAGTTTTCCATATTTGTTCTTTAATTCTTGCAGATCATTTTCTAGCTTGTTGATTTTCAGTAGGCCATAAGTTGCGGTGGCAAAAATCAAGCCGAAGCAGATAGTTAAAGCGATAATGGTAACTAAAGGGAAGTCGCTTTTCGCGTTTGTTAATTTCTTGTATTCCATTTTTAACGCGCGCTTGTAATTAGTTCATGATTCGACGTACACTACCCAATGCCTAATTTCTGACTGAAGTCAAGATCACAACGTCTCAATATTTGTATAGGTCGGTGTGACACATCCAAGATAATAAACAAATTGTTGAACTTCTACCGCCGCCGACCGACGTTTGAATTTATCTATGTACGCCGTTGATAAGACTTAATAATATTTAGCTTAACATTATTTATTTATGTTATTTCATCGATACCGCGCGCGCTTTCACGAGGAACACTCAGAATTGCCATTTTTACCACATCAAGGGATGTACTTACTTGATAATGACATAATGACCACCATCCAGTTGAATATCTCAATGGAGATTCTCAGAAAGGAAGTTGTGTTTAAGACAGATGATAAACAGGAAAATTAGTCACTTTGATTGCATTAATCCGGTCGGATTACATTTCATTTACTAAATTTCACAAAAAGATTCATCTCCAAGGGCAACATCACATCACTCTTGCCAAACATAATTCTTCCATTTATCAGTCGACTAAAATAATTCAAAATTAAGTCATCAGTCTTCAGTTTAGTTCGGCTTCGAATCAAAATCAAATGTGAGAGTACAAGGATTTAAATGTAATAGAACTCATTTGTTTATTGGTTTGATTGAACTGATTGAACGGATGAAAATCTAAAATCGTACTAACGCCAGTTCGGATCGTTTTCAGCTGAATTGAGTACGGGCCTTAATAGAGATTCTCAACACGAATTTTCGTTGTGCAATTTTCATCACGCTAATGATCCATCTTCGAACATCTAACAGTCTGAAGTGAGTATAAGCCTTAAAATGAAGTTTTGTTTAGTCACATATCCGAAGCTGGTCATATTAATATCCTGAATTCTCGTTGGATTTGAACTGACAGATGGCTGAATTGGCGAGTTCCTAACGTCAGTTCAGATCGTCTTTTGATATTTGACAGTTTAAATTGAGTATGAATCTTAATATGAGACTTTTCTTAAGTGAGGGAAACTGAAAGGGCAAAAATTAGCTTTTAGTTTTTCACTTACTTTAAGTTCTTGGTGGAATTAAAATCTGGTATGTGAGGTTTAACTGTTTTTCATCAGTTCTCGCTTGCTTATTGTACCTTGAAAGGAAAATAAATTCGCCTTTTGAGATTTGACAGTCTAAAGTGAGTATGAGAATTTTTTTAAGTGACAGAAACTGAATGGGCTTTTAGTTTTCCACCTATTGAGAAGAATTTTAAGTTCTTGGTGGAATTAAAATCTGGTTTTTAACTGTTTTTCATCAGTTCTCACGTGGTTGTTGTATCTTGAAAGGAAAATAAATTTGTTTGGTCGTTTAACTCTAATAAAGTATGCAAACAATTGTTTTCGTAGATAAGAAAACTATGCAAAAAATTTGCATAATAAATAAAATTCCTCAGAAGGTAAACAATTTTATCTAAGCAGCGCCCTCGTTTATCTTGAACAAAACGGGAGAAGCAACTACATGTAGAATGAAAATAGAACAAGCACGTATGCAGATATTTAGGAATCATGAACTTAACCTTGAGTTAATTCCAACGGTTAAATTATAAATGCTAAATGAATACTTAATTAGTTTAACATCGCCCATTGATGATTTTTTTTCTCTTCTCGAACCGATGTTATTTCTTTCTCGTTGATTTTTTCTTACTTGAAATTCATCATAAAGTTCCTGAGGCTAAAATGCCACCGCGGTGGCTTTATTGCCTTTTATTAGTGTATTTCTAGAAAGATGAATTTCAGGGAGAGCAAATACCGCGGCTTCGGAGAAATTTAATTTAGCTGAAATTGAAATAATCCTGCCTTTTCAGGCGGTTCAAATTTATGAAACAACAAACAACACCCGGGGAATTCACCAGCAATATCAAATACACTTCATTAAGGGGGGAAATACCTACCTGCTTTTATTAGGTCGCAATTATAAAAAAACATTCTTTGTCTTAAAATAAAATTTTCTTCGACTAGACGAGAATTTTCAGGAAAATTTACCTTTCATGTTGGTCGTTTGTTTACTTTAATTTGGATGGTGATGAATCTGTTTATGGTTATAAAAGCTTGAATAGGAATGTGAAATTTGATATTCTGTTTTCATTAGTGCCTGCTAAAATAGTTAACGCTGGATGTATCATAATAACAAGAGAACTGATGCGAATATTTTCGTTACGTAATTATTTTCGTACGCTGAAAAGCGGATGGATGAGTCACAATTTAAATATCCAGTTTGCAACAACCATCCTTCAAAGCTACTGTTGGAACGTAGCATGTGCCTTTTTTTACAGATTACTTAAGAAAGTAGCAAACCCATCACATAACTTGGGCAAATAAAACGGAGAATTATTATTAAAATTGAATTTTGATAAAATAAAGCAAAGGTCTTTAAATTAAAAACAAACAAAAAACCATAAATGTCAACCTCATTACCATGACCATAACTAAAATGAAATTCAGCCTTAGCTAAAACGAAAGTCCAATTAATTACGTACAAAACATCAAGAGTATCAGAACACAAAGAACGATGGAAGGACGAAGAATACAACTTTGGAAGGACGAAGTATCTTTGAAACTATTGTACGTATATTAAAGTAGAGGAACAAAATAACATTGATCTTCTTTTCTGCCTTTGATGATGGGGTTTCTTTGATTTGTAAATCGCCTACGCCGGCCTAAGCTTCAGAAGTTGCTCATGGAGACGTTAAATTGGCTGTTTAACCTTGTTGTTTCTGCTTTGCCCTTTGGGCCTTTCAAGCTGGTAAAACAGACAACTCTGTTAGATACTGGTTTCGAGATATGAGAATTAATTTTTTTTTTCTTTGGATTTAATCAGCGCCTCTAACCTGTTGCCTCAATCCTTTCTGCTTTTTCCTTTTTATCTCTGATGTTGTCAGGGTAGGTTATGTATAAGGAGAAGAGTTTATTATGTGTGTTAAACATCAAATAAATTATCAGCTTGAACTATTATGATTGGCAGTAAACTCATAAGCATAATATAATGAGAATTAGTTGCACATCGTGGTTGCCATTTGATTAATTAAGACGCCATTTTCAACCGCTGCGCAATTAACACATCCACCGCGACGTGAAAGTCACTACGATTACGTACCAACCTGTAAATTTGATGTAACGAATCGATATTCATAGATTCGTATTCATAAGATAATTTCGGCGTAGTTAGGCAACGGTGAAATGAAATAATTAGAACCGACGCCGACGGCGAAGACTTAAAAATATTTCCTTAAATTAAAAAAAGCGTTCCACATTATTTCCTTTTCTGGAATTTTCCCGTTGTGCAATTCAGCTAGCTCCTTTTCAAATGGGAAATCTTTCAAGAGCTCCAATACGAAACATATTTTTCAGTCACGCTTTTATTATTATTTTTCAATTGTTCGAGGAACGCGCAGAATTATTTTCGAAACCTGAAATTAAATACGTTATTTTCAAAGGATTCATCCTCCCTGCCTGTTCCAGATATCGATCCGACGCCGATGACGCGAAGCGCCGGCGCAATTTCCAATATAAATCCAGCTGCAATTCCGTGGGACCTATTTATCAAGAGAAACAACCACCAGAAGAATATCCAGCAGAATTCTCTTCGAAGACCCTCTCCTGCAGAAAATCCTCAAAGGTACGTCCTCACTTACATTTTCCAAGCATGTCTTTCTTTATAATGGCTTAATTCTTTTAATTGACTTCAAATCTTTTATTTTGTTGGGTGGGGAATATCACGTCCCTCTTGTCCTTTATCGTCTTTTTTGACCAGAAATCAAAATTGTAAGGTACTCCAAAATGGATCAATACAGATTTTCAAATTTTCAACCCTCAACCTCTTCTGCAGAAAATCCTCTTCAAACCAAAAGTATGTCCTCACTTGCATTTTCCAAGCATGTCGTTCTTTACAACGGGTCAATTCTTTTAATTGACTTTAAATCTTTAATTTTGTTAGGTGGAGAATATCACATCACATCACTCTTGTTCTTCATCATTTTTGACACAAAAATCAAAATTGTAGGGTACTCCCCAATGGATCAATACGGATTTTCAAATTTTCAACCCTTATTTATTTAGTGGTAGCTTAGGAGCGCTTCAATAAAAATATATTCATTTTTTCTTATTGTTATTATTAATATTCCGTTATTGTTTTATACTTATATCCAACTTTGGGTGTTCCTGCCACACGATGTTTAGTAAGAAACTGAATCGAATTCAATAATTTCATTATAAACACAACTACAAGTGGTAAGTCAACAATTAGTATTCAACATATTCATGCTGCTGTTTTTTAATATTAATAAAGCGGCCTTCTTATTTATAAAAAAAATACTTTTAGCGGCAAATTTAAATTTATTGTCAGACCAGATATATTTAGCACAACTGCCAAAAAAACTGATATTTGAACCAAATTAAAGATGAATCTCTCATATTAGGATTATGACATGTGTCTCGTGCTCTAACACGAAGCACAAATCTACTAATTGCTATTAGCACACTCCAAAAAGAAATATCGATGTTTGTACTAAATTCGAGATGAGTTTGGTTATAACACTGCCTAGTGTTAGAACATGTGCCTCGTGTCCAAACACGAGCCACAAGTCTATTACATAACTACTATATCTATTAGCACACCCCGTAAAGGGTAAAAAAAAATGTTATTTGAACGAAATCAAAGAAGAGCCTCTCGTGTTAGGACATGTGCCTCGTGTTCTAACACCCTCGCGTCCTTTACACGAGGCACATACCTATTAATTGTTAATTGTTACGTAATAGCAGCAAAGGGTTAAAAAAGTTGTCATTTGAACTAAATTGGGTTACACACGTGTTGCAGCCAGATCCATCTATGATTAAGCTCAATAATGAGCTACAAGTGTCAGATTTAAACTAACTGGTATTTGGTAAAAATAAACATCAATTTTATTAGGCAAATAAATTATACTCACAATTAATCCATTTTATTCATGAAATAAAAGCGTATACGCGATGAAATAATAAAACAAGGACGTTCTAGTAGTCTAGTCACTCCTTTAAATAAATTTTAAACCTTGTTACTACGCAATTTTTTCCAACGGCCAGTTTTAGTGGCAAACTTAAATTTATTATTTAACAAACGCCTATTAAAACAAAGGATTAAAAATAACAATAAAAAATCTATATTTTTTTATCTTTAGCTGAATGTAATGTAAAACCGCGCCCTCTATTTAAAAATGAGTTCATTTTTTAAATGAAACAATACATTTTAAACCCTCGATTAAACCTAACAAATACTTAATTTCTTAATTACAAATGCCCAGCAAATTTAATTTAAGACGGATTTAGGAATTAATGTGAGACTTTAGAATTTAGTGGCCGGTAAATGAGCATCAAATATGCTTGGTCAGTAATAATTAAAACAGAAGAAGAAAGGATGAAGAAGAAAATAAGACTAATTTCATTTTGAAATGCAAAAATAAGTTTTAAACTCGCACTTAAACACCAAACAAACATTTAATCAATTAATTAAGTGCACATCAAATTTAATTTAATTCAGATCTAGTACGACTTAATAATTTAGTGGCCCGTAAAAGAGCAGCATCAAATGTACTCGGTCGATAATTAAACTAGAAGAAGAATAGAACGAAGGAAAAAAAAAACACTAATTTCATTTTTGAAATGGAAAAATAAATTTTAAGCTCTCAATTACACACCAGAGAAATAATATTGAATTAATTAATTAAGTACCCATCAAATTTAATTTAAGTCAGATCAAGTACGACTTAATAATATAGTGGGCGGTAAAGGAGCATCAAATATACTCTCAATTATACACCAAACAAATATTTAATTGATTAATTAAGTGCCCATCAAATTTAATTTAAGTCAGATCTAGTAAGACTTTACAATTTAGTAGTCGGTAAATGAACATCAAATATGTACACTCAGTCGGTAATTAAATTAGAAAAAGAATAGGATGAAGAGGAAAAAGAAAAATACCAACGGCAGTTTGTTTCTATAAAACTTTCTGAATTTCATCAACAAATTTTTACTCTTGGTAAACTAATTTAAAAATAGTTCATTTTCTGGAATAGGAGAATAAATTTTAAACACCCGTTTACACCAAACAAATACTGAAAGTTATTTTTCTTGGTAATTTTTTTATTTATTAATTACACAAATGCCACCAGATTTAAAACAGATTCAGTAATTAAAAAGATTTCACAATTAGCGATTGGTAAATGAGCATCTAATTTGCTCGGTCGATAATTAAGATAATAGTAGTAGAAGAAGAAGAATGTATAGCAGTGCTTAAAAGAAATGCGACGAAAAGTAATAAAATCGTACGAACCTGATCCTTATTTAAACTAATCTTACCGCCAGGTCACTTGCCGGGAGTCGCACTGCTGTACTAGGCATTAAAAAAAGCATTCTGTATTTCCATAGTTTAGTTTTAAACAGTAGAGTAAATTTAAATACCCATTTATTTTTGGAAGTAATTTTTCGCGGTAAATTTAAATTTATTAACAGATAAAATAGCGACATCTTACTATCGCTTTTTGACCTGACATTGCAGTAGGATAGACAAATTGAAGCGGGATTTGCTCCTAATAAGTCCCCCATGCAAGGCGGCCATGCTTGCTGTCAAAGCATAATGAAAATTTTAGAAAAATTTTGTGCAAATCGTTTTTGATTGCAGTGAAAACCTCGAGCAGCCTCTGGACAGTTGTTTCAGCCCTGCTTGGGGCTTCTTCAGCAGAGACGTAGCTCGACATTCCCACTGCAAACAAAAACGACTTGCCCAATTTATTCGCAATTGCGATGTAAGAGTGATGAACAGATAAAATAGCGACATCTTACTATCGCTTTTTGACCTGACATTGCAGTAGGATAGACAAATTGAAGCGGGATTTGCTCCTAATAAATGCGAATAAATTGGGCAAGTCGTTTTTGGTCTGCAGTGGGAATGTCGAGCTACGTCTCTGCTGAAGAAGCCCCAAGCAGGGCTGAAACAGCTGTCCAGACGCTGCTCGAGGTTTTCACTGCAATCAAAAACGATTTGCACAATTTTTTTTAATTTATTGTTCAAAAACTAATTTAAAATAGATCCATTGTAATTATGGTGATTGTACAGTGCGTTAAATTTTGAGTTTTAAATATTTTGAATACAAAAATTAATTGTTTGATTAATGATGTAACAAAATGTTGATCTAGAATTGTTTAAAATTTAGTAAAAATCGTTCAGTTTGTATAAAATTGATTTTTGTAATAAAACACACATTGACGTCGTTTTCGCGTTCACCATGGCAACTGAAGTAAAATGTTCACTCCCAAAAGGTATTGATTCACGTGGATAAAGGAACGAATATGTATGTAGGATTAAGGTGCACAAAAGCGAGACTATTTTTAAATTTTATTTTTAGAAAAAAAAAATGCCGAAGATTCACGTTGGTTTAATTCTACTGACGGTAATATCCTCGGGTTTGTGCGAAGAAGGTTCGCTTCAAAGCGCCTTGAATGCTATAAATCGCAAACAACGCGATTTATGGGAATATCCGCCGAGGGCCGAAGAATTTTATCATCCCGAGAGTGAATTTTCGCATTATGGTTACGACCCCGAAGAAAATGACGAGCTGGCTTTTTTAAGTAGAGACGGTGATTATGTTCAAGGTAACTAATCAGTCTCTTCCAAGGGGTATTTACCAAAGTAAACACAGATTTGTTTTTAGAGTCAAAATACAAAACACCTGAATTTGATCGTGGCTTTTATGATTACGTAGAAGAAGACTTTCCTGACGTGGGGAATGATTTGAACAAACGACTTTCATCGTCTTTTCGGGAGCGAGTGGAGGAAGATGAAGAACACCAACGTGAGAAACTGGCCGAACTACTTTTAAAGAAGATACAAGATAACGAAGACGTGGTAGACATGGATCAGTACGCTGAGCTCATGCAACTTTGGGATGAGTATAACAAGAACTATCCAAATCGCTATGAGGATGGACCACAAGAATATTACACGAATGATTTGAAGAAACGTTATTACACTAATTTTCAACCGGTTGGTATGAAGAAGCGTAGTCATGGTTTTGAGTTGGAAACCCCGAGTGAATCGATGTATTATCTAAATTATGGGCCTCGAGAGGAAATTTATGAAGACCCGAAACTGTATTCATCGTCCAAGCGATTTCCTGTCACTAAAAGGAGCAGCAACTTTTATCCGATCGCCTATGACGGTGAGGTCAGCCGTCACTATAAACGGTCATCCAAAAAAGAGAGCCTGCTCCGAACGGATCCTAAAGTAGCTAAAGATTTGAGCAATATATTCAGCCCGAAATTCAAAAGATCTGACAACAGCATGAAAGAAAGGAAAGAGAAAGAGGAGCCGGTGAAGAAGACGACGCCTACACCGAAAGTTACCAGCAGCAAGAAAGAAAGGTCGAAACCAAAGAAGGAATTGTCCAAATCTAAGGAGACCATTCCCGCTATGCACGGTAAAGATGAGCCCTTTCAAATCGAAAAAAAATCTATTGACTGGTCCAATTATTTTGGATTGGATCGGCGCAAGAAATCTAACAACATCGACAATGAATGGCTGATGGAACGGTACCACAAGGCAGTTGCAATGGCCGCCAAAAGAAACTCAGATGCTAAACCACGCGAAACTAACAACAGCGAGCAAATCATTGATGAAACAAAAATCAGTGAAATTGACTCGAAGCTGAAAAGCATGGAAGATTCGATCGTTGATAAAACTTTGAAGTACACCGGCGCACATGAGGGTGCGGTTGATTCGAAAGAAATCCAGGAAGTCAAAGATAAAGTCATCTCGCAACTGGCGGCTGCTTATAGCTTGGAAAAAATGCGCAGGGCTTTGGGGGAGTACAAAAAGAGCATCGAACGTCAAAGGAATCGCATGAAGGAATTGCCAAAAGACCAAGAGCGTTTATTTTCCGAGGAAAAACGTCTTTCTGTGCCGAGGAAGTCGGCAATCGATGAGACCAGACAGGAAGGCGATGCGGACAACAATATTAAATGTACTCAAGCGGGCGAAGGGTGTAATGATCAGAATTATAGGGTTCCAAGCGACCTCGTCGAGCAAGTTAATTGGGATAGAGGTGCGTGTTGGCATTTACGTAGTTTAGTATTTTTAAATGATTGCTTTTGCAGAACCTTGCCCAAAGGTGCAGAAGATTTGCAATGAGGTATCATCAGCATTGGGGCACTATGGACGAAGCTTTGAGTCTGCTTGCGTAATTCATCAAAATTGTCTGATTTGCGTAAGTTCTCCATTAAACTTTTTTCATTCCCATCTAATTAAATAATCTGTTGTTATTACAGGGAGATAATAAATGGTACACCCCAATACATCAATGCAACATTCTCTTCTTGTCCAAAGCAGATGAAATTTGCGATGCTGACGTCGAATGCCAACGCATTGCAAGACATTCCATTCGATATCTAAATGACATCAGCTCGGCTAAGGCCGAACCTATGGATTCCTGCAACTTGGCCTGTCCAGAGAAAAGGCGATAAGTGCAACGCATCTGTCTGGTTTGAAACACAAATATTCCAATTTTTTTCCTACAGAAACAAAAATTCTTGCTTTTTCTGCTACATAATGGATAATGAGATCTTGTTTGAACAACGAAATGCATTTCGATAAAAAAAAGAAAAACAAAAATTGGCCGTTGTGAAAAGATAAAATAAATAAATAAATAAATAAAAACGGCGCATCAACTCAAAGAGTAAATTAAACGATAAAAAAATCAAATTAAAAAAAATTTAAATAATTACTTAGAATAATTTGGTGTATAATTGTGTGAATGTTATCGAATTAAATTAATTGTCTTAATTAATATTGTCTGTCGTCAAATGTTACACGAAATTGATTGTTTCGAATAATTTTTAATAACTAGTTACACTCGTAGTTTGAGAATATACAGAGAGATATATTGTTCCTCTGATTTTTCATAATTGGCGCTATTGAACACGCTCTGTATAGTGGAAGTAGAAGTTGAAACGTTTAAATTATAATTTACTTAGTTTTTTATATTTCAATGGAAAGCAATAAAAATAAATAATTAATATAGCATTGTTACTAACAAATGCAAAGGCACACAAGTACAAATTATTGTATTTCATACGAATTGTTTGTTGTTAAATGGTTTCCGTTGCTTTTCCAATGTTAAATAAATGTCACTTTTTGAGTCGATAAGCCGTCCGTTTTATGGCTGCTGTTTCCTCTTAATCGTTTGTCGTTGTTGTTTTCTGCAGTGTTTAGAAAATCTAGTCACGATTGATGGATTGATCAACGTCTACACTATTAAGAAAGGGATGTCATTATCCAACCGATTTTACTTTCACAACATGGAACACACTCTTACTTTCCTGCTATACAATAAATACAGTCAAATGGTTTGCCTTCATATTGATTAACCGAATATATATCGATGTCCAAAAAAATGTAATTTTAGTGTCTAAATGTTGCTTGTTATATATTCCTTTATCACAACAAAAATATCTTTATACAAGGCCTCCTAACCTCAGTGATCTATTACTATTACAAATTTTTAAGAATAGAAATCAGTCTGAAAATTACTATATCTCTCTATATAAACAATTTTTCCACCTTTATATCACTTCCGGTTATACCGAAAGTTGATTGATTATTAATTTTTTATTGCATGCATACTGTTCTGCTGATGATGAAGCAGGCCCCAATTCAGTCAGTTAAAGAAAAATTAATAGGCCATTTAATTAGAGGGACCCTGTATAAAAATTACTCAAAGATCAGATAACACTCGAACGATTTATTTCTAATGATATATCCTGGATATTTGGTGTTAAAAAAAATATTTTAATTCTCGCTGCTCATAAAACAATAATTCGCTTGCTTATAGCTTGTAAAAAAAATACTGCCATCTTTAGTTAGCTTTAAAGAAAATAGAACAAAAAATAATAAAAAAAAGTTATAAAATGTTATTTGTTTTTTTTTCACAGAACTTGCGAGCAACAATTTTCATTTATTAAATAATTTAGATTTAGATTTTTTGATTGCTGAATTCTAGCTCGGTATCTAAACGATTTCTTTTTAAACAAAACTAACGAATTGTGTGCAGAGTGTTTTAGTTGGCAATAAACCTCTAGGGATTTTCATCCGCAACGATTTGCTCGACTTTGTATCAAAAAAGTGGAAATACGATGAAATTAAAGAAAACCATGGATTTAATAAAGGATTGCAACGCCAAACATTTAAATCTGAATTGAAAAAGTGTGTGTTTTATGAACGCACACCTGAAGTATACTTAGGTATTATTTATTATCTCGATTTAAAGAAATTGGCATTTAAGTATTTTCATTCGTCAGTTAATTTAAATATATATTAAAATATATAGTTTTTTTTTTTTTGACAAAGTTTGAACAACCGAAGTAACTTATTATATTATCTATACAATAGATTGTCCATGATCCAAAAAAAGCTTTTCTACTAATGACGTTGTAGAGGCTCAATTACAACGTCATTCATCAGTCTACTTCCTTGAATAACCGGATTCGCTTAAATTCAAAGAAAATAACCGCTAATAGAGTGCTTAAAAGAGACTTTAAATTAAAAGTTTATATTTCAGTTTTTAAATGTTACAATGACAACGAGGGTGTAAGTGTAGATTTTAATCAAACCTGCCAACGTGACGTAAAATATGTTATCGCCAACTAAAACAGTTATAGGTTATGTTGGGTTTTCTGTTTTATTTATACAGTATGATCATGAAACAGTCTGAATAAAGATTAAGCAAACGTATTATTTGCTTGTATGTAATACCTGAGAAGACCACGCATATAAGCTGAAGTTCAAGAATTTAATTTAAAGCTCAGTTTTGGAATTTACTATGCGTGAGTTGGCGTGCTTAAGATTAAAAACAAAATTGCACTTAAATATATAAGGAAACGCGAGGCGAGGAATCAAACGGAATTTTAATTTCGTGTTATCTAATCTTTGAAAGAAGAAAAAATGCAACCTTAAAATATATGTATACATACACTTTCGTTAAAAACATCTTTAAACTTTTGAACCGTAAGATAAAGAAAGTATATTGCGAAAGCTTGTCGACCTCTTAAAAAATTGTGCGCCCTGTTTGACAATAATATCATACTTGAAATTTTTTGTTGGAAGGACGGGCGGAATCATTTTTGAGATATTCGGAAGCTAGTCATCATAAAACCAACCAAACCAAAAATCAAAAAACAGGAATAAAAACGCCCTTCTTGAGATAGGGCCGAAAGCGTACGTAAAATTTAGCAGAAATCAAATTTAATTTGTTTTTGGAAAAAAACGGAAATGTCAAGAAAAAACTCAAAAAAAAGTTAAATTAATTTTTATGATCCGTTTCATTTCATTTATTATTAACAAATTTTACCGCTTCTTACAATGTTCTATAGTTATTTATTCCTTAATTATACATTTTTTTATTTAATCGTTTAATAGTTTTTATGATTAATGAAGTAATGCACATTCTGTTACTTGCAGCTTCAAGTACCATAAAACACTGTACATTTACGCAGTTTCGTTTTTAATTATTTAATAAATATATGTGCAATAGTAGCAAATTTGTTTAAAATCATTTTTATTTAAGACTAAGCTGCTTTTTAACGATTTCTTTTGTTCTAATATTTTTCTTACTTAAACTTTTTTTTTTAAATTTAAAAAGAAAGCACAAATGTTCGAAGCACAAACGAACTAGGTACAAACGGACGTTTCATTTTGTTAAATTGTTTAAAGCAACGCACAATTTCTACTACTTTTGGTTACAAGTAACAAATAACCTTATACTTTATTTACAGTTGATTTCTTTTTAAATTAATTTTTATATAATAGTTGCATTGCATTTAACTTTAATTTTTATTAATATTTTAGCTTCCAGTGAAAAATCTATTTTTTTTTAATCATTTTTGTTTGGGAATAAGCTATTTTATAATTATTTTTCTTATATTGTTCTGTTGTATTTTTTTAAATTTATATTTTAACACAAAACACAAGTGGACGAAGCACAAATCGAGGACGCACAAATAGACGTTTGGGTTTGTTTATTCATTAAAGCAACGCTCGATTTCTATTATTTTCACCTTCAAATAACTTAAAAGCTGATACAAGGCGATTCAGAGTAAGTGTCCAGCTCGTTGGGGGAGTATTGCCGGAAATAAATTTATGAGAGGTATTTGCGCTGATTCCGAAATGGAAACCATGATTCATTTCTTACGTACGTATGCACGGGTTGGGCACTTATTTTGAATCACCCAGTATGTTTACATAGTTTATTTTTTTTAATTAATTTTTATATACCCTATAGTTGCAGTGCGTTTTACTTTAATTTTTGTACATATTTTTTTTAGAAAGTTAGCCAGTGAAAACACCAAATGTTTTTTAATCATTAATCATCATTAGGAATCGCCTGCTTTTTAACAACTTGTTCTGTTGCTTTTTTTTCTTCTCTTATTCATTTGTCTGTAATCTAAAACGAAGCACATGTGGACGAAGCAAAGCACAAATGGACGTTTTGGTTTGTTTATTACTTAAAGTAACGCACAATTTCTATCGTTTTCCCCTTCAATTAACAGATAACTTTGCATATTTACACATTTTTTTTTAAATAATGGTTACGCCGTACATTTAGTATTAATTTTTGTAAATACCTTAGCAAGCAATTTCTTTTTAATTATTTAAAAATAAGCTACTAATAATTTCTTCTTATATTTGTTCTTTTTTCTTATAGTAATTTTTTTGCCATAATTTAAAACAAAGCACAAACGGTCTGTCTAAGCACAAATGGACGTACAATTTCTATTACTTTCAGCTTTAAATAAAATTAAAAAAGAAACTTATACAGTGCATCCCAAAATAGGTATCCGAGCCACAGGAAATGAACATGGGATTTCAAATATTGTTTAATTTGACAAGAAAGGCAAAAATTTAGAATTTTTTTAATTTCATTCAAGTATGTTAGATCAGTTGCTTATTCTCTTGACATTAGCCGCCAAGGATAACTCGGATGCGAATCCCAACTCTTGTAATTTTTTTTAATCATTTTTAATGTCATCATTTTTGGATTTTATTAACAAAAATTTAACATTTTTCTTGGATCGTTTTCTAGGGAGTCGAGAAAACAGTAATTAAATGAAATTCCGGAAACTTTCTAGACGGACTTTATTTATCAAAAAAATGTTTAATTTCTAATAATACCAAAAAAATTGAAGCTTTACAAAATTGAAGAAAAATAATCACAAGTCTACGGATTCGAACCTAAGGCTGAAGACAAAGAAAAAAAAACTGCACTCACATGCTCGCCTAAATAAATAAATATTAAAAATGAGTCATTTAAATGAAATTTAGTTTTCCAAAATTGTTTTTCTTAATTATTTAACTAATTCTGGCATAAATCTTCATAATTGTGTGATGTAAATTTGTACTGTATTTTGTCTGGGGAATTAACAGTATTTGAAATCCCTTGTTATTTTTCTATGTCGCGGAAGAAATGTTTACTACCAATGTAATAGCTGCATTACATTTAACATTGATTTCTGTAAATATTTTAGAAAGTTAACTTCGAGTAATAATACCGTTTTTTTAAATTTATTTAAAAGTAAGCTCTGCTTCTTCTTAAAAACTCCTTTCAATATTCTCTTGTATTTTTCCGCTTATTATTTTTTTTATAATTTAAAAAAAAGCAAAGCACAAGCGGACAAAGCACAAATGGTCGAAGCACAAATGGGTGTTTTTTCTTGTTTTGTTTATTGAATAAAGTTTAAGGTAACGCACAATTTCTATTATTTTTAGTTTCTTTCAAGAAGTAAACTTCTTATATATTTACACACTTTATTTTTTTAATTATTTTTTTTTATATAATTCATTTAACATTAATTTTAGCAAGTGAGTGAAAACGCCAAATATTTTTTTAAATTTCTATTTAATTTTTAATTATAGGAATTCATTTCTCTTTAATTTAAAACAAAGCACAAACGCTGTGAGAAAGAGAGCACAAACACAAACGGACGTTTAGGTTTGTTTATTGATTAAAGTAACGCACAATTTCTGTTACTATCAGTTTCAAGCAGCAAATAACCCTATATATTTACACAACAGTTTATTTTTTTTTAATTATTTTTTTAAACAGTGTGTTCCCCGGATGGACTTAACTAAACCTGTCCTCATTATCATTATAAAAAGTATTAAATCTTAAACCAGACAGAATTAGGATTGGAAAAACACTGAACGTTTCACTATCGATTGCTTTTCCAATCATAATTCTGTCCGGTTTAGGATTAAACACTTTTTATTTGCAATTTTCATCGGACAAGAGTCAACTTCAATTATTATGAAGTCGTCTTAGCCCCGATTATCATGCATAATCGAGGTTATGAAGCCTGTTTTCTCTTGGATATAACATCTTTTTTCAATAATATTTCAGTTTTCTTTCAAATAAAAGGTACTTTACTATTGATCAAATTTCGCGTTGTCTCATTTTCTAACCACACCATATGTTATTTTGAAATTTTGCTAGCTGTAAGAAACTTTTTAAAAAGAATGACATTTAGGGCCGCATTGTATAATTTCACATGATTTTTTGTAAATATCGTAGCTTAGTTAGCTTCGAGTAAAAACACACCAATTTTTTTCTTAATATTTATTTAAAAATAAGCTACGCTTTTTAACAGCTCCTTACAATATTCTGTTTGTGATTTTTCTTTTTAATATTTTAACATTGAAAGCGGAAACGGACGAAGCACGAATGGTTTATTTATTGATTAAAGTTTAAGGTAACGCACAATTTCTATTATTTTCAGTTTCAAGCAACAAATAACAAATAAATATGTTTACATAGTTTATTACTTTTTAATTATTTTTTTAATGTAATAGAATTTAAAAAAATAAAAAGTACCTTGGCAAGCCAGTACAATGACCATTTTTTTTTTCTTTTAGAATTTTTATTTAAGAATTATTTTCTCTTACAGTAATTTTTCTATCGTAATGAAGAAAAAATAAAGCACAAATGCTGAGAGCTCAAATGGACGAAGCACAAAACAGAGACTTTTGGTTTATTTATTGATTAAAATGATGCAAAATTTCTGTTACTTTCGGCTTCAAGCAACGCACAACCCTGTATATTTACACAATTCTTTTTTTTAATTTAAAATTTCTGTAGTAGCTGCGTTACATTTAACATTAATTTCTGCAAATACTTTAGCAAGTTAGCTTCGAGTAAAAAAACACCAAATCATTGTTGTTTTAGTAGTAAGATGTTGTGTTTTTTTTATTTATTCGTCTCTATCTATCAATTATGACATGGCACAGATGGTCGAAGCACAAATGGACGTTTTGCTTTGTTAATTGAATAAACAAGTAACGTACAAGTAAGAAATAAAATAAATGCTTGTGCAGTTTATTTTAAATTATTATTTTTGTGTTAGCAAGTTATCTTCAAGCAAAACGTTTAGTTTAAGAATTTGCATTTATTTATTTAGCATTCGTTTTAAATTATTTATTAGGAGTATACGATAATTGCGCTTTTTTTGTAAATATTTCAGTAAGTTGTCTTCAAGGAAAAAAACAACAAAAACGTTTTGTTTAAGAATTCGTACTTAGCAAACATTGCGTTTCGATTTGTTTAATAAAGTAATTAAAGTATAAATCACAAATTATATTTCTTGCAGCTACAAGTAACAAATCACCCTGTATATGTATTTGCATATTATATTTTGTCATATTATAAAAGTTGCTTTATGTTTAACATTATTTTCTTTTGTAGGAAAAAAATAATTTCAAGGCGAGTTATATTATCATAATTAGAGAATTGTGATTGGTTGTAGAAGTAACGACATTTCTTTCCAATAATAGCATTTTTGCGTGTGGGCAAGAGATAAATAAAACTCAATCAAACAAACACACACACACACACACACACACACTCTGAATTAGCCCGCGGTGTGTATTTTTGGCGATTTCCGCTAAATTTTCGTCCACATCATATCATGTTGTTTACTAAAACTACTTTAATATTTAGGTAATTAAAAAAAAAAGTATGGATCGAATGTCTACTGGAGAAGAAAAAGATATTTATTTAAGGGGTTGTCATATGTGTTACTATATGTTGTTTCGAAAAAAAACTATTGTTGTTTCACATCCATTAATTAATGTTATTTATAGATGTATATTTTGCTTAAAGGAATTTAAGCAAAAATGACTGTAAGACTTGACGTAAATGAGTTCAAATATATTTTAATGTAAAAGAAAAATGTTGGCTTATTTAATTTAAATCCGCTCCCATCAATAGAAACGGTCAGTGTGAAAATTAGTAGCGTACACTCTATATATGAACTGTTTTTTTTTTCAACTTTATATCACTTCCGGTTATACCGAAAGTTGATTGATTATTGATTTTTTATTGCATGCATACTGTTTTGCTGATGATGAGGCAAGCCCCATTTGTGTCAGTTAAAAAAAAATAATAGGCCATTTAATTCGAGGGACCCTGTATATAAAAATTATTTAAAGATCAGATAATACTCGAACGATTTACTTTTAATGATACTAATCCAGGCTGTTTGGTGTTAAAAAAAATATTTTGATTCTCGCTGCTCATAAAACAATAATTCGCTTGCTTATAGCTTGTAAAAAGCATTGCCAGCTTTAGTTAGCTTTAAAAACTTAGGAAAAAAGGAATTAAAAAAAATGTGTAAAATGCTATTTGTTTTTTTTTTTCATAGGACTTCCACGGGCAACAATTTTCATTTACTAAATAATTTAGATTCTGAATTCTAGCTCGGTGTTCAAACGATTATTAATCTTTTTTAACAAAACTTGAATTGTGTGCAAAGTGTTTTAGTTGGCAATAAGCCTCTGGGGATTTTCATACGCAACGACTTGCTCGACTTACAATTTGCGTCAAAAAAGTGGAAATACGACGAAATTAAAGAAAACCATATATTTAATGAAGGATTGCTGACTGCGCCACGTGATGGTTTTAATAAGAAATCATTTTATATATTTTAAACTGTTTATTGCTTATTATTGCTATGCTATTATTGCTTATTATTAAATGTCGCAATTCACAACGGGGTGTAAGTTGTAAGTGTAGGATTCAATTAAGCTGGCCAAAGTCACGTAAAATATTTTATTGGCAACTAAAGATGTGATGTGTGCAATCCTTTGCTTTTATTTAATAGCTGAGAAGACCCACGCATGTAAGGGTGAAGGAATTTAATTGGGTCCGTTGGAGCGCTTAAAAGCGACTTTAAATTAAAAGTTTAAATTTGAGTTTTTAAATGTCACAATTCACAAAGGGGTGTAAGTTAAGTTTCAATCAGGCCTGCTGGATGAAAAATATTTTATTGCTAACTATCACTACTTTAACATTTAGGTACTTACCTAATTAAAAAAATATGGATCGAATAAAAGTTTATATGCTTAAACAGGTTGTCTCGTAACTTTCCATCAATCAGCATCTGATATTGGGCGTGGGAACTACGTCACTCTGACTGCTCAATTCAAATAGTTCTGTATGCTTACCATTGACATAAGACAATTAATGCGTTTTATTCTGATTTCATTGGAATGGTAATAACGCAGTCATTTTGTTTGTAAATTTACGTGAATGAAATAGCTATAAAAGACTAGTATTGAAGTACAATTCAGGTTGGATATTTGAGGTTAAGATCGTGATTTTGAGGTATTTCATAACAAAAATATATCGTATGCTAAAATTATTAAAATTGTTAAAATATATCCTATTTATGTTTTATTAAAGTTGCAGTTGGTAACCACGTCATTAACCTCAAATATCCAACTTGAATACTATTTCAATGCAAGTTTCCAGCCAGAACAAATAATAGAAATTATAAGTCCAATGGTAAATACGGCAGGCACGATGACGCGTCTTGAGGTGACCTTGAATAGTTAAGAGGCAACCTACTTACTTTATAAACCTTGGGATCGAATGTCTACTGGAGAAGAAAAAGATATTTTTTTTATTTAAGGTAGTCATATTGTATATTATTTCGAAAAAAAGAACTTATTCATGAATTAATGTTATTTATGGCCACTTGCACTAAATGCTTAAGCCGAGCTTAACTTTAAGTACTACTTATATGTGATATTTGAGGTTATGCTACAATCAGTAAATCACATTCTAAGCGGTACTTAAATTTAAGCTCGGCTTACGTTTTTGGTGCAATAGATCTAGGTATATTTTGCTTAAAGGAATTTAAGCAAAAATGACTATAATGGCCAGTTGCATCAAACACTTAAGCCGAGCTTAAATTTAAGTATTGCTTATAATGTGATATTTGGGGTTACACAATGGGTGGTATGAATAAAAACGAAGTAAATGCTAATGCTACAGTTTGAAGTATCTTCTTCGTAGTATTTACTTCAGTTTTTGAGAAGATGCTACACTCTGAAGTAAGTACTATTATTTTCCGGAAGATACTACGGCAAATAGCATTCGTATGGAAATTATCGAAGTGTTTACTTCACTCTGAAATATTTACTTCGGCTACTAAATGCTTTAGTTTTAACTGAAAATTGTAGTATTTACTTCAGTGTCAGCGAAGCTGGTCCCATCGCAGCTTCAGCTTGCGTACTTCGATTCGTAGCATTTGCGAAAAATGGCACAGATGCCTAATAGAAAAATTTATTATTACAAAAGAAATTACACTGCATTACAAAATATTTAGGTAAATATAAATGTGTAAAATAATTACCATAAATCTAGTTATACAAAGCCTGAACTTGTCATTTCTATACCGGGTGCAAGATAAAATATGCTACAAGACGTATTAAATTAAAATTACTTACATACTTAAAAATGAATGCTAATTACCTTGTAGCAAGGAAGTGTTGAACGCGGCGGAGATCAATTTAAAAAATATTTTGAAAACTCATTATTTCTTTTTGTTTAATTAATTTTCTTCTGTGAGATTATAAGAGAATTTCTATTATTAGCCGTATTGCTCTATGAAAGTTACGTTGGAACTGTTGGTCATTCGATTAATGGATTATCAACAGAAATCAAATAGTCGGTAATCTATCCACCCACGTAGAAAGGATTGACATCTTCAGCTACGATGTTGTCTAGGTAACAATCCACATTTATACAGGGTGATAATAAAATACTTGTACACTTGTACAACTTTGTAGGTGATAGTAGAGATCAAAATAAGAAAAAAAATTGTAATAAAGCTGTCGAATACACAATATAGGATGTCACGCTATGTGTTCACTCCTATAGAATTTTTATATTTTACATAAAATTCGGGATCCAGAAATTAAATAAAAAGCTGAATTTTCTGACGTAGCATTGGCCACCGTACGACTTCTGATTTCTCCGAAAGTGACATCAACTTTCGTATTTTAAATAGAACAAGCTATATGTTTTTACATACTTGGAATTTACAGATCATTGTGAGTTTGAGTATGTATCACTTGATAATTTTGGTTTCCATGATAACGACATTTCTTTTTGTTTTTTACTTCGTAAACCTATAAATCGTAATGCGATCTTAAGTAATTCGAGAAAGCCACTCCTTTACATTTTGATTTTTAAATTTTTACAGGATATGAAATTTTCATTAGGTCGTTGCGATGTTCCATCTGGAAAAAAAAATAAGTTACGAGCTAATCAAAGAACAGTCAGCTGTGAAAAATCTTCAGTTATTAATGTCAAATTAACAGCGATTTGTTTCTACTTCTGGAGCTTGATAAAATTCATTTGAAGATATTTTGTGTACTCAATGAAGACATTCGCACTCTTATTAGGAGGTACAATGTAAGGACCAACGCATCTTAATTTTTTGTGATGTATACTTGTTGCTCATAGCCTTCTATATAATGCATTGACCTGTTTTTTTTTTTTACAAAAGTTTGCATGACGACTATGTACATAACAAAAGAAAAAATCCCTCTATAGTGGTCCGTTAGTTTTGATCTGGAGTTTAGATTTATTATAAATAAGAAATTGAACTTTTTAATATATATAAATAGTAAATATTAAAAAAATATATTAAAAAATATATTTTCCTGTCTGTTGAAAATTATCGAAAAATTTGTAATAATTAATGGGACGATTCAGAAAAGCAGTATAAATGTAGATGTTTCGCTATACATTTGACAGCTACTTCAGGATAAACAATAAAATTAAAAAATATTTGACAATAAATAATGAATTTATTTATTCCGAATTCTAAATTATTCCATCAATTATTATTTTAAAAAAAATTGTTATTATATTTAAACTAACAATCAACTATTTATTCCTGCACGAAACGCTTATTGTGACATTTGGAATTACAAAGGTTTGATCTTTTTACATTAAAGTATTGAAATTTATTACATTTACCATCAATAGGCAAAAATTATTAATAATAACTGTAATTAATTAATTTTTGCAAATTTATTTATTTAACGTATTAATAAACACGCGATATGTTTTAAAGGAAGTAAGAGAGAATGCTACACATTTTAGAGAAAATACTACACTGCAGAAGCACATACTACACCTAGAGAAGTATTTACTTCGATTTGAAGTACTGCCTTTATAAAACGAAGTAAGTGCTGCCGGAAGTTAGTAGACGCTACAGCGTCAGAGTAAGTACTACGTACAAGATGCTAATACTTGAAGCATTAGTAGATACTTCATTTTTATTCATACGACCCATTATTATTTTATAATTCACATTCAAAGCGGTACTTAAAGTTAAGTTTGGCTTAAGTGTTTGGTGCAACTGGGACTTTATATTTTAATGCAAAAGAAAAATGTTGGTTCATTTAAATTAAGTCTGTTCGTATCTTAGATACAAAAACTGCAATAAAAAAGGAAAAATAAAAATAAAAATAATTTATAGTGGATGTTGTACTTACACTTTAAACCAAAGGATGATTTGGATAATCCATTTTATTATCTGAATTGTACCTATGCATTTTTTTTTAATATTTGTTGCTCAGACAATATAATTTCATGTAGAGATATTTCAAATCAATAGCTACGTCAAGATAAGATAGTGATGATATTTTCCGTAGATAACTTTTGTAATAAACGCCGTGCTCCGTGCACTATTATTATTATATTATCCACGTAGATGTAAAAAAAAACATGTTTTCAATCCCAAGAGAAACTGACAACGCCAGTGAGCTCCAGACTTTAGAGAACCATTCAACAGGTATGTTATTCAAATGGATCAAAGCAAAAGAAATAAAAATTAGGGATTAGTCGCGCTAATAAAAATATAGGTATCTAAAATATTCAACCATTGTTGTCGTGAGCTGCGATGACACCTTAGTCATCAGTCATAATAGATTTTTTTTAGAATCGGATTTGAGTAATAGATATTTTTTTAGAATTGGATTTGCCTGTGTTCAATCCGGGTACGCCACCTACCATCACGACTCAACCCCATGGAAGAACTGGTAAGTAAAACAGACAACTTTGGGGATTTTATGGAAGAAATACCTACATACTATTGCAGAAGAACAACAACGTGGTCAGAGGCGCCCCATCCCTGTCTCTACAATCGATTGGCAAAGCACACGTGAATCCCAATTTATACCGAGAAGTGGCCTGGATTTTCTAGATGGGGTGGATCAGTTATTTATACAGCAAACTATAGAGCTTCATGATTGTAAGTCATGCGACTGAACTCTCTCGCCCCCGTTTTTTTTTTCAAAAATAACACATTTCAGTATTGTCTAATGTGGAATCAGAAAATAGATACACAGTGAAGGTTCCAAGGGGAGAAACCCTTTACTATGGAAGTGAGGCCTCCCAGAACTGCCATCGACTCTGTTTCTCTTCGAGCAGGCCCTTCATAATGAGATTATTCGACCAAACTCAACAAGAAGCCATGGAATTCCGCAGGAGGTTGGCTTGTGGCACTTGCTCTTTTTGGTGCTACTTACAAGTAAAAAGAAATAAAAAATAATTGAACCACCCTGGAACTCAAAGGTGTTTTTAGGTTTTGGAAGTGTGGTTGCCCCCAGGCGAACTGGTCGGCAGCATTAAGCAACAAATAAATTTATCTACGCCACTGTTTTTTATCGAAAATCGCCATGGCAATTTGGAATACCGTATAGAAGGCCCCCAAACGGCGTGCGCTTGTGTTTTAACCGGAAAAGACGTGCACTTTAAGGTAAATATAATTCGAAGGGTGAGAGATTTAGAGGGGGGAAAACACGCTGCCATTTTGAATACGTTTAATTATTTATTTATTTATTAAATGAAATGTATTCCCGACTGGTACAAACTCGCCAAAACTTTTCAACGGAAAGTCGCTTAATCTAGTGACAAATTACTAAGTTGGTGACACTGACACGTCCCTTTAAATTGCCTCTCCCACCTCTATGTCTCTCTAATTTGAATACATAATTTCTCAAACCGTCATTTCCATAACATTTAATTTCACTTGAAATTATATTATTTTATAGCGGAAGGTCATTAAATCTGGTGACAAATTACTAAGTTGGTGACACACTGTGTCACTAAATTGCGCTCTCCTACCTTTCTACTCTGTATCACTTATCATTCTTAATGTATCACCTCTCAAGCTGACAGTTTCATAGCCAACAAATTCTTTTCACTTTCACGCTTGCTGTCAAAGCATAATGAATGTTTTAAAAAAATTTGTCTGCTGAAGAAGCCCCAAATAGGGCTGAAACAACTCTACAGAGGATTCACAGCAATCAAAAACGATTTGCAACAATTTTTTTGTATTCTTTTCAGTTGACATTAAATGATTTTTAGATTTTCAACGCTGACGGTACTACTCAATTAGGAAGCATAAACCATCAATGGGATCAAGTGCTTAACGAGTACATTCTAAGCCTGCAAATGCCCGGTAGGAACGTGGATACAAGGAAGAAAGCTCTGTTGCTTGGAGCGGCATTCTTATTTGTAAGTTTCATTTCAAAAATAAAACAACAGCTAAAATGGCTAAAATCTACTGCGCACGTTTAGTTTTTTTATTTCTTCTTTGATTAAAAATTTGTCATTACATGGGACAGCAGATCCGATTAATTAATCTAGCGCCATCTATGAATCGAAATTGTCGTATAAAATCATGTTGATCTTTACTTTTTTGTTAAATGTCAAATTTTCATGATGGCGACATCTATTAGTGTAATATGGAGGTGATGACGTTTACATTTTTCCGGACCTTAATTTTTTTTTTGTTTTTGTTTGCAGGAATATATGTATTTTGAAAAAGCGAAGAAATCTGCGTGCCGTTTGTGTTACTGTTGATTTTGAAGGACTCTCCCCACCGCTACACTTTACCCACTTGGATATTTTTTTTAGTGTTTAGTAGACAAAAATATATTATTGTAGTCTTAGCCAGTGGCGTGCGTGGATAAATAATTTCACGTAAGGTCATTCGTTACTTTAATCGACTGGCTGCAACTAAAGTTTGGAAAGGGGTTTAATTAATTGTCTCAATAACAAAAAATAAATAAATGTTATAAAATTATTTTAAAAAAGTGATTGTAGGCGGAAAGGAAAAGAAGGTTATTAGGCAGTCCACAATTTTTTTAATTTATATTGTATATATTTATGTAAGTTTGTAAATCCTTAATGTATTTTTTTTTAAATAAATGTACATTAAAGGTGTGAAAGATGCTTAATAATAATAATAAACAAATTTGATGCATTTTTTTTGCTCCTGATACATCTCGTCTGATACCTCCTCGCGTTTATGTGATACTGGTAGCAACACATAAAATTCACAGTAAACTCGCAATATTCAAAAATCGCAATAATAATCGGCGGGAATTGTCACGCGCCTGATACTTCTCATCTACAACCTTCTCGAGATCCTGGTAGCAAGAAACAAAAATTTGTCTAAAAACATAGAAATTGGCGAGAACTTTTCAGCCCCTGATATCTGTTATTCGATATCTCCTCGCGTTTATATAATCCTAGTAGCCGACCAAGTTTTCTGCGATTTTTGTTACTTGCTACCAGGATCATATAGGTGTCGGATGAGATCTATCAGGCGCGGGAAAAATTCGGGTATCTTGTTACCAGGAATAGAAGAAAATATTTTGAATTTTTTTTTGTTCGGAATAAGCAAGAAAACAAAAAAAAATAATGCCAATTTTAACTCGATAATTTGATAGAATATTCCCACGGAACACACTTCTCAAGGAAATATTTTTGCAAATAACGCAATAGTTTTAATAGTTTTTTTATTAGTCAGAATAAGCAGAGAAATCGACATTTTAAAATTCGTAACAGAAATTTTTAGTTCGATACCTTGCGTCTATGTGACCCTGGTAGCTAGATACAAAAATAGCTGAAAATTTGGTTGTCGATAAAAATTCGCGGGAATTTTTCTGCGCCTAATACATCATATTTGGCACCTTGTCGCGTTTATGTGATCCTGGTACGAGATTTCTCTGTAATAGTAAACATTCTCTTGCTCTAATCGAATAATCGTTAGTTATCCAGTGAAAAGCCATGGTTTTCATGTGTAAAACAGTTAAAATAATGTTACTGCCGTGACGCGCAAATAGTCTATTTTTAGCACCAGCCACCCCATCTTGCGTCTCAGAATGTTATCGAAAGTTTCTCGTCCGTTCCAGCACGTTCTAGAATACAGCGATATACTATAAAAGCCCGTCAGCAAGCTAAGGGTTCATACCTCGAATAAATAGAGAGTACATTTTGTAGAAGTCTTATTTGACAGACAAGTGTTGCAGCTCATTACTATTGTGTTTTTGATTGTGTAAAGCAACAGTTTGTAATTAAAGTGTTCTGAAAATTAACGATTATGAACCCACAAATTCGTAACAATAATAATAAATTAAATTAATTTATTCGTGGAGTAAAATTACAGATTCCTATAGAACTACAGAGTCCTGTTTCTATGGATAACCTATAGATTTTACTAATGGCTCGAAGATAGCAGCACTAGCAATATATGAATAAATTAAGTACATATAGGTCGGGTATTATAAACATCAAATAAATCACCAAATAGTTGTCAAGTATATGTACTTGCTAATAAATTACTGAATAAATAACTCTGCGTATTATAAAAATAATCTTAATAAAAGCGATCTTTTTCCAGTGAAATTACAACTCAAGTAGAATTATGAAGTAAACTTATGATAAGTAAATGTTTTCCGTTATTTACATTAATCAATTTATTTTAAAGTGCATTATCTTAGAAGTTTAAAAAACGTATTTAAATTCCGGACCCTCTCAATTCTAGTATAAAATAAATATATAGTATAAAAACCTAAATTACTGTAAAATATAATTCTTTAGCACAAACACAGAATAGCAAGTCTGATAAGCAAACGGCGGATCTAAGAAAGTGAACTGGTTTCAAACAGCGGCAACCCCATGTTACGTTCCGAGTACGGCCGCCTCAGCATCGCTTATCTTAACACGGTGTAAAACAAAACGTTATATCGTGCTGACGCTTTGTTTTTAGTAGATTAGTGCATTGCATTGTAACAGCAGTATTAGTCTGAATGTCGTGGCTTTAACATTGCCTTATTCGATTAATCTCAATTTTTGTATTTTTTCAATAAATTTTTGATTTTTTAAAAATCGTTTTACGCGAACGCGTAATTTAAGTCCCAGTACGGAACCTGCATTACGTTGTTACCCGCGCTCATATCTCATCATATATGACTACTCGGGCTTTCGCGCAGTTATATATCCTCAAAATATTAAAAATTGCAAATTCCAATAGATTACAATAACTCTTCGCTGCTTTTGAATAGGTAAAATATAATAAATTATTATACAAATATGTATTTAAAATCGCGCGGCGTCCGACCGCTACTGACAGTGAGGTTTCTCGCGCGCATCTCTGGGCGGACATCCATTTAACCAGTACAATACTGTGAGTAACGCCGCTTTCATGAATGCACTACTCTGACTCGTCGATTGTTCATTATTGCTAGTCGCGCGAAGCCGGCAAATACGTAGAGCCGCCTAGATGTTGTATTTATAATATCTCGCCGCTTCGTTGCAATAATAATCCGAACAACTTTTTTCAATCCTTTCAGTGCTGATAAGTCTAGGATGCCGGCGCCGACGCCTTTGGATCATCTGGAGAAGTCCTTCAGTTTTCAGTTGATATCGAAACTGATATCTGCCAAATGCCATGAACAATATTAAAGACTTAGATTAGATGTTACAAGAATTTAAACCAAGTAATGTTTTTCCACAGAACTTACCTAAAATATAATTTTTGTTTAAGATTGAAATGTGTTAATTAGCTTTGCTGTCAGTTTAAAATAACAACTAAAATTTACTCGCCTAAAAAGTGAGGGAGTAATTTATTCTGTAGATTTACTACGTCAGTAAACTTACTTGTTGTTTATAATACGAAAATCTATCGAGTAAATTAATTCAGTTGCAGAATAAATTTTACTTGAAAAGTAAAAAGCTTTATACTACCGGCCCTTATTGTTTTGATTGTTAATTTAACTGTTTTATGAATTAAAATCGTTCCGCTTCTATCCATAAATAACGATTATTCAATTGGCGGTAACGGATTTTTACTTTTCCAGTTTTTCATTGCGAAAAAGATTGTTTTTTGCAACGACACTTTAGAGGTCGATATTTCGAAAAGGAGGTGAGCTACCGAGGAACGGAGCCTGGTTTTGAACGCGCCTCATCGAGCTCTATGTAGTTGAATCTTTTCGCGATTTTAGAAGAAAAAAGTATTTCTTGGCCGAAAAAGTACCCAGCAAACACATTGAGCTGAATAAGCGTTTATACAGGTGTATATAGCTGAATAAATGTTTATACAGCTGTATATAGCTGTATAAACGCTTATTCAGCTCAATGTGTTTGCTGGGTAGCTACAACAGTCCATTACAATTTGGGGTTTCTACGAAAATAGATTGGTGTGAAAAAAAAAACCCTCATAGAGCTTGAGCAGACGAATCGAATGTAACCATAAGTCGTTAGTTCGAGCCGTTTTCGAGAAAAAAAATTAAAAATGAGAGGTGGTAGCAGAAATATTCAATAAGTTTAGAAGGCGTTTTTCCAATAACTCATAAAATGATCTAAAAAAATCGCAATACCTTGAGAACAACAAGAAAACATCTGTACTGTGGCTTTTGTATTAGATTTTTTGATTTTCTTGCTTATTCTGATCAATAAAAAAATATATTGCGTTCAGGTGCAGAGAAATCTCTTACCAGGATCACATAAACGCGAGGAGGTATCAGATAAGATGTATCAAGCGCAGAAAAATTCCCGCCTAATTTTTTCCGACGGCTATTTTTATATTTTGCTACCAGGATTACATGGACGCGAAGAGATGTCGAATTAAAAATTTCTGTGATGAATTTTAGGAGTAGATTTCTCTGCTTATTCTGACTAATAAAAAACCATTGCATTATTTGCAATATTTCCTCGGGACGGGTGTCAAAAATCGCAGCAACAATTGGCGAGAATTTTTCTGTTCCTAATACCTGTCATTCGACACCTCCTCGCGTTTGTGCCATACTGGTTATAGCAAGGTACAAAAATCCCAGAAAATTTGGCCGGCAGAAGGTATTGCCGCAGCGCCGGCTCATGCATAACATATTTGGGAAGGCATACTCCCAGAGCACTTGCTCTGCCTAACACACATGAACAGGGAACAAACAATAAAAGGCGCGCAACGATCGCCTCCCTAAATATGTTACGCAGAGCCGTCGCTGTATTGCCGGTAATTTTTCAGCTCCTAATACCTATCATTCGACACCTCACATCGTCTGTGATGTCACAGCTAGCATATAACGTCACGAGGGCATTTCTGTTTTCGAAACGACAAGCAAAAAGTGATTTTTCTGTGAGTCCTGAAAATCGGAACTTTCTTATTTGTACCCTTAGGGCTGATTTGATGGCACCACTCGAAAGAGGAATTCTTTTTTCCGACTGGCTCAATCTTCTGTCAAAAATCAACTGCGCAGCTCTATCACCCTCCGTTACTTACTGCGCAGGCCTTTCGTGTATTTTTGTTATTAAAGATAATACGGTTATCTTGAGGGACGGACGCATCCCTCGAGGCCCTCAGAACATCTCTACATAGGCGCGTCGAATTTGTACTGTGAATAAGGGATTTTTTGACTTGATGACGTCACAGCTAACGTATGACGTCTGGTGGGCATTTTTGCATTCAAAACAAGATTTTTAACTTGATGACGTCACACCGGCGTGTGACGTCAAGAAGGCATTTTTGCGTTCGAAACGACAAGCAAACTGCAATTTTTTCGCGAGTCCTGAACATCTGAACTTTCTTATTTGAGCTCTTAGGCCCGATTTGAGGGCATCATTCGAAAGAAAAATTATTTTATTCGACTGTCGTAACCCTCCGTCAAAAATCAATTGCGCAGCGCTTACGTGAATTTTGACTGTTGGTGAGTAAAAGCGCAATTTCAAACGTGTAGGTTCGTTTCTTACGGGCTCCCTTGGAGCCGGGTTGGAAAAACGCTGTTTTTTTAAAAAAAGAACAAAACTTCTGTTTTTTGTTTTGAACAGTTTTTTTTTTTGTTTAAAACATGTTTAAAATTGAGCCTTATTCAAATTCGATCTCTAATTAAAAAAAAAAAACAATGTGTTATTTAGGATCTACGATCGCGGTGTTTTGACTAATTTTCAAAGAAAGTATGAAGTATTTGATATCAACATACTGAGAAAACATTCCCAATAAAAACTAAAATCAAATACCATCCATCGAAGTAATTTTTTCAAATTACTTGATCGCATTATAACTAAAATACATGACACGTGGCTTTTCAAGATTAGAAAACAAAAATTCCAAATATGTAAAAATATGTAAGGTGTTCCATTTAAAATAACAAAGTTGATATTACGTTCGGCAAAACTGAAAGTCCAGTAGGTATACGTCTGAAAATTATCGAATATATGGCATTGGGACACGGTAGAAATTCAGTGAAGACAAATGAAACGATAACGTTATAAATAGCTTAAACAGCGACATCCTACGATCGCTATTTGACCTAACATTGCATTAGGATTGACAAATGAAGCCAGTTTGCTACATAATAACTCATCCCGTAGCCCATAGTATGAACAGGGAAGCGGAGGACCCGGTATGTTTCAAATCTTAATGAAATAATAAAAGGTTAAATACTGAAAAGGTATTTTAAAATTTTGCAATACAAGTATTATTATAGTGATCAGTAATAATTAATTAACTTATTATAATCAATGTAATGCAATTCAGATTTAGTTCAAATCAGAGCTACAGTGTGTTTATCACGTCATCAGCTCAGCCACGTGCATTGTCTACAATTATTAAAACAATTGATATGGGAATAAACTAAAGATTAAAGTTAATCTGTGAGTGAAATATCGACCCTAAACAATTTACTTTTGATTATACAGTATTACGTTGCAAAAGTAAAACACTTACATCAAAAGTGTTCTCCTTTTAGCTTAAAACTAAAAATTAATAATAATTTAAAACATTGGCAAAAAAACATGTTTAAGACAAACTTACTTACTTATATCAAAAGTATTCTCTTTTGTTTTTGTATGTGTTTAATTCGGTGTTTTAAACATGTTTTAAACACTATGTTTTAAACAGTTTGTTTTAAACTTTCCAACCCTGCATAGAGCCCCTGGAGGAGCGCTTCGAAATCGAGCTGTAAATTAGAAAGTTATTGAAATTTTGAATTTGATGACGTCACCGCTGGAGTGGCGGCTCGTCATGATTTACTGCGAGTTGACAACAACTGCAAAAGGGAAATGGGTGCATTTTCAAACAAAAAAAATTGCTTGGCGGGGCTGTGCCGACATAGAATTGGAACGTGCAGATTTAAATGTTCGGATAGCTCCGTCACAGAGTTCAATGCAATATCAATAGGACAGGGTGGGCATTGCCCACCTTACCCACCCGAAGCACCACCACTGTCGGGAAGTAAATACGGAAGCAGTACGGAAGTTAAAAAGAAAGAAACTAAATACAAGGTGAGTCATAATGGGCGGAACAAACTTTACCAATATATTGGAGAGAAAGTTCATATGAACCTACATAAAGGCTGTACATGGGAAGCCGCTGCAATAGCCAACTTTCTTATTTGTATTTTTACGAGGAAACTGAAAATAGAAAAGTTTTAGGACCTTTTCTCCTCGATATTATGCTACTTTCGAAAAAACAAATGACTCTCAGGTTTTCGAGATTTTCAATTGTTTTCAACTTTCGTAAATAGAACATTATGTTTCTTGTCATGGAACCGCGTTCAGGAAGTCAAATTAAGAATGTCTCTAAAATATTATCTTTGAAAACAGAATGTTTCATAAATAATTCAGTCTTGATATTCTCGAGAAGAAGTGTCTCGTTATGATAGGCTTTTATTCACGAACACAATATGGTGCGCGTTGAAACAGGAGAATAAAGGAAGTCTGTTCAAACTGCCAGACCTGTGTGAACTATCTTGATTAAAAAGTTCTTTAAATTTAGTTCATACTAAAAACCTTTGTGTCAAATATTGAAAGCGTGAAATGTTAAAATGTCTAATATGTACAATTATTTACTAAATAATTTATAGAATAGTATATTTAGGAGGAATATATTTTAGAGACGTACTTAATTTGACATTCTGAATACGATACGGTGATAAAAAATATAATGTTCCGTTTAAAAAAGTTGAAAACAATTGAAGAACTCGAAAACCTGATAGTCATTTGTTTCTCCCGACATATCACAAAATCGAGCAGGAAAAGTCCTAAAACTTCCTACCTCGTGAAATGTCAAATAAAAAAGTTAACCATCCTAGTCATTTTTCGTGAAAACCAATATTTTGTTACTAAATAATTTATAAAATAGTAGGCTTTGAGAGATGATATTTTACAGATATGATAATTTTGCCATTCTAAATACGATGCAATGATAAAAAACGTAAGATTCTACTTAAAAAAGTTGAAAGCAATTGAAAATCTCTAAAATCTGATTGTCATTTGTTTTTTCGAAACCAGCATAAAATCGAGGAGAAAAGGTCCTAAAACTTTTCTATTTTCAATTACTTCATAAAAATACAAATAAGAAAGTTAGCTGTTGTAGCGGCTTTCCGTGAACACCTGTATGTAGGTTTATATGAACTTTTTTACTTAAAAAAGCCTGTCCTACATAATAGTAAAATTTGCTCCGCCCATTATGACTCACCCCGTATAATAATAATAATAATAAATATAATTGATACAAGGAAGTAATCAATAGTTTCTTTTTTGATTACATATTTATTAAGACCAGCTCCTAATTACTCCCTAATTATTTTGAATAAGTCAAATGCATCATGACTTCAACGGCTTTCGAATTTTCTTTTTTGAGTCCTTAGAATTAACGTGAGGATACTAAAAATTTAATTTTTGAGGGTCACAATTTGCTTTGATGTATTATGTAGGTGTACCAAAGAAGTAAGATTTTACTTTTTCTGTGAATATGTAAGCATAAACATGTGTCAATAATTTAGTGTACATGTGCACTTCAGTGAAAACGCTATAAAATACGGTTCATTGTTATATTTATAATTAATTATACAACATAAATGTAATAAAATGTAATTAAAAAAATATACAAGGTCACATCGAGATCTATTTTATCGACTGCTACTAATTTGACTGTTCATTAATAGATGTCACATCTGCACTGAGCGTCGCTAGGTGACATAGTTTAATTTTCAATTCTTACGTTGGCGAAGCTGGATGTCAATATTAACGGAGGTTATGTTTTGGTTTATTTTTTAAAAAGAGGAATTATTGATTGTTGTGGAACGTTATATTATAATGGCGGGCACCAAAGGCAGCACAAAGGGTGAGTTGGAAAATGTTCGAGTAGTAATACGTGTCAGACCCTTAAATAAAAAGGAGAAAGGTGATAATAACGCTAACATTGTAATTGTGGATCGCGAAGAAAACGTTATTAGTTTAACGAAATCCCCCGGAGAAAAGCCAAAGGCCTTCAAATTCGATCATGTTTTTGGAGAAGATTGCACTCAGGTAGGTTTCGTAGGTCTAAGTTTTACCTTTTGTGATTTAGCTTCGCTTTCCAGATGGACTTGTATCGGCACATCGCTTTCCCAATAGTAGAGAAAGTACTGCAGGGATACAACGGGACCATCTTTGCGTATGGACAGACAGGGACAGGCAAGACTTATACTATGGCAGGCAATCAAAAGCAAGCTGAATTAAAAGGAATCATCCCTAACACTTTCTCGCATATATTCAGCCAAATATCGAGATCGACCGGTGAAAAGTCTTTCGTTGTAACCGTCACATATCTGGAGATTTATAACGAAGATGTACGAGATCTATTATCCACCAATCCGAACGCGAAATTAGAAGTTCGTGAGCGAGTCGACGTTGGAGTATATGTCAAAGACCTGATGGGATTTACAGTCGATTCAATTGAATCAATAGCAGAGTTGATGACCAGGGGAAACACGAACAGAATGACGAGGTCAACTTTGATGAACGACGTGAGTTCGAGATCTCACGCAATATTTACAATTACCATCGAATCCAAGGACAGAATCGATAATAAAACTACAATTGGAAAGCTTAATTTAGTCGATTTAGCAGTGAGTCTTTTGTTGGTTTAAACATGATACAGAACAGTAGAATCTTGTTGGTTTAAACATGAAATTACGTTTCAGGGATCTGAACGGTTGAGTAGAACACAAGCCACCGGAGAGCGATTGAAAGAAGCAAGTAACATCAATCAATCGCTTTCGGTTCTTGGAAATGTTATATCTGCTTTGGTCGATGGGAAAAGCACGCATATTCCATATAGGAACTCGAAGTTAACGAGGCTCTTGCAAGATTCTTTGGGCGGCAATTCCAAAACTGCAATGGTACACATGCATACTTTAAATACAATAAAACTGATTTAAATTATTTGATAGATTGCGATGGTGAGTCCGTCGGAAGTTGATTATGAAGAGAGCATCTGCACTTTACGATATGCAAGTCGTGTTAAATACATAAAGAATAAGATTAGGCTGAATGTTGAAACGAAGAAGGGCATGATAGAGTGTTTCGAGCAAGAGATTGCCAAGTTGCAGCAGAGAATTTCAATTCTTAATTTACACGAGGAGAAAACAGTAATTAAAATGGTAATGTCTGAACATGAAAAAAAAATTATAATAATAAAACGTTAATAACATTTACAGAAGAAAAAGGATAAGTCGCAGTTGGATGCCATTTCAGAAGAATGCAGGAAGCAAGATGAAGAAATAGAAAAGAACGAGTGCGTGTATTAAACATTACAAACTTCTGTTTATTAAATACATTTTTGTAGGCGGGAGAAGGAAGAGCTCCTCCAAAAAATTTCTTTGATACAAAAGAAAATCTTGGTCGGGGGAGAAAACTTATTGGAGAAAGCGCAGCAGCAATTGTTTCTTCTAGAAACATCAGGGGCCGAATTGGAGAGTCTAGATAAATCACATCAACAACTCGAAGAGCAGATACAACAAAAAGGAGTGAGACCCATCACTTTAATCAAAAGACTCAAAAAAGAAAGAACACATTTTATTTTATAGGCTGAAAAAATTGACGTCACCGAGAAGTATTCAAGTCTTCAAGAGGAAGACGTTGGTATAACGAAGAAAATCAAGAAAGTCCAGGCGTTATTAAACGAAGTTAAAGAAGAACACGCAGATAAGGAACACGAATACCAAAGAGAAATGGAGGCGTTGCTCGATAACTACAGACTTCTGGTCAGGGAACTACAACTTGCGAATATGATGATTGAAAGCTACATTCCTAGAGAATATCTTGTAAGTAAATTGGCAATTAAAAAAACTATTACTACAATGTAGGTGATTCCCAGAGAAAAATCGAATCCAATATGCTGTGGAACACCGAAACCACCGAATTCCAAATGAAAGGGGTAGCTTACACGGGTAATAACATGCGAAAGCACATGTCGAGCCACATGGAGCACTCTACTCCGGTTAAAAGGGGGATGAAGGCGATTTATCACACTTATAACTCCGGGAGGAAGCTTGATCGACAGAGACGTACTTCGAGCGTGCCAAGACCCAGCGGTCGATTGATTCCACCAAAATCCGCGGTTACCAGGCACTCCTTTATATGATTCCTTTTCGTTGTTGTGTTCGCTTGCAATAATCTAGTCTTTCAGTATTTTAATAATTTAACTCAGATTTGTTCCTAGTATTTTTATTTCAAAGACTGCAATATAACGATTGCAACGATATTTGTTATGTTAATCCCCAAACTTACTGGTTTTGTTATCGATGTTTGTGACTGTTCCATGTTAAACCTTGATAAATTAAAAGCTTTAAGCACTCATTTGAATTGATGTTTTAATTTTATTTATTTATTTTTTAAATAAGAGTGAAGGGGTAATTGGAATCACTTATGAACTTTTTCCTCCCTCGTACGTACAGTAAAAACAAAAAAACCCTCTTAGAAAGGACAAAACTTTATTTTAAACAGTGCTACATACATTTTTATAATATAATCGTGTATACATATATACATCTTTTGTTACAATAAATACCTTAAGTGATATTTTTGGGTAAGTTAAAATATCACAATGTGACGCATTTTGAGGGGAAAATGCCGTGAACAAAGGCACTGTGGGACCTTGGAGAAAAAAATAATCTTATCAGTTAGTTAAAGGTACCACACACGAGAAGAATTTTACCTTGCACATTTTTTAAACTTCAAGTAAAACAGAGAGCGTTTCGTGAGCTTAAAACGATAAACATGATCGTCACTGTCTATCGTTTTAAGCTCACACACGCTTCGTTTTGCTTGAAGTTTAAAAAGTGTACAGGCAAAACGTGTAAAGTAAAATTCAACGTGTATGGTAGCCTTAAGATACTTTCAGCTCACAAAATTATTTGCGAAAGTACTGAGCTATAAAGATAGGAAAAAGTATTGTGTTCCAATATTACCCATTTGTAATGATTATAAGTAAAAGTAAATTGTGTTTGTTTGTTTCGAGTTCTGCCTAAAATAATAAATAAATTATTCGTAAAATATGACATATATTTAAAATATTACATTTTCTCTAAGTAATTTATATATACTTACAGACTTGGTACAACACAGAGAGAGTTTGGAATAATGTAAAACTAAAAAGAGTATTACATCATAGTTTTTGAATTGTTTAAGTACATCATTTTTCATTTTTGTAAATTTACTGACGACATCTTTATAACTCAGTTGATGGAATAGTAGAAGTTACAGACGTCTAACAATTAGTAGTAGTAACATTAATATCCTTTCCAAAATACATTAAAATTTTTTGACATTGAGAGGAGAACGGCAGCGACAATGAATCAGTGCAAAATTAAGTGTACGAACAAAAAACTTACAAAAAAAAAAAAAAACAGGAACTTTGTCACAGTAGAAAGAACCCTATTTTATTTCGTCGTCGTTAAAGTCAACTTTTTTCTTTTATATTTTAAAAATTCGTTAATCACCTAGTAAAAAATTTGTATTGCAAATTATTTAGGCCTAAAATATTAAAATGCGGTTTTGTTATTTACTTGAAACGAGAACTTTTCACATTATTCGCCACATGCAACAATAAACACTGAAATATTCATTAACATCAACAACAAACGGTGTCGAAGCAGATTTAAGATAATGTGAAAAGTCAAAGGGCAGACGTTTCTAGGCACACAAAAAACTTGGAATGTCAAAGTAAGTTTACACAGTAAACAAGTAAGTTAAAAATAGAATTATTTTTTTAAGTGATTGCAATAACTAAATATACACCACCTATACTAAAAACTAATATCACTTGTTAAAATAAAATCGTGCACGGGATTTCTCCAGTAATTAAGTAAGTAAGTTGAGGGCAAGCAAATGTTAGTTACTAGAAAAACCCATGCAGTTTTTTTTAATGCAATAAAGTTTCTTAAGGTTTAACAGTAAGAAAAATGTAAACAATGAAAAAGCTTTTTTTTAAATACGTAGTATCACAAGAAGAAACGAAAAATAAATTAAACTTAAACTAGCGACAGTTTTAATAACTGTAATGAGATGGTTTTGAGTTGCCTAGCTCAACTAGTGCCATAGCTACCTGCATGTCGGACTTGGAAACTTCCTTTTCTTGGCCGTTCTCCACACGTACCAGAACCGTGGGGCGTTTCTGGTTTTCTGCCTCCACGATGTTCGGTGCATCATCGGCCCAGTTGATCGGCTGAGCTAAATCCCTTGCAGAATCCCATTGTTGCAACCAGCGTTTCTTTGGAATGTCATTGGTCTCAGGAGAGAACTTCACGGAGGCATAGTTGATTTCCGGCAAGGAATCCGGGCCGGAATCAGTATGACTATCAGTCATCACATCGTTTTGCTCATCAATGTATGACTCAGACAGAAAATCATTCGTCTGAGAATCAGATTGGTAAGCATCGACATCCAAAAACGTTGGAGAATGAGTCAAGCGGTTGTTGTAATGCCCTTCACGCAATTGCATCAAGGCCTGAGCAGCGATATCAGCACACTCCTGACCCGAAGGGTAAGCATTAGAACCATACAAATTATCCATTGAATTTGGTGATCTATTCAGATGCTGTTCCATCTTGAATATCGTATTTGGCTGTAGGTTTATGTAATTTATATTCTCGTTTTGCTCTTCTGAAAACCTCCAACCGTTGTTGAGATTTCTGTGTGTCTTTTTCGGTGTTGTGTTTATGCTGTTTGACATCAACCGCTTTTCCTTCCTGCAAAACCAAACAAACACATTCTTCACAATAACGCAAAACATATTTGTTTGACCACCTAACACTCCATCACAATTTTACAATCAAATCAAACGTACTAAATGGTAATAATATTACAGAGTTATCGGTCATAAACACTTCGTTTAATCGCAATTACGTTACCAAGTAAATGTGCGATAACTTTTATACTGTAATTGGTTGATTTAAATTCATCAATCACGTTCAGAATTAATAAGCTTCAGGTGAGTAAAGTAAGTTTGCTTAAACTTAAAAAAAAAAGGAAAATTACCTTAACACTTCCACTCAATAACGAGGCTTGCTTGCTACTAAACGATTCTGTTGGCGCTGTCGCCGCAAACAATTTCATGAATGTGATTAGTCAGTTTAAAATTGCGCGTTTAAAACGACCAATCACGTTCGTTGAAGAACCCCTCCCCTGTTTAACAACGGCAACATTTGCACACGCGCGTAAAAACTATGGCCGCGTTGACCTCTTACCAAACACAAACGGTTCCATGTTGTCGGCAAACAGCGGCAAACTGAATGTCCGTCGACATGTTCCCCAAACGTATCTAGTTTTATTTGAATTCGACCAAACTATTACTACTACAGCTAGTATTAAACTAAACAATATAATTTAACTTACTGATCATCCACGTGCGTACCCGAAACAAGCATTGACTGCCATTAAATAATTCAGGGCGTTGGTTGCACTTTAATAGCCAGTCTGAAATTGTGCGTTTAAACCGACCAATCGCATAGAAGCATGGTTAACAACGGCATTTTCTGCACATGCGCGTAAAATGCAAGTGTCCTTGGAAAATAACCGTGTCGGTAGGAATCGTTTTGATTTTGATTAGTCAGTTTAAATCAATCAAGCACATTCAATCAATGTCTATAATTAACAAAGTCCGTACAAAACAAATGACATGATGTGCATTCAATCACAAGGCATAAGGCGTTTTCAAAAACTCATTTTGCTCACTTTTGCATGCACCAAGTTTTTAAATGCCCTCTCTTTCTCACATGCATATTTTCGCTTGGGTCTGCTCCCAGCGAATTTTCGAAAATGGCAATAAACAATAAATGACAGTTTCATTTGAATTCAAACAGTCTTATTAAAACTAAATAAAATTTAACTTACTAAACAGCCAACTGACAAACAAGGTCTGAACAGGGTTGCCAGATTTCGTACAGGCAATAGATGCTTTCTTTGGCTTAAAAGTTTAAATCGTGTTTCTAATAGTTTGGACCTGAATTCGTAGTTGTTGCAACAAAACACCTGACTTGAATTTTTGATTGACAGTTCATTTGTAAATAACCATAATTCAATTCAAATAAGTTTTAAAAATTCAAGAGAGATTCAAAGAAAAGAATGTCTGTTTTTGAATCAAAATACGCTTGGATCACGATTTTGTGACCGAAAGAAAGCACCTAATATCGCCAACCAGTTAATAAAATGTCATCAAAGGGCGACAATTCTCCAAGTAAGTACATCTAGTTTCAGGATTTTAACACTCATCAGCGCTAGCTAGCGGCTGTTAGAACAACTCCTTTTAATTAATGACGCATTCTTCGGTTCGTCGAAAATTAATGATGTATTTTTGGGTTCGTCGAAAATTAAAAGTATTTATTAAAATATGCATTAAAAACCTTCTTTCCAATAATGTTGACAGCTGAAATCTTCTACAGTGAAGAAATTGATAAGTGAAATATAAATTAAGACGCGAGTTTAATAATAATGACACTTAGGTATTATTTGCTTCGTGCAACTGAAAACAACTTACTTATCTTATTGACTTATCAATTACAATTAGTAAATGACATTTGTCAAAATAAATGAATAAAATTTGTCTTATAACTTACTGGATGAATTTTATCTCTAGTGAGCCTTGAAAACGAAACTCGGTGTCTGAGATTAGCGCTATTGTAAAGTAAACGCGAATCTGGAAATGTACCTGGAAATGTATTTGTTTCGTTGATGACTAGATATAGAATTTGGTTGATTGATAGTTATACGAAGGCAGTAGATGCCAAATAAGAATTTTAAACGCCAAACATATCTAAAATATAGCCGAATTGGTGAAATTTTGCCCAGTTTGTCAACCCTGACTAACTGTTACTAGTTTTGTATAGATGTTGTTAGCACAAGCTACTTTGATTTTCTTTATTCGGCTAGTTGCGTTTACGTTAGAGAGATTTGTGACTATCTTCAGAGACGTGATCAGTAGAGACTAGCGCCTAGTGACGTATTACGGGGTATGATTTACTAATCAAATTGTAATAAAAAAACGTACAAAATTCGATTCAAATAAAAGTCAAAGTTAAAATTTAACATGGTAACTGGCGCTTTCGTTTCGTTAACGTTAACCGTTGCCAACTGTCCAAGTCTTCAAAGCCAATTGTTTCTTTCACTTTTGGCATCAAGCCTAAAGTTTCACTCAGAACCTAGTAATTTATACATAAATTAAGACGTAAAATTATAATTATATTTGCAGTGAAACCTCAGCATTCACAACGTTAAGTAAAATTAAAATTAAAACGGTGCTGTCTGGGTACCTATGTGTGAAAATACATGTCGATTTTGGCAATTACGTGGTTTGATTTCATTAAACATGCTATTAGAATTAGAGATGGGCCAGTGAATGGACCCGGTGCATTGAAGGCACCCATGCCTGCAGGGTGCATTCAAAAATTTAAATTTCTCGCGCAAATCTAACTAGAAATAAGTTTTTCTTGATATTATTTAATTGTTTGCAGATGGTTTACAGAGTTTAATGTTTCATAGTGTGTGGTGAATAACTGAATAGTAAACTTTTAAGTTTAAGCGAAAGCTTTATAGTTTAGAATATGATAATTGAAAATTAATCTCCGCCTTGTCAATTATTTCGTAAACCACAGTCTCCTTTACTATTTTAGTTTTACTTAGGATCTGAACAAAATGAGTAAGTTATTAAAATTAACGTTACAAAATAATTGTCTAGCGATAGTCTGTACAAAATATATTATATTTGGCGTCATTTTGAAGCATTTTTTAATGTCTAATGTAAATGTAGGCAACCGGGCAATGCACCGGGTGCATTCCGTGATTCCACCAGTGCAAACGATTGCACCGGGTGGAATCCTATCTCTAATTAGAATAGACTAGGAAAGTAAACGTCACGGAATTTTTTTCTATTAATTCAAAATAAATTCGTTTCCAGCGAAATTTTTCATCTTCCCTTCATAAAAAAACACTTCGAAAATAAATTTAAATTTTATGTTTGTGAGGTTATAAGAGTATTATTAGCAAAATTTGGTTGCAAATCGTTTTTGATTGCAGTGAAAACCTCGAACAGCCTCTGCACAGCTGTTTCAGCCCTATTTGCTCGAGGTTTTCACTGTAATCAAAAATTATTTGCAACATTTTTTTAAAAACTTTCTTTATGCTTTGACAGCAAGCATGGCCGCCTTGCATGTGGAACTTATTATGTAGCAAACCCGCTTCAAATTGTCTATCATACTGCAACGTCAGGTCAAAAAGCGATCGTAGGATGTCGCTGTTTTATCTATTCACCAGTATTATTAACGATTTTTTTTTAATCAGCTTACGCATTATAGAATTTGGACGGATTTTTTGATGTCCATTCGCAACTGAAGTAAAGATCATAACGACCTGTGGCTTAGCGTTCATGAAAGGAAAGCAGCAAATTATGGCAATAGTGCGGCGGCAGTTCATTAAAAAATTATGCAGAGGGAGTCACACTAACGAGAACCAAGTTTTTTTCTTAATGGATCGCTGCTTTCATTAAGTGTCGGCCTATGATTGCGTGTTTAAATCAACCAATCACTTTGAAGGACAGTTAGCAATGGCGTCTTTTGCACATAGGCGTAATCTACAAATAACGTCCTCGCAAAATAATTGCCTGCTACCTACGTTGGTCTACATTCACAAAACGTCAATGCTTTGTCTCCCCAGAAGCGTTTAAAAAAAGCCTGTTCCATGAAAGTTGTTAGTATGGCTGTGGCTCCCTCTGTACAAAAAATTCAATTTTGCATTGAACTATGACAGTTTTAATGATAAATCATAAATCTAGGCGGCTATGCTGCTACCAAATTGTTAATTGCTCTTGCTTTCCTTTCATGGCCACTAAGCCACAGGCCGTTGTGATCTTAGGCGTTTTAGGTCAGCCGAGAATGGAACATCAAAAATCTATCCAAATTTTATAATTCGTCAGCTGATTAAAAGAAAACTGTTGATAATACCATTATAACCTCAAAAGCTACAAGTGGATCAAACATTATAAATTTTAGAGGGCATGTTCTATGATAAACTATAATTCAAATGCACTTAGAATTAATTGGGGCAAACACCCCGTTTTTAATTAAAAAAATAATTAAAATCGTCGTGTTGTCCTTCTCTAACCAATGGTTATAGATACAGCGAGTTTTCTATCCTTTTCTAATCGTTGGTTATGCCACCGGCTATACGCGTCATTAGTCATTATAAAGAAAATATGGCCATTTAACCAAATGTGTTTTTTAATTTTTTTTTTCTGCTAAACTAGCAGCGAGCCCCAAATGAAAATAGTGTTACGAGACAACATATTATGTAGTGGTGCTATGTGCAAAATTTCATCTTCATACGTTAACTTGTAGCTTTTGTAAATAATTACCGCCGAAAAGCATGACTTTAAGGGGTAAGGGGAAATACAGTTTTAACGTCTTAAGCCTTGATGCTAAAGGTGAAAGCAACAACTAGCTTTGAAGAATTGGGCAGTTGGCAGCATTTAAATCAACCAATCACATTTACGTAAATTTACGAACATATCTGAGTTCGGTTACTCAACTCTGTTCATTCCATTTATTTTTTATCAGTGTTTCTGAAACTGATTGTAAAAGAACATGAATTTGGCTAACGTATTATAGGGTTAATAACATCCACGCATAAACAAAAAAAAAACATGAAGTGCTTTACTTATAACAGGTAATCGTAACTAGATGGCTGTTATTAAAGCTTTAACTGTAATCCCAGTAATTATTATTATCGTTTATAAATAAGGCTGCCAGTATTTTATTTTCTAAACATCCACCCACATTCATTGCTCACTAACATTCAAATTACTTACTATTATTAAACTGAACAAATGCCTTCACCTATGTACACACAACCTTCGATTTCAACTGTCACTAAAATAATAAAATAATCCGTGTTGAATTAATGGTGTGAGGAATCTTACCGATTCGTAACGTGATTGGTCAGTAAAAATATGCTCGCTTAAACTGACCAATCACATTGAAGCAAACCCCCACGGTAACAACGACATTTTCTGCACATGCGCGTTACTACCTGTTGTTACAAAAACAACTTCATTTACATGCGGAAATTGTCAATCTTACTTGTACACATACACAGCAAAATGTATCCAAACCAAACATGCACGAATAAAAACAGAGAAGGTGAAAGGCGGGTAGTCATATTTACCTTAAACCTCAATTACTCTGCAGCTTCAAAGTACAGTACCATTCAAAGTTTAAGTACAGTCTGCTACTGCAAAGAATTCGTTAGGAGTGGCATGCTTTAGATGAATTCGAAATTAAGAAACAAATTTGCAAGCATTTTATTTTCTCGAACCTCATGATTATGATTTAACTGAATTTTTATTAATAAGGCGAGTTTTTTTTTTAAATCTGGCATCCAATGGGCTGTGAGTAGCGTGCAATCCATACAAAACAAAAGCATCCACAGCACTCTGGTCGCGCCAAATTAAAAAAAAAAAAACAGCCGATATGTGAAATTTACTTGACGCAAATGCATATCCGAAATATTCATTTAAATAAAATCGTTGAAGTAATTTCTTCATCCATCATCTCTCTCTTGCAAGTTTATTTTAAATGTGTGCACCTTCTCCAAGCGGAATACTTTTCTTTACAATCGTGATACATGTTTTCTTAAGGAGCGTTTACATTACATACATGTTTTCAACAAATTCAAAAACAAATCTGTATAAAACTGTCGACTTGTCGCAAACAAGTTCCAATGAATGCTTAGCACAAGTCTTCGACAAATACTAGAACAGGACATCGTCTACACTGTGTGACTTGTTCGCTACTATGATATTTAATAATAATAAAAACGTCACATATGGATGATGAGGATCAATTTTTGTTTTTTGTCTCGGCTGCACGATGTTACTGTGCTCCTTTTGAACCATTCCATTGACACAAAATATGGGCTCGCTTAATAATTTAAAACGGCTGATTATTCTGCATAAGTGCAAGTACCTTTGTATGGTCTGTGATTGCTATGTGTATTACATGAAAAGTTTAATACTTGTACGAGACAAATTTCGCATTTGTTCCAAAATTTTCAAGCGACATGTAGGATACATGTATAATACAAATATGTATGTAATGTAAACACCCCTTAGCATTACTGAATTCGGTGTTGCAAATTATGAACAATGGATTTAAAGAAATGTACGTTCTGACATGCATCATGTTAAAAAAAAGTTTAAATGTAAATGAGTTGAATGAATACCTCCTCCAAGCAAATTATGATACGGAAAGTATGAGTTTAGCAAAATAATATTAACCTATTTATACTGTCTAACCATTTCTGTACAGCATTGGAATGTTCTTCATCGTTTATCTTTTCAACGATAGTAGTGACTGAGAGGGCGAAGCGTTTCAGTTGGAGATCAGGGTGTTCTGGGCAGTGCCTGTTAGCGTGGGTGAATCGTCTTTCGCAATTTCGTGCCGAGCAGACGAACGGTTTCTCACCGGTGTGCAATCGCTGGTGAGTCTTCAGTTGTCCTGACTGAGCAAATCTTCGCGTACACCTGGGATAATCACAAACATACGGCTTTTCACCTAGACAAGTAACAAAAATTAGATATTTCTGGTAACATATGAGAAGGTTAGGTTTTTCTTTTAGGGTAATCTTACACAGAGGGGTTGCCCTAAAACTAAGTTGATTATGCAAGATGAGTTTTTAGGTTCCTTGAATTATTTGACACAAAAAATCAAAGATTGGGAAATTTAAGCAGTTTGAAAGCAGTGTAAACAACAAGATTTAAATGACTCCTCTCACCTGTATGTGTTCTCAGATGTGCTTGTAAAGATTTTTCTCTAGGGAAGACTCTGTTACAAAATGTGCACTTTATAGAACTCGGAGATGTCGAGCCCTGTAAAATTAAGGTATTTAAGACTTCAGCTCTGGGTCTACCTCTTCTTGTTTCAGTGGGAGAAAGTGCATTAGGGCTACCGTTAACCGGCGACTTTTCTAAATCGTGAGGTCTCAACTTAATAATTCGACTTGGCGGAGTAACGTTTAACTTTTCACTGTCCAAAGTCAATGGTTTAGTACGCTTTGGTGTTCGAAACATGGTTTAAGTCAGACGAGCATGCACAAGTCAGTACAAGCCTACCAAAACAAACCAACCACGCACCACGACCAAGAATTTAAAGATGGCGAATTAAAAGGAGGGAAAAATTATTGAATTTCTCGGTCGGTAACGACATTTAAATTACGTATGCGACCTGTCTTTAAAATTTAAATACCCCACGGCCATTTAATTTCACTTCACTTTCGACTTCATGCTTATTTTAAGACCGTCGGAATTTACTGGCGTTAATTAACGACGCCTTAAAAACGTATTGCCATGCGACATTTAACGATTAAATTAAAATATTCGTTTCTCCCCCAAAAATTAACGGCATTCAAAAAATTAGCATAGCAGACTTACAAAAACGTGGGTACATACATTAAGAATATTTGTCGTAAACAAGTAAAATAACGATCAATATAGCAAAAAGAAAAAAATACGTTTACAGTTTGCCAAATTTTGCGAACAACCAATTCTACACAGTATAACTACTAACCACTAGATGGCGAATGTACTTGCCCGTCCAACAAATAATTTAAATAAGGTAATTTAACGAAAAGAAATAAATTATAATATAAAATAAATCATTATTTCTTAAATACAACTGACACTTTTTTGCGACACTTCTGGTTACACTTTGCAGGGTATTTCGATTTATACTATGAAATGACTGCATCATACAATTCTTTATTGATGTTATAGTTTAAACTACAATTTATTTAACGAAAAAAGTAAATCTGAAAAACTACTTAATTATATAGGGCAGGGGTGCTGAAACTTGAACTGCTGGCGATCTACCCCAATTTTGTTAGACTCCGATCCATCGACTCTGAGAGGTGCAAGGTTGGCTCTAACTAAAAAGTTAATGAAAAAACTCATACTTATTCAAAATTGCGAGTTTATTGGTTCTTACAAAACAAACGAGTTCTAGTTGCTAAACTTAACTAAAGAATGACTTTGGATGCTGAAGAGTGGCACTCCATGTCCTCAGCGTACTTTTCATAAGATGGTACAGGGTGACTACGCAAGAATTTCTATCTCTTTTTACTGTTTTATTTTTGATTTCTGGAAAAGATGTTTAATACAAAACTTATAGGAACCAATTCAAAGTTTCTCTGTGTGCTTACAGAAATAATTGAAATTAATCTCCGCCCACAATAATTTCATCTCCGTAGATACGTATTTCGGCAGCTAAGCTGCCATCTTCAGTACGCTACCAACTTAAAAGCACTTAAAAACATCTAAAAACAACCTAATCATCCTAACAAAATCATAAAAATGTAGAAACTAACAACAATCTAATCAGCCTAAATCATCTTTTTTATATCTTTTAGGATGATTAGATTGTTGTTAGTTTTTACATTTTTATGATTTTATTAGGATGATTAGGTTGTTTTTAGATCTTTTTAAGTGCTTTTAAGTTGGTAGCTTACTGAAGATGGCAGCTTAGCTGCCGAAATACGTATCTACGGAGATAAAATTATTGTGGGCGGAGATTAATTTCAATTATTTCTTAAACCACCGTCTCCTTTAGTTTGCTTACAGAAAAAGAATCGATGGTCAGATAAACGAGATATAAACTAAACTTAAGTTTTTTTTTTTTTAATAGAATACCCTGTATATTATTAAGATTTTCAAGTATAAATTAAATTATACTGGGACTACGTATATAATAAAACTAATAAGGTGTCTATAAAATAATTTCTATTTAATTTATTTTTGAATTTTAGGAATAGAAAACTCTAATAATGATTCTTTTGTACTAAGAGATGTGATTCAAAATATGTTAAAAAGATTCGCACTTTGCGCAAAAAAATAAATTGAGGACGCTGTAAATATGTTTTATGTTAAATTTTCAGCCATTTTTTAAAAATTTATTTTTTCCAAAATATTTTCCATTTTCAGTTTAAGTTAATTTTTAGAAAACATCTAAATCGATTTAATATGTTAATGGTAATTTTATTTAATGTTATTTTATTGAAAACCAAAACTTCGCTTATTTTTTTGGTATCCGACGCTCAATTGTTTTTTGTGAATGTCTATAGCAGTGCTGAATTAAATTTTACAACTTCTTTTATCTCATTTCTTTCTAAAATCAAAAATAAGAAAATTAAGTACAAATTATTTTATAGACACTTTCTACATTAATTGTTTTATTATCACTGAAAGGATTGAAAAAAGTTGTTCGGATTATTATTGCAACGAAGCGGCGAGATATTATAAATACAACATCTAGGCGGCTCTATGTATTTGCCGGCTTCGCGCGACTAGCAATATTGAACAATCGGCGAGTCAGAGAAGTAGTGCATTCATGAAAGCGGCGTTACTCACAGTATTGTACTGGTTAAATGGATGTCCGCCCAGAGATGCGCACGAGAAACCTCACTGTCAGTAGCGGTCGGACGCCGCGAGATTTTAAATACATATTTGTATAATAATTTATTATATTTTACCTATTCAAAAGCAGCGAAGAGTTATTGTTATCTATTGGAATTTGCAACTGTGAATATTTTGAGGATATGTAACTGCGCGAAAGCCCGAGTAGTCATATATGATGAGTTATGAGCGCGGGTAACAACGTAATGCAGGTTCCGTACTGGGGCTGCCGCTGTTTGAAACCAGATGAAACCAGTTCACTTTTTTAGATCCACCGTGTGTTTACTATACATGTAGTCCAATTAGAATTTAATTTAGAATCGAGAAACGTAATAATATATAAGGTGTTCCATTAAAAAAAAATTAAGTTTAGTTTATATCTCGTTTATTTGACCATAAATTGTTTTTCTGTCTTTTCTGCCTATCGCCACTAGCAGGGAGTTATTACGACAAAAGAAAGTGATGAGACAGTTATTCTCACCTAACTGAAGATCAACTGAAACAAAATCTGTGAATAGATCTATATCGGCAAATTTTTCTCGAGATCAACTCAAAAAGCACTCGCGATCGACCGTTTGAGCATCCCTGATATAGGGTGTCTCTGATTGAGTAGGCTACATGAGTATCTTTCTTATCATTGAAGATAGACATTTGGTTAAATGGACAATGTTTTGCAGTTTTATGTGCGGATTCAGATTCTGAGAATGCCTTAAAAGAGGAGTGCGACAACGATTTCTATTAGTCGCGAGCGTTTTTCGACTTTCGTAATCGTCACACGTACAAAATAACCGTAAACAATAAATAACCATAAACGGACCATTACTTAATTTTAAACTTCCCTCCTCAAGTTAGAACAAAATGGCGCCTGTATGGCCAGACTCGTACGGCCCTCGAGGGCAGTTACCTATCTGGCGGAGAGATAAGAAACTACTACAATTTTCTATCTGTAAATACTTTACTTACTTTACTCTAATAAAAAAAGTTGGCTGTTGAGTAGAAGACAAAAGGAAAGTCGAAATAAATAGATACAGTGCAAAAGGTCAAGGAGGCAAACAATAGGAAGACGAAAAAAGATAAAACAAGATAAAAAGAATTTAAAAGAAAGCGGATATATATTTTTTTAACACAGGAGAAGAAAGTTGGAAGCAAGAAAAGATCAAGGAGGGAAAACATGAGCGAAAAAAATGTGCTACCAAAAAGCAAAAACAAGAAAAAAACTCTTGTAACAGTTCTGAAAACTATTTTTAAAGGTGGGAGAGGTTTAAATAAGATACAAATGATGTTACAGGGGCATCTACTTCACGAAACGAAATTCTAGAAATTTTTTCGCCTGTATTCAAATTGGCTATCTTTTTCCTAGAGTTGAATAAGTTATTAGTTTAGTTGTTTTTTTTTTTCAATTTTCTAGTTTCTAACTGTTTTTATTTCCTTCAAATTTTTTATATTTATTTGTTGTTCTAATTTTTAATAATTTCTTTTCTTCAATTTAGTTTATTTGTTGGATCACTTTTTTTCAATTTTTAAGTTTAACATTTTATATTTCAATTTCTTACAGTTTTTCTTCGAGTATCCTTAAAATTGTTAATATTTTTGTTTCGATTTTTGATAATTTGAAACGGCCGCGGATTTGCTTATAAACAAATCGTGATTGATTTTCGATTATGGAACAAATTACAAATAACAGACAAATATTGTTTTTCGTAGAAGTTCTAGTAACGCCGGAAACGGTCGTTGCAGGTTTACAAGAGGCAATAAATTTTAAGTACAAAACACTTCAGTAACAGCAGGGTATTGCCAAGAATTTAAAATGTATTCGTTTTGTTTCATTTTTGTGAAGGAGTGTCAGTCATGCTTTAATAGGAAAAGGGCCGTTTATGTAAGATGAGATGATTTTCAAAATCATTGTGTGGTCGGGTTGCTTTTGGAAGGCGATAACTTTAGAACGAATTTTAACTTTCGCAAAGGAAACAATAAATCAGTCACTTGTAAAGCGAGTGCATGTTCAAAATTTTAAAAGAAAAGAAACAGACTTCGAGATGGGACATTTACGGTGAGTTATGCGTATAAATTTATTACTGGGGTGTTTTCTAAAAGGAGGAGTGGACAGGAACTTTTCGAAAACGGTATCGATTGGTCGGGGGTGTTGTCAAGCTCTTTTCGAAAATCGAGTAGGGCTCACTAACGAGGGTGGAAAAGGGAAAAGTTATTTTAATTAAGGGAGTCAGATTTTGTCATCTGAAAAGACCGGTTGAATACCAAACGCCGAGTTGCAATTTTTGAATTGAGTAGTTTGTCTTAAGTAAGGTGTGTTCCATAATCATGTTTTTCAGTCACCATTACGGGTGTAGCTTCAAGTGTTTGAAAGGCATTTTAATAAATTTTTGCTTTCGCACACGGGCTCGACGCGAGAGGTTTTCAAACAGAGTGAGTGGTGCGCAAATTACTCGCTTGGACAGTTAGGTAAAGGGTCATTTGATCATTATTGCTTCGCCGCATTTTTGGTGGTTTTAATTGATTCCAAACCCTTTTAATCGAGTCATAATTGGAGACATTGGAAATTCAATAATCGAGTTCGCATTCGAGTCAGTTTGAATTTACATAATTAAACACACAGTTGGTTGACGTTCCCAACTTGGCCTTATAAATTACTAGTATTTTAATTATTGAATTGTCATATTTAAGGTTAAATCAGTGTATGTCACAAGGTTCGTCGGAGTACGTGTTCTGCGACTTGATCAACCAAAGTAGTTAACTTTACCACTAATCTACTGAAATCTCCAGTCTAGTGTACCAATTGTAGAAGTGTTTCTGTCACCTTTGGAAACCCTCGTATCATTTAGTGACCTCGCTCACAACTGGGATCTGAGTGATTACGAGAGTTGTCCCCGTTTGAATCCCTGGTCGAAAGGCACGTTATATCTGCCGACTAATTAAGTGTGACCAGCACTAACTTATCACCAGAAATCAAGGCCAAGTTAATTTCCAGTACGAATTTCTTACAAATTCCGAGACCGAAGATACTGTAACGAAATTAAGCGCTCAACTCACGAAACGAGCATTTCTCCAAACCCGTGGGTTTTACCAGTTATACCTGGTTTCGAGTAGACAAAGTTCCTGGCCAGAAGAATTAATTAATCTAGCTTTAGGAGGGGTCCCAAGGGGACATCCGTGAAAAACTAAAAGCGATGACTGTGTATACCTCTGCAAATAGATCACTAAGAACCGCATCTCGTATCACCCACTTTTCCCCAAACATCTAACTAATTAGGAAATTAATTCACCTAATTAAAGGTACACTGTAGACTCACGTGTCACGCTGTACATTGGTTGATTTGGTCAGAGTGTTGTTTTAGAGTACGATCTTAAGTGGCAATCACTGTACCTAAACAGAGCTCAATAGAGACATTATTTTTATTGGCAATCAAATCGAGGACAAAGTCCCGTGAAAATTAATGTGCTGAGCGAACTCGATTCCACCGGAAATGTTGGTTAAGACCGTTATATCGCAACTATATTCGAGATTGAAATCTGGTAGCTGAGTCTTACTGTATTGCTCGCAACTGCTATATTTGGTAATCGCTGTAGTGACGTATCAATTCACGGGGGTTTTTACGCTCATTTACCAGGTTCCTAGTGGGGGCTGGTAACGGAGTTTTTTCCCCTCGTTTATTTTTTCAATAAACGAAGTAAATTAAATTTAATATCTCGCATTTTTATTTTAACATACTTAGTTCCTTAAATCTCTCAAATTTATTGCGCGACCGCACCAACAACGAGTCTTGAGTTACATCACAGGTAAGGTCCTACAAATTTAATTAGACGATCACGACTTTTATTGAAGTAGATAAAACATATAGCCTATTTACGAGTCAGAAGTTAAATTTTGACGGTTTCTGAATTACGTGTCAATTAGAGTAATTTCTTTTTCTATTGTGTTGAGACAGTTTGTGGTTGTAATTGGTTGTTCCGTTTAACTACAAAATCAGTGACGTGTCGGCGCGTTACAAATTTCTTACTTTTTTATCTTTTGTAAAATTCCTTTCTTGGGTTGGATTTACTTAGGTTCAGTTTAGTTGGATTGGTTTGATCTTGAAACGTTATTTAATGTTTCATTTTGTGTTTAAAATAAGTTAGACTCATTTGGATTTCGTCCAATAGGGTTGGGTTTGCTTAACTTCGATTTAATTGGGTTGAGTTCGCTTAATTTCAGTTTAGTTCGATTGGCCTTGAAATATATTTTTTTAATTTTTAAAGATATTGTGTTTAAATTTTCTAATATATAACTTCAATTTTTATTTTATTTTTGATTTTTAATTTTTTGAATTTCTGGTTTCAATCTCTTACAGTTTAATTTTCGATTTTTGATCATTTCTTACGATTTTTTTTTATCTATTGTAATCTTTTTTCGTTCGGTCGGCTTTACTTGGGTTCTGTTAATTTGGTTTGGGTTGACCTTGATTTTTTTATTTTTAATTTTAAAATGTTTTTAAATTGTTAACAATTATTACTTTCTTTATTTTTAAAATATTTCATTTTTAACATTTTTTCTTTCAATCTTCTAGTTTTTTTGAGATTTCCTTAAAATTTTTAATTTTTATCATTTTTTTATTGTATCTAATTTTGCCTTTACTTAAACAGGATCCTGGCTTCGCCCATGGATTGGGTAGACAAAATTTAAAATAATACAAGTTGCGTTTACTTACAGAACAAATAAAACAAAAGAAAGTTGTAATAGTTCTTTTCATGTGTTTTAATTCAGTACGACAAAAGTAGAGTTCTTTAGTGTACCTAATAAGAGTGTAGACATGATCTGACAGTTTGCACTTTGGAGGATTCATGGCAGAATAATTAGTTGACCAGTCAAGTGAATTGTGGCCTTTATTTTTTTACACACATCGGAAAAGTCTAGGGATAATTTTAAAAAACCATAAAAATAAGGAATATATATATATAAAATAAATAAATATAATAATAATAATAAACATTTCATGTATTTATATATTAAAATGTCCTTAGTCCAACATTTTTAAAAGTACGTGTAAGAAATAACATATCACTATAAAGTGATAAACACAAAAAAAAATTCTTGGCTTCGTTAATTTGTTCGACTTCTATAACGCATTGCTTAATACCCATTGCTTTTGTTTGTAAATATGTGAGTGAATGATGTTGACAATGTAATTTTATCCATGAACAATAAGTGTCAAGCTGTAATTAATTACCATGGAGGCCATGTTTATTTTTCATTGTTTTTAATCGAAATTATCTGTTTAATTGGGGATTTAAAATTTTTTTTGAAAATTGAGTTTGTTATTTGACCATTTTTTCCTTTCTATTAAAAATGTTTACGTTATTTTGTCTCTGCCTAAACAATGGTTAATATATTAAAATATTTTGGAATTTTTTTTTTTAAGTGAAATAGGTAAATTTCAAGAAATATCCCCAGACTGTTCGGATGTGTTTATTTTATTAAGGTTTGTAGTTTCCTTGACTGGTCAATTGTTTATTCCGCCATGAATCCTTCAAAGTGCCACATCATGTCGGTCTTATTTGTTACGCCAGCGCCATCTATGTACATTTTGTCGAATTAAAATTTGTCAGACAGAAATTTGAAATTAACTTATTTTTTTTCACAAAAATTCCCTCAAATAAATAAAAAAAACACTTTTCTTCCCGCATCAAATCAAAAAGATCTCGCAATTTCCCTCGGATATGCAACACTACGTCAAAAGAAAATTCTACTAACTTTTTGTTTGTTTTTTTTTTGTTTAAATATAATTTTTAATGCGCCCGAATAATTTTATTTGAAATCTGAAACCCGAAGAGTGATCTTAAAACCCGAAGTGATTACCATACTTATTATTATTATTAAACATTATTATTATATAAAATTACCTTTACAAAAATATAACATCTAGATCGAAAGTGCCTTAGAGAAGGTCTACAACTTTTATTAACAAAAACTTATAAAAGATTTTAGAAATCCGCAACCTTTACCATTACTTTTGTATTAAAAATGGAACTCCAATATGGCCCACCCTGTACTGCACTTACATACATTAATCGTATTTGGCGTAAGCTAAATAATGACTTTGATAATTAATCAATAAGACAGAAATAGAAAAATTTACAGTTTGCCATGTTTTGCCATCGACCAAATCGAAAGAGTTCAAGTACCGAACCCTAGATGGCGCACGCGCTCGTGCGCCCAGCAAGTACTTAAAATAACCCAGTTACATACCTATAACAAGAAGAGAAACTAGAAAAATAAATTAATTTCATTTCACTATATTATTATTTATTATTATAAGACGTAGTAGTGCTAATAAATGAAAATAACACAGAACGCAGAAAATGACGCGCGCGTTATTTCAAGTGTTTACAAAAAAACAGGGAGATATGGCAAAGTTAATAATTGATAAATAAATAAATATACATTAAGTACTTTACGTGCACGAGCTTGTTTTGTATATTATTGTAGATAGCATCATGTTGTTTAACGTGTTCAGGTAGGCAACCAAATATACAGTAGATATTTAAAGATTGTTTTTGAAAATTTACACTGACTTGATAGTATTTTGAATTTGAACTTGTTTTAAGAATGGCCTTCACAATAAGGAGTGTACAATCAAATACATTAAAAACTGTTAATTACAAACTGGAGCAGATGTACAGGTGACTAATTAAACCGGCATAAATCAATGTGCTATAACAGTATTATTAATTCCTGATAAATTAAATTAATTAATTTACCAGCGATATTATAATTTAATTTTTGTTTTGCATGCTTTGGGGTCTTTAGTCGTATATTTCAGTTGCTGAATTAATAAGTAGATTTTATGGGACAGTTTCAGTTCAATTTAAGTTGACGTTTCTCGACAGATAACTAAAAAAGGAAAAGTTCTAATGTGTTTTATTATGGTGGGGGCAGTCAGCATTGCCTTGAGCATGATGTATAGCCCCCATGGTCTAAAACTTGCTTTATAATGCTTTTGAACTGGACACCTGTATAGAGAATGTTTTCATTAATTAAATTTTATTCGACCGTTTTCTATTTAAGTAAAGTTCTAAATAAAGGACTTCACCAGTAAACAAACGGTTAATGTGTGTAATAATTCTAAATAGCCCCCCCCCCCTCTTTAAATCAAGATTCATTGTTATCCTAACACGAAAAAAGAATCGAAAATAATTGCATATTTCGAAAACTAGTTTTTCTTTTCGACGTTAACATAAGATCCGGCGGGATGGGTCCTAAGAATTTGACAATTTAATGCACTTCGTGAAATTGAATTATAAAAGTTGGCAGCTTCCTATAAATATCCTGTTTTATTAATATTTTCAATTATTGCACAGTTTGGCCTTACGTTATTCAGATTATTTTAACTATAAAAAAAAATAGTAATTTCGTTAAACAATTATATTACCTATATTAAATTTTAGTATTTCATAAATTAATTTTTTTGTGTTAGTTTGTTTAATAAGAGTTGAAAATTTTTATGTAAAATCAAATTTATCGATAGCGAAGCACATAAATAATAGAACTCAATTTGACGTTAATATTTTAGTCGTAAATTTCAGGGAAGTTTATTTAAATTGCAAATTTATAAAAATGCAATGCGAAACGATCTAATTCCAGTTTATTTTAAAACGGCACGCGATATATAAGGCGTTTTTTTTTCAATAAAGATATTCATTCAAATAATTCTCGAATAACAACTTTCAACAGCAATTTAATGTGAGTTTTAAAACATAAGAAAAGAATTTTGAAATGAAACAGTTGCATTAACGTTAAAGTAGAAAGTACATTTTGTGGCAAAATGATTAAATATTTACCCAAAATACTTAATAACTTTCTTCAAATTTAATTACGGAACTTATTTTAGAATTAAAACTAAAATGCAAGAAAATTTGAAGGTTAAACAATTTAAGGCAATTTATACAGTCTGTCCTTCCTCGATTGCACAATATCTTACCGGCGCATTGTTGAATCAAAATCAAGCAAAATGTTCCTAATACGCAAACGCATCCTTTTCGAAATAATCACAAATTTAATACAAATGAATTTTGACAGAAACAACAAAATTTTTAAAACTTTCATTATGCTTTGACAGCAAGCATGACCGCCTTGCCTGGGGGACTTATTAGATAGCAAATCCGCTTCAATTTGTCTATCCTACTGCAATGTCAGCGCAAAAAGCGATCGTAGGATGTTGCTGTTTTACCTGTTTAATTTTCAATTCATTCTTTTCTTTAATTTAGGACGAACTTGTTATGGTTACGACATCCACCAAGAGAATAAATTTCAATTAAAAGCTTCGTGCGGAAACCAAATATAAAAAATTCCTCAAGGCACGAGAAAGTAACGGATAAGGAACTTAACAAATTACGTTAAAGAAAAAATTCCTTTTACTTACATCTGGTCCAGCAGGGGTCCGTTCTCTCCGACTAAAAAAGCGCGCTCGGGGTTTCCGAACAGTTTCTGAACGCGCCCAACTGAAGAGAATAGGGAGAAGTAAAAGAATTGTCGTATTATGACCTTGAAACAGCAAATGCAACGACATCTACCCGCGGATAGATTTCAATTGAAAGCTTCACGCGGAAACAAAAGATTCAAAAATTGGACATACAAAGTTTATGTTTCGTCTTCATAGTGTGTAATAATGACGTGGATGAAGTTGCTGCTCACGTGATGACATTAAAATATGTGATTCCATCCGTCATTATTCAAATTTAGTTTGCTATGAAAACAAAACCATTTCTCTTAACAAAAAGGTGTCAATTTGTTGGTTTTGATTAGAATAGACCCATGTTGAAAAAGGCAACAATTGATGAAGATAAGAAATTAGTAACAATCAGTGGTAAAAAATCCAGTGTGGAACTTAAAACGAAATTTCAGTGTTACCAAATCATGATGAGCTCACTTAGTTCTGAAAAAATATATATGTCAAGGACATGACGTAAAAGAGAGCATATTTTGAGTAGCTCTTTGAACAATTTCGAGTTTGTGTTAATTTTGTTTTTGCTTTCAATTAACAACAGTTCGGGCAGGCGAGTGGCTCCAGCGGTTAGCATAGCCGGGTTTGAAAGTCGTGCCATTCGTCGGCGTGGGATCGAATCCCACCACGGTCATGAATATTTGCGTTGTCCACATTGTGACCCAGTTTATCAAACAAAGTAAATTGGCTAGAATGGTGATGCCATAAGAAAATAATGTGTAGGTTGCTACGCAAAGCAAGAAAAAGAAGAAAAATAACCGTTACCTCGAGGCAAAGCTACAAAATCGAATCTTACGGTAGCATGCAAGCAGAGGACTCGAGTTCGAATCTCGTGGAGTGGAAGTTTTTCTATCAGTATTCAGTTTCCTTTTTTTTTAATAATTAATATACTTTATGTACTAATTTAGCAGTGAACGTCTGTTAAAATGTTTTTTAATGAAATAATATGATAAATAAATAATAAAAGTTATTTTCGACAACGAAATGTCACTCTACAAACATGGGGTCAAAAATTTAAAAAAAATAAGGAAGTTATTTATAGCACCTTGTATAAATGCCTTTAATTTTAAAATATGTGAAACCATTTTAAATTTTAATTTGGGCGTTTGTAAACCTTATTTAAGTAACATTGGATTTAACTTTTTTAATTTTTGAAATAAAAACGAGTTGCCTGCTTTTTTAACATTTACTGAAATCAGTAATATATGTATTTTACTAATTGAATAGCGGGTGTTTTTAATGAAATAATATGTTATATAAATAATAAAATTTATTTTTGACCACGAAGTGTCTCTATATTAATTTAGGTCCAAAAATTAAAAAAGAAAATGAATGCAGTTAATTGTAGCAACATATACAGGGTATCCTAAGTTGAGTGGCCCATTAAAACTTTTCAGGGAAGGGAATATACCAACATTCTGAAAATTAATACACTACAAATATTTTCACTTTTATATCACTTCCGATTATGTGGGAAGTTGACATTAAGTTGTTTATTTTAAATGGAATGCTTATTTTTTATTGCAAATTCCGATTCTACACATTATTCTAACTTATTTCTTTCCTACCTTCATTCATTTCACTATTAACGCACGAATCGATACCTTAAATTCAAAAACACGCACGCAACTTCTTTTTTATTTAAAACTATTTATATATATTTTTTGCTCATTTGTTGATTACACTATGTACAGCATGCAAGCAATTAAAAAAAACAAACAAAATCCTATATTATTTAAATAAAGTCAGCAAACAACCAAATTAAAACTCTTTAGTAGTTTTAAAATCAGTGGGATTTATACAGGGTTTCTCAAGTTGGAAGGCCTATTAAAAGTTTTCGGGGAAAGGAACATACGAATATTCTGAAAAATAATACACTGCCGTAGGAAGAACTGAATTTTCAAGTTAAAGTATATTCAATTTTGTATCACTTCCGGTTATGCCGGAAGTAGCCATAAACTTTCTTATTTTAAACAGAATGCTATATCTTTTATTGCAAATTCTGATTCTACAAATTATTCTAAGTAAAAATTGTTAAGGCTTGCCTACACTTAAATGTAACGATTTCTGAGATATTTTCAAATTTCTTTTAAAAAATTTATTTCGGTGACCTTATTTAAGAGAATGTATTTACGACAGTATATTTCAAAATACAAGTTGCCTGTCGTTTGAAATAATTATGTTCAGCCTTGCAAATCGCATCCTAGTTATTCCTGAAAAATTCACAGGATGGTCAAAATATGATGCCGAACCTTGTTATGTTTAACTGCTCGAATTTCGGTTTTCGTATGTGGAACCGCCTGTATATTTTTGCATCGTCAGATACAGAATCAAATTCTACATCGATTAGTAAAAGCATTCCCTATACCAATTTGTATTAGTTTTCTTGTTACCAACAATTGTTTATTTTATTGTGTTAATTAAATCCATTAATGCAGTTATTCATAGTAAGCTTTTAAAAACGAAGCACGTACCGTATTCCTAATTTTTTAAGAAATAAATAATTTTTAACCATAACATTATTTTGCCGTACATCTTGTAATAAAGCTATAGCTAAATACCTATCCCAAGCTTTATAATTTCAACAAGTGTCTTGAAAAAATAAGTATATCTTGAAAAACAATTTTCTTTGTCAGTTTAACATTTTTGTTAAAAAAACAAAAACTAAACTTACAGTTGGTAAAGTGGTTAAAAATAATAAACAGTTTTATTTATTATTCTAGAACCCGTATGACGTGGTCGTAATTACTGTATAAAATTTGAAAATATCTGAGACAGAGTCGAATCAACCAATGAATATTTGGTATGATTACCTATATCTCTCACTTTGTAGAAATTTTACACAAAATTTAACAGCGCGTCGTAGTCCTCAGACGATTAAACAAGAAGGTCCCTTTTTATTTGTTTTGTTAATTTTGTTAATTTCTTTGTTTTTTATTAGTACGTATTTATTACTATAACTGTGTAACTTAATAAATATCCTTGTTTTGTGGACACTTACTGCGAGAAATTGTCACAATTTTACCAAAATATGCTATTATAAAAACAATTATTTATAACAAGAAATGTAATAGAAGCTAATACTAATTTATGTAGAATTCGATTCTGTATCTCATGACGCCAAAAAATATACCGGGCGTTCCATTTACCAAAACTGAGATTCGGAGAGTCAAACATAGCAAAGTTCAACACCATATTTTAACCACCCCGTGAATTTTTCAGGAATGATGTGCAGGGCTGAACATTATTCTTTCAAACGACAACTTCAATCTTGAAATTTGACTCTGTCGTAAATACATTCTTTTAAATAAAGGGTCACCGATATAATTTTTTTAGGAAATGTATATGTGAAAGGTATCTCAAAAATCGTCACATTTAAGCGTAGACAAACTTTAACAATTTTTACTTAGAATAATGTGTAGAATCGGAATTTGCAACGAAAAATACAGCTTTCGACATCATATTTTGGCTATCCTGTGAATTTAATCAGAGATAGCTAGGTTATGATTTGCAAGGCTCAACATTATCCTTTCAAACGACAGACAATTTGAATCTTGAAATTTGATACGGTCGTAAATATATTCTCTTAAATGAAAGGGCACTGAAATAATTTTTTTAAAAAAATTTGAAGATATCAAAAACTGTTACATTTAAGTGTAGGCAAGTCTTAACAATTTTTACTTAGGATAATATGCGGAATATGAATTTGTAATAAAAATTATAGCATTTCGTTTAAAATAAGAAAGTTAATGACGACTTCCGGCATAAGTGATAGAAAAGTGAATATATTTTAGTTTGTAAGATCACTTCCTCTTAGGGCAAAGTATTAATTTTCAGAATGTTTGTAAGTTCCTTCCCCCGAAAACTTTTTATAGGCAATCCAACTTGAGCAACCCTGTATAAATTCCACTGATTTTAAAATATGTGAAACTATTAAAGAGTGTTAATTTGGTTGTTTGTTGACTTTATTTAAGTAATACAGGATTTTGTTTTTTTTTTAATTACTTGGATGCTGTATCTAGTCTAATTAACGAAAGAGCAAAAAATATATAAATAGTTTTAAATAAAAAAAAAGTTGCGTGCGTGTTTTTGAATTTAAGGTATCGATTCGTGCGTTAATAGTGAAATGAATGAAGGTAGGAAAGAAATAAAAAGTGAAATTGTAAACAATTGTATCGACGAAAGTTTAGAGGGGTAGAAAAGTGGAACGCGAATCGATAGCGCAATAGTGTTTTAAAATATTGTATTAAAATGAGCGCATTTTTTTTGCAAATGGCGGCTTTTGTCATCTAAATTTGATGGAGTTGCGCACCGGCGTCGAATTTCGACGCTACCACTAAATTATCAGTAGCTAGGCTCCACTAGTGTCGTTAGGTGCTCACAATGACAAGTCTGTAAAAACCGGCGGTGGTCTTTGTGAGTATATCCTGTTGTAGTATTTATTCGTACATATTTATTAAGCACACGCATAAATAATTTCGTATTTGTACGCTTTGTTTATATAAACAACTTGTGGTGCAGCAAGATTGTCTGTCACTAACATAAAATCATCTCTTTGCATTTTCGCTTGCTTTTATTAATTTATTTAATGCTTCCTCTCCGGTTTTTAAATCGTTGTTGAATATTTAAAAGGGGGGGGGGGTTCGTCTCTCGTGCATCTGCATTTTTAATATTTTGATTAGTGGGATATTAATAATTTATTCGAAGCACAAGTTTCGGTAAACATACAATTTGATATCGATTGAAAATAATATAAGTGCGTAGCAATTGAGGTAAAAAGATATAATAATCATGAAATTGGTAAAAAGTGCGTTCGCTTAAATTATTCACGGTAATTTCCGAAATTTTACGTAATTGAAGCAACTCTAATTGGCTTCTTATTTAATTCCTTCTACAACTTATTTTTTTAATCGTAATCGATAATAAACACGAAGAGTCTAATAGTTTTCTTTCGGTTGTTATTATTATATTTTTAATCGACCCCCGATAATTTATTTAATTGAGCTACTTATTTACTAAGTTTTTAATGAAAATATGTTTGTCTTCTATTTGTGGTTCGAATTGTTGTATGTACGTGTACATACATATATACAAGTCCACATTTAGATTAAATTTTTTTTTTAAGGTTACTGCTCATGTAGCGACAGTGAACTTTCATTTTCATTTAGCTCAAGCTCGAGTTATAAAGTTGGCTTTCAGGATCATCTGTAAACGTGGGTGTTATGTATGTGTGTATACAGCTTGAGCAAGCGTATGGGTTATTCGGTGCACACGTGATTTTGGGTTTCTCTCTCTTTTCCTTTTTTTGTTTTTTTTGAAAATTCGAAAAATTATTAATTCCAAAAAAAATATTATATTTTCCAGCCATTATCTCAAGAAATGGAAGAGAGATTTAGGCGTGTCACTTATAGGTCGAAATTTAGGGGTGCGCGACTAGCCGCATTTTGACCAGTGGTCGCCGCGTGGGAGTAACTATTGATCCACAATACAAGCACACGCATTCATACACACACACTCTCGCACCCTCACCAACATAGTCTCATTTGCGCTGCCCGTTGTGTTTCTATTCGTCATTATGTTATTCTGATAGCTATGTTGCTTTATCTGATGATCAATAATTCCTCGGTTCTTGGAATCTACGTACACTGCGTTTTTGTTTAAAAAAAAAATTAAATCGCTCTTCCCCCCCAATACTCCCCCACTGCGATGGCTCCTTTTTTATTTGACGCGTTTTCTGATTATGGCCGCTCCGATAACACATTTAAAGCTTTTTACAGTACACGTATTGTGGCTACAATATTAAATATCATATAATCAATATATTTGTACACATTTTTAATTTTGATCTCATTATCTTATTTACATATTATTGTATCAACTGGGGCTTTAAATATTGACAGTTTTTTATAATTAGTTTAGATAATTCGCACATCCATTTCGCCTTATCATCCCAGGCAAATTGACAGTCCATCTACATTTTGTTTTTCAAATCGATATTCTATTTTCACAGATTTAGCTTTCCAAAGACTCAACGTTTACATAAGAAGTTCAAAAACATTATAACAAAAATAGCCCAAGTAATTCGACAAAAAACCGACGCAAAAAGAAAACACTCAAAAAAGAGGAAATTCGAATCAAGTATGACCGATTGAGTTGGCAAGAGAATTTTCTTATTCAACTATTTGCAATACTGCAACCAGATATGTTTTGTTGATTTATTTGACAGACGTTTGACCCAGCGAGAAAATTTTATAGTAGGTTATATCCGGCGTTTACTTTGGCAGGAGTACAGAGTGCGTTCAGAAACAGCGCCTAGGTAAAGAAAATTGCCCTCGGTCGTTCAAAAACTGCAAAGTGTCACTCAGCTGCGTGTTACATTTTAATCATTCCGCAGATTCACCCGCAGGTGATCCTAACTTCCTCATCTCAAACGATGGTTGAAATTTACCCAAGATGCCTGGGACCATGCGTAACACTTGTTATTCATTTTTCTCGTATACCTTTCCCTATCTCTTGAGTAAATTAACCTATTTTAAGATTGTTTATGGTTATTGATGGTTGTTTTTATTCGTCAATACGTTGAAATCAATACATATTATTAAAATGAATAAACATTAATGTGTAACGGATAATAACGGACATTTAATTCATAATTACGAATAATGGACAAAGTACACATTCAAAATCTAAAATTAACTTATGATTATGAAATTAAAAAAATATCTAATTAAACAGTTGTCTTTATAATATAAAAGAATTCTGCCAATAATATTTTAATATGTTTGTTTTACATGTTCTTTGTTTGCATGTTATGTAATGACGACATAGTTAATACTATGAATTGTGATATATTTTATATTTTTATATTTTGTCTGACAAAGGCACCCATGGAATGGAATGGAAAAAGTCCTAATAAATTATTATTATTATTATTATATTATTTGACGTTAGTACTTATTTGACTTCACCATCATCGTTCAGAAACTTCGCTTAGATTTGGTCACACGGCGTATTGTAACTCTTACCTGTTGGGTTGGGTATCTGAACGCACTCCTGCGGTAAGTTAACGGTCAAACTTGTCAGACTAAAGGTGTTTTCCCGTTAGCTCTGAATTTTGTGTTTCAAGCACACTTGGGTTTTAAACGTGTGACCTTGATGTATAAACTTATGGAAAGTTGTCTAACTGGAACGTGCGCTTCGCGCTCTTTTGCGCTTTTGGGCTCGTTTGGGTGCACAAATTGCGTAACGGGAAAACAGCTTAAATCACGTGATCAGGGGCGGATTTAGGCATGGCTGCAGCCCAGGGTCCCGTTACACATTTTTTTTTCAATTGGTTTAAAATATTCTGCAAAAATCAAACACCTGCAGTTTCATGCACTATAGCGAGATGCTGTCTCACGGTTCGTCTTTAATGGACGCACCCCAAGACCACGCTTCGAAGAATTCACTTCATGAATCTACCACACCAATTCAATTTACTTTACACCCAGGAGCCGTCTGTATGGGCTGCATTCAACCTTCACGATCAAAAATAGCAATCCAAATTATTTTATAACGAGTTACACTTGTCGCCCTGGTGTGCACTCAGGATATCTTTATCTCGTACTAATGCATGAAGTTAAAACGAGATGAGAATACACTCAGTTCACACCAGTGCAAGAAGTGAAACTCGCTATTAGTAACGAATAACTTAAACAGCGACATACTACGATCGCTTCTTGACCTAACATTGCATTAGGATTGACAAACAAAACTGAAAAACCTGTACAGAGACTGCCAGAGGGATCCGCTGCAATCAAAAACGATTTGCAATAATTTTTTCTATCTTAGTAACGTTTCAAAAAGTTTCGATTTTTTTTTGGACATGTCCCGATTTTTCAAAGACAATATCCCGATTTACGAAACTTAGATGTTGGTAATCTTGCCCGAAGCATCTCAAGCCTGATTTTGTCTAACCACGCGAATCTTGAAATATACCTCGGCTACAACATCCGAATCTTGAAATGCACCTCAGCTACAGCATAACCGCCATACTAACGGAGTTATCCGTCGATATTTTCAGAGAAATAACGTGCTGCCTGTAGGCAACCAGTGAAAGGCAAGGTGGCTTTTGGAATTATAATTAATTATACGATAGCGATATAAAAATATTAAATTTATTGTTCGAAAACTCATAGATTCAATGAGTACAGTTTACAGTTGGCACTAGCAGTATTCCGTTTTAAAAAATTCTTTTAATGAATATTTAAAAGTTCAATTTTTTTAGACATGTCCCGATTTTTCAAAGACAATGTCTATTCTGTAACATTCAGGGCTATTCTGTAACATTGATACGCTTATCAATTGATATGGTTTTCAATAATTGAAGAGAACTTGTTACGATTTCATAACAATTCACGTCGATTGCCGACCGCAAATTGAAGAGAGATGCATGTTAACTCGATATCACACTTCAAACGGATTGCAAGTTGTTAAACCATTTACAGAATACCAATTTTGCAAGGTCACTTGAAACATAGCAATATCAAGTCCATATCAATGTTACAGAATTGATATGGGACGTGACTTTGCAAAGACACTTGCTAAACATATCAATTAATTGAAGAGGCCGTGCTGTCTAGCAAATTGAAACTCTGTTACAAAAATAATCACTGTTTTTACGTATGCAGAAATATTATTTTCCGGACGTCAATGTGAATGCATTTTAAAAAAATGCGTAAGCGTGCAGAATTAAAAAATAAAAATTTGTCCATAATTAGTCATTAGGTTATCGTCAAGTGAGAGGTTAGAAGAAGCGTGATTTTAGCATGGATTTGGAAGGTCAAATTGTTACTCGTTTTTCTATTTCTCGCTATAAGTACAAATAAATCAGGATAACCTTAAAATTGGCAACGCACGCGCAATCCATAAGTTATGCATCTCTTCAATTCGTGTTCAAGTTCTCTTCAATTATTGAAGACCTTGAAGACGCTTAGCAATTGATATGTATATCAATGTTACAGAATAGACCCGAATATTCCGGTTTACGAAACTTAGTAGTTGACAACCCTACGAAACATCTCAAGCCTTAATGTAGTCGCTTTCCTTCGCCTAAAACTTTAAATCGAGATTCGAATAGTTTGCATCTGGATTCCGAAGTAGTCGCAACAAAATACCTTAAATTTGAATTATCGATTGACAGTTCATCGGTAAATAACTGCAGTTCAATCCAAATGAGTCTTAAAATAGAGAGATTCAAAGAGGACTACCGATCAGGATTGAAACTTTACGCGGAGTGGGAATTAATCCGTGTATTTTAATCTAAATGCGTAATGTTGCCTTAAGATCTCAATTTTGTCAGCGAATGTAAGCACCTTATGTTTAAATATGCTCATCTTGAAATGTAGCTCGGACATGGCATGCGAACCTTGAAACATACCTCAGCCTCAGAGTAAGCGCTTCTAATGGCGTCGTCTGTTACTATTTTCAGAGAAGTGAAATGGTGTCTGTAGGCGACCAGTGGTAAATTAGTGGTCAGACTTTTCAGACTAAACCAGGTGATTAAGTTTCTCGCTTGTTGGTTGGTCAGATGGTCGACTTGACGATTGTGTGTAGTTTGACCGTTCACTTCACTTGACCTTTGAATTTGAAATACTTGACGGCTTTCACTATTAACCTGTCAACAACCGGAAGTTCCTCTAGTTGTATTATTTAAAAATAAAATTCAGTTTTGCCAACTCAAACAGTCATTATTGACGATGTTAGATGTTTTTTCTAAGTTTTCTCTGTCACATTTCTGGTCCGGTTATGTTCGGAGCGAGTTTCCGAAAACGCCTTTTGTATCCATTTTCTAATCTACAAGTTCAAACTTTCAACAATAAAAATCTTGTGTTGTAGTAATTGTAATATTTGATAATTTGATAAAATACAAAGAATCACAATTTGACATTTATTTAATTGATTAAATAACTGGACAGCATATACAGAGTGAACATGTAGGTAAGACACTTTAGCCACGTAATATTGAAACAGAAAAAATTAAATTCGAAATTTGACATTAAAAAGTATGTTTACGTAAAAACAAAATTGAGGAAGGCAGACAGTGAGTATGTGAAAATCAACGCCACGTGATATCTCTTTCTCTCTCTCTCTCTCTCTCCTCTCTCTATAAGTTATAAATACACTTTGGCCGGGTAATACTGAAACAAAAAGAATTAAATTCGAAATTATGTAAAGAATGTTCATATTTAGCTATGGTTTTTAATTCTGAACGATTTATTCTTATTTAACTTTAAGGGATGCAAAAGCGTTTTACGCCAGCAATTTTTTTAAATAAAAATCGATAATAGAAACAAATCCCATTTGTAGCACACTTTTTGAAAGACACTGTGTATAGCATATACAGGGTGACTATGATAGTTGTGCAAAGTTTGAAATCTGTAATATATCACTATAAATGCTAACGATTGAACTCATATATCTTTAACTATAGCTAAATAGTTTTCGAGAAAATCGCAGTTAAAATTTTTCCGGAACAGTTTGAGAACTATTGGTCAGTGGTTCTCAAACAGTTTCGGAAAAATGTTCAACTGTGATTTTCTTCAAAACTATTAACTGTTTGTTAAGGACAGATGAGTTCAATCGTTACCATTTATGAGATATATTACAGGTTTCGAGCTTTGCATAACTGTCACAGTCACCCTGTATAGAGTGAGCATGTGAAAATCTGTCCGCGTAGGTAATAAATAGGTAATAAATATATATACTTTAGCCGCGTAATACTGAAACAAAAATAATTAAATTCGAATTGAATTTAAAAGGTATATTTACCTCGTGGTGGCGGTTGTTAATTAAGATGGAAAGTTAAAACAAAAATCGAGAAAGGAAAACAATATTATTGATTTTGTGTTACTGACAGATTAACAGAGTTTTCAAAAATAGAGTGTTTGTTTTGATAAAAGGAATCCAAAAATTTGATGCCAAAAAGCTTACCTTATTGAACAAAAAAATGAACAGAATTGAAAAGAAAATAAATAAATAACTATGTTATTCTGAAACCAATTTAAGAACCTGTACATACTTTTTTGGTTTTAAGTTTTGAAAATAGAGAACTCCACTGCAATTAAAACTGACGAATTTATTGGTTTTCGAAATTCGCCATGGCGTGATATGATCATTTCGTGCAGGATGGCATTTTAGGCAGCAAATTAGTTACCATTTATCATTCTGACACAAGGTTAGGTCAAAAATTAGCCGCGCGATGACGCGAAGTAAACTATTATAATAAAAAAAGAATTATGTCCATGCAAAATTTTAACTTTTGGACTACCGTTGATGCATCGCTGCTGATGCGATTCATCACAGACGAAACACGTGTTTGAAATATGTTGAAACTTTTCTGATTTATTTTCCCACTTGCCAATCACTTACTTTCTTACTTTATCACTAATAATTAGTAATAAAGTAAGTACTTACAATTATTGTAAATACATGCAACTAAAAGTGTTTGGTACATCGATATATATTGTACATTGAAATGAAAATTATTTAAGAGAGATGGAGTTAATAATAAAATAATAATCATGTACTGAATGCATTCATCAGCAGAAAGTTTTTTTAACCGCCTGGTTTCGATTCCAAAATAAAATACTTAATATGTTTATGATTCCATGTTAGTTACCCTTCAGATTCAAAGAAGTTATCATAGACGAGCGCAACAGTTGCATCGTACCTCATTGATTAAAATTAGAAAAAGCAAGGGTCCTAATACTGAGCCTGGCGGTACGCCTAAGTCCAATGCGGTTTCGATTGAAAACTGTCCACATACGTTCGCTGCAAATCTTCTATTTTTGAGGTACGATTCCATGTTAGTTGGCCTTCATATTCAAAGAAATTATCACAGACGAGCACAATAGTTGCATCGTCCCTCATTGATTAAAATTAGAAAAAGCAACGACCCTAATACTGAGCCTTGCGGTACACCTAATCCCAAATCTTCTGTTTTTGAGGTACGATTACAGCCAATCAGAGATTTTGCCTTAATATGTTTTCGAAATAAAAAATCGAACTGCTCAGGGCTAAAGTCGAATACGGTAGCAACATTCCTATTTTGGTCCTCCTGGACCTTGCAGACGTACAACGCATGTGCCAGCCGTAGATAAACTTCTTCGAAATCCGTTCTGGGCATCAGAAAGAAGTCAGAAGTGTCCTTGGTAATTAGGTACTCACTCGCAGGAAGACAATTTCTTCAAATATTTTTGGAAACTCAATGATAGTGATTGGTTGTTAGTTTTCCCTTTTCGAAGATGAGGTTTTTAAATTCCCTAGTTTAATGAGGCGTTCAAGAGGTAGGTTTTGATGACAATGTTTTTTTTTTAATTAAATACTTCATAGTTGTCAAAGCTTCAATTTAAGTCAAAGTCAATTCTGGAAGGAGATTGTTTGTTGAACGTTAGGGGAGATACCGTGCAAGTTTTTTTTTTTGATAAATTAATTTTGAAAGCGTGTTTGCAAAATGTGAAAATTACATTTATCGCTTATAAGTCTTGATTTTTGAACGTTTTTCGTTGTTCCTTTTTATTGAAAATTAAATAAATTAAATTAAAAACGCTTATACTTGTTGTCTATTTGTGGTTTTTGTTCTGGTTTTTCTCGTTTAAAAATTCTTAAATTGGCAGTTCTTAATCTTTTATTAATTTATTTTATTTTTTTAGAATTTAACTGTTTTTGCTTGCTCAGTCAACTTTCATTGGAGAAATACATATACCTAAACTTTTCTAATTAATCTGAAATGTTCCCAATCAATTTCGAATTACGTAATTTCGAAAGTGATCCACTTTTAGTTGAATTGTTTTTTTTTCGTGTACTTCAACTTATTGTTAGCTAATCGATAATATATGTAAGTTCTTCATTAATTTATCATAAATGATTTATTATATTTGTTACATGTTTTTTTTTTGTTATCTTCGTGGACGCAGTAATGAAGCTTAATATTAAAACAATCAATGTTTAATTATCGGCCAATATATCTGATTACTTTGTCCGGTAAATTTTGACGATACCTGTGCGTTTGCAGTACAAAACAAAACGCAGGTAACATCTGTTATTGATTTTCCTCTACGTGCTTAAAGTACTCACTCGCACAGGTAACAAGAAACGAAATAAATATTTTTTTACTCCCGTGAAATAATTTGATGGCTGAAATAATTTCACTGTGACATGTCGATGTTGATAGGGGGTTGCTTTTCAGGGGTGGGGTGATTAATATTATAGATTGCTTTACCTTAACTTCCACTATTTGGTGTTTTGGTTTATCGGTGTGCACATGTATGGAAAGACTGTTCGAATATAATAATAATAAAACCACGTGACAGTTAACTGTTGTTATAATCAGTGTTCATGGTAATTATTTATTTATTTACTTATTTATTTATTAATTAATTATTTTTTGTGAAAATGTTTTTTTTTTTTGAAAAACTGAAATATTGACCGAATGTCTGTCTGTCTTATCGGGTTTTCTTTGGCCGGTGTTCTTCAACGGGCAATATCTGCCAATTCTGCCAGAAATACAGTCGAATCTAAGGGGGAATTGGAAATGAGGGAAGCCACGTATGATTCATTCTAACTTAGAATCCCACTTTTTCTCCTGTATTATGCACAAATATCCAGAGCTTCACCTAATCTTACTCGTGTGATGTACGGAGGAAATTTAATATGTGGACCTCTAGGAAATCACTAAGTATAATTAAGGCAAATTACAAAAGGCCCGCGTGTTTGTCTTATTGTCAATTATTTTCTACAGTCAAAATATCACAGAGGTTTATTAAATATTTAAAAAAAGAAACGATTAACAATAATTAAGTACAGGGCTAAATGTAAATTTAAAATAGTGCGAACAGTTTACGAAAAATTCTGAAGAAGTATTTCATAAGTTTACTTCAGAAACTCTGATGTAAGCCTTTATCAAAGAGATGAAGAAAATAATAAAGTATCGAGCGGAGCTTTTACGTAACGGATCTTAAACCCCAATTAGTTTCAGATATTCGTCTCTAATCGGCGTGTTGACGGACTAGAAGAGAGACTTGTTATTAGTAATTGCTCTTTTTTTACTTCCAAAGTTCCTTCAGAAGCATGGAGATCAATTATTAGATAACAAGCATGTAACTATTACGTACAGAAGAGAATTCGTCAAAACAACGATTACGAATGTCTGAAACTAATTGGGTTTCAAGATGATATGCTATACAGAAAAGTCTTGCTTTGCTCAGTTTTTTTTCTTAGAAATATGTCAAGGTTTCTGAAATGAAACAGACCTTTGGATAAAATATCTTTTTTGTTATTTGTTTTATTTTATGTGTTATTAAAAATATGATTTTTTTATTGTATATAGGGACCTCTGGTAGCATTGCATGTCGCCTACAAAACAAGATGATGACGTCAGTCACGTTACCCTCCAGCTCTAGCCCCATCCATGGTGGATATTCTGCGGTCAGTGAAGAACCCTCGGTCGGCGATTCGGATTTTGAAGTTTCTCGTCCCAACAAACGCTGTTTGGCTGCACCGCTCACCGAGTCCTGTAAAAAGCGCAGGAAACAATCAACGCCCGTTCGAATTTCTGCCGCCGATTCAGATTCAAATCCCACAGAAGGTAAGCTTCCCGTCCCGTCTCCTGAACCTGAAACAAGGTGTCCAGCATGTCAGTTGCTTTGCAAAGATATGGAACACCTCGAAAGTCACGTGAAGGCCGAACATGCAAACGTAGAATGTAAGAAAGAACCGGAAGACTTGCCAGCTTCCGCCGCAGATAGTCCAGACACGCCGATAGAACTAACCAACCCCAGACACGACGTACCATGGATGACAGATTTGCAGAACAAAGAGTGGATCAATCCAACTCTCTTGCCCTTCTCGCCAGCAAATCACATGTTCATGACGTTATCGCAATTCCCGCAGCCTGAAACATTACCGGCGAGACAGACCATTCGAATATTTAATCCTGATGCGTACTGCGAGCTCTGCAACAAAGAATTCTGCAACAAATATTTCCTCAAAACACACAAAGCAAACAAGCACGGTATTTATTCAGATCCACCAACTTCAGATCCGACGGGGGCGACGGTAAACATTCCTTCTTACGCATCCAATAACAAACTCTCAACTTCAGTGCCAAGTGTGGAAGTTGCACCTATTAAAACCGAAATAAAATCTCAAGGGACGGTGATAAATCCGTTTTCGGATTTATTTGCGAGCCCGTTTTCGAATAAGCTATTCCCGAAAATTAGTAAATTAGTAGCAGCTAATTTCGAGCAGGAATCTACTGAAAACGTGTTGAATTCATCGAACGGATTGTCAAATGGAGAAACTGAGCGGAATGTGAACGACGAAAACGTTACTGAAAGCTCCTGTAGTCCTCGCACAATGCAATACGATTCCACTTCGCTGAAAAGTGAAGTCGTCGAGCAAGATGTTCCTTATTACAGTTCATCGGACAAAATGTCACCGAGCCAGCAATCCAGAGAGCACGATCTATCCAACCGTTTAAGAAGAATCGGCGTCATGAATCCGAAGGCATTCTGCGAGATTTGCTGCAAGGAATATTGCAATAAATATTTCTTGAGGACACATAAAATGAAACGCCACGGAATCTATATACCGGATGATGGAAAGGACAGGGATTTTAAAGTGGAATCGTTTGGAAACGCGAGTTGGTCTCAAAACACGCAGACGAGCCCTTTGAACCTTATTATGGGCGAGCAGCAGTCGAATACTACCAATTTGTACTCCGATAGAAAAACATCATCACCAGCAGATGTTAGTTGTGACCTGTGCGGTATAAAATTCCAAAACGCAAATCTAGCACATTTACATAACATAAGCGTACATTCCAAAATTCAATCCGGTGCACAAGAGACTTCAAACAGTAACTCCGAGGAAGAGAAAACGATCGAAAACTCAACGGATAAGGCAGTAAATACTAACGACACCATAAGCGAGGATTTGCAGAAGCTCCAAACCATGATTTTACAACTGAACGACTTAGATGTCAATAAGGCATCTTGTACGTGTAACGCTTGCAACAAAGAATTCGAAAATCGCTATTTCTTGCACGCGCACATGATGACAGAGCACGGTCTACTATTAGATGACGTGGGGGAAAATGAAAAGTCCTGCGAAACCGAGACCAGCATAAACAACAACACCATGTGCGACTTATGCGGCAAAGATTTTCAAAACGTGCAAGACATGAAGAAGCACGCCTCGGAGTATCACGCGAATCACCAGTCGAATCCTGAGACGAAAGAAGAGTTCAACGGTTTTACGACTCCTGAAAAGGGAGTTGGCAGATCTGTAACAACCGGACAGGTGGGTGAAAGGCGAGCTTCGATGAGTTTAACTCCGACGAGCAGTTATTGCGAAATTTGCAACAAAGAGCTATGCAACAAGTACTTTATGAAAACTCACATGCAGAGAATGCACGGAATAGAAATCGAAAACGGAGCACAGATAGGTGGTGTTATATGCGACATATGCAACAAGGAATTATGTAGTAAATACTTTTTGCGTGTTCATAAACATAACACTCACGGTATTGTAGAATACGGGGCAAGTTTACTACAACCTCGGAAATGCGAAGAACCGGCGTCTCATATACCAGCCGAAACCGATTCGGCTTTGAAACCCACCGATTTAGCAGACCTTAGTCACAGATACTTCACTCATTTTACTGAAGTATGCACAATATGCAGCAGACGTTTTCGTAGCACCAAGTGGTTAAAAGCACATCTCTTAAGCGACCACGGACAGGCCGGGGTGGATAAGTGGACCGAACTAGAGCAGCAACTTCAACATTCCACGAACCAACCGAGCAAACAACCGACCACTGCGAAAAACAATTCCATGAGTGAGAGGGTTAGTCCAACTTTGAAGATACCTAACGGCGGTCAAGAAAATCAAAACCAACAGAAGATCGGAATTCAGAACGTGCTGTCCAGTATTTTTGGAGCCGACGAAACTAACGCTAAGACCTATCATTGTTCCTACTGCCCTTTCACCACCCCCGTTCTCCCGTTTTTATTCGTACACGAGCGTTCCCATTCACTGCCCTCGACCGAAGGAGGCGAGAATGTTCCACTTAAATGTCCCGTTTGCGCGCAAACTTTTCTTCAGGCGGAATTACTTCAGCACCACGTGTTTTCTCAACATCCCTTCCTACCTCTGCCGCCCTTCTTTAATGGTAACGTAGAACCGCAGAGCGAAACGTCTAAAGAGCCGTACGAGAGCGCCGAAGAGATCGAGGACGTCGGCTCATCCTGCGACCATGTTAAACAGCAGGGAGCCAAGAGTAAGAAAGTCAAACGCAGGATTAATCACATGGAACTATCGCCGGAAGTGGGCCAATCATTAAAGGAAGTGGCGAAGAGGTCGCAATTGCCGGCCACCTATGCCACACCACAAAACGAAGATGCAACCAACATGCCCTCTTATATCATGCAGGCTTTTCTTCTGGAAGAGTCGGGTACAGAGCGTAAATTTGTGCCGTCGCTAGTGTTCCTACCGGTCATGCAAAAGCAGTCCGCACCCCTCAGTGTGACCTTTACTCTCACCCCGGCCTAAAATGTTTCCTACACAAGTAGTTTTGCATAGAAGTCACATATTTTTAAAAAAAAAATGATGGCGATAGCTACACCTGTGATTATTATTTTAATTTAACTTACGTAATCTTAAAGCGTATGGACATACGTGTGCGTTCTCATATTCAATCCAAGTACATTACCACACAATTCAAATGGAACGTTCTCTCTTATATTTTAATATTATGCACCTACGATTTTGTTTTTTTTTTTTTTGGTAAAACTGGAGGAAGTTGTACATGTACATAATAATGTAATGGGAAATTCTGGGGTACAGTTGCTTTTGGAGTAACTGATGTTATGATGAAGAGTGGTCGTCTCGTTTTTATTGTGAGGGATGGTTTCGTTTGAATGACGGGCAACGTACAGGTGTGTACATATATATACATATATATAATATACAAATTATATAAGCGAATTCCTATATTTGCAAATGACCTCGTATATTACGAGGACCATATGAGCACATATTTTTATGCAAATACCGGAAAGACTGAGTGAAATTTTATATAGTCTGTTGATTTTCACTTAAAAAAAATATCGAGATACTGATGTTTTGTACGATAGAAAGCTTTAGGTGATGTTTAATGAAGTTCCTATTTTATCTCTCGATATAACTTATTCGTTCACAACTGTGTATGTATTGAGTTGTTAGATGTAGCTTGCTCAAGAGTCAGTTAACGTTTCGCATGCCCAGTCCACGCAACTCAGGGTTAACTGAAACGAGTACAATCAGACCTCTTTGCGGCATTCGTCGCTTTCCTGTCTCGAGTTCCTGATTAGAATAAGATATATCAATGGTACCTCAGTCAATGCGACTGGCGGCGGCCGGGGGGTTACCGCCGCGGCGTATTCCGACCACCTGCGGTACCCAACAGGTGGATCTGTACTGTAGGGATCCGTCGTTGCGGGCTGTTGTAGAGACGGCTGGAGACGGGGCCTTCCCTCGGTCACCGCCGCCTTCAGGGACACTAGAATATATCAATAGAGCCGTCGATACCGGTACGCCAATACGTGGTACTTTCAGTTCAGTTCCTCGGCCGGGTGTCTTCCACGCGCCATTTAGTCACAGTCTAGTCCTCCGTTCGAACGGCTTTTCGGCCTTCCGATCGGTATAAAACATATTGTTTCATTGTTGTATAGTACAAACTGACCTACCTTTGCTAATTACTAGTTATAATACTAAGCTGTGTGCCTTCAGTAATTGCAAAATGACCTGCTATCTCATATTGTAACAGCCTGGGTGCTACGTAATATTATATGTGTTTAACATTATGTAAGGTACAAATACAGAAACAGTTCAACCTAGCTTGGTTCAAAAAATTAAAATAAAAGCCGTACGTTCTTATTCAAATTCGTTTATGTAAATATACCTTTTAACTTACTCTCTTGAATAACAACATATACGTCGAGTACAATAATATTCGTTACGTTACTGCAATTTCAGGGACGAAATGTATAAATCAATCTGCATAAAATGTATTTATATCCGAATGTAAATCATTTCTCTCCGTGTCTTTTCAATTTTTTGGTGCTATTGTACGTCGTTCCCTATTTCCTAAAATTCTCAACTAAACAGCTGCTTTAGCACGTGTAACCCCCGCACCACCACCATCATCGTTTCCCACTATTACAAGATCTCCCTAAAATTTCTTTTTTTCCGTAAATTTATGCATCTGTTCGACTTTTATTGCGCGTGCCACCCGATTCATCGATAGGAAACGCTCGCTTAAATCAATCTGACCACCGTCCAAGCTCGCCTGGGTTTTTCTATATACCGAATTTTGAATGCGAACGTACGACATTAAATAATCACGCTAACCCTGTACGAATACATGCATAATTTATGTGCAAGCAAATATTCTATTATATAAAAAAAATGAAATAAAATGTGAACCTTTACAAAAATATTTAAAAAGTGGTGCCTCACCCCCCTTGCGGGCGGTGTTGCGTAGAGGAGTCACATTTCGAGGACGTATGGTGTTCGACTAGAATAAATGAGCAAAAAATCAAAAATGAGAGTCCGGTGTCTCGCGTATTTCCCAAAACTGTTAAATATAAGTTGTTCGTAACGTAGTGTTAATGGGGATGGCTGGATATCAGGCGCTCATCATTTACATTAGGTGTTAAATACGGGTTTTCTATTGCGTTTTAGCTATCTACTTATACCTATACTTAACGTGTTATTCCCAGTTACGTTTTCCCCCCTCCCCCCTCATTTTCTAATTGTTACATTTCTTTCAATCGGATGGGATAACAAAACGTGTATAAAAGCATAAACTGCTGTTTCAGTTTTTTTTTCTTACCGATGTATCTACCTCATACAGCACCTTCATATATTATACACATACATATTATATCGATTGAACGCTTTCACTTTAGCCAAACTTATACGCACATCTGGCAATGAAATCACTATTGGCTAAAGTAAAAGTCTGTTGAGGTAAAGTAATTTGAATTATCGTTTTCGAGAAATTAAACGTTTAATAGTATTTTGCGGTTTACCTCTTTTTTCATACCGCGTGAGTCATATTTCTGCATTTATATAGTAACTTTCTTATCAATAGGACAGAGCAAAAAACTTTTAAGAAAAATTGTGTGATTAACACATGTTCGATCTTCAATTGATATATTCCTAAACAATGAATTTTGTTAGAATTTTTTTTCTGCTTCTGATGGTATAAAAGCTTTGCCACCTTAGATTAAAAAAAAAGAAAACAAATTACCAAAAACTTTTCCATTGCAATAAGCCACGGATATGGTGCGAAAAGTGATTGGACATCATTTCAACGGATTTACTTAACTTAGGTGTCTTTTTTCATAAGTGTTATTACATACGATAATTTGTTTATTAATTTTGTTTGGATTGAGGTAATTTTTAAAAAGTAAGAAGGAATTCACTATTAACCTACTAATCTGTAACCGAAATACAGATACTACAATGAAATGGTTAGTGTAAAACACTCTGTGTGATTTTTGTTCTAATATCTACATGATTATTGCTTACTGTTATTACTTGTTGAAACAAGTTAGACATATGACAGTTTCGCACCGTATCCGTACTGAGCAATGCGATAAAGTTTTTGGTGATTTTCTAAAAAAAAATTATTATCAAGAGCCGTTTTACATCTATCAAAATTTGTTATAATTTCTTGCACAAAATGACAAAGAAGCATCGATTCAGCCAATGAACGTTAACTGTGGTAGTCTGTCCCTCTCATTTTGTACAAGATTTTGTATAAATTTTTATAGACGTAAAACGGCTCTTAAGTTACATCATCAAAAAAAGAAAGAAATTTTCTATGAAAATCCATTATTAGAAATAGTACATATATTAGCTCTGCGAGCCTAGGAGGCCCGCGAATTTTCTTCCATGGTTTTCCATCCTTTAACTTTTATGGTTCCTATATCTTTTTCAACTTCCGATTTCCACCTTGTTTTCGAACGACCTCTTCTCTTCTTTCTTCCGATTGTGCTTTTTGTTAATAGTTTGGGCACTCTTTTTTCTGTGTCCTATAATAATTCCTATAATTCCTATTATACTTGTCTACTTGTAAAGTTCTTCCAATTCGTCCTTCATTCTTCTTACCCATCTACCCTCGTGTTTCTTTCCTCTAAAGATCTTCCTAAGTACTTTTCTTTCCTTGTTTGCACTACTTTATTCAAGGTCCATGCTACCCTTGCATATGTTACTATACAGGTCTTTTTACTGTTTTGTATAGATTTTTAACTTTGCTTTCCTGGGTATATTTTTACTCCTTAGTATTTTATTAAGTGCTCCTACACATCGATTTCCTGCCTGTACTTTATCGTTACGTTATCTACATTTGGTTTCTTTGTTGCCAAATTGTCTATTTCTTATCTTATATCCTTTCCCTTTTCTAGTTACTACTGTTCGCTTTAAACTCCTTATCTATCCACTCTATTGTATTTTGTCTTTCCTTTATTTATGTATAAGACCATTAGTAATACAGCATGTAATTAAAAAAAAATGCAGGAGGAATTGCCGCTCGAAAACAATTGAAGATTGACGTTAACTAAAGCCCGTATTCATCGCTGCGTCACTTAAATTTCGATATAATTCATAAAATGTACGTATTTTCTGCATTTTGGGAGAGCAATTGATGGAATATTTTGAAATTATCACTGATTATGCACCCAAAATGTGACAAATACGTTCAGTTTATGAATTACAGGGAATTGTAAGTGAATGCGTATCGTAAGTTTTGTTTATGAATACGGGCCTGCTTTAACAGAGTTATAAGTCGCGTTCCTGAAACTGAGCTTAGACTAGTTGAAGTAAGTGGCTCAGCTCACATAAAAAGTGAATGAAAATGTGTCAACAACTGAAGAGGGGAAAACTGAGGTAGTACTTATGCAAGACAACGTTTGTAAATAGTGCGTTAAAAGTAATTTAAGGATGTTTGAGACGGGTTTCTTTCAATTAAATAAAATATCTTTTAGCGGCTTCTTCGAGAAAAAAACCTTTCGGCGTCAAATATTTTGTTTAAGTAAGTAACAAATGATTGATTAATTTGAGTGACGGAGGGGAAGGGAGGTGAGATTATTTGAGAATCGGTGCGAAAGGAACGTAACTATAGTCCTCGACATGTCAGAAAATTGTTCTTATTATAATAGTTTTTCGCCGCCATATCTCTGTTAATGAGAAAGCTATTGCAGAAATGTAGAAATATGACTCACCCTGTATAATTTAGATTGAAAATGTTGTAGCTTCGAAGTATTTTCATGGAGCTTCGAGGAAATTTATATCGCGGTGATAAATGTTTCTACTTAATCGTTGTATTCGAAGTTTTGAATTTGTGGTTCGGTGTTGCCGAGGAGTTTCCGTGGAGCTTTCAATTCGTAATTCGTTCTGTAGCTCGTTTTCCATTAGTTAGCTGTTGAGGTAATCGTGGGAAATTTGTTGTGCATATAAATAATAAATGAAATTTAAGATTTCGATTGAAAGAAATGTATGAGTTTATTGTACGTATGTAAGCGTGGATCCTTTATTATTTATAATTTTGTGATGTCGGTGCTCTAAATAGTACATTTATTATATTATACATTTCAAAAGAAATTTAAGGAAAATCAAAAAATGGAGTTTTGCTGAATTTAATACTATTTTACATTGTAGATTATAATATATTTATATATAAATATATATTGTCATTATGAACCGTGAAAAGTTAATTTTAATTAGTTGAAAATGTATCTGTAGAAGTAAAAAAGTAAAAATGTTAAATTGCTGTTTTAGGCAACCGAATAATAATGTAATAATCGACGAATTGTGTTTGGGCGCAGCAATTTCACTTTTCTGCTCTTGTATTTGTATCATATTGTGTTATATTCGTCTGCGTAAAGGTTAACTTGAAATGGTTCCGACGTAACATAAATTCTATAATTATTGTTGTATCGATTTCCTATCGCAAACGTTTATCTGCAGCTCATCTTGAACTGAAGAAACTTGGGGCGCAGGGGCGTGGGTGACATTTACGCAAAAATTGCTCTTGTTATTTTATGTTGACGGTGTTTCTTAATTAAAGTCAAATAAAAAAAAATAAGTAAATTGCTTTCGTTTGCCCACGTTAAAATTGTCGCTTGGAAACCGCACGACTGACCCACCCGGAGGTTCACCGGACTTCCTTGATAAAAGAAATGGGATAAGCGAATATTTTTCCAAATCCACATTTCAGTTATTTACGACTTATATATAAAGGCGCGGCTGTTCTGCACGAGGCGACATCACGCTCCCCGGCCAACTTAATGAAATAGGTCGGCTTTCCCAATTATGAAATCGAAGGGTCTGTTTTATACACTGTCCCTTAAAAACTTAGCTACGGCAGATCTTCTCCTTTCCTACGGTCAGGACATTCCATTTTAATACAAATTGCGACGAAATATCCCTCTAATTTTTTTTTTCCTTTCTGCTCCACGAAGTGAAAGCGAGAACTTATTTCTTGTTGTTGTTGTTCGGAGGTAATCTAATATACACCATACGCGTGAGTTTTTTCTCATCTATTTTATAAATATCCTTTTCGCTAATTTCGTGTTATTTTCCCAGTTTCCTTCCAACCAAGCTTTTTGCTCCTCGTCTCCAAAAGAAAATATAATTTAGAACGTAAAAAGAATAGCCCCGCTCTTTGTTTTCCCCAAATCGACAACAAAGAATTACTTTTAACATGTTTCGTTTTTGAATGGGCCATAAATGTTCTTCCGATAAAATACATGTTCTAAAAAGTACGACTGCACGCTAGCTGGCATTTGAATATTGATCATTTGAATGATGACAAATTTGAATAGGCTCGCATAAGTGAATGCCGCCGTATTTATTGGAAAGTCCCCCCAAGTTTATTTTAATCCGACAGCTGGTCAAATTAAATTCGCTGCAAATTTCCGTTTTGCCGTAGTTGTTAATTTAAGTTTTCTCCATTGTCCGATTCCAAACAATTTTTTTTTATCGGCGAACCTACCTAATCGAATGAATGCGGCAGCGGCTTAAAGTTTAATGAAAAAATAGCGTGTTATTTCAGCTCCTTTTTTTTCGGGCAGCTGCGCCGATATGACATCAAACTATGTAATTATTGTAAAATGAGGGTCGAGATTTTACGTAAAAGGGGAATTTTTGTGCGAAAAGGGGTAGATGCTGACAAACACGTATTCATGACGCAAACCTTTTCCCGTTTTAGGTAAATCGAGCAGCACACGACCCTTATGTTCATGCTATTATACAACATCAGAATTGCTTCTGATTTCTTCATAATACCCAGATTAGAATAAATACTTACTTTTGTGCCGCGGTGAACAAACGTGTGCACAACTGTTTCTTTCTTTAAATTTGGGAAAAGGATAATGGCCCCACATTCGTGATGATTAAAGGCACGTGTCATCTAAATTTAGGGTGAAATTCAAAAAATAACACACGATTTTAGGGATAAAGGAGTAAAATACAGCTTGCGACATATCCATCTGTAATCCTTTTATATTGTATGGGGTGTGGAATTTTTTATTTATTTGTTTTTTGCTATAGTGAAAATTGTTGCAGCCCAAACACTAAACGTTTCGGTCACGTGATTTGCGTTATTGAAATGGGCCAGATCGCGAAAAAGACTTGGTTCTTTGATTGTATTGTAATCGTAATCGTCCATGAAAAATGAACCACGGAGCGTTACCGGTCCGTATAGTCCATTTTTTATGGACGTTTGTTTCAGCCCAAACACTGAGAATGTTTCGATCATGTGATTTGCGTTATTGAAATGGGCCAGATTGTGAAAAAGACTTGGTTCTTTGATTGTATTGTAATTGTAATCGTCCATGAAAAATGGATCACGGAGCGGTACCGGTCCGCCGGCCCTTTATTGTATAAAATTGGATTACCTTGCTTCTGCTGTATTAGAAATTAGTTTTTGTTTTTGCGATGGACTGTTGTGAGAATTTCTTGTTTAGAAATTTGATGAAATTAGATTAATTTAGCTGAGGCAAGGTAATCTTGAAGGCTGATGATAAACTGATGCGTTTCTGGAGTATGTGAAATTGCGTGAATGTTGCTGAGTATTGCGTTGTTATTATACTAAGAATCGGAGGCACAAAATCAAAATTAGTCTTTAAGAATGTTTAGACTACGACACATAAGTTATAGAAGTTTTTTGTAGAAAGTATTTCACGTGAGATTATATCTATTTACATTGGAGACTCAGATATATAAAATATAAATAATAACTATTTTCGTATTATTCTGCGATTATAATAAGACGCGAGGCGAATGGTTTCTATAGATTGTGTAAGTGTTCAGGCTTTTGCGTTATGTCTATGTGTTATATGTGTAAGTAGTATCAAAAAACCCATTCCCAACTGCCAGTAGGTCTCAGTTTACAATAGTGTACCTCTATTAAACTTATTAACATCAGAACTTCCTCTTTATACATATTTATAAACATATACAGATAGTTCAAAATCAGTTTATACATTGTTGAAGATATTTTATATGAAGTTAACAATTTTACCTCACAGTACTCAAGAACAAAACTAACACGCAGGCAAAAGCTATATCATTGTTAGAACGATGCACTAATTTTGAGCGTCGATTTCAACACGAATTATATTAAGGGCGATGTTCCAATCGTCGCTCGAACTGTTTTAGTTATGTTCTTGTTTGTATTTTCAAGTATTAAGCAGCTGTAAATATTGGCTAATGATCGAAACTCTCGCTTCGAATTTAATCTAGTCTAAATCTAGTCTTTATTTAATCATAAAATACAAAGGGTGATATATTAAAGTTATTATATACATGGAGCGAGTGATTCCTTCATTTCCATAACGTATTATATAATTACATCTCTGTAGTAAATATCTTTTTACATTTTCATATTCAGAAATGAGTATTATAAAATAAATTGTATTGTATTTGTTAAGCATACTGTTTAGTGGCAAATAATGATGTATTATTGATAGACATAAGAACAAATAAAGAAATATTTGGAAGTCTTTTTTTAATTTTTTATCTTTCAACCAACAAAATAATATTACAGAAAAAATATTAAAAAAAAAAGCTGACACACACAAAATATTATCAAGTAAACCACATTACTTGATTTAGGGATTCAAAATGCTAAAGAGAGACCTAAAAAGTCGGAGTCTTCACCCCCATCATGAAGTCAGCAACTTTTTCTTGCAAGAAAATGAGCACACAAATTGACCATAATTAATAAGCGATCTTTCGATTGTTAACAACAAGATAGTATTCTGACGTTTTGGTTTGAAAATGGTGGAGGAGCTTGAAAAGAAGGGTCAACCCTTTCGTAGCAAAAAGTTTGAGAACCACTGGTCTTTACAGAATTACACCATAGCTCTTTTATTGGTTGAATAACAGCAAAATCTCTTAAGATAGATAATCAATTAAATAAAAGAATCTCACAAATTGATAATAATTTATAAGATACTCTGCGATCTATAGATTCTTAGCAACAAAATTGTACAGTCGGAAAAAAAAATAGACAAACTACAGTTTCCTGTAATCATTCTTTCTGAAAATGGTGGCGATTAAAGATGACTTCACAGATAACTTTGAAAAAATTTAAAAGCTTTCAAAATTAATAAATAAGTTTAAAACTATGGTAAAATCTGTGAATTCATCTTTAATCTATGTCTAATTTTGAGAAAGAATAATTACAGGAAACTGTAGTCTCTCTACTTTTTTTTTGTTTTCAACTGTATCTGCGATTTTGGATTAAAAGTGGTAGAGGAGCTTGAAAAGAAGGGTCATCTCTTACCTAGTAAAGAAGTTTGAGGGCCATTGATTTTTACAAAATCACAGAACATCTTTTATTGGTTGAATAACAGCAAAATCTCTTAATACAGAAAATCAATTAAATAAAAGAAACTCACAAATTGATAATAATTAATAAGATACTTTGCGATCTATAGATTGTCAGCAACAAAATTGTATTCTGCGCTTTTGGATTAAAAATGGTGGAGGAGCGTGAAAAGAAGGGTCAACCCTTATATAGTGAAAAAGTTTGAGAGCCATTAGTTTTTACAAATCAATCTTCGTAGTATAAAAGTTTGAGAGCCACTGGGTTTTACAAAATCATAGCACAGCTCTTTTATTGGTTGAATAACAGCAAAATCTCTTAACACAGATAATCAATGAAATAAAAGAAACTCACAAATTGACAATAATTAATAAGATACTCTGCGATCTGTAGATTGTCAGCAACAAAATGGTATTTTGCGTTTTTGGATTAAAAATGGTGGAAGAGAAACAGAAGAAACAACCCCTTCGTAGTATAAAAGTTTGAGGGCCACTGGTTTTTACAAAATCATAGCACAGCTCTTTTATTGGTTGAATAACAGCAAAATCTCTTAACACAGATAATCAATGAAATAAAAGAAACTCACAAATTGAAAATAATTAATAAGATACTCTGAGATCTGTAGATTGTCATCAAAAAAATTGTATTCTGCGCTTTTGGATTAAAACTGGTGGAGGAGCCTGAACGGAAGAATCAACCCCTTCGTAGTATAAAACTTTGAGAGCCACTGGTTTCTACAGAATCATAGCACAGCTCTTTTATTTGTTGAATAATAGAAAATCCCTTAACACAGATAATTAATTATAAATAAAAGAAAGTGTTAATTAATTAAAATCTAGCGAAAATGACTTTAATATTTTTACTTCCCTCAACAGAACCTCAAGAAGATTCAGGGTAAGTAGTAATTAGTAGCACACTGCATTAATTATTTTTGCTTCTTATTCCTCTCAATTTGTAAATTAAGACATGCTGTAAAATTAATTTGTTTTATGGAAATTTTTCTTTTCACAAGAAATCTCCTCGTAACTTGCGGTTGAAACATTAAGGTTATGGAAAAAAAATCCAAGCACCTCGCGTTCTTATTTAATTTGTTTTTCTACATAACATTATTTTTCTGGAAAATAAAAAAAAAAATGTTTACAGAGAATAGTATAACCTGTGGAATAGAGTTGCTGAAAGTGCTGAGAACTTTCAGGCGTAACTTTGCCTTGCACTTTTTTTCTCGAAATTATGTATTTCATAGAATAAACAAAAAATGTTTGATCGAAATTTAAAATTAAAAATTTGAAAGCAAATTTTGAGCTTTGCCCCAAAAAAATGTCCAAATTTGGAATTTGTTTAGAGATTAGATATAATAAAATTATCAAACTACTGATCGTAGGTCAGAGTTACATTCACTTTTATTTATTAATTTTTTAGATCGAAAGTTATTTGATATTATTATATTTTGATAAATTTTTATGCTTCAAAACTGAACGAAATTTCTAAAAAAATACCTTTTTTAATCCATTGAATTTATTAAAGTGACTCGTCCGACGTTGCAACATTATAAGTGAGTGTTAAAATAATTAAACGGCGTTTAATTTTTCCGAGAAAGCCCTACATTAGTATGTATGGGGAAATGTAGTGAGGTATATTAAACACTTGAGATACCTGTATCTTAGTTCAGTTCCTGACATTGAAATTCAAAGTTCGCCCGCCCGAGCATCAAAAACGTTTGGCTGTTTGTTACTTTATTAAAAAAAAACATCGGACACGGTTTTTACTTGGACCCCCTCAATAAATCTTGCGGTAAGTTTTTATTTTGAATTTTTGATAACGCACTTGCTTCAATGGAACGCCTGTATTTACTATTTTTTTTAATGACCAAGAAATAAAAACGACGACTATTTTGGCTCTTGATATTTTGGCCTGCAATTTTACGAAAACGAAAACGTTGATAAAAATTCAAAATATGGGCATTAAAGTGATTTATGTCGCGCTCAAAACCACCATGACTCCACGTTGCATAATTGTTTGCGACTTTCAAAACGTGCAATTGCATATTTGCTTGGAATTATTTTTTTTAGCGTGGATAATTATGGCTGTAAAAGTTGATGAGCATCCAACTACGTCAAGCATATGGAAGCCTAATCGAAAATTAAAAAGAAAAAATCTAAAGCGAAACCGTTTTGAATCCAGTGTTTTTGGTTCTTACATGATATCTCATTAATTTAATAAATTTACTAAAGTGCTTAATAAATTTACTAAAGTGTTTAAAAAATCAAAAGTGGCTTATAAATTTAATTTACTAAATTTACTACAGTGCAAAAAAATTAAAAAACTTATTCATTTAATTTATTATAGTATTGTTAATTTCATTTACTAAGTTAAAGCGTAAAAAAGTCAAAAACGTCTACAAAATTTACGAAAGCGTAAAAATCAAAAGCGTCTTCATTCAGTATAGTAAAGTGCTAAAAATCAAGAACGTTCTGTTAATTTAATTTACCAAATTCACTAAAGCGCTAAAAAAATCAAAAACGTCTTCATAAAATTTACTAAAGTGTAAAAAATCAAAAGCGTCTTATTAATTTGATTTGCTAAATTTACTAAAGTTCTAAAAATCTGAAAAGTATTGTATATTTCATTCACTACATTTACTAAAGTGCTAAAAACACAAATACGTCTTGTTAATTTAATTTACTAAATTGACTAAAGTGCTAAAAAGATAAAACCGTATTGTTCAAATGCACCTTATTAATTGAATTGAATTAATATAAAACGTTTTGTTCATTTCCTTTACTATATTTACTAAAGTGTTAAAAAGTTAAAAACGTATTGTTAACTTCACGTACTAAATTTACTAATGTGCTAAAAATCAAAAGCGTCTTCATAAAATTTACTAGAGTGTAAAAAAATCAAAAGCATCTTGTTGATTTAATTTAGTATTTACTAAAGTGCTAAAATATTTAAAACGTGTTGTTAATTTTATTTACTATATTTACTAAATTGCTAAAAAAATGAAAAACCTATTAACTTCATATATTAATTTAATGAAGTGCTAAAAATCAAATACGTTTTCTTAATTTAGTTTGCCAAATTTACTAAAGTGATAAAAAGACAAACATGTTTTGGTAATTTAATTTACTAAATTTACTAAAGTGCTAAAAAATTTAAAGAAAACATTGTTAATTTCATTTATTGTATTTACTAAAAAGTCTTGTTCATTTAAGTCCTGTTAATTTAATTTATTACATTTACTAAAGTGTTAAAAATCGAAAACGTCATTTAAATTTACTGAAGTGCTGTAAAATCATAAACGTCTTATTAATTTAAGTGCTAAATAATAAAAAAACGAAACATTGTCGAATCTGTCCACTTTCCTTTGTAAGTTAATTTACTAAATTTACTAAAGTGTTGAAAAATCGGAAACGAAACAATTATGATTGTCTTTAGGGTTTTCTAATTTCGAAATAATTTCGAATCTTTCTTCCCGATCTTTTTGCGCGCTATCTCTTCAACTTAAATTCCCATTATTTATTGAAAAAAAAAAAAAAAAAACTAAGGCGCTAATTTTTCAATACACATATTTATTAATTGAGTTATTTTTGGCCTTTTATTAGATGCTTTAAATGGGGGGTTCCTAATCACTTCGGTCAATAAACGCACATTCCAACCTTTTATGTCGGTGCATAATTTTTTGGAATTTTAATAAATTTTCGTCTCACCTTTTCTGTTCGTACAAACAACACATGTTTATTTGATGTTTTCAAGAAGCTGTATTTTTTTGGATAATATTTAAGATATAGTACCTAAATATTACAAGGAAATTGGACTTTCATTACAACGCGCGTGTAATATTAATAAGGAAGGATAGTTTTTTTGAATACCAGGAAAATCATATTGCTTCCGGTTTCCTTATGTTTCTAATGCAAATTAGTTTTTATTACGCTTTTGAAACGCAACGATTTTGATTTTAATTTAATTCAATTCAATTTAAAAACCACCAGGATCTTACTCGTATTCATGGCAATGGGAAGGATAGTTTTTTTTTAAATTTTAAGTGAAGGACAGCAATTAAAGTTTTGCTTCCGATTTTCTAGCACAGTATTTCCGAGTTGGCAATGACGCAAGTTCTGTTACACTTAAAAAAAAAACAAAAGCGTAATTTCACTGGGTGTTGCACACTTCAGGAAATCAAAAGATTTAAATGAAATTAATTAATTGCAAGTTGTGATTTCACTGATATTGCAAATTTTGTGAAATCAAAATATGCAAGTTCGCAATTAAATCGTATTGTATTAAGTAGATACATTTTTAAATTTTAATATCTGATTATATTCTAGGTATTTTGCGCAGTGGACTTTATCTATGTACTCGCACGATTCATTTTTTAAAGACACGGTTTATTTATCAGATGTAAATTATTTATTTTTATTTTAAGTTTTTGGGAAATTTAAAATAAATAGTACCGAGATGGTATGGGGTTTCTTCTGTATACACAAAAATGGTTTGGAATGAAACACGAACAGTGTACATTTATCATAATATTTTAAAAACTCGCACGTAAATGGAATAACTTCAAAATAATTCCACTCAAGGATACATTTTTTTTTCGAAGTTTGCATGTGCGTGTGCAGTTCGCTTTTACATAGAAACAAAACCGTGATATGCACGCATCTTTTCACGGTGGATCTATTTGATTACAACTTTGAACGAAATTGATTATACACATCAATTTTGCGTTGTTCACTGTCTACTGCACTTATGTATGCGAAGATTTTTTGTCGTATTTGCATTAAGTCGTGCATAGTTTTGTCGATTATCGTGAAGGCAGCACACAACGCAAGTTTCTACGTGTCGCAAAAAGGCAAAAAGAAATTCAACAGCATGTACAGGTGAGTCTAGTAAAAAAATTATTTTGTTGTAAGGAAAAACAAACTCACTATCGAACTACTTTTCTAATACTCCCTGTACATGATTGAAGTGGCTATTGATGGTATTCCTGAATAAAGTCCAAAGTGACTTGAGATTGTAATGATGGAATACGAAAATATAAATAGCAAAGGGCAGCATTTTTATTTTAATTTAAAAAAATGTGCAACATTATTTTCTTTACAATGGAATATGGCTGGTAGTCACTGCCTAGTTCATAAAAAAAATCTGCCCCTTAAGACTAGTATCTAATGGCAGGTAGTCTTTGAGTGACGTCCAGTAACACCCAAAAACGTATCCAAAATTTTAGGTAATGCCCTGAACTAATAATTACTCATATAATCGATGAGATGTGTCAAAAAAATGCAAAGTAATTTCTTAATGCCCCTAATACATCAGCCAAGTAATTATTGGTGGTTTTCCCTGTGTTAAGGTCCAAAGTAACCGGAATGCTGTAATCAATGACAAGCAAAAGTGTTAAATAAGTTTTAAATAGCAAAGGCCAATTGAAAGGATTTTCCAAAAGCAAGTATCATGATCATACGCATTTTTTTTAATTAGAGAAAAAATAGGCAAAATTATTTCTTATTCAAACTTTGTGTCAACAGTTAAATCAGAAAAAAGGCCTATTCAAATCGTTCTACTTACATATTTCCTCTTACATATGTCATAATTCATAAATAATTGGTGTTATGTGTATGTCAACGTTTGATAATTGTGAGAGCGTAGTATTCTCATCCTCATCAATGACTTCGCATGTTTCATTATTGTTATTATTATTATTATTATTAAAATAATAAATCTTCTTGTGGATACGAAGATGGAAGGAAGGTGTAGTAGCTATTACGCGTGATTGTATTAGAACTAATACCTGTAATTACGTATATTTTCTGTTAACTCATGATTACTGATGAAAACATAAAAATTACGCGCGCGAAGTAGTACAAAATCCATTTTGCACTAATAAAAGAAGTACACAAAAATGTTTTTCTAACGCGCACGTCAAATCTGGGTGCAGTTCGGAACGAATGCCTAACTGATCTTTAGTAGGTAATCAGATCATGGTATACAGGGTATCCCAAGTTGAGTGGCCTATTAAAAGTTTTCGGGGAAGGGAACATCCAAATAATCTGAAAATTAATACACTGCTCTAGGAGGAAGTGATCTATCAGACTTTTATATGACATCCGGTTATGCTGGATATCGCCATTAAGTTTCTTATCTTAAATAGAACGAATGGATATCTTAAAGAGAATATTTGCAAAATCCGATTCTATACTTTATTCTAAGTAAAAATTATTAAGGCTTCCTCATATTTAAATGTAACGGTTTTTGAAATATCTTCACATTTCTTAAAAAAATTATTTCGGTGACCTTTCATCTTCAATAGAATATATTTACAACAGTATCAAACTTCAAGATTCAAGTTGCCTGTTGTTTGAAAGCATAATGTTCAGCCTTGCAAATCATACCCTAGTTATTCCTTAAAAGTTCACAGGAGGGTCAAAATATGGTGTCGAACCTTGTTATGTGTTGATTGCAGAAGTAGCCAGTGCATTACATTAAACTATAAAACTTATATTGACAGTAAACAACAGCACTGCTTACTTGATCACGCTTGTATCGCATATTTTCAGTATTTATTTTAATACTCCCCCTCGAGACAAGCTAGATTTTCAAATCAGCAGTTTTCTTAACCCAATAAATTTGCACATCTTTCTTGTTTCGGTTTCTCAAAGGTTTTGTCAAAACTCAGGTGGCATTTCATCACTAGCTATATGTTCCAAAACTATCTATCCTGATTCGACTGCTTCGCGTAGAAAATGACGGCGAATGTCTGTGTTTCGTTTGCGCATGAAAAGTTGGATTAATTGCTAGTCTTATTGTACTAAAATTATTCTTCTTTATGGTTATACTTTTTAGATTCTTTGCTTCCACTTCTTCTAAGAAACGGCTTAGATATATGGCTTCCTTATCAGCATCACTCAAAGCCATGTACTCTGCCTCGGTTGTCGATAGAGCAACTGTCTTCTGGAAACACAAACAACTGCACAACCATTCATATTAAATGAATAATTAGTTCAAGAACGTCTGTCGTCAATAGATCAGGCCTAGTCAACATCTACATGATCTGTGAAAGACTTCGCCATATTTGTACATGATTCCCATATCCATACTACCCTTCAGGTAAAGTAACACCCGCTTTGCTCCGTTCCAATGAGTCTGGTTGAAACATTGGTTAAGCTGACCCAATGAACTTGCAGCATCAGCTATGTCCGGACGTGTTGCAACTGAAAGATATAGCAAACATCCTATTAGTTCTCGGTAAGGTGGTTTCTTACCTTCTGAGATCGTCGCGGTTCTCCCTTGGTGAGTTTTATGCCAACAACAAGGGGTGTGGACATTGGATTGCAATTTGACATCCCGAATCTTTGAAGAATTTCCTTAATGTAAGTTGCCTGATTCAGGCAGATGCCTTCGTCGCTCCTTTTGAAGTCGATACCCAAGAATCCATTTATATAACCGAGATCTTTTACTTCGACAACTTTAGATAATCTTGCTCCAAAGTCTTCTATGTCTTTAAGATCTCTACACATCACGAGAATATCATGACATATATGACAGTAATCATCAGTTCTTCTCTTTAGTTTCTCAAATATACGCAGGGATCAGCTTTCGTAGATTTTTCTCCGAGAATACGTAACTCCTTGTCCAGACGATTGTTCAAGGTACGGCCTGACTTTTTCAATCCGTACAAGGCTTTCTTCAAACGACGTACCTTGTCACCACTATTCAATTCCTTCAGCATCTCCTTTGCTTTATTAGCGATTTGATCTTTCTTTTCTTCAATTATGCATCTCAGAATTTTATCTGTACAATCAGGGAATTCCATACATTCAACTCACCATTCATGTGCGCCGTTGCAATGTCATATTGGCGAATGTACATTTTATTCTTTGCTGCTAATGTACTAGCCAATCTAATAGAGCTTAAGCGTGCGATCAAAAGTTTCATGAAAATCTTTTGGTACCATATTTATTACGTAATATAAAACAGCTACCAATTGTATCTTGTGTTTCTCGTCGTTGCGTTAGCTCGATTTTACTTCATTTGCCGTTGCGTCTATCCATTCATCGGAATCAGGACTATACAATGCTCTAATACGAGGAACCTCAGTCGTTGATGCAAAATCGGCCTGTTCCTCGTAGGTTTGATTTTATACTCCATAAATCTTGCGGGGTCTTCCTTGAAGTCCGGTATATATTTTTCTTGGCCTACCATCTTTTCTTCTCACAGGAATCGCCGGTTTATTTAAGGGAATAAAACTCTCTTCTCGGTTGTCTTTGATTTCGTCATGAATATTTTCGTTGATGTTTTCTAAGACTTATCTGAGATTAATATCAATTTCAATGATGGGTTTTTCTGAAGGTTTTGTTTGCTGTTTCTGTAACTGGCAAGTTACAGGACTCTTGAGGATAATTTTCCTTAGAACAGAAATCTTCATATTTTTCCTGAAATGACTTGAAGTTTTTTCTAAGAATTTCAATTCCCTCGAAATTTCAACTCTTCTTTCTTTTGGTAACCAGATTCTATAGGCTTTAGATTCTGAACTGTAGTCCACAAAAATGCCTTCTAATTTACTTTTATTCGGTGTTTGGTCCTTGATTAAAACTTCACAACCATAGCGTTTGAAATTGGATACATCTGGTATTTCTCCGCACCAAGATTCATATGGAATTCTCCCGTTTAGTTTACTCGTAAGACTCCTGTTGCGCCGTGTTTACTGCCCACTGCAAAAAATAGAGGCAACCGGAACTGAATCAAAAGACATCTTGCTGTGTCCGTCAGTGTTCTGTTGTGTCTTTCAGCCACACCATTTTGATTTGGATTGTAAGGAGCTTCGTTGAATTCCTGGCTTCCGATTGGAACACAGAGCTGCTGCTGCTTCTGGTAAGTCGTTGAGGCCGAGTTGGTATGTCCCTTGTCGTGGTATTTTTAGTGGTCGGTGGGGGCAGCGGTGGGTGGGGATTGGTCTGTTGGTGCGTCACGGGTCGGTAATGAGATGTTTTTAACATGTTAACGACCCGTCACGCACCAAAGAACTAATCCCCGCCGATCGTTCCACCCCGCTGCTCCCACGGACCACTATAAATACCACGACAACGGACATATTAACTCAGTCTCAACGACTTACGAGAAGCAGCAGCAAGACCACCAGCAGCAGCAGCCGCCCTGATGAAGTTCTTCTGAAGGATCTTCTTCCAGCAATCATCGCATTTTATGTAGCATTCTGGTTAGAATTCTTTCGTGCGTCGAATTCTACCATTATCTTGATTCGTATTGTTTCAAGAGATGGTAATTCGTTGAGTTATGACATCGCACATCTAAAATTTTCGAAACTATCAGGCAACTGCGTAACAGCATAACACATAACAAATCCTGATTAATTTCGACCACTAATTCCATCAACTTATCCACTGTATCAAAGAAACCTCGAATATGTTCACTTGCATCGTCACCATCACGCATCTTGAGAGACATCAAAATGGTTCAGAAGAGCTGCTTTTCTCGCTGGTTCATGGGATTGATATATTCTTTCTAATTTTTCCCAAACTTCTCGCGAAATCTCGCATTCTTTTATTTGCTTAATTTCTGATGGATTTATAGGGAGAACAATATCTGACTGTGCCTTGAGATCAGCTTCTTTCCGTCGAATTTCTTCTACTGATGCTGCATCCCCTTGGACAGCATCAGGTTTTACAGTTGCGCCACATACATAGCCCCAAGCATCATTTTTAATTAGAACCGCATTGAATTTGAATTTTCCATGTATCATAGTTCTCAGTATTTAGAACTTCTAACGCCGAATGCATTCATCTTGATGATTCTTACGGTGCTGTTATTTCTCTTATTTTTGGGCCACTATCATAATTTTACCAAAATATGAGGAACAATTATTGATAACAAGAAAACTAATAGAAATAGATATAAGGAATGCTAGTACTAATCGATGTAGAATTTGATTCTGTATCTCACGATGCAAAAGTATACCGGTTATTCCATTTACGAAAATTGACTCTTGGACAGTTAAAAACATGACTAGGTTCGACACCATATTTTGACCATCCTGTGAATTTTTCAGGGATAACTAGAATATAATGTTCAAGGTTGGATATTATTCTCTCAAATGACAGGCAACTTGTATCTTGAAATTTGATACTGTCGTAAATACGTTCTCAAAAAGGTCACCGAAACAATTTATTTAAAAGAAATTTGAAGATATCTCAAAAACCGTTCCATTTAAGTGTAGGGGAGCTTTAACAATTTTTACTTAGAATAATGTGTAAAATCGAAATTTTCAATAAAAAATATAGCATTCTATTTAAAATAAGAAAGTTAATGGCGAATTCCGGCATAACCGGAACCGATATAAACGTGTAAATATTTTAGTCTACAAGACCACTTCCTCCTAGGGCAGTGTATTAATTTTCAGAATGCTTGTATGTTTCCTTCCCCCCAAAACGTTAATAGGTTACTCAACTTGGGACACCCCGTATAGGAGGGATAGGAACTTCCAAATTTAAAAACTTTGGTCTGGTTTGAAGGACGGTTTGCATTTTATTCTTAGAAAATGATAATAAACAGTGGGCAATTATTGAGCTTAAACAAAACACTTACATTAACTTCATTGTTCGTTGAGATCCACTGATAACATTATCGTACATAAACAGTCTGTTGATTTATAGTAGGTATGTTGTACTTTATGGAACTACCTATAAGGATATTGCCGTCCTTTGGCTGGCTATTTTAGATTTTGTATCAATATTAATATTTGGGGGGATTGGGTAATGATTGGGGATGTTTCTGCTTCCCCCGTCTTTATAATACCCCCCATGGAAATTTTGATTTATTAATTAAATAAACGACTGAGTTTAAAACGACAATTAAAATCGTTATCTAAATGCGGGGCAATTAAAAGGCAACAGTGTTAACACGAGACATAAAAAAATACTAACTACGACCATAAGTATCTAGTCTAAAAGCACACAATTTACAGTGAGCATTCTAATTTTTTGCATTTTTCAGCAAATCCTTGGGGGGCATGTACAGAACGTGATTTTGTGTTATTTTAAATAACAGTGATTCGTGGATATCTAGTCTGCCCTAGATCTCGATCTACAACTTTACTATTTTGTGTGGTATTTTCTATTAACATTTGCGTCAAACGTGATGGAATCTCGTGTTTATTTTTCACGATGATCATCGACAGATAAAATTAATATTGACACTTACGCTTTTCATAATAAGGACGATGTATAGTTTTTTTTTTATCGTGCGCAACAATAATTATTACGAGGTCTGGATATTTAAGCATATATTTAAAAATAATAATTTTAATTAATATGAAAAGTTGTTTTGGTTTACAGTGGAACTCTCAAGCTACGCTTTTGCTGACGAAGCCCCAACTAGGGCTGTACAGAGGACGCTCGAGGGATCCACTGCTTTCAAAAAGGACTTGCAACAAAATTAATTTAATAATAATATGCATAGGTATATTTCGTTAATTTAATTAAATACACGCGCGTTATCTCGGCCTTAAAAGAACCAATTCGAAAAAAGAATGATAAGCAGACAATGAGACATCGCAAAGAAAATGTCAGTTTCACTGTCAGTATAATGGATGATGAATAGAATATAATTAAATTTACGATTGCTTCTGTAGTGTGGCCAGATTGAGATCTGTAATTCAAGTGATTTTTAAGTACTGCCAAATACTTGATTAATTTCAAGATTGCCAAAAACTGATTCCGAATTTTATTTGATTATGATTAGGCCTTGGCGTTCTATTTTCTGATGTAATTACAACCGTGCAGTGCAGTGCAGTACGTCTAATGAATAATGCATTTCCCCCCATTTATTAATCTTACATTGATAATATAATATACGTTGAGTACTTATAGTGGCTAGTAAAGCTCAAAACAATTTTCCAGATAGTGCAAAGCAATATTAACGCAACAGTGCTTGATTGATATCATCTAAACGTGAATTTATCTTCCGCTGCTAAGCAACAACGAATTTCCAGATAGGTAATAAAATAAAAAGTTAAGACACAACAGTTTTATTTGTGGAAGAAAGAAAATCAAATTAATTTCGATGTTTTTAATACACAAAAATTGATATCGCCGGGGAAGTTCCCCGTTCAACTTTTCCGCTTCATTTTGATTTTTGTCGTAAATAACTCTGAACGTTGTTTATTTTATTCTATTTTATTTTTTTCATCATCATCATCGTCAAATTCCCGTCTCTTCACAACATAACAATTAATAAAAACAATAACATTGTTATTTATTGCGGTGTCTGGTTTAAACGATATCTCGGAGAGATGATTTATTTATACCTATGTACCTGTCTGTCTACATTCTAATTGCATTATTTTATCTGGTTTGCGAAATCAACGAACACGCATTTTTTATAAAGGCAAATTTTTCTGCTCGAAATTATTACAAAGTAACACTAAACGGAGGCGGGTATTCTAATTGGTTAATTAAGTATACAAAGTTAATTCATTCATTCATTCATTCATAATCAGAATCACGATCGTTTTGTAAAGAAAATTTTCCACGTTGTTCGATTGAAAACAATCGAACCTTATTTTTGTAATAACCATAAATTTCTAACTAAATACCCATTACGAAATTTCACGTGTCAGAAAAAAAAAATAGTAATAATCGGTATTGCACATCGTGCGGTATTGTTCTCCAATCTTTTTTTTTAAATCTCGTATTAATTAATAGTCTGTCTCTAGAAAAGCCACCGTAGGAAAAACACTTTATGTTACAATTATTATGTAAGGCAGATAAAATGACATCATTTTTTCACATACGATAGTACGATTTATTATTACAAATTCATGTATTCCGCATAAGTTAATTAATTAATTAATTTAATTGCCTAATAAGACTTTTTTAAAAGAAAAACACAAGCAGCGAAAATGTAAAAATGAATTTAGAAACAGTAAAAATTAATTTATTCATTTTGTATGTATGTACACAATTTAAACATTGTTTGTTCTTTTTTAATGTATGTTAATAACCAATAAAATATTTAATTACTAAGCGAAACCAATTATAGATTTTTCACGCTAGTAAAACTATTAATAAATAATAGAAAAGCGTTGCTTAAAGAGCCGTTAAAATAATTTTATACCCTTTTAAACCAGTGATTCCCAAACAGTGATTTGCAAATTTAAAATACATATGAGTACTGGCCCAATAAGGTACTTAGGTAATACTAACTCTTTTTTTAATTTTAGTTTCAATAAAGATTATGAAATTCAAGGACGTAGATGAATCGGATATGGAATTATTGTTGCCGTGCCAGACGTGTGATTCATTACTACCTGTACATTTCTGTCTAATTTAATCGAAAAAAATAAAACAGACTCGTACTTATTAAGGCCTTATCAGAAGGCATCATCGAGTGTGGAGACTGGAGAGTAGCTTCTGAATTACTAATTTCCTATAAATGAAGAAAATTAAAATAAAAGAATGAAGTGGTGAAATTTGAATTTTGATCAAAATCCATTCGTCCATATCTGTCGGTCGTCAAGATTCAAAGAACCTCCTCATTGAATTTATTATAACACTTTAAATACCTTATAGATGTTTCGAGTGGCTAGATTCTGATATTGCATTGGCGTGATATCATTACGAAACAAAATCTTCCTCGTTTTATCTATCGCTTCATACCTGTATAGTAACAATCGTATCGATAAATGGTTAGTACTTGCCAATATGTAGCTGAGATGACATGTTGAAATATTCTGTGTTTTAATCGGCGAAATCATTTTATGGTGCGTATGTAAAAACAAACCAACTCGTCGCCTTTTTTCTTCAACATCATCGTACAAGGTCGTTTTTCTCAAAAAAATAAAATAAAAATAAAAAAGACACTTACTCATATGCTTGTATACTAGATTTCATGTGCACGAGCGTATTTATTATTAAAATTGAAATAAAATTTTAATTTGCATTGGAAATTGTGGATGTCAAATTAATTATTATAAAATTCCCAGCATTATTTTAAACAAACATTTTTAATACAATTTTTTTTTACTTTTTTAAATATTAATTCAAGTAAGATTAAGTTTTATTGCAGTTAATTTTCGTGCTGATGTTTATCGTTGGCTTATATGAAGTTGTTATAAGATAACACATTCTTTATCAGGCAGAATCTGAAACGGTTTCCGGTTAACAATGCCGTAAATTTAAATACGAACGCATAATCGCGTACGTCAAATGCTGGCGCTTTACGTAAATCATCACTTAATTAAATATAATTAAGAGAGATAGCAGAAGGGGGCACTAGAGAAACGAGAACGACAGGAGACGTCTCGATAATTTTTTCTATTGATTTCCAGTCATAGTCAGTACCCCGAGAGCAACACAAATCGGTTTTTGTAAATTAAAAAGGTTTAAAAGGTTTTTGGGATGATCGAAAAAAGATTTTTGGGATGATCAAAAAAAGAAGTCTCTTTTTGTTTATTAGATTGTACGGATACAGGTGACTTCCTGCATAATCGGAGTTTCATCCAACCTATCAAGTTCAGAAAGCCCAGGAAAAGACTTTGCAGTCTGAAAACAGTATTAAGTAAGTGAAACAATCATTTTTTTTTAAATCAAATGTATTTTATACATCATATATCTATCTAAAAGCAAATCCAATTCAAGTAGGCTTTCCAAAAATCTCATTTTGGGGTAGGAAGGAAAAAGCTCCACTTGAATCTACCTGGCGCTTTGAATTTCTTTTCTTTTCTGAGTGTCGTCAAATCAATTTCAAAAATGGTTTTGTTTTCGAAACATAAATAGATATTTCGATTTGTGTGTGCATTTGGTTTGAAAATTGTTAATTTTAACAAACTTAAGAAATGTTTTGTCGATAAAAACATTTATTAGCAACCAGTCAATGAGTTTGTTGGATTTTTTAGAACTGCTTAAAAAAGAAACTTCTAAATAATTAATTTTGTTTTATGTTGCCTGCAAAGAACAGCAAAAACAGTTTTATTTTGAACGAACTAAAATTTTCCAGAAAATCCTAAAACGGTTACTTCTAAATAATTAATTTTGCTTTGCGTTGCCCGCAAAGAATAGCAAAAGCAGTTTTATTTTGAACGTAATACAACTTCTTTCAAACGATCCTTTTTAAAGCAATGCCAAAATGTTCCAGAAACTCCTAAATAGTTACAGCTAAATGATATTATTTTTTAATACAAAAAGTTGTATTAAAAAAATTGGTTATTTAGGAATTTCTGGAATATTTTGGCATTACTTTAGAAAGGATCGTTTGAAAAAAGTTGTATTAGGTTCAAAATAAAACTGCTTAATATAATTTTTTGTATTAAAAGAAAAATAATTATTTAGCTGTAACCATTTAGGAATTTCTGGAATATTTTGGCAAGGATCGTTTGAAAAAAGTTGTATTAGGTTCAAAATAAAACTGCTTAATACAATTTTTTTTGTATTAAAAAAAAAATATTATTTAGCTGTAACCATTTAGGAATTTCTGGAATATTTTGGCATTGCTTTAGAAAGGATCGTTTGAAAGAAGTTGTATTACGTTCAAAATAAAACTGCTTTTGCTATTCTTTGCGGGCAACGCAAAGCAAAATTAATTATTTAGAAGTAACCGTTTTAGGATTTTCTGGAAAATTTTAGTTTTGCTTAAAAAGTACTGACATTACTGAAATTAAAGAAAACTAGATATATTTTTTTGTTTTTGCACTCTATTTTTATTAATTTATTTTTTTGCCACGAAGAAACCGCCAAAAATATTTTGAGGGATCGATTAAAGCAAGAACTTCACTCCTAAATTGTTACAAGTGATATGGAAACGACAAAATTACAAAAATAGCATTTTTGTTTGATCAAAATTCAAACTCAAATCACTATAAAAATTTCATTCAAAAATTGTTACAAGTGAAAAATAGAATTTAAACAGAATGGCAAGTAACTTTTGAGTATCACAGTCAAAAAACGTGCTGCGTTTTTCGAAAGAACTAACTATTTGAATCGAGAATTTTTGGAGACTCTGTAGCAGTTTGACTTGGGGTTAAAATAGCTATCGCAGAATTTCATTCAAAAATTGTTACAAGTTAAAAATAGAACGGCAAATAAGTTTTGGGCACAAAATACATAACACTCAAAAACCGTGCTTTGTTTTTGCGAAGAACTAACTGTAACTAAAAGACAAATCAAGATAATGATTTAACTTAGGACTTTTATGAATCGAGAAATATCATTCAAAAATTGTTACAAGTAAAAAATATATGGAATAGAACATAAATAGATAACATTTTAGTTCCAAAAAATGTGTTTTGTATCCAAAAGTATTTTGAGTTTGCTGAAAAAAAAACGAAGATTTCATTCAGAAGTATCTTTTTTTGTATTGAGATTTTGAGAAACGTTGATGTTTAGAATCTGATTAAGTTGTATGTAATTGTTTAATATGTAGTTGAAAGATTCCATCGGAATAAATTTTTTCACGTGTCAATTTTTTTTTCCAGATAAAACTGAATGTAGCCAGTAAACTATTAGGTGAAATTTTTCAACAACAGTGTAATAAACCAAGATAATAGGTGGCCAAAATGAACGTGCCGAATTTACTGTCGGCGGATAATGCGAGTCTGGAAAAGTACGAGACAAGCAGTACGGAAACTCTGGCTTGTGATCCGGATCAAATGACCATAACGACCGTGTTGGAATTTCAAAAAGGCAATGATTGCGAAAAATCTGATACAAAAAATGGTAAATACTAAAAAAAAATTTGTACCGTGCCCATCCGGTTGTAGACCAGAATGATCTAGTTATTTTTCGGAATTTAAACTTATCGTTAAGTTATTTTGCGACCTAGTTTTATTTTAGGTAAAATTTCAAGGTAGCTGAAATTCTCTTTCGGAAAATAAATCGATTATCTGATGTGATGGTCCTATTGCAGATAATTTGTTTTATCTTGTTGCAACTTTATTAGATGTCAGTATGACGTTGGTTGCACTGACAAAATCACCGCAATCTCTTAATTAATCTTTGATTTAAAAAAAACTCGTTAATATTTATTTAATATAATTCAATAAGTCTGTACGTACAACAAAACTTGTTGCAGTAATAAAAATGTAATCCACATAATTCCCATACTCAAGGTTAAGTGCAGCTTATATTTTAATCTAAGCGATTGTTTAGTTTTATTATCTAGCAAATGAAAATTGTGTTGTTTTTATATCTTAGACTTTATCCAAGGACCGTTTTAATTATTTGATTATGAGATTCTGGAACTTAGCCAGGTGTATTTATGAAAAAAAGCTGCTGTATTCAAATGATAATATAATGCGACTTTCACAATGTCATCATCACATCACCACGAGGCTTTATCTAATCACTAAATAGATGTTTCCGCATTTAATTCGTCTGCTTCTGATAGTTTTAAACATTCTTCCCCCTTTCTCTCTTTCTTTTAGGAGTAATTAAAGTTGAATCTCAGCCGGCTAAAGAGAAAGATGTTGAGAAGGATGACAGAATTGTATTCTCTGAACCGATGAAAGAAAAATTATATTCTGTTGCACTACAAATTTTTATTCCGTTTATGGTTGCTGGGATCGGAACAATTGGAGCTGGACTTGTCCTTGGAAGTGTAGAGGTTTGTATAGTTCTTACAAAATTCTAAATTACTCTGCCACAAGAAGAACTTACTGACAACAATTCCTTTCCTAAATTACAAGAACAATTTGCTACTAACAGTTTCTTCTTCTCTAAATTACTTTGTCACGAAAAGCCAACATGTTCTTCTCTACATCACTCTATCATTGGAAGAAACTGTTGCTAACAATTTCTTTCCGAAATTACTTAATTTGTTTCCAACAGTTTCCTCCCTAAATTACTTTGTCACAAAAGCCAACATTTTCTTCTCTAAATTACTCTAACATAGGAAGAAACTGTTGCCAACAGTTTCTTCCCTAAATAACTCTACCACAAGAAGAATTTGCTTCCAACAGTTTCCTCCCTAAATTACTTCGTCAGAAAAAGCCAACATTTTCTTTTCTAAATTACTCAATCATAAAAAGAAACTGTTGCCAATAAGTTCTTCTTCCTTAAATTACTCTGTCACCAGAAGATACATTTCTGTGTCAAAAAATTTTAGAAACAAGAAGTTTTTAAAGACGTCAAAGCTCTGTACATCCTGGTACCTGCAATCATTGGCTTAAAGGGAAACCTCGACATGTGTTTGGCTTCAAGAATGTCGACCCAAGCAAATTTGGGCAACATGGATAAGAAGCGCGAGCTAGTCAAAATGATCATAGGAAACATTGCGTTGGTCCAGGTGAGTCCTCCCCGAGCTTTCCCTTTTTGCATTTGGAGTTAGATGCCATCGATTTTGTAGGTGCAGGCAATTGTTGCGTCTTTTATCGTGTCGGTTTTTGCGATAAGCGCTTCTGCTGTGATCAACAACGATTTTGAATTCAACAACGCGTTGCTCTTGGCTGCGGCAAGCACGATTACAGCGACCAGTTCGTGTTTCCTCTTGGGTGAGTAACTTAATAAAGTTACTTTTCCTGTATGGACCTGTCACGTTGAATTTACAGATTTTGTTTTGATTGCGGTCATATCGATTTCGCGCAAGCTAACTCTAAATCCGGATAACTTAGCGACCCCAATGGCTGCGAGCATTGGAGACGTGGTTTCCCTAATGTTACTTTCAACGGTAGCCTCAGCGTTATATATTCTTCATGGTACGTAGAATAATTGAAATTGTAACTTAAAATCCAAATCCTTTCTTGCAGACACTTATTATTATACTCTATTTATAATTCTGGGAGTGTACTTGTTTATTTTTCTGCCCGTGTGGATCGTCGTTGTTCGAAAAAATAAGTACACCAAATCAATTTTGAAAGACGGTTGGGTTCCAGTTATTTCGGCCTTATTCATAAGTGGGTAAGTGTATCTATTGTAAAGTACCTTACAATTGTCAATTTTTGTTGTTTTTGTTAGCATGGGTGGTTTAGTTTTGGACACAGCGGTTGATGACTTCGCTGGCTTCGTCGTTTTCCAGCCCATCATCAATGGAATTGGTGGTAACTTAGTGTCCATTCAATCAAGTCGCATTTCCACTATGCTACATCAAACCTCCGTCCCTGGCATAATTCCACCCCACACCAAACAGTGGATAGCACCTTGGACTGCGATATTTGCAAAATGTAAGTCTCTTCTTTTTGTGACACCAAACAATAGGAAGTTTTTGCAACTTGCGTGCTGTGAGTAACGTACACGATAAATTGCTATAAAAATAGTAATGCGCTTGCTCATACTCTAGTGAGCAAGCGCATTAATAGTTTTGTAGCTCTTAACGTGAAACGTTATCCGTAACGCACAGTCTGCGAAAACTCCCTAATTTCTGCCTCTCTTTTTTAGTGTACTCATCACAGACTGCGCGATTATTAATTTTGCTCTCAATCCCAGGCCAGATCGTTTTCGTTTTCGTGGCTGACGCTATATATAACGGGGGTGTTTCAACTTTAACACCCGGCTTCGTTGGAACTTACTTAACCGCGTTCTTAATTCAGCTAATTATTCTATTGTACGTAGCTCACTTACTAATACATACAATGTGGCGGTTCAAAATGGACCCAGATAACTCCTCCATCCCCTACTTGACATCACTGGGGGATTTACTCGGGACATGCTTGCTCTTCCTCGGCTTCATATTCCTCAGGGCGGTAAACCAAGAATACACTCCAGTTCCTTAGTCGACCTATTCAACTAAATCACCAACGAACATGTTGCTATTCTATTGATTGTTGTTTTAATTTAATTATATGTACTATAATATTTGTTAAGTTCCCTCCCTCCTTTTTGTTTGAAAGTCTACTTCTTCGATATCAGTATTATCTCCTGAAATTTCTTCTTCCAGCTCGTCACTCTTCGAGATAGGTATTTATACGATACAACGATTTTAGGCTCGTGATTTATAATTATTTTGTAAATAATGTGCGCGTAATAAATATATATTTTGCGAAGTTTGTGTTTTATTGGAAAAGAAAGTTTCTAAAAAGTGATTAATTTAGTTACCTCTTTGAGGTTGTTGGGGAATTCACTAAGGACATTCTTGCCTGATCTTAATTTTAACCTTGTTTATGTACATCTAGTTTGTATATCTTTATTTGTACACTTAACAGCAATTTAGATGCATCAGAACCAGGAAAGGAGTAAATAGTATATTCCGCAACCAATACTAAGAGGGATCGAATTCTTTTCCCTGGTAATAACCCATATGAACAAAAACCGACAACACCAGACAACAGATGATAATCTCAAAAAATTATGAAAAATCACCTCTGTTGCGAACGCTGTGTTGGGCTGTGATCGCTTTTCAAAAACTAAGAAAAAGTTTAATGCATGTCACTTGTTACATTCTATTGCAGAAAATTGTTTCTTTAAAACAAATACGATCACAATTTCTCATAATTTGGACATGTTTTCTTGGCGACATCATTGTGAACTCGACTGGCTTCTTTTCTTTTTTGCAATTGCACACAAAAAAATATTTCTTTGTCGCATTTTTGTTTATTTATTAATAATTAATTCTTTGCTTAACCTGCGTGTCTTAAACAATTATTAATTACTGAAAAGGAGGGAGAAGTGCAGAATCAAGGTAAGAACAGCAAAAAATTAATCGTGTTACCTTAGGGAATCCAGGACGCTGAGTCCGAATCAGGTATCCATTTCTGTGAACGGCGTTTTTAAGAGCGCGTTCGACTCTCTGTCCCACCATTTCTTGTTTTGTTATTCTATTTTACTTAATTATTCCTCTTTAAATTAACTATAGAAAATTCGTGGATTAATTACACTGTTTTTTTTTTTTTTATAAAAATATTTTATCTTTTTGTACTTACTCTATTTAAATCTGCAACGGATTACTGCCAAAAGAAGGATTATATTTTGGGAGCGCATCACGGGCGTTGGCCTCTTATTTTCGTCTTGTGGCATGCTTGTTTGTAATAAAAAAATTCAAAAACCAAAAAATGTGTGAGGCAGGGAGTAAAACGTGCTCCAAAAACTGGTTACATCACGAGCAAAAATGGACTTTAGATTTTAGCTCATACTCAACCTCCTCGATTCCCACAAGATGTCACTCTTCTTTTTAGTCTCATCTTTCATCTCCACACCCTTTTGTGCTAGTTACTTTCTGGGTAAAATTTTACTTTGAATTTTAAGCGATTGACAGAATATAATTCAAACGCATCAAAGGCGCACTAAAAATGCATACTTTGAACTTAAAGTTCCTTTTTTTTATAATAATGACATATTGGCATTACAATTAACGAAGTACTTCTGAGAAATCTTTTTATTAATAAATAAAATGGTGCGCTTTTGGGGCCCCTTTGGTTGCTTTACCCTGGTACCGTTGCAGCCCCAATCTCAACGCCACTGATGCACACCCATTTTTCGGTAAGTTGTATTTATTTCATTGTTAATCGATCGTTATTTAAAGCATTTATTTTATGGCCCATTAAAAAACGCTGCAGTACGAAAACACATATCAAAACTAATAAGTTCTATTAAGTTGTTATAAATTAGGGATTCCCAGCGGGGTCTACGGAGATTTGAAAGGGGTCGATGAACCTATAGGCGTTGGCTAGGGGACGATGAACCTCTAGAGGTCTTTTAGGGGTCGGAGTTATGAATTTTTGTCTAGTGGAGGCTGAGGCCTATACGAATATGTAATTTGTTTTAAAAAAGTAGAAGATTTATGAATAATATTAAATAAATTAGAGTTACACGAATATAGAAAACGGGACACTATTAAAGCTTGCTGCATGTTGGCTAGATTGCAAAATTCAATTTAAAATAAAATACAGTCGATAAATCGAATACTACAGAAACAAAAGACGATCATCCATCAAGTAAGGACGAATAGAAAAATTGTGTAAAACTAACGATAAGACAAATATAAAAACTTATGAATACAATCAAAAATTTAATCTGCAAATATTGAAAGAAAAGACGATCGGCTAATATTTAAGAAATAAAGGAAAGTCGAATCAAATACTAAAGGAAACAAAAAAAGTGATTAGTTGACGAAAATTAAAATGTGTAACAAAATAAACACAAATCGAATAAAAGAAAAAAAAACTAACAAAAAACACTCGATTGGTAATTAAAAGGGTACAGCTATTTCGATTCGAATTGGATCCATCAGCAGAAGAGTAGCTCGAGAAACTCCACCGAATCGCCTGATTTACGAAGGAAACAGAAATAAATGTTAACACAGATGTAATTGCACTTATGTTGTCATCGATCACGTAATAATTGACTTAAGAATTAATTAAAATCAAGTCAATTCGAATAAAGAAAGAAAAGAAGAAGGAAGAAGATCAATTGATTATAAAAATAAAAATAAAATACAGTCGATAAATCGAATACAACAGAAACAAAAGACGATCATCGATCAAATAAGGACGAATAGAAAAATTGTGTAAAACTAACGATAAGACAAATATAAAAACTTATGAACACAATCAAAAATTTAATCTGCAAATATTGAAAGAAAAGACGATCGGCTAATATTTAAGAAATAAAGGAAAGTCGAATCAAATACTAAAGGAAACAAAAAAGGTGATTAGTTGACAAAAATTAAAATGTGCAACAAAATAAACACAAATCGAGTAAAAGAAAAAAAAACTAACAAAAAACACTCAATTGGTAATTAAAAAATAAAATCATGTCAAATAAAATCAATCAAAAGAAAAAACAAAAGCAAAATATAAATTGATAGTTAAAAAATAAAAACAAAAATCAGATGAAATCGGATGAAAGAAAAAACAAAGATCGATTTACTGACTATATTAAAAATTGAATTGAATAATTTGAATAAGGAATTAAAAAAAAAACAAAAGACGGTCGATCGGTGATCGGAATTGCAAATGTCGACGTAGTCACGTGAGCGGTGCTTTCCATCTACGTTCTCGTGAATAACTCGTGTAAATCAATTTGGAAATCGAGGGTTTCTCTAAATTATTTTGGAAAGGACTGCACAATAAAAGCAAATTTTCCTTTTTCGTAAACAAGCCACCTGACCTCTTATTATGACGTCAAAATATGTGATACCGAACTCTGGTGGTGGAGATAAGACGAAAATAAAAATTACAGAATAGTAGCTAATCGTAAGTCGAATCGAATCAAGAACATTGTCGAATTTTTATTTAAATTAAACCAAAAGAAAACACAGAAACAGAAACAAACAAAAAAGACGATAAAGTGATACTTAAAAAATAAAAACAAAAGTCAAATGAAATCGAATAAATGAAAAAACAAAGTCGATCAAGTGATTAATTTAAATCAAGTTAAAAAATAAAAACAAAATCAGATGAAATCCAATGACTGAAAAAAACATAGGTCGGTCAATTGATTATATTAAGAGTTCATTTGAATAAAGTCAAATAAGGAAGAACAACAACAAGAGAAGGTCAAAAATAAAAAAATTAAAGAAGTCAATCGAATCAATTTTTAACGGAAAACTTGAATAAGAGCAAAATCAAAATCAAACTGATAATGCAAATATAAAATAAAGTCAAATTAAATCAAGATGGAAATTTTTATTTTCTTGTGAAGGGTCAATGCTTAAAAAAAGGTCGGGAAACGCCTGTCATAAATGATTCATTCAATTTGAAATGTTCCGCCTTTTACAGATTGTAAATTCCGTCAGCTGATTGTCAATTTACCAGAGATTTTCGTTTGTCTATCCCGTACTTTATTGCTGTTTCTTTTGCGGTGAAGGTTTCGAAAATTGACGGTATGTGAGAAATCAGTCAGTTGATGTTTGTGAATAGTAATCGCCTGTTTTTAGGTTATTGCTAATGGGAACTTTAAGCAGCGACATTCGGCGATCGCTTTTTGACCTGACATTGCATTAATTTGATAAATTGAAGCCAGTTTGATAAATTGAAGCCAGTTTGCCACATTATAAGTCATCTCGTACAAGGCGGTCAGGATGCGTGCTGTTAAAGCCATATGAAAGTTTTAAAAATGTTTGTTGCAAATTGTTTTTGATTGGATCCCTCGAGCATCCTCTATGCAGCTATTTTCCAGCATCCTCTATACAGCTGTTTCAGCCCGATTTGAGGCCTCGTCAGCAGAACGTTATTAATACTAAGGGGCAGGCAAATCAATCATTTTTTTTTATTTTTCAAAGGTCATCGTAACAATGAATCATTTGCAACAATTGTGTAATATTTAAGAGGTGTTAGGAAAGGCGAGCGCTTTAGCAAAAAACTTTCGTGAAAACGAAGCCTTGCGAAGAATAAGTTGCTTCAACGTCAACCCGGATGTATAAATAAAGTTTTAAGATTTTTTTTACGTTAATATTTACGATGTTTCCTATCAGGCATTTTATTAGAATAAATAAAGCATCTCTCTGGCATCCTCTGCGTAACTGTTTCTGCTCAATTTGGGGCCTCGTCAGAAGAAGTGTTTTTATAAATAAAGGGTAAACCAATAATTTTTTTTTAATTTCGAAAGGTCATTGTACCCAATGAATCATTTATAACAACTGTGTATTATTTACGACACGTTAGGAAAGGCGAGCACTTTGGTAAAAAACTTTCCTGCGAACGAAGCCTTACGATGAATAAGTTAATAACCCGTATGTATAAAAAAATTTTAAGATTTTTTTGACGTTTATGTTTACGATGTTTTCCATTGGATATTTTCTTAGTAAATAAAACATTTGCTGAAGACAGGAAAAAAAAGCTTATTGTTGAAATTGGTTTGGTTTAAATGTTTATTTGTTTGTAGTTTTATTACCATCTAGTAGAGGATTGTTTAATGAATACCTAGTAACCTTGGTTACGTAATTTGCATTTAAAGGTAACTAAGGCCATGACGTAGAACTCGTCGCCGAGCTTTCTCTCCACGGAAAGTTTACACTAATGTTAAGCAGATGTCAGCAATGCTAGAGTTCTTGTAAAGCGACTGTTCATTGTATTTTAGTCGATCGGGGGCTACTTGGTGGGGTGTTCCGCCTCTGGAAAGGGGGAACTATAGCTTCAACACATTCTGAAATATTATTTAACTATAGTTTGTGTGCATTCTTGATCCGCTCGACGATATGTGTGTCAGTGTTAAGTAAGTGATTCCGCCCCGCAGATTGAATTTAACACTCGATGGTAGCTAAGTTTGTCATCATGTCGTAAGAAATAAGTAAATAGCAGAAAATTGGTCAATTAATTTAAAATGAGTAACAGGCTGAAGCGGATCAATATTTGCAAATAGGTAAGGAACGCATCCGTTTATACCTTAATACAAGTGAAATCACTTTTTTATCATTTTAATTTTCCCAACTATTTATTATTTCATTTTATATCTAGGCAGGTAGGTAGATAGTAAACAATATCACGTGTAACTTTCACTTAAAAAAGATTTGTAAACATTCGAGACGCGTTGTTATATTTATAAATAACGGCGCACGCTAAATTAATAAACGTTTTCATCAATAATATAATTAAGTATAACTGTCTTTCGAATGCGTTCTATTTAAATTCTTATTAAAGCGCCGCTTGACTGTTGTAATTAACATTGTTGTAAGAGTAAGGTGCGACTTAACTGACTTCAATAGAAAAACATACTTACATCGTTTTGAATAAATCATTCTCTAACAACAAAACGTGCGTTTGTTTATTATTTTCCACGGCCTTGTAGACTTGTTATGAAAATTTTTTACCCTTGGATTAAGTCAATCGGAAACTGGGTTAAAAAGCATTTCAAAGCGACCGCAATTTGCTGATTCAGTTACGACAAGCGTCCGCCCTTGAAAATCTATTTATTAATTATTTCTTTTATCGTTCGTAATAAGGTTTTTCAAAAGCCACTTCCTGTGCCTAGGCTAATAAAATTACGCGCAGGTGCTTTTATCACCAGCGCAAGAATAAATAACAATAATTTAAATACCGGATGATTTATTGCGGTATTCTTATTCAGCAGTTTCGTTAAGTGCAAGCGACAATGTAAACGCAGGAACAGAACATTAAAAAAAATTAAGCGCTTGCTCACATTGTTTAACTTGAAAATTATTTCAGCTTCGATAATAGCTGATAATTGTTACTGTTTTTTTTTTTGCAAATCTGCAGATCAGTTATGACTAAACTCAGTCGGCTGCACATATTCTAAGAAGCGACTTGGGAAAATCCATTCATCCATCCACTACCAGAAAACCGCAGTCGCTTCTTTGAACCTGTTCTCTTTTTGAATTGCCGTTGCAAAGGATTAAGGTAAGACAACATTTTATTTAAAGTTAAGTTAAAATATAAACAAAAATATTAAGGAAAAAATGAAACTTCAAGTTACAAGCCAGCTCAACTAAATCGATATTCCTGTATGGTACTGTAACCGCGTTCTTGCTGACGTTGTTAGTAAACGTTGTAAATAGAAGAATCGATTTAGCTGATCGGGAGGGTACATTGCTAAATACCGTGCCTTCAATTGAATTCCTCATTAAAGTGGGCTATGATTTCACTGTTTTTTTCTCCTAAGATTTGCAGCACTGATAGCTGTTCAATTATTTAATTAAACAAATGTCAAATTGACACTTTGTATTTTCAATTAATTCAAAATGTTAGAATTACAGCAGAAAGTATTTATTGTTGAAAGTTATTTTGAAATCGGTAGAATAGAAAATGGACAGTTAGTTTATTCAATTAATCAGTGTGTACAGAATTTTCGATAGCAGTTTCCTAATTTTGCTATTACTTATGAACAGCTAGTTAAACATATCCATGCTTGTGTTCTTAAATTTCGTGAAACAGGATTACTTGGTCGCAAAACAGGGAGCGGAGCAGCTAATAAAAGGACTGCAGCCTGCATTAAAGATGTTCGGGATCGAATGGAACACTCTCCCAAGAAATCTATTGCGAAACTTTCACAAGAAGTTCAGCTATCAGTGGGAACATGTCACACTATTCTTGAAAAAGACTTAAAGCTTTATACATATAAGATTCAAACAGTCCACGAACTCAGGCCAGTAGATTTTCACAGAAGAACAGAATATTGTTAGTGGTTTCTTGATAACTTAAACAACGACGACATTCTTGACAAGTGTTTCTTTTCCGATGAGGCCTGGTTTCATCTCTCAGGGTATTTAAATAAACAGAATACGAGAATATGGTCAGCAGAAAATCCCCATGAATTTGTGGAAACTCCATTACATCCATTAAAAATTGGTGCTTGGCTAGCAGTGTCAAGAAGGCGTATCATCAGACCAATATTTTTTAACGACTCAGTAACTGCTGAAAGATACCGAAATGAGTTATTAGAACCTTTCATTAATCAACTACATGATGATGAACTTACAGAAGGGTTTTTTCAGCAAGGCAATGCTACTGCCCACACAGCTCATCAAACGATCTTGAAATGACTTTCCTGCAGCAGTTTGTCGATAATCGGATTGTGAATTTTCCTGCAAGGTCTCCGGATCTCACAATTATGGATTACTTCATTTATCCGCACATGAAAAACTCAGTTTTTAGAACTACACGTCACACAATCGAAGAACTTCGTGCAGGCATTACAAATATGTGTGCTAACATAACCCCCGAACACTTAGCAAACGGGTTTGAAAACAGAAACGTAGAGTGCGCTTATGTATTCAAGCTGAAGGAGACCACTTTGAGCAGCTACTTTAAACTTTAATATTGTGTTTTTATTTGATGTTATGATCAGTACTGACAGTTAATACTGTTTTCTCTAGAATTGTGTCGCCAACTTCATAAAAAAATCACAGCTTACTTTAATGAGGAATTCAATTGAAGGCACGGTATAATTAGCAAAATCTATAAACAATATTTATTCATTGGAATATAAAAATATTTGTAATAGTGAACACAAAATCAAGCGTAAAATTCATTAGACTGGGTGATTCAAAATAAGTGTTCAACCTTTAACTATAAACCACATGGTGTTTTTTATATATTGCACCCTACATAGAGAATTTATTTTAGGAGTAAGAGAAAAACTTTAAATACAAAAGTTGTAGCGTTTTATGCCTATTATCTTTTAGATTTATGAGAAGAAACAAAAACGCATTGCAAATTAGAGAAAAAAATATAGTTTTCATTTTTTTAATGAAACACCCTGTATGTTGTTTGCTAATATGAAAGACCATATTTTAGTGATTTCAAAAATATATAATATGTTGACATTTAGAGGGGTCGTTCGCAATATAATTAAGTTTAAAATATCAGCCTAATGACTTTTAAAAAAATATAATATGTTGACATTTGGAGGGGTCGTACGCAATATAATTAAGTTTAAAATATCAGCCTAATGACGTTTAAAAAAATAAAGAAGACCCGGAAAGGTGCTTATAAAAGTTCTAAATAGCTGTTTTAGTGAGCAAAAAACAATAGAAATTCGATTACCGGGAAACCCAACACAATGGATTAATAATACAAAAAAAACAAAATTCCAGGCCGCCTTAGTATTTTAAACATTAATTCATTAATATTCTAACCTCAAATATCTCATTAACGGCTCTTACAAACATCAACATATTATATATTTTTCAAAATCAGAAAAATAATGTTCTTTCATCTTAGCAAACAATATACAGGTTGTTCCATTAAAAAGAAACTAAACTTATATTTCTTTCTCCAATTTCCGATGCGCTTTTATTTCTTCTGATAACTCTAAAAGATAATAGGCATGAAACCCTACAACTTTTGCATTTAAAGTTTTTTTCTAGCTCCTAAAATAAACCCTCCACAGGGAGATTCAGGCAACCCATTCATTAAAAGTTTACGGACTTCCTCTTTGAATTTCTATTTCATATTTTGCGGTTATAAGTTAGCGATAATGATTTATTAAAACATAATATTTCCAACTTTCGGGCACTTCCGCTTGTACCGGAAGTTGCTGTCAACTTTCTTATTTTAAATGGTATACCCCATTTTTATTGCATTTCTGAAATCCTCATGAAATTCTAAAAATATTTTGTGTAACATGTGATAACAAGAAAAATTATCCGTTTTAGAGATATTTCCATTTTTTTTAAAAAAGTTCAAAGTTGCAGTACCTTGTTTACGATGCTGCCGTCTTTGTGTAACAAAAGCCAAAATTTCAATTTTTGGCCTGTAGTAGGCTATGCTTATAAACTTTGAGGTCATACCTAATGTTACGCAAAATTGTTTACGGGCTGGTTGAAAAGTACCTAACTTCTATTCGAACTGATTTCAACTATCGAAAAGTTATTTGTTTTAAATAGAACACCCAGTATATTTTTATACCATAAGAATCAGAATTAAATGTTCTGTTAAATGAACTGTGTTAGCATTCCGTATACCCTTACCTTTCTCTTTCTATTCGATTTTCTCTTTGACACATCAGTTTTTTCACTTTTCAGTATTATTCCTGAATAGTGTGCTATGAAAATTTAACAAACTGATGTTTTGAAATTAATTTTTGACTGTAATTTCAATTTCATTAAAAAAAACGAAAAATAATATTTAAATACATATCTATCATCTGAAATTTTTATTTACATATGCCGCATGTATTAGAATACTTGGTACTAACTATTATAATATTATTATTATTAAATAAATAATATTCATGGTTTGAAATATAAAAATCACAGTTTTTTTAAGCGTAAAGATACAAAATTCATTATACTGTGTGATTCAAAATAAGTGTCCGAGCCTTTAACTTTAACCACATGTAATACACGAAACCACAAATCAGTGCAGTAGTATAACCGTTGTAAAACGCTGTTAGATTTTAAGATTTTTAAATACATCAAAAATTCAGATATAAATTGGTTGATGTTTTGGTTTTAATCCTAATGCCACAACGGCACCTAAAATAACTGTAATTTATACTTTTGTGTCCTAATTTAAATCAAACTGGTTGGAAACAAATGATCTTTGAACGTGAGATGAGGTCTTGATTTAATAAAACATTTATAATCTTAAGACCCGGTTTAGTTTAACTAAGAGTTAATAAATAATAAATAAATAATAATAATAAAGGGTATTATAATTTATTATTATTATTATTAAATTGTGACACTCATTATGACGTAGAGTTTATTGTGTCACATTCTAATCATTAGTGAAACTAACCGGCCAAATAATTACTTCCAGAAATCGGGTTTTAGTGAGGTTTTAATTATTATAAATAGTGACGTCAGGGGAAAATCGTTGGATTTTTCTCCAATCTAAGTCGCGGCGACTGCCTGCGTACCGGGCCAGGTTCAACGCTGTGACGCTGCATATATAGGAGAGAGATCTAAAAATCTAATCTAATTTAAATCATCAATGTATCTCTCGCAAGATAAGTTTCTTACATCTGTTTTCAACCGTACTAATCAACCTGTTAGCGAAAGAAGATTTTATTATTTTTATTGCTTATTTTTTGTACTTGTATCTTTATGTAAAATTGAAAGAATTTATTTGAATTTGGTAGATTGGTAGACTGGGTTTTAAATCGATAGATCTACCTAAAAATCGGTAGAGTCGTCCTCACTGCTTATGTATACGTATGTAAGATAATAATTTTGGTTTCCTTTCGATTTTTATTTCTTGTAATTTCGTACTTGCATGACCTTAGTGAGTATGCATCCAACGGGTCGGACACTTACTCTGAATTACCCTGTATAAAAAAATCACAAGGAAGAAGATTATCAGTAAAAAAATAAATTTTGTTTTAATGCACTTTTAAGACGATTTCATGTTGTTTTGTTCGAAAAGTAAACATTCAGGTTAAGAAAGAAATGAAAGAACGACAAAAGAAAAATTTAATTTCAAATTAATCCATGGTTTCGTTTTTTTTTTGTTCGTTAAAACTGAGTTCTATTTTGCGTCGCTAAATTGTAAGGATATCCGATTTAAAAAAATTAAAATAAAAAAAAACGTTGGCAAGCTCGGAAAAGGATGCGGCAATTCCCGTACATACCAACACAACGAACAATTACGTTAATATATTATTCTGCGTGTGTTCTATTTTTTCCACGAAGGGAAGTATTACGTGGATTAACGCAACATTTACATATATACAGGTGGTACGTTCAAATATGCCAGAAATTTCCGTTATACGACCCAAACCGTCGCTGCGTCGTCCCAAATGTGAAAAAGTCATTTGTCGAGGAAGGCAACTTTATAATACGTTCTAAATTGAAAATATGCGGGTATTTCTGTAATTTCGCTTTGAAAGGTTTCATCACCGAAGTAGGAGGAGAAATTCGCCAAATAAAAATGAAGCAGTAGACAACTTTCACGCGTTCAAATAATTGCATTTTGTTGCGTGACAAGTTTCCATTCGTTCACGTCAACTAAATAAAAGCGAGTTAAGCACTCTTAAGAGATGTTTTTAATCAAATTTGTTCTATATATAATTTACTTTGCTTTTACGAGGTGTAACACGATATAACCTTGCGTTAAAAAATCCACTGTAATAAGAAACTAGCTATGGAATGTACAACGCAAATTACGCAATATAGCCTGGTTTATAAAAAAATCAGATGATTGAGGTAACAACTTTTTTGTTTCAATTAATTTTTAGTGTCGAAGTTGGCATGCAATATCATGAGTGGAGGGCGTACCCTATTAGGGCGGCGCAGAGGAAGCATTTGTCTTAGATCCGGAATTTTGGCCTTCGTGGTCATCTTCATATGGTTTCAGTTGAACTTTCTCATCCTCAGTGACCCATCAGAGGGAAACTCCGAGTACAATGATTCGGCAGCCGCAATTTTCAGCATGGTACCCTCTGTGCTTCACAAGTTCCTCACCCCACGACCTCGCAATCTATCCAACTCTAACAGTAACACCTCCAACCCGGCCAATAAGACTCTCAATATCACTGAAATGAAACGCAACATCGCACAGTACAACTTGCAGCAAACCGTATACAACGAAGATATCTTTGGACCCCTGCAGAATGACTCAGTTGTGGTTGTAGTACAGGTAAATAGTGTACAGGTGCTGCATTTTGAAATGCAACATAGGAAATCCCATGTTAATTCAAAGGTGCTCGAATATTAGCTTCCCTAATTATTTTTCAGTAAAATTCCATGTAGGTTTTTTAAAGTATTCTCCAAGATGAATCTGTCTGTGAAGTTTGAGAATTTTTTGTACGCTGATGAGTTTTAAGATATTTAGAAAAAGGTTCTGTAAGTGAATTCAATTTATACCAAACTACCAGCAAAGCCTTGATTAATGATAGTGAAAACTGAAGACAGCTAATTAATAAATCTAGTTGTTTTTGAAAAAGATTGATACAAGAAGCTTTTCCAGTAATTTATTTTAACATTTACTGATCAAGGCCGTGCTGATAGTTTGGTATAAACTGATCTTTTTGAATATCTTGAAACTGAGCGAATGAAAAATTCTGAAACTTCACAGACAGATTAATCTTGAAGAGCACTTTAAAAAAACTTGCTGTAAAAGTATTAGTGAAGCCAATATTCGAACAGCTTTAAATTAACATGGGATTTCCTATGTTGCATTTCAAAGTGCAGCACCCTGTATAAAAAAAGACACCACGTAATTTTTTTTAGTATACCTAAGAATATCTGTTTTGTTTTGTTAGGTACACGATCGAATTACATATTTACGACATTTAATAGTAAGTCTGGCACAAGCGCACGATATTTCTCAAGCTCTCTTGGTATTTTCTCACGACTACTACGACGAAGAAATTAATGTTCTAGTGCAAAGTATAGATTTTTGCAAAGTGATGCAAATATTTTATCCCTATTCTATTCAGGTCCATCCAAACGAATTTCCAGGCGAAGACCCCAATGATTGCCCAAGGAATATTAAAAAAGACCAGTAAGCTCCAATTGGAGATTCATTTTTCCAAACAGCTCAAATTGCTGTCTGCTTTTAGGGCTCTAATAAAACGATGTAACAACGCACCATTTCCCGATCTATACGGACACTACCGCGAAGCTAAATTTACCCAAACCAAACATCATTGGTGGTGGAAAGCCAACAGAGTTTTTAACCAACTGGAGGTTACCAAAAATCATAGCGGCCTAGTCGTTTTTTTGGAGGAGGATCATTTTGTCGCCGAAGATTTTATTGACACCCTCAAGCTCATGGATAAAACCTGCAGGACCTCCTGCAAACAATGTAACATACTTTCACTAGGCACTTACTTAAAAACATTCAATTACTACGGAGATTCCAAGAAGGTGCGTATTGTCGCTTTTAATTTAATTTATTCGTTTTTTTGTAAAAAAATATAAGTATACTTATATCTCTTTCATGGAAACACCCTTGCTATAACAGGATACCTATCATGTAAATTAAATTTTTTCTTTTGTACATACAAAAACTGGGATTCGATGGTTCATTCTCATTCGCTTCTTTCGCTTATTATCAAATGTGTCTCTTTTTCCCTATAAAGAAAAAGATTGTATAGTGGAGTAAAGGAATAAAATTGCAGAAAGAGGCCATGCGTGCTATGAAACGACAGAGTGTTGTAAATGCTGGTCAAGTACAACCATCGTGGACATTTCAAGTTCTGCCTTCGTTATATCAGCATTCTCAGAAGGTAGCTTTGCTTGCCCTCACCATGCTTGCTTGATTGTTATTGATTGATTTTCAAGTAACACTTACTGGCTAGCCTGGGAAACCAAAGTTTTGCTTGCTGTTTAGCTGGATATACGACACAACTAACACGTGAAAGATGATGTGACCTATGTATCACCCTGTATTGTATTGGCTCGCGCAGTATGGAGTTATGTGCATGTGGTTTGTTTGCATCTTCATTTAGAAAAAAAAAGTGTTTCGCGTCGAGGATTTTTTCAGATGATGCACGTGATTAATCCCAAAATATCATGTACTATTACTTAGGTTAGAGTAGCAGGCTCGTTTTGACCAAGCTTATTTAATATTTGGCGTTGAAGTTTTGTTATTATTATTATTATTATTATTATTTCAGGTGGAAATCACGCCGTGGATTAGTAGCAAACACAACATGGGGATGGCGTTTAATCGAACGACCTGGAACCAGATCAAAGAGTGTGCCGAATTCTTCTGTACCTACGACGATTACAACTGGGATTGGTCTTTACAACACGTATCCCAAAATTGCTTGCAACACAAACTTCACGCCATGGTAGTAAGAGGACCTAGAGTTTTTCACATAGGAGAATGGTAAGGAAACGCGTGGGTGTTGGTTGCAATTGTGTGCCAAAATTTATTTTTACTTCCAGTGGCGTGCACCACAAGAAAAACAACTGCGGTTCAACTGCTGTAATATCCAAAGTTCAAAAAGTATTAAAAACGGCGAAAAAACATTTATATCCGTCATATTTAACGTTAACGTACGTTACGCCTTTAAAGAAGACGAAGCTACGCAAAGGTAATGGAGGATGGAGCGACAGAAGAGACCGGATGTTATGTATCGGCATGACTTTGAGATAGTCCATTTTTTGCTCACGTAAAGTCTTAATACTCAAATATATTTTAATTACTTAGTAATTTTATACAGACAGAAATAATATAAATTAAGACCTCTCAAAAGAACTGACGACAATTCATTCAATTGTGTTTATGTAAATTGCAACGCACAATTTTTTGCACGTTATTTTTTACTTTTTAAAGCGATGTGTAAACCAGAGCGAGAACTGCGCGTTGGCGATACGGCTATAAGAAGAACATACAAATCCGCCACTGTGCGCGTTTCCGCTCTGGTTTGTGCCTCGCCTAAATTAGAAATTGCCATGTTACCATCAACATTAATAATTGTGTTACCGGAATGTGTAAAGCTTAGAAAATAGTTTAAATATTTCTAATTAATATTATCTATCTAGCATGTATCTTGGAGACACTCAAAAACGCGCTGTTATTTAATTCTTTAATTCCTTTACTTATTTATTTATTGAATTTAAGTAAAACGATGCACTAAGAAGTAAAATAAAGCATCGATTTCATAAGCCTAAATCTTTTGTGACACGCACGTACGTATTTCTTGTTGTATTTTTTTTTAATATATAAAAGATAAATCTAGTCATTAGTGATATTTCTCGAACTCTTCTATTAAGAACAAACATTTTCTATTCTATTGTATTCATTAGATCGTATTATCTGTTTGCCAATTTATTTATTTATTTAAGGGGCCTACTATGAACAAGTTTGAGTGATATTACGCCGAAAACTATTTATATTTTCAAGGGCAAAATAATTTAAATTACATTATAATCTATTAGTATTCGTTAAGGATATTAATTTCTTGAACATCTGTATTAGAAATGAAGAAGAGTAAGACACGCACCAATTTTTTTAGATTTTTTATGGCAAAAATACTCAACAATTGATTGAAAATGCTCAGGTGTAACCGCGGCCATATTTTAGAGCTCATTACGTGACAGTAATGCAAACAACCCCCTTTTCTAATTGTTTTATTTATCTATGTTAACATTTGGATTTTGATTTAGGTTTAACTAAGTCGAACTCTTTTTTTTTATAGTAATAAGTGCAGATTAATTATTGTACAGTTTGTTGTTTATACAAGCTGATTGATCACTCAATGTATTTCTTTGGGGCGTGTTAGTAGAATTCATTTACAATTGATTTTACTATAATATGCATTATGCAAAATGCAAAATGTTTTTTTTTGAGATATTTTAATTTTTGTGTTTTTCTTAGTAATACGCTCCCCTGGTACTTTTTATTTAGAATTACTCAGAAAACACATAAATTTAACAAATATCTCAGCGTATAATGCATGTTAGGTTCAAATCAATTGCAAATGAGCTCTGCCAATACACCTTCAAAGGAATACGTCAACTTATACCAGTTACCCCCTGTATATTTATAGACGAATTTGACCGGCCTAAAACTAAACGAAAGTATCTTGCCAAATAAAAACAGATATGATCAAATTGATGAATCTATGATGGCCAATCTCAATTGAAACTTCGAGACTGATTTTTTCCCATTCCAACTACTAGAAGTAATTTAAACTGATTGGCAAGCAGAGGATATCATCTGATTGTGAGTTGTTTGAATCTGCGATATATTAAATATTTAATAAAAATATTATGTATTATTACGGCCTTTAAATGTTTTGTTGAGGCGCAGATAACGTACTTTTAAAAATCTACGACTCAGCAAGTATTATTTTGTTTTTATATTATTTTTTCTTCAAATAATATTCTTCATTCGCCTTGACCTTTGATTATTTTAATATTGTTACCTTCTTCGTAGATAGCGTAATGTAACTATCTATAATTTTGGCAAAAAAGCCAGCCGCAAGTGTGTAAATAATTATTAATAATAATATGTACTGTACAAATCGCGAAGCTTTTATTGTGATATATATCGAGTTTTTTTTTTTTTGATTTAAATTAATTATTGATGTTATTGTTATCCTCTTTGTTTCGCCCCGTTTTTTTCGAAATGTAATGCACTAAGAAATTGCTGTCGAACTGTGCAACATGAAACTACTTTTATATCTCTCGTAGCTTAGAATGGAAAGGGCTAAGGTATACTTACTATTTATTTATTACCTTCGCCCTTTTATTCTGTTTCTGTACTACTACTACTACTGTTTCAAATAATATCCAGTGTACAACATCATTTCAACAAAGATTAATAACGAAAACGAATCTGTTTTTATTCGTTTCCTCTCATTCACAGTACATTCATTCAAGCTTAACTTAAAAAAGAAGCAAACCCCCTCGAAGAAACAAAACTCTTTCATAAAAAGGTAATTTTTCTTGGAAGTCGTAAATGAAACAAACAACCCAGCCATAAATGCAGTCGGCCAAGCGAGCTTTGCGTCTTATTGAAAGCTCCATAAAGCTCGCAAGAAAATTGAGCTGCAATATTTTTTTTTTTCATCGAATTACGAAACGTTTTATTTGTTTCAAAACGGTAGTTAACTTGCGGTTTTGTTTTCTATCGCCCCCCCCCCCCCTCCAGAATTACAATACACAAGGTTTTAAAATTGATTCGATTAGAAAACAGAAACTATCCCGAAAGTATTTCGGTAAACGAGTTGCAGATCTTCGAATATTATTACTTGATTTATGAGGGGTGGTCAAAAATTACTTTAGAAGCGAAAGGCTTTTAATGGGTATTATGATATAATCGTTTGTTATTTAATGTCACAAAGAAATAAAAACGCAACAATGAAACTGAAATTAAATCGGCAAGAAAAAATTTCAAGCACTTTTTTTCATTATTGACCGAAGACAGTATTCAAAAAGATAAATAACAATTACTTTTAATTAAACTACTTGTATTCTAAAATTTAAACCACATTTTTAATTGCTTATTTATTTATGATAAAGACTGGAATTGTGTTTGTTGAGAATGATAATTTCATAACAATAAAAATAATGAACATATAAAATAGCGACATCTTACTATCGCTTTTTGACCTAACATTGCAGTAGGATAGACAAATTGAAGCGGGATTTGCTCCTAATGAGTCCCGGCCATGCTTGCTGAGTGGCGGCCATGCTTGCTGTCAAAGCATAATGAAAGATTTTAGAAAAATTTTGTGCAAATCGTTTTTGATTGCAGTGAGAATTTCGAGCAGCCTCTGGACAGCTGTTTCAGCCCTGCTTGGGGCTTCTTCATGGCCGCCTTGCATGGGGGACTCATTAGGAGCAAATCCCGCTTCAATTTGTCTATCCTACTGCCATGTTAGGTCAAAAAGCGATAGTAAGATGTCGCTATTTTATATGTTCATCACTCTTACATCGCAATTGCGAATAAATTGGGCAAGTCGTTTTTGGTCTGCAGTGGGAATGGCGAGCTACGTTTCTGCTGAAGAAGCCCCAAGCAGGGCTGAAACAGCTGTCCAGAGGCTGCTCGAAGTTCTCACTGCAATCAAAAACGATTTGCTCAAAATTTGTATAATAAAAATAATAATACAGATTATAATTTGCAGAAAACTCTCGATAATAACAAAACGTTAAGCTTGACAGATACACATATCGTCGCTGTTCTGGCTAATGGTCGTACCTCATTTTTTCCAAAAACGGGGTATCTTGTTCAGTAATTAAAATTCGCGTTATTTTTTTAAATATTTTTTCCAAAAGGACACAAATCTTCAAAAACGTAAATCAGGAAAATAATAGTTCGATAAGTTGCATCATGAATTAATTACAATGTCTTTTATGGCTAAAAGTGGTATCTTATACTTTGATATAATTCATTCAACATCAAAAATTGTGTTGTTTTTTTGATATTTTTGTCAACTGAACATAAATTTTAAGAAACTTAAACAAATCTTTTTTTGTAAGTCGTATCCTGCATTCAATCGTAATATGTTTTTCTGGCTAAAAGTCGTATCTCATCTTTTTCCACAATCGAGTCTTTAAGCCATTAAGTTATTGCAATTAAACCAACTTAAACATGCTTGTAATCATCTATTGGTTGTTGTTTTTTTTGTTCTAGCAAGTTGTATGTGAATCAGTATCTATACTTAAAATTTAGTTTTTGTGTGGCTATTGGTGGTATCTCCATAAAACCTATATATATATATATATATATATATATATATATATATATTTTTTTAACAGTTAAAAATTTTTAACGAGGATAAACGGCTGATTGTTGGGCGTTGTTTTTATAAGAAGAACTCCTTTTAACTTCTATCAATATTTCGCAATGTATTTATTGCTTCATCAGGGCAAAACTGTAAATGATATAACATGAGCAACGTGCTACAAAAGTTAGGTTAAGTACTTACTTATAGAGTAATTAAAGCTAGCCATAGAAGGTAAATTATGAAGCGATGTGCAAACATTACAACCAGAAAAAATATTTTCTTGTGTAACAACGATTACATAATAAAACACATTAAAATTCAATTAAAAACAAGTTAAAATATAAAAATGTTTGACTTAAGGCATTGTAACGGAAAAGTAAGATGGCCGACAGTAGGATAGGTAACATAAGGGAAAGAAGTAGTAATTGCCAACCGAGCGGAAAGGAACCAAATCAAAATTTAAAATTTAGAAGATTTTGATAAATATTGTTCAATTGGTTAGTATCAGTTTTAAAATTGACAGTAGTATTATTGTTACTTTGAATATGAGACATTTCAAGAAAAGTTCTAAGTTTGTAATTAGTTTCTTGTTCTAGGATTTTAATATCTATGAAATTGAAGTTATGGTCGTTATCGTTACTGTGGATAGCCAAAGCGCAGGATCTCTTTCCTATTCTACAATCACTCTTGTGTTGTATTACTCTATTTTTTAAATGTTGGCTAGTTTGGCCTATGTAAATAAGGTTACAATCGTTGCAAGAAATTTGATAAACAACACCAGAGGTGAGCAGAGTAGGAATAGCATCCTTGCATTTCGTAAAAAGTTTACTGATATTTAAAGGGTTGTAACGTGCAATTTTTACATTATCTTGTTTGAGAATATTTATAACTTTGGGGGTAATGGGTTTGATGAAAGCAAGTTTTTTATAAATTATGGGAATAGCTGTTTGAGTGGGTAATTCAGCAGTGACACCTGGATTAGGATGGGAAAAAATTAATTTAAAAAAAAAAAAAAATTACCCACTCAAACAGCTATTCCCATAATTTATAAAAAACTTGCTTTCATCAAACCCATTACCCCCAAAGTTATAAATATTCTCAAACAAGATAATGTAAAAATTGCACGTTACAACCCTTTAAATATCAGTAAACTTTTTACGAAATGCAAGGATGCTATTCCTACTCTGCTCACCTCTGGTGTTGTTTATCAAATTTCTTGCAACGATTGTAACCTTATTTACATAGGCCAAACTAGCCAACATTTAAAAAATAGAGTAATACAACACAAGAGTGATTGTAGAATAGGAAAGAGATCCTGCGCTTTGGCTATCCACAGTAACGATAACGACCATAACTTCAATTTCATAGATATTAAAATCCTAGAACAAGAAACTAATTACAAACTTAGAACTTTTCTTGAAATGTCTCATATTCAAAGTAACAATAATACTACTGTCAATTTTAAAACTGATACTAACCAATTGAACAATATTTATCAAAATCTTCTAAATTTTAAATTTTGATTTGGTTCCTTTCCGCTCGGTTGGCAATTACTACTTCTTTCCCTTATGTTACCTATCCTACTGTCGGCCATCTTACTTTTCCGTTACAATGCCTTAAGTCAAACATTTTTATATTTTAACTTTAACAAGAAAATATTTTTTCTGGTTGTAATGTTTGCACATCGCTTCATAATTTACCTTCTATGGCTAGCTTTAATTACTCTATAAGCAAGTACTTAACCTAACTTTTGTAGCACGTTGCTCATGTTATATCATTTACAGTTTTGCCCTGATGAAGCAATAAATACATTGCGAAATATTGACAGAAGTTAAAAGGAGTTCTTCTTATAAAAACAACGCCCAACAATCAGCCGTTTATCCTCGTTAAAATTTTTTAACTGTTAAACAAATAAACATTGAGTTGTACGACTTTACATTTTCAATAGAAGCTTGTAATAGCTCTCCTGAAAATTTTGCAAATTTGAGATACGACCAATAGCGATGATATTCAGGGTGCTGCGTTTTGAAACGCAACATAGGAAATCCCATGTTAATTTAAAAGTGCTCGAATATCGGCTTCCCTAATTATTATACAGCAAAATTCCATTTAGGTTTTTTAAAGTGTTCTTAAAGATGAATCTGTGTGTGAAGTTTGAGAATTTTTTATTCGCTCAGTTTCGAGATATTTAAAAAAGATCAGTAAAGAAATTCCATTTATACCAAACTATAACCACGGCGTTGACCAGTAAACGTTAAAATAAATTAATGGAAAATTTTTCTATCACTGTCATCGATCAAGGCTGTCTTGATAGTTTGGTATAAATTGAATTAGGTTATAGAAACTTTCTTCTAAATATCTTAAAACTCAGCGTGTGAAAAATTTTCAAACTTCACAAACACATTCATCCTTAAGAGTACATTAAAAAACCTAAATGAAATTTTGCTGTAAAATAATTAGGGAAGCCAAAATTCGAGCACCTTTAATTAACATGAGATTTCCTATGTTGCATTTGAAAATGCAGTACCCTATACATACATATGTGTATACAGCTTTAAATTACTTTCGGAAAATTTATTTTTCAGTGTAATATTTTTTTTAATGAAATCAAATCGATCAGTTTATAATCTCCCCTCAATATTTTTTTTTAATTAAATTAAATTAATCTTTTTGTAATCTCCTGAAGATTAATTGCATGATCTGGTAATACTTGAAGATGATATGTATATAAATGACATTTTCAAAATTTTCCTTTTACGTAACTCCACGACGCGCGACGTTACCTAAGTGTTCGTTATAAGGGAATTATTCGTAAAGCCGCGAGCAATAAAATGCAACTTACCACATAAACCTATAAATATAGAATATATTTCCAAAGTAAATGCTGGATATTAAAAAGTTATTAGCAGAAGAATATACATATGGATAAAGCAAACATAATGTTGTAACTGAAAATAAATGCAAGTGTTACTCTCCAAGTTGCTTGTAAAGAATCGGGACATAATCGTCCCACTCAGCCTGATAGAAATTTCCGGCAATAGGCTCTCCCAATTTGTATTTGGCGGCGAATTTCCTGATGGAGAATTTCCCACGATTGGCTCCAGACCTGCCAATGATAAAACAAGTTTATTTTTTCATCCAAGTGTGGGGTTTACCTGTTGGTTAAGCGGGGTTCATCAAATGTGAGCTTTCCACTTTGCTTGTAGATAAGGAAGACGTAACGGTGAAGTCCTGGAAGCACAAAAATGACCAATGGCCAATAAGTATGGCTCCTATAGGATACCTAAGCAAAATCACCTGTTCCACTTGGTGGGCCAGAACCGATGTATTCAGAAAGGGTGTCACCTTTGGAAACGTCGGAGCCGGGGATGTTCCCGACGAGCCAGTGGTGCCATTCTCTGAATTTTGGCTCCTTTCTACTTGGTGCATCCGGATCTAAACCAATTAGTAATTAATTCGTGAGTTAATATAAGATGCAAATACTCAATCATCAGTTAAAAAAGGGGGATTACCAGTCATGCAAAGGGTATAGAAAGTGTTAGCGTCAGCCGTCCATTTCACAGTTGGAATATCCTTGACTTGCGTTGGGGTTAGAACATTTCCAAGATCGACCTTAACACCTGATATGTAGCTAACCTGATTTACAGGAGGAAAAAATCAAATCAAAATCGAATTGTTACTCATTGAATTTATTGGATTGGATGAATTTACCTCAGCGACCTCTTTGGGGGTAGTATCGATCACGTCTGATACCAATTGATGTTGCTCCATATTCTTCTTAGTTACTGCAGAACAGAAAAAGAGCCGGCCGTCTCAAGACTACTAACAACATTCTAAAATTTGATTATTTAAAAATGCTTATTATGTAATATGCATCGTACATCGTACTTACCGCTGCCCTCTGAACTCGCCGAATGATTTTTCAAAAAAAAACACTGTCGTTAAACAAAGATAAAAAGTTATCTTACCTACTCAATTATGGGCTAATCTCACAGGTCTGGATTGATGACACGCACGTGACATGCAACTGAACATCAAATACAGCCGGAACAAATGTAGATACGTAGAGATAAAGTGAGATAGCCATATGGAACTGACGTTAATTCCGCCAGTAACCGAGAGATGTCTTGTACGTACTGCAGCATTAACAAAATTTAAATTGGAACCGACCAATCAGCGAAGACCAATTTATTTTCAAATCGTAATAATGAGATTTCTCAAATGCTTACTGGCTCATTGGGAAGACAAGCTACTGATGTCAAAACAAAAGACGAAAGTAAAATCCTATTTTTAATTGCATAGAAAACTACGTTCTATAAATACATGTATGCATGTATGTATGTATGTGTACAGACTGGCGTATGTTTTTGAGATATGAAAACACCTCCACGCCTTGATCGTTTTAAAACATTGGTTTGAAATTTCAAAAAAAAGAATTTTTTTCACTTAATTTTTTGTTCGTAATAGGACAATGACGTCTTCTGGACCCTTGCGATGTTATACCGCTTCTACCAATCATCGACGTGAGCTTACGCGACAAGTGCTGCTCTTTATTGCTTGGAGTTATACGCGATAGTTAATCGTATTGATTAAAAAACCGACAGTTTGTTTTATTTTTTACAATTAATAAAGCTTCAAAATAATTTCTTTGAGGGATTACTCAAAATAAAATTCTGTAAAATGCTTTTCCGTTACGGACTACATCTCTGCTTGTTTCACGGCAGGTCGATTTCCTCCAACGGTAAGCGGATGGTTTCACTTTTTGTTTTTTTTTAGTCCGTTCCATATCGCTTGTCTTATTGGATTCTCCTCTACACATTTATTACATTTGTGTTAGAACGTACAAAGGCTTCCTCTTATATTGCTCTCGTATGTTCTCAATTTGGTACCTGATAAGTACATTATCGATTTAAAGTTGCCAACTAATAAGAATTATATCTAAAATATATTAATTCCACGAGGAGGACTAAATTGAATCTTCAGATCCTTTTTTATAGTCAAATTCTTCAGAAAAAGCGAAATCGGGTTCGCTTCTACCTGTTTTAATTCTACGCCTTTTAGTGATACCTTAATTGTTTTAATTTAACAGAACGCCTCGAAAACGTGTACACTTCCGTAATCTTCAGCTTGGAAGTCGAGGGGGAGGTCAGCAAGAACAGTTCAGATGTAACGGAAAAAATGCAGAAGCTGGTATCTTTCACCCCATGAGCTGTCAATAAATAACTACTACATATTGATCTAAATTTCACGCAGAGCGACAGCTACAATTTGATCGTGAAACTTGCGTTCAATACTTATGTATATTAATTCCACGATCTTTAGAGAATGACTTTAAATTTGATTTATTTTCAGAAAACGTTTGAATTCTGATAAACCAGATGCAAATAATTTGCTCATTCAATTGTTCTAATTACTTTGCAATTCTCCGCCATTTGTGGATCTAATTTAACAGGACACCTCGAAAAGGTGCGCTTCCGCAATCTTCAGCTTGGAAGTCGAGGGGGAGGTCAACAAGAACAGCTCAGATGTAACGGAAAAAATGCAGAAGGTGGTATCTTTCACCCCATGAGCTGTCAATAAATAACTACTACATATTGATCTAAATTTAACGCAGAGCGACAGCTACAATTTGATCGTGAAACTTGCGTTCAATACCTATGTATATTAATTCCACGATCTTTAGAGAATGACTTTAAATTTGATTTATTTTCAGAAAGCGTTTGAATTTTAATGAAACAGATGCAAATAATTTATTCGTTCAATTGTTCTAATCACTTTGCAATTCTCCGCCATTTATTGATCTAATTTAACAGAACACCTTGAAAAAGGTGCGCTTCTGGAATCTTCGGCGTGGAAGTCGCGGGGGAGGTCAACAAGAACAGCTTAGATATAACGGAAATGCAGAAGCTGGTATCTTTCACCCCATGAGCTGTCAATAAATAACTACTACATATTGATCTAAATTTAACGCAGAGCGACAACTACAACTTGATCGTGGAATTTACGATTAATACCTATGTATATTAATTCCACGATCTTTAGAGAATGACTGTAAATTGCATCTCTTATTAGAAAGCGTTTGAATTTTGATAAACCAGATGCAAATAATTTATTCGTTCAATTGTTCTAATCACTTTGCAATTCTCCGCCATTTATTGATCTAATATAACAGAACACCTCGAAAAGGTGCACTTCCGGAATCTTCAGCTTGGAAGTCGAGAGGGAGGTCAACAAGAACAGCTCAGATATAACGGAAATGCAGAAGCCGGTATCTTTCACCCCATGAGCTGTCAATAAATAACTGCTACATATTGATCTAAATTTAACGCAGAGGGACAACTACAACTTGATCGTGGAATTTGCGATCAATACCTTAATCGGGCCGCAAAAGAAACGGAGTGATCACGCGCTGCTCTTGTGACATCGACACGGAAAGCCGTATTTACATCAAACACCAGAAATTACGACTTACCACTATTTTATTCAAATATTAAATTAAGTCTTAAGAAAGACTGATTAATAATAAGGCCAATTTGTTAAAAATAGGAAAAATACGAACTACTGGAAATATGACCACGTTGTTACTCTGCAGAGTGACCGACACTGTAGGCTAGTGTAAATCTGTCGGTACTTAGCTCACAGAAACAGCAATCACATGTATATCACGCAATTTTATTACTCCGTTTCTTCGGCGGCCCGACTATATGTATATTAATTCCAGGATCTATAGAGAATGACTGTAAATTGCATCTCTTATTAGAAAGCGTTTGAATTTTGATAAACCAGATGCAAATAATTTGTTCGTTGAATTGTTCTAATCATTTTGCAATTCTCCGTCATTTACTGATCTCATTTTACAGAATACCTCGAAAAGGTGCACTTCCGGAATCTTTAGCTTGGAAGTCGAGGGGGAGGTCAACAAGAACAGCTCAGATATAACGGAAATGCAGAAGCCGGTATCTTTCACCCCATGAACTGTCAATAAATAACTACTACATATTGATCTAAATTTAACGCAGAGCGACAACTACAAGTTGATCGTGGAACTTGAGATAACTGAAAACTTTGTTAAACGTTGATCATGCCGACGGAGGAGCGAAGAAAGTGTTAATTGTTTTGGGTCGAGTTAAATCCGCGAACGCCAAATGTAACAATAAAATATTGTTCTAATGACATAATGTTCTAAATTTAGAGTCACATAATTGCCTGTTCTTCTGGGAAATGCAGTAAAACGTTGAGAGATCTTTTAATAAATGAAACGTCAAAAAGAGACGGCGAAAGAACTAAAAATTAAGAGAAAAAAAATAGATTTTTAAATTCGTAATAATAATAATAATTTTAAAAACGTAATTTAATTAAAAATTGAAACATTAAGTACATTTGAATGAATTCAACTGAACGTAAGTGTGATATGGGTATGTAGCAGCTGCGATAAAGGCACGTGCCCAGCGTCTTATGTAAGGGGTACTGCACCCTACGTCCTAGGGTAGGTCACAGTTTAAGTTCTTAGATCAATATTAACTTTCACTGATTATGAGTAACTAGGAATTAATTATCGCTGTGGTTTCTTGTAATTCCCCAAGAGTCTGGTTTATTAATTTGCCTAAATACTTACTACTGGGAAATTTTAAAGGTTTAAGATGTAAAGTGTCTTTGTTTAATTTGTACGATTCTGAGCGTGATCAGTCGTGTAGGGGGTTGGATGTAGGGTAAGGGTGTTTGTTATCGGATCATACACAATGCACCCATAGTACATACACACTTGCCATACGCGCCCTTATCGGCCGTTGGTGTATTCTACGTTATTTGCTGTAAGTAAAACTAAAAGCCAGGTGCGTATTCACAAGGATCAACGAACCGAATTGTTAAATGCGGTCGGTTTTCTTTCAATTATTTATTATTATTATTATTATTTCCAAACTGCGGAATGAAACAATCTAATAATATTTCCCCCCAATTAAAAATATGACGTTTACCCGCACGTGCCGAATATTTCACACCACAAAAGCCATCGCGGTGTATTGTGCAAGCAAAAACGAGCATGAAGCCAAAAAGCACCCCCTCACACATGGAATAATCAATATTCAGTCTGGAGCAAAGCCCAAAGCGTTGCCAGTCCCCTATTGTTATACGCCATATGTGAGAATGCTTAATGAACATGAATACACCCGCCTTCATACCACTCACCATATCAGTAGTACAGTACACTTACCCCATATGTTCAGTTTTTACTGTACGATACGATAGGAACATGTGCGTACGATATAACATAACGATATTTACAGATGGGGCCTTGGCTCTTATTTTAGCTCAATTGAATTCATAATAAACTTGATCACAGATATTTAATACTCTAGGGGCGAACCATATACAGGGTATCGCAAGTTGAGTGACCTATTAAAAATTTTCGGGGAAAGAAACATACAAACATTCTAAAAATTAACTGACTGCCCTAGGAGGAAGTGATTTTTCAGGTTAAAATATTTTCACTTCTATATCACTTCCGGTTATGCCGGAAGTCGCCTTTAACTTTCTTATTTTAAATAGAAAGCTGTATTTTTCGTTGCAAATTCCGATTCTACACATTATTCTAAGTAAAAATTGTTAAAGTTTGTCTACGCTTAAATGTGACGATTTTTGAGATACCTTTCACATATACATTTCCTAAAAAAATTATATCGGTGACCCTTTATTTAAAAGAATGTATTTACGACAGAGTCAAATTTTAAGATTGAAGTTGTCGTTTGAAAGAATAATATTCAGCCCTGCACATCATTCCTGAAAAATTCACGGGGTGGTTAAAATATGGTGTTGAACTTTGCTATGTTTGACTCTCCGAACCTCAGTTTTCGTAAACGGAACAGCCTATATATTTTTGCATCATGAGATACGTAATCGAATTCTACATAGATTAGTAGTAGCATTCTCTATACCTGCTTCTATTACATTTCTTGTTATCAATAATTGTTTTTATAATGGCATATTTTGGTAAAATTGTGAGAATTTGTCGCAGTAAGTGTCCACAAAACAAGGATATTTATTGAGTTACAAAGTTTTAGTAATAAATACGTACTAATAAAAAACAAAGAAATTAACAAAATTAACAAAACAAATAAAAAGGGACCTTCTTGTTTAATCGTCTGAGGACTACGACGCGCTGTTAAATTTTGTGTAAAATTTCTACAAAGTGAGAGATATAGGTAATCATACCAAATATTCATTGGTTGATTCGACTCTGTCTCAGATATTTTCAAATTTTATACAGTAATTACGACCACGTCATACGGGTTCTAGAATAATAAATAAAACTATTTATTATTTTTAACCACTTTACCAACTGTAAGTTTAGTTTTTGTTTTTTTAACAAAAATGTTAAACTGACAAAGAAAATTGTTTTTCGAGATATACTTATTTTTTTAAGACGCTTGTTGATGAAATTATAAAGCTTGGGATAGGTATTTAGCTATAGCTTTATTACAAGATGTACGGCAAAATAATGTTGTGGTTAAAAATTATTTATTTCTTAAAAATGAGGAATACAGTACGTGCTACTTTTTTAAAAGCTAACTATGAATAACCGCATTAATGGCTTTAATTAACACAATAAAATAAACAATTGTTGGTAACAAGAAATCTAATAGAAATAGATATAGGGAAAGCTACTAGTAATCGATGTAGGATTTGATTCTGTATCTCATGATGCAAAAATATATAGAATGTTTGCGAAAACCGAGATTCGGGCACTTAAACATAACAAGGTTCGGCATATTTTTACCATCCTGTGAATTTTTGAGGGATAACTAGGATATGATTTGCAAGGCTGAACATTATTCTTTTAAACGACAAGCAACTTGAATCTTCTAATTTGAGAATTCAAATTCCATATAAAATAACAAAATTAATGGCGACTTTCAGCATAACCAGAAGTGATATAAAAGTGAAAATATTTTAGTCTGAAAGATCATTTCCTCCTAGGGCAGTGTATTAATTTTCAGAATGTTTGTATGTTCTTTTCCCCGAAAAGTTTTAATAGGCTATTCAACTTGGGATACCCTGTATAGTATCATTTGATGAAATTGTTTCATTTATTTACTAATTTACAGAAAAATAATTAATAAATACGGTTTAATATCCCCAATAGTTAGACAAAGTAAGTTTCAGAATTCAAAATTAAAACTTTTTTAAAATTTAATTTAAATATATTTTTTCGGCCCTATTTGGGAGTCTCCTCAGCAAGGGAGTAGCTCGAGAACTTTACGGTAATCAAACTGATCTATCCTTGTCATTTTTAAATTGAGTACATACGCTGACAAAAGTTTGACACCTAAAATTCGATGAGCGATGTCGCAACCCGAACAAATAAATAAATAAAACATTTTTTTTATCTTGAAACGGACAAAATTATGAAAGGAAAAGCACTAAATGTTTCGCTATTGATTAATAGCTTCGTCAATCAACAGCGAAACGTTGAGTGCTTTTTCCTTCATAATTTTGTCCTTTTCAATAAACGTTTAACTTACAATTTTCATCGGACAAGAATCAACTTCATTTTTTAAATATCTAAAATCGAAATTTGATCTTGCGACAATAATTAAGTATTATACTTTAATGTATAGCTGTGAACACTTGAATCGATTTTAAATGTGATTACTTTAGGTATTTATAGTTCCTTGAAACGACAGGACTTTGAACTCTTGTTTTAATTTTTAGGATTTATAATTTTAATGCGAACGCACTGATTGGTTTTAAATATGATTTGACGTTTCCTGTAATTTTAATCTAATTTTCAGGTATTTTTCAACAATTACAATTTCAATGCACGCGAGCATACAGGCAGACTTTGCCTAAGTTTATATATATAAATCACCTTAGAATTGATTGAACCTTGTTTGTTAACAATGTGCGTAGGTATTTACATTTTACACTATGTAAATGTTGTAGTATCGTTTGATGTATTGAGCACTTATTAAATATAATGAAACGAAAAAAGAGCCCTTTCACAAAATTAAGTTCGTTGTACTATATTTACGCACTTATTTGCCCTTAGACATAAGAGCGAAGTTTTGTAAATATATTGTTACTACTGACGTTTTACGCGTCGCGTACGAAATGGACATCTAGTTTTTAATAAACGTAGTTTTGTGAAAAGGGTTTTTATTTTCGTTTTTCGTTTAAATATTATAGTCTAGTTTATTAGTTTAACAAAACGATCTTATGATACTCCAAACAAATGTAAAGGAAAACAAAAAGAAAAAATAATACTTTTCACAAATAAACACTAGCAATAAAAAGCTGACCAGAAAAGGTGTGGATTCAATGATCAAAAAGAAAAAGTTGAAAAATGCTTAGCGGTGACGGAGAATTGCTTCAAATCTAGAAAACAAGAAAGTAATAGTTAATGAAAGCCTCTTGTGCATTTATTTTGCATTTACTTATCCATGCCCATTCAACATCTTGTAAATGACCCTCAAGGTAAATTCCCCACAATCAAAACCCAGAAACAAGAAAGAAAAATAAACAAGAAAAAAAAAGGAGAATGAACGAGGAACAGAAGAGAAGGAAAGTGAAAGAAAGTTGTACTATTTTGTTTATCAAAGATAAAAAGAAAATGAGAAAATAAGATGATAAATACCGACAAATTTTGATTGTATTTTTATCTTATTCCTTTATTTTTCTTTTGTTTCTCATTCATTAATATTTTTTCTTTCTTTTTTGATTCTCTTACATACTTTTGATCGCCAGAGAAACAATATAAAAAGCAACCGCTTTTCGACATTTAAAAAAATAAATAAATAAATGTGGTGGAAGATGAAAGGAAAAATGCAACAACAACAAAAAAGAAGCTTTTTCACAAGTTCTCAGTGCACGATTCAAAGCAAGTCTCATTTTGTTTTCTGTTAATTTTTCTTACGGTATAGAAAAAGAATCGAAAATACAAAAAACAAAAAAATAAGAAGTAAGAAGCAAGAAACAAGAAGCAAGAGACAAGAAACAAGAAACAAGAAACAAGAAACAAGTAACAAAAAACAGAAAAAAACAAAAAACAAAAATGGAGTTTGTTATACTTTTGCTGCTTTAATGAAGAAAGAGATAATGTAAAATGTGATCGATTTTCGACATTCTTTAAAAAAAGTTAAATTCGATCGAAACTTAAAAAAAGCGCAGCAACGACGGCAAAAAGTAAGTCGTTTCAGAAAGCTTTCAGAAGTTTTCAGTGCACTTTAAAAAAATTGTTCTGTATTTATTCGAGTAAATAAAAAGTTGGATTTTTTAGTATTATTCTCTTTTGTTTTTTTCGACGTATAAAAGAAAATCGAAATCCCTTGCATACGGTTGATCATCTTTTGTTCGCCTTTAAGAGGAAAATAAACACCAATGAAAATTTTCAGCGGCGTTCTTTAAAAAAATGATTCTATTTTTGTTCGAGTAAATAAAAAGTTAGATTTCTTAAGTACTATTTTCTTTCGTTTCTTTTTTCAGCGTAGAAAAGAAAAATTCCGTTGCATACATACGGTTGATCGTCTTTTGTTTTCCCTCAAAAAGAAAATAAACAAAAATGAAACTTTTCAGCAGCATAGTTTAAAAAATGATTCTATTTTCTTTCGAGTAAACGAAAAATATTCCTTTTCTAATATTCTCTTTCGTTTTGTTTAATTTCTTTTCTGCATAGAAAACAAAAAATTGCGTTGCATACAATTGAAACTCTTCAGGGGCGTTCTTTAAAAGTTGTTTTTTTTTTAAATATTATTATCTTTCGTTTTTTTCGGCATTGAAAAGAAAATCGAAAACAAGAAAATTTCTTGTATACAGTTGAACGTCTTTTATTTCCCTTTAAGAGGAGAACAAACAAAAATGAAAATTTTCAGCGGCGTACTTTAAAAAATTATTCTATTTTCTTTCGTGTAAACGAAAAGTATTCTTTTTTTAATATTCTCTTTCGTTTTGTTTAATTTCTTTTCTGCATAGAAAACAAAAAATTGTGTTGCATACGGTTCGTCGTCTATTGTTTTCTTTCAAGGGAAAAACAAAAAGGAAACTTTGCGAAAATTTTTAGCGTACTTTAAAAAATGATTCTATTTTATTTCGAGTAAACAAAAAGTATTCCTTTTTTAATATTCTCTTTCGTTTTTGTTTAATTTTTTTCTGCATAGAAAACCAAAAATTGCGCTGCATCAGTTGATCGTGTTTTGTTTTCCTTCAAGAGAAAAACAAAAATGAAACTTTTCAGCGGCGTACTTGAAAAAAGATTCTATTTTCGTTCGAGTAAACAAAAGGTATTCTTTTTTTGTCTAATATTCTCTTTCGTTTTCATTTTTTTTTTCTGAATAGAAAACAAAAAATACCGTTGCATATGGCTGATCGTCTTTTGTTTCCCTTCAAGAGGAAAACAAACAAAAATGAAACTTTTCAGCGGCGTACTTTAAAAAATGATTCTATTTTCTTTCGAGTAAACAAAAGGTATTCTTTTTTTTAATATTCTCTTTCGTTTTTGTTTAATTTTTTTTTCTGCATAGAAAACCCAAAATTGCGTTGCATACGGTTGATCGATCTTTTGTTTTCCTTCAAAAGGAAAACAAACTTTAAAAAACGATTCTATTTTCTTTGGAGTAAATAAAAGTGTTCCTTTTTTTAATATTCTATTTCGTTTTCGTTGCACATTTTTTTCTGCATAGAGAACCCAAAAATTGCGTTGTGCTTCTTGTTTCCTTCTGAAAGAAAATAAAAACGAAACCATTTTAGTATCTTCGATCGTCTTTTGTTTTCTTTTGTAAGGAAAACAAAATCAGGTGCACTTTAAAAAAATAATTCTGTTTTCTTTCGAGAAATTTTTAAAACGTGTTGTAAAGTTTATACGTGCATTCAAAGTCAAAAGGAAATGTAAGCAAAAACGTAATTAAAAACGATGGCATTTTAATTTGGTATTTAATAAATAATATATTTCTCCGTGTGATGTTGAGCGAGTGATGCCAGAAAAAGCTGTTCGTAAACGTTCCTCGTTTCCTCCTAATGGAGACGCTAAAAAGGTAAACGAATTACGTTCTTAAAGGCAATATTATTTTGTTCACTTAGAGACGTATCACGCACCATTTCAAGGCCAAATATGTTAACTTGCGTAACCGTAACGTGTTCTTCCGGTGAGCAGCAAGAAACGAGCCGCTTCCCCGGATTCGATTTAAAACCGATTGAAATTCCGTACGAACAAATTGTCACGTTCTGTTGATACGAATTTATGTTCGCCGTGAATTTTATTTTTAATAAGGATTCAAATTTCCTCTCCTGGTAAAGAACAAACTTCCAGACACGTGTTCTTCAGAAAGGAAGAAAGAGAGTTAAGAGAGTTATATATAATTATGCACGTGTGATTTCATGCATGTGTGTGGTGGCTTTGCTAGGGCGTCGTATTTTAACATTTGTCTACCCCCTCCCACCCCCCTACCTACGTTCATGGAACTCTCTTCATTCATTATTTTCTTCTTCTAAATTCTATAAATAATTTTACCAGTACTCCATTGTAAATCAATCTCATTAAAACTTAACTATTTCGTTTCTGAAATATTAATAATTGTTAAAGGGTAGATGGGATAAGCTGTTAAATGTTCCAGCTAATTAGTTAGAGTTTAAAATTTATGTAGAATAAATTGGAAAGTGATTTGAGTTTATCTACTGGGTGTTGTTTAAAGTACTGATACCGATTTTTTTTAATGTGACACGACGAAGTAGTATTAAATTAAAATGTATATGTAAAATATATTAGGGGGTGATTACTGGATCAGAAATAATTGAGTGTGTGGTTGAAAATACTGATACATGGGCGTTGCCAAGATCTTGTTTAGGGGAGAGAAAATTACATCAAATCTTATCGAAATAAAAAAAGATAAAAATGAAAAATTTTAAGGAAATCCGGAAAAAAACTGCAGCAGATTGATAGAAAAAATGTTAAAATTGAAATATTTTAAAAACGAAGAAAATAAAAATCGTTAAGAATTTACACACATTTTAAGATTAAAAAAAATCAAGGTCAACCAAAACCATTTGAACTGAACCTAAGTGAAATCAATGCAAGAAAAGAATCTTACAATAGATAAAAGAACGCAGTAAAAAATTATCAAAAATCGAAACTGCAGGAGATTGAAACAAGAAATCTTAAAAATAAGTAAAAAGTCAAAATCAGAGAAAATCTAAACACGTCTTTAAAAATTAAAAAAATATTTCAAGGTCAACCGAACTAAACCTTACCCGACCCAACTGAATCGAAGCTAAGCGAACCCAACCCTGCTGAACTAAACCCAAATGAGCTTAACTTTTCTAAAATCTTTAGAACGTAGTAAGAAATTATCAAAAATCGAAACTGCAGGAGATTGAAACAAGAAATCTTAAAAATAAATAAAATTTCTAAATCAGAGAAAGTCTAAACACAATGTCTTTAAAAATTAAAAAATATTTCAAGATAAACCGAACTAAACCTTACCCGACCCAACTGAATCGAAGCTAAGCGAACCCAACCCTGCTGAACTAAACCCAAATGAGCTTAACTTTTCTAAAATCTTTAGAACGTAGTAAGAAATTATCAAAAATCGAATCTGCAAGAGATTGAAACAAGAAATCTTAAAAATAAATAAAAAGTCAAAATCAGTGAAAGTTTAAATACAACGTCTTTAAAAATTAAAAAATATTTCAAGGTAAATCGAACTAAACCTTACCCGACCCAACTAAACCGAAGCTAAGCGAACCCAACCCTGCTGAGCTAAACCCAAATGAACCTATCTTCTTTTAAACACAAAATGTGAAACATTAAGAACATTTCAAGGTCAAACTAATTCAACTAAAGTGAATCTAAGTGAATCCAACTCAACAAAGGAATTTTACAACGGATAAAAAACTAAGAAATTATCACAAATCGAACTCTATTATATTTAACTGCCCGTATCTCAGTTTTCCTAAATGGAACAGCCTGTATATTTTTGCAGCATGAGATACGGAATCAAATTCTACATCGATTAGTAGCAGCATTCCCTATTTCCATATTTGTATTTTTCCTCTCTCTTTCTCTTGCCAAGTTTTTTATTTCTTCCTATTTAATAATTCTTAGCTTTCGTAGTCTGTTTGTCCTCAGTTTACTTTTATTTTTCTTGAATGTTTTTTTGAAACTTTGTGTGACTAATGCATCCTAGTCGTCTCAACTGCTTTTATTTTCTTCAACTTTATTTGTTCTCCGTATACGCCCCTCAATTTTTCTTTTCCTCAGTAACCTCATCTAATATGGGTTTGCTGTATCTTTGTCAGTGTTCAATTGGAATTGCCACCCACCTTAATTGGTTTTATTTTAGCGTTTTATTTTTCAAATTTCGTTCTTCCAACTTTTATATTCTCTAATTTATTTCTTTATTTCTACTTTTATTACCATTATTCTCTAATTTATTCTTTATCTATTCTGATAGGTATTGCTTTCAAGGGCATTCAAAATCATCAATCACTTCGTCTTTTTCTCCATCTTTATGGATGGCTTGAATTGGGTAAAACCAAGACACTAATTCTTGTATTGCGAAAGTTTTGTTTTTTATTGTAGAAGAAGTTCCGCAGGCCTGCTGGTGGTCTTGCACACCACCAAGAGTAGCTCGGAGGAAGTTCCAGAAGTTCCAGAAGTGATGCCAACCCAAGGAAAGATTTTTTACATTAGATAAAAGAATATAAGGAATTATCAAAAATCGACAAGTAAACTATAGGAAAAAAATTAAAATCATAGAAAATTTAAACACATTGGCCCATATTCTCACCTCGTCTTTAATTTAGCAACGCTGTGATTAAACTCTCTGTCACTCTTACTCATGAAATTCGCATAACGGTATATCGTTTTTATTTATTTGAGTCACGGCTTTAGTTAGAAACGACTCTAATCATGAGATGAGAATACGGCCCAATACCTTTAAAAATTAAAAAAATATTTCAAGCTCAACCGAACTAAACTGAACCCAACCCAACCCAATTAAACCGAAGCTAAGCGAACCCAACTTCTTTTAAAAACAAAATGTGAAATATTAAACATATTTCAAGGTCAAGTCAATCCAACTAAACTGAACCCAAGTGAATCCAACCCAAGAAAGGAATTTTACAAAAGATAAAAAAAATATGAAATTAACAATAATCGAAACAAATATATTAAAGATTTTAAGGAAATTCGAAAGAAACTCTTAAATATTGAAATATGAAATGTTAAATTTAAAAATTGAAAAAAGATCTAACAAATAAAATATAGAAAAATTTTGTGATCAACCCAACCCAGAATTATTACAAGAGCTTTTCTATTGTTTTTGCTTTTGGATCGGATATCTTTTCCCTTCTTGATCTTTTCTTGCTTCCATCTTTCTGCATTTTTTAAAAAAATATATCCGTTTGTCGATTTTTCCTTAAAATGCTTTTTACCTTGTCTTTTCGTCTTCTTTTTCTTTACCTCCTTGACCTCTAGTTTCTGTAGTTTCTTATTGCTCCATGTGCTAAGGGTGGGCAACTGCCCCATTTGCCCCACCTTGGCTACGCTCATGATAATAAAAATCTTTTTAATGTGACACGACGAAGTGGTACATGTAGAATAAATTTGGGGGGGGGGGGAGAAATAGTTGAATTTTACTGGGTGGTGTTTAAAATCTGAAAATCTTTTTAATGTGGCAGTACGAAGATGTAGTAAATTCTGTACATAAGTATAAAGATTTGGGTGGTGTTTACGAAAAGGGGGCTAAGCCTAATTTCCGGGCACATGCGACTGTGTAATGTAGACATCCTGTTCGGTAGACATATACCACCTGCATATTCTAAAATCTGCATCAAATATAAGCGTGTATTTATATTCAAATCCCGGGACAACTTACATCAAAATAATGGCATTATTATACGGTTTAGCCTAAAATGTCTGGCTTTGGGTAACCCCAGATTAAAACCTGCGCTAGAAAATGCACATACATTACCATAACTATTGTTTGATTTTTTTTCTTGTTAAAGACGAAGAATTTATTTCTGTTGGCTTTAGGAGACTAATCTAATATTTAAGTTTACAGGAGACGACAGTTAAAAATTATTAATTTTACTTTCATTGACCGACTTACGTTTGTATTCGTGACCTGAAATTATATTAGTTTTTCCTCTACCGAGGATAATCAAAGAAAGGAATTTTTCTAAAAAAAATTTTTGTGTACCTACATACATTTCCACCTGCGCGAATCACCGAAGATTTCCTTATTCCATCAACGAACCGAACCGTTCGAGGCAACGACACTGACCCCCATTTCCCGCCAAAACATTCGACATTCTTACAGGTAAATCGCGAGTTTTTAATCCATGGGCGCACTTGTTTACTTTGATTATTACACATTCCAGTTATACTACAAACATCCACACTTGCCTTCTATAACAATAACAACAACAGCAACAAAAAAATCGATTAGTTGATAATAAATAATAAAAGGGAAAAAGGAAGCGACGGTTTTATATATGCAACTTTATCAAAAAAAAGCTCGCAGGAAGCTCCGATAAGGTGACCTTAAATTAATTTCGCTACTCGTATATGCATATGGTAACAAACAAAACCGTTTGGTAATTTTGTTTATAAATGAAATTGAGTTGAGAATTAATGGGGTGACCTTCGAGGTTAATCTCGTAATTTCGCGAAATATCTGACGAACGTTGTTTAACTAATTATTTTGCTTTATCGACTGTTCTTAGAACTTAGCCATTCCATAAAAGACCATGACATCAGCTATATTTAAAAATAAATCTTACAACTTCATTTTGTTATTATTATTATTATTATAGTATTACTCCAGCCCATACACTACATAATTTGAATGACATCAAGAGCAAGGGTAGTTCAGCAAGTATCATTTGATTTTATATATTTATAACAAACAAGTATAAAGGTAGAAGCTGTTTAATATAATAAAATGATGAAGTGAGAATTAAAGATAATTGATATATAATTTGAATGACATCAACGGTAAGGGTAGATCAGCAAGTACCATTTGATTTTATGTATTTATAAGAAACAAGTATAAGATAGAAGATGTTTGATATAATAAAATAATGAAGTGAGAATTAAAGATAATTGATCCTGTGGATGTTCTGGATAGTGTATTAACAAATACCAATCTAGTAGTACGCCACTGACGGCGATCCTCTGGACCGGTGAAGCAGGTTTATGGGCAGGGTAACGACCCGAAATTCAGATTCCCGCCTTTGTCGGTTATAGGAACTGTTTGAGGGGAAATTATATAAACAAAAACCGATCACATATCAGAACGAAAATTCATTGATAAGTTTCGGCAGACAGATATTTCGCACATATGCAGAACACATTCGCATCTCCTCTAATATTCATCTGGTTTTACGTAACGTCACATGCTTTGTATCAAGCAAGCCACACAATCACATTCATATTAATAAAAAAAAAAAATCTTAATCACAGGCGGAGTTCATAGTCCTTACACTTTTTTCTTTGCCTGCCTAGTATCACTTAAATTTAAACTCGTCAAAAATTTAATTGCCTGGGTTTTCGAACTCCTTGCAGATCTAACCGACTGCGACGACGCTTTTTTATTCAACATCGATTACTCTGACGTAAATAAACATGGCAACAATGCTAAGTGTTATTCTGATCTTAATTAGCATTAGTTAAGCAGTTGTAACATACCAGTTGAAAAACCAGTATTAGGAGTTGTACGTTACTCTACTATAATACACAGATAGATATTTCCTTTGAATAAATTATAGAGTTCATTAAAACCAAACAGCAGGAATTCATAACATGTGTGTGATATTATTAAAGTGATCTGGGGGGTCAAAGTTCTTTTTCAAGTGTCAGTTACATCATTTAGATTTTGCCAACATAGCCTGGAGATCTTACAGCAATTTTGATTTGATCATCACATCAACAAACCACAGAATCATTTTTAAAGTTAGGCATAATATACCTACGCCACTGTCTCTAAAATAAATTGATCTGATATAAATGAAGAAATAAATCAAATATTGTTGTAGTTGTTGACCCTTGAGGAGCAATTTGCTCGTATTCTATGGGAATTGTGGTTGTGTGTGTGGTTTGGTTCTCACGTCAAGGGCTACTTTCTTAGAAGTTCGTGGTCTCGAAGGTTGGTTCGCGTGATTAAAACCTACGCCGAACAGGTCATTCTTTATTGTGATATGTGAAGAACACTTCCAGCATCCATTGTGTGCGTTAAGGAACAGGTTACTTCGCTCCCACATCAACACTGCTTTCTAAAACGTTAAAGTATTTAAAGATTTGAACAAACCTTTCTCCTCTTGTGATGATTTTCAGGTAGGAAACCGTCTCAGACGAGTTTCCACTCTTAGTTTTGTCACTTCTTTTGCTTTTCGTTTCGTGTAAGAATAGTTGGACTTTACAACATTCTGATGTAACCGTTAAACTCAACTGGAACCGGTATGGGTTATCAGAATGGGACGTATTTAAAATCAGCTGAGTGCTGGGGCTAAATTGCCGCCAACAAATAAAATAAATCAATGGGCTTACTGCTTTAAAATCAGTCGAATAAATAATTCAAGTAACAAAAATTTCAGCTTCTGTGTAGTATGCTCACTTATATTATACATTCAAATATTTTTTTTATAAATTATCTTATTGTTTTCTAATGAATCCAACCAAATGTAAATATTCAGTCAAGTCTAGTAAAATAAATTACCTTTTTGGAAATATGAATGCTCACAGGTAAATTGCCTACCCGTCTGCGTCTGTCTACCTAGGGCATACACGACCTTCCAGCGAGGACTCGAAAACCAGATATATTGCAGGTTGCTTTGGAAATTTTTGTATTACAAGAAGACACCGACACAAAAGCTAGAAATATCGGCTGTGCCAGAAAGATTCCCGCCTTCTCAGAAACTACGACCTAAATCAATCAGCTGACCGAAGGTTCCCAGGCATTTAAAAATGTCGGCAGTTCGTGTGGCAAGTGCACGTCTATCCCCTTTGTCAATTTCAAACATAATAAAATAAATGATTTACAAGCAATTTTAAAAGTCCTCTTTCACCGAACAACATATTAGAATATTTTTTTGTGAAAACGCATATTTTTATTTTTTGGTCAAGCAAAAAATGAGAGGCAAACGAACTTAATAATTATTATCTGAACACCGATGATGATAGCCCCAAGTATCGAAAGTGCATTTGCTTCTTAAAATTGTAATAAGAAAAAAGAATTATCATATTAAATGTACAGCCGAGCTTTCAGACGTTTTGCATTAATTTGATTTTGCCCGCCCTAAAACTAATAATTTCGAAAAGCTCCTTGATAACGTCTTTCCAAAGAAGATATTGACTAACACCTAAAGGTTTTTTAGCCAAGCAAAGCAAGGCGAAACTACGGGTGTTTCGTTATTTGAACACCGATAATGATGAAATCAGAAAATCGTGTTTGGAGAAAACTGATTTCATGATGGGTTAGGTTGGAATAAGAAACGAATGTTTCGTTAAACGAAAAATACTGCTGTGCTTTCAGGTTTTGTTGCACTAACTGTAGATTGTGAACGAATCCCCTTCTACTTTCTTTAGGGCCAGTTTTTCAATTGGGATTTAACTTTAAGCTCCGTTTTATTTCTGTGAAACAATTGTCCTTACAATTGTTACAATGAGAATAAAACGAAGCTTAAAGTTAAACTGTGATGGAAAAACCGGACCTTAGTCAGTTAAAATGGAAAGACCAACAAAGTTGTCGCCCCTCGTCAAATTGTATTTGCGTCTGGTATAACTGTAACAAATAAAGAAGCATTTTCTTCAAGGGTTGATAAAGTTGTATGTCCATTTGGATGACGATATTTTGCTTGTTGATTTTGCTTTAAGGGAAGTGAGTTGAAATTGTAACCTAAGTGCCTTTTAAGGATGTTAGAAACGTTGGAATGGAACTGAGGAGGACCCCTTAAAACACATCTACGAAGTGGTTGGATATATTTTTGGTCAAACAAAACATGGCGAAATATTAAGTGACAACGAGGGAGTGTTTCGTTAAATCATTATTGCTTTTTGAACACCAGTAATGATGAAATCAGAATTTCGTGAAGCTGTCGCCCCGTAATTTGCTTCTGTTGTAACAAGTGAAGAAGCATGTTCTTCAAGGGTTGATAAAAGTTGTATGTCCATTCGGATGATGATATTTGGGTTAATACGAGGTCTTGATTTTGCTTTATGGGAAGTGAGTTGAAATTGTAGCCTGAGTGCCTTTTAAGGGTGTTACAAACGTTGGAATGGAACTGAGGAGGACCCCTTAAAACACATCTACGAAGTGGTTGGATATATTTTTGGTCAAACAAAACATGACGAAATACTAAGTGACAACGAGGGAGTGTTTCATTAAATCATCATTGCTTCCTGAACACCAGTAATGATGAAATCAGAATTTCATATTTGGGAAACAAGTGTTAAAAACGTTAAACCATCATCATTATTATCTATTTCGTATTTAGGAAACGAGTGTTAAAAACCTTAAACCATCATCATTATTATCTGAACAACAGCGACGACGAAGTCAATGGGGGGGAAATGATTGCACTTGAAATTACTGCTGTGCTTTCAGGTTTTGTTGCACTAACTGTAGATTGTGAACGAATCCTCTTCTACTTTCTTTGGTCAAGAAAAAATGGAAAGGCCAGCGAAGTTGTCGCCCTTCGTCAAATTGTATTTGCGTCTGGTATAACTGTAACAAATGAAGAAGCATGTTCTTTAAGGGTTGATAGAAGTTGTATGCCTATTTGGAAGATGATATTTTGGTTAATATGTGGTATTGATTTTGCATTATGGGAAGTATGCTGCAGTCTGAGTGCCTTTTAAGGGTGTTAGAAACGTTGGAATGGAACTGAGGAGGACGTTAAAACGCATCTACGAAGTGGTTGCCCGACCGGATAACTTGCATCCGGCCTGGTAAGAGCAATCAGAGGGACAATGGCAAGTGCATTCACCCGCATAAAGATACGTCGTGTTATGCAAGATCGTTATGAACACATGTACGCTAACAGCATACTTTATCAAATAATTAAACATTCGAGATGCTGTACGCATCAGTTTACATTCTGGATGAAAAACGGATGTTTAAATTACTTCCTAATGCTGCAGTTTAAGTTGCACGAGGACAACAAGCTCATCTTTATTTATTTAGGCTCTTTAAATTCTCGAAAGTTTCTTTTTCTTATTCTTTTGTCTGAGCCGACGTCTGTCGATGGTGAACGTTAATTCTGCATGGCGTTTTTTAATTTATGAACCCATACAGTTCATTCAATCTCATCATGTCACAATGCATTCATTATACCCTGGAAGCTATATTATACATGTTTCAGCGCTTCTTCCTGATTAATGTGTTCTATTAATGTTATATGGTATGTATTTCCTTGCAGACGTCCATTCATGCTGTTGTTGTTGTTGTATAACGTTGGAACGCGACGGCTTATTATAAGAACGGTTTCTGCTAAATGAACAATTAATCCAATTGTTTTAAATGTGGAACGTTAGAACACTGGAAGACCAAAGGAGTAAGATATTACCCACAGATGCGGCGGTCACAGTTCAGTGACCATTCCAATCAGTGCATTTCCTTTGTCGCTTGGCCAATGCAGCATCTCGTCTAGCTAGATCATTACTTGCACTACAAGATTTTTTGTGGTTCAAGGACAATTTACATAAATACAACACTAAGTATAAAGTATATTTGAACAAGAGAAATGAAGACGTTATGAATGAACACAAACCGAACTTTAAAAATTAACTCTCTTTTTTTCCTGCTGGTTATTGCAACTCCTTTATTAGCATAAATAAGCAAGGAGGTGTTACAAAAGTACTTCTGGAACGTCCGCAGTAAAACCCGTGTTGAAAGCTAAAACACTTCTTTTTCTGTTTGCTTTCAGCTCTTCTCCTATTCATATTTATTACCATCATTTTCTCGGATCATTTACTATTTAAAAATATTTACAAATCATTCATCCATAATGAAACCGTTGGAAACCAGGAAATCTTCATTCTGTTTAGTTCTTTGAAAACAAGAACACACATAAAAAGGAAAAACCACAAAATAAGAAAAAACAATTTGAAACAAATTTGATTGATAAGATATCATTGGGGAACAATTTTGACTTTTGGAACAGGGAGAAGGTATGCCGCATCTTGAGAAAATGACGTGATACACAAAAATTGGAGTCATTTTTGGATTCAGATGCCAAAAGTTAGTCAAAATCAGGTGTCAGATCTGACTCAACAAAATTGGTGTTCTTAAACTTGTAACATAAATATGGTAAAACTTTTGCCAACAACCAGATAACTCGACTTCGAATCTCAATTGCGGTGAAAATTTTTCTATCGCAATTTAGAATGTTTCTTCTTCACGTTAATTTAATAGTAATAAGTTAATTACACCAACATACTTTAATAATATAAAATAAGTAAGTGTCTTAGTCTGCGTAAGAAAAATTTCCTTTTGTTTATTCGAATATATTTAGATTTAGAAATTTAGGAGTACTTTCCTAGATTGTTTCACGTGATAGATTTGTGTGTATGAAATTCACCATGTGAATCCCCTTTTGTTTCAATTTCCATGTTTTAATCCTGTCTCATTGAAAACAGGATGTCACAAGAATTGGATTGGATACTTTACTTAAATCAATAAAAATTGTTATCAAAGCAACTTCCTGCTAAATTTGAATTTTTGAAACTAAGGCTTTGTTATATTCCAGGAATATTGTACGAATTCTGTTAATGATGAGCTAAACGAACGATTTTTTTTAGATGAATTCTTCATATAGGGTTACATAGGCATCGTATTTTCCGTCTGTCGTTCTAAGCATGGCCCCTCTGTATAGTAATTTAATATTGACGAAAGTTTTATATTCCGCACCACCGCGGAGAAATAATAAAAAAAATTAACCAACCACATCTTGCCGGTGGTTTCCATATCATCTTAAGCTATTCAATACCGTCCGTCGCATGGTCTTCCTGTTTGATTACATGGACGAAGGATATGATGCTTAATTTACCGTGTACTTTTTGCGACTTCAGTAGTTATGCAATCCAATTCGTTTATTGTACCGTAAATTGAAAAGAAAGTCAAATATTTAATGGAACAAACACGATAAGCTTAATAAAGAGAGGCACTGTAGTCAATTAAAGTTAAACTGGTCATGTTTACAAAAATAAGATAAAGAACATCGTAGTCGTTATTAATCTTTAGAGGAGAACACTTAAACAAGCTTGTCCAATGATGTTCAACCTTTCGCAACAAGTGCTTTCAAGGGGGTATTCACATGCACAATCACACTTATCAGGCTGTTTATTTTACTTTACCTGAAAAGACATCACGTGTTTGAGTTACTTAATTAATTAAAAATTTGAAAAAAAAAAGAACTTTGAGCAATATCCGTTGGAGCGTTTAACATGATGCATGCCGGCGCGTTTGGTTTGGTTTAAAAAAAAAAGAAGCTGGCGATAAGATTATGATGTGCCTCTGTTTTATCAAAACAAAAAAAAACATATGCTAATATTAAACAACGCCATGTTATGTGAATTACTAATAACAAAAATGAAACGAGGAGTAGGCGAAGGAAATTTGTTTAGGCAAATTTGATTGTGCCTTTTCTACGAAAACGCATGGATTTAGAATTCTGGCGGACGTTGAATAAAGACGTTATTGATTGAGGTGAATGAATGGATTTATTTTGATATACTTTGATAATTCGAGCGGTTTTATGGTTGCAGAATGAAATATGAAAGAAAATCAATGTGTAATATTATGGATCATCGTTTTGATGCTTTGGCACATCCTTATATTTTTAGTCAATTATATAATCAGTTGCAAAGAATATTTTGAGATCGACACTAAAGGAAGTTATAAATGAACGTAAAATTTAATGCGTTAACCTACGCAAAACGTGTCACAGAAACGTTACGGGTTATGAACTGAGAGAAAAAAAGAGAGGCACAGCGTCCCTGGTTTGTCAGATGCTTTCTTCATGGCTTATCTTCTAACAGACAAATCTCATAGAGGAGTAGAGCAAGCCTGCACCCATCGAAAACGCCCACTTATCTTGCTTTTAACTTCAGCCTTCCAAAGCGCTTTATTATGTAAACAAAGAATAATAATTAAAAAAAAATGTATCAGATATGTACCACATACCATTTTGGGAATTTTTTGATGAAAGAAGACCTCTCAAGTTCCACTCTCCCTGTAATTATTTGTCGTTCGCGGTGTAAGAAAATTATTTTTCCAATCTAAGAGGTACGTACTTATAAAGCATGAACCGCAGTGCTGCGTCCAATCTTAATGTTCACTTTCGTCTCATGTCTGGAATGTGGTCGGACGAGAGAACGTTGTAACTCGCTGCACCCCCATTCAATTCATTTAAATCGTGGTCGTTGCTTGCGAGAAACGATGCCTTCATGTAATCCGTTTTCTATCTACCTACCAAAAAAAAGAACAAAACGGACACCCGAACTTGCTTTCTTGTGGCGAGAACGACCCGGAATTACGGGCGTGTCGATCTGATAAAAATACCTTTCCCAACCCTACAAGTAAGTTCCGCTTTTACATTATATATTCGGCTGCCAATCACAACCCTTTAAACACTTTAAAAAACAAATGCTTTAAATTAAATGAAAAAAAAGTAAACTCTTTCCTATCCACTAATAAGCTCTGAAAAGCCACTTCCTAGATGTCATCTAATGAACAAACATTGGAAAGTTTTCAGCATTTTCTTTGATACCCGCAATTCTCTGCTTTAATATCCTTATCTCTATAATCGGCAAAATCCATTTCCTTTCCCCTCCAGTGTTTGATCTTCATCCTTCCTAAGTCTCCTTCCATATATAGCATCATCTTTTCCTCTTGCTCTCACCATCGTCTTCATCATTTTTGTTAGATCTTCTTGCTTGCACACTTCAGCAAACATTATTTCTTGGTTTTCCCTTGCTAGTTTTATCAATCGAGTTCTCTTCTTTGCTTCCAGGTCGTTAAATTTTTCCTTGAATCTTTAATGTTCTCACCCTTTAGGTCTACATTTCCATATCGTTTCTCTCTCACTTTCCACCAGTTGGGTTTGAATGTGATGTAAGTATAAATCTTTCTCTATTTCTCACTCGGTCTATTTAATATTTGCTCTTAACAAATGTTGCTGACTTCAGAAGTCTTATTGCATTATTTTCTCATTGTACTATAATAATTATCTTATCCTTTGCGTTTCTTACTTGCTGTTTTTGGCCTACATTCTCGGATTATTTTCCTTTAGGTCTTCTTGCTTGCATACTTTTTCTTCTTGGTTTTCCTTCGTAGTTCTAATGATCGAGCTCGTTGCGCTTAAAACAAATCTTGCTCTCTTCACTGGCCTTCAGTTCGTTGTTTTTCTCCTATTTGCGCTTGAAAACTTCTCTCTTCATTGGCCTCCAGTTCCTTGAATAGTTGATCTCCATACCATTTAGATTTTTCTATATGTACTTTTCCTTGTGGTCTTCTCCCCGACTTTTCCTTTTTGATTCCACCGGTACGTGCAAATCTTTCTGTGTCTCTCGGCCTTCTTGTTATTTAGACTTTGCCCTTTCAGGTTTTGTTCTTCACGCTGTTTAAGACTTTTCTTTTTTCTCATGCGTCGCAGAGTTCTTATTATTTTCGTTTTAACTAAGTTTGCTCCCTCCATTTACTTCACTCTTTGGCCTTCATATTTTCTAGCTTCTTTCGCATTTTTTGCCTTCGGTTATTCCCCCAATTTTTATTTTATTCTTGCGCTTAACACATCATTGTTTTCAGTTCATTTCTGCGTTAGATACTCTTATTACACTTCTATACGCAAAACGGTGAGTGTTCCAGCTATTTTTTTAATTGTGTTTCAATGTTGCTTATTGCTTTCTTTTAATTTGGTTTCCTTGTCCTCTCTGTCTTTGTTCTTCATACTTCCTTACTAGGTATTATTGCATATCTCCCGTGACTTTTTCCTTTCTTATTGCTTTGACCAAGAGATGGCGGAAGTGTTGAGGTATATAGCGTCATCTCTCGGGCAAAGTTCATTTTCTTCAGTTCGTTGCTTTTTCTTTCACTTTTTCGCATCATTTCTTCTATTTATTTAGCTCATCTTTTATATAGAAACCTTTAACTATTTTATTTTGTATGCTTTAACAAATGCTCTGCTATTTTTAATTTCTGTTACATGTTGTGTTTAGGGCCATTGGACGAAAGCCAATTTACTTAGGCGTCAAATTTAACATCTTTTAGGTAGATGCTAAATTTAGGAGCTTCCTATCACGAACCTGAATACAACGTAAATTTGGCTCAACATGGGGCGCTAAATTTTTACAATAATTGTTGGTTGTAGATATAACGTACGTTTTTATTGGTCTGATTATGCAGTTAACCTCTACAGTGGATGTTATTTCTTTTAACCGAAGGCAACATTTAGTAGAACCTTGATATATGTGTGATTGCTTGAGACTACTAGTTGGAGATCTCTAGATTTCTATTGAACATGAAATTTTATTATCGTTGACCTTAAAGGTTTTGGGTTTCAGTCCTGTTTACTACAGCAACACGTAACTTGGTTGAATTGATGCAAGGTACAGTCACGATGAACCTATCCGAGACCGCTGAAAACTATCGACGTTGGTAATAAGATCGATTCGTTTGATCGCGACTGTACCTAATCCTACATTGTTTCAAATTTAAAGAAAATTGTTTCTTCTTTCTGTATTTCGCTTCTTCTTTCATGTTTCATTTTTATATTAATAAATAATTTTGGTTTTCTTTATTTCCTCTTTTCATGTCTCCTTATTTATTTATTCAAAATAGTCTGTTTAGCATCTTAAATTTTCTGTTTTATTTCTATACATCACTTTTACTTTAGGTGTTATATGTATATTTAAAAATATTGTTGCAAATCATTTTTGATTGCAGTGGATCCCTCGAATAACCTCTCTACAGCTGTTTCAGCCCTATTTCGGGCTTCATTAACAGAAGCGTAGGTCAAAAAGCGATCGTAGGATGTCGCTATTTAAGCTATTCAGTATTATTTATGATTAAGGCGACGAATTTTTTTTTGCAAAGTAACATCGAAGGTGGGAATTTCGACGTTAGATCTATACATTACGGGCCATATCGTAGGGTAGTATGGAATACCATTCAATTTTTTATTTCTTTCCGTGTTTCTAAATTAACTGTTAATAAGAAGGATGCCACATACATTTTTACCAATACCGTGTTCAAACGGAGGCCTGAGTCATCGCGTAGGAATATCAGACTTCAAGGTATTATTCAGTGTCTGGGGATTGCGATGAAATTGCGAAGCCGTGAAAGTCTATGCACTCTGCTTATTAATAAGAACGAAAAGATAACTTGAAAGGGTGAATTTATTTGCTGGGCCGTATCTTTGATGAATTAGTTTTTAAGTTGGGGTATTCTCCTACTTAATGAATCAGGCCTGTGTAAAGTGGGCGTTGCTTTTATGGTACAAAAAGGGAAGAGAGAGGAGTGGCAAATTCTGCATTCCTAAAAATACTGATTTTGAAGATTTATTTTCTTTTAATGAAATTTATTTAAAACGATTAAAATAGAAACTGATTGTGAGTGATTTGTTTCCTATAACAGTCTCGCTCGTGCGGTATTGTTATGAAATTTGAGGGCCCCTTTTGCAGAAATCTTAGTCGTTAAGAAGCAGATGTACTTTACCCTCTGTATAATTTCCTCCGTATAAATCGTTATCACGTATGTACTATAGTCCACGCATCAGGCAGGTAAACTTAAAATCTAACGTTTGTATATAATCGCCCGCCAAAAGCTTCCTTCCTGCTCCAGGTACTGACGTGGCGAGCTTTCAAATGAGAATTATTTCAGAATTACGTTAAAAAAATTTAAAGTCTTGTGCAGTCTTTTGATTCGATAATGGCAATTTAGTGTTGACAAGCATCAAATATTTTATTGTATTAATGCGGTTACTGTAAGCAAGGTGAATATACATAGTCGATGTGTATTTATTTAATGTAACAGGTTATACTTGTTTCTTTCCAATAAATTTTTATTATCTAGGTTTAAAAGTCTCTTCACATCAAAGCGCTTTTCTTTTTCTAACAAACCAATTCGTGCTTTCGTCGATTTTCGAAATCGAACGGACTACTTATTTTATCCCTCAACGGACCCATTATGTTTTCTAATCATTCTAATAAATAATAGAGAAATAAGTTGAACGTACTTGAATTACCTGTAGAATTACCAGCTATCGCAAATTTAAATTACAGAAATAAATTACCTTTTGTGACTGTTTAAGTCTAATTGCTTTTATTACTGCGATGAGACGCGTTTTACCTCGTAATGAGCTTTTGTACTAACTTCTGGAAGCAATCAGCGGAAACGTTGAACCTATATGTGCGCCAACTGTACAAGGAAACACTTTAAGTGACGCATTTTTCCTTTCGCGACCATCTACAGTGAAGAATGTCCACAGAAAAAAAACACGCAATAAATATTTTGAAAGAAGAAACTCGCAATGGGGCACAGCTGCGAATATCTTTCGTATTTTCTACATAAATAACTCGAATAATACGAGCTTGTTTGGCCCCAATAAAACCAAATCATCGCAAATTAAACAAATGTAAAAAATAAATTTGTAACCGTCTTGAAATACGTTGGAAAAAGAATTCACCGTAGCCCCCCCTAATTATGCAGGAGTTTAAACACAAAAAATGGCCCGGACAAGGAAGGCCAGTTACTAAAGGTATTAAATTTGTAGTTGATCGTTTGTTAATTAATGGACCTCTTTGTATCTCATATTTGCCAATAAATATTGTCTTAATTGCCTCATTAATAATTCCTGTGAGGTGTAGGCATGTGGACAATAAGTTAAGTTAGTTGAAGACGTCGTCGTTATATATTATGCAAACTTATCTAGTTTTTTTTTTGGGGCAAAGCTTCGTACTTTGTCACCCCTAACCAGTCTGGGGTCGGCAATGCAGACAGCTGCAAGGACGCCGTTTGGAAGGTAATATTCTTACACTTACGTTGATTTTCTTAACGCAGCTGATCGAGATCATACCCTGTTTCCTACTAACGTGCGCCTATTGTATACTCACGCATGCCTTCCATAAAGAAAATTTTATTATATTATTTTCATGGGGTACAATCTGCACGCTTTTTCTACCCTCAAAGCTCAGCGGTCGATACTATTCTGATACAATAACGTTCTGCAACGACAATTATCACAATCACAATTCAGTTTTTATATTTTTTCATTATAAAAAAATAACATTTTCAAAATATTTCCTCTATGCCTAATTCCGAATGATGCAACGATGAGATCTATCTGGATAATAAAAGCAAAAAAAGAAAAAAAAATTTGGAGAGACTTTGGGAGAAAGTGAATGAAAGATGCCTAGAAAAAAAAAACAGAATTATATTCCACACAGCGAAATTGGATCCTGGATAGATGAAAACAGAAGATTCCTGGAAAATTGGAGCTTAGAGTAGAATACTAAACTGATAATATAGACAAAAAGGGAAAAGACCTAAGAGGAAAATGAAAACAAATAAATCAGTTGGATCCAATCAGAATCAGAATTAGAACGAAAGTCAGAAATAAAGATCATTGGCAAAAAGGGTTGATCACCAAATATATAAAAAGGGATGTAAGAGAATGGGAGCACAGAGAGTAGGAAAAATCCATGCTGTGATACTGGGAAGAGATCCTACTGGAATATTGGAGCCTGGTCTAGAAGATTCGTAGCATAGAATCAGAGTGTCTTGTCAATGACGGCCACAAAGTTAATACAATCTAAAAAAAGGAAGAATAAATAGGAATTGTTTAATACCACTAAGAATTTAATTTGAGACCTTTCTTTACCAAAAATGCATGATCACCAATAAAGAAATTCCAAATCAAATAAAAACAGAAAATCTTGTCGGTCTTCCTACTTAATGTTCGATTTCATTTTCTAAGAAAAAAATAAAAATAAAGAGGAAACAGGAATGCAAGAAATAAGGAACACAATGATAAAAAGAGAAATCGGAACAAGTAAACTGAAAGAAAGCTGATAAGCAGGTAATACAAGGTAAAAAAATAAAAAGAATAAATAAGAAACTGTTTAATACCATTAAGAATTTAATTTGAGACCAAAAATGCATGGCCAACAAAGAATTTCTAAATCAAAGCTAAGAATATAAAATTTCTTTGTCTAAAAAAAAAGAAACAGGAATGCAAAAAATATGAAACACAATGTTCAAAAGAAATCCGAACAAGTGAACTGAAAAGAAGCACGATATACCAAGGACAATTAAAATGGCTAAAGCATATGATGAGGATGAGAGAAAGAAGAACTTTAATTGGTGAGGACAGCGAATTAAATAGAATACTGAAAGGGACGGGCAAGAAAAGTCCAGTCCGAACTAACTCGAAGCCAACGATGCAAAAGACAAGTTTCAAAAATGAAGAATTAAGGAAAAGCAAGAATAGACAAATAAAAATTTAAATCCTAAACCAATATTAAGCATAGTAGAAAAGGACAGGTGAGATGACGAGTACATAATAAGAATGGAAGAAAAAAAAATGAGTACGAGGTAGAATACAACGGGAAAAATAGGAGCAGATTAAATTTAAAAACGCAATTCAAAAGAGAAGGATAGAGTGAAATGAGATATTGATGATTGGCACAAAATAGCAAAAAAAAAATGGACAGAAAGAGAATTAGACTAATTAATGAAAATTTCCTGCAAAAAATTCGAAATTGAGATGGTTAGGGCATAAGTCTAATGAGGACAGAGAAAAAAAACAACAAGGAGAGTTTACGAAGCAGAATTTATTGATTGTTTCGGGAAGACCAAAACTTCAGTAATATGCACAAAAAGTTTTAGAAATATTGTTCATTATCAGTGGTCAACTTGACACAATCCAAATGGTTTTGAATGATCGAAACTTCTGTAACGCGACTAAGAAATTTTAGAAATTTAAACCAAATTTAACCCATTACAATTATTGATCATGTTCCCAAATAGTTTTAAAACCTTAGTTTTTTTCGAAACGGTTAAGAATAAAATCGATTCGATATTTTTATTCAATTTTTTTCGAATCCATTAAGAAAACTGATTGATATGATTTTTTTTGGAATCGATAAATTGATTTAAGCAAAAAACGATTTCTTGCCCAACTCTAAGCAGTATTAAAAAATTTTCTGCTGGTTTTCGGAAGACCAACATTTCTGTTAATGTGTCTCAAAGGTTTTAGATTTAATTTAGTCACCTGTATCCAACTCTATCTAATCCAAAAATTTATTTTGTTGGTTTCAGGGGTACCGAAACGTCTGTAATATGCCCAAAATGTTTTATAAACTTGTTTGTCACCAGTATTAGGCCTGTGCCGTTCAGGGAATGGCAGACTTCTCCAAAAATATCGATTGTAGTCGATTAATCGAAACTCATTAGAAATAAAATGGAATCAAATCGATTCGCATAAAATCGAATCGAGTCGCACAGAATCGAATCGAAAAGAGCAACATGCAAATACATTTGGCAAAATACGTAAAATAGCTAATTTTATTATGTACTGTTTCTTAAAGAAATACACGTACCCATTCGTATATTTATTTGAATTTGATACTAAATTCGATTCGACGTGCCAATTCGATGGATCGTTTAATTAATTTCACGGATCGGTCGATTGGATTCAGTTTGATATTTTGGTTTGATTCTTTCGAATCCATTCAAAAAATAAATTAATTTGCTTCAATTTTTTGGAATCGTTGGATTGATTCAAGCAAAAATCGATTTCTTGTCCAATCCTAAGTAGTATCCAACTCAAATAAATCCAAAAATTTCTTAATAGTTTTAGAAGGACCGACATTTCTGTTCAGCGTTGTTTATATCCACGTATCTTCATTCGAGAAAAAAGAAATTGCAGCAGTTTGTGTCTTAACTTGATTGTCCACTTTCTCAATAACATTAAATTTGTTGAACGTAACCTAAGTGTCAAATCATTCATCTTGTCAAATTTTGACATTAAATTAAAAAAAAAATTATGTTGCAAATGGTTTTTGATTGCAGTGAAAGATCAAAAAGAGATCGTAAGATGTCACTGTTTTAGCCATTCGTTAAATTTTTTATTTAGCAATATATTCTTTTCAGAAGTAACTAAATTAACTTGACTATCAACATTCGTTGAACGTAGCCTAAGTGTCAAATCGTTCATCTTTTCAAGTTTTCACGTTAAATTTTTTATTCGGCAACCTGTTCTTTTCAGAAGTAACTGCAGATTTTCGTGTTTAAAGTTCAGTCACCATGGTGCACACAAGCGAACATTTTCTGCGTCAAGTGACAGCTGTAAATCAAACAAATTAAGAGTGTATGGGCTAAGACATACTTTCAAGCCATTTCAAAGCATGCATGAGTTTTTTTTCGACTGAACATGCATTATGTAGCGTACCGAACAAACGCAATGCAGTGCCTACCTGTGTACAATCAACTTAACAACGTTATGTTGAATGTGAATGGGTAGGCAAGTCTACATGCGTTTAAACTCTTATTTTATTGTTTCTTTCGTCGTTAAGTGAATGTAAATGTGTCCACAAAGTTTTAGTAATTTAGTTTATACATTTTGAAATTTTAATACAACTTGTCAGGTCGTGTATGCATAAAAATTTTCGATTAGTAGAAAATAAGTTCTGGAGAACGAAATCGTTTTCTTCTTCATTCAATAATTATTTATTGCTAATTGCAATTTACCTTTGGTTCTTTATGGCTGTTTTTACAGCTTATGATAATAAATTTAATCCTGAAGTTGGAGTTGATTGTTTCTGCATGAATTTTTTTTCGTGAAATTCGTAAAAATAGTATTTACCTCGCGTTCTGAAATAAATAATAACGTATAAACAATGCAAGCAAGCCGCATCACTTCTTTAAGCGGAAGGGGGTGTCGCGGTCTGAGAGTCGACCACCCGAGCGCATCAGCATCTGTCCGGGCATATGACGCCATTTGACCCACAACTGGTTAAGGGAGGTCTCATATGTGGACATAATTATTACAAGTTTCACTTGTTTTCACTCGACAAATAAATAAACATGTAACGACAGAGAAGAAAAAAATTTTTTTTGAACGGTTTCATTTAATTAATAAATCAAAAAAAAATATTTTTGATTTTCTTTTGGTCAATATGTTTCGGTGGTGTTTGCTTTTGCTTGAGCGAATTATTTCGCACGCAACTTAGACATGTGCGACCCCGAGCATTTCGCACAATGGACGTATTTGTTCTGATTGCCGTTTCCCATACGATAATTTTCTCGGATACATACGAGATAAAATTCTCACGGGCTATCCCTTGACGTGGCATAACAATACCGCCGTGTCCTTTATTGTACCTTCTCTCGTGTTGAAGGAAAAAACTCGGTCAGACATGTAAGACAAAAATTAGAAGAAAAAAAAATACCTAAAAAATGTTTTACTTAAATTAGACTCAAAAATCACATGATAAAACAATGCTTAATCAAAATCATTTAGTAGATCAATTAAAAACGAAATTGTCAGAAAAAATGTTATTAGTAATTGCACTCTACTTTTGTTCGACACTGTATATGCAATTAGATTCTATTTTCGTTCAACTCTGTATATCGGGTGTCTCTATAAAAGTGACGACCTGCGATATATTATAGGAAACCGTAATACCTACAGTTTCAGGAGAAAAAAAAATATAATCAAAGTGACCAAGAGAAATTCAAAGAAAATACATTTAATTTTGTGAAATGACCACAAGGGAATGCAATCAATAGGTCAAACAAGTAATATCGCTACGGCAGTTAACCAGCAGTGTCTTTGGGGATGTTACCATTGATGACATTCCTCACACCATGTTATTGGATACGGGTCAAGACGAAGACCATCCTAAGACCCGACGTCATCAAGTCATCTGGACGCACCGAGCCGACCAAGTGGAGACTGAAAACTGCAACTGAAACATCAGCAACTGTGAAGTAGAGGTTATCATCGCCATGGGTTTCAATTGGACTTAAAGCGTGGCGTGATGGCGGTCAATAATGAGGAGTTGGTTCTACATCAACGAGGAGACGTGGACGCTCGAGTAGTCCTCGCTGAAGACGTTGTATTACCCAGCAGGACTGAGGTTATCGTCGACGCAAAACTGAACGGTGTTTTTCAAGATGGACAAGTCATTATGGTTGAACCTAATACTGATGATCAAAAGATTGGAAGAGGAGTCCTCGTTGGGAAAATGTTGTTGACGGCGAAGAAGGAAGTACCTGTCCGCCTGATGAACGTCAATTGTTTCTCCGTCAGTATCAAGAAAGGAACCATCTTGGGAAGCTGCACCATGGTGTCCTCCATCTCCAGCCAACTTGAAACAAACTTGCCAGAAGCGAAAATCCCAATGAAATTATGGAAAATGGTTATGTCAACAACCCAGGAATTGACTCCAGACCAGAAGACAAAAGCAAAGAATCTGATCGGCCGCTATCAAGATATATTCGAGGTAGAAAATGGATCCAAGGGAAGAACTGTGAAACACAAAATAGAGACAGGAGAAGAAAGACCTATTCGTCAAGCTCCAAGGCGATTACCGTTGGCGAAGCGTGAGGAAGCAGAACGCATTATTCGCGAGATGGAAAAGGATAATGTAATAGAACCATCAAGCAGCCCGTGAGCGTCACCAGTAGTGCTTGTGAAGAAGAAGTATGGGGCCACCAGGTTCTGTGTAGACGATCGGTTACTCAACAATATCACCAAGAACGACAGCTATCCCCTGCCACGGATTGATGATACCCTGGACACCCTGGCCGGCTCAAAGATCTTCTCAACTTTGGACTTAAAGAGTGGATATTGGCAAGTGGAGCTGGCGCCTGAAGATCGAGAAAAGACGGCGTTTTCCATTGGTATGGGTCTGTGGCAGTTCACAGTGATGCCATTCGGATTATGTAATGCCCCAGCGACATTCTAGAGGTTAATAGAGACGGTTCTGAAAGGTCTGTCCTGGACAACGTGCATGGTGTACCTTGACGACATAACTGTCGTGGGAAAGACGTTCGACGACCACCTGAGGAATCTGGAAGGAGTGTTCCAGTGGCTTCGCTGAGCTGGACTAAAGCTTAGCCTCAAGAAGTGTCACCTGTTCCAGAAGGAAGTGAATTACCCTTACACCAAATACGGAGTTTCCTTGACCTGTGCACTTACTATCGGCGGTACGTTTCTGGATTTGCAGATATTGCTAAGCCGTTGACAAAACTCACTGAAGAAGGTCGTCCATTTGAATGGGACCAAGAGTGTCTAACTGGTTTTGAAAAACTAAAGCAGTACTTGATTAGTGTTCCTATTCTAAGTTATCCTCTCCTGGAAGGCAAGTTCGTCGTGGACACAGATGCTAGCAACGTTGGGATTCGTGGCGTACTCTCCCAGATACAAGAGGGGCAAGAGAAGGTGATAGGCTACTTCAGTAAAGTCCTATCAAAGCCGGAACGAAACTATTGCGTCACAAGAAGGGAATTGCTAGCCAAAACGATAGAACATTTCTATCGTTTTTACGACGGCTAGCAATTCCCGACCGACCATGCCGCTCTAAAATGGCTTCTCCGTTTCAAGAACCCAGAAGGGCAAGTTGCACGATGGATCGAACGACTTCAGGAGTACGATTTTGAAATTCAGCATCGGGCAGGAACTAGCCATCGAAATGCCGATGCTTTGTCGAGAAGACCCTGTGCCGAAGACTGTAAGCACTGTAGTCCTTTGGACGAGAAAGTAGCCACGATTGTGAGGACAGTCATTGTTGACGACAAATGGCAAGGCGAAGAACTGCGAAGAGACCAGGAGAATGACCCGGATTTGAAATTAGTGCTAGGGTGGAAAAGCAGGGACGCGAGGCCTATCTGGGAAGAAGTAGCACCATGTGCACCGTCCGTAAAATCATACTGGGCGCAGTGGGACTCCATAGTGTTGGATCGTGGTCTTCTGAGACGAAGCATAGAGAATCAGGAAGGCATGGAACAGAAGACACAATTACTAATCCCCAAGAAAGGGTGCCAGAAGTTCTGAGGGAACTTCACGATGGAACTTCGGGAGGGCATCTGGGGGTTAAGAAGACTATGGAGAAGGTGCGCGAAAGATTTTACTGGGTGAACTGCAAGGAAGACGTAAAGGATTGGTGCAGAAAGTGTGCAGTCTGCGCAGCCAGTAACGGTTCCCATAGGCGGGGTAAGGCTCCCATGAGACAGTACAACGTTGGAAGTCCTTTTGAGACAGTTGCCATCGATGTAGCCGGCCCATTCCCAGAAACGAATGGTGGAAACAAGTACATCGTCGTGGTAAAGGACTACTTTAGCAAGTGGGTTGAAGCTTACGCCTTACCTAACCAGGAGGCAGTCACTATTGCGGAAGTCCTTGTCAGGGAATGGGTCAGTCGGTATGATGCACCTATGGAACTGCATTCAGACCAAGGAAGGAACTTTGAATCGGCCTTGTTCAAGAACGTGTGTACTCTGCTCGGCGTACAAAAAACTAGAACAACTGCATTCCACCCACAGTCGGACGGAATGGTGGAAAGGTTCAACAGAACCATCAACCGACATTTGTCCAAGGTCGTTTCCGATCATCAGAGGGACTGGCATACCGCTCGTCCGTTCATGAGAACTGGGGAGACTTCAGCGAAAGTGGTATTTGGGCGAGAGCCGAGACTGCCCTGCGACCTGAAGTTTGGTATGAAGCCTGGCGAAGTCTCTGCCGACGAAGATTACGTGAGCAAATTACGCAGGAAAATGATCGACATCCACAACCAAGTGCGTCACAATATACAGACGGCCAGCGATCGGATGAAGGAGCGCAATAAAAATTAATTTTACTAACAAAAGTCTCAGAATAAGCTACAGCTTTGATAGCGTCATTGGAAAGCTGAGTTAATTCCGCACCACTTTGACTTCAGACTTATTATAGTATCGCCATTAATAAGGGTGGGGGAAACAGTTGAATGATTTACTTTAAAAAATATTATAACTTCTGCACTCTTTATCAGAACTTAACGAAGTTCGGCTCGTTTGATAAAAAATCTTAAGCTTAAGTTTTTACCAAAATGTTCACCTGATTGGATGATTTCTAATCACTGTAAAATAAATACACCTTTCCATTTCATTTTTTTTGGAAAACTGGAAAAAGTATTACTTTTGCAAATAGGGCCCCTCCAGCTACTTTATAACAAAATAGCTCGAATCGTTGAATAGATCTCTTAATCAGCTTAAAATTTCCTTTCAAATGAGCCGAAGTTCGTTAATCTCTAATAAAGAGTACAGAAGTTATGATATTTTTTAAAGTAAATGATTCAACTGTTTCCTTCGCCCTTATTAATGGCGATATGATAATAAGTCTAAAATCAAAGTTGTGCAGAATTAGTTTAGCTTAGAATTAAAAGCTGTAGCTTGTTCTGAGACTTTTGTTAGTTGAGTTAACCTCACATACTTAAAAATATTTTCTTCGAATTTCTCTTGGTCACTTTGAATATAATTTTGTTTCTCCCGCACCTGTAGATATTACGCTTCGCCATATATCGTCGGTCTCCGCCCTTATTGAGACACCCGGTATATCATAATAAAATTTGAAAAACAAAATGAGCCATTAATTAAAAACTCATCAATGAAATCAATTTCAGATAGACTAGTTTTAAAAACAAAATTATCAAAAAAATATTGCTAATTAAATTTTTTAACACTTAGACAATTAGATTCTATTTTCGTTCAACACTGTATATACAGGATGATTCAAAATAAGTGTCCGAGGTAGTATACAACAAAGAAAACAAAAAGTCTGTATGCATAGGGGGTCCAATATCCATAGTTTTTGAGATAAAATGCATTGATTATTCATATATAAATTGGTTCATAGGCACTAATGTAGCTGTATTGCGTCACAAGTGCAATGAACTCACGTGAAGTAGAACGAAACACTAGCGTTTATCTTGAAATAAAACTGCAAAACGTTTTTATTTATGGCTTTCTGCGGAGAAATGTATTATACGCAATTCTTTCATTCGAATTTCGGATTTGTTTATGTATGCGTAAGAAATGAGTCATGATTTCCATTTCGGATTCAAAAGAGGTTGCTTTTTGAAATGCCTCTGATAGATTTATTTCTTGCAATTTCACACTTGCACGACCTCAGTGAATACGCTCCTAACGGGTCGGACATTTATTCTGAATCATCCTGTATAATTAAACTCTGTTTTCATTCAAGCCTGCATACATCAACGTAAAGTTCCAAAAAGAAAATGAATCATTGTATTTAGATGGTGTTAATTAAATTAACGACGCATTTTAGGAAATGGATATTTAATGGGGAGCGTCCAGTGAATTCAATTCCAGAGATTTACTAGTTTCTGTTAATCCTATTTACTAGGATTTCAATGCGTATTTGCTGCCAATTTCCCGAAATGTGCTGCAAAGCTAACGTGCGATTAGCTCCGTTCGACGAAAAGCCTACCAGGTATATTCCAAATTAAATTAAAAATGATGAAAATCCAAAGGAAACAACGCTTTGTAATTTCAAAATTGTGTTGGAATAGTTTTAGAATTGTCGCCAAATTAAAAAAAAAGAATTGTTTTAAAATCCTTTAACGTTTGAGAATTCGAAAAAAAATTAGAATCTGAATTTTATTGTTATCAAATGTTAAAAGAAATTTATATACATGGTGTATCTGTGTCCAAAAATGCTTCTTTAAAAAGTTACGTGCGATTTTCAAAATTGATACAAATCACAAAGGGTCTGAGGACCGGCATTATAAAGTTTACTTGACCGAAAGTTGGACCCCCAACCTCTGCTTAAGGCTATACTTTTTAACAATGTTCAACCGGAAGTCAAGTTCAACCTTCGGTCAATCAGTCTTTACAATACCGGCCATCAGTGAAACTGATACTCGACCATGAATGCTGTTTTGTACAACAATGCATGTGGGTAGATTATTTTCAAAAAATATCTTGTAATTTGGTCCATTTAATCCATCTGGTAAAAAGTGGTGATAAAAATGTAAATAACATTATATTTTTAATCATTTTTGCATTTTTTTAATGTATGACATTTATAGCGTTTAAATTCAATATTCTAGAGTACTCTTAGAGTATTACCATCTTCCTTTTACCTTAGGTAATAACAAGGGGTGGAGATACTATCAGAGTACTCTAGAGCAATGAATTGAAAACGCTGTAATAACAAAGATAACAGATTCATATTCCAAGGGTATCTTTAGACTTTTAGGTTTTTATGTTTCTCAATTTTTGTTCCTGGCACAAATCCTAAATAAAAATATTTGTTTTCATGCCAAAATAATAAAATATACTTAAAAAATCGAGTTTCCTATCAGGTTATGGGTCCTGCACAAAGTAATAAAGGACGGACCAAATCAAAGACAATTATTCTTGAATAAAGAGGGATAGAAATATTCTCGGAGTGCTCTGGAGTAATGAATTGAAAACGCTACAACAAAGATTCGGATTCAGAATCTAAGGATGTCTTAGACTTCGATTTCTACTGCTCTAAAGTGTTCTTGAAGCAAATGTTGTACAAAATAAGATTCATATTCATGCCAAAATAATTTAAACAATTAAAAAAAAACTAGTTTACTGTCAGGTTATGGGCCCATTGCACAAAATAACATTTATAAATGACCAAATCAACGACTTCAGAGCTTATCGACTAGGAAAACTAGAAAATACGTAAATGTTATTATATTTTATCTATTTTGTGAGTAATAAATATTGTATTGAATAATGCTCAGGAAATAAACTAGTTACTATTTAAAACAAAATCAAATTACGGAAAATCGTACTTTGCTACATCTATGTGAAAATAATAAAAGATTTTTTTTCCGAAATTGAATTACTAATCAGGCTATGGGCCCACTGCATAAAAATATCGTAAGTAATGGAGATCAAGGACGATTTTTTATCAAACTAGTGAATTGTAGGGAAAATCAACCATTTTGTGAAAAACTTACTCAATGTATGTGTATATTTCCTGAGCACAAATTGATAGAGAGGGCACAAAAATGTACACATTAAAAAAATCTAATCACTTTTGTTTTTGACGTCGCCTGTTTCGTCTGTGCGTTCGTAATTTAAGGTTGTGATTTTCCTTAATTAATTCTTAAAGAATTGAATTTCCTATCCGGTTATGGTCCCACTGCGTTGAAAATGAAATGAAAGAAATGAAAGCTGAAATCAAAAGCGATTTGTCCAATGCACAAATCGATTACCCTCACCACAGGTCTGCGAACACTCTTTAAGAGAAAAGACTAATTTCGGCCGTAACGCTAGACTGAAAGAGATTTTCAAAAACAAAGAAAATAAAATTCGTTGAGGACCGTATTTTTAAAAAATAATAAAAGGCCGAATACTTTATTGAGTAAGCGAAAATTGAGATTTTTTCCAGAACAATTCTATTGTGCTCAACTTAAATAACATAGTGATTTTATTCAATTCAGTTGCAACGTAAAACAAGAATAACTTTATGGGTCCTGTTTGTTAATGTTGGACATTTGTGAAAATCACTTCTTTAAAAACGCGTTTCTTATCGGGTTATGGGACCACCGCGCTAAACTCGACCAAGTTAATTGTAAGATAGGTCATCCAAAAATTACGAATACTGACAAATCAAGCACACCAAAAGAAATTTATGTATTCGATATATACAGTGTCCTTCAAAAAGTATGCTACAGATGGGACTTTTTTTATTGTCGATTTTTATAAAAATTTATTGATGCAGAACACTTCTGCATCTCTTAAAATCAATTTGGCAAATATCAGATGAAATTTTTCTTGAACGATATACAGCGTGGACATCGAGAAATGAAGACCGCTTAAGAGTAAAGTGCCCTTATTTTATAAGATATAGAAAGATATCATAAGAATAAGTTGTTCAAAATCAAAAGTGATGGCCAGATTTGAAATTATAGCCTCCTATCTCAAAAATGAAAAAATGCGCTATATACACTACCTTAGGCTACAGGTTGGGTTAAAGTACCCGTTAAAATAATATGAATAGGAAAACCGAAGGTCGATCTTATTTTTCAATTATTTCAATGCATTCCGAATCTTTATGTTTTTTGTAGCATGATAGCAATTCATTGAAATCATCACTCAAAACCAAATGATAACTGAGAAATAAGAACGAATTTTCTGTCTTCCTATTCATACTAATTTGGCAGAGACTTTAATTCCACCAATATTTCTTAATTTAGTGTGTATAGAGTGGTTCACAATAAATTGTATTTCTTTTATTTTTGAGATAGGAAGTTATAATTTCACATCTAGCTATAACTCTTAATTCTGAATGACTTATTCTTATGACCTTTTCCTGTATCTTGTAAAATAAGGTCACTTTACTCTTAAGCGGTATTCATTTCTTAGTGTCCACGCTGTATATCATTCAAGATAAATTTCATCTGACATTCGCCAATTTGATTTTAGGGGATGCAGAAGTGTTCTGATTCAATAAATTTAAATAAAAATCGAAAATAAAAAAATCCCCGTTTGTAGCACACTTTTTGAAAGATTTTATATTTATATATTCGACTTCGAAAGATCGAGTTTCTTATAAGGTTAAGGGCCCAATGTGCGAGAAAGTGGCTTCGAGGTTCATGTGAAGGGCGAAATCAAAGTTGAATCATCCAGGGAGAATTCTGAAACCTTTGAGTTTTTTATAATTGCAAAACAATAAACAAACAAAATAATTTGAAAAGACTACGAAATTTAAAAGTTATTTTCTTTTCTTGTAGGAAAAGAAGTTTGAATGTTGAAACAAAAACGAAAATTACTGCGGAATTATCCAAGCTTACCTGCGCTGATTTATGTACATAAGCACAGTAATAGAGAAAAAAATAGTGCAGCATGTTGTAGTATTAGACGTCAGTGTTTTTTTTTTATTTATAGCTGCGGAAAAGCCATCAGCTTGAGTGATGTGATAATTTAAATAATAGCGTCGCTTGTTTTGTTTGCTTCATATTTATTTATTACTTATCATCGTCATCCTTATCACTCTAGCCAGCCACATCCTGTATATAAATAAAATTAAATCGGAATGATTTTCTTTTTTAATAATGCACTAATCAAGGAGAATTAATTTGAAATAAATTGTGATTAAAATTCTTATTAATTAAAAAAATAAATAAAACTGGCGCTGTTTGCACTGTTTTTGAAATATGTCAGGACGCCGCAGATTGAAAACTCAAAATTGTTCAAAATTTAGTTGTTTATTGCAATGGAAAATTTGGAATTTCCAGAATTTCCGGATGGTTTCTGTTTGTTTCATCATGACACAGAGTTATAAAGTACAGCCAATGGAGAGTTGCGATGTGGTCAAGGACAATAACAAAAAACATAAATGGTCGTTTTTTTTTCAAGTTTTCAATTCCAAAATATATAGTTTTTAAGTTGAAATCCTCCCAACATGATAATAATAAAAAAAATTGCGGTTCCGTTACACAAAAGACCGTCTGTCAATAATGTTTACACAATCTTATCAATCAACGAGAAGGGGCCCCCCAAACACGTGCGTAAAAAAATCGAAAATGTTACTCGGGTAACTGAAAATATTAAAACTCGATTTAATGTCAAGGTTTTCGGGGGAAGGAGTTTATTTATTTTGTTTTTTTTAAGAAATTTTCAGAAAATTGAAAATATTTGAAGTTGTATTTTCGCGCCTGAAAAATCCAAACAAATTTTGCATAAGTCTCGCATGTGTATCATCTGTTTTAGCGCCCTTGTTGTCAAAATGCACCCCGCCAATGAGGGTGAACCGCTCCTATTTTGCCGCGAGGGGGGGTGGGGGGTAGTAAGGGTGCGGGCATATAGGAGCAGCAAGAACGTTGCTAGCGTCAGTGACGGCGGTGTCGCAGTTAGTCGTGAATCAAACGTCGTGTAAGAGTGTTGGGCAAATGTATTAATAAACAAACAGAGTGTCTTATATTAAAAACGTGTTAAGAAAACTATTTTCTGCAAGAAAATGTTTTGGGACACCAATAGTTGTGATGTCTGCCAGTGTTCCAGGTGAATAAATTTTTTCAAGCCACAAGTTTTATGTGCTTCATTTAATTTTTTTGGACTTCGTCTTTGCCCAGTTTCATTTTACAGAAGACAATTTAACTGCCCGTTTAGTTTTATCAAAATAAATTAGCAGGCGGGAAATTAATTATTTAATTTCCGTTGAAACGAGCGCTCTCGACTTATTTATCATATCACATCGGTCAATTGGATGAGGAAAAAAAAGACCGAGGAGGTCGTTCAAGTCTTTTCAGACAAAAAAATAATAAATAAGTTTTATTACGTTACTAATTTCGTTGTCTTAATCTTAAAAAGTAAAGTACGAGTGCACATTACAGACGTTGTTTGAATTTAAAGAGCCGTTTAAACGGCGAAGAATTAACTTTTTATATTCGAATGGCGCGCACATGTTGACATAATAAAATTTTAAATCTGGCAAAACTGTTTTGTTTGTTTATTAATTTGAATATCTATCGTAATTCATTTTTACCCCCTGCTTTTTATCGAGGAATTATTTAGATTAAAGCACTAACTGGTTGGTTCCTTTTTGTTGCTGCTATCTTTCGGTTTTTAAATTATCTCGCCGGCATATAATCAAAATAAAACGTGTGTTCATTCAAAACTCGTTTTCTCTTTAATTTTCTGAGTTATGGTGGGAGCCATACATTTCAAACTTGTTTATTAATTAAGCGGAAGGATAGGTTAAAAAAAAAATTAAATTTATTGTTCATAGTTGGAATGTAGGAAAATACTTTTTAAAATTTATCAAAGAAAATTCAAATTTTTTGTTGCAAAAACAAAATTTATACTTTATTTAAGAAATAATTCATTTATACAAAATGCAACAGGTAGTTTAGTATATTATTTGATACTTTTTCTTGAAGTAGAATTACGATAGGTAAACAAAGTAAAAATAATTCTTTTGCTTGAATTGTTATAAAATGAATTAAATATAGCTGTTGTCTGGTATTACTGGGCTTACCGGTTTAAAATCGGACAAGTCGTTCGGATTGCGATGGAGTTTCTCAAGCTACTCTTCTGCTGATGACGCCCCAATTAGGGCCGAAATACTGCTATACAGAGGATATTTGAGGGCCCCACTGTAAGCTGAGCAGACTTGCTCCAGGGTAAATTAAAAATAGTTTAGAACTTTCAAAATATTTTGTGTGCAATTACTTCACTTCACTTATTTACAATGTCTTTTCCAGTGTTATGAAAAGAGATTTTAACATCAGCGATCGATGTTGTCATCACTCGTGCCAAAACGATGAAAGCTACATGGAGAAAGAAAACATACAACAACGACTGGGCAGCCCAATGAAACAAGACCCGGATTTATCCCTGTACGAAAACCCGAGTTCCTTGGAAATAAACTGCGATGGTTCTCCCATGCACTGTTCGCATCAACCAAAAATTCGTCGTGCTTTAGAAGACCACGATAATAACTCCCAGGATTCCGGTTATGGAGCAAGTTGCCCCAGCGAGGGCGGGAAGTTTTTCTCGCAGAAATCCGGAGTCCTGTCTTTTAGTTCCCCGGAATCCATAGACGAAGACTTCTTGTACATTGACGGACTTGACAACGATGATGAAAACGCGCAACTTCCCGGTGATTTTAACAAACTGATAACCAGCTCGTTATTGACGCGAGTGGTGAAAAAGTCGCCGGAATTTTACTCCAGACCTACTCCATTCAGGCGATCGATTTCTTTTACTCCGGATGGTACTACGCCCATCAGCAGAGTTCGATCTTGTCTATTCAAACCGTCGGAAGACTCTTCTGATATTCGTTCGTTCAAACGACCTGAACCTCCAACGGAAATCCAAAGTCCTGTGAACACCAAGCGAAGCAAGGTTTTCGACGATGAGGTCCTCGAGCAAAGGCCAAGCAGACGCTTGCTGCGTTGCATGTCTGCCACAGAAGACAGCATTAAATCAGCCTTACAACGGTCGTCGAACGAGCCTGATTTAATAGGAGATTTCAGCAAATCCTTTTGTTTACCATTAACTTCCGGTCGCCACCAAGATTTAAAATCGATTTCACCAAAAACCCTGGCGCTTTTGATGAGGGGCCAATATAAAAGCTACGTCGCTTGGTACAAAGTAATAGACTGTCGGTATCCGTACGAGTTTAATGGGGGACACATCTCAGGCGCTGTTAATATTTACACGAAGCAACAGATTTTAGATGAGTTATTAAATTTAAAAACCAAAAATAATATACCTCTGCAAGACTCGGATAACCACAAGAGACACATCCTGGTTTTCCACTGTGAGTTCTCAAGCGAAAGGGGCCCGAATTTGTAAGCAAGCAGCCATTTCTTTGGTTGGTTTGATGATTTTTTCTGATTTGATTTGTTTTGGTTTTGCAGGTCCAGATTTCTGCGACAAGTTGACCGTACTCACAATGAAGAATCTTATCCTTTCCTGCATTATCCGGAGATATATCTTTTGGATGGTGGATATAAAAGCTTTTTCGAACAGTATTCCGAGCTGTGCACTCCAGAAGCGTACCTTCCTATGTTAGATCCGAATTACCAAAGCGATCTTCGAGAATTTCGGGCAAAGTCGAAGACCTTCAACGCCGACAATCGTTCAAAACAAAACATGAGATCTTCGTCTTTTAAACGTTTGTAGAAAGAATTCCATCGTCGATTTAATATTACAACAGTTTCTTTTTTACCCATTTACTAGTACAAATTGCTTTAGTGAATAGTAAGTAATTTATGTTGGATTTAATTAAGTCTTGTATATTTTGTGTATTTATATTAATTTTATAACAAAGTTTATTTTTGTACAAAGTGCATGCACATTTCCAAACATTTACATGAGAAACTAATAAGTTTTCTACTGTGTAAATAAGAGTATAAGGTTTTTTTTTTTGTTGTTCTGAATGTCAGATGACGTCCTTTATTAAGTATTTTTTTGCAATGTATCTTACGCCAAAGTTTCTTTTACATATATCATGTGACTTTTAAACTGGATCGCTTTCTGCGTGGTCCGTCAAGTGCAATTACAAAAGCAATTTAATTTCAATTTGGTCCGATTTAGTTTCGTTTCGTTGTTACGTTCAGTGTTTGCCTTTAGTTTTTAGTTAATTTAAGTTACGTCTTTGCTTACGACGAAGTCATTTTTGCAAACGCCGAGGATACGTTTCGCTTTCATTATTTTTTTGTTTGTGTTTATACGTTACATTTTAGACTCAACCATTTTGTGCGTCGTTCCATTTTATTATCAGGAAAACTCATCCCCCAATAGACTCCGAAATAAATTTACAATCCACAATAATGTCAAGTTTTGTCTTAAATAAATTTGCACTTAAAGTCATCGTATATTTTATTAACGAATCCTTCCTTCACGTGTACATATTAACTAATTTAGTTTAAAAAAATTAACTTCCGGAAACACGGACACGATTTTCTCTTCTTTTTCTGAAAATGTACCGAATTTCCCGAATTTATATTAATAGTTATATGACAGGTGCTGCCATCTGTCCTAAAAAGCACGACATAGCGTAAATATGATACAGTATACTACATATAAAAAAAAGTACGAAAAGGTTTCTGGTTACTGTTGTTATAGTAGTTTCCTGTTTGCTGAAGAAGTTTCGATCGCCATTCATTCATTGAGTTTGACATTTTTGAAAACAGAGTGCGAGTTTCCAATTTATTACTAATGCAAAATTTAGTTTTGTAAATTAGGTACTTATTTTTTTACATTATTATTATTATTTTGCATTTCTCTGTAATAAAAAAATAAAGTTAACAAAATGCCCCGGCCACTTTCGTAACGTTACACAAATATAAGTAAAATAAATAACCGATGATTGATCTGCCTTTTCTTTTTTTAGAAACAAAAATGTAAGTAATTTTTCTCTTTGCAACCGGCCTGAGTGAAGTAAATACATACATACTTATGTATAATTAATAAAGCATCATAATTCATAAGGCACAGGTAATAAAAAAGAAAGGCAGAAAAGAAACTAACTGATAAATTATGTAAGCGCGTCTCTTATTACTTGATCGGAAAATTCCCGAATAGAATGACTTATTTTTTTGTTTTTAGTATTTAAGGGCGTTTTTTTAATCGCCATTAGGAATTGTGAATACTCGGATAATTGTAATCTAAATAAATATCGCTTCATTAATTATTTAGGGTTAAATCGATCGTGCTATTTAAAACCTGTTTACTTATCAGGTGCAATTTCTTTATGTTTCGCTTCCATGCAAGTGTAAAATAAATGATGGGGGGGGGGGGGGGGGGCGGAAAGTAGGATGTGGAGCATAAGGAAAATTAACAACTCATGCCTGCATTAAAAATGGTGTTAAAGCAACTAATTGCATGTAAAATAACGAGCGAGCTTACGAGAGCGTACGGTTACCCTCTGATGTACAGACTATGTATTCGCTTATGCACTTCTAAGCAAAAAAGTGTTTAATTGACCGTGTTTACGTCCTATTATAAATATTAAAATAATAAGCCTCCCTTGGTATAAGGGTTACCTAATACAAACTAAAAAAAAAAAAACAATAAATAAAAATTCTAGACGATTGTGCAATATTTTTTTAATTCATTGGTAAAGCAGCATTTTCGAAACTGCGGACGCCATAGAATTAAAAAATAACATATGCTGACTTTGTGCAGTTTTTTATTGTATTCTATCAAACAAAAACAAAAAATTAAAAGCAACGTTAAAAAGAACGCAGTGAAAAATATATTATTCTTAAACATGTTCAAAGAACGTTAAGTTTCAAGAAACCGAGTTGTAAATTAACAGGTAAAAGATGTTGGAAGGAGAAAGATAACAAGGAGATAACTTGAGGCCATTATTGTTTGTAACGATGATGGATACGCCGATAAAAGAGCAGGACGGAGAGTAGAACTATTAATTGAATACAGAGATTTACAGTCAATACATAAAGAATATATGTATATTCCTGAACGCACCCATTGTCACAATGCGCATGTGTAATGCTTACCCACCAACGTGTAACATTGAGCGAGACATCTCCGAACAAAACTTTCAACAACTTTTATGTATGCGTGCCTAGAGGTTATAATCGAAAAAGAAAACTGTAACTCTATCTTTGCATTCTCACCATATTATATACGAGTACATGATATTAATGACATTTACAATTAAATAAAGCACATCAATAATTGTACAAGAATCAAAAATAGTTGAAGAAGATTTATTGGTAATCAATCTACGCTCGATTAATAACGAAGATTTTGGTTAATTTAATCTTTAGATTGAGCAAAAATCTCATTAAGCTCGTACCGATATCAACCAAAATTTCCAAATTTCCTTAGAGTTTTAAAAATGACTTTCGATAAATCCAGAAATCATTTCCCAAGTATTTGGAAAAGTGACATACAAGGGCGTTGCCAAAAGCGATCTTCGGAATGTTTTTAGGTTTGAATTTCAGTTGCCCTCAAAGTACTCTCCACTAAAATGGAAAGACAAAGGTGATACTTGAAAGAGGTACTTAACAAGAGACCAACAGGAACAGTAAAAGAACTAGAACAAGAAAGCCAGAGAAAAACAAGAAACACAAATTACGAAGGCCTGGTAGCTTTAGTTTTTTTTTTAAATTAATCTACGGACGAACACAATTTGGTTTAAGGAAGGAAAAGATCTCTAGATTTATAAAATGTTAATGGTGATGACAGAAAGAAAAGAATACACGTTTGACAGATCTTAAAGAGCTCGCGACAAAAGATGAGACGAAAAAATTTCCAATGCTATTTTCGATGGTAATGGAAGGAAGCAATAGAAAGATACTTTCAAATGGGAGAGGAGGCAAATGAAGAAGTAATTACAAGGTGGGGCAAATGAGGCAGTTGCCCAGCCTTAGCTCACGGAGCGATAACAAGCTGTTTCAATTTTCTATGCGTAAAAACTTTGTCAAATAAAAGAAAATAGGCTGTTGACTAGAAGATAAAAGCAAACTCGAAACAAATGGATGCAATCGCAAAAAGATGAGAAAAATGAGGTGATGTTGGAAAAGAGACGGAAAAAAATGTGCAAAAGGCAAAGGAGGTAAAGAAAATGAAGATGAGAAAAGATAAAAACAAGATAAGAAGAATTCAAAAAAGAAAAACAACAAACGGATATATATTTTTTAAAAACGCAGAAGAAGAAAAATGGAAGCAAGAAAAGATCAAGGAGGGAAAAGATGAGCGAAAATAAATGTGCAATCCAAAAGCAAGAGCAATAGAGAAGCTCTTGTAATAGTTCTGAAAACAATTCTTAAAAGTGGAAGAGGTTTAAACAAAATGCAGATGATGTTATAGTGGCATCTTCTTCAAGAAATCCCTCCGTCTGTATTCAAATTGACTATCTCTTTCCTAAAGTTATTCAAGTTATTAGTTTAGTTGGATTTCTTTTTAATTAATTAATATTTAGGTTTCTGATTATTTTCTACTCTCTAATTATTTTTATTTCTTTAAAATTTTTAATATGTTTTTTCTTTCGAATTTTAATAATTTCGTACATATTAATTTTTTTACAAAATTTTTTGTTCGGCTGGATTGAATTTAGTTGGTTTGGGTTGACCTAGAAACGTTTTTTACATTTTATCTTTTAGATCTTTAAGTTTAACATTTCATGTTTCAATGTTTTATACAGTTTTTTCTTCGAATTTCCTTAAAATTCTTGATATTTTTGCTTCGATTTTTGATAATTTCTAAATTTTTTATCTTTTGTAAAATTCCTTTCTCGGTTTGGATTCACTTAGGTTCAGTTTAGTTGGATTGGTTTGACGTTCAAACGTTTTTAATGTTTCACATTTTGTGCGTAAAAGAAGTTGTATTCATTTGGGTTTAGTTCAGTAGGTGTGGGTTCGCTTAACTTCGGTTTAGTTGGGTTCGGTTTAGTTCGGTTGCCTTTCAATTTTTAAAGATATTGTTTTCAAACTTCTTATAATTATATTTTTTTTTATTCTTTCTTTGATTTTTAATTTTTAAGGTTTCTTGCTTGAATCTCCTATAGTTTAATTTTCGATTTTTTATGTATTGTAAAATTCTTTTCTTGGGTTGGGCTCAGTTCAGTTGGTTTGGGTTGTCCTTGAATTTTCCTTTAATTTTAAAATATCGTGTTCAAATTCTTAATGATTTTTACTTTCATTTTTAAAATAATAAATTTTTAACATTTTTCCTTTCAATCTTCTACAATTTTTTTCGGATTACCTTAAATTTAACTTAATTTTTTTCGGATTACCTTAAAAATTTTAATTTTTATCATTTTTTTCCATAAGATTTTACCTTCCCCTAAACCAGATTCTGGCTGCGCACATGGACGGACCTTACTGTAAATTTACAGAGAATGAACACTAAGAACTAGCAGCATCGAAAAGATTAGCAACAACGAGTCTGAAATAATTCTTTTTTAATTGAATTGGTTTCTGGTTGGATTTGCGTCATTTGAATTTCTTCTACTGCCGAGATTGGTCCTTCGTTGCAGAAGAACTTCCTCGGGGCTGCTCCTGGTGGTGTGCAAGACCCGAGGAAGTTCTTCTGCAACAGAAGAATTAATATCGAGGTTCTATCTAACCTAAGTCTAAGAAGTCCATAACGATGGAGAAAGAGACGAAGTGATTGATGATATTAAATACTCTTGAAAGCAATAGCAGAATAGATAAAGAATAAATTACAGAGAGAATAATGGCATTAGAAGTAGAAATAAAGAAATAATTTAGAGAATAGAAAAAGTTGGAAGACGGTGAACACTTTTGAACAAAGCAGCAGAGGTGGGTGACAATCCAATAAGTCACTTACGAAGATACATCAATGTCGTATGAACCCAAATGAGATGAGCTTACTGAAGGAAAATTGAGGGAGAAGACATAAAAATGAAAGCGACATCAAGAAAAGCAATTCAGACGACTAGGATGCATTACAAATACAAAGTTTTACAGAACAAGTTCAACAAAAAAAAAATTACAAGTAAACTGAGGACAAACTGGCTGAGAAGGCTAAGGACAATTAAATAGGAAAAACTTTGCAAGAGAAAGGGAGAGATAACTTGACTCCACAGATAGGCTTACCATATGTCCCGGTTTAACCGGGATTGTCCCGGTTTCAAGTATTGGTCCCGGCGTCCCGGCCGGTTTGGTATTTCGTCCCGGTTAACGATTGTATAAGCTTAAAACGATACGGCCGGCACGATAGCAACGCGTCATTTAATTCTGATTTGAAATGGAAAGTTATTTAATTTAAAATGCAAATGGTATAAGAAATAATTAAAATAATTTAACTTATCTATCTACTTCTTTCTAATAATGAAACATTTTCTGGTAGTGGTCTACCAGTTAGCATAGTGACGTGAAAAGGGCGTTATAAAGCCGTCATCTTTGTCACTAAGATGTCGTCATTCTAACATCCAAAAGACGTCTGACCGACGTCTTAATCACTTTACACGTCAAGCCGATCACGTCATGTAGATAACGTATCTTTGACGTTAATTATGACGTAAATAAACGACATAATAACGTGATAATGACGACGAAATAACGTTTTTCGCCCCTACGCTGCAGCCAAATATATGTAGGGGTATTTCTTGTTCCAACGTTGGTGCGCCTTTTTTATGCAAATGTAATCAAAGTGCTAAATAAATCGTGAGTGCAGACATTCAAATTTCTCACAACAGATTAATGTCAAGTAAATAAAAATGTGAAATAACTTTTTCACAAAAGTTATTTCTTTATAATAACTTATCTAGGACATTGAGAATTACTTTGAGATGATCTCGTCGTGACATCGTTGTTCGTTTCAAATTTTTCAATAAGGCTTAAGTGTTTATACCTGCTGCATTTGTTACTAAGTGCTAAAATTGCGCAATCTTGTATTTATATTCAGAACTATATACATGTTATTCTTTCCCTTAATTTAACAATTCCAAAATTATTTTTTTTGTTTCAGAAATATTCAAAGTATTTATTTACACCTTTTGCTTAGTCCCAAAAATGTATTTAAACTAATAATTTTCAAAAATAAACATAGTATACTACGTGAGTGACGTATTTTTCACGTCAATAATTGGGAACTTCTGGTCATCGACGTCGAATAACCAACATTTCACGTGAAAGAGACGAGACATTGTAGATCAAAAAATGACGTGATTTATTAACGTCATTGAGACGTCGAATATTGTCGGATAACCAACACATCACGTGAAAAAGACGAAACATTATTGATCAGAAAATGACATGAATTTGAATTAACGTCAATGAGACGTTCATTTTAGGTCAAGCATTTACCAAAATGCAAAATGCAAGCAAAAAGTAAACGTAAGAAAAAAGTAAAACTTCTGTTTTAAAGAGCGTGGTTTTATTGTAGTTAATTGTGCGCATGCGTGCTGTTTTTCGGTCTTGCTTTTCTATTAACTCAGTTCGCACATAGTTTGCAGTTGGATTAAACACTTTGTGTTCACAGGTGTGTGTTTGGGTGTTACTTGCATGTGGCGTTATAAATGATTATGAGTCGTTAAAGCAGTCGGCTTTTTAGAACGTGATTCCAATTAGTTATCAGACGTAAATTTAAAGGATTTATCTAAAAAAATGTATAAGTGGCCTTTTAAAATGATAGAGGCAAAATGTACAGTTTTATCATTCAACAATGAAAGAATTTCCCAGCCTTTGCTTCTCTCATTTGATAAGCCTGGAACCCACTAGGGCTTGAAGAGTGTAGTAGACAAAACAGGAAATGTCAGTTTGAAACAACTGACATTTTTGTATCATTTTTGTACAGTTGCGAGCATTTTAGTCGTCATTGCTTGTGAAAGATATAGGTATCAGACTTGTTAAAAATAAAAAGAATAATGTGTTAATTTTGAATATTTTGAATAATCTCGTACAAATTTAATTTATTCTTGACATTTTTTTTGACTTTTTATCTGATATTTTTAATTTCTGGAATTAAAATTTACGTTCTGAGAGTGACGACCTTAATGTTCGCGACTGTACATTCTTTGTCTTTTTTCTCATTCTTTACTATGTTTATATGAAGTGTATTTTATTAGAAAAATTTTGTGCAAATCGTTTTTGATTGCAGTGAAAACCTCGAGCAGCCTCTGGACAGCTGTTTCAGCCCTGCTTGGGGCTTCTTCAGCAGAGACGTAGCTCGACATTCCCACTGCAGACCAAAAACGACTTGCCCAATTTATTCGCAATAGCGATGTAAGAATGATGAACAGATAAAATAGCGACATCTGACTATCGCTTTTTGACCTGACATTGCAGTAGGATAGACAAATTGAAGCGGGATTTGCTCCTAAAATTTTCATTATGCTTTGACAGCAAGCATGGCCGCCTTGCATGGGGGACTTATTAGGAGCAAATCCCGCTTCAATTTGTCTATCCTACTGCAATGTCAGGTCAAAAAGCAATAGTAAGATGTCGCTATTTTATCTGTATTTTATTACTTAAAAGAAAATATATATTTGTTTATAAACTGCAGCTTTTTTATAACCCAAAAGTACGTCCTACTTTGGTTTCAATCCGGTCGATTTGACGTTGTAAATTAACGTCATTAACGTCAAAGAGATACGTCCATCGACGTAGAAAAATGACGTTTCTGGTCTGTGACATATTCACGTCACATTTACGGCATATTAACGTCAGTTTTATGGTGACTATGACGTAAAAGATGACCAGAATATAACGTCAAATTGACGACTCATTGCTGCTTGGGTAACATTTTATCACTTTCTATTGACGTGTTAATAACGTCACTTTTACGACGTTATTAATACGTGTCGTATGACTTCACGTCACATTGAGGTTACTTTCGGGACAAATGACATCAATGACGTAAAATAACCTAAAAATGATGTAATTCCGACGTCACTCTGCTAGCTGGGTACCCAAGCAGCAAGGTGTCGTCTTCTCCACGTCAAAAATTGGTCATCATTTACGTCGAATGACCAATGTCAATGACGTATTAAAGACGGAAAAATGACGGGCAAATGTCACAGCCCGGCGACGTCATTTTTGTACGTCAAATAGTCATGTATTTCTGACGTCATTTTTAATTGTATTATCTATGACGCATAAGTAACCAAGAAATTAAATAATATTTTAATTTTTATGCAAATATCTGTGCATATGTATACATATACCTACGAACGATAAATAAATAATATTTTAAATAAATTCATACATATTTTTAAAATTCTAAATAAAAATAACATAAAAAGCTATTACTAAACAGTTTAATACTACTCTATAGTGAAATAAAACAACTGAATTAAGAAAACGAAAAATAAAAATGCCCAAGTCTTCACCTTCTTTACACAGTTTGCTAATAATTAAAACAATAAATACCTTAAGCAAGTACTCCATTACAAGTAGAATATAGTTTAGTTAGGTAATACATAATAAATTAACGCTTAAAAACAAATCGCAATAAACTTAAGCACTACGGGCACTACGACTACGATATGCAAGAACAATGTCCCAATGTCGAGTGTCGGCGCATGCGTCGCATATCCCGTAATAGAAGTCTAGTAAATTTTTTATATATTAAAATGGTATTAATTAATAAATTCAATCACATTTATAATTTATATTTTCCTACAAAATCTAATATCTTGTCAAATCTACATATAACTAAATTTATTATCGTCAAATTTATGTCATTAAACTGACGTTCTGTTCACGTGATTTTTAAACAAAATTTTTATGAAAAAATGACGTTTAAAACTGGTCATTCGACGTCCTTGACCAATTTTGACCAAATAATGACGTGATATAAACGACTGCTTGCTGCTTGGGTAATGTTCGTCCTATCCTGTTTCCTCTCCTGTCCCGGTTTATAGCTTCATGATTATGGTAAGCCTATCCATAGACCTATATGCACGTAATGGTAGATTGACATAGGACTAAAGAAGGTAATTATTTAATATAAGAATTTTCTAAATCCTGTCTTTTATTAATTTATGTACTGCACTGCACAGTAAATCCTTTTATACGGGATATCCTAATTGACTGGCCTATTAAAAGTTTTTGCGAAAACAAACATACAAAAACATTTTGAAACTTAACGCACCGCCCCAGGAAGAAGTGACCTTTAACACTAAAATATTTTGACTTTCATATCACTTCCGGTTATGCCGGAAGTCGCCATTAACTTTCGTATTTTAAATGAAATGGTATATTTTTATTGCAAATTCCGATTCTACACGTTATTCTAAGTAAAGATGGTTAAGATTTCCCTACATTTAAATGTGACGGTTTTTGAGATATCTTCAAATTTCATTAAAAAATTATTTCGGTGGCCTTTGATTTAAGAGAATGTATTTACGACACTTCAAATTTCAAGATTATAGTTGCCTGTCGTTTCAAAGAATAATGTTCTGCCTTGTAAATCATATCCTAGTTATCCTTGAAATGTTCAGAGGATGGTCAAAATGTGGTGTTGAATCTTCTATGTTTAACTGCCCGAATCTCAGTTTTCGTAAATTGAACATCCTGTGTATTTCTGCGTCATGAGGTACAGAATCCCAAAGATATCCCAAAAACCGTTACATTTAAGTGTAGGGAAATCTTAACAATTTTTACTTAGAATAGTGTGTAGACAGTGTTGTTAAAGATACATTTCTAATAGTATCCAGATACAGATGCAGATACTTTCACAAATATGTATCTAGATGCAGATATAGATACTTTTTCCGGAAAATATCTAGATACAGATGCAGATACAAAAAAAAGTATCTGCAGTTTATCAAGATACTTGCAAGTGTAAAATTCAATAACCTATGCAGTAGTGGAGGTACGGTATTATTTGCGATCCAATTCCACTTTCTTTTGTGAAAATTGACGAAGTTTTCGTATGAATATGTGAATACTACAATCTGTGAAAATTTTCACATTTTTTTCAGCAGTATGTCTTTTTAGATAGAAAATTTATCTTTGTAATTAAGTTGATCAATAAGCTGATAAGTAATTACCTGATTTTGTGTGAAACCAAGTCAAGTCAACGTAAAATATAAAGTTATCAACAGAAATGACTCTACTTCCGTATCAGACAAGTTAAATGTCAAACGAATCTAGGATCGTTAGTTGCAACCTTGTTGTAGCTAAGAGAGCGTTCCCATAATCAAGAAAAGTTGATAAAATCAACAATACAGTCTTCTTTTTTCTCCTTTTGTCAATTATCTTTCCCAATTTTTAAAATAATTTTCAAGTTTCTGAACTATCAAATCGCATTTTAAATAGAACAGTCATTTGACAAACCGGAAAACATAATTAACAAGAGGGGAAAATCAAAAGAAAGAGACTGTAAAATCGGAGGTTGCATTTCCGCCAAGGTCTGCTGTTTTTATGGAAGTTCAAAATGTATCTAAAATGTATCTTAGTATCTCAAATGAATAGATACACTGTAATTCTATCTAGATGCAGATACAGTCAGATTTTAGTAGTATCTGAGATATGTATCAGATACTCAAAATTATTTAGATACTGTATCTAGATACTTGCATCTAGATACTTAACAACACTGTGTGTAGAATCGGAATTTACAATACAAAGTATGGTATTCTATTTAAAATAAGAAAGTTCATGGCGACTTCCGGTATAACCGAAAGTGGAACAAAAGTAAAAATATTTTAGTCTGAAAAATCACTTACTTCTAGGTCAGTATTTTTATTTCCAAAATGTTTGTGTGTTCCTTTCCCCGAAAACTTTTAATAGGCCGCTCAACTTGGGATTCCCTGTATAAAGTGCTTCTGATTCTTCATGAATCTGAGGATTATCCTTTGTATGTCAGATTCAAATGCAAGTTGTGTATTTTCAAAATTGTTTCTTTGAAGCGATAATAAAAATTATTTGGTACCTGCAGCAAATTGACAAAGGCGCTGATTTGAATCTCTCGTTACAACGTACACATACCCAGCCATTTTCTGTTTGGAAATCTCAAGTTAAAGAGTTTTCAATTGATTTTACTTACAATTACAATATCGTGTTTCACAAAATCGAAAATCCTACATATGGAATTCGTCACTTAGAGAACGACAATCTATGTTACACACGGTTTGGCTTTATGAAGCCCTATCAATTATTATCCGTAACAAAGGGTTTCCTGTAACGTTTAGAGGACTCTTAGAAATTGTAACACAATAATAACAACGCAAATGTAACACAATATTGATGTTAAACATATTCAGCCTGTATTCTAGGAATCCAAAATCAAAGTGCTTTTGATATCAACGAGAATGAAGTACGTAAATGTCTCACCTGCTCTTTTAATGTAGTACGTGATTTGGATAAAAATTTCAAATTGAAAATAGAAAATTTCAAAAAACAATGGCCCCTGTATTGGCCAAAATTTTTCACTAAGATCCAAAAGAAGGTGATTTGAAGTTTTTACAAATGTGAGATTATTTCTAATTTTTGATAGAATGTCGATAAGAACTTTTGAAATAATTTTAAATCAAGAGAAATAACTCCTAAATGGAAAGATATTAAAATGTTTATTAAAAAGAAATCTATGATCAATCGTCTGTCTATCTTAACTGGGATTCCCCGTTTATCATCAATCTTGGCAAATCCCATTTTTTAAGTTTACACTCCCAATAATTTGCAAATAAAAGGTACTTATCTAATTAGGAGCTTGAGATGTGTCACTCATGTAACTTTTAGCTCATGAGTAAAATGGTGTCTTCCGAGTTTACCTTAATTTATGTTGTCAGGATCTGTAATGTCAATAATATCTCACACGATTTGCCCTGCTTTTAATTTCATGTCATATACAGGTTATTATCGGGTTTGTGTCATTAACATGCAACATTTCGATAGTGACAAGCACGAAATGAATAGTTCACATTTCCAATTATGTTTGTTACATTTTTACATTTACATAGTATGTACTGTATAACGTTAGTTCTAACTTTAAATTTGTTGTATCAACGATATATTTGACAACCATGCCTAAATTTTGCATGTCATTTTGGAATTTAGGCATCCGCAATAATATTTTTAACAAAACAGAACTTATTTATTAAAATTTGATTGTACATTGTTTAAATGTTAAATTTTGATTGTATGTAGATTGTTTTAATGGTGAATTTTGATTGTATATTGCGTTAACGTTGAATTTTTATTGTACATTGTTCTAAAACTCAATTCAAATTGTTTTCTCTTTTGGTCAAGAGATGGTGCTTTGGAGAATTTCTGCCATGTCTTTTGATTTTGATTTTGAAATTTAATTTTAGTACCAAAATATCGTAATAAATATGTTATAAAAATAAATACGATGTCCTGCTACTTGAAATATTAGAATAAAATAGCTTTCCTTTTTGGTTAAGAGATGGCACTAAAAATAACCAACTCTATCAAATCTTGATTTTATATTTTCAATTTAATTTTGAAATAAAATTCATCGCGAAGCTAGGTTTTGCTGAGAACATCAATAGGATGATGAAATATTGCTGCAGGAAATTCGAATGAAAATATTTGGTCAAGAGATGGCGCTTCGAATGATTCTTATTATGGTTTACTTTTCGTTTTGCGATGTAATTTTGATATTATTCTGAAAATAATAAAGAGAATGTCACCGTGAACTTCGATATCCTGCTATTTGAATTTAGAATAAAATAGCCTTAATTTTGATCAATAGACAGCGCTCTATGTAAATAATCCCATTACATCTTGAACCTTGATTTTATTTTTCAATTTGATTTTGAAATTAAAGTCGTGCAAAGTTAGACGACAAGCTTTTGCTGAGAATGTCAGCAGGAAAATAAAATACTGTCACAGACGATTCGATTGAAAGGGTTTTCCTGCTCGGTCAAGAGATAGCGCTCTAATTAATTCATGCCATGCCTTGATTTCCGTTTTGCATTTTAATTGCAATACAAAAATATCGTAGTATGGTCTAGAAATAAATAATATTTCAAATTAGAATAAAATAGTTTTCATTTTTGGTCAAGAGATGGCGCTCTAGATAATCCCAATACTTTTTAGATTTAATTTTCAATTTAATTTGAAATTGAAGTCGTTGTGAAGTTAGAGTCGTTGCGAAGTTAGAAGAAGATAGGGTATTCAGAGAGATGAAGCGCTGTAGTAAGAAATTCGATTCAAAATGGTTTCCTATCTGGTCAAGAGATGGCGCTCTAATTAATTCTTGTCATATCTTGGTTTCTATTTAGCAATTTCATTGTGATAAAAAATATCGTAATGTGGTCTAAAAGTAAATAATTTTTTATATTATTTCAAATTAGAATAAAATAGCTTTCTTTTTGGTTGAGAGATGGCGTTCTAAATAATTCCATCTCATTTTGAATTTAGATTTTCGATTTAATTTTGAAATTAAAGTCGTTGTGACCGTAAGAAAACAGAGTTTGTGAGAAGTTGAAATGCTGTAACAGGAAATTCTGTTAAAGATGTTTTCAATTTTGTACAATAGATGGAGATCTGAAGGTAGATTCATCGTAAATTCCAATGCACCAAAAATGTCAAATAAATAGAAAAATCGAATATTGGAATATATTTAAATGTAAAAATAGCATTTTTTTAAATAAAAAATTTTTTTAATATAATATATTAAAAATCTGACATATCACTCATCTACCCTTACGTCTGGTCTAACCAACTATCCCGTCTATCCATCTATTTTCTCTGTAATATACATTAGATTTACATCAGATATCGCTTTGTAGTTAGATTTTGAATTTAAAAAAATTTTAGCTTTAGGATTTACAAGAAAATTAACATGCGTATTTTTAGGTTAAGTTACGTTTTACGTTACAGGATGACAAAATTGTTTAGTTAGCATTTCATAAGCGCAGTAAACGACTCAGGAATAGTCGCTGCGGATATTGTTTAGTATGATGTGCCAACGTCTGCTTAGCTCGCAGATCAAAGTTCTTTTGGGTCAAAATTAACATTCTAACTCTATGCTGACAAATGACACTACCAAGCCGATTGAACTTGCTTAAGGAATACTGCATAAGCATATTATATTTCAGAAACCAGTTAACGTGCTCGCAGCTTGACGAGACGCTGACAATTTTGGTGCGTTGATCTTTGGACTGGGACTAATAATAACAGGAAAAAGCACTTTGTCACATTCTGCACGGGTAGTCTAAAAAATGAAAATTTGTAATCAAAAAGGAGTTAGTATTGAATCAGTTGAGTTCGTAGTTAATCAATCAATCCATGAGGATTTCAATTCAGTTCGGTTAAGTCGGTTAGTAAGTTATGAAGCAGTTAGTGAATTTTATTTTTGGAACAACACAAAATTTAACACGCGAAGGGGCGTATTCTGTATCAAAAGCGTTAAATCTAAAGGGCTGTTAAATTTTGTTGCTACGGTAACAACCAATCGTATAACTGTATTTTGAATTTTAAAGGACCTCTAAATTTTAACAGCCCGTTAATAAGTTACAGAATACGCCCCGAAGTCTGTTTAGCTCGCAGGTCAAAGTCCTTTTCGGTCGATGAAACTTACGCAAAACTGATGTTTTAATAGAGGGAATTTCATGCTGACGAATGACACCATGCCCATAACAGTAAATTAAAAAAAGTGAAAGTGTAGACTGTTCAACTTTATAAGAGTATATTTGAGAAAATTAAAGAAAAGCGGCACAAACTTCACGATTGCTAAACAACTGTCTCCCGTCATTCGATATGTTCTACCCTCAAAGAAAAGACAAAGTACCATGAATAGACGTTTCTAACTTTTAATCAACACAATCGTATGATATTCTCATTCAATATTGCCGTACTGCAGTGTTGGATCGTCAGTGGTCTGCTTAAGGCCTCCACACTGATGTGATGAAGCAAAAACATCAATTTTTTTTTCAAACAAAACATTTTACTGCAATGTAAAACATTTCGATTAGCCACACAATGGTTTCCACAAAAGATACAAAGTTTATAATATATACATATTATATACCATATACATGTAATAGTACAGAAGGAGAAATGACGCACAAAAATAGAACAAGAAAACAAATATGATATCCGCAGCAACGCGCCTCTGTTCCAGGCGGAGAAGATTGTATTTTTTTAATGACGCTGTATAAGAGTGACTTGGATTTTTAAGAGAAAATCAGTACTCCAAAAACTTTAAAAAATTCTTTTGCACTCTTTCAATTCTACTTTTGTAAACGTTGTATTGAGGAGTCCATATAATGGAGCAATATTGCAAATTACTATGAACAAGACATTTATAAAGGTGTATAATGGAGTATAAGTCGGTAAAAGGCTTGGAAATTGTACATATAAAACCGAACATCTTGAAAGCTTTTCTGGTTTTTAAATCTATAGGATATTGGAAACTCAATTTGGAGTCAAAAATAACCCCAAGATCCTTAATTTGGGAAACTTGTATATTGTCAATTTTATAAGTATAGTCTATAAAATATTTTTTCCAGATGTCAGTGAAATGCTTACATTTGGTGATGTTAAAAAAATTTGTTTATCCTGCAATAGTCCACAAGATTATTGATGTTTGATTGTAAAGTTTCGCAGTCAGCCACGGATCTGACTTCTAAAAAAATTTTAAAATCGTCAGCGTAAACCAGGAAATTGCAAGAATTTAGAACGTTTCTAAAAAGTATGAATAAAGTACATAGGTCCTAAATGAGAGGCCTGTGGCACTCCAGATAACGTTTTTTGCAGGGTTCAATTTACATCCATTAATCACTACAGCTGGTGTCCTATGATAAAGGTGTCGATCAAAACCCATACAGTCTAGTTTCTGTAGAAAGATGAAACGAAAACGTTTTACTGCATTATAAACAGACGGCGAAATTTCGGGGTTCTTTTCTTATCGATCAAGGCAGCGATGTATTATAGTAGTGCATGTATAGTAGTGTGTGTTGTGGTGGTGCGTTTAGCACATCGTTGCGTCGATCGATTAGAAAAAGCCCCTAAAATTTCGCCGTCTGATTATAAAATAGACAAAAAGCGCCCTCTAAAAATTATATTATCTTTGATACATAATTAAGCTCGGACATTCCTAGGATACCTGGTTTTATAAAGATAAACAAAGCAGCGGCGAAGATTTCAACGTCGCCGCTGAACGGTTTATAGGCCCGAGGCACTCTCACTCTCGCGCTCATTGCATCAGAAGCAACCGTTTGAAGTAAATTGCGTGTGTAACAGAATTGTCTTTATAGTTTCTTTAAAATTAATAATTATGAAAACATTATAATTCTTTAATGTAACTTTTAAAAAGACATAATGGCATAATACATATAATTATAGCGTCGTCACTGCATCAAGAATGTAAGTTCATCTGGGAATGATTCGGTTATGTAAACAAGTTTTTATATCCAGTCGATCAGAACTGTAGTGGTTACATTGTGTGCTGCATAGACTTCTGGGGCTTCGACTGGTTTATTGTTTTGCTTTTACAGGACAGACGCGTTAGGCTGTCCACTTATTCAAGAAGCAAAAACGGTTTTAAGCAAAACGTTTTGCTGCAATGCAAAACATTTCGGTTAGTCACACACTGATGAAACAAAATGTTTTCAGGCAAAACGTTTTCGGCCAAAACGTTTTCGGGCAAAACGTTTTACTGCATTATAAAGCGATGCGACGTAACAACGAAAAGACAAAAAATGTTCCGTATCAATCATTTTATGAATCATTTTTAGAAAAATGTGATACGTTTGTTCGCTCTTATATTTAATTTTTGTTTATTAAACTCGCTATTATAGTTAGTTGTTACCATGACTTCGAACGATGAAGATATTGCTTTGAGTCTGTGGCAGTTTTTCCAAATGTGTGCAAAAGAGGAGTTTAGTAACAGGCACTTACGATAATTGGAGCGCTATGTGGATCGGGGTAGAAAAGTAGGATAGAACAAGTACGTTTAATGCAAGTAAGAGTGAGAGAATAGATTAACCGGTATATACCGCTCCAATTATCGTAAACGCCTAATAAAAGGAAACGCTACTGGATACATCCTATAAATGAAGAAAGGGTTAAAAATAATACTCTGAAAACCTATGGAATATGTACTACGTTTTGTCCGTTGCAATTTTTTTCTTCTCTTCTCTCTTGTTTCACTGAAAGAAAAAACTTCAGCTTAAATATTTTTTTTTTTATTGACATAATATTTAGTTCCGTATTAAAAACACATCCGCAGATCAAAACGCTTTAAGTAAAAACGCTCTGACTACAATTGTTTTAGCGTGCTTTAAACTAAAATAGCAAATAGTTTAAGAGATAATTGAAATTACCCTCCGCCCACAATAATTTTTATATCGGTAGATACGTATTTCGGCAGCTAAGCTGCCATCTTCAGTACGCTACCAACTTAAAAGCACTAATAAATGTCTAAAAACAACCTAATCACACTGACAAAATCATAAAAATGTTAAACCTAATCATCCTAAAAGATATACATGTCTCAATGTAAGTAAATATAAATTAATATGTTAAAATCTAAAATAAACTGTATATGTTATGTATAAATCGAAAAAAAAAATAGATTAGGTAACTTTTAGACATTTTTTAGTGCTTTTAAGTTGGTAGTGTACTGAAGATGGCAGCTTAGCTGCCGAAATACGTATCTACGGATATAAAAATTATTGTGGGCGGATGGTAATTTCAATTATGTGCTTTAAACTGCTTTTTGCTTTGCTCTACCAGTGTGTGCTTGGTCCTATTTAAAGCATTGAAAAAGCACGTTCTAACAAGATAAGTCAAAAACGTTTTATAGAAACGTGCTTTTGCTTTATGAATGTGTGGCTAGCCTTAAAGATTTGAATTTTTTCCGACTACGAACGCTTCAGCATATTAGTAGTTTCTCGTATATTTAACGAAACCTTCCGCCTAAACTGCGCCTAGGTCTGATTATAATAAACAGACGGCGGAATTTGGGAGGCTTTTTCTAATCGATCAACGCAGCGATGTATTATAGTAGTGCGCTTGGCACATCACTGCGTCGATCGATTAGAAAAGGCCCCCGAAATTCCGCCGTCTGATTATAAAATTATTTTATCTCTGATACATAAATTAAAACGGCTTAATCATATTAATGACAAAACAAATCATCTTTTTTTTTTGAGTGATGTAACGCAAAAACGCTTTTAGTTAAAACGTGCATTTGTGTTTTAAACTGTTTTTTTTTTTTGTTTTTCTCTAGTAGAGTGTGTGAGCTATTTAAAATATTGAAAAAAAATAGTTTATAACAACTTTAGTTAAAAATATTTTGTTGTAAAAGTTGTTTTTGCTTTTCGAGTGCGGGGGTTAGCCTAAGGCTGCCGTTACAGTGGATGTATACTCGGACGATCAAGTAATAGAATATACATGTGCAACATACATGATTTAAATGCATTTGGAAGGGTTCGTTACAAACGATTATATGTTGAAATCTATGTGGTGTATATTGTATACTCTTTCGAAGTGTGTCCTGATGGTAAATCGAAATGAGCCAAAGTTAGATTCTGTGGTTATAACAGCGGTAGTGAGTTTAAAGTGGAAAATTGAAAGGGTTGTTTATTCGACGTGTTCTTGGCAAGACATAGGAGGTTCAGTATTTCGGAAAATTACATCGCCGTAGTAATATTTAACAAAGATAATCTAAACAGCTCATTAAGTATCGGCGTCATAAAATGCGAAATTTATAGTCGTCGACGTATCATGAAACTTTTCTATAAATTATTTATCCGCTAATAAAGTGAGTATTTTATGCTTTATGATTATGGCAAAGTGATTGGGAATGATTAGTACGAAGCCATGGAAGTATGTGTTTTTGATTTAAGTGTTTTAGAAGTTATTGGCGAAACTTTCATTACAACAAGGTCAGCGACTGTAAGATATTCGGTGTGGTATGCCGATGCATATAATAGACGTGCAGGTGAGAGATTAAAAAACGCGGGCCCATAATATGCGGGTTCGAAGTGTGGACCACCACGAAAAAAATGATAATAACATAATCTGTGTTACTGGAATTTCGGGAAAATAAGCATACGCCGTTCGCGTTTGACCACTCCTTATTTTGTGACGTCTGCATGTGTGTCCGAACACAATTAATATAATGTTCTTATAAACGGTCTCGAGCGGTAATCGTTATTAGTAGGCATCGAGGCAGCTCTCCCACATTTTCAAGACTCGACCTTACACGTTGTCTCTCTCTTTCAGTCTCCATTCTTTCTCCTCGTTCCTCCAGCCTTGCTCATTCACCACGAAAATAAGTAAAAGTAGATTACTCTACTCTTGTTAGAAATAAGACGACTTACATACACGTTTTTCTACAACAAATAATGGAGGAAAACTCACCTACATTCTATCACGTGTATATGTGTCTTAATGCCTCTCTAAAGAATGAAAAATACCAACCTAATCGTTCGAATCTAGCTAGGTTCCATTGTTAATTGTTTCGCAGGTAATAATACAGCAAATTATATCTCAAGTTTCAATCTTTCAAATATATTGTTCCCATTTTGCTACGTACATTGTCTCTTTGTTCTCCTCAATCTTATGTTTACCTTATAACATATTTCAAATTTTCATTAAAGTAAGTGCAAACGAATTGGCGAAATTGCACGCTTTTCTCCGCAATACTACTACGTTTCCTAGAAAATTTGTTACTCTCAAACTATCTTCTATTTTATATTTCCCATGACGAGGACGCATTAAATTAACCGGAAAACTTAAAAGAATTCTCAATCTCAATATATACTTAGGTACATACTTCAAACACAACACAAAACTCATTATATCTCAAAATGACAATTTACACAATTCTAACTTTTTTCCACAATACTAAAGAAAGATTTAATGATAAAAAAAATTTTCAAGCAGTACGGTGCGCCAAACATGAGCGCACAATAACGGTTACATAACAACTTACAAATTAAATCTACATATACCGGCTGTTTCAAATTGACTGTGCTCTGAAAGGATCTTTTAAACCGTAAGAGATACAAATTTGGTTAAATGGAAGAAAACTTGCACAAATCAATGCTTAGTTCGTATTCATTAACACAATGATATTTTTCTTATTTCTTCTTGAAATGAAAATGTGAAAAAGTCAACTTTCTTTTTTCTTCTGTATCTATTTTATTATAAATAATTCTGATTTAACTTTCTACAGGCACTTTTTAATTCTGCTTCGAATAGGAGTGATTGAATTGAAGACAAACGTTTCGTCTTTCCATGACCATCATTAGTTCGATTTTTTGTATACAACTTATATCTTTTTTTTAATCCATTCGATAGCATTTTTTCTCCTAATTGCAATGGTATATCACACTTAATCATTGATATTAATTTGAAGCTTAAAGAATTCAAATTTTTACATAACAATTTTAATACATAATTCCAAATTTTTGGTTCATTTTCTTATCTTTTTATTATTCTATTCGATAGCATTTTTTCAGTGATATACCGTGTGTCTCTGGATGAGCGACGATCGGCGGTATACAGGTGTTCATGGGAAGCCGCTACAATAGCTAACTTTCTTATTTGTATTTTTATGAAGTAACTTAAATTAGGAAAGTTTTAGGACCTGGTTCGATTTTATGGTACTTCTAAAAAAACAAGTGACAATCAGGTTTTCGAGATTTTCAATTGTTTTGTTGTCATTTGTTTCTCCAAGGGTACTATAAAATCGAGCACGGAAGGTCCTGAAACTTTTCTAATTTAAGCCATTTCGTGAAATGTCAAATAAAAAAGTTAGCTATTATAGCCATTTTCCGTGAACACCAAGATTTTGTTACTAAATCATTTCTAAAATAGTAGACTTTGGGAGATGATATTTTAGAGACATAATTAATTTAACATCCTGAAAGCGAAGAGATGATAAAAAAACCTAACATTCCATTAAAAAAAGTTGGAAACAATTGAAAATCTCGAAAACCTGATTGTCATCTGTTTTTCCGAAAGTACCATAAAAACGAGGAGGAAAGGCCCTTTTCTAATTTAAGTTACTTCGTAAAAATACAAATAAGAAAGTTAGCTATTGTAGCGGCTTCCCATGAACAGCCTGTATACCTAACCGTAATACGTACAGCTTCGGGAGAAAAAAGTTATAGTTAAAGTGACCAGTGATCAAGGGAAATTCAAAGAAAATAATTTTAAGTATCTGAATTGGCCGCAAGGGGGCGCAATCAGTGGGCTCAACAAGAAAAATTAATTTTATTAATAAAAGTCTCAAAATAAGGTGCAGCTTTGATACCGCCATTAGAAAGCTGAAATAATTCTGCACAACTTTGATTTTAGACTTATTATCGTATCACTATTAATAAGGGTGGAGAAAACAGTTGAATTATTTACTTTAAAAAATATCATAACTTCGATAGTCTTTATCAGAAATTAACGAACTCCGGCTCATTTGAAAGGGAATTTTAAGCTGATTTAAAGTTCTAGCGACTCCGGCTAGTTTGTTATAAAGTAGTTATAGGGCACTATTTGCAAAAGTAATAGTTTTCCTAGTTTTCCAAAAAAAATTAGACGGAAAGGTGTATTCCTTTTACGGTGATTACAAAGCATTCAATCAAGAGAACATTTTAGAGAAAATTGATAACTTTTTTTTTTCTCGAGTTATTATCAAATGAGTGTATTGACTGAAGATAAAAACGAATCTAAAAGTTCAAATAAATGCTATCGAGCAACACTTTTCATTTTGAGGTAAAAAAAAGACCTTAATCAGTTTAAATGCATGTAGTTGTTTTTTAGAGCCTAATATTTAAATAAAAGTTCAATACAGCAAAGAAACACATACGTGAAAAAAACACAGGCACTAAATACAAGTAATGAGCAATAAAATGTTAATTGACGGAAAACACATTTGAACATTTATAAAATACATTGTAATCAACAATGATTCTGCACCTAAAATATTTTCAAAATATTATCCATCTTTCATTTCGAAATAGCCGTTTACTATCCGTAAGGATATCAATATTAATTTCTACACAACTCTATGTGGACAATAAAAAAGTATTGTATAGCGACACAGTGAAACTTTGTTAATCACAGTGCATGATAATTGTTCATTGCTTTTATTTAGTGTTTGAATTATTCCTGTTTATCTATTTGTTGTTGTATTCTTATGTTTAAATATTCTCTGTGCACATTTAAATGTTTCTAACAATAACAAAAACTTTTATAGGCATTTTTTAACCCTAGAATTTAAAGTATTACTCGATAGCATTTATTTGAACTTTCTCCTTCCGCTAATATCATCAATTTATGAACATATTTGATAATAACTCGAGAACAGAAAAAGATAATCATTTCGGGTTTTCAACATAATATTCACCATGTCGTAAGCTTCGTAACTGTTGCAAAAAAAACACTTTTCTATTTAAATTTTTTGGAAAACTGAAAAATTATTACTTTCGCAAATAGCGCCCTCAAGCAATTTTATAACAAATTAACCGTAGTCGTTGTATAGAAAATTTATATCAACTTAAAATTCCCTTTCAAATGAGCTGAAGTTCGTTAATTTCTGATAAAGAATCCAGAAGTTATGATATTTTTTAATGTGAATAATTCAACTGTTTTTTTCACTCTTATTAACGGTGATACGATAATAAGTCTAAAACCAAAGTTGTGCAGAATTTATTCAGCTTTCTAATGCGCTATCAAAGCTGCTGCTTATTCTGAGACTTTTGTCAGTGAAATTAATTTTTATTGATGGCCCTATTGATTGCGCTCCCTTGCGGTCAACTGAGATACTTAAAAATATTTTCCTTCAATTTCAATGGATTTTTTTCCTAATTTTTTTCCCATAAGCCTCACAGAAGAAATACGCATCGTTGGGCCATACATATTGATGGCCATGGTACATACATATTGATACACGGCCGAGTGCTCTTGTGGCGTCACCTAATATATCGTTTACCGTGGTCATTACTAAATCTCGGCCTTCCATAGGATATCTTGTAAAAACGGTATAAAGGTAAACAAAGCAACGGCGCAGATTTCGTCGGTGTACGGTTTATATGCGCGTGGCACTCTCTTCTCGCGATCAACGCATCAGAAGTTTAACATAATTTTATTGCCTTTTTATTTTTTTTCAAATTAATAATTATGAAAACGTTATAATTCTTTAATATAACTTTTAAAAAGACTGACGTAATACATTTACTTCGTATCAATTATACCGCCGTCACTGCAAAATGAACGAGTGTATTGTCGGTTACATAAACAACTTTTTATATCCAGTCGACTAGAGCTGTAGTGGTTATTGCGTGCCGCATAGACTTCTCGGGCTTTGTCTGGTTTTTTGCTTTGATTTTACAGCGGACACGCATTAATGATTTTCGATCGATGACCGTTTCAGCATATTAGATACCTTTCGCCTAAAGATCGCCTAGGTCTAGTCATTACTTATATACACGGTTCGGCAAAGTTCTGAATTTGATCATTTATGAATTTATTTAAGAAGATACTAAAAATTAATCTGCGGCATATGATTACCAGCGTAATTTGAAAATTAGTTTTATTAATACAGGATGTTCCATAACTGTGGACCAAGTTACATTCTTTTTAATGGAACACGCTGTATATGATACACTTTCTGAAATGTCCTGATCCTACCCTTTTCAAAAATATAAAGTTTTAATATTTTATATGGGATGGTTAATAAGAACTGTGACCATTTTTGTCTTATTATTAGCATAACTCTAACGTCCTCTCTAACAAATTTTTATTTCAAATCGTTTGACAACACGATCGTAGGATCGTCGTCGTCGCTATTTAAACCGTCCTCTCTAACGTTAGAAGTCATTTTGCAAATAAACTTTGCGATTACGAATATACTTACAAATAGGTCTAAGTTATTTTCTAGTAGAAACATTTATATTATTTGCAACCATTTATACAGAGTGAGTCAAAACACAAATTATTGAAAAACTCAATTTTTTTAAATGGGTATATGTCTTACCTCTTTTTAAAATATAAAGTATAAATTTGTTATACGTAGTAGTATTTAATTTAGTGTGCAAATTCCATTAAATCACTTTCTGGAACATTTTTATTATTACTTGATTCTAAATTACCATCGCGACACCCCCTGCCCATGTCACGCCAATTAAAACTGAACTAAACTTGCGCGTCATTGTTAATTACTTTTTGCAGAAAGTTGGACACATACAGAAAACTGTTTTATTATTGATTTTTCAGAAATATTTATTCTTTGTGAAGTCTCCTGTATTTCCCCAAATTCAAAACGCACTTATCAAAGTTTGAATATCTCTTGTCATGTAACGAGGAAATCAAAATATATGAAATTGACATAAGAGTAAACTACCTTTATTTTCCAAGATACACAATATTGTTATTTGAAAAAGTCTTTCAGAATTATTATGAAATCTCAAATATGAAATTAGGGCCACCTACTAAAGAAAAGAAAGTTTGGAGATACCAGGCAAGTCGAAAAAACGTGAAATTTGTTACTTCATCGTAGATAACCACAATTTCATATTTGAGATTTCGTGACAATTCTAAATGACTTTTCCATATAATATTTACGCGTGGCTTGAAAAATAAAGGTACTTTACTCTTATGTCGATTTCAAATATTTTGATTTCCTCGGTATATGACAAGATGTATTCAAACTTTTATAGGTGCATCTTGAGTTTGGGGAGATGCAGGAGATTTCATAAAGAATAAATTTTTCTGAAAAATCAATAATAAAACAGGTTCCCGTATGTGTCCAGCTTTCTGTCTGTTACTGTTTATTATAACTAATGTACCGGCATTAGGAGTGGCATCAGGCTAACGGTTTTTTTAACTTATCGAAGAGACTTTATGCCAAAGATAAGATAAATATAGTCCCTAGCATGAGTCATGAAAAGGAAATTTGCGAGTCACCGTTAATTACTGCTTGGAGAAAGTTGGACACATAAGGGACTTATTTATTATTGATTTCTCAGAAAAATTTATTCCATGTGAAAGTTCCTGCATCTCCCCAAATTCAAAATGGACGTATAAAAGTTTGAATATTTCTTGTTATATGACGACGAAATCAAAATATATGATTTTGACATAAGAGTAAACTACCTTTACTTTTCAAGATGCGCAATATTGTTATTTGAAAAAGTTATTCAGAAATATTATGAGATCTCAAATATGAAATTAGGGCCACCTACTAAAGAAAAGAAAGTTTGGAGATACCAGGCAAGCCGAAAAAACGTGAAATTTGTTACTTCATCGTAGACAACTACGATTTCATATTTGAGATTTCGTGACAATTCTAAATGAATTTTCCAAATAATTTTACGCGTGGCTTGAAAAATAAAGGTACTTTACTCTTATGTCTGTTACTGTATATTATAACTAATGTTGTACTGGCAGGAATGCCATCAGCCTGACGGTTTTTTTAGCATGTCAAAGAGACTTCACGCGAAAGGTACCATAAAATTTAGCTGGTAACATAAGTATAATCATGTACATTTTTTATTCATACAGTTTTATGCTGGTGGTGACGGGGATGTTAAATGTAAGAAAAACAATATGAAAATTTTGTGATATTGAATATAATGAAAGAATATGCGTTTTTAAATTGTATAGCACAGAAATAGATGTAAAGGTAATAAATGTAACATGACTTTCTCCATTTTCCGTTTGTTATACCGTTTATTAAAATAATAGTTTCAGACAGTTACATGAATGTAAAACTGTGAAGCTTATATGAATTTTTCCCCGTCAAGTTGGCTCGTTGTGCCGTTCGAAGTATTCCAAAGTAAAATCCGAAATATCTCTGTGAAATTTAACGGCGTAGGAAAAGTGTTTGTTAGATTTTTTAAAGAACTAATCCGAAGCGTTGTCGAAATTCCGGTTCTTCTGAAATAATTTTAGGCATTCGCCCGAAGAAATGCTGCGTTTGAAGTCGATCTTTTGTTGAAATATTAAATATTTCGAATTACACAGAAACGCATATTTTACTTATAATTTTACAAAGAAGACGCTACAAACGTTTTATTAAACGCAGTTCAAAGCAACAAACAAAACGGCCCGCATTTATTTAAGGCATTTACCGAGACGATGCGCCTATGAAGAGGCGAAATTAGTATAAAACATGCTGAGTACGTTTATTACACCGATGCTTCCGAGGTGATTGTAGAAGGAAACTGGCAGGACCCTAAGGAGCAAACTCTGACATTTAGTGCAAGCAATGTGATACTGGGTTTTATACAGTAGTCGAGAGATAAAGAATTCTCAAGACAGAAAAGGCATTAGCCCCTCATGCCATCCATGCTCGTTAACCGAACGCGATATTTATACTGCAATTTATTTTCATATTTTCATATTTACAAATTTAAATAGCCATTCAGGAATAAATTTACTGTACTTAATATCATTTACATAGTTGCCGTTAAAAACTAATTCTGCCTTCCTTCGTTCGTTATTAAATTTCATATTTTACAATCTTTTCTGATGCATCTCGAAACATTCAATGCACTAACAGGCGCACAGAAAAAACCTGCAACGTGAATACAGTTTAACGAATACCCCCCCTTGCAATGAAGTAACTCAAAACGAAGCACTTTCTATAAGCTCCATTGCGAGCATTAAAATGTGTTACGAAGTTACCTTTCCAGAGTTGATGGAAAAGATACAGATTTTTATGACTTCGAATCGGACGAACGAGAAAAGAAAATGAATGCAAATCTTAGAAAGCATTCTCAATTTCCTTTCTTATATTAAAAATAAGCATAATAATAATAATACCTTTATTTGGACATTCTTTTAAAATAATTTGAAATTCGTACCTAATCACTAAAGAAGGATTAGGATTAGGAGGGTATAATTTCGTATCTAAGTATAGCTTTTAATTCTGAACAACTTATTCTCATGAAATTTTCCTGTAGTTTGTGAAATAAGGGCACTTTACTCTTATGCGGTCTCATTTCTCGGTGGCCACGCTGTGTACCGTTCAAGATACATTTCATCTGAAACTTCCCAATTTGATTTTAAGAGATGCAGAAGCGTTCTGCCTCAATTTTTTTTCACAGAAATCGATAACAATAAAAAATCTATTTGTAGCGCACTTTTTGAAAGAAACTGTATATATATTTTCAATACTTCACAATTATATCAAAAAAAATGTGAATGTGAAAATTGTAATACATAATTAGCCACCGCCTCACCTATTCTAAAATACACTCAAATCCTTGCTTTAGTAATTACATTTACTAGCTTTGAATTAATTACTAAACAACTAAATATACAGTTTGTTAAAGTAATTTTAAGGTTTATTTCGAGTACTTTATTAATAAAAAACGAAATCCTGAAAATTTGCACGGAGCACTTCAGTTTTAATCTCTGAAAATCCCCCGCCTTTGTTTAAAGTTACCAAGACGTTCATATACATATATATATTGTTTGCTCTTTTTTTTGGTGGAAATTTCCATTTTTACGAGACCGTAAAATATCTGCGAAGTAAACACGTACTCGCTGCTGTAATACTTTGCGACTATAACTGCAAATGGATTGATCATGCAAATATGTAGCAATTAGCAAATGGAAAAGCAGAGCAGTGCTACGGACGTTTTACAGTATCATTTTTCAAGTGTGAATAATAAATAATATAACTGGCTTGTAGGTAAATTATACAGGAGTAAGTTGGGGGGAAATTAAACTGCTCCTTATGAAAATCACTTGCGGTATTTACAGTGGCGTAGCAATAAGGGTTGCAGGAGTTGCAAAGCAACCCGACGCTGAGGTATCATAGGATTTTCTTAACAAGCAAAATATTCTCGCATAAATGTTTTTTATTATCGATATTATATTTAATTCGCTTAATTGTGGCCTGTTCAATGAATAATTACGAGTTCTATCTAGACTGGCCTTCCATCTGAAGTTTTGACAGCTCTTTCAATTTTTAAAAAACAAGTTGAGCCAAGATTAAAATTAAGAAGTCTTGTCTTAGTTAGCACAGAAAATTTTTTTTAAAATTTTTTCAATCGCGAGATTGTGGGTTCGAATCGCCTATCGGGGTGGAGATTAATTTAATTTAATTTAACACCGCTTAACATCACTAAACAAAATAATAACAATTATAGTTCAATACATAATAAATATTTATATCAAAATCAGTTAATTAATAAAAATACTGTTTACATAAACTTTTCGACTTATAATAAACCACTCTAGACCCTACGAAGTATTGACCTTTTCTCCAAGAATATCCGGTATACAGGATGTAACAAAAATACGGGCTACTACTTCACAGACGTATTTTACAGGTCAAAATAAAGAACAAAACTAAATTAAAAAAAACGATTAATCTAAACAGATAAAATCAATTGAGAGCTTGAAACAATTTTTCCCGTGTCAAGCACACTACATTATGTCAGTGACGGAGAGTCAATCGTAACTATATACTTCCCGTGAATAAACAGAAATATTTACAAAAACATTTATAAAATACTTGGCCTTGAGAGATAATATTATAAAGACACAACTAATTTGATATCCTGAACGCGATACGACGATAAAAAAGATAATGTCCTATTGAAATAGTTTAAAACAAATGAAAATCTCGAAAACCAGACGCTCATAGTTTCCGATTTTTCCATAACATCGATTCTGAAACTTTCCGTATTTAAATTATCTTGTGAAATTTCAAGATTTATTTACTAAATTATTAAAAAAATAATAGGCTTTGGGATACAATATTTTAAAGATGTAATTAATTTGACGTCCCGAACGCGATGCGATGGTAAAAAATGTTACGTTCCCTTAAGAAAAGTTTAAAAAATGGAAATCTCAAAAACTTGACGCTCCAATGTGGTCATAAAATCAAGCAGGAAAAGCACTGAAACTTTTCTAACTTAAGTTACTTCGCAAAAATTAAAATAAAGAAGTTAACTATTGTAGCGGCGCCCAGTGAACACCCTGTGTACATGTTTATATGAACTTTTTTCTTTATTTTAAGCTGTAGAATACATCTGTGAAACAGCGGCCTGTATTTTTCTTACACCCTACACTGGGTGATTCAAAATAATTGTCCGATCCGTTAACCACAGATAGGACACGGAAAAACAAAACGAAAAGTTTCTATGCATAAAGGGTCTAGTATGCATAGTTTTTAAGATAAAAAGCATTGAAGATTCAATTATAAATTGGTTAAAGGGCACTGGCACAGTTGTACTCTATATCATAAGGGCCATGAACCCTCGCGGAGTAAAAAAAAGCACTAGCGTTTACTTTGAAATAAAAGTTTAATACGACTTTGTTTGTGGCTTTCAGCGGAAAAGATGTGTAACACGCAATTCATTCTTTAGAACGTCGAACTTGTGTTTGCATGCATAATAAATTAATCATAATTTCTATTTTCGACTCAAAGGAGGTTGATTTTTGGAATGCCTCTGATCAATTTATTTCTCTCAAATTCGTACTTGAATGACCCTAGTAAATACGCTCCTAACGGATCGGACACCTATTCTGAATCACTCTGTATATTTCTTTTTAATTTTGAAAGTTCTTAAATAAAAGTAATAAGCAAGTTTTCAAAATCCTAAACAAATAAAAAGGTTTAACTTTATTTTTTGGATTTCTCTCTCTAGTTTAATAAGTTGCAATTTTAGAATAACATGCAGACGTAATTTATCGTTATTCTTTTTATTGTTTGTATTTTGAAAGTTCTTGGATTAAATTAATGAGCAAGTTTTCAGAATAACTTTATTTTTTGGATTTCTCTGTCTAATTATATAAATAAATAATAATGGAGTTTCTCGTACGAAATGAACATTACACTCTATTTATACATATATATTTTGTAAATGTCTATTAAGTTTTTTTTACCCGTTTACTAGAAACAGTTAAATTAATATTTAAGTTTCTCTTTTTGTATGTAAACGTCTTTACTCAAAATAACTAATACCAAACCTTCCCCCTTAAATATCCTACATTATTCTTTTTTTGAGTACACATACTGGGTGTCTCATAACGTCTGGAGGAGATTGAAGGGGTAGCTTTAGGAGATCAAAATAAAGCTCTTTTCCTAATTCGCTTTTCACCAAAACTCACTAATAAGAAAGTTACAGCAGTTTAAATTTCTTAATTTCTTCTTTACACCAATACCTACCTACCCTATTAATAAAACTTATTATAAAACTTATTTTATAAACTGCAACTTTATTGTTAAATAAACTGTAAATTTATTAAAACCACCACTCACAAAACGCCTACGTCGATCCGTTTTCTAGTTTTGTTTTAATTAATCAGCGGTTCTTAATAATATGAACAACCATTTTTGAGTGTTAAGACAAGAAAATAAATAATATAGGAGTAGTAATTTTTACGTGACTACATTTTTTTAAATAGTTGTTTCATGCAAAACACTATTCAAATAACTCTTAAATGTCCAAAATTTCTTAATTAATTTCACTTTAAACTCTTGTAACTTTTTGTTATTGATTTTTTACCAAAAGTTTATTAACAAAAAAACTTTACACTCAAAAAGTTTGGTACGTAATATTGATTAACAGCGATTATTGCTTATCATTTCTTTGTGACAATGATACAATTTATTGTTATAAAATACAGTTCTAAACTGTGGGATGGATTTGTTTGTTGGTACAACAATTCAGCATTTATTGTGACAGAAAATATAATACATTGATAAATAAATGATAATTAAATCAGCCAATGATTTGTTTCATAAATATAATAAAAATGTTAATTATTGTCATTAAAAATTTTATTAAACAAATACAAAACGACTAATTAAGTAGGTAATAGTAACAATACACGGGTTCATATTTACCATTAATCCATTTATAGAAATAATGAACAATACAGTGAAAATGATAAATAAAATAAATCAGATTTGTTCAGCAATTAATCTTTTAATAGATTTAATGTACCTTGTTTTATTAGGCCAATAAAATTGTTCGTTCGACCAATTTTAATTATTATGTTAGTTAAAATAGTAAAGGAGACTGTGGTTTAAGAAATAATTAAAAAATAATTAAAAAAATTATCTCCGCCCACAATAATTTTATATCCGTAGATACGTATTTCGGCAGTTAAGCTGCCATATTCAGTACGCTACTAACTTAAAAGCACTTAAAAAGATCTAAAAAGAACCTAATCATCCTAATAAAATCATAAAAATGTAAAAGTTTTTACATTTTTCATAAAAATGTAAAAAAGTTTTTATATTTTTATGATTTTATTAGGATGATTAGGTTGTTTTTAGATCTTTTTAAGTGCTTTTAAGTTGGTAGCTTACTGAATGTGGCAGCTTAACTGCCGAAATACGTATCTACGGATATAAAATGATTGTGGAAGGAGATTAATTTTCAATTATTATGTTAGTTGCCCAAATCAAATTTTTCATTGAGATTACGCACCTTTTTAGTTCAATGTAATTTGATCTCCTCCAGTTGCTCTTTCAATCTTATCCGTACTTTATGAGACACCTAGTACAATGACAAGAGGCGTTAAATAAAAATTTTACAACTTGGCGATTTGACTTCTAGTTACGCCACTGGGTATTTATTTCTCTTGGAAAGCTTGCCGAGCTGGAATCGATATTCTCTTGGGCGGCCAGCAGCATTTTCAAGATTTTTGAGGAGGCACTTTTTTTAATATCTGTGAAATGGATCCTTTTGTTATTTCGTGCTGAACTCGACTCGTGAGTTATGTTATTAATAAAATGGCCGGATAGATTGGACGACAGGCTTTAAGTGGAATTTGAAAGAAAATGCTGTTAAACGCCGACAATAGCATAATGCATCAAACGGGTAATAGCTGAAATGACAAGTTAGCAATAAAGTGATATTTTAATAACCAGATAACCACTAAAGTATGGATGCGGCGGCGTCTATCCGTACTTTGTTAAGAATGCCATTGCAGTCGACAGATAGGCTTTAAGATTGATATATCGCTACTAAAACCGAACTAACGTCCACACAAATTTGCAACTTGAACTTTTTAAATGTAATTGTAAATTTTACTTGCAGCAGTTTAATGACATTGGTTGCCATCGCACTCTAATATTTTCGACTTTTAAAACCCCTCGTAAATTAATACCTATAGTAATTATTGTAGGTAAAAGTGGTAAGTTATACGCAATTTTTTCAATGTCGAAATTTTCTTTTGTAAACCACAACATAAAATCTTGCATGATTCAACCAACTCATTTATACCGTCGTCAAGTAACATTTTTCTGACTCACTCTCCCTCTTTTTTTAATCTTTAAAATTTTTCTGCTGCACAATTAACAATGGCCGGCCGACCGACCGGCCGGCCATATGAGGAGGCTACGAAAGGACACATTTGTTTTAGGAGATGCGTGGAGTTTTAAACAAATAGAAAAGCTTTTCAAATTCCAATTCTATGCTAATTCCGAACGAAAGTTGACAGACAGTTGGTATACATTAACCGTTGGTGAAACACGCCGAGGATAGATTTACGTTCGGCAAAGAGCTGGAATATAGACTTGATGCGCACTTGACTGTGAGAATGGCTTTTAGCATATATTGCATTTGCTAAGAACAAGGGCCCAATTGTATTTAACCCGAGAAGCTGAAGCTCAAAAGCACAGTAAGCCTAAGACCCCCCTCAGCATACTTGGTGGTCCTTGAGTCAAGCAATTAAAAATATCTAATGCAAGTCGAATTTTGTATACTATGTATGTGTAAAACCGGTCGAATCATATTATAGTTTTATCAGCTCTGTATAACCATATCTTTGTTTTAATTAAAAAAAAAATCTGCGACTGGATAATGCAATTTAAGAGCACGCTGGACCACAGATGCATATAATCTGCATGCATGCATCTCCTCTTGCCTCCTTTAATTAATTTCAACTCTTAAGGATCACCTATTGATAAAGCGTGCGTTTGCAAAAAGACCTTGCAGTAATGAATATGTACTTACCTATACTGATAATGCATGCACATTTCCCAGAAATTGTTAAAAACGGGCGAAAAAAAATCACTGCGCCTTTACAAATTAACTGTCACTGACTAATTGTCGCAAACATTAATTTAGTTGCAGCTACTTCATTACTTTACCTCTAACTCTGCTGCTGCTACGTCTTTGTGTAAATCATTAGCTCTGCACTCCAACATTTAACAAGCAAAGCAAAAGCGGCTAAAATAAACAAACAGTATTCAAGTATACAACTTCACAGCTCCAGGACTAATCATCGGAATAAAATAATTACTTTTTAGATGCATTTTCCCTTGCATCTCGAATCAAATCGATATTTCCCAAGCTTAAGATAATATTTTATTTGAGTTTCCTAGTCACAGTTTAACGTTTTGAACCAACTCCTAAAAATTATTTAAATTCATAAATAATATAAAAAATAAAACGATTCAGAACGCCATCTATTGTCCAAAAGTCAACACTGCACTATTTTAATCTAGGCCAGCTAAATTGATATGTCATATACGGTCAGTCCAAAGAGCATTAAACAATGTTTTTGGAAAAAATGAAAAGCGGGTGTCAAGTGACGCCCCCAAATTCAAAACTAGTGTCAAAATTACTGTCATCTTGAAATTTTTGGTTATGAGAAATGTCAATTCGTCTTGATATTTAAGTCGTCAAAATAACTGCTAACCCTACTGAACTAAAGCCAAATAAACTCAAACTCTTTTAAACTCAAAATCTGAAATATTAAATCCCAACCAATCCAAAAAAGTGATTTTTCGAAAGATAAAAAAGTAAGAAATTATCAAGAAATAAAACAAAAATATTAAAAATTTTAAAGAAACTCGAAAAAACTGTAAAAGAAATGAAATGTTAAACTTAAAAATTGAAAAAATATCCAACAAATAAAATGTAAAAAGCCTCTTCCACCTTTAAGAATTGTTTTCTGAACCATTTACAAGAGCTTTTCTATTGCTTTTGCTTTTGGATCGCACATTTCCTTTCCGCTCATCTTTTCCTTCCTGGATCTTTTCTTGCTTCCATCTTTCTTCTTCTGCGTTTAAAAAAAATTATATCTGTTTGTCTGAATCTGAATATATATGTCTTATACGGCCAATCCAAAGAGCATCAAGAAATGTTTTTGGAAAAAATGAAAAGCGGGTGTCAAGGGGCGCCCTCAAATTCAAAACTAGTGTCAAAACTACTGTCATCTTGAAATTTTTGGTTATGCGAAATGTCAATTCGTCTTGATATTTCAGTCGTCAAAATAACTGTCAACCTTACTGAACTAAACCCAAATAAACTTAACTTCTTTTAAATTCAAAATGTGAAATATTAGACCCCAACCAATACAAGAAAGTGATTTTACGAAAGATAAAAAAGTAAGAAATTATCAAGAAATAAAAAACTGTAAAAGAAATGAAATGTTAAACTTAAAAATTGAAAAAAGGTCCAACAAATAAAATGTAAAAACCTCTTCCACCTTTAAGAATTGTTTTCAAAAGTATTACAACAACTTTCTTTTTTGCTTTTGGATCGCACATTTCCTTTTCGCTCATCTTTTCCTTCCTGGCTCTTTTCTTGCTTCCATCTTTCTTCTACGTTTAAAAAAATATATCTGTTTGTTGTTTTTTCTATTGAACTCTTTTAATCTTGTTTTATCTTTTCTCGTCTTCCTTTTCTTTGCCGCCTTGTCCTTTTGTACTTTTTGTACTTTCCGCCTCTTTTCCACCATCACTTCATTTTTCTCATCTTTCTTCGATTGTATTAATTTGTTTCGACTTTTCTTCTGTCTTCTAGTCAACAACCCAACGTTTCTTTTTTAGAAAAATTTTCATTATCCTTGACAGCAAGCATGGCCGCCTTGCATGGGGAACTTATTAGGAGCAAATCCCGCTTCAATTTGTCTACCCTACTGCAATGTCAAGTCAAAAAGCGATAGTAAGATGTCGCTATTTTATCTGTTCGTTTCTTTTTTATTTGACAAAGTATTTACAGATAGAAAATTGAAGTTGTTTCTCATAGCTCCGTGAGCCAAGGGTGGGCAACTGCCCCGTTTTCCCCACCTTGGCTACGCCCAAGAGCTCAGAGAACACAATTTTCATGAATTAAATTGTCTAAAAGTCAACACTGCACTATTTTAATCCACGGCCAGCTGAATTGACATGTCATATTCGGCCAGTCCAAAGAGCATTAAGAAATGTTTTTGGAAAAAATAAAAAGTGGATGTCAAAGTGGCCCCCTCAAATTCAAAACTAGTGTCAAAATTACTGTCACGTTGAAATTTTTGGTTATGAGGAATGTCAATTTGTCTTGATATTTAAGTTGTCAAAATAAGCGTGGGTGACGTAACCATGATAACAACTTATTAGTGAATATGAGAGGGCGCTAGTTGACACGTTCCATGGCTTTCTTTACTGGAACACATTTTTAGGCGAATTGGACTAGCCGTATATGACATATCAATTCAGCTCGCCGTGTTTTAATCATGGCAAAAGACATTTTTTAATACTCATTGGACTGGCCGTGATTTTAATTTAAATTTCTTATAAGAGTAAAGTTACTTAAATTAGAAAAGTTTCAGGACCTTTTCTCATCGATTTTATTGTACCTTCAGGAAAACAAATGATTTTTTAGTTCATACTAAAAGCTTTAGTGTCAAATAATCAAAGCGGGACATGTTAAAATGTATAATACCATTATTTAGTAAGTAATTTATAAAATAGTCTGATTTAGGAAGAAAATATTTTACAGACGTACTTAACTTGCCAATCTGAACACAAAAGCCGAAAACTGCTAGTCATTTGTTTCTCTGAATTTGACATAAAATCAAATAGGAAAAGTCCTGAAAGAAACTTTTCTAATTTAAGTTATTTCGTAAGAAAGAAGTTAGCTGTTGTACGAGCTTCCCGTAAACACCCTGTATGCACAATTTTTTTTTTGATCTGAATTATTCTGTTTCAACAATTTTACCCCCATTCCGTTTTTGCTCCAAGTAATTATGGTCAGCCTATCCTGAGGACAAAAAAAAAATTGTACGATCCACCACGTTTCGATACTTTCCTGAAAAAGGAAGGAAAAAGCTGTCTAAACGATAGAGCTTCTTCCTGAATAATTTTAATAGGCAAGAACCTAGTTTAATTATTGATATTTCAACGTCAATTTGGGGGTTTACCCGGATCGATTGTTGTGCTGTTAGATGACCAATTTGTAAACAGTTCAAATAATAATTTGACAACAATAAAGGAACATTTTAATAACAAAAAATTTAACATTAATTTGCGATTTTATGGTGTTGTACTTGCGCGTGGGGGTTCATGAACTGTGACAAAGGGCTTTCGTTAGATTTAACAGCAAAAAACAAATACGTAAACTGCACAAATTGCGGGAAACATTTCAGATTTTGCTCAGGACGAAGATTCCTCTACAATTAAAAGGGGTCACGTCAACATACCAACTCAATCCAAAAAAATAGTATATGTGTAATGTATAATGTATATAACATTAATTTACAATTTTATAGTAGATGTAAAAGTTTTATTTTTAAATCTTGCTTTACTTCGATATCCGAAATTAGAGTAAAATGGTCACCCCGTCATTATTTTCATTTACGGTTGCACATTAGCGTGAGAGTAGCCAGGATCTTGTTTAGGGGATGTGGGGAAAAATTAGATCAAACGTTATAAAAATAAAAAATGATAAAAATTAAGACTTTTAAGGAAATCCGAAAAAAAATGAAAATGAAAATCATAAAAAATACACAATATCTTTAAAAATTACTAAACTCAACTAAACCGAACCTAAGTGAATCCACGTGAAAAACGTAATTTTACAAAAGATAAAAAATTATCGTAAAACGAAAAGAAAATTAAAAATTTTAAGGAAATTCGAAAAAACTGTAAAAGATCGAAACACGAAATGTTGTACTTAGAAATCGAAAAACAATACATAAAATGTAAAAACACAAAATCTTTAAAAATTAAAAAATATTTCAAGGTCAACCGAACTAAATGAAACTCATCCCAATTAAACCGAAGCTAAGCGAACCCAACCCTACTGAACTAAGCCCTAATAAACCCAACTTCTTTTAAATTCAATGCGAAACATTGAAAACGCTTCAAGGTCAAATCAATCCAACTAATCTGAAGCTAAGTAAATCCAACCCAAGAAAGGAATTTTACAAAAGATGAGTAAGAAGTAAATAAGAAATTTTCAAAAAATGAAACAAAAACATTGCTGATGTTAAGGAAATTTGAAAAGAGATTCAGCAAATTGAGATTGAAATATGAAAATGTTAAACTTAAAAATTAAAAGAAGATTCAGCAAATAAAATGTAAAAACCTCTTCCACTTTTAAGAATTGTTATCAGAACTATTACAAGAGCTTTTCTATTGGTTTTGCTTTTGGATCGCACATTACTTTTTCGCTCATCTTTTCCCTCCTGGATCATTTCTTGCTTTCATCTTTCTTCTTGTGCATTTATAAAAAAAAATATATCCGTTTGTTGTTTTTCTCTTTTACATTCTATTTATCTTATTTTATTTTTTCTCGTCTTCCATTTCTTTATCTCTTTGACCTCGTACTTTTCATACTTTCCTCTTTTCTACCATCACTTTATTTTTCTCGTCCTTTTTCGATTGTATTAATTTGTTTCGACTATGCTTTTGTCTTCTAGTCAACAACCCAACGTTTCTTTTTTATTTGACACAGTATTTACAGATAGAAAATTGAAGTTGTTTCCCATAGCTCCGTGAGCTAAGAGCGGGCAACTGCCGGATTTTCCCCACCACGGCTACGCCCATGCACATTTGAGCTCACAAAACACAATTTGATCACCGGTAGACGCCGAAAATCTCTTTTAAATTCATTAACTAAACAATTCAGAGCATGATCTGTTCAAAAGTTAACATCATTTTAATCGAACTTCTTATAAAAATGTTTCATCTTCACGCCAAAAATCTCAGCCTCCTATACTTCGCTCTAAATGATTTAAGTTTCAAAATTAAACTTGAAAATGTCAAGGCATGAGAAGAATCATACAGGGAGCTCCATTTCTTATCCAAAAGCGAAAACGATTTTTAATGGTATTTCCTGTAAAAGCGCATCATTTTCACAGTGACGATTTCAACGAAACCATCTGGCCTTGTGCCTACGAACACGATTTTATTTCAAAATCAAATTAAAAATCAACGCATTATCTAAAGCGCCATCTCTGTACCAAAAATGGAAGCAGTTTCGATCTAATTTTCACATCGTACTTAAGTTGACATTTTCGGAAATAATCTTGTCTTTGGTGATTTTATTTAACAATTTAAATGAAAATCTAAAATCAAAGAATTACGGGAAGTTTATTATTCAAAATTGAAGTTTGTTCTTGTCCGATGAAAATAGTAATTACAAAGTTTTTTAATCTCAAACCGGACAGAAAAATGAAGGGAACACACTCAACGTTTCGCTATAGATTTATAGTTGACGAAGCTATAAATCTATAGCGAAACGTTGAGTGTGTTCCCTTCATTTTTCTGTCCGGTTTGAGATTAAAAAAAACTTTGTATTTATTATTCAAATTTCCATCTCGTGACCAAAAATGAAAGTTATTTTATTCTAATTTCAAATAGTACAATATCGTACTTAAGTTGGAATGCTTAGAAATAATCTCGTCGTCAATGATTTTATTTCAAAATAATTGAGGGATGAAGGAGATTATTCAAAGCGTCACCTCTTGACCAAAAATAAAAACTATTTTATTCTAATTTCAAATTACTGAAGTTGGCATTCTCAGAAATAATACTGAATACTGCTGAAACGGCAATTATTTTTAGGAAATCGAATGAGAGAACCATTATACATCATAGCGAATCAATTAGAACGCCATCTCTTAACCGAAATGGAAAACTTTTCTAACTAATCATCATAAACACTAATGTTACCATCAAAAGCTTTTTTTAATTTCGTCTTACAACAATGAATTATAATGTATGAAGAAGTTAACAAAACAATGTTTTTATGACTTCGAAACGACCACTGTGTCCATTAGCCCTTTTTAAGATTTCATTGACAAGTTGAGGGTCAATATTGGGAACCCCTGCTCCATATTCAAGCAAAAACGAGTTACAAAAATATTTTGTTTTATTTTTTCAAATGAAAATAATTGATTCGGTCTACAGGATGTGTAAATGAAGATGCAAAATAAAAACAGTTTTAAAACCACCCAAATAATTATAAATCGATTTAAATAAGCCCCCCGCCCCCTTCACCGTATACAGCACTGTTAATTTTTGTGCAAAACTGTTACAACGTGAGAAAGATAGGCTACCAGAGTAAATGTTGATTGGTTAATTATTAAGTACCAAATTAATTTCTAAAAAAATTTGTAAATTAAATAACAGGCATGTAACAAAAGGAAGTTTTTTAATTGCTTCGAAATGTTGTAATTTTCTAGCTGTTTGCTTTATGTTCTCGACTTATTTTATATTCAAATATCAAATATCAAAGTTACTTTCCGTTTTATTTTATATTGATGTTCTAAAAATATGCGACCAAAATGAAAATGTTCGAATGGGCAAACTTGTAAGGCAGGGGCACTTAAAATGCTTCTTCGTTTCAATTCTTTAAATTGGAAACTCGACAACTGTTTGATGTATTGATTTAATTTTTTTTTGTGTGCATTAGATTACTAATTGGAAGTTAATATGCTTACATACATTTTTTAATTTATTTATTGCTATTATCTTTTTTTCAATCAGGTAATTGGAACAGCGAAAGCAGAAACCTCGCAAATAAGTGCTCTATTGACTTTTTTACTTTGAGCAATCGTTATGAAATATATAAATACTTTTAATTTAAAATTCATGTCGGCATGGCGAACGGAGCAACAAAAAATTGTTATTTAATTTTTAATTTTTGGGACTGCCTGTATACAGGCTGTCCAAGTTGAGTGGCCTATTAAACGATTTCGGGGAAAGGAACATACAAAGATTTTGAAAATTAATACACTGCCCTAAGAGGAAGATTAGAATATTTTCACTTTTATACCACTTCTGGTTTTACCAGAAGTAGTCATTAAGTTTCTTATTTTAAATGGAATGCTATTATTTTTATTGCAAAGTCCGATTCTACACGTTATTTTAAGTAAAAATTATGAAGGCTTTCTTGTACTTAAATGTAACGGTTTTTGAGATATCAAATTTATTTTAAAAAAATTATTTCGGTGACCTTTCATTTAAGAGAATGTATTTACGACAGTATCAAATTTCAAGATTCAAGTTGCCTGTCGTTTGAAAGAATAATGTTGTCTTGCAAATCATACCCTAGTTATCCCTGAGAAATTCACAGGGTGGTCAAAAATGGTGTCAAACCTTGTCATGTTTAACTGCTCGAATCTCAGTTTTCGTAAATGGAAAAGAATTAATCTTTTTAGAAGGTTTAAGTACGGAAATTTTATAAATTAACTTTTTTTTATTATAATTAACAGACCTAAGAGGATTTTAGGCGGAATGCTTCGCTAAATATACGAGGAACTACTAATATGCTGAAGCGAACATAGTCGGAAAAATTTCGAATCTTTAACGCGTTTGCCCTGTAAAAACAAAACTATAAACTAGTCGAAGCCCGAGAAGTCTATGCGTCACGCAGTAACCACTACAGTTCTGGTCTACTGGATATCAAAACTTGTTTATATAACCGAATGATTCCCAAATGAGCACACGTTTTTTTTTTCCAGTTACGCCGTTATAATTGATATGAATTAAATGCCAGTACGTTATGTCAGTTTTTTTTTTAAGTTATAGCGGTGACGTGTAAATCTACGCTGCTGATTTGTTTATCTTTATATTAGTTTTCACCCGATATCCTAGGAATGTCCCAGCTTTAGTAATTAATAAATTCGAAGCACGAAAAATTATTTCATTTACCATTCTCCGAGGCACTCAACTGTATACAATCATATTGTTGTTAAATAACGCACGCCCGATTTGTTTATAAACAAGATACATTGATATTGCTGAAAACAGCAAACATCTTCCGCGTTAAATCAAAGTTACGTCCGTTCGGAGCCACACTTTCCCGAGCAGTGATAAAAGGAAAAAAAAATGCAGACTTTTTCTTTAGGTTTTTAATGCGAAGTTATTTGTATCCGCAGAATACCTCCGTTTTTTCTTATTAACAAGAGTACGTGTAAATTTAATATAATATTAAATGTGTTAAAAAAATGAATTTATGTTTACTTATTGTACCTACTATACAGGCTGTCCCAACAGTGTGTTCTCGGACAATATCTCGATAACTACTGAAGATACAAAAAAAGTTTCAACTTATCTATTTTCACCGTTTTGCACATGATGATCAAATATTGGTTTGTTAAATAGATGTAAAAAATTAGTAAGAGTAAAATGTTGTTTTTTTAAGTATCCTGCACAGTCTCCTTTGTAAGATACTGTCATGTTGAAAAATTATTGTCAAATTAACTTTTTTCTTTTACTTTTGGAACAACAGGTTTAATTGACAAAATTGCTTAGTGAGCATTTCGCAATTATGGTCATGACATGGTTTAATCGAATATATTTAAATGTAAAAATAGCACTCTAAATAAAAAAAAAATATTTTAAATAAAAATATAATAAAACACGCCTGTCCTGTCTGGTCTATCCATCTATCCATTTCTCCCGTCTATCCATCTAACTCATATATCCATGTATCACTTATCTCATTCGTCCTTCTATTACCGTTCATCTATCCATCTGGCTCATTTATCAATTTATCTTGGCTATCCTTCTATCTTCTCTGTACTATACATCAGATATACAACAGATGTCACTTTGCGATCAGATTCATGTAAGATTTTACGGGTCTTTCATACTAGTCCGTAAAATATTACAGGTCTGTTCCCGTAATTTATCGTTTACCTGGTTACCATAAAGAACAAAATTAACCTGTAAAATGTTACTAAGAAGGTGGAAATAAAAAATTATTAACATTCTAAAACGAAATATAAGTGATTCTTTTAGTGACTTTCAGATAATATTACAACGTATGTTCAAAAGTGTTGCCTTTAACTTGTACACACATTTGACAATGATGTATCAATAATTGTCTTGTGCGTTCAAAAATTTCAAGATTCGCTCGTATCTCGCCAGCGGCTTCAACATTAGGATCAGTTCCATTTCGTTTTGGTACTGGTGTCGAATGAGTTACAGTTTAAAGCAAGATATAGTAGACAAAAAACAGTTTTCTGTAATTAGTCTTTCTCAAAATGGTATTGATTAAAGACGAATTAATAAATTTTACCAAAGCCTTAAGGTTGTTAAATCTGAAATCTTTCCATTTTTTTAAATGTTCTCTCTAAAGTCAGTCTTAATCGATCCATTTTGAGAAAGAATAATTGCAGGAAACTGTTTTGTATACTATTTTTTGCTTTCGACAGTAAGTCTTTCAATTGGCCCCCGAATAATGTCGATCATCTCCATTCCTATCTTGTGTAATTGTGACAAGTTTATTTTGATGATTCACAGTTCTCTTACCTCAAAATAAACAAAGAATTAAAGAAACACATTCTAGATTAATATTTGACGCAAAATTCAATACAATTACCAGTTTTTAGAATTTAGGATTCTCAAAAAACATAAAATAATTATGAACATATAAAATAGCGACATCTTACTATCGCTTTTTGACCTAACATTGCAGTAGGATAGACAAATTGAAGCGGGATTTGCTCCTAATGAGTCCCCCATGCAAGGCGGCCATGCTTGCTGTCAAAGCATAATGAAAGATTTTAGAAAAATTTTGTGCAAATCGTTTTTGATTGCAGTGAGAACCTCGAGCAGCCTCTGGACAGCTGTTTCAGCCCTGCTTGGGGCTTCTTCAGCAGAAACGTAGCCCGACATTCCCACTGCAGACCAAAAACGACTTGCCCAATTTATTCGCAATTGCGATGTAAGAATGATGAACATATAAAATAGCGACATCTTACTATCGCTTTTTGACCTAACATTGCAGTAGGATAGACAAATTGAAGCGGGATTTGCTCCTAATGAGTCCCCCATGCAAGGCGGCCATGCTTGCTGTCAAAGCATAATGAAAGATTTTAGAAAAATTTTGTGCAAATCGTTTTTGATTGCAGTGAGAACCTCGAGCAGCCTCTGGACAGCTGTTTCAGCCCTGCTTGGGGCTTCTTCAGCAGAAACGTAGCAAGCATGGCCGCCTTGCATGGGGGACTCATTAGGAGCAAATCCCGCTTCAATTTGTCTATCCTACTGCAATGTTAGGTCAAAAAGCGATAGTAAGATGTCGCTATTTTATATGTTCATCATTCTTACATCGCAATTGCGAATAAATTGGGCAAGTCGTTTTTGGTCTGCAGTGGGAATGTCGGGCTACGTTTCTGCTGAAGAAGCCCCAAGCAGGGCTGAAACAGCTGTCCAGAGGCTGCTCGATGTTCTCACTGCAATCAAAAACGATTTGCACAAAATTTTTCTAAAATAATTATGTGTAAACAAATCCCGGAAACTTTTACGACACCCTGTACAACAAAAATTTTATTCATTTAATTACCTCGTTTTGGTACGTTAATAATTTGTTCAGTATTTTGTCATATTAAGTCCTTTTTACAGTCTTGAAAAGTAATTATTAATTTTCGTCCTTATGTTATATAGCAAAAAAGTCTTATTTTGGCCTCTTTTACTTGCCCTAAGAGTTTGACAAACGAATTTTTCAACACCTTGTATAAGCAGATCATCTTTTATAAAGCAATTAACGTGCTCGCATGACTGAATAGTAACGTACAGAATTTCGATTTCTTACATTAAGTATGTTCCTGTTAAAGATCATTGGAGTAAGATTAGTGATTTATGAATAATTTTAGGGTTTGCTTTGAAAAATTTGTTAAATAGGTATAAAGAATGAGTAGGTAAGAAGAAAGATTACTTTATGTTTTGTTAAGTATTTTGCAAAGTCTGCTTTGCAGTTGTTAATTTCGGTAGTAGGTATTTTTACGGAATCTGCATAATATAAAGTGAAAAGAAGCTTTTCGCGTGAATTAGTTAGTGCCTTCTAACGCAGGTGGGAAAAGTTTTAATTAGATTCTACGGCGTGAGTGTTGCTCACAAAGAGCATACGCAAATGTTTAGACTAAATAGGATTCAGTAGGTGAAATTAGAAATTTGAGAGGGTAGTGTGGTGCGGAGATTTTTTATACTGGGTGTTCAGTGTATCGAAAGTGCATCAGGTAATCGTAATGCGCCCCCGCTTATTTGTGGAGTGTGCACATCAAAGCATGTGCAATCTTTTCCCGGTGCTTTGTCATCCATTTGCCTGTCGAGGTTTGCACCCACTCGGGTTATTCCTCCCTACCGCAGTTTCGCCGATACCACTACGTTTGCTTTTCTCTCCATCCTTCTCCACCTTAAATCGACAACGCATTTCAGGCAGATACACATTAATGTTTCAGAGAGGGGTGACGAAATTTTCATTTGCGAGAAACCTTTTTTTTTAAACCAACAAAATCCCACCCCTAAATTTATTGTATTAAGTTCAAATGCTCCGTTCATTATCATTATGGAATCACGGAATCAGTGGCTTTATAATAGCGATTGAGTTTTCAATTCAAGGCAGAAATTTCGTTTTGCGTAATTAATTGAGGCCCCACGCGTTAATTAAAATGAATAGAAAATAAATCGCAGAAGCGTTAAGCTTTAATCAATAAAGTCGTTAAGCCTTAACATTCCATTATGCGCGGCGTTTGTTTCTGTTTCTGATCGAAATTAGAATCTTCGGTACGTGTTCTCCCCAGCTTAAATTCAAATTAAAATCAAAGCTTATTATTATTTTCGCGAAAATAAAATATGTCCGGGTATAATTGGAAACGTGAGAGGCAATTTTTTCCCCGCCGAATGAAATTCGATGACACAAATAATCATTTTTCCTCGTGCCGATATTTTAAGACGGTTCAAATACACACACAAACATACATACTATATACATAGCAATCAATGGAAACGCTGTTGAGTGTAAATATGGATGATATCCTTTCCCCAAACTACCCTGTGCATGTGTATCTATCTACTCTACACACATACACATAACATAAATTCGCATACATAATACACTATTACTTTTGACACCGATTTATAAAGTCAACATCAAATTCCGAATTCTCCTCCAGGTTTATCACGATTTTCCCGCACGCTCCCGCGAAACACTCCTGTAAATAATTTCATTAATTTTTCCCCGCGCAATAAGTATTAATAACATTTACGTCGGCTTTGATAATAACAAACGATGTGACAAATTCACCCGGCGCATGAGCTTTTCGGATAAAACATTCGCCGTAAACAAACAAAAAAGACAAAGTTTAATTGCGACGGATGGCAAGGTAAATATTGGTGCTGCTGATTATTACACTGCAAATAGAACTACATTTACGTTATGAATACAGAAATACATAAATACAAAACGTATTATGAAACAAACGAGAATTGAACCAAACTTAGTTTCATATACATAAAACCTGCGCTTTTTGTATTTTCAACCGTAAGTTGAATTGTTATTTGTAAAAGAATGTACTCGTATATATACAAAAAGGAGATGATGGATCTGAGAGGGACAAGGCATGGAGCAATTTCGACAAATCCGAAAATAATTGTAACGTAAATCCGGCACCTAGTAAGAAAAGAGTGTTGAGAAACAAAGAGAGGGAAAATACGTGGAATAATTCCGATAATCCCGAAAATAATTATTGTAACGTAAGTCTAGCACCTCGTAAGAAGAAACAATTTTTGGTTTAATTTCATGATGAGCCTGAAAGATAGAAGAAGATGTGAAGCAAATTCGACAATCCCGAAAATAATTATTGTAACGTAACTCCAGCAGCTCGTAAGAAAACAGAGTTGAGAAATGATTTTTGGTTTCATTTTCTGATGAACCTGAAAAGGAGAAGACATGGAGCCATTTCGACAATCTCGAAAATAATTTTTGTAGCGTATGAAAATCCCAAAAGTAAAACTGTAACGCACATAAGTCCAGCACCTTGTGAGAAAACGGAGTTGAGAAACGATTTTTGGTTGAATTTCATGATGAACCTGAAAGAGAGAAGATGCGGAGCAAATTCGACAATCCCGAAAATGATTATTGTAAATTATTATTGTAAGTCCAGCAGCTCATAGAAAACAGAGTTGAGAAATGATTTTTGGTTTCATTTTCTGATGAACCTGAAAAGGAGAAGACATGGAGCCATTTCGACAGTCTCGAAAATAATTTTTGTAGCGTATGAAAATCCCAAAAGTAAAATTGTAACGCACATAAGTCCAGCACCTTGTGAGAAAACGGAGTTGAGAAACGATTTTTGGTTGAATTTCATGATGAACTTGAAAGAGAGAAGACGCGGAGCAAATTCGACAATCCCGAAAATGATTATTGTAAATTATTATTGTAAGTCCAGCAGCTCATAGAAAACAGAGTTGAGACATGATTTTTGGTTTCATTTTCTGATGAACCTGAAAAGGAGCAGACATGGGGCCATTTTGACAATCTCTGAAACAATTTTGGTAACTAATGAAAATTCCCAAAAGTAATCGTAACGTACATAAGTCCAGTACTTTGTGAGAAAACACAGTTGAGAAACGATTTTTGCTTTCATTTCATGATGAACATGAAAGAAAGAACACGTGGAGCAAATTCGACAATCCCGGAAATAATTATTGTAACGTAAGTCCAACAGCTCGTAAGAAAACAGAGTTGAGAAACGATTTTTGATTGAATTTCATGATGAACCTGAAAGAGAGAAGACGGGGAGCAAATTCGACAATCCCGAAAATGATTATTGTAAATTATTATTGTAAGTCCAGCAGCTCATAGAAAACAGAGTTGAGAAATGTTTTTTGGTTTCATTTCATGATGAACCTGAAAAGGTGAAGACATGGAGCCATTTCGACAATCTCGAAAAAATTTTTGTAATGCATGAAAATCTCAAAAGTAATCGTAACGTACATAAGTCCAGCACCTCGTTAGAAAACAAAGTTGAAAAATGATTTGTGGTTTCATTTTGAAAACCAAAGAAAATTGTTCGCAGATTTGCTAAAAAGAGAAGTGCAAAAGAATTAATTACTTTTTTTCTTAATTCCCTTTTCTATTATCAACCCCATTCATACGTTCCAGTGCAAATTGCTTCTCATGAAAATGATTTTGATATTTTATTAATTCCATCGAAGTTTGTTCTTCCCAAGTAAATATTTAAACAAGGCATTCGAAACAATCGCAGCTAGGGGTTCAAGTTACTTATAAAGATTTTAATTTTCACTCGTGTAGAGATCGAGCCAAGTCGATGTAATGGGGCACGTCTTGCTTGTAAAAGTTGAATGAAGCGCCACTTGAATTACGTTTTTTTAATGATGTGAATTTCCATCGCAGTTTTATCACTTCCCGGAAATTACGGCAAATCATTTGTTCATATCCTACGATGAGACAAACAATCAAAGTACGGATGATGAGGAGTTTCAACTACGTATACGTTAAAAGTATAAAAATTTTGTGCAAATCGTTTTTGATTGCAATGAAAACCTCGAGCAGCCTCTGGACAGCTGTTTCAGCCCTGCTTGGGGCTTCTTCAGCAGAGACGTAGCTCGACATTTCCACTGCAAACAAAAACGACTTGTCCAATTTATTCGCAATTGCGATGTAAGAGTGATGAACAGATAAAAGAGTAAGAGTGATGAACAGATAAGTATAGTATAAGTATAAGTTATATTTCACTATACCTTTAACGTATACGTTGTTGACTCCGTATTCCTTTTAGTAGTGATTCTTTTAACCATACTTAAAGCACTATCTTGTCAAATAAAAATTATTACTTCTATTAAAAAAATACAGGGCGCTGCGTTTTGAAGCGCAACATAGGAAATACCATGTTAATTTAAAAATACTCGAATATTGGCTTCCCTAATTATTTTAGAGTAAAGTTCCATTTAGCCTTTTTAAAGTACTCTTTAAAAAAATCAGTAGCGAAATTCAATTTATACCAAATTATTAGCATGGTCTTGATCAGTAAATGTAAAGATAAAATATTGGAAAAGCTTTTCTATCAATCTTTTTCAAAACCGACTAGGTTTATTAATTATCTGTTCACGATCACTAATCAAGGCTGTGCTGGTACTTTGGTACAAATTGTATTTAGTTACAGACTTTTCAATATCTTAAAACTTAGCGTATGAAAAATTCTCAAACTTAACAAACAGATTCATCTTGAAGAGTACTTTAAAAAACCTAAATGGAATTTTGTTGAAAAATAATTAGGAAAGCCAATATTTGAGCACATTTAAATTAACATGGGATTTCGTATGTTGCGTTTCAAAATGCAGCACCCTGTATAATTAATTATATATTTTATGATCCGTTTTTAGATCCGTCGGATATAAAAGTCAGTGCAGTAGGCGATTTAAATCAGTTTTTCCCTGAACATTAGACACGACAAATGACTCTCAGAAATTATATGTTGCGCGCTCTCTCTTGTAGTCCGACGTATTGTACGCATAAGCACGATTGCTCAGCGCTCTGTTTTTGTAGACAGGCTTTTCGTACACACGTATTCGTCCAGCGTGGCGTTCTATTATCGTAGTCAGGGAAACCACACACATCTGCACATACACACCGGCTAACGCTGTCTCATATACCATCAATCAGTCAAGTACGTGTCTAGGAAGACTGTAAACTCCAGTAACGTGCTTCAAGACACGCAGCCATCCAAGAAGTGTCGATGGATAACTCAGAGGAGTTAAGATTGAAAGAGAGACGAGTAAGGGACTACATTTCTCCACGTCTCACATCTCATCAACCATTTCGTCAAACAGCAGATTGTCCAAGATGTACTCTTCGCCAAGGCGCCACTACGTCCGACGAGCCTGACAACATCTGCATCACTTCTTCATTATTTGTTATACATTACATGTTGTTCCTCTGTTTAATAAGTTCTTATTATTGATTAAATTATACGCCCACAACATAAATAAAATTGAGAGGAAAATTGTGTTTTCTGAGTACAAAGAATTTTATGTAAAGTATACAGAGACAGGTAATAAATGTTATTATAAAAGAAACCATTTCGTGATTAAAAAAAAAAAATAAGATGAGATGAGATGAAGAAAAGATGTTGTTTGCGTGGAATTTTGAGAGCACAAAAGAAAAACTTATAATTAACTGGAAATCTCTCGACGTTAATTTAAGTTTTTAAATTTGAATAAAATACAAACGAGTCGTGTTTTCTTTTGGGTCTGTGAAGTAAGTAAGTTGTTTAGGTTTACAATTACTGGAAGTTTCATTGTAGTCCCTAATTAAAGCAAAATTTAACGAATGCGCCGATTTAAGCGTAACGACTTGCTGCATCGATTCGAGGGAAGAAGGAATTAAAATCAGACACGAATGTCGGTAGTCGGTAATACAGTGTAAGAACTACTAAGACGTTACAGACGAGATCACGCTTCATTTTAGTTAGTACTACTCGAAGCCAACCACACACGTATTAAATATCTCAAATATTTTCGTGAAGCGTCTTAAATTTCTAGAGTATATTTAATCAATTAGACTTATCTTACCCGGTACCGGTTTAATGAGAAAAGGACTACATTTATAACTGGAGTTTTAATTTTTTTCTTTACGTTTTCGTTGAATTCAAATATCAAATGCATTTTTGATTTGGGGGATTATTATAAAAAATAAATAAAAACTAGCATCTGATATTGCAGGCAGCGATCAACTAACAAACTATAATGTGTTAAAGTTGTTGCAACTTAGCAGAAGGTGTTCAGTAATTGCAGAAGCAAGATGATCGATACACTGTTATTACACGGCCACTAAGTGCACCGGGTATTGCGTGTTCTTACTTATACTTTCTCCTTAAATAATAACGCAAAAAAAACACCGTCATTTACTTGCATTCGTTATTATTAAGAATAAGAACGAAGAGAATTTTCGCAAATTAGAAAATAAAACACAGCGGCTTGCAATTTATGTTCTACCTCACGAATATAAAAACTCAATTTCTTTTAAACTAACGCCGGTGCGAATTTACTTATTTACTTATTTTTTCGTTCCCCCCTTGGATAAGTCGCTTTTAGGGTTCGTTCACACCAGCTGTCTTATTAAGCGCAGGCCAACCAAATTAGACCACACAGTGCGCCACGCCAAGTTAAAGCCGTTGGATACTTCCAAATTCTTTACTCATCATGTGAATATAAAAATGTGAATGCGAATGTGAATCTTAATGCGAATGTCATTGTTTAATTAATAATTACCGCCGGCTTCTTCTTTTCTAAAATCAAACAAAAAAAAAGTTTGGAATTCAATCGTTTTGTTTTTGCAATGTAATTTATGTAAAAAGCTTTTGTTTTGTTCGTTGCAATTGTTCAATTATTAATTGTAATTCTCCAATGGCAAGAAATGTAGCGAACCTACTTAAGCCTTTCACGCCCATCTGGTTCGCAAAGTCACCGAATCAGTGTTCTACAACAATTGAAATTAATATGTATTTATTTGTTCTGTAACAATTAGCCTGTCTATTGTATAAGTAAATGTAAATAAATCAAGCACGAGGCCAAGGTACGTTGCGGAGGAAAGCAAAAGTTATTCAGACCTTATTTATTTATAATAATTAAATCCGTAGCAAAATTCAGGTTCGTGTCTCAACGCACCGTTGAAGTCTCCAGGTTTTTATCATGTAATACATAAAATATTGAAATTTCTGCCGTAAGATATGCAAATGCGAACATTTCAAGTTAAAACTAATCAGTTTTATAAGCCACAACTTACTAAATTAATTATCTACGTTGCTTAACGCGTCATTGAAATTCCCAATATAAATTAAGCAATATTTCTACTCACTGAAAGTATTTATACAAATGGCTAAAAGATTTCTTTAATTACATGAAAGAACTTAAAATTCGAAAACATACATCATATACAGGGTAATCAAAGTTACTGTCGTACTATTGCTAACTTCGTTATTACTGGAGTTACGAGGTAGTTCAACAAAAAAAACTGTTTTCACTCAGGATTACAGTGGTAATATCAAGAAAACAATTGCGCACCCTGTTCTCAAAATATTCTCATATACTGTTCAATTAAGGAAAGATGATACATGGACCTCGTCTATTTCAGGTGATTGCACAATGTTAATCAACAGTATGCGAATTTTTATGTATCGGAAATACATCATTAAATCAAGTTCAAATACGAAAGTAATAATAGTGTTGATTAACATAATGAAACCATCTGAAATAGACAAGGTCCGTGTATTCTTTCCTGAATTGAACTGTATAAAGCTTTCTTTAGGTGATAGTGATAGTGATTTATTTTGTAGAATAAATAGTATTATACAATCGTCAACATATATATATTGTTACGTTTCTAGGGTTTAAATTTATTTATTTAAACGAATAAAACACTCGGTAAAAACTTAACCGTAATTTAATAACGCTTACAAACTAATTTATTTGTAACAATTTATTTACACACTAAAATCTAACTTCGACGGTCGCTAGTTAGAACTCGACTGACTGGTGAGTCAACTTGGGCCGATTTTATATCATTTGCGGCCGTCTCGAATTCTCCACGCTGGAAAAGTCTAGCCTGTTCGATGTAGGCCCCGGTGGCGTGACGGCCGATGACGCATAACAGCGAACCGACTTCTTGACGCCTTTAGTTTGACGTAGTGCTGAGAATTCAAGAAGTAAAATCGTGAAATAAAAATATGACTTGATAGAAATAAAAAAGTAACTATAAAATAAATCTAAAATCTTCAAGATAACTGTAATTCAGTGAATCATTTTCAATTTAGGCTCGAGGTTGAAAGCATCGACTTATTTAAAAAATATGTTTTAATTACTTTAAATCTGTTCGGCAGTTATGTTGATACTAAGAGTTTCCAAACTTACTTACTTCCAATCTTACTTATACAGGGTGATTCAGGATAAGTATCCGACCCGTTGGAAGCGTATTCATTAAGGTCATGCACGTCACGAAATTGCACGAAATAAATCTATCAGAAGTATTTTAAAAATCAACCTCATTTGAATCCAAAATGGAAATCATGATTCATTTCTTACGTATACATACATAAGTCTGAAATTCGAACGAATGAATTGCGTATTATACATTTTTTTCCGCAGAAAACCATAGATAAAAACATTTTACAGTTTCAATCCAAAGGGTTCGTTCTATTCCACGCAAGTTCATTGCTTTTGTGACGCAATACAGCTGTACTAGTGCCCATCAACCAATTTTTATCTGAATAATCAATGCGTTTTATCTCAAAAACTATGGATATTAAATTCGCTATGCATATAGACTTTTGTTTTCGTTTTCTGTGTAATATCTATGTTTGACGGGTCACTTATTTTAAATCACCCAGTATATCGAAAGTAGACCAGCTTTTGTTACAGGAATACGATTGTTTACAAGCAAACTTAAATTCTGTCCTCATACAACAGAGGTTATCCTAGGAATAAGAGCAGGTCTGAAATATTGTTTATCTTAAAGTATGATTTGTTAAGGGAGAGATTTGTTTGTTCTTTTAGCAAATTTTTATTTTTGTGTTTTGACTGACTAAACTTCTAAATTTTACATAGATATACAAGTGTTTACGTATTTATATGATTGCACGTTTTATGCAGATTTTCGATAATCTGAATTCTGATTGATTTACCGTGGGTTAAAAAATTGGGGCACGTGGCCCCTAAAAGTGCTGCAACTCGCTCGTCCCTAAAGCCACCACTGTATATATATATTAAAACGTCAGTGTATCAAATAGTTTAAAAAATGATTCAGTATAGCTTGATAATATATTTATAAATTTAATTATAACAAAATTGTATAATGTTTAATGAAAATAATTGCCAATTCGACGTTTTATTGCCTTCAGAAAAAAAGAGCCGTTTGTTTAATTTCCGTGTATCTGCAAAAAGGGCAATATAATTGGAGTTGAAATAATAATGAGGCTCTTGTTAGAGACTCTTGTTATAACGAAAATAACAAACATGACTGTTTCGTTTCAATTAAAATCTAATGCAAATAAATTTGAAGCGAAGTATAAAAGAAAGAATGTTTTTCCCTCTTGATAATGCGAAACTGAACGAAACAACTCAATTTGAGACAGGAGTAAAGTAGATTAATACGAGATTGATTAAAGCAGTCCACTTTCCAATTAGCTTTTTGCTAAATAAATAAATAAAATCTATCGAATTTGCCTGATGGATTAAAAAAGCTTAATTACTTTATCCTGTCCAAATCACAATCGAATTTTTGCTTTCGCGTTAATTTTTTAATCCGGTTGAAACCAGTTTAAAGCACGGAGCTAAATAGTTTTCTATAAAATTTGTTTTTTTTTTGCATCTTAACTATAACGAATCCGTGGTTTATTAAAGAGAATAATTAGTTTTGTTTCTGTTTTCAACCAAAAAAAAAGGAGAGTGTGTGTGAATAAGTTCTTAACGAGTACGACTTAATGGTGTTTGGTACGTATTAATTTATTGATTAATGCATTTAAGTAAGTAGATAAATGAGTTTGCTTTAAAATTACAAAAGACAGGCAATAAATTTTCTAAGTTAGCAAGTGTTAATCTATTACGTTTACATCCAGTGACTAAGCGAACATCAGTCGTAGCCATATATATTATATAAATTACGTTCCAACAAGGGGGGTGTTATAGATTTTCGCAGTTAGCAACACATTATTGAGTCCAGATTAATCTTGTAATTCAATTGCAATAACATATAGGATCTACTACGATAATTGGACTTATGTGTTCGCTAACTTAGATGATGGAATTATTCAGCTACAAGAACAAAATATTCATCCCAGCAGCAAGTCTGTAATTGATTAAATTTTTAACTAAATTATGTTCCTGTAATATTACAGAAAATTACACAATCAAAATTCTTCTCGGATTACTTCGTATTAATTTGAAAATCTCACCGGTTGAAGGTACTCTCTGCTCTGTTGCAGTTCTTTCTGAAAACGAACGAACAAAGCAACGCAACATTCCTGCAGGTATTACACCATCTCATACGCCGAGTTGCAGAATCCATTCATTCGCTATAATGTCATCATCTCCCATAGTTATTACTATTTTTAATACATGCAGAAGTCGTTGGCCATCGATGGATGCATAGTTCAACATGGTTGTAATTGCCATACAAATGGGGCGTTAATACATTAAAAAGAAGAAAACATATTTATATAAGGTTTTAAATTCTTAATCACTTCCATTATTATCGACTCTTCAATAAAAAAGTTAATGTCGTATGTCGTAGCTTGTATAACCAAATTCTTATATGTCAAAAATTAATTAACCTTAAAACGTTTCATATTCGTTGATCGAAGAAGAAGAAGAAGAAGAAATAACCTATAATTCTATATTTTGACAGTTCTTGCGATAATCACATACCTGTATAGTTCGATACGAATGCATTCTATTCGACTTCTATTATATATTGAGAAAGTTTAAAATTACATAACTGTTTATTAATGTATGAGAGAGAGAAAAAAAATGAAACGTAAGTTTCAGTGCATCGTATAACATTTCATATCGTCTTCGGCATATAATAAATTTAAAGGCGCATTATTTTGTTTGTTTGCGATAAAGGTAATACAAAGGTATTTTTGCGAAGGCATTTTCACGAAATCCATTAAGAATTGAGACACAGGCAAATGGACTCGCAGCAAGATACGAAATAATGTGAATAAAGTACAACCGCATGTATGACATAGTTTCGTCTCTCATTGCGGATTAAACAGAAAGAGATGCGTTTACGTTGTCAAAAAAGCCTCGCCGGTAATAAATGAAAGAACCACCTACAGAGAGCAAAGCTTGGATTTACTTTTGAAATAATTATACAAATTTTACGAACTACATTTTTCATCTCATTGAATCGATGTCTATGTTTTGTAATTGGTTGTTTATATACAATTACTGGAAACTCACTGAACGGAAATTTTCATCAAACTTTTCAGATAAATAAAATATACTTCTCCAATATTCTGATATATACATAATGTGACTTTCATTCATGCTCGATGAATTTCATAAAGCGAACAGTTAAATAACAAAATATTGGAAATATTTATTTCGTGACTCAATCAGTCGGAAACTCCCCCTGAATATCTTTATTTCGAACATGTTTTTTTTTTTATTCCAATTCCATAAAACAAAATAAATGAACCAATCCAGCAGGATAACAGAATAATGAGGGAAACTTAATACGTTTAACGTGTAAATCAAATTACGATTTTACGCGATTAAAATGAGCACGGCGCTAATTTCATTGTCCGAGCTTTGAGATTTCAAGCAGACATCGTTCTTTTGATATTTAAACAATAATTAATGTCGGCAGAACAAAAACATTTCAATTGGAACGACGAATCTCATTGCGTAATTAAACCAAAAAGGGAATACATGTTTGCGCTTTAACGGATTTATTCACTGAAATTAGACGTTTATCCGACTTTTATTCATTTAATTGCACACTTACAAAACAGAATTCTACGTTTTTCAAAATTTTTATTTCACATTTTATACCAAAAACGTACTCAATCGAATATTAACAAAATTTTTTTTTTAATTGTTGCGAATCCTTTTTGATTGCAGTGGACCCCTCGATCATCCCCTGTGTGATCATCCTCTTTAGTGATCGCAGAATGTTACTTAAACTTTTCATTAAAAAAAAAATAACGATAAATTATGTCTCCAAATTATTCTAAAATTGCAACTTACTAAATTAGAGAAAAATCCAAAAATAAATACATTAATAAACTAAAGGGGTTGTTAGTTTCCTAATTCATATAAAATAATAGTCACACAAAGTTAAACTTACTTATTTGTTTACGATTCTGAAAACTTGGTCATTAATTTTATTCAAAAACATTCAAAATTAAATAAAAAATACATAGTTTTGAATTTTTAGAGAATCTAAATTAAGGTCTTTATTTATTTTTTGAAAAATCACAATAATTCAGTCTAAAACAATTTGGTGAATAGCTATTATTCGAAGAAGGCCGATGCAATAGTATATGATGAACAGTGGCGTAACAATCTGGAGTATATTGTCAATTTGGACACGGATCAGGTCTATGAACTAGAAACGGCAGGGGCATGATAAAAATTAAAGGTGAAGAGAAAGGAGAAAACGTACGACGACTAAAATTTTATTTCAAGTTTTTATTTTGTTTTTTTTTTTCGTTTATCTAACTGTTCGTTGGCTTGTCAGTCTAATTTTTATAGTGGGCAGAAGAGATTAGGCCGCAATTTATTGTTTCTATGAGTTACTGCATAGTGTACAATATTGGGCAAAAATATTTCACAAAATAATAATGATAATAATGTAACGAATTTTAAATAAGAGGGTATGAAAACCAAAATTAAAAAAAAAAGAAACCTCGACGACCGGTTTTGTATTAAAAAATAATCATAATCAAAGAAAGCAAAATATAAATGATAAGGTAAAAAAATAAAAATAAATGGCGGATTAGAAACAAACCGAAGAAAACACCTATATACGAAAAATCAAAAGGGTGTTGAAACAACAGATTTAAAAGAATATTGATCAAGAGAATACCGATGATTCTTTTCTGACAAACAACGATAAAAAATCAACAGACTAAGAAATAATAACAACAGAATCAGAAAGAAAAAATTACTTTCAATTCAGTTCGAAATAGCTTAAAGCGTAATTAATAAAGCTGCTGGCATGAGAAGTTAATTCCACGGAAAAAATAAGAAAGAGCAAATAAAAAAACTCGAACATTTCACCTGATTGAGGATGAATAAAAATTAAAAACTTCTTGCTACAAAGAATCAGAAAGAAAACTGAAACAAATAATGTTCAAAGTGTTGATGATGCGAAGTAGCAAAAGAAGAATGGTTTTAACATTTGTTAAACGTTTGTTTTTCGTCCATCTTTTGATATTATATCCGAACCCAACTATTTTCCATTTATTCAAAGAGGCAAACTTTATTCAAAATGGGCCCTATTTACTTCTTGGTCCGTTACGCCACTGGCACCGCATATGACTACTGGTGTCTTAAAATACAAGACAAAATGTTTTTTTTGACATTGCTAAAAATTATTATGGCGTACGACATGATTTTAAACAGTGAGTTGTTCTACGTATGTTGGTGTTTGTTTTTATTAGGCCCGCAAGATTTGATCTTGCACAAAGTGACAGAGATATATCGAAAATCAACCAATGAACAACCCCCGTGGTAGTCTATCTCTGTCACTTTGTACAACATTTGTGTCATGGTATCAAGCTCCCTCAGAACTTTTACAGGGCCGGCGCTAGAATGATTGAACCAACCAAAATTTTTAAGGGTGGTTATAATACTCTCATGGTGGTTTCTGGGAAATAGGGACACAAAACCTACGGTATCTCGACGGGCATGGAACATAAAATGTGTTTCTAAACTTGAGGCCTAACCATACCATCTTCAAAAGCTTTTTGACCTGATATTGCAACAAAATTTTCATATGTCTTCGTTTATATTTTCTTTCAAAAAATCCCCATAAGAAAGAGTCATGTAGGTAATTTCAATATTTGTTCTAAGTGTCTTAATGTTTTCAATGTTTATTATTTTTATTTTAATATATTATTGAATCAAATATGTAGTAAGAGTGGCTGTGAAGTTTCGCTTTAACATTTAAGCACTAGTTAAATCACAATAATACACCGGGTGATTAAAAAATTGAACTTGAGTTGTTAATAAAATGAGTTAAATTTAGGAGTTAGGGGTTGTTTTTAGCTTTAAAAAATGATGTAAGGAATGGAGTTGATGTACAAATTAAGTGAAATCAAACTACCACGTATCTAATTATTATACAAAGTAATTGCTTAAATCGTAATAATACACATGATTAAAAAAATTAAACTTGAGTTAATAAAATGAAATGTTTTAATAAAATCGGAAATGTAGTCTTGAAACTTTGACGTGTGACATCGTGTGTACAAATATTGATAGATGTACCTAATTGTTGTATACACCCAGTGGTATTCGTTAATGTATCAGTTAATTCAGTTATAAAATTCATCAAACTGCCACCCATTTAATTATCATATACAGTAATTGTTTAAATCGCAATAATATACGGGGTGATTAAAGAAAATTGAACATGAGTTGTTAATTAAATGTGTTAAATTTAGGAGTTAGGGGTCGTTTGTAGCATTAAGAAATGTTGTAAGGAATGGTGTTGGTGTATGAGTGAAATGAAAAAAATAAGTTTTGAAAACTGAAGCAGTGTCGTAAATACAAATTTCCCGGTTAGTTCATTGTTATACTGAGGTTAACATCGCGCAGAATCGTTTTCTATCGCAAGGTTGCTTTCAGAATGTAGTTGAGTTTGTGATGCGGAGCGTCGATGTTGTTACTTGTTGACGTAGAATCTTCATCTGGAACTTGTTTATAAACGTTTTTAACTGAAAACATCAGGGAAGAACTTTCGCAAAATAATCTGCAGAGTCAGACTGTTTATAAATTAAGTGTACGTACTTGAAAACATCATAGTGACTGTGTACTAATCCCCTAGAATATTTTAATATTTAAAATTCCTTAAATGTAAATGCTTAAGTTTTCAGCAATGGTATGTGTGCCTCGGGTGGACAATTTATTGCGATTATAGGTGTAATATTAATCACCTTAGAAGTTGAACAAACACTTTCGAATGCGCTTAGTTTATAATAAGTGACTGAAACTGGATTTTGAATTCTATTTTATGCCATGATATTAATGTATCATCATCAGGTTTAGATATGGCTGAAACAGTAAACTCTTGCTTCAGAATATGCGTTGTTTCCTAAGGTGTACGTAGTGGTTTTCTTTTGTGCATCGTGGTGTGTTCGAGAGTTCTTTCCAACGCAATGCCCAGAGTGTTTTCCTGAACTTCCCGTTAAGGTAAATATTTATATCGGCCGCAAAAACTTTTGCAAAACATTCTTTTTTGTACTTTGCGAACTCGCTCACATGTCCTTGTTCCGGACGGAGTTTCAGCAGATTCAGAATCGTTTTCGAATCTACGCTCGAAAATCATTTACAAAACACGGCCTCGGATGGACGCAGTTGCCGTCGGAAATTTTACCGATCGCAGACAACACTTTTCTTTTTAACTACATGCCATAAAAAGCCGCCGTAACATGCAATTTGCTTCGTAGTTGTTTTTTGTAACTAACATCGAGGGTATGTTTTGTAGCCAAAATACATCTCTCGCGCCGATTTGACACGTTGTAATTATCCTTTTTAATGGTAGCCCTATTCCTATATTCTCGCCTGCTTTTTTACATTATTATTTTTTATTTTCGGCGTCGAATCGCCCTTACGGATTTTTTTTTAAATCAAATTTGTATTAGCTTATATTAACAAGTAAATTAAGTCGTATTGGATAGTTTGCCTATTTTACAGGTAGATGGCTTTGTTGAGGTGAAGTACTGTTAGTAAGTAGGTATAAGAATTCCCTGCGTCGCTTATATATAGATTATATTTAAAAAGAAAGACATTTCTCGATCTAATTTTTAGTTTCCGCAAACGTGTAAATAGTTTCGCTACTAGAAGAATGGGTGGAGAAGGAGTTAGTATCAAATTCCTGAAAAGATTTCCAAGTTCCCGGAACATACAGTTTACCGGACGCTTCGAAGCAAAACTTTTGATATACTTTTCCGCCGCTCGGATTGATCGCAGTTTATCATCGTATTTATTATATTTTTGCCATTTCACTGCACATGCCACCTTTTGTTTCTTCACTTTCCTGAATGTTTACTGCGTCAACGCATTACAAGTCAGTTAGTAATCCATTAACGTTGTTTCAGATTATCGACAACCGCGTCACTTCATTTTAACAATTGCTGGTAGGTATAAAGTCATTTATTCTTTCCCTTTTTTTTTCCTTCCTCATAAATAACATTTTTGCTTTATGTATTTAAACGACGTACATAAACAAAATGTCGTATCTACCAGTTTACTATTTAATTTAATTGGTTCTTCATAAAAATAGTACGTACGCTAAAAATATCTGGCAATTTATTTATTATTTACAGGCAGATCTAATATTCTTAATTTATATCGTAAAATACAATCGAAACACATTAGCGTCGATAATGATAATGGATATTCAACCGGTCACTTATTTCACTGGACATAAAAACACGTTTTCCCTCTAATTGCTTCATTTTGTTCTTCTAAACTCCAATGGACGTCTTCATAAAACTGTTATGTTTATTAATTCCCATTTCGGCTGTAATTACGCATTTTATATAACCCAAAAACGTTTCGACTATTAACCGTTGATGACGAAAAGTAATTTTCTCGCCCAAGGGCGCTTGATTATATTGAGCGATTCCAAGCGCCATTTTTTGAAGAAGTAAATCACTTAATAACTTAATTATTGTTGTTCCGGACCAACTTCAAATGTCACGCTTTTATTTAAAATACGGACTGAAATAAAGTGACTTTTTAATTGGGGCCTAAATTTTTAAACAGCAGTGTGCAGCGATCGATGAGATTTTTTTACATAAAAACTTGTCGCTTATTTCGCACTCAAAACCCCATTTTCCTTCTAATTGCTTAATTTTTTATTCTGAATTAATTCTAAAATAATCCAAATCGCTTCGACTATTCACCGCCATTGATGACGAAAAGTAATTTTCTCGTCCGACGGCGGTTGCTTATACTGGAAGATTCAAAGCGCCATCTTTTGAAAAAGTAAGTCACTAAGGGGCAGATTCTGTAACTTATTAACGGGCTGTTAAAATTTAGAGGTCCTCTAAAATTTAAAATTCAGGATTGGTTGTTACCGTAGCAACAAAATTTAACACTCTTTTAAATTTAACGGTTTTGATACAGAATAAATCCCTTAATAACTTAATTATTATTGTTCTGGACTAGATTCGTATGTCACGCTTTTATTTAAGATACAGACTGAAATAAAGTGGCTGCTCTCCTACTTTTATTAAATTGGGGCCTGAACTTTTAAACAGCAGTGTGCAGCGATCGATCAGAATATTTTTAAATAAAAACTTGTCGCTTATTTCGCACTCAATACCCCATTTTCCTTCTAATTGTTTCATTTTTTCTTCTAAACCAATTCTAAAATGATCCAAATCACATTTCGACTGTAATTACGGATTGCATATAGACCAAAATTGCTTCGACTATTCACCGCCGTTGATGACGAAAAGTAATTTTCTCGCCCAAGGGCAATTGAAAGCGCCATCTTTTGAAAAAGTAAATCACTTAATGACTTAACTGTCATGGTTCCAGACTAACTTCGAATGTCACGCTTTTATCTAAAATACGGACTGAAATAAAGTGGCTGCTCTCCTACTTTTATTCTAAATTGGGGCCTAAATTTTTAAACAGCAGTGTGCAACGATCGATAAGAATTTTTTTAAATAAAAACATGTCGCTTATATCGCACGCAAAACCCCATTTTCCTTCTAATTGCTTCATTTTTTCATCTCAACTAATTCTAAAATAATCCAAATCACATTTGGGCTGTAATTACTACGCTTGGTTATATTGAGCGATTCAAAGCGCCATCTTTTGAAAAAGTAAGTCATTTAATGACTTAATTATTATTATTCAGGACTAACTTCGAATGTCTCGCTTTTATTTAAAATACAGACTGAAATAGAGTGGCTGTTCTCCTACTTTTTAAATTGAGGCCTACATTTCTAAGCATGAGCGATCGATGAAAATTTTCTTAAAACTTGTCGCTTACTTCATTGAACTTAAAACACGTTCTAATTGCTCTATTTTGTTCTTTTAAATTAATCCAATTCCAATTTGAGTTGTAATTATGCATTTCATATAGCGTTTCGCCCATTAGCCAATGTAATTTTCTCGCCGAAGTATACATTGAGCGACTCAAAACGCCATCTTTTGTAAAAATAAGTAATCACGTGATGGCTTCATTAATTACCGCTCCAGACTTCATGTTTTTATTTAAACTCCAGACTGAGACAAGTGATTGCGCTGTCAGGACGATCCTATTTTTAAAGTCGGAGCTAAAATTTTTAAACAACAGTGTGCAGCGATCGATGTGATGTGATCGAAGTTTCATTTTTGTGTCCTTCAGGTTCATTTTAGTAAATTATTTGCATTAAGGTATTTAAGCTAATTAATGGTCTCTGTTACTCTTTGGTTGAGTTAAAATTATTTAAATTGTTAGTAAGAATTTTTCTAGATAATTTTTAGAATGCTAGAACATCAACGTTTTGCTACGTTTTCAATTTTCATCATATCAGTTTGCAGTCAAAATATAGGAACTTAAGACTTGAAAACGAAAATATTTACTTATTATACCTACAGATTTACTCGGGCAACTAGGTAAGCTGAGTGGGTCCTCGTATGAGTTAGTTTTCTGAAATTTCAAAAAATCTTTCCAGTTTGAACGTGAAATATACAAAACCAAGTCCTGGAAACGAATGTATTTATTATCGGATTGAATGTGGTAATTAGGTACGCAGTTCGGAACGGGTTGGGTGAACAGGAGACATGGAATAATTTTGATGAGGCTTCATACGGTTCTGTTTTTCTTTATCGAAATTATAAATCAGTTCCTTTCGTCCGTAGAGCATTCTGGTATAGAATGCAAACTGTACAGCTTTGCTTGTCTTTGGCCAAAACGAAAAAACTAAATTTTATTATTGAGTTGATCGGGGGGAGAAGTTGAAAATGACGTTAGTGGTTAACGTATACTAACGATTTCTAATTTCATTTAATTAATTAACGAGGAGTTTGAATACTCACACACTTGATTGTCTTAGACTTTGGTGGTGAATACGAAGAGGCAAACGTTACTAACTAGTTGGTCGCCAAAAGTGGAAAACGATGTTAGTGGCTAACGTACTATTGATCTCTAATTTAGCAAAGTTTGAGCAGTCATGCCCATCATCTGATTGTTTTAGACTTCCACAATATGGAATCTTAATAACTGAGTTAGGCTAATTTCAATGAGATCTACTTTCTAACATTTAGACAGATATACTACATCTTTTGATATGTGGTGTTAATTATCTGGGGTATTTAACTGATACCATTCAATATCTCGATTATTTACTATATTTATGTAGGTATATGTAATCACGGGTTCATTTGAAAACTTCATCAAATAGCCTCTAATTTTTTACAAAATTAACAAAATACTATAATTCTTTGAACACGAACTAAGATTTGAACCTCAGTAGCACCATCTCAGGTTACAGTGTTAGCCTTCCATGTTAGGGGGTTGAACCAAGCTGACAAATCTTCTGCTTCTGTCAGTCTCAATATTTGCAAGAGATTGAATGTGTGATCAGGAAAACTGATAGATCGCTCGCCCTCTAAAAAGTTTTCCTCCTTAAAGAGGATGGAAATTTAACTGAAATGAAGGTGTGAGCCTTAATAGATCAAAATCGCAAAAGAAGTTTCCCTAATACAATTTCTCACTTCCTACGATCGGATTAATTTTGTTTGCCTTACAAGAGATCGAACGAGCAACCAGCGATGTTGGTAGATCTGACGGTGCCTTCTAAGAAGTTTTCTTCCTGGAAGATGATGGAAGGTTAACTGTAATAAAGGTGTTAGTGTCGGTGGATCATTGGAAGAGGGAAAAGTCGCAAAAGAATCGTTTTTAACACGATTTCTCACTTCCTCCGCTCTTTATCTTGTTGAAGATGAGGTAGAAGACGAACTGAGAGGTGAACCTCAATAGAGCCTTTTGAGATTGCAGGGTTGCATTTTATATTTCCCTACTGCCTACTGGAGAATTGAACCAAGCAGACAAATCTTTCGCTTCTGGTTTTTTCTTGAAGAGGATGGAAGATTAATTGTGGCAAACGTGTGGCCTCGATGTTCGAGAGGAAATATTTGCTCAGTGATCTTAAGAGTTAAAAAGCAGAAATGGGAATGGCAGAGAAACCCAAATAAGCAGAAAAAGTCACAATATTTATTTGACTATTAGCAATTAACTGATAAGTCGAAGAAGTATTTGAAAATGATGATCTTCTACTTTGGGAAGGTATCTTCATTTTGTTTGCCTTGCAAGAGATCGAATGAGAAACCAGCGATGTTGGTAGATCTGACGGCGCTTTCTAAGAAGTTTTCTTCCTTGAAGAGGATGGAAGGTTAACTGTAATAAAGTTGTGAGCCTCGGTGGATCATTGGAAGAGAGAAAAGTCGCAAAAGAATCGTCCTTAACACGATTTCTCACTTCCTCTGTTCTTTATCTTAGTGAAGATGAGGTGGAAGGCGTACTGAGATGTGAACCTCAATAGAGCCTTTTGAGATTGCAGGGTTGGATTGTATATTTCCCTGCTACCTACTAGGAAATTGAACCTAGCACACAAATGTTCCACTTCTGATTTTCTTTTCTTGAAGAGGATGCAAGGTTAGTTATAGCAAACGTGTGAGCCTCAATATTCAAGTAGAAATATTTGCTCAGTAATTCTAACAGTTGAAATTAGAATTAGAAATGGGAAATCCAAACAAGGGGAAAATTACAATGTTAATTTAACGATTAGCAATTAAGTGACAAGCCGAGGAAGTATTTGAAAATGATATTCTTCTTTGAGAAGATATCTTCATTTTGTTTACGTTGCAAGAGATAGAACGAGCAACCAACGATGCTGGTAGCCTCTTGTAAGAAATTTACTTCAACGAACAGGATGGAAGGATAACTGTAATGAAGGTGTGAGCCTCAGTAGATTATTGGAAGAGGAAAAGTCGCAAAAGAATCTTCCTTGATACGTTTTCTGACATCCTAAGCTCTTTATCTTTCCGAAAGCAAGCGAGATGGAAGGCGAATTGAGATATGAACCTCATTGGAGCCTTTTGAGATTGCAGGATTGCATTTTATATTTCCCTGTTGCCTACTAGAGAATTGAACCAAGCAGATAAATTTGATTGATTGATTTTTTCTTGAAGAGGATAGAAGATTAATTGTGGCTAACGTGTGGACCTCAATGTTCGAGCTGAAATATTTGATCGGTAATTCTAAGAGTTGAAGTGTAGAAATAGAAATGGCCAAGAAACCCAAGCAAGGGGAAAATCACTATGTTAATTTGACGATTAGGAAGGAAGTATTTCGAAGAGTTGCTAGATCTCTCGCATTCTAAGAAGTTTTTCTTCCTGAAGAGGATCAAAAGTGAACTGTAATGGAGGTGTGAGCCTCAGTAGATCCTTGGAAGAGGGAAAGGTTGCAAACTCTCACTTCCTGAGCTCTTTATCTTATTGAACAAGATGAGGTGGAAGGTGAACTGAGATATGAACCCAACAGAGCCTTTTGTGATTGCATTTTATATTTGCTTGCCTACTAAATAAGTGATTGAATCAAGCTAATAAATCTCTGGCCTTCTGATTCTTCCTTTTTTTTTTAGAAGAGGATGGAAAGTTAGGTTTGAGCCTGTATGTTCAAGTGGAAGTGAGTGATTTGAAGAGTTAAAATGTAGAAATTGGAACGGTTGAGATAAATTTAGAGCTTAGAAAAATATAGTGGTAGTTTATTTTAATTTTCAGGTGCACGCGTAGTTTAATTTTGTGCGACTAATCAGTGTTCTGAATTATTTGAGAACTCGGTGGTAATAAATTTAAAGTTGAAATTTATATCAGCGCAGTCTACAGAGCATATGTAATGGATGGAGAATAGTAGTTCGTCTGCATGGGATTATATGCAAATGAGTGACGACGATCTCGTCCGAGACATTCTACTAAAATTCTTCGTTGTCGGTTTAAAGTAGTTGTAGATAATGCCTGACATTTCATACGAAAATGATTATGTCTGAGTACGATAAAACGAAGTGAATGCAAACCAAAGAAAGAGATAAATAATAAGTAGGCGTAAAGCCAGTAAATGAGATTCATTAAAACAAAACCCTGAAATACCCGAGCCATCAACATTCGTGATCTACTGCATTAATGCAGTCCAGCCTTTTAGCCCATATCCATTAATAACGGTTGCGCTATCAGTTTTAAATGTACGCGCACTTTAAATACAAAACTCGAAATTTTAATCGCTTTTTTGATACCTGCACAGGTATGATTCGGACAAGCGAACAGCATTATGCTATCTACAGACCCATTAATTCTTTCAAGGTTACCGTTCAACGATTTCGAATAACTCTTCTCTCCAAAACACACAACTAGAATATGACGGCTGGAAGAATCCAGTAGCCCTTCAGGAAACCCCCCATTTGCGTTTTGACTTGCACCGAATGCAACACCGGCGCCGTTTCTTTCAGCAAAAAAAGAGCACCTACCTACATACAGTATGCTGTATATTATACTCTTTGGTACGACTATTAATAATCGAGTCGTGTTTGGTACAGCATATTTATTCAATTATTTTGCGTATTCAAAAAAAAAAACCGTAACTTTGCATGAACAGGATATAATAAAGTAACGGCGTTTAATTCAGCAGGTGCATACTGTACATGTTCCAGCGACAGAAAAAATTAATAAATAATTCAATCGCTTTATGACTTATTGTTTATAAATCACATCCGTTGATTCTCCACATAAAATCCTAATTTCTTGGTAATTAAAGTTACAACTCGGCGTACTAGTTTAGTTTCCCTTGTTCGAAGCAGAACGTTGTCGGGGGGCGTTCAGCATCAATTCGCATAATGCTCCTCGAGTGATCTACGCGTTCCGATATTTGGCAATAAAAATATTGTTTATTCGTTATTCATGAAACAAAATGGTCGGTCACTTTCGGCCATTCAACTCTTGTTTGAGGCGGTTGACTGCCGCGACTCTTACACTAAGTTGCAAGGCTGCCGGCCAGCATCTTACGAAGACTCAGTCGGTAATGAACTAACTACGTATGCATCTGTTCTTGCGATTTAAATTATTTTGTGGGATTTACTTTGTAATCTAATATCGTAATACATAGAGCTAAACTCGGCTTATTTCGTCGTTTCGAAATAACTTTTAACCTCTAGGTACATTTTTAATTTTCTCCCTTAAAACTTGACGTTCAGAAAAGAAGGCGACTACATTTTTCTTTTTCATCTGGTTTTTATTAGTTCGGAATAAAACAAAACGCAGCCTTTTACATAGTCACACACAGTCATGCGGGTAGTATGTCAGGTAACTGCAACTGAGAGTAGTAGGCCTATAGAGATCCGTGCGTGATGCTGTTATATGTATTCCACCTTGGAACCAGATAGCTTGCATAGCGAAGGCAACTGTTGTAACTGAAGCCTATCTTACCATCTTTGTCGCGCTGGTTTCGAGGGCCTTCTTCTTGCGATCCCTCGATCCTTCTCGGACCACCGACTATGCGCTCACCGATTGCAACTCGGACTTCTTGGGACAACTTTACTTTAGTTTTGCTAGTTTGCCTCACTGCACAAAAAGTAACTGTTCCAATGCAAAATGTAATCTGACAAAATCAAAAGATTTGTGTCTTCATGTGTCATTTTGATTTGCAGATACATAAATGCATGTTAACCCTTTCAGGATCAATTTAATTTCATTGTTTATTTCACCATGGAACCACCACCAAATACACCTTATCTATTAACAAATCAAAAATCACAGGGTTGTGAAAAATACAACTGGTAACAGTGTCCTAACTAGAAATTTGACAAATGTGTGAAATAAACGACAAGGTTACTACAAGTTCTCAATTTTTAACAATTATATAGATTACTAGTTTTTAACTTAGTGTCGTTCGAGAGTAATTTTATATATTTTGAGTTTTATGCTAATATAGGCAATAATACCTCAGTGATAATCTTCAGTGGGTTATTTTTGTCCCACTAAATATGAATATGAAGCTAAAGAAAAAGAACACTATAAAAGTAAAACCAGTGATACCAACTTGTATACTAGGTGTTTGGAAGATGCTAGTACAAAAAGAAACATCTGGAAGTCCTGAGAAATTCAAGAAACCCATTTTTTTCCATAAAATAACATCATGTCCGTCAACTCATTATTTGTGTAAGCGGCATTCATTTAGGAAACAATAAAGTACCGAGTTGTGACTGTTATGACAGCTTATTACCTTAACTCAGCGGCGCACCGACAATTTTGGCCAAATTTTGAATAATATTTATCTCGAAAACAGAAGAAAATTTTTTGCCGACGACTTCAACTTCAACTTACCATTTTCTTTATACTAACAATTTCCAAACATTCTGTATATGAGAAATACCGCTTGCTGCGTTTGAAATGTAATTTTATTTAAATACACCTATTCAAGTTTCATAATGTACATATAACAACGAGTCGCATTCAGGATATCAGATTAACTATGTCTCTAAGAGGTTATTTTCCTAAGCCTACTATTTTATAAATTATTTAGTATATGATATTGGACATTTTAACATTTCCCGCTTTTAGATGGTTAACACATTTTTAATGTAGACTAAATAAAAAAGAAAAATGATTAATCAATACAGTTAAATAACAATTTTGAGAGTTCCAAACAATTTCTTCTGTGTCAACGCACGCCACTTTATGTCAGTTACGGAGAGGCAATCGTAACCATGCACTCCCCGTGAATAAACAGTCGTATTTACAAAAAAGAAATATAAAAAATACTTGGCCTTGAAAGATAATATTATAAAGACATAACTAATTTGACGTCCTAAACGCGATACGATGATATAAAAACCATAATGTCCCATTAATAAAGTTTAAAACAAATGAAAATCTCGAAAGTCCTATGCTCAGTGTTTCCGATTTTTCCACAAAATCGATCTTGAAACTTTCTTAATTTAAAGTATCTTATGAAATTTCAAATAAAAATTTAGATATCGTGGATATTTTCTGTTAACTCCAAGACTTATTTCCTAAACTATTTGGAAAATAGTGGGCTTTGGGATACAATATTTTGAGATACAATTAATTGGACGTCCTGAACGCGACGCAATGATAAAAAATATTATGTTCCGTTAAAAAAAAAGTTAAAGAAATTTGAAAATTTCAAAAACTGGACGGTCATTTGTTTTTCTAATGTGGTCATAAAATCAAGCAGTAAAAGCACTGAAACTTTAACTTTTAAAGTAAAAATTCAAATAAGAAAGTGTAAGAGGCTTCCCGTGAATACCCCGTGTACATGTTTATGTGAACTTTTTTGTTTATTTTGACCTGCTGCGACCTCTATTTTTGTTACACCCTGTATATATATTTTTTAATTTTGAAAGTTCTTGAATTAAATTAAATTAATGAGCAAGTTTTCAGAACCCTAAACAAATATGAAGGTTTAATTTTATTTTTTGGATTTCTCTCTCAAATTTAGTAAGTTAAGCAATTTTCGAATAACATGAGACGTAATTTATAGTTAATTTTTTTTGTTGTTAATATTGGATTGAGTACGTTTCCTAATTTAAATTATCTTGTATCACATGTTGCATAAAATATTTTTAAAATTATGCAGGGGAATTCAAAAATGTAATAAAAATGTGGTATTTCATTTAAAATAAGTAAGTCTGGTATAAACGGAAGAGCGGATGTTCAAAATTTTAATAGATCGTTGTCGCTAACCTATAATAATAATTAATTTTTGGATAGTTCTTGTTCTTGAGAGTTGCAGAGGATATGAAACAAATAAAAAAGCTTTTTAAAAACAAGCTAAAAGAGTAATTTATTGACTTACTTGACGTTTCGCAAATATAATTTTTTTGCTTTAAAAAAATTGTTTAGTTATTTAGCTCGTTTTTAAAAAGCTTTTTTATCTGTTTCATATCCTCTATAATAATAATATAATAAACGGATTACCTGAATCTCCCTATATACCATAAATTTTAAAATGTATCCAAAGATAGGTCCAAATTTGAACTTCGTTAGAAATAAATAAAGAAATTAGGAAATTCAAATCAAGTTGAAAGGAAATTATAATTAATTAAGATGCAGAATTCATTGTAACTCACAATCAGTGAAGAGTTCTAATCTAGTTCTAATTCATTAAAATGTTTTTTCTTTCGCCAATTTCCTACTGATTAAACAAGGCGATGTGCTTTAAAAAAAAACTTTTAAAATTGCCACTAGGGCTTTATCAAAGTGTTTGTTTGCGTTGCTCGCTCCTGTAATGCAAATTTACTTAATTTTGAGCGTAGCTTAATGTTTGGTAATTTGACCTGAAACTTTTGGAATCTGCACGTGGCTGTTTTGCTTCAGAGTTTAGGAAACGAATTCGAAAGCGTATTTTATCCGAAGTTATTGCGTATTTTTCTCGGCAAATAATTAGTTCGCGTAAATAACACGTTTGACCTCTCGCCGCTTGTTGATTTTGATATCCCCGGTTTGTTTAAATAAAATCGCGGCCTTTCTTGTCCCCCGAAAGTTCAAGAGATTTATGGCGCGGGTTAATGCGTAAAATGTGAAAAAAAGAGCGCGGCAGATGTGACTGTAAGGAACGGCGTTAAAAATTTCAGGATCTAAAAATACAGGGGGCGAACGAAGTTACCCGGTAAAGAGAGACGGGAATAAAAAGCAATAAAAATCGAGGATGTCAGCGGGCGGACTGTAAATTTTACAGAAAGGACACGCTGCGTTCCGTTCATTAATTAAGGGTTTATTCGAAATAAATACGCCCACATAATTGAATAAATTAAATAATAACTCGATGTACCTACTAAATAAAAATGTCTGAATAACGTAATTGTGTTATTTTGCAGCATGGCGTCACCTCCTACAACTATTTCTCGCAACATGTTTGATACTACTGCATTAATTGCAGTAATTATAGATATGATGTAATCTTAAAATAGTGAATCACTCGGAACCCTGTAATCTGGCCGGAACAATTATTAATCATTACAAATTAAATAATGTAGCCGCTCGTTATTATTACGGCCAATGTGTTAATCAATAAATACGTTACGGCGCATTTTCATCCATCATCGGAGCAATTTTTCGTTTTTCGCCCCCTAACACAAATTACAATGAGAACCGCACAATTTCGGTTGCGTTACAAACTAAATATTAATGCAAAATCTGTGTTGGAGGTGGCCGACCCCCGATATTTTTTCAAATCACCACGACCACCAACCCTACGATGTAAAACATTAAACGCTTCCATTTCAGTTGCATATGCACACGGTAATTTATTCCTCTGTGTCTATGGTACGTACGTATCATGTAAATGGACCGAAGCAAAAATTATTAAAGTTGGTAGCATGTTGTAGTCAACTGTCAGCAGCCCCCTTTTTTTTATTCAAATCCATTTCCAGCACCATCATTCTCACACAACGTATATAAGTAATTTTCGAATATTTATATATTTATATATTTTTTATTCAAATCCATTTCCAGCACCATCATTCTCACACAACGTATATAAGTAATTTTCGAAAATCAAAAATGTGAATCTGTATACCTAAATAAAATAAAATAAAATAAAAAATTAAATATATTAAATGGATCAATCCAGCCAACGCAACTAATGAAAACGGAATTCGATAATTGAAAATTAAAGCGCACTTGCTCATTTACTTATTATAAACGCGCAGTGATAAACAAAATTTAATAAATTATAGTGGCATGCGATTTCCTGTTTTTGATTCGGTTCAATGCAATTCAATTCGATTAGATTGAGTGTTAATCGAAATCAACCGAACACCATGATACTTGTGCGTGCTTAATTAAGCTGAATTAATTCATTATATTCCGTCGTCAAACGTTTTGCAACAAATTAAATAAATTAGCTGCAAACGAATTTGGGGAAAAATTCATCAATTTTATATCAAGAGATTATTTATTCCGCACAACGTGTGAAGTATCTCCCAGAAAATCCGTAAGATTTGATTCGAAAAAAGTCGATTACTTGACGTGCAGGTTAGCGAACTTGCGCGAACGTGTGGCTGGCCCTTTATGGATTAAAATCGATTGGTTTTGTGTAATAAAAGAGATAATTATTCGGACGTTTTCGCTACTGCAATCCATTCTGTTCAATTGAGCGATTAATGCGATTAATCAATAATTCAGTTAATTTGTGCTGAAGAAACTTATATAATTGAAAGTTAAATGTTTGATGACCAATTCATCGATTAGATCCATAGAGTTTCTTAATAAGATTCCGGTAATCAGTTTAGCGAAATTAGTTGGATAATGAAACATTGGATTGTTTAATCAGGCGACGGAGAAAAAAAATTGATTTCTGTTGATTAAGACTTTGTTGTTTGTGTTTTGGTAATTGATGCATATAAAAAAAAATAAGTGGGTGTTTTAGAAGCAAAGCAAGGCCGTTAGACCTAATTTATTATGTCATGTTAGAATGAATAAGATGTTCCAAATATACTTCCTAAATATTTTGTAATGGAGGCCATGTCAGTAGATTTTTGTAAGAAGAAAATAAATGGTACGCGCTTCCATAAATATCATTAATGAGCAGTGGCCTTAATAATATATGTATGTATATCATCATTTCCATCTGCTCGGCAGATGTAATAAAAAACATTGTCATCAATGAACGCAATATTTTGAAGTTTTAATTAACGTGAAAACGTTTTTAAAATGAAATTTCATATGTGTTTATTAAAATTTACGAACGGAATAATAACGCGACTATCAATAACGTGCAGTCTGTTTGTACTTTATTTTAATAACAAATATCAGAGACTCTTTAAATAAATATTTAGTATCGATATTAATAACTTCTTTTACATAGTATGTGTTTCATGGCTCTTAGTGAATTATGTGGAAGAAAGGTGCAGGTGTATCAAACAAAAACAAAAAAAATCATCAAAAAATCAGAATAAAATCGAGGGTAGGGCGCTCGCTCTCTCTGCAATTTGCGAAGAATTTAATGAATGTGTTAATTTGTCGCATGTTGCATAGCGTATTAAATAAATTATTATACGAAAATTTCCGATACACTAACATTCCTATCCAACAATTTCAACTATGAAAGCAAGCTTAGCTTATGGTCTTGTAAATTGAAGCCGGATCGATGTTGATATAGCAGTTTTGATTTAAAATTTACAGCTTTCCTCTCAGCTTTCGTCGGCTTTTCTTGTCACCGCCGAAAATCTCTTACTACGATAAAATTTTCTTTTTGACTCATATTCCTTTTTTTTTCTCTCCAACGGGAAATTTCGAAAGCACCTTAAAATATAAGGAATAAAGAATTCTTTGACAAAGCTCGAACAATGTTTACAATGACTTTTATGCTATGTATAAATGTTAATAATAAGAAATTGATGTGATGTGTTTCTAAATGTGACAAATCGGTAGTAACGTAACAAAACTATTGTTCGGCGATTCTAAATTTAGCACATTCCGTGCTTTCTTTCATTATTTAGTTTTAATGTCTACGTTTGAAATCTTCGTGTACATTAAAAATCGATTTGTATGTAGTGTAATGCGTGTGTGCTGAACTTACCGTGGAGAAAGACTTTTCATTCTCAAAAAAAAAGAAAAAAAAATCCACTCTGGAATTGGATCGAATTTGAGTGCAAGCAGGTCTTAAATCGTTGGTCGCCGACTAGTTTATTTACGAGCAGTACTTCATTGGGAAAAGCTCCATTCACCAATTCCAAATCGCTCCATAAAACATAATTTGCGCACATTTTATGACAAATACAGGTCGTTCGATGTTGCAAATATTTACCTTGCTGCGAATGCAAATGAAATCATCGATGACGTTTTATTACTATTTCCCCAATTTATTGCTAAAGGGAAATAAAATTTTTAATAACGTCCGCGTTTCACGTTTTGCCCACAAAATGACCGTCCGCTTTATTTTACATTATTACATTATAATTATTAGTAGTTTTTATCTTAAACTCATTGTACCGATAACATTTCATTTATTGGTAAACGTTTACCTGAAAACATGCGTCACGAACGCTTACTATACCCATCAAAGAAACTTTCTATATCTATTAATTGTAAGTTAAGAAATTACCTTTAGCTTTTCTGTTTTGTCTTTGTTTACATGAGCCACGTATATTCAGTAGATGATTGTTTGAATAAATAAATAGAAAATTAACAGCGGTTTCGATTCTGTACTCCGGATTTTCTCATGTTGCTTTAAACTCATGTATATATAGGAGATGGAGATACTATGAATACGTACCAGTAGAATCAATCGAATACGATAGTTATGTAATGTTTAGAATTGAAAATGTTGCAATTTTGAACTGAAATAGTATAAATAGATAAAACAGCGACATCTTACGATCGCTTTTTTACCTGACTGTGTAGTTACGTCTTTGCTGACGAAGCCCCAAGCCGGGCTGAAACAGCTGTACAGATGCTGTTCGAGGTTTTCACTGCAATCAAAAACGATTTGCACAATTTTTTTTATGAAATAGTATAGTTAGCAAACTAAATTGAATAATGTTGGTCGAAATTCTCACATGAATTCTGAATTATGTAAGCATGAAATTTACGCTATAATGTTCATATAACAAGCACCAAGTATTTTCTAATTATGGTCGTCAGCTAAGCTCACAGATGAGTGAACGTTGCCAATCATTCGTAAGTGTCCATAAGCGTGAATAGGGGCTTAACTACACCGTAAAATTGGAAATTGTGCGGCGGTGATAAAATTTTCAATTTTGGCGAACGCCAAACAAAATCGCTGCCCTCACTAATCCTTTGTACATTGTGATTTGAAAATGAGTGCTTTGCGTCGCAATTAATATTTTCGCAGAAATCTGTTCGAACGTGAATCGCAAATAGTAATGCGTATTGATTTAATAATCAATATTATGTTGTGTCGTGTACCAATAAGAGATGCAAAACCACCGCAGTTTCATTTTCTATAGTATTAATATCAAAAATTCACACATCAAAAATTTTCCACCAATTAAAATTAATTGAAACCTCCTCCTCCACCCCCCTCACTCGTTTTCTTTTGATGTTAATTAATTAAATCCATAAATCTGAATAATATAAAGGCAATATTGGAAAAGCATTTCGTAATTTATTATATTAAACACATTTACAAATTACTTACTTTCAAATTTTATCGCTTACAATTAATATAACGTACGGTATATAAATGTATTTAACAAATTGAAATGAAAATGAAAATTGTAAGAAAATAGTTTGTGAACTTCAAACGAACATGTTAAAAATCGTTTGATAAATTCGTAAGGAAACAAGTTGTCAAGAAAAACATGAATGAGTTATCCAAAGAAACGTAAATGTAACAATATCTAAATTAAGTTGTTTTAATTTTGAAAAAAAGACATTTTAGTCTTTCAGATTTTTTTCTGACTAAACCGTGACATACAGGGTGTTCATGGGAAGCCGCTACAATAGCTAACTCTCTTATTTGTATTTTTACGAAGTAACTTAAATTATTAGAAAAGTTTTAGGACTTCTTCTCCTCGTTTTTATGGTACTTTCGGAAAAACAAATGACAATCAGGTTTTCGAGATTTTCAATTGTTTTCAACTTTTTTAAATGGAATGTTAGATTTTTTATCATTGTATCGCGTCCCGGATGTCAAATTAATGATGTTCCTAAAATATCATCTCCCAAGGCCTACTATTTTAGAAATGAATTAGTAACAAAATCTTGGTGTTCACGGGAAATGGCTACAATAGCTAACTTTTTTATTTGAAGTTTCACGAAGTAGCTTAAATTAGAAAAGTTTCAGACCTTCCCTGCTCGATTTTATGGTACCTTCGGAAAAACAAATGACTATCAGGTTTTCGAGATTTTCAATTATTTTCAACTTTTTTAAATGGAACATAACTTTTTTTTTATCATGAAATCGCATTCACAATGTCAAATTAAGTATGTCTGTGAAATAATATCTCTCAAAACAGAATATTTCATAAATAATTCAGTCTTGATATTCGCGGGAAGACGTGTATCGTTACGATGGTCTGTTTATTCACGAATACAATACGGTGCGAGTGAAACAAGAGAATAAAGGAAGTGTGTTCAAACTGTCAGACCTTTGTGAACTGTCATGATTCAAAATTTGTTTAAATTTACTTCAAACTAAAAACCCTTGGGTCCGAATAGTGAAAGCGTGAAATGTTAAAATGTCTAATATGTACTATTATTTACCAAATAATTTATAAAATAGTAGACTTAGGAGGGGAATATTTTAGGGAAATACTTAATTTGACATCCTGAACCCGATACGCTAATAAGAAATAATGTTCCATTTAAAAAAGTTGAAAATAACTGAAAATCTCGAAAATCTGACAGTCATTTGTTTCTCCGAGGGTACCATAAAATCGAGCAGGGAAGGTCCTGAAACTTTTTCGTGAACCCAAGATTTTGTTACTAATTCATTTCTAAAATAGTAGGCTTTGGGAGATGATATTTTAGAGACATAATTAATTTGACATCCTGAACGCGATGCGATGATAAAAAACCTAACATTCCATTTAAAAAAGTTGAAAACAAGTGAAAATCTCGAAAACCTGATTGTCATTTGTTTTTTTGAAAGTACTATAAAACCGAAGAGGAAAGGTCCTAAAACTTTCCTGATTTAAGTTACTTCATAAAAATACAAATAAGAAAGTTAGCTAGTGTCCCGGCTTCCCATGAACACCCTGTACAGCAAAGTTGGCAAATATACATAAAAGGTTACTAATGAATAACTCTTTCCGAAAATAAATTAGTTATACACCTAGAAGACACTAGAGCGTACCCGTTTTCAATAAGTAACTCTGGAGCCATTTAGATTTTCTTATTTTGTAATAAACTAAACCGTAAGAAATATCAAAAGTTACAAAGACACAAACAAGTTTCCTATCGAGTGCTTCTTTGTAAAAATTTATTAACTAAAATTATCTTCTTAACCTCAAAAAAGTTATAATAAGATATGTGTTGTGGCAACCCTGTTTTCTACGCTCGCAGTTCTCTGCATGTATCTAAAACCACCTGTAAATGTGATTTACCTCCTTGTGGAACCTCATACCAAATTTCATCCAAATCGGTTCAAGCGTTCCTTTATAATAAGAAAAATTAACTTTTGCTTCAAGAACTTTAAAGAAGAATACCGGCTTAACGAGACCATTACGGATATAGATAAGTTTGGTTAAAGTCGTCTTATTTTAAACCCAGGAATCTGTGGTTAAGCCATGTCCACGGAATTTAGAGACAGTCTGTACACAATGTCGTTTTCAAAGAGCATACTACAAATGGGCTTTTTTATTATCTATTTTTATAAAAATTTATTGAGTAGAAGGCTTCTGTATCTCTTAAATTCAAATTGGAAAATGTCAAATGAAATTTATCTTGACGGTATACAGCGTGGATACCGAAAAATGACGATCGCTTAAGAGTAAAGTGCCCTTATCTAACAAGATACAGGAAAACATTGTAAGAATAAGTCGTTGAAAATTAAAAGTTGTAAGTTAATACGAAATTAGAACATGTCATCTCAGAGTTAAAAAAAATCATAACTATTGTGAATCACTCTGTATGTACACACACTGTATTAGGATTGAGGTGGGATTAAAGTGTCCGCCAAGATAATATTAATAGGAAAAGAGGAAATTTATTTTTAACAGGAAAGCATTATAAGAATAAGTCGTTGAGAATTAAAAATTGTAACTTAATACGAAATTAGAACCTGCCATCTCAGAGATAAAAAAATCATAATTATTGTGAATCACTCTGTATGTACACATACTGTATTAAGATTGAGGTGGGATTAAAGTGTCCGCCAAGATAATATGAATAGGAAAAGAGGAAATATATTCTTATTTCTCAATTATTGCATTAGGGGTGATTATTTCAATCCATTCCCTCTGTATACCTATAAAAATTAAAAATTAACAAATCTGTATCCTATTTACTAAATCCGTAAAACTACAAAATAAGTCATTTAAATTTATTATTTATTATATTTATTAACAGACTTCGATGATGATTTTATTTGTCCATTTAAAGTTAAGAAAAATATTTTCTTGCATTTAACAAAGTAATTTAAAAAAATAATAATTTTTTTTTGAAGTAAAATTGAAGAAGCGTCGGTTTCACATATTTACAAATTAATTTCAGCTTCATCATTCGTTAATTAACCTAAGAGGCGAAGATGAACTCATTTGTATTACAAAGTAAACCAAAAATACTGACGTAATTACATCTGAAAAGTAAAACTCTTCACTTCTGGCGGAACAAGTTCTGAAATTTTTAAATTTTAGGATGCCGTTAATTATTTTCGTAATTAGCGATTTAATATTTATGCAAATATGGCGCTTGCCTTGTGTTTTTTTTAACGAAGTGCGTAATCCTTTAGGTAGGCAATTACTTCTCCCTTTGTTAACGGCGGTTTTTGGGCGAAAAAAATAATCAAACAAATTCGCAAAAATTACGCCTAACAATACCAAGTTTTAATCAAGAGGAGTACGTAAACAGCCATTATATATTCCTGCTTTATTTCGCCGCTTTTATAAAAAGAAAATGAGAAATTCTAAAAAAGGGGGCGCTGCAAAACTGGACTTTTCACAACGCAAATCGAAGACAGTTTTATAGGACAAGCTAAAACGCGTTATATAGCAATTAATTCAGTTCGCATTTAATTTACTATAAACTTTCACTTGTGTTATTTCAACACTTCTGTCGAGGCTGAAAGAAACAATAGCAATTCGATTCAAAACTGATTATAAAATAAATATTTTTTCTTCTTCTTGATTCTACTCTACAAATAATTTCGATTTTTTGTTTTTACTTTGAGGAACAAACGAATGAATTAAATAATTTGTAGTAGTAGTTAAATTACTAAAGGGTGCTTTACAACGTCGGTGTTTGTTAATTACTCAAAGAGATATAGGTATTTGTCGTTCGTGTTTCTTTTTTTGTTTCATTAGTTTCCTGTTTGATTCACAATTTCATTAACCTTCGACTAATTGGCGAATCGTTCGTTGCAACTTGCAATTAAGTTTTAATTTTACTTCCTTCTGAGAAATAGCCTTTGACATACTGTTTTTTTTTCGTTCGTTGCACATATTGTATGTTTTCTGCTTTGTCCAGGAAATTCGATGCTTTTTCCTGCGTGGGACTTCCTCTCATTCTCTACTAATTTATTGTTTATTGCGACTGCGTTTTTAATTTGCTCTTAATAAATTTCCAGCGCGTTCTTTTCGTGCGTTTTTATTATACGCAGTATTTCGGATGCGTAATTTTTCACATTAAAATCAAAGCAATTATTTCTGCTTTAGTAAATACACTCGTTATTTCATTAGTCGTACTTGGGTAATTAAACTTTGTTCGTTTTGCTAAATTAAACCGGCCACCCACCAGGAAATCATTTTTTTCTTCTCACTCCAGGATTTTGATCTTTATATTATAAACAATGTCAGTCATTATTAGATAATGACAGTTTCGGCCACATGGAATACTGTGTTAAAAACAGGAAATATGCAGCGCTTTTTTCTGGAAGCAGCCAATTAGAATTGTTGCCAACGAAACTTATAAATAAATAAACTTCGCTTGTAATTTTGAAACTCGAAAAGATTCGGAGGCCCTCCGAAACATAAAATTAATGAAACTTTGCTAATTATACATACAAAGTGTTGGGGACTGTCTCTCTTTATAAACTCTTAACATCTGCCTTACTAACACGACGGCACATAAAAACTTATTTAAACAGTTTTTAAACGCAATCAAAATAATTAACTTTTCACTTTCGATATTTCGAGCTGGCGAGCTTCTGTTACTATGCCAATCGTTCTAAACAATTTTTAATGACTGACGAGGAACTCAAAAAGAATTTCAATACACTTTACTTTTGCAATTCAAGCAAATTTCGTCAAAATTAACTCGAGTGGTATGATGAGTTACTTTCAGCTTGTGTAGTGGCACTTCCGGGCCAAAAACATGGCCCCGACCCCCTTATGTCAAAGCAGATGTTTACCAAACATAAAGTTTGCGTGTGCAATTTATGCAAATACTTATAGAACTAAAAAAGAATGTTTTTTTATTATTAAATACACCTATTTAATAATTTCATAGGACAAGATACTGCTTGAATTATTATTTATTAGAAAGAAAAATGTAATAAAGTTGATATAAAAACAAACCCTAGAATTATACCGGCTGTTGCAAATTGAGTGTGCACCGAAGGGATCTCCTAAACCGGAAAAGATAGAAATTCGGTTAAATGGAAGAAAAGTTGCACGAATTAATGCTTAATTCATATTCCTTAACAGAATGATCCTTTTCTTATTTCTTCTTGAGGATGAAAATGAAAATGTAAAAAAAAGTCGATTTTCTTTTTTCCTCTGTATTTCTCTTATTATAAATAAATTAGAAATTCTGATTTTAAGCCAAAAATACAAAATTAGGCTGTTTCATTCCTTTACTAAAGCTACGATACCAGTCTGGCACGTTATATCAGAACCACAAGGTATTTTTCGGTAACAATTCATTTTCGTAAGTGCAGTGCATTACTATTAATAGCGATACAGAAAAATATTAAATAATTTATCATAATTTACGCTCTAGCTAAGAAAACTATGTGTTAAATAAAATTTTCATACAAAAATCTGTATTATTTAAGCTTAAGATTAATATCAACTATTAAGTGTGATATATCATTAAATCAGGAGAAAAAATGCGATCGAATAGAATAATAAAAAGATATATTTAAATTTGTATTTAAAACATACAAACTGATGATGTTGGTGGAAAGACGAAACGTTTGACTTCAATTCTACCATCCCTATTCGAAGGAGAATCAAAAAGTGCCTGTAGAAAGATAAATCAGAATTTCAAAATTATTTATAATTAAAGAGATACAGAGGAAAAATAAAACCGACTTATTTACATTTTGATTAATATTTCAAGAAGAAATAAGAAAAAAATCATTCTGTCAATGGATACGAATAAGCAATTGATTCGTGCAACTTTTCTTTAATTTAACCAAATTTGTATCTTTTACGGTTTAGGAGATCCCTTCAGTGCACACTCAATTTGAAACAGCCGGTATGTTACGTTTTGCTAATTTGTTTAAATTTAGAGGAGGAAAAAAAATGTGTATTGTAAATTTGAAGGTGTTTATTTATTTTATATTTATTTATTATTTTATTTTTGCGTGGAAATGATGAAAATACGGAATTCGTTAATTAAAAACTTATTAATAATAATTATCAAAAAAACAGAAGTTTATAAAAGTTAGTAAAAACCCACCTAGGGTGCCGTATATTGCGCAGACGAGGGAAGATATTTCAGTAATAATTAATTTTGAAACAGATGATTAAAATTAACGTTTTCTGTGGTGTGGTTTTGCAAAAGAGATGCGGAATTCATAATATAATACGCGAGATATAGGAGAAATTTCTGTTTGAGGGTTGGATTGTAATAAGATTTTACAATGCCGAGATCAATGTATGTACAGTCACGTTCCGGTCAAGAGCACTTCTTTAATGTGTTTGAAAAGAAATCTTTATATTGACCTGTAGCACAGGTTATATGTGGGAATTCATTCATTCGTTCATTCATAACGTAGAAAAAGAATTTCACATCTGTTATTTTGGAGTTTTGCTTTGGCCTCTGCCAGTGTAAATTTGAAGCGATTTTTTCACCCTGTAAATAAAAATTGTTGGAAATATCGTATTAGTCACGTGAATCGATATGGAAATCGAATCGTGAGTGTAATAACGCCTTTACATGACTAATCCCCATTGTAGCAGAGTTAAACCGAGATCTGAAATGGCCTTTGTTGAGCCCCGGGGAAGTCGTCCTGTAATAGAGCCGACCGCATATTCTACAATTTGAATTATAATTGTGTGCAAATGCGAAACTTGAGTGTTTATATGAAATTGGGAATAATGTGGGAAACAAAAACATTTACCCGTAATAGGGATTATCACACTTTAACTTAACCCCTGAAATTTGACTCAAAATTATTTACTACCGTCGTGTCTGCTCGCCTTTCACCAAGGATAATAGCAATTTATGTCTTCCCCCCAAATAAGCATCCGTGTTAAAAATTCAAACAAGTTTGCAACATCGGTAATATTTTCTAATTTCAAGATCAAAAAAGGGGATGTAAGAACATACAAACATAAAGTCTACAGGCATAAACAAATAAAATCAATTCTCATCTAATTTAACCAATTTATAAAACTCAATTATAATAAATGATGAAGTAGATTTGCATTTTTATTGAACGGTAGTTTGAGGAAGACCCGATTTCATTAACAGTATATGTAATTTGCCCGACTTAAAATTCCTCGATCGCATAATTAACAACAATTACACCGCAACTTCGAATTTCAACACTTCTTCTATATACGCTGACGTCAGCGAAAAATACAGCCAAAAAAAATTATTCTAATGAATACTAAGTAGTGAAACAAAATAAATCCGTTATTAATAAAAATCGGGGGAATTAAGCCAAGTGCTCAGGCAAAATACACCTTTAATGAACGCAGAATTGATCAAATTACTATTCAAATACAACCGGATCATTTTTTCCCGTTGTTTAGCTATGCGAAAAGAGCAAAAACGAAATTTAATACATAAATTACCCAAGTTATAATTGACTTATGAAGCAAGTAAATTGCATTTTAATTATTAATTCTCATAACATCAGGTACCAGCTAAAAGATGGAACTTCTACATCTACCTTTCCCTATTAACCACATAACATCACCTAAACATAAATAAAATTTACAAAAATTAATCTCTCTTCCATTTACATATTAATTACAAGAAAAGTAGCTATATTTTAGTGTTATACAAGAACTCATCTAAGCATCAACGTCCTATACAATCCTTGTTTAAATTAAAAGATTCTATTCTTTCTAACTCACAAGTTTAAAATAATAAGTGGTTGTCAAAATCTTATCATTCTATCAATGAATGACGAAATTGTTATTGAGCACTTCAGTCGAATCCAGTGATCGGCAAAACAAACTTTTTGATAAGGGCTTAATTACGGCCCCAAAATGAGACTGAGGAACATTCTGAAACGACCATCCAGGTCAGAGATGGGCAAAGCGCCAGAGAGAACCAGCTCTCGTCTCTTTCGAATGTTTAGGCCAACTTAATCCAAACTAGAAACAGACAAACAGGCGCCCGCATAAAACTCCAACCCAATCCTACTTAACCGTCAAAGTCAAATAAATCCAAATAGGCCAAAATAAGATTCTTCAGGAAATAATCGATTACCTCATAGTTTTTCGATTCCTTCGAGAAGAAATGCCGTACACTCGTTTTTTTTTAAACTGATTCTCTCCTTCTAAGAGGAGCTTCGATTGTAATTTTAGGAGAACGTCATTTTTCGCAATAGATAATTCCTTCCGGGAAATGCATGTCTTCCTGGATTTTATATCGTGGTAATGAGATGAAAATTAAAACATGTGGCTAGAGATTTCTGATTTATCCTGACTGTAACATCTTGACTAGCTTCCAATCAAGGGGAATTGCAGCAATTTCAGCATGCATGATAGAATCCAAATAATGCCTTGCGATGAAGTTTCTCAGGTGGCCCATAAATTAATTGCGTGCTTGTTTAATTGAATGAGTGCAAAATTAATACCTAAATGATATTAAAAAGGGATTGACAGTTTCCAAGGTATATGTTATTAGTGAAATTAATAGCATCATCGATGATAAATTATCGCTTCAATCAAATCTGAATTGATTACCCATTTCGTTAGTTAGTAGTCGATTACACCGACTATAGCTATTTTTTTTATCTATGCGGGATTAACTTGGCTTATTAATAAATGCTCGTCAGAAATTGATAATGTTGTTAGTCATAGATGGGGTTTTGAGAATCTATAAATGTGGTAATTTTCAACGGGCAGGCATGACCTTAGCGATTTCCTTGTAATAATCGAATTCGTTTCGAATGCATATCCGCTAGTTGGTGTGTGTTGTGTGTATCGTAAACAAACACGTTTTCTTTCGCGAAAGGATACGTTCGTTTGTGAAATATAAGTACGTCAATTGTTAATCGAGTGAATGTTTCAATGCCACATGTGTAATCATCTCTCTGATGAATAATAACATGCACAGTAAATTCTTGCTTTTAATAATAAATCTTATATAATTCTCGGCTATTTATAGTAGTTGGCTGCGTATTAAAATTAAGAGATTTTTTTTATTATGGGATTGCTGCAGTTTAAGTCAGTGGGGGAATTGCGAATCCAGTGGTCTTTGGTGGAATTCAGAATCACGGGCTTCGCTTTTGCCAGGGTTCATTAATCACCTGCCTGACATTGTCAGTCTGTCAAATCGAATAACGCATAGTCTGTATGTACTGTACGTATATATGTATATATTTACAAAAGCTCTATTCAGACTTATAGGAACACTTTCTAGCATTTTCAAATGGAACAATTCACTATTGTTCAGGTAATAAAGGCGCAATGCGAAAATCTATAATTCACACTTTGCACACAATTGGTGAACCTTCAGCAATTGACTAACCCAGTTTCCATTACCTAGTTTTATTGAATGTATAATTTAAAATTCAATTCCTAGTTAAACTGTGAAGAAAATTTAACGTCTGCGTTTTCGACGACTCTCTGGATATTTCTCATTGAAATGGCAAATATCGGGTTGCAACATCACTTCATTCATATCCAGGCCGGGCATGATGTATGAAATTATAGGCGAATAAAATTTGGAAATTACCTGCGATATACATGCAATGCATAATTTTGAATAACATGAACATACCCGTGCTTATTATTAGATACAGTTAATATCACAGAGTTTGTAATCATGCAGTTGTTAGCAGCACCTGCGTCGAAAGACTATGTGGCGTTCTAATTCTGTTTAGAGCTGCATAAATTTGATTTCAATGAAACAGAATGAGAAACAGGACTCGAATGAGTGGACGCAGGATGTATATAAAAAAAAAGGTAATGAGCGTATTGTTTCTGCACTGTTAAATGGGCTATTATCGGTTGTGTAAAAGGAAAGGATAATTGCAGTTGATTTCAATTAAGTCTTATGTATGTAAATGATCGACGAACGTATATAAAAATGAAGTTATCGTCCTCGATAAAACCTTGCGACGCCTCTTGTTTACGTTGTTCTCGACGAAAACAAGCGACCAGTCTAATTCATTCAGCCAGGACAAACTCCTGATCAATATTGCAGAGCACTCAAAAATGCAGCGAAAACTTCTTACATACATACCCACCATCCACCGCCAAATTACTTTGTTTTATATCATTATTTTCATTGAATTTTGATATTGATTAAATCAAGCGAAGCAACTACCTGCCCTCAATTTTAAACGACAGTTAATCTAAGTTTATAATGCTAATGGATAAAGCGCTTAATATTTAACTACTGCTTGGCTCTAGCCTAGAATAACGAACAGCGTCGAGAGGAGTTCAATGAGTAAGGAAGTTCGTAAAGAAAACTTCAGATATTTATGAATTACCCAAGAAGATAAAGACAATTGAAAGTTTCTGAAGTGCATGTCACTTTTAGACCTTCACATTGATTGCTATAACTTGTCTTCAGCTTGATAAGCATTGCCTTTATCTACTTTCATTTTGCTTTCACGCGAAAACAACGGAAAATTTCTCTCTGGTCATTTCAAACTACTTAACAACAAACATAAATACAATATACCACATCATGTTATGTTAATACCACTCAATCAAAACGAATCAACCAACAATCAACTCATTCTTGCAAAGCAAACTCTTATTACCGTGTCTTTCAAAATTTATTATTATTATTTTGTAGGTGTTCAGACCTAATAGGTCCATGACTTGAACTTACGTGTATTTCCATACTTTCCTTTTACCATCCTCTTATTTTACTTTCTTCTATATCCTTGATTACTTCTTCTTCCCATCTCGCTTTTGGTCTTCTTCTTCTTCAGGGTATATTCAACTAGAAATTATGATCAATACTTTAATGTCATAATAATTTGATTTTTGCATCCAAAATTATTTTTCCATCGTAGACAGCCTCGGTTTCATATTTGAGATCTCATGATCATTCTAAATAACTTTTCCAAATAATATTTCCGCGTATCTTGAAAAATAAAGGTACTTTACTCTTACGTCGACTTCAAACATTTTGATTTCCCCGGTATATTATAAGAGGCATTCAAACTTTGATACGTGCATCTTGTGTTTGGGAAGATGCAGGAGGTTTCATAAAGAATACATTTTTCTGAGAAATTAGTAATATAAAAGTTTCCCGCATGTGTCCAAATTTTTTCCGGTCTCTGTATATTATGTATTTAGAGCAAAATAAATCGGTGAAGCCCTTACTACAGATAAGGGTGATTCAATAAAGAAATTGATGCTAAAAAAATTTAATCTTGTGAAATAAGTCTTTTAAAAAGCCTTTGCGACATTAATTTTAATTTGTCAATGCGGCCCTTCTAACCAAACTATTTTTCTGTTGAGAACACAAAAATCAAATATAAATAATATGAATAACATCCTTTGATTAACTTGTACAAATCATGCAAATGATGCTAGTAGATTCAGCTTATTATTGGAAACAAGTTTCGCAGAAAATATCTTCCAAAAATTGAAAAGTACAGTGTGGGTCAACAATTTAATAAACTGACAAATGAAATTCCATCCTGTTTGGTGGTATTGCGGTAGCTCTTGTACCAACAAAACTTAAGTTGTATCGGACTTCATCTAGTGTATATGCCCTCAAGATGACTCGGCTCGGTGGTCTTCACCCTTACGCCGAAAGGTAGAAAGGGTTATACCTACGTACATAGGTAATTACAAGAGCATCGGGATCGTAACTTCTACAACTGTTTATTTGATTAGTTTGTGTTGCCGCTTTCGGACAAACGGACGATGCCATCTCAATTTCAGTTTAATTTTATATACTGCAGGTAGTCTCTGCAATAAGTTTTTTTTTAAGTCGCCGATTTTATTTCATGTTTGTTTACCTGCTTGCTTGTGTACTTGTCGAACTACCTATATATTAGAATGGTCCGAAGGTATTTAACGTTTGAAGAGTGTAACTTCTAAATGGTCCAAGTGCCAATTTTATTTAAGTAAAATTTGCAAGTATTTAACATTTCAAGAGTTGTTTATTAATAAAATTGGCACTTGGACCATTTAGAAGTTACGCTCTTCAAATGTTAAATACTTTAGGACCATTATAATATATAGGTAGTTCGACAAGTAAATGAGCAAGCAGGTAAACAAACATGAAATAAAATCGGCGACTAAAAAAAAACTTATTGCAGAGACTACATACAGTACATAAAATTAAACTGAAGTTGAGATGGCATCGTCCGTTTGGAACAACACAAACTAAAACCTGTAACCTGTACTTTATTTAAAAAAATGATTTAGCCAAAAAAAAACTGAATGAAGAGAAAACTTGGGGCACTTAACAACGGAAAAAAATAATTTTACACAAAATCGGTACTTAGACTATATAGAAGTTATACTATTCATTTGTCGGGGAGACATTATTAAAAAGCATGACTGTAGTTTACAAAACGGAAAATGAAACAACTTGAAAGTGTAGGTTTATAAATGATTTGTACATGCCGCTTCGCAGTATATGAGTATTTAAGGTGTAAGACTGGATTTGGGGGAATGTTACTGTCAAGTATCTTTGTCTTCAAGTGTTTATCTGCATAATTTAATTGTAAAATACTATGTAGGCAGTATAAAATTATGAAAAACTGAAGCCAATAAAAAAATTCAAGGCTTATGTCAATACTAATGTACACACATCAAAATTGTCTAGGGAACACAAACTTTTCTGTTGCACAAAATGAGGACTAATACAAAACTATATTTTATTAAATGTGACTAAACCAATTAATGAAAATTAATTTGATTTATTTTAGTTTGAAATATAAAAACAATAAATTTGGATTTGACTCCTAACCACAATATGTTTTTTTAAAAACTAAATACGTAGCTATGCTGCCATCTTCAGTAGTTGCGACTTCTATCCTACTAAATTAGAGGAGAAGTCTAATCTCTTAAACATTGAAATATAAAACACATTTTTGCTGAAAAAGACTGAAATAACAATTTTATGTCTAATAAATCTAATTAATGATTTTTAATTTCTGAGGCACTTGTTTAAATTTTTAAATTTAGTATCTAATATTCTCTCCTCTTGCATTTAAGACCACTTTGCACCGTTGTGGCATTGGCAGAATCAAGTGGTTAATTTGTTGTTGTGGTTTAGCATTCCAGTGATGTTGAATACACCAGGAGAAATCTAAATTGGTTTGAATGTTTTCCTAATTTTCAATATCTCTTCTTTTAAGCATGTCCCGAAAATGCTCAAATGGATTTAAGTTTGGTGATTATGCAGGCCATGGTAAACATCTATATTATGCGCTTACAGCCACTGAGTAACGGTAGCAACAACATAAGGTCTTGCATTATCGTGAATCAACAAAATTCTAGAAGCAGCTTATCGGTCATGGGAAGGACAACAGGCTGCAGAATATTATCCCGGTATTTATCTGCTTTTACAGATCCTTCAATATAAACGAGCTCTGTTCTACTGCCCTGCACATCATTATTCTCCCCATGCCAGGATCGTCCCGCCTTTTTTTTACCTCTTCGATATATCTCAACCATTCCTGATTACCAGACTATCTCCAGAACCAAGTACTTCTCATATCAGGAGAAAATCCAAATCGCGACTCGTCTGTGAAAAGAACAGCCACTGTTGCTCATTCCAATTTTCCTGCTTTGCTGATCAAATATTTCGATCTTCTCGATTGGCACGAACATCTTAATGGACGACGAGAATGAATATTGGCTTCATGCAATCTGTTTCTGATAGTTTGATTTGAAACAATTATACAGTGTGTATTTTCTAAGGTGCTAACAAACCAGTTACATTTATTGAAGAGTTTCGTAATGCTCTTAGTATAAAAAATCTATCCTGATTTGGAGTTGTAATTCGTGGTTTTCCCGAATTCTGTTCTTTTGAGTTGCCAAACTCTTGATAACGTCGCCACAATCGATGAATTTCTCCTTTTAACGTCTCCAAAGCTCTTACAGCATTTGCTTGACTTCCACCACCTTCAATGATTCCAATTGCGCAAAATGATTCATCACGGCTTAAATGACGTCTTTATTGAACACGTTGCGTCCAATTAGCCTATACCGATACAAATTATGTAAAAAATGCAATATTGTCTGCTCTTAGGAACACAGATAAAAATGGTATAAATTAACAGCTTCGATTTAAACAACTGGAGTAAACATTATTGCATAGAACCATAACTTAATATTGTTAACTAAGAGGAACTATGATCATTATATTCCAAATTTTATTCTATCTATAAATATAATGACTAAACTATCTGTTCCTTAAACATTTTGATGTGTAGAACGCCGAAAAATATGATAACATTTTTATATAATTTTTTTTCGAAAAGCGAAAAGAAATTGGTAAATTTTAGGGTATTAACATTACGTAATAGGTGCATACGAACATTTAAACCTCAATTACTCCAAAACGGTTGAGTTTATGCAATAAGAGAACCTTTTTTGTGCCAAATAATCTAAAGAATATGTTGTTTGCAATTTTTGACAAAATATGTAAAAAATAAAAAGTTACGGATAAAATACTGAAAATACTCTTACAAAACTATCCTTTAAAAACGATAAAGGATCTGACAAATATGTTGTTAATGCGCGGAAGATATTGCAAAAAACAAAATTTTCCACCTCTCTTTCATTGGTTATATAACTCCCTTATTATTTAGTTTTGGAAAAAGTATTTATAAAGGTGACCTTATTTTTCTATTCACGCTGAAAATATCGGGAGACATTTCTGAATCACTGTGTATAAAGGTAGATGTTTTCTTTTTTAAATTTGCAATAAAAGTGTTAAAATCAGAAAGTTTTATGTGTGAGAAAAAGAAAAAGTGACGGCTCAGTTGATTATTTCATTTAAAAAATATTACGCTGATACATAAATCAATTAAATAAGTCTCTGAATTGCGCTGGTAAAATATTTACTTTAAAGTCTGGCGGAAATTTTTTTGTTAAATCATCATGAAATTAGAAGATTTTAATGGGCAATTTTCTTCTTTTCTTTCACTATGAAAAGAAGTATTATCCTCCGCATTCAATTTGCTTTTTATAAGTAAGTAATTTTTTTTGAAAAATACACCAATGGGAGTGGTGAAGCTGGCGAGGAGAATCTTTTCTGTTTACTCATCACTTAATTTATTTAATAAAATTATAGGTTTATTGCATTTGGTATTTGCGCAGTTAGGAAGTGAATAAGATATTTTATACTTGTACGCGAGAGCGTATTTTTCTATTGATGATACTGATGCTTTTGCTTGGATAAAAAAAGAGGAAGGTAACGTAAAGCGAATCCCTTTGAAGTAGGAATTTTTTGCACTCCGTTATTCACCTTCACTAATTTCACTCGAATGCGTTTTTCAAAGCCATTTAACCGTTGCCAGACGCTTTTAAGAAACTCTGACCTCGGTTAAAAGGAAAATAAATTTCCACTTTAACAGTTTATAAACTGAGGCAAGTTTTTTTCGTTTTTTCTTTTAAATTCCGGCGGCAATTAAAAAATTGTAATCAGTTGTGAAATTGGTTTGGTGTTAACGAGATTTGAAGTCACCATATGTTTGCATGCAACGATTTGACAACCTTCGAATAAACACATCATGCTTTTGATAATCTCTCTCTCCCGCACGTGTATGACTAACACCATGATATGCAGTTATAATTCTGAAGATAAATAGGGGTTGATATATATTTTCCTGTAGTTTTTACATAAATCGTCGCTTCAGACGCAGTATGGCGCTGTTAACATTGTTGTGTGAATAATAACGCATCCCTAATTTCGCTCACCCCAACTTTGCTCATCTTGTGAGCTGTTTCACGTTGATAAACTGAGAATTCAAAGCGTGTTTGTTGCTCGCTTGAATTATCTCCATTTCATTTCAATATTTAAATTGCAACTTTGTCTCTGTATGATGCGCCCTTTTCTTAGAGTTCAGTCGTCACTTTCTGAAATGGCTGAAACAAGTATATAGGGTGCAGTTTTGGGTAAGCCTCAAACAATGATTTCTCTGCATAATTGTGTTGGCCAGATGTAGTATACCTGCTCATCCAACTTTCTAGCCATCAGAAAAATTTTATCAGTAAACGTATAAGTACAGAAAATAGAAACCGAGCCACAGCGCAGATGGCGCATGCGCTAAGACATGATTCGAATGTTGTTCCTGTGGCATGGCATAGACTGTGGAAGCAAGTGTGCATTGCATAGTCAGTCCGTTGACTAAAACGCGTCGGGAAGGTTGAACCAACCGATTAAAATACAAGCGATGGGTGTTCGGTATGCGCATATTTTATATTTTTTTCATTCCGGCGAATTTATTTTATTCATGATGGAAAATTAAATTTAAGTGCTGTGTTACAGTTATGTTTTATTTATTAAAGAACTGGATTAACTATGCCTGGACCAGGATTTTTATTTCATTCAATGTGTAATAATGACGTTAAGATACGAGCAAAGTTGACGACAACCGGCTTTGCTACCCCATCTTCTAAAAAAAGACTTTACGGTAAGTATTTTATTACCATGATTAAGCCACATTTCTCATTTTTATGTTTTAATATTTCCATTTTTTTTTATTATTTCACATTTTACATATTTTTATTTATTCCATTGTTTTAAAACCTTCATTTGCAGTAGACAACCGCGTGGGGCTAACACACACCCTCCCCCAAGTCCTTTTACCTTCGGGAAAACTGAAAATCTGAATTTTCACTCAAAGAACCTATTTACCTATCGGAAAATTCTAAATATTTTCCAGATTTGATTTTATTCTATCTACCTTTACTGAGAGTACATACTTAGATGATTTAGGTTTGGATTTGGATTGGATATTCCCCAATCTTCAAAGTGTAGCTGAAATATTTCGGAAGCGTATGCAAAAATGATGAGTTTAGGTGATCCTGAATAATAAGTTCGTTTTCTTGTACACACACCGGTACCAATATCCTTTCTCATTTGTTAATAATTAGTGTGTGTCAGACAGGATCGCGTGACCAACAAATTGAATATTGAAAGGCTCGTAGTACAAAGGGAATTTTAAAAATATGCAACGCGAACCTTGTAATGGAAAACTTGCCGACGTGAATTTCATGTGAAATCACATTCGTGCGAAATTCTTAAAAATGACTGATGTATTTACCCCTTGCCGTTTCTAATGAGAAAAATTGCCGTCGGTGATAATGATCATTTGAGATGTCTCCTGCTTTCTAATACCTTAATGGCCATTCGATTATTATAATCCTTCTTTCTAAACTAATGACGCCGGTGATTTTGGATGACTTCCTTTGCAAATTTCAAACAAATCGATTCCCATCATAAGCCTTCCTAAGCTTTCATCATGTTAATGGGCGCTATTAGTTGTAACCCCTTTTTTACTTTTTTAATTTTAGGTCGTTTTGGGAAAATTTTACCTTTTATTGTTCTCTCTGATGAAAGCGCTTCGTTTTTTTTAATTGTGCCTTAAAATTGCCCTGGCTTTTAAAAATAATTTTCAATTTAATGGTGGCAAAATAGAATGTAAAGGATTGGACAGAGAGAATAACGTAAACCGTAATATTAAAGCAGCGTGGTAATGTCTCGGAGGTATAAATCCTTACTTTCACATCTTCATATCGCGGTAAAGATTAAGAGCTTCGGTCTTTCGGAAATGCAAAACAGTCGCAGGGAACATGCAAGGCTGAATTGAGAAATGAGGCGGTGGAATAAATCACGCAGTTTTAAATCTATTTTTGCTTCCGCGTTGACTGGTATTACGTTAAGAAGCACCAACGCCGTTTATTATTTCCTCCGCAGCTAGACAAACATTTCTTTAGCGTCGTTCAGACTTGTCCATTCCATTCAGTGAGGCAAGAATGCCTTGGCACCACTCCAGTTTACGTAAAAATAAACCCGATGCAATCATTAATGAATTAGGTTTCCCTGACAGCGGAATACGTCTATTCTTACATTAGAGAAAGCCTGCGTTTGTCTACTGCATAATGAATACAACCTAACTCACAAGAAAACAACACCAAAGTATTTGCAGCTCAAACCTTATTTCAATCTAGACCATTGAAATAAGGTTTGAGCTGCAAATACTCGTTACACCGCTAGATTCATACAAAAACACCTAAGCTAACAATTCCCTACAAGAAAATAACCAAAACCACTTCTCTACACAAAAAAGAACATGCACAAGATCTAACCCTTTTAATTTATTCATTTGTTCTCCTACAATCAAATGAATTCAAATCAAAACAATCCAAATCAAATTCAAAAAATACCAAAGTTAACAGTTCCCTATAAGAAAACAACCAAAACCACTTCTCTACACAAGAAGAAAACATGCAAAAGACCTAACCCACCCAAGTTCAATTAAAACATTCTTCATCAAGTTGGTTTTGATTTTTTTGATGAAAGAAAAGGCAAAGAAACAGGATGACTTCTCTTAAACCAAACGATGTTTCATGGAATACAGTTGTTTAAGTGTTTGGTTTCTCGTTGACTTCCCTTGACAACAAAACCACTTCTACACAACTATAGAAACATGCAAGAGATCTAACCCAAGTTCAATTAAAACATTCATCAAGTTGGTTTTGAACCAGTTCCGAATGCATGGAAACATACCCCAAAATTTAGACTAATTTCTTTTTCTGATAAAACGAACAATTCAAGATGAATTTAATCTACCCTAAACACTTTGCATTTGTAAATTTGCTTTGCAGGAGGAAGAAGAAGAATAAATTAGGGAATGTAAATAGTTATTTGTGTTTGGTCATACCTGCTTTTGTTTTTGTTCGTGTTTGCGGTAATTTCTCACGATTGCCGAGGAAGATTGAAATCGACTTCGTAAGTTTTTTATTTAATTGAACACCTAATACTTTACGTCATTTCTGAGGGAGGGGGCAAGCAGTTCCAAATGCATAGAAAATACCCGAAAGTTTAGACCAATTTCTTTTCCTGTTAAAACGAGCAATTCAATATGAATTTAATCTACCCTAAAGACTTTGCACTTGAAAATTTCCTTTGCAGGAAGAAGAAGAAGAATAAATTTGGGAATGTAAATAGTTATTTCTGTTTGGTCAGGCCTACTTTTGTTTTTGTTTGTATTTGGGGTAATTTCTCACGTTGTTTGCGGACGAAGATTGAAATCACCATGGAAAGTTATTTAAAAAAAAGGAGAGAAAAGAAACGGAAAATCCGTGATTTTTTTTGTTTATTCGGTGCTTCTTTTGCCGGTTGCTGTTTACCCTATGAATAATAGATGATAATAACAATAATAAGTCGCGCATGACGAATAAAATTAAATAGACTATAACGTGCGCTGTTTTGTTGTTATCTTGCGAGATTTATTGCCAGAGTACCTCGAATACTGACGAGATAATGAGGAATTAGACGCAAATCTTGATGTTTATGTTATTGAAAAGGGAATTTGCAGGAAATCGACCTATTTACTTCGACAACATTCCACATTCCAAGGCGATGAGTAAGTAAGTAAGTGACTTATGTTGAGAACGCGAGTGAATTTAGAAAGAATTTGTGTGTTTTGTCTGGTGTTTATCTCACCTTACCCCCGCAATTTGTTTTAAATAAAAGAAAAAAAAATGAAAATCTGAAAGTTAAGTGGAACGGTTATATTATTACAAAAAGGATGGATGATGGAACGAACAACTTCACACTATTGCCGCCGATGCATGCCGCATGTCGGCCGGTGCGTTGCTTAGTTCAAGTAGTTGCCAACTGTTAGCAGGTACCAACAATCTCGCTTATTAAAATTAAACGTATTTCGTTATTACTTTTTACGCGAGGCTTTTAGTTGGCGTGTATTTCATCGCAATGGAATAAAATGGAATTGTTTTAATCCCTAAAGAAAATGAGGCGAGACAGTCTTGAATGTAACAAGGTTTTATGTAGGCCTGTTTGCATAATGGATTATGGAAAAGTCCGCCCTTTGAAATTTGACTAATTTTAATAATTAAAACAAGGAGGTGTTGGATCTGTTTAAACATTCATGATATTATCCAGGTACGTAATTTCATCTTTTTCTGTATTGTTGGCGATTTTGCATTATCTGACGGGCGGCTTATGTATTCATGTTGTTGGAAAATTCCGTGACAGTTAAAATTTTCCTTTCCCTGTCATATTAATATGTGTCTGTTGTAAGTTTTATGACGGGTGTAAATATTGAAATGGCCATGAAGTTATTAACCATAAATGACCATCCGTCTTATCTGAAATCACGCAGGCAGTCAAAAATCTGCTTGCGACCGTGTTCTCTTTTATGGCCTTGTTATCGTGTAGTGGGTGTTTTACATTCGAATATACATGAATGCAAACGCCATACTACGGCCGTCGGCTGTTCCATTTCCACACGCATCGTCGATACCGCAGTGTAGGCAATATTTCATTGCTCTGACGCGACCCCTGCTTATTTCAAATTTTAGGTTGATCAATGAACTTAAAAAGCATTCAGGAGGGGGCATGTAGAGTTTGAAATTGGTTGGGGGGTTAAAATTGTTTCACGCGGCCGAAGGGGTGGTCGATCAAGCGTAGGGGATATTAGTAAGAGGTGGGGGCACGTCAAGGTGCCGTGATTAATATAGCTTGGGCATGCGATCAGATTTGTGTAAATTGGCAACAGTGTGTGCACTCTATATACCGTAGTCCGCGAATTTGGCAATCAATAATTCGATAGTCGACGAGATTTTTCATTTTCCCGCTTCCATTTACTACACGACTATGCATCCAACGTTAAAACCCCCACAGATAACTGGATCAAAACATGCCGAAATTTATTTCATTTATTTTCCAGTTTTTTCTCCATTCATTTATCCTCCTACTATCAAACAAATTCAAACAAAACAGCTAAATTCAAATTCACCCAAAATCCTCAAACCCCCCCCCCCTCCCCCAACCTCCTCAAAGAATTTCACCATCCCCAATTTGAGTGTATCTCCCACTTCTTTTTTTATAAGTAGCAAGCGCGACGGACCTTGTGTGGACCTTCTTTTAAATTGTAATATCTTCATAATTATTAAAGAACAAAGAATATAAAATTATTTTCATCTACACATGGTGAATCAAAACACTGGTGCTAATAACTGTTTTACTTAATAATAATTGATTTTTTGCGGAAAACTACTATTTTTTTTTGTTTTAGTGTCATAGGTGACTTGTTGGGCACCGGAAGATACTTGTAAAATTAATTAGAGATTACGTTTTTAAAAATCTTAGTAAACAAGCATTTTATTGGGGTCAACTGCTTTTTGCAGATGAAATTAGAAACTTATGATCTGTTTGGCAAAACTGGTGAAGTTTTGGTGGAAGATGATTAACATCAGTGAGATCTACGTCAATTTCTGAAGAAAATACTTTTGAATTTTCTAAATAACTCGGAAAATTTCTCGAAAAAATTCGTTTCTAGCCGAACGAATCGAGATAGCGTCTTCTGTTTTCTGCAAAAAGTAGCTTTGAGTCGCGAAACCGGCGGTTTACTTTTATTCCTAGAAATAACTGAAAAATCCCGCGACACACTAAAAATGGTCCGCTCTGTACTGCTCATGCGCTAAATATACAATTACTATTGACAAGAGCGCATGAGCAGTACAATTTCGAACTTATTTAGAATTGTGTAAGCTTTCGTCTTAAATTTAGAAAAGAAATGAGTGTAATATGAAAGAAAACAGATGATTAGTAAGAAAAATTTTCCAGATACGGAAATAGTAGTAGTAAGTAAGGGGGGGTTAAATTATCCGTGTATTATTTGGCAAATGAGTATACACATGCACAAGCGTGTTTCGTAACCATTACGCCGGAATAATATTTGTTACGTTCATTGACATATCTAGTAATTTTCCGAAGAAAAATTAATCCAATTATTGCGTTAATTTAGTTAGTTACAAAGAAGTGTATTATTTGTAGTATCTTAACGCAGTTAATATCATGCATTTAGTGGTCGAAAACGCGCACCTCTAAATCGTTTTATTATGAAAATACCTACAGCAGGCCGCGTTTCGCTAAACTTTAATTTTACAACGATCGATTTTCGTAGTAAACTGCGAGCTTTAACTACACTATATACTTCATTGTTACGCATCGATCTACTTTTCAAAGGACCTCCGCTGCAATTTGCATTCGGATTTAATTACCTTATTCAAATACCAGCTTTTATAGTTCGCCAAACTATCAGTATGCGGAACAGAAATGAGAAATAGTTGATTTGAATTTTTAATTTTTTCGTTTCATTTCTCTTCTTTCGTGTACTGAAATATACATATTGTAGCAAATTTCAAAATCATTTTTAATATTCGACTTTAAATTCATAAACGTCATCCAACATGAAGAAGTTCCAGTAAGACGTTAATTAATTATAAAAACTTAATTTTGAAATACGTTGAGCCAATTCTTTCTAATTTTCTTTTTAAAACGGTTTATACAGTAGACAGGCGTTTTCAAATGACTGTACATATATTCTGTTTTTTAATTTGGAGTAGTATATCGAAATTTTGGCGCTAAAACGAGCTTTACCATTGGTCAAACGAACTTTGTCATTGGTGAATTCCCGCCAGCTACCACTGACAAAGCTCGTTTTTAGCGCCAAAATTTCAAAATATTCGCAGAATTAACAGAAAAAAAAAACAGAGTATAGTATGTGTGAACTCAGAATATCTTCATTTCATATTATTACATGAGGTTAAAAGAAAATGCAAATACTTTAAATGTAAACGTCATGTAGTATACCTAACCTCAATGGTACTTGAACGTCGTTGTTTGATGAGTGAGTAGTATTTCGCTTGGGTCCTTGAATTTTCCAAACTCTAGACTGGGTCTATATACTAAGAATTAAAATAGTACTGTCAAAACATAATTTGTCAGTTTTGCATATACAGTATTCTTAATTCGATTTTTTTGCAAACACAGCTTGTCAAACAACTGTTAACCTGAGAGGAATTGATTTGTAGTTTAATTAAATGAAATAGTACGCATTGGGGATATCAAATAAATTAGAAGGTGATAATTGAAAATTGCTGTGAATTTAAATATTTGCTCGTCGCTAATTATTATTTGCTGTAACGAAATACTTTATTTTACAATCTGTCGTTAGAAGGAAGGTTCGTTTGACTGCAAGCAAGGCTATTGGGAGTTCGGTTACTGCGTTACCGTAAAAACAAAACTGCTTTCTTTTCATTATTAGAATTTTTTTGTGCATCCCAAAGTCCATTATAGTTCACGTATACCGCAGTTCGGTTTTCTCGAAACATCCGAAACTATAAAGAAAAATTTAACGCATTACGCGGCCGAATAAAAATTTATCTGCATTATAAAGCATAAAACGAAGGCGCTTAAAATATAATTCATTCGACTCTCACTTAAGAAAAATATTCAGAAACCAGTTTAGTAATTATATTTATCATCGAAATCCCGAAGAGTTTTATTCCACTCGGCGATGTTGCCTTAAATGGGTTCTTTATCAAAATGTATTTTGACGTGGCTCTGTATCATTAATATGTCTTTGTTTTATAAATTAAGAGTATTTTATTACCGGACCTTTTCCTTTCTCGTTCTCTTCTAAAAAAACACCTTGCATTATAAAAGCGATTTCAAATAATTCCAACGGCCGCATTTTTATTTAATCTTACTTCGATCTTAATATTAAAATTATCGAACACGTAATTAGTTACACCGAATTGTTTCGTTCTTCCAACGTTGCCAGCTCACCAATTAATTAACAACGAAAACAAAATTGTATAGTTGCGGTCCTCGAAACCTGACATCAATGTCAAAAATTCGTAATTTTAATTTTATCATTTTGATGTCAGTATCAAATTTGACAGCAGTATTTATAGTGATTTGATTGAGTAACATTTAGAAACTTCAGATTTAGGATCAGTTTACACCGCCGCGCGTCAGAACATTGTATTTGTCAAAGTGTACCAGGCCGCAACTGTACCAAACCGATTATTATATTTCGCGTAATAAAATATGCAAAACATGTGTCCTTATAAGTTACCAGTACTGACCGAAATACTAGAGGATACGAATGTACTATAAAAGTATGCAAGCCTTATAAAGATTACTCCTTCGACATTTGAATTATTCAAATTAAACTGTGCCAGCAACGCACGTTATTACATCCTGTTTTTTTTTAATCAAAACATTGCATACTTTATAATTTTCACTTTCACACCGTATATTTTATATTAAATTTGAAACGCTTGCAAATACTTGATTGATAATTCAAATAATCAAACTGCTTTGATTTTATAGAATAATTCAAAATTGGCAATCAGAAAGAGACTTGTATACAGAGCTTTTCAAAATAATTAAAAGCGGTAAATTTATCTTGAAAAGATTTACAGCTCTTAAGTTTTGTTGTTAGTTCTTCAAGCGTTTGTTAATCCTGTTTATACACAGTCAACTAAATGGCGCACAGATTTTTTTTTTATTAAAAGAGAATTCTTTGGTCTGCTCAACCGAAAATTGGGAATTCCAAATACTCCTCTTCTGTTATTATTAATAATATACGTGAATTAACTTTAAATTCTAATACGTCTCATATAAGTCATTAGCTCGATTTAAAAAGGGTTCAATTAAGAGTTACGTAATGATAATAATTGTTATTATAAAAGGATCTCTAAGAAGCCACCTGCTTGATGTAATTTCGATTGAGAATAAAAAATTAAATTACACGGGCTGTAATTGACTTAATTGGTGTAACATGAAGGGGTGGTTGCGTTCTTCTGAAATTTAAGTTGTCTTTACATGGAGTATTTTGTTACAGGGTAGTGTGCCATGGCCTGGCATGGAAGGGCCTGGCCCGGCCTGCTTCTTTATCTTCTTTATGCAGCAATTTTTCCGGAAATAATAGCGAAAAGTCCAGGTAAGCCTGATGTTTAATGCATGCAAATTGAAAACAAATTTTATTGTCAGAGATGAGCTATCAAGTTTTGTATTCGCTGATGGTTCACCACTGAAAATAAAAAGGGCACGCTTTTTCTTTGTTGTTTTTTATTTTATTTTATTTTTTTATGATTTTTGTATGCGTTTAGATATTGGAGATTGATGTTAACATGGACCAATTAATGCATACTATTAAATAGTCCTTGTTAGAAATCCATGAATAAAAATAATCCAAGGTGTTTAGGCTATTGTTGTATCTATTCAGAAAGATAGACCCATCAAATTTATTATTGAAATGTCTAGGACACATAACAATACAACAATTAGACGATTAGAATTTGAAATGAGCATCGTTTGTAAAGAACAAATAAATTCCCCTTTCCCCCACTGTAACATCGGTGTAATTACGGTATCGGTTCGATTTCAAAAACTGACTTGTTTGATTACAAAGGCGACAAAGCGCCAATAAATAAAGTGACTTTCAGCGTTAGTAATTTGCGTTTATTGCTGGCCGCAGTTTAAAAGCTACGGGGACTTTTAATCATCAGAGAGAGGCTAAGTCTTTACGGGTCTAAATAAAATTGCAAATTCCTTGTTTTTCTAAATTACCCAATCAGCTACAGATTGTAAAACGTGGCGAACATATATATTTCCAACGTTCGAATTTTATCGATTTTAAATTAAAAAGAATTGCGGGTTTAGGCAAAAAGAAAAAAAAAACGAGTTTATGGCAACGTGTATACAATGTTAAACGGTTGTATCACATCATATGTATGGGTATGATGTAAAATATATTGTAACACTGCTATAAATACCGGTTTAACGTTACACATAAACTTGCCGAAGCGACTGGTTGTAGGCGGAGCAAAAATTTGTGATGTGCTTATTCTTTTTGACTTATTATTTTCGGAAAAGAGATGCATTAGTATTAATTAACGTTTTAAATTGGACACCGAACACTTTCAAATAACCACTAATCCATTTTCTGGGAATCGTAAAAATATTTTCGGCTCAATTAAGTTAAGAACCACGATTGTTTTCGTCTTTTGCATCAGAATGTTTCTGTTAAAAGCCACTCAGAAATAGTCAATTTTCATTATCTTCTATAAGAATCACTGCAGGCACTCATCTTCTTAACCGTACGTCGCTCAGTGGCGTAACAATAGGAATTCCAGGGGTTGCAAAGCAATCCGATACCAGGACGTTCTTTGAAACGAAGAAATTAAAATTTTTGTTAACAGACCATAACTGATTTTTCCTTGTCGATCTTATATCTAATATCCACGATTATGACCTACTAAATGAAGAGCATCCACGCAAAACTTGATAAGTCAAAAATGACGAACTTAGAGTCAGACATGGAATCAAGAGTTTATTATAGAATTGCAACGTCTGGTAAGCCCTGATTAATTAATTCCTGAGATATTGTGATATATTACACGAGAAATGAATGAATCAGATCTCATCAGATGATTCAACTCAATAATAAACCCCTGCCTCTATGTCTAACTCGAATTTTGTCAGTTTTAACTTATCAAGGTTTCCGTGAATGCTCTTCAAATGAATTACGACTTCTGATCAAATCACCAGTGGTTCTAAAATTTGAATTTTAAATTGAAACATCAAAATTGTGGCGTATCATTTTGGTAAATAAGCGTATCACATAATTGATAACAGAATCTGAAAATGAAATATAACATCTGATACTTCATACAATTCTAAATAAGATCCACAGATGATGTTTTTTAGAAAAGAAAACTGAATATACACTAGAAATTGAGTTGGTAATTTTTAACATAGTGGAAACATACTAAACTGAATGAAATACAAAGTGGTTAAGAATGAGTATCTGATTCGGCAATATGAATTTTTAATTTGTCAACTTGACACTGACAGTCGTCATTGACAAATAGTATCATTTGACATTTCAAATTCAACTTAACACATTTCTCTCAGCATCATTTGGAATGGAGTATTTTCGAAACGGAATTTAGTTTAATGCACCACCACTGTCGATTGTTATTCACATAACCTGCAGTCTTGTCATTGCTGATCAAATTACGTCAAACGCCAGTCAAATAAATCAACGAAAATACATTAACTTGCAATGTTGCGAATTGCTGAACAAAAATACTCTTAATTGTGTTTCTAACTGAAATGATCATTCTTGTCATTTTGTACCTAGTATTATAGAGCGGTAATTTTACTAACTACTTCACTTGGTAGCTTGCTTGACTGATCACATTTTACATTTTAACATTTCTTGCTGTATCACTTTTTCAGTTTAGCTTTCTGGTATGTGAACTTACTTATTAAAAGATGCTAGTAAAATTTTGAACGCCATTGACGTCGTTAACGCATAGTTTCTAATCGATTCTAATTCTAATGTCATGCATCGTTTCAAATCGTTATTTACATTGCCAAAAATTTGTCAGTCAATATTTTTTTAAGTTGCTAATCGATTTTCCAAGCAATACGTGAGTGAGTCAGTTATCAAATACACATAAGATTCTTTTAAATATAATAAATTAAGTAAGTGTTTTTTTAAACGTTCCAGGTTGGCGTAAACTTAACTAATCGATTCACGACCTGGTAATAAATGATTCATTTTGTTGGCTCTTAGAAACACATCGATTAATTCAATTTATTTATGTAGTAAGTGCCGTTTCATCTGTTCGCAGGAAGTCTTTGTAATCGATTTGCATGCAGCGGAAACTATTAAATAATCATATCAGGAAGGGAATCTAGAAAAAAATTCCTAGTCATCTATGTATTATTTACTTTAGTTTAGTTTACTTTACTTTACTTTAGTTTACTTTACTTTATTTTAGTTTACTTCACTTTATTTTACTTATCCCTTGCACTGTGTTTTTTTTTAAATTTATTTCAAATGTGATTGGGTTTTTGGATTAAAACATGGTTGTACTTGTAGCATGGTATTTCTGTTTTAACAATATGCGATTTTTGGCATGACAAAAAGCCCATAAAAATGCACGAAATGGAACAAAGTAATTTATGCAGAACACAGGTCGTTTTTATGTGTATACAAAGGCTGTTATTCTCGTGTAAACGACACGCTACTGTTGCTAAACTCCTGTATAAATTATGAAATTAAGCAAAACGTTATGTAGGCCTTCGGGAAAACTTGGACGTATTTGGTATTTTTAAAATGCCCTAAAGTAAACGGTTTTGTGCAAGGTGCAGTCTCCTAATGTAACACGGTCCCTGTGGTGGAACTCGAGGAAAACCCTTGGCAAGTTATCGTTGGAAAATCAATAGAGACCCTACCCGCGCGACGGGTTATTGTAAGCACTGAGAGAAGCAGAGCTCTGGTAGTTTCTAGTGTGCTTACCTGCTTCTACGTGTGATTCTGTGGTTGACTCTACCACTCTACATCTCGACAGTATATGTATACTTATACCATCTTACCCAACAGATACAGGCATAGATTAATAATATTATATTTCAATGCTTGCTTGACAATAACAATAACAATATAATTTTTCTCGTACCCTACCCTACTTGTGATAATAAAATAATAATAATTGGCAAATAAATTTCTAACTTCTATAGAAGAAGAGATAAATCAGTGATTGAAATCACGTGCGTTTTATCTTTTCACCCCACAATTCTTAGAGACACGCCGAACAATGTTAACTTCCAATTTACTTACATTGAAGTCGATTATCGTACCTGAGATTCCTGTAAAATTCTTCGTTTCTCCTCAACTTATTTTTCTTCGTTCCGCGGGTAATCAAATAATATCCTGCCCTTGTTGGAAATTAAACGTTTCGCTTCCTCTCAGTGTTATGCGTCAACGTATTGCAATTTTTTTCGTTTTATCGTTACACGAGATGGGAATATAACTTGTTACCCAGCCGGCTTTCACAGGGAGGAAAACGAATTTCCCCGTTACTTTGCTAAATGAGCCAATCAGGACACCTCGAGCGCTAAAGCGAAAAGTTCTTCTTATTATGTTCGGGGGGTTTCAGCCCTGTTTGACAAGTTATTGTCGAACTTTAAGTAAACGGGTCGCGTTTTATAATTTTCAAAAATTCAACAACCCTCAGAAGTCGTAGTAGAGAGTAGACACGTGTGCACGACAGTTGAGGTAAAATAAATAGATGGGTTGATAATTTTTTTTTTGCCACTTACCACCCTCCAGTTACGTTTACGGATTATATTATGACAGACTCGTAACTCATACCCATCCCATTCATTACTACCGTAGGAGTGTTACGTGAAATGTGATGTTAAATATAGCATTAGCTTAACAATAGAGCGACACGTTCCTACGCCTACTTAATTATTTATATCATCGATCACGTCTGGTAAATTATTACACAACGCAAAATACTTATGAAATATTTACCAACATGTGATCAAGAAGAGCGTTTATGGTTATTCTCTTACAAGACAATGACGATAAAGCTACATCTTTATAGCTTGCAAAACAAAAATGAGTTATGGAATGTTCAATTAAGCTCTCTCGTTTTACCATATTCCGTCTCCGTAGTAACCGTTCCTTTTTTTCCCATTCAATTTTATTTCGGTCTAATAAAGCCCTGTGTTTCGAATTTTATATAAATAAAAACGCTCGACATTCCTTGTTACTATGCAGGTTTTAAATTTCAGAGAATTTTTAATCATGTTCAGAACTAAAAGTTCAAGCAACAACAAAAGAATCTCTCTAACAACGCAGCATTTGTATACTTGGTTGGAAAATATGCTTTAGAAATCTGATGCCTTGAAGTCCTCTGTGCTGTAATTAAATGAAGTGTATAATTGGAAATATAATTAGTTTCTTTAAAACTCCTTCAGGTATTACATTGCTTTTGTTTCTCTTTTGCTTTTATCTAAATAAAATCTTTTTTTAGCGTTGTACGATATGAAAACTCCAGTTAATTTCCTCTCTGTTTCCTTACGCCACGTGATCAAGAAACAAATAGGAAAACCAGCTAACGACGTTTTATATTTTCGCTTTCGCGTGTTTTTTACACGTGATGGGGTGCACGTTATTATCGTATAATACAGCAAAAGTAAAATTATAATCAGTGATGATATATTACATCTAACGGTTTGTTTTGATTGACGATACTTATAAAGCTATGAAATCACAGTACGAGCAAAATAGAGCACCAGTAGAATAACGAGGCGAACGATAGAAAACGTGAACCACATATCAATCGACGAAAAGCAACAACGTATTCGAGGAAGAATTTCAAATAGCATCTGCATATTATCGAATATTTATTCATGCTTTTGTTTGTTCATTCAACGCGAACAAATATTTTTATATTTGGGTCACCGAAATATTCCACGGCAAACAACAAAACAAAGAGAAGTAGGTAATTTACTTAAATGTGACTGACTAGAGCTGCTTATAACGACGTTATATTCTTATATCGAGATAATGGTGGAATATCTCGTTTGCCAGGAATTAGTAGTTGAAGACAAAGTACCCACAGGGATACTGTAAAATGAAAACACATAAAGTACGAAACAGGGGCGAAAAGAAAATGGAAACAAGAAACAAGCGCCCCGGAAAACTCACGATGTTCTGCAACCGTCGTTAAATCTTCATAACTTCTTAATTTGAAGTGTTTTAGAACCTCGCTGATTGTTATTGCGGTCTTCAATACTTCATACACTTCCAATTCTAAACGAATTTATTATTAAAATTGATGATCGCTTCCAGCGTTGTTTTTACGATTTTATTCACATTACCTAAATGTAAAGTATCAACTTTTTTTTGCTAAATAGTCTGGAGACCTTGGAAATAAATGTTAAATGTTACTGTTAATTTCTGATTATTTGTAGCGGAAATATTTTATATGAGTGAATGTGTGTGATATGAAAAAAATATGATTCATGGGATGTTCTGTATTAGTGTATTATCGCATGCATGGTGCAAGTGCAAACGTAGGTTTTCGTTGTTAACGATGTTCTGTGATGCATCATTGACATGTGGAAGGTACTATTGTATTGTTTCTATGACGAAAAAGATTTGTCAATGTTATTAAACGAATTATTCATTGTGAAATGAGTGAGTGATGTTGAAGGATTAACTTATTTTCCTGTTGTGGTCAGGCGGAATGGTTGTCTTCAATTTGCGTGGAACGGAATTGTTATTAAATATAAACGCGCCTACGTTAAACTTACGTTTAACGTCATCAAAAATTTATAAAAGCTTTTATGTTAATTCCGTTTAGACGAGTTCATATTTTAGCAGCGTACATTTTGTAATACACTAATGGAGAATATGTTTTACTTGACATTGATTTTAATATTACAAATGTACAAGACGAGAAATAACGCACACTTTAATCAGTTAAAGGTAGATGTAAACGATATGATACGGTTTTGTTTACCTATTAATGTTGGATTTTTATGTTCATCGATTTTACCTACGTAAATATTCCTTCCAGCTTTTCCATAATTACTTTTGCTCTCGGTGATTTCTTTTTTATTTTGCTGGAAACTCTGAAATGTGATTTTATTTTATCGGTTAAACAATGATTGCTTTAATTATCCCCGTTTAATTCTGAGGCGGCAATACTGGACCTCAAATGTTTATTTTCAATCGACACTTCCACCCCGATTCCACCACATCACAAGCCCCTGTACGTTGTCTATTTGATCTGCTAACTTAAATACATCAACATTAACAACGGAAAGTCTGTTGCTCGCCACCGACTTCAATTTATTACACAAATAAACTTACCGGCGCTAATTTAATAAACTAATTTATTAGATAATTGCTTTTCGTAATTGAAATTTAAGCAGGTTTCCTTCCGACGGCTTACGAAATCTACCTAGAATTTTTAATTAAAACTCAAAAATTATCTCGCCTTTTAATATACCGCCGTACAATTCCGGACCTGTCTTTGTTAATTTAATGCGTCCCCAATGACTGTTTTCGCAAACATTAATAAACTTTCCCATTGTTAATTTCAAATAACTTCGCGTGTTCGCTTCGCGCGGCAAAGTAAATAAAGTCATTTTGATTGACTATGCATATCACCCTCACTCAAAGGGCTTTGCGAATTTCAAAACAGCATCGTCGATTTCCAACCCTGGAAGTTTAAATTTGTCCCGAATCGTAAATTTACTTTATTTTTTGGCGAAATCAATAAATTTAATGACTTATAAATCAGCGAACCAGACTCAGTTTTATCGAAAAACGATTAAACGTCGTCGCAGGACGACACCTACGTTCGGAAAGGAATATTCCTCGACTTGGACCGACTTATTTCTTAAGTGATAATCTTGCTAAGTAACCAGCCAAACAAATTTCCGACGCCGTTGGGGGGTTGCAACTTAATTTAACAAGCTTGAATTCTTTGATTTTTCAGTTTACTAAATCACAACTTCATTTCCTGCTGTTATTTCACACTCTACTCACATATTTCATGAAAGTTTTCTTCCATAATTATAGGGAAAATATTTTTCATTCAGTCGTAATGATGATCGTAAAGTATTGATAACGAACAAAATGAAGATTTTCCAGTGCAGTCTTTATCTATTGGTCCGGGCTCGAGGGGACGGGGGGCCTCTCCACAAACAAGGGTTGAACAAAAAAATATTACATTTATTATTTTTTTATGCACCAAATAAATTTAAAAAAAAACTAAAAAACGATTCACCAGAAAGCAAGAAAGTTAATTTGGTTTTGTGACAACTTGGGTCTGTAATTTCTGTAACTCCAATGATAAACAAACTGCACTGGTACAGTTGTTATCAAATAAATCGAATCTGATTAGCAGTTTTGTAACCCTTACTGTTAGCGTCAATTCGGAAACGGTCTCGATTAGGATGATTACGACTGCACATACTCTTTTTCAAAGGTAAACAGAATTTAAAACGAACTAAGGAACACTAATATGTTCATAGAAAGATTAAGTGTGTATTTTGTCAATGATGAATGATGACTTATGAGTAGGCTTAGGATAATTATCCGTTTACATGTTTGCATATGCAAATGCATATTTTGAACATTTTTATAAATAAATGTATATTTTAATTCTTTAGGGCATTAACGTATAATTTGCTGCATTGAACTGAACCCAAGTAATCTCCACTAAATTCTAGCCAAACATATGCAAGTAATTAAAATGCAAGAAATATACCAAAAACCTAAATGTCAAAAGAAAAAATCAAAATTCAGTTGGAATTAGTTGCAGACAATCTGAACAATTAATGTTCTAAAATCAGAATACTTGGAAATAATTAGAGGATTACCAGGCTATGGGTACAGTCTTTTCACTGAGCGTCGGCTCCTTTGATGTTTGTGTTCTTAATCTAACTGCTGCGCATTCTTCCAAGAGTCGATTCTTAAATGGCGCGAACGATTTAAATTTAAATGTTTGCAGCGCGCAACTTATCTCTGTTACGATTCTCGCCGACAATAAGCGCAAATTTACTTTTGAGAATTTATTACACTATGTTGCAGTTAAATCGTTAAATGTAATCATAATTTATTTCTATAATGACTTGACTAAATAATTTATAATTAAAAGAATATTTGTATTCTTAACAGAAAAATAAATATATGTTAATATAAAAAAATTCTATTTATTCTATAAGTTAATTTTTAGTACATGTTTAAGTGCATATTTTTGATGATTTTGGTGCATATTTGCATGCATATTTTGAGGTTTTTTAATGCATAATTGTCTTAAGCTTACTGATGAGTATCGACAATGACTTTGAGCAATTAGAACGATTTTGCACATCAAAAATCAAGAAAATGTCCCTTGTATCAAAAGCGCGTTCGTATATTTAACTCCGTTTACTTTATTTACTCTTTGCTCACTTCCACTTGTTTTAAAAGTGAAATAAATGTGTGAAAAGAGTATTTACTCTTTCCTCACTTCCGCTTGTATCAAAATGAAACAAAAGTGCAGTGGCGGCTCTTCGGAGTGGGCAAGATGGGCAGTGCCCACCCCGTCCTATTGAAGTTTCACGTTCCGGTTCCATGTCAGGATAGCCCCGAAAAACAGATTTATTTTGGAAATGTACCCAGTTTTCCCGTTGCGGTTGTTGCCTGCCCACAGTAAATCATCACAAGCCACCATTGCAAAAGTGTGAAATGAGTAAATAGAGCGAACGGAGTTGAATAAACAAACCCAACCAAACTTTTTAGATTTTTACTGTATTTGCCTTTAAAAATTCTACAGACAGTTCTTTTATGTGTTTCTTCATTTTTTTCAAGTTTTTTTTTTTAAATAGAAGTCGACTCTTGTCCCATGAAAATTGTAAATAAAAGGTTTCAACTTTCACTATCTATGGATCTATTCATAGATTGATGGCTATTAATCGATAGTTAAAGTTTAAAAACCTTTTATTTTTTTTTTAGTTTTTACTTTGCACTGCATCCAATAATATTGGTATTTAAGGACCAGAATTCCAAATCACATGCTTCATTTTTCTGATAAAATTTTTTATTTCTAATATCTTACTTTCTTGCTGTATTTAAAATATAACCAAACAATATGACCAAAAACCAAATGACTTTTCAATGATATGCTGTCAAACTTGAAGAGGAAGTCTGGTTTACAAAACCAAAACTTCGACAAAATCTGACCACTTGACAAACAAATCAGAAATAATTTCCCACATTTAACTTCCGTAACGGGGTCCCGCAAAACAAAAAGTGCCAGGGGCGGCCAGCAATGACTTAAGATGCAACTGAAAGTTTCTTTTTGAATTCTTTTCGACAAAATCCGGAAGTAAAATAAACAGTATCAGTTTTTTTTTATTCACTGTAGGTATTAGTTAATAAATAAAATAAACAACCGATCGATGTATACGCAATAGGTTTACATGGATGGCTTGTTGGCTAAATATAAATTTTCGCTTTCAAAATACGAATGCGTTACAGAATGTTAGAGAGTTGGTTTGTTTAATCAGAATGGATAAACTCAGCGAGTTTATTTAATGATTAGATACTATCTATGCATGGGTAGGTAGGTGCATTGATAAGAAGACCTTTTGGTGTTCAATTGCGGTAGAAAATTAGACAAACCCGTGTTTATTTTATAAATGTTTGAGTATATACGGTCGATAATTATTATTACTGGTATTATTTGCGGATGTATGCAGTTCGGATTAAAATGTGTTTTAACAAAACCCATTCATAACACACGAATTTAATTAAAACAACAATGGCGAAAAAACATAAATATTTCATATTTTGTTGTTTGTGTCATATTCGTTTTGAATATTTGTTGCGGAGCGGGGGGACTTTTTGGAGAAGCCAATTTTTTGGTGTGCAAGTAGTTTGGATGAAGCAATTGTAATTAAGGAAATTGCTGTTCGTTACATCTGTTGGAAATCGTTTGATTAGAGAATTATGTTGATAAGTAAAGTGTGAGAGGAATACGAAAAGAATCCTGGGGGGTTAAAATGTTGTGCGCCACTGAAGACTGGCTATGAAATAGCCACCATCCGTAAAGCGGTGTTGGTATTGATTTATCTCCCATGCCAGAGATCTCGTTCCCGCTCTAACAATCACCCCAACTCCCATTTACCCTTAGGCAGAGAGGAAGCCACTCAAAATCGAGGTGAATAAATTTATTGTTCAAGTATTATGCACGCGTGAAACTGTTTACAGAGGTAATCGGCAACGATTTACATAAAATCTACTCTCAATATTATAAAACAAAAGTCACAATGTGACTGTGTGAGTATTATACCAAAAAGGAGCATCGCCTCATAAAATTATTACAATCTTCATTAATTATTCGACAAATATGTACATAAGCTTTATTATTATTTTACCCCTTATCCCTTCTGTATTTATTTGTTTTATTCAGAAATTAAATTAAATAAATATTATAAATCCAGTTGAAACTTAAAAAAAAAATATATGAAAGCCCCTGTAAATCTTGCAATGCAGCCGCCGTGTGCAATCGCATAGAATAGAGAGAAACCTGCAGCGTATCTAAAGCAATCGATAGATTTATTCGGGCATAACTCTGGATTCAAACGAAATCCGCTTAGTACGGAACAAAACCGTAAAAAATAAATTAGTGCGGTAAAAACTGTTTGTGTTTCGAATTTTTCAGTAATCCAAACAAAGCGTGTTAACTACCAGGCGGCCATTAAAAAAATACACGTTTACGATAATTTAACTCTTCGTCATCATCGGGCCTTATTAAGGGCTTGCACTACTAAATCAGCAAGTTTATTTCGCCCTCTGTTCTCCTCTAAAAACCTGAAGTGTTTGTGGGCAGAGAAAGAAACTTTTGTTAACTGACTTCAGATCGAACGATAGTGTTTGCTACTTGACAGGAAATAATAAAGTGACTTAGCTTTGATACGTGGCAGTTTGCCGCATTTGTTTTTACAAGCGAAACATGGATTGAGCTTGGAAAATATTTAAATTTCTTACGTGCTTTCGACAACCTCGTCTTCCACCAAATGCATTTCATTGTTTATTTACACCACACATTTTTCACCCATGTTATTTTGGCAATCGATTTTATCAGTATGCTAGTAAACTAAACTATTTAAACAAATGGAAGAAAGAAGACTTCAAAAGAAAAAGACGTGAACTCATCAATTTTGGCAATAGATTTTATCACTTCGTTAATAAACTTTATTTAAACAAATGGAATAAAGAAGATTCCAAAAGAAAGAAAAGTGAAACTCATCAATTTTGGCAACTGGCTTCATAATTTCCTTAATAAACTTTATTTCAACAATTGGAAGAAAGAAGATTTCAAAAGGACGAGAAGTGAAATTTTGACAATCGATTTCAATAAACTTTATTTAAACAAATGGAAGAAAGAAGACTTCAAAAGAAGGACAAGAGAAACTCGTGCATTTTGGCAATCGATTTTATCATTTCGTTAATTAAATTTATTTAAACAATTGCAAGAAAGAAGATTTCTAAAGAAGATTTCTAAAGAAAGAGAAGTGAAATTTACAAATTTTGACAACCGATTTCAGTTAACTTTATTTAATCAAATGGAAGAAAGAGGACTTCAAAAGAAAGACAAAAGAAAATCATACATTTTGGCAATCGATTTTATCATTTCGTTAATTAACTTCATTTAAACAAATGCAAGAAAGAAAATTTCTAAAGAAAGAGAAGTGAAACTCATAAATTTTAGCAACCGACTTTAATAAACTTTATTTAAACAAATGAAAGAAAGAGGACTTCATAAGAAAGACAAAAGGAACTCATGCATTTTGGCAATCGATTTTATCCTTTCGTTAATTAAGTATATTTAAACAAATGCAAGAAAGAAGATTTCTAAAGAAAGAGAAGTGAAATTTTGACAACCGATTTCAATAAACTTTATTTAAACAAATGGAAGAAAGAAGACTTCAAAAAAAAAAGACAAAAGAAACTCATGCATTTTGGCAATTGATATTTTCATTTCGTTAATAAATTTTATTTAAACAAATGGAAGAAAGAAGATTTCCAAAGAAAGAGAAGTGAAACTCATAAATTTTGGCAACCGATTTCAATAAACTTTATTTAATTAAATGGAAGAAAGAAGACTTCAAAAGAAGGACAAAAGAAACTCGTGCATTTTGGCAATCGATTCTATCATTTCGTCAATAAACTTTATTTAAACAAATGCAAAAGAAGATTTCTAAAGAAAGGGAAGTTGAATTTTGGCAATCGATTTCAATAAAATTTAGACGAAGAGGATTTCAAAAGAAAGAACTCATACATTTCATCAACTATTCTATTTACATACAAGGAAACAAGACTTTTCGTCATTGAAGTAAGTACTTTATCACAATCAGCACTTAAGATAAAATTCGCAGTTGCACAATCAGTTTTATCATGAGACTGAACGCAACAAAAATTCCAAGTATTACAATCTTTGTTGCATAATTAATTTTACGTTACGAAACAAATACTTGGGCATTTTGGCATTAAAATATTTACAAAATTACAGTCGGACGGACGAAAAGCAACTCGCCGTAAATATTTTTGGGATGAGTAAATAAATATGTTGAGGAAAACAAGGAAAAGGAAGAAAACAAAAACAGTTTTCCAAGTTTATGTGCCTACCTAGATTATGGTTAACATAAGTACGTAAATAATATGAATATTCAAACGGTGATCGTGACAATAATTAAAATCGGCCTTCGAAGGTGTACGAGAGAAAGAAAGAGCAAAACTTTTTAATTACAAGTCAGCGAGGTACTCATATAATAATCAAACGGCGGCGAGGCTAGGTTATCCATGCCAGCATAACTGTTTTTCTGCGCTAGTTACATGTATTTTGTCGTTACAGAAAAATGTACATTCATAGTAATAATGAACAAAATCACTGAAGGATCTCATAAAGCGATAAAGTAACAAGTAATTGTCTGTACGATTGGGTCGAAAGATCAAGTCAAACCGACAGGTTTTCGGACATTTATTAAATTTGGCGTACGCATCACATCGACAAAAAATATTGCTTTATTTTATTCTATAATCGCAGTGCTCACATTTCCGAAGAGGCTCTTCAAATGCAGTGCGATTTTTGCGATGTTTGTGAACGGCTTACCTTCCGAGTCCGACGCCGACATATCTCGTACGGAAAACCACTACATTGGCCGCTGTCTGATAATAATAGAATCCACTGGTGATTAAATAGACTAATTCAATTTATTGATTAGGAAAGGATTTTTAAACTTGAGATAACAATTTCCTGAATGTAATAAAATAAGAATTCATCAATTATAGAATTTTCGACTGATTATGGCAAAAAAGAAAAGGCAAAAATAAACGAACTAGTTGTTTAAAAAAATTTTTAGTAAGACGAAAGAAATGGTTGGTAATTGATTATTATTTTTTAAACATTTTACTTTTTTTAAGCGAAATTACGAAGTCGATTTTTGGAAATTTAGTTAATTGCACTTGATTTGACGACAGCCACGCAAATAATTACATTGTCGGAGGTCCGTTTCCATCCACCATATTATTAAGATAATTCTTCGCCTGAATACTATAATGACAAGCAAGAGTGTCAGTAAAAAGAAAGAAAAACAGTTTCAAGTCGGCTGAAAACTGAATAATATGCGCACCTGTATTCGATTTTTCTTGTTTGTTTTATTTTCTTTGGCGCGCAAGAAATATATTTTTATAAGTAGGTATAATAATTGTAAAAGTGGGTTTTTTTTTGCAGGGACTTGCAGGGTGAATTGCTTAGGTAAACCGAACGGTTAGAGAAATGAGAAAATGTAGTTGCCCGTTGGGACCTATAACAATTCATTGCTTTATTGGTCATCGTAAAAGGACCGCTGAGATTCTTGCTATTTTCCTTCATGACTTATCAAAAGATTCTTTTTTAAGCGTCGCCGGTGGATTAAACGAAAACAAATTTAATGAGAGAATTAATATACGAGGTGTTTCGTAATAGCATGGCGCTAGTTTAGGGATGTGATCTGTAGCACGAAATAAACAAACAAATTAATGTATTACCAAACCAAGACATGGAAGGTTAAAGTTAAAGATAAATATTTAAGCCATGCTTAAAAAAAAAATAGCTTACTCTGGCAGGATACGTTATCAAAACAGTATGTTTTATTGTATACATATTTAAATGATACCGTATCACGCAAATATGTGGTTCGTTTAATTCTTACGTGTTCGAAGTCGTTTTTTCTCTTGCTTTGTATTGTTTGAAATTACAACAATTAGTGCGAGGATAAATTTTGCATTCGGTGGAGCTACTCCGAATGTTTTTCGTGTAATACTTGAAGCAGATTATAAAGCTCGGGGAATTCCTGAAACGACGACGTGCGTTTCCATCGATCGTTCCGTTTCATAATCTAGCGGTGAAATTATGCACGTATTCGCCTGATAAAATCGCCTCGTGATTTTTCCTGTTGTAGAGATTCGTTTTATGCACTAAAGCACTAAAGTTTAAACAGTCCTAGCGGGATAAATAATTCAGACAATAAATAAAACGGCAGTTTCAGACGTTTATTCGCAGTTGTTCACGAATGTAAGTGCGCTTTTAATCTGACTAAACCTAGGTATTCACACCTGCCGGTCTAAAGGTATGCGGTTGGCTGACCTCGGTCGGCTAAGTATGTCTTCCAGCCGTGTTAATTATTGCAATTAAAGTTAAACTAGCTGAAGTAATACACAGGAGAGGAATAAATCAGATCGAACATTAAAAGAAATTCTGTATTTCCACGTTTTTATAAATGTTGCATTGCACAAACTGGTTGGCTTCTTGCACAATGCATGTTATACACGTCGATTCTTTTTTCGTTCTTTTTCTCAAACGATGGCCGACTTCATTTTGAAATTTAACGGTTTGAAATTTTAATAAACTATGTTTTACTGCGAAATTTGACGATTTCAGGCGAGAAACTTAAAACTCAAATTAAAATTCAACTTTTACGAGTTTCATTTGCATATATCTTTCATTCTTTTCATTTTTCGCCAAGTGGATGGAAATCGGTTTCACATCAAATAACGACTTCCTAGGTTTTTATTTTATTGCTATTGGGAATCAAAGAGGGCTTCTTTTTAATAAGTATACTAACGAAATACATAATTTCCATGATTCGTCATTAAATACCTACCTTTAAAAGGTTGTATGCATGTATAACATACTCTCTTCGATATTGCGAAAAGTATTTTCTCAATTGCAAACGCTGCAGCGTTCTAAACTTCCTTTTGGTATTTTTATGAGTTTCAAATCAAATAGTGTTTGTATATTTTAAGGAGACAAACTGCAGGATATTGCGAGGCAGCATCGGATATTAACTTCTAGTCTGAGAACGTTTCTTCTCGAGTAGGTACTTACTTTTATTTATTTTGACGACACTTATTTCGCGCAATTCCATAAAAATTTACAAAATACCTTCCAGACGCTTCGCACGAATACGAAATATCGCTTTACGAGAAAGCCATATTAGATATTAATCTATCCAGTGAAAGTAGGTATCGCATCACGTTTGCAACACCGTGCTTCTGCTTCCTGATTTATTTATTACGTACCTATTCATCGCTTGATTTGCGAAATCTATATATTAATCGCAATAATTAATTTTAACTTCAACCCAAGTATCTTTTTTTTAAAGTAGTTTGTCATCATATCATACGTAAATACAATAAAGGGTATATGTACATATACGTTAACGAATTTATTAATGTAAATTAAGTCATTCGCTAAGTTTATATAGAAGATAGTGCCTAGTTTATGCACCGGATAAGGATACTTCGGTACACATTACACCCTTGAAATTAGTTCATTAGTATACATGGGCTTTAACTACATATTACGTAACGTCGTTGAGGAGTTTAATCACTATACAGAGTGGTAAGCAAAAATTGTGCAATTTTCCAGAAAAAAAAGACAGCCTTTAAATATTTGCACGGCAAGCATTGAATAGAATAGATAAGGTATATACTAAACCTATTTTAAAATGCAGTATGTGAATTTACGACGGTAAAGAAGAAACTCGGGAGACATCGCGTCTCGCTGCAGATATAAAATTTTATGGCAAAACTTAGTAATAATTAAATGGCTTCTGAGTCATATAAAGATTTTCTATATCTAATAATTTCAAAGGGTATTGTAATATTTTATTGTTGAAGGTGAACGAACTTTACAATAATGAATTAAAATATTATAAATCAAGAAATTTTAAGGATGTCGTAAATTAACTAAACCTAATCGGCTGGCTTTCACTTTCAGCCGAACGTTTTCTTTTTTTTATAAGTACTTAATTCCTTTCGGTTTTCAACTTGAAAGAAAAAGTCCTTCCATACGTACGCTTTTCATGTATGTATTTCATTGATTTTCCGTTGCTCTAACAAGGCCGATTTGAGTTGGAGAATAAGTGTTTCATTTCAAAGAGGCATCAGCATCAGATCGAAGGAATAAAAGGTATAAATAAAAAGATTTAGTCTTTAACGCTTTCTAAAGAGGAGAAATAATATTTTTTTCAAATGATACTTAAGTCGCCTTTGATCTTGGTAGCAAACAAGTCTTTCCAAAAATAAGGAAATCGTCCTGCTTTTGGAAAAAAATAACTTTGTCACCAATTATAAGGTAAGCTCTTTGTGTATGTAGGTTTTTTTTCTTTGTGGCTGATTGTAATTTGGCTAATATAATCGTTATTGGGTATTATCTCTCCCTATCTTTTGCAGTGTTGAAAAAAATATTTGAGTGCATGCCTCGTTCTCTTAACTTAAATCGTTTACTTTCGATCAATGAGGAATTCTGAGCGGGTATATATCGTTATGTTTTCGTTTTATTGAAGTGGTGGTGAGTCGTGCAAACCGGTCCGAAAGCCAGGTACTGGCACCGACCAGCTACGTTGCAATATCTCTTCGATACACGCCGTTCCTTTGAGTTTTCGATGCATTTAGAGCTCTTGATACCGCGCCGCTGTTCTCAATTACTTTCCCCTTACCCGACTATTGGCTTGCTCTTGAGCTTTCCGTCCCGTTTGCAGGCTTGTCACTACCACACCAAATTGATATATTGCTACTGTTCTCTGGTTCTATTCCAGCTCTGGTATTATAAGGCAATCATCTCATCATCATCTTCACGATATCGTACTTAATTATTTAAAACAATACGAAAACGTCATCCTTCTTGCTTTCAACAATGTCAGAATCAACTGATGAAATGAAACTGGAAAATTAACCAACCACCAAAAATAGTGGGGCTTCTATTTTTAGTCTCTGCAACCACTTTTCAATTCGTTTGAATAAAATTTTATAATCGATGATTCATTGTATCCAAAGTAAGCAAAAATCCTAAGTCTAGATTACTTCCGTTTCTCCCTTTTAGTTCGATAATCGTTATATAAAACCTGCACAATCTTCTATTAACATTAACATTAATAATACAAATTTAAAAAATCTTGTTGCAAATCGTTTTTGATCGCAGTGAAAACCTCGAACAATGTTAGGTCAAAAGCGATCGTAGGATGTCGCTGTTTTATCTGTTCATTAATAATACAGTAATTTAGCTTTAACAAACAATGTATTACTTGGGATTTGCTTTTAACATTAACTTCCTTTCCTTTTTCACATTAAAAGTTTTGCTTTATTTATTTAGTCCTCCAATATTTTCTTGCCCATATGGAAACAGAATATAAAAAGTAAAACAATGCATTGTATAAGTGCTATTTACAAAAGAGTTTGTTTCCTTTCAAGTAGAGTAAAATGATAGTTATAAAGTTAAATATCTGCTGTAATATTACAAATGAGGATTTAGAATAGAGAATTGTTTGAGTATTTGAGTTATTATTAATTTGAAATATTTGACCCGAAACTTCGACGTTCGTCGGTACATTAGATATTTTAATCTGAATTCTAATACTTGACGGGAACTAAAATTTAACCCCTTTGTTCGAATTCACATATTTCTCTCGACGTCTCCAATATCCACTTCGGGCCAGGCTATCATATTTCAAGCGCTTTTATTTTACATGCGTTCGGCATTCAAAATAATAAGAGAAGAGGGAAAATTATTCCGAAGAATTCGCCTCTACAAAGACACGTTTAATTTAATTTGACGCGCGTAAAAGATGATCATTCCGGATGACAGCTTTTTAAAATGTCGTATTCTTTCAGCGGATAACTTTCCGAAAATTTCAACCCCCTTAAAACACTTTTTCACGCGTCTCATTATAAATTTTCTTCCCTGGAGTATACGAAATTTTATTACTTTAGATCTGACAGTAGGCACTTTACACGATGATAAAAAAACGTTCCACGTTTGGAGTTGACCATGGCTCGAGATAAAAATCGAATACTTTTATTTATCACTCAAACAAAAATACACATTTCATCGATTCTGTTCAGTTTTTTTTTTAATTGCTCTAAAGCAGCGGGTCCCAAACTGTGCTCTGCGGAATCCCCAGGGTCTCCATCCGCGGAAGTTATGAAAGTGACAAAAAAAATTCATAAATATATACTACCACACGAAGTTTCATTTCAATCTTCGTACTTTCTGAAGAAAAAGTTCAAAATCATACAATCCCGTTTTGATGCTCAATAATAATAAATAATAAAAAAAGTAAAATTGAAGACCCTCAAAAAAAATACATTATTTTAGAAAGAGACAAATTTATTTTTTTATTTTTTCGAATATGATGCCAGTGTCATATGTTTTTGATTTTGAAATTCGTCCTCCAATATTTCTGTTACTTTTTAGAATGTTTTATCGTTGTTTAATGAAAGGATGTCTCCCAGCAACTTCCATTTTTGTTTATTTTCTATTTTTTGAAAACATAATCCTTTTTTTTCGTAATTATTACGATCGCCATTTGTTTTTCGTTTATTTTCTTTTCTGTTGAACTCGTTATTTTTTCCATTCTAATTACTTTTCCCAAGAGACAATATTCTTTTTGTTTTAGTTTTTATGTGAAATTACCCCAACATTTTCTGCACTCTCTCACTTTACGTTGTCATTTATCATTTATTTTTCTTCACAAATTTTTATTTCGCAAATATTTTCTCTTTTTATTTTGAAAGTCTAATATTGGTTATAATTTTTTTGAGAAATTTTAAATTTACAATTTGTCTTGAGTATTACTTCCAATTAATTAAATTTTTTTCTCAGTAATTGTAATTTGTTTACAAACTGTAATTGTTTTCTTGTCCCACTGTAATGTTTTTAATTTTTCTATTATAACTGTTTACCCTTCTCCTTTTTCTTCTACCATTTCCCCCCGCAAATTGTTGTCATTTATTTTATTCATCCCTTTTCATGTTCTTTGTGTGTGAATTTAATTTTATTAATAATAACTGAAGTCAGTCGACTCTTGTCCGATGAAAATTATAAGAAAGTACTTTTTAAATATTAAACGGAATTGTGCCTTGAATTTTGTTTTGTTACAAATATTGTTAAATACTTTTTTTTTAAATCTTAGAATCCACTCCTTTTTTGAGTTTTGAAAAGCGAGTAATTTATAATAAAATATTTATTAAGAAATTAACTGTATTTATGCATTCAATTTTGAAAATTGAAATCGTACGTCGTACCAACTGCTAAATAAGCGTGCGAATAGCTTCACTCCTGACGAAGCTATCAAACGATAGTGAAACGTTAAGAGCTCTTTCCAATTTTAATAGTGTCAGTTTAATATTTAAAAACTATTTTCTTTTATTGTATATTTTATTGTTAAATACTTTTTTTTTTAATTTTAAATCTGTTACTTTTTTTGAGTTTTAAAAAGCGAGTATTTTATAGCAAAAAGTTTATTAAGAAATAAATTGCACTTATGCATTCAATTTTGATGATGAAATCGCACATCGTACCAACTGCTAAAAAAAACGTGTACGAAAACGATTATAATCATACGGTTGGCAACATTGCCATATTCGTATCGTGTGTAATACGTTAGTGTGTGTAATATAGACAGATAGATCTAAAAATTTCTCGAGAAAGAAACTCTGATTAAAAGCTTTGTACAAAGTGTTAACGCATTTGGATACTCATTAAGAAATTCTTCAATCTAAATAGTTCCGAACTTCATTAATCTTTGTTCAGTTCGAAAGTTATTTTCAATACGATTTCTTTTTCTTATTTTCTAAAGAGAAGACTTACAGAAAGCAACGATTTTTTCCTAAAAATAAAGTTATTACAGACTAATAATATTATTGTGATTAAACAACAGCGTTTATCGAACCAACATCAACTCCAAACGTATCTAAAGGTATTTATTTCCTTATTGACTTAAACTGAAAGAGTTAAATACAAATTACTTTTCTCTTCTGTTTTGAATTTATGTTAATTTGAAGTTAGTTAATTAAGAAGTATATGATGCGACCGACGCGACGCGACGTAAAACGAGTAATTCTCTTTGGAGTGTTGTGTATAAAATTGGTGACGAATTTTAATTAGCGCTTCTGATATTTCGTTAAATTTAAATGAAGTTAATTGATCGCATTTGTGAAAGTGGATGAAATTGGCTTTGAAGGAATAAAGAACTAAATGGCATTTATTAAGGAGGGGGAATTCCTCATTAATGAAACGAAAATTTATGAACAAATGAAAGCAACTTAAAGATTTGGTAGTTGGTAGTTTCCCGATCTATTATTTTCCCTGGTGTAAACATGTTTACAATTATTAGAGTTTGCTCCTCGTGTTTTAGGGAAGTTGCTTATCTGCGCGCAAATCTGCTCACTCTGCCACGTCTTATTAATGTGTTCATTAACATTTTTAACACCCTAATTACTTTATTTGCCCTCCGCGCAGTTTCTGAACACGATGTCACCCTCCCTCGCATTTATTTAAAATTATGTATTCAAATAATTTAATGATTATTCTTGAGGATCGTTCGATAATAATTAAACCCAAGGATGGATTTGGATATCTTCTCTTCTTCTTCTTCTAGTCAAAGCGCCGCTTGAATTTATGGGTGAAAGTACAAAATGCTGCTCTGGTGGGAACAAATAAAAAAGTTCTTGTTGGTATGTGTGCTATCTTCATATCTGTAACAGCTGTGGTATATAATTATTAAATGTGACGATGTTGAAATTTCACCATCCCATGTGAATTAGTTAACATATCAATGTCGTTTACACTGCTTACTGCGGCATGTTTAACAGAAATACACATCGTCACGTTGAAAAAACCTGATTAAGTTTTAATTACCGCCCAGATTGGAGCACACAATTGGAAAAAGGCGTACTGCCAAATGAACGAATGCAATGAAATTACACATGTAGAAAAAGTCGACAGGAAAGAATGGCCTCGAACTCTGTGTCTCAATGCAATTTAATTTATCTCCAGTTTCCCCCAACCAACGTTAGAATTTACTGTGCACCTTATAATGGGTACATTTTTCTCTCAATCAAATCACTAAATTCTTGGCAGCCTGCCTTAAACAAGGAAGTCGTAAAATGGATGCCAAAATATCTTCCTTAAATAATTTATTAAATCTCAGACTACACACTGTCTGGGTACTTCTAATAATAAATAAGGAAAAGGACTATTTTGGGGAAATAAATATTATTATTATTATTACTATAAACAGTTGAAAAATTTCAATAATATAATACTTGGGAATGTTGTTCTTATACTATACACGATGCTATCGCGATCGTTGGAAATAGCAGGCACAGATTTGATTTGTTAGCAAAAATAGGACGCTATTGTGCTGATTGGTTTAAGTAATCGGCCAAACACGAACTACGGCGAAAGTCTACAAAATTCATAAAATCGCGTTTACATACATTAAAAGTAACGTGTATCACATATCATAATTAAACACTTTTAATGTAATGAAGACCAATCAGTAACATTTTGTGGCTGACTGATGTAATCAGGGAGTATTATACATTTTGTCTAATACAGTATAATACGGTATAAAACATTGACGTACAAAATATTGTTTAATACTGTATTTTACGTTGTAGAGTATAATACAGGTATAAAACTGTATAAAATTTTATTAATGTATAAAGCATTGAGTAATATTTTACCATCTAAGTAAATGTTTATGAAAAAATAATTCAGACAATCAAGGTCTTTACTTTTATTTACATCTGATGGCAGATCGCGTTCGGCACGTATTTACCGATGAATTTTGTAAGTGCCTCTGTTGCACATAGTATGTATAAAACAAATAACTTAAAAATACATAAACTCAAACCAGAAATATCTGCAACTTTCCATGTTTGGACTTCCAGAATATTATTTAACACTACCAGTTAAATAGAACATGCACTAGAAAATAATATAAAAATTGTATTTTGGCACCGCTGGTAAAACAGAATGCTTCATGAGTTTGTACATTTACAGTTTTATACCGTATAATATTTTAGTCTATGTACAGTTCCATAGGCATGTAAGAATGTACGTATTATACATTTTATGTATACGTATTATACACGTAACGTATAAAATCTAAATATCACGTATTATATCATCCCTGGAGTACAAATAAATATTAATCTGGTATAAATACATACAGAAAAATAGGTACTTTAAATGAATAAAACAGGAAGTAAATTGTATTGGAAAAGAATCCTTTTAGAATTCAGACATTATTGAGGATGTTCGTGGAATTTGAAACAAGAATATTCAACAAGAAAGTTTATAGTAAGCAATTGTTAGGTTTACAGAGTATGTTATAAAAGAAGTTTTTATGTTCTTGTTTAATTCCTGCGGCATGATTGTATGTGACAGAGCCTTGCATTTTTCTTCAGAAAAATTGCTAATGTCTCCTTTAATTCAGTGAACCTATTGTCGTTATTGTGGAAACGTGAGTTACATCTGTAAAAAAAGTACAAGGATAGGACAGTTTGGTATAAACAGGTTGGCGGCTTGTTCTACATACCGTAAACAAAATAACATAAACGTTCCGAGCAAGACTGGCTCGGCTCAATTAATTGCCCGGCTTTGCTCGTAATAATTAGGTAATAATTTATGTTGCACTAATTTACAGCGCCGTGTATATAGCGCTAACGACATAAGAAAACAAATACAATCGCATTGTAAGAAGTCGTAAGCGAACTACGGACTCCTCGTTTTATTTTGTAATTTTAATCAACGTTAGTCACGTGAGAGTAGCCGTAATAAAACGTGAATTACACAACTATTTGTAGAAATACGTAGTAAAAATTTTATTTTTGCAAGGACATTATATCCAACAAATTACGTAAATAAAATTAAATGTTAACATTGATAAGCAGGGAAAAGAATTCAGACCACTTGTCGGAGTGTATCGGCCTCATTCACAATAATTTCTCACTGAAAAGTAGTGGGAGTAAATGAAACGAACATTTGGTGCGCGTAAAAAACATCCAACACTAAAATGGCCTGAATACTTTTCCCTGATGATGAGCAGTGGACACTTCCATTCTCTTTAATAATAAACCGAAACTTCACGTGTCAGTTTTAAACTTGATATTATGCTGAGTACTCAATTTGAACCGAATAATTCATAAGTGTACTCCGAAATCTGAATTTCTATGTCCACCAAAGTTTGACTGACCTACATGTCTCCTCGCTACCTTTCACTTTGATTATCACTCAGTTAACGAATATCCAGTGAAATTTCCTCCTGCATTGTAAAAATAAAATAAAATTACAATTTAGGGGGGGGGGGGATATGGGCCACAGTAAAGTACTTACTTACTAAATCTCAACACGACTGCCGAAAGGAAAAATCAACAAACTCGACAATAGCACGCTTCATGAATACCGTCTAAGGATTTACGCAAGGAATAAGTAATTGTCACTTTTGTGACTGTTTGTTCGCACAAAGCTTGGGATCTCGTATATGTAATGTCCTATTATATTTCAACTTTCGCTTCATCTCCCAAGTATCACATAAAAAAATATTGGCCACTTAATTTCTCCTTTGTTTCTCTTCTGAGGGTTTGGCTCGCCCACTAAAACTAGAAACATTTTTTTTTATTCTCGATTAAAAAAAATATTAATCACGATTATCAAAAAGCGAAAAAAAAAAGAACGTATCACGTAAGCCAACACCCTAATGTATGTATTTTGTATACACACACATACAAACTTACAACATGCAAAATGTCCTTGACCAAATTTCGTTCGGGTTTAGAAACCGAACGTCTTTTGAAATGAAAAGCGCTCGCTCGTTAATTTCTAAAAAAAAAAAATATTAATAATTACCAACGCATATAATACAGCTATGTATTATTGTGTTTGGTTTACGCAACTTCTTGCTGGGTAAGGCAAACATTATTAACTGGCGAGTCGCTCTTGCGCGAGAATTGTTGAAATACTTTTACATTCGAAGACTGTAATTTATTATTAATTGACACTCGAGATAATATTTATTTGCAGTGTACTCTTTCTGCTGATAACTGTAATAAACCTACGCTAAATTTATTTTCTCCCTACTTTGCAGAAGAAGTAAGAATGAATTTATAATTGCTTAATGGCATCTGAATTTGTTCAAAAACAAAAATCAAAAACAACTCCAGACATCTTTTTTTTGTGTACAATAGTATAATATAATTTTCACTTTGAGAGATGCAGCAAAAATGCTTGAAGGGAAACTCAAGTGACCATAAATGTCACCCATCTAACCAATCCCCGTTACATGTTGCCCTCAACTCACTTTAACAACATATTGGGAGTCGCATACTCTTCGTTACTCTTTATGAAACTACTATGGGGTAACTTGAAAGTCATCAATAATCTCTATGTCGAGCCCTCTTTAAACATTCAGAATCGAAAAACTATTTTTGGACACTCACTACATTATTTTCGTCTTTACAAAAACATAATTTATACACCATGTCCACGGATTGGGTACGCAATAGGAAAAACTTGTTTATTTTTAAGTTTTCGAATAAATGTTATACTTTATAAAGCTTGTTTCCTCTCCTAAAACCCCCAAAAATTTCTTAGAGCTAACAACAGGATTCCCACTCACCGGAAAAACCTGGAAAAGCAGAAAAAGTCAGGGAATTGGGATCAATTTTATATTGAATTGGGAAAACAGAAATCAAAGACAACTCCAGACATCTTTTTTTTTGTATATAATAGTGTAATAGGTAATTTAGGTTTTTTTTTTTCATTTTGAGAGATGCAACAAAAACGCTTTAAAAAAATGTTGAAAGGGAACTCAAGCGACCATAAATGACACCTATCTAATCAATGCCTTACACTCACTTTAACCTATTGAGAGTCGCATATTCTTCGTTACTCTTTATGAAACCCCTATGGGCTAACGTGAAATTCATCAATAATCTCTATGTCGGACTCTTTTTAAACGTTCAGAATCGAAAAATTATTTTTGGACACTCGCTTCATTATTTTCGTCTTTTACAAAAGTATAATTTAGACACTGTGTTCACGGATTGGGTTCGTAATAGGAAAAACTTCTTCATTTTTGAGTTTTCGAAGAAATATTATTCTTTATAAAAGTTATTGCCAGTCCTAGAACACCCAAATATATCTTAGAGCTAACAACAGGGTTCCCACTCACCGGAAAAACCTGGAAAACTAGAAAAAGTCAGGGAATTGGGATCAATTTTGTATTGGACTGAAAAAACAGAAATCAAAGACTATTCCAGACATCTTTTTTTTTATGCAATAGTATAATAGGTAATTTACGTTTTGTCAATTTTGTATTGGATTTTGCTCGTTATAATTCCGTGAAATTAATTGAAAAACGGAAAAATTGTTTTAAATATTAAAAATTATATATATTAATTATTATTACGTTGGTAAGAGAAAAAAACAACGTTGTTACTGGAAAAGTCTTCAATATAGACAACCATACAAGCGGCGGTGTTCAGTGGGTTGCCTTTTTGTTTTTTGAAAAATCTAATTTATTATTTTTCTTCTGACCAACTATTAAAATTAATTGCTTATAATTTCTTTTAAGTATTCAACGATTTTCTCCACAATACCACGTGATAATAAATAAATAAATTACTAATTTTTGTACTTTATTTATTTCTGTTCTGAAATTAGGAAAAAAAGATTTGTCTTTTGATGAAAAATCAGAGTGGGAACACTGTTGTATAAAGTTTACGATTTTACTTGACGATGCTTATACCAGGGGCCTTATTCATGAATCGAGGGAACAAACTCGTAAGAGAACGTGACGTCGAAATGACGTAGGCTCTCATACAAAAGTATGTAACGTCATTTTGACGTCACGTTCTCTAGCGAGTTTGTTCCCTAGATTCGAGAATATGGCCCCTGGAAACAGGAACAAATGAATTAAGTTTCGGTGACTTTTTTTAAATTAGTAACTTTAGATACGTCTACTAAAATACACATTTGTTTTTTTTTATAAATTAAGAAAAATGGAACATGATTTTAAATATTTAAAAAAAGAACTGAGAAAGTTGCATAATCCACAATGAATTGTGAAAAATTTTAACAAACAAAATATTCTTAGTGCCTGCAGTAAAAACAACCGCATAAACGTCCCTGCTCTGCTCTACTAAAATACAAATTTATTTTTTTTTTTAATTACGAAAAGGAACATGATTTTATTAAATGTTAAAAAAAGAACTGAGAAAGTTGCATAATCCACAGTGAATTATGAAAAATGTTAATAAACAAAATTTTTTTAGCGCCTGTAGTATAGGCAATCGCATACACGTCTCTGCTCATTGGGTTGTCCATACTAAAGCTTCTTATTATTATTTTTTTAATTGATTTGTAATTGGTTTAAATAAATACGCATATTATTAAAATTTTTGATTATAATTGTTAAATACCATAATTATTAATAATAAATTACTAATTTTTGTACGCCTGTTACTTATTTCTATTCTGAAATGAAGATGCTTAATTGTTTAAAGTTTAAGAAGGTAGCGTAATCGCCGCGATTGTCAATTGTCAAATTGTTTTATATATTTAAAGAAATGAACTAAGAAAATTGCATAATCCAAAATGAATCGTGAAAAAGTTTTACAAACAAAATGTTCTTAGCGCCTGTAATATAGGCAAACGCTTATTGGGTTGCCCGTACTAAGGCTTCTTCTTATTATTTTTTTTAACTGATATATAATTGTTTTAAACAAATACGGATATTATTAAATTTTTTGTGTATAATTCTTAAATGCTATAAGTATTAATAATAAATTATGATTAAATAAATAATCGGATGAATGTGATGGTGTGTTATGGCTGGGAAGTTTTTTTTTAAGAAAATAAAATCGGAAATAAGAAATAAATGATGTCCCTTTTTTATTTCATTGACCCAATCTGTTTCAATTCCGAAATAAACTCGAAGTAACTTAATCATAATAAGTGTAACAATAACCGGGGCAACAAAATATGATCATAAAAAAATGTGACAAAAATTGCCGTGCCCCGACAATTTCTCATACAAGACGCATCCTCTCAGAATAGCTCGTAAAAATTTAAGGACGATAGTAAAACGTTATTTCGTGTTAACTTTTAAGAAATTCTAGTTTTAGTGTAGGTAACTTCTGCCTCCTTTATATTCCAGGGTTACTTCTGGAAGGTCATAAATCACCGGACTTAATTTAAATTTCTAATAATAAATGTGGCCGACAAGTATTTTTCGTTCTTCCGAATTATTTAAGCAAGGAAGACTTATTTTTGTTCCTTCGGCCTGTCCATAAATGATTGAAATTGTTTGTTCACCCTCAGAAATTATTTATGTCGCGTTAAAATTTGATTGATAACTAACGTGCAACTTCAATCTTCATTCTCTTAAATAAACGTAATTTTTGCCTCAAATATCCAAAATGCCATGCCTAAATTTTTAATAACGTGTAGTAGTAAACTTTCCCACGTTAACCCATCTAATTGTTATTGTTAAGTGTAAACACTAACATGATGTTGTTCATGTGTAATAATATAAATCTGTCAATAAAATTTGTAGCTCGCGTAAACAATTTTAACGTTCCTTTAAATGAGTGAGAAGGATTGTATTTAATTTTTCTTTTAATGGTTAAATATGACCGCTTATAAATTTAATTAATTATCTACGGCGGGCGCCCCCCAATTGCCTTGCTGCAGAAAATGAAATTCTGCGTATTTCACGTAATCAAGAATGGCCGTAAATTTTTATTAAATCGTATCTTTTATGAATGCGATTTATTCCGAAGATTTATTCGCTCTCATCTAGAAACGTACTTAAACTTGATGAACTGTATATCTCGCAAGTAAAATACAATATTTGCATAATGCTCCATTTCGCACGTCTAAATGTGAATCATTTCTGCAATATTTTAACCAGAGGCATCGAATTTATCTGTTTCGTGTCTTAAATCTTACGTCGCCTGCGTATTTTCGGCGAGGAAAAAGAAAAGAGCTTTATAAATCTGATGATGCGTTAATATTTAAATGTCAATCATGCCCGGAGTTATCTATCAAAGTCAGTGTTACCTTAGTGACCTTATTATAGGTATATCGTCGCCCTCCTATAAAAATGTTACAGGTGATGATGCACTGTATTTTTTTCTTGTTGGAAATGTTAAACGAGGTCAGATTTACGAATTTGTTGTACTCAGAATTTCAAATTTATTTTTGGCAAACCTAGAAAGACACGGTGAAATCATTTTCAGAATTAGATCTGTGTTCTTCCAGGGGATTTCAATAAAAATTAAAAGAAAAAAGAAAATCTCTCCCCTTCACTTTTAAGTATTTCATTAAGGGAATTGAATTAAAACAAAAAAATATAATCGTGTGACAGATACACCTACGCAACGAAAATGTAAACCGGGACATTAAGGAAAACGTGGAAAATCAAAATTTTACCCGTGAAATATTCACATAATCTGTAATCGCCTTTGACTTTACAGCAAAAAAACTGTCAAATAAATAAATCAACAAAATACATCCGGTTGGAGTGTTGCAAATAACCAAATAAAAATGCTCTTAATTATAAAGGAAAGTTGACCCTCGTCCAATGAAAATTGTATGTAAAAAGTTTTTAATCTTAAACCGGGCAGAATTATGATTGGAACAGCACTCAACGTTTCACTATCGACTGATAGCTTCGTCAGGAAGATTAAAAACTTTTTGCTTGCTCTTAATTATATTAGCAGCTAATTGTTTTATTATCTTCTGTAGTATCACCACTGGATTTAATTCTTTGCACAGTCAAATTGCATTCTCATAACCTACAATTTTGTGACTCTTGGCGTTACGGCGTCAAACATCTGCCAAACAAATAAATCAACATGATACGTTCAGTTTCAATATTGCAAACAGCGAAATTGAAGTAACTGGAGTGTTTACAAGCTTGACAGCGATACCCGTCATTGGAAAACATCATTAAGAAGTGTCATTTGACATTTCAAATGTTAATTTGAGCGCTCACTGGATATTTTTAATTTCTAGTTTATCTAACATTATTTTTTCGTTGCAACAAAATATTTTAATTGCATTTAGTCAAATTGTCATAGAAATACTAATAATAATATGGAACCAGCGTTGCCAATTACGCCTGTTGGCATCGTAAGATAGGCAACTAACATTGCGATGGTTACTTTGTAAAAAAGGCGCTGATAATTTCTCACCGTAACGGGTCTACTGGTGTCTCTAAATTCCGTGGACATGACTTAACCAGATTCCTGGGCTCAAAATAACACGATTTAACCAAACTTATCTATGTCCATAATGGGCTCGTTAAGCCGGTATTCTTCTTCGCACTTCTAGAAAAGAAAGTTAATTTTTCTTATAACAAAGTAATACCTGAACCGATTTGGATGAAATTTGGTATGACATCCCACAAGAAGGTAAATCACATTTACAGGTGATTTTAGATACATGCAGAGAACTGCGAGCGTAGAAAACAGGGTTGCCACAACATATATCTTTATAACATAACTTTTTTGAGGTTAAGAAGATAACTTTAGTTAATAAATTTTTAGAAAGAAGCACTCGATAGGAAACTTGTTTGTGTCTTTGTAACTTTTGATATTTCTTACGGTTTAGTCACAAAATAAAAAAATATAAGTGGCGAGAGCATTTTTTATTGAAAACAGATGTATTTTACTGTCTTTTGGCTGCTTAATTTATTTATTTTGAGAAAAAGTCAAACTATTTAGGCATTTGTTTTTCTGTGTATAGTCTGCGAACTTAAAACTAAAATAAAACATTTTGCAAAGAAAGCACTCTAGCCACGTATTTTTTTTTATTTTCTGACTGAACCGTAACACATAACAAACTTGGCAAAGATACACAAAAGGTTACTAATGAACACCTCTTTCTGAAAATAAATTTGTTATACAGCTAGAAGGCACTAGAGCACACCCGTTTTCAATAAGTAACTCTGAAGTCTTTCTTATATTTTCTTATTTTGTGACTAAACCGTAAAAAATATCAGACAAAGTTATAAAGACACGGAAAAGTTACCTATCGAGTGCTTCTTTCTAAAAATTTATTAACTAAAGTTATCTCCCTAGCCTCAAAGAATTTATAATAAGGTATGTGTTGTGGTAACTCTGTTTTTCACGCTGGTGGTTCACTGCAAGTAACTAAAACTACCTGTAAATATGACTAACTTTCTTGTGGGATCTCATACCAAATGTCATCCAAATTGGTTCAGGTGTTCCTTTGTTATAAGAAAAATTAACTTTCTCTTCAAGAATATTGAAGAAGAATACCACTTCAACGAGACCATTATGGATAGAGATAAGTTTGGTTAAATTGTCTGAATCTGTGGTTAAAGTCATGTCACGGAATTTAGAGAGAGCCTGTATAAGATTGACGGTCTCTTCTCTTTAGCTGCCATATTGGTTGCATAATTTACGTTGCCAGCACGGTTCCCATGTAATTCACGCCCCGTATACTGTCTATACTCTAAGCAGATTGTATTCACATAACCTACAATCTTGTCGCCCCTGACTTTACGTCAAATATCTGTCAAATCATAAATCAACAAAATACGTGCGGTTACATCGTTGTAAATAGCCAAATAAAAATGCTCTGAATTATATTGGCAACTAATTGTTTTAATCATTTTGTAGTATCAGTTGGTTTCGACAGAAGTACAGTAGCGAACAGTAAAATCCAGGCACGTTATTTTCAAAATTTAAACCTCGCTTTAATGTTTTTGAAGTAAGTTTTACATAAATTTTACTGCTCATAATTCGTATGTATTAATTTTTTTATTTTGACAAAATGACTCACGTAAATTATGCTCAAAAAGTAAAAGTTTGAATAGTTGCTGTAGGATTTCGATTTATTAAATTTGATATTTCAACTCGTTTTGATGGAAACAAAACCTAATTTATAATACCAAATTTGTATAAATGTGCATGATATGTCAAGTTGCCCGGATTTTAATATCCACTGCAATACAATTCCAACGCCTAACGCTAATTACCGAGTGCTTTTTTTAACTTACTAAATTTTGACAGTCCTTATAACTTCCATCTCATATAAATGGTGTGGTGTCACTTTTTCGAAATGTGAATTTACTTGTTAAAAGCGCGCTGGTAAAAGTTTTGCAACCCGGCGGTTTAACTTCTAGTTACGCCACTTTACAAATAAGTAATTAGGAAAAAGAGGCTTCCGACTTCGGTTATTACAATTACTAATTTAGATAAACCAAATGAAAGTTGAAAAATTTATAAATTCTTTGCTTTGCAGTAGTCGTTAATAAACGATTGCCTTGGCGATGGTTTGCCAATTCGAACCGAAACCTAAATAGAAAAACACGGGGAAATCATTTTCAGAATTAGACCTGTGGTTTTCCAAAGAATTTCGACTAAAAAAAAGAAAATCCCCTCTCTCCCCCTTTAAAGTATTTCATTAAGGGAATTGGATTAAAACAAAAAAAATAAATATAATCGTGTGACGGGTATAGCTACGCAACGAAAATTTAAACCGGGACATTAAGGAAAACGAGGAAAATTAAAATTTTACCTGCGAAATAATTGATGCGAGTGGGAAAGGTAAATGGAATAATATCGTGCAGCATCGAAGCACCCCCAATTTCACGTTATTACCGTATACTATTTTCCTGTTAATTTTGTCATATTCACGGGCCGGCCGCAAATAGACGCAAAGAGTGAAACGAATCCAATTTTTCCGAGCGCACGTGTAAATTTGATCAAAAATTTATCATCAGCCTGCATTTCACTCGACGTGTGTGTCTATTATAATGAAAAAATAACATTCTTTAAATTACTAGAAACCCTTACCCCCATTTTTCGCTTTTAATTAAAACCTACCTGAAAAATCAAATTTCTTCTTTAAACAACAGCACAATTACATAAAACAAAATCATAAAAGTTTCGTGTGTTTAAACCAACGCAATTTCATACGAGATATCATTTTATTTCGGGACTTACTGTGTATAACCGTCACTTCCGCGGTTTTAATTAAATCGCTATGACTTAGCAGTCGACCTTTGATAGCGGAATTAATGTCGCGTTTGTCATATAAAAACCGCAAGAAAGCCGCAGAATTTGACTAATATATTTGCACGGATTTGTCACGATTTTGTATTATTATATCGTCTTTCCTTAACGTGCCCTGAAATTAATACAAAAAAAGTGCGCTCTCGTTCAGTTGAAAAATGAATCCTGATGCTTTTAAATATTAATGCGGCCGCCCTTGTTATTCGCAAATGGATTCGATGAAATTTCATGTTGATAAAATTTCAGAGAATTTTTGTACGCACCAACTTTTTATTTTCACGTTTCAGCTTGAAAATTAAACGTAAATACTTTCCAGGAAAAATTAAACAAAAAAACGCCCGGATTTCCATTTACGGTACATACACGATCGGAAACAAAAAATAAATAAAAAATAACCTGAAACATTTTGCTTTTTTTAAAAACACGAAAATCATCAAAAAACGCACTCACCACAAATTTATCTTGAATTACTCTTGCTACTAAAACCACGACAACGCTTCTTGATAAGTCAAAAATAAAACGTTTCCTTTTCATGAATGAAACAATTTAAATAAAAAATTCTTTCGTCATACCCACACTCCGTTTTTTTTTTTCTTATAAGAAAATAACTAAACAAATATGTTCCTTTCACGCATCAAAAAATTTCCTTCCCCCTCCCGATACATTCTCTCTATGTAAATTCGAATTGAACCGAATTTCAATAAAAATAAGCCAGAAAACGCAGTTCCCGTGAATGGAAAAGCGTATCGGGCCCCGATTTTCACCCCCGCGCCGTTTTTAGATTGCGAAAGGAAAATTCCTTTGCAATGGACATTTTTTCTTTACATGAGACTGGAAAATTAAACGGGTCATTTATCTTCATTTAAATTTCACCTTCCCCTTTCATTTATTTCATAATGACGAAATTTCAATTTAATTTAATCTTTTTTTTTTTGTACGTATGTTCCGTATGTTTGGAATTTTCTTTCCGGATGTGTAAAACCAAGGCGAATCCTATTGTCGACTTCACGCTAAGAAGCGCCGCGGGGCGTCCGGGGGAGAAAAAAAAACACCGCCAGATTTTCTAACGCCTTAGAATTTTGTATTCAGCGCTCCGACGCTTCCAGTTTTTCCGTCGGCGGCGCGGCGAGATAGGCAGGAGCCAATTTGAAGAAATCACGAAAAAAGAACACTGTTTTCGATCATGGTGAAATTCCATGGAGGGTTTTCCACCAACCACCAGGCAATTTTCTCTGGCGTGCACCGCGGTCTTTGAAGCAAACGTTTTACACTTCTTGAATAAAACCGAATATACACTTTTTTTTAATTCAGTTCTCATGTATTTCGATTTTTTTTAATTAATTTGGCCAGCCTTTGATTTTTCGCCTTTTTTTTTTGATAAAATCTGTTTTTAAAATCTGTTGAATGAAAAAAAAGAAGCGCTTTCGCAAAATAAACTTCTTAGACTTGTCTTGAAATTTGATGTCTGATGAAGATTTTCTGTGGTGAAGAACGAAATGCCGTCGGTAGATTATTTATTCGATTTTTTTTTAAATAAAAATTAAGGACCTTTTTAGATCAGTTCACAATAATGAATGAAATGTCCGTTGGATTAATTAAATCGTGTAATTTTGTTCTGTTTTGCTTCTGTTTAGAGGTGACATCGTCACACGTTTGTTTTATTTTTTTTTTTTGTGCGTAATTTCAATTTGGTTTGATCCTGGGGCCTTTTGTGAAAAAGGTGTGTGTGTGTGTGTGGGGGTTGAGGGATGGGGGATGGGGGTTGAACATAGAAGTGTATGCGTGAATGTAATGTAAAGTGTGTAAAAGTGTAGCATTAACGTGTGTGTTTTTTTGAAGCAACATCGTGATTGGAAAATGTAAATGACTGAAAGATTTGCTTTTCGAATTTGAATAATTTCGATAACGTGTAGTGCGAAGGTAAATTAAATTCCAATTAAATGGGGTTTCGTGCTTTATGCAATGTCCTTAGCTGTACCTAGTAAGTACGAGTGTGCTATGTACTGCAGGAAAGAATTTGAAGAGCAATTAAGAAGGCTATAGTGCGGCGGACTTGGAATGTTGCTTCTAACAGGTAATTACTAAACTAGATGCATAGTACATAACGCGTGAACAAACCGGAATTACTTTTATTCAAGTGGGAATTCACAAACGTGGAGGTAACACACACTCCGCCAAAGATAAAACATTCTTACAACCAGGTGCTCGCTATTGCGCTCTGAAATTAAGGGGAGAAAAAAAATTCGCGCCATCATTAAGCCTGCAAATTAAGCACCTTGTGTTAGATAAAGGCCCCCGGAATGCCGGAGTGTAAATAAAGAAAACTAGCGCACCGTTGTTAAAATTAAAAATTCAAAGTTTATATTACAAGAAAAATGGTTTAATGTTATGTTTTGTACGCAGAGTGAAATGCAAAATTAGATTACACCCTTCAAACACAGGAAAACAATTTTTGTTTCTCTTTTTTGTTACCATTCTCGTTCTACTAACAATTTCATTTTAATTAACGCAATTCTTTTCTTTTATTTGCTACACACTTGCGAATATTTCTTTATTTTGCATAATGCAACAACACACAGGCAACAATAAATTCCTTGTAAAATTAAGTTATAATTTGCGTTAATTAATTTCAGGGGCTAACAGCTTTAAGCTTTGTTATATAACTGTTCTGAAAAATAATTAATTAAACATGACTTTGATGCATTTTACATAAAAGCCTCGCGCATTATACAGGAACACGTTCTGTATTCGTTCTAATTATTACAGAATTTATTTTACTTTTAAAAACATCCTCTGATCCGCCGCTTGCAAGTAAAACTAACAAATGACGATGCGATAACACTAGCCAGCAACAGTGCAACGAGAAGCCATTACTTGAGCCGTAAACATCGCAAGTTGACGCAAAGAATTATTGAACCGTTATATCTGTACGTTCCTCATTCCGTATCACATACTTATCGTAATAAAGGTAAGGATGTAATTGGTGGATTGAAATTATCTAGGATTTTCACGGAAAACATGTATACGTACCACTTTATATTATTAAAACAGAAAACCTTTCAAAAATACCACTCAGCAGCGTAGCAGTAAGGGTTGCAGGGATTGCAAAGCAACTCGGCGCTAACGCGCCATGGGCCCAAGCATTTTGAAATCAAGAAATTGAAAACAAACATACTTTCCCAAAACTAATTTTCCTTATTTGATCTTATATCTAATTAAAAAGTTTTTTTTTAACTTGCAACGAACAAAATGATGAAGGGAAAACACTCAACATTTCGCTATTGATTAATAGCTTCGTCAACGTTGAGTGTTTTCCCATCATAATTTTGTCCGTTTCAAGTTAAAAAAAACTTTTTACTTACAATTTTCATCGGACAAGTATCAACTTCACTTATATCTAAAGTCCACGATCTGAATTACAACTTCTTACCAAGTCGCCAGTGGTTCTAAAACTTGAATTTTAATTAAACGTCAAAACTGTACCAAAAGTTTCAGTAAACATTCCATCATATTTGTCATGCGAAATTGAAGAAACCTCAGTGTCTCGCTACTTGACAATGACAGCCGTCGTGTGGAAGCGTCATTGACAAGTGTGAAATTCGAATTAGAGCGCTGCATATTTCTAATTTGATTAATTTATCTAAAATTACTTTTCGGTGCAACACAATACTTTAACTGGATTTGGTTTAATGCACAGTCAAATTGTATTCACATAACCTACAATCTTGTGACTCTTGGCGTTACGGCATCAAACATATGCCAAATAAATAAATCGACATTTCGGTTGCAGTATTAATTGCCAACAGCGAAATTGAGGTAACCGGAGTGGTAGCCATCAGTTGAAAGTGTCATGAAAAGTGTCTTTTGACTTTTCAAATACCAATTTCAGGATATTTCTGATTCCTAATTTATCTAAAATTATTTTTATGGCGAAACGGAATATTTTAATTGCATTTAGCCAAATTGTCATAGAAATAATAATAATATGGAACGAACGTTGCCGATTACGCCTGTTGGCATCGTAAGGTAGGCAACTAACATTGCTTCTAAGGCAAGAGTGTGGAGTGGGAAAATGCGTCTCCGGTTGCGGCGGTTACTTTGTAGAATATGCGCAGGTAATTTCTCATCATAATGCATCAGTCTACAGGAATTGACGGTCTCTTAACTTTAGGTGTCGTATTGGTTGCCTAATTTACGTTGCCAGCACGGTTCACATGTAATTCGCGCCCCATATACTGTCAAGCAAATTGTATTCACATAACCTATAATTTTGACGCTCTTGACTTTACGTCGAATATCTGTCAAATCATAAATCAACAAAATACATGCGGTTACAGCATTGTAAATAGCCAAATAAAAATGCTCTCAATTATATTGGCAACTAATCTTTTTAATCATTTTGTAGTATCAACTGGTTACGACAGAGGTACAGTAGCGAACAATAAAATCCGGGCGCGTTATTTTCAAAATGTAAACCTCGCTATAATATTTTAGAAGTAAGTTTTACATAAATTTAACTGTTCATAATTCATATGTATTAATTTTGTATTTTAACAAAATGACTAGTGTAAATTACCTACGCTTTGAAAGTAAGAGTATTGACTTTGCCATGTGTAGTTTGGACAGCAAGAAGAGGTGCTGTAAGATTTCGATTTATTAAATTTGATATTTCAACTCGTTTTGATAGAAACAAAACCTAATTTATATCACCAAATTTGTATAAATGCGCATGATACGTCAAATTGCCCCATTTTAGTACCCGCTACAGTACAAATCCAACGTCTAGCGCTAGCTAGCAGGAGCCTAACATAAAACTTTGACGGTCCTTATAACTTCCGTCACATACGAATGGTGTGGTGTCGCTTTTTATAAATGTGGATTTACTTGTTAAAAGACGCGCTGGTAAAAGTTTTGCAACCCGGCGGCTCGATTTCTAGTTACGCCACTGATAATACCACTTTACAAATAAATAATTTATGAAGGAAACAGAAAACTACCGACTTCGGTTATTAAAAATACCAATCTAGATAAACCAAATGAAAGTTGAAAAATTTCTATTTGTAGTAATAGGTCAGAAAAATTTATCAACTCCTTGCTTTGCAGCAGTCGTTAATAAAAGATTGCAGAAAATTTCTTTGGCGGTGGTTTGCCAATTTGAACCGAAACCCAATTTAGATCACATTAAAAAAATATTGTTGCTTATTAATGATGCTTTTTTTTTTTAATTTGCCAGTGACTCGCGTTTTTGAAAATTGCTTGGCAATCCTAAACCAATGAAATCGTTTAAGCATCATTCGAACCGATTTCTAAAAGATCACACAATTTTAAAAGACATTGAATGAGTTGCCCTCTCCTCAATACACGGACTGTGGTTGTGTATTCAAAAGAAATTAATCCGTAACCGTATCAAGTTGAACCGAAACCAAAACGAGCTATTTCGAGGAGTTCATTCGAACCGAAATCTAATTAGATCACAGAGTTTTAGAAAAAGACACTGACCCCCAGTTTCATAAAAATTACCACTGATTAACTTAACAGCGTGATTAAAGCCTGTGATTGGTTGGGTGAAACAATATAATTGGTTGTCTCAAATCTACTGTAAATTTCGTCCAGTAAAGGTTACTTAATCAGAGGATTAAATTAATCGCTGATTATCAATTTTTTTGTGAAACCCACCGTGAATGACCCCCCCCCCCCAATACACGGACCGTAGTTGAAATGAAATCGATTCATAACTGTAACAAGTGAACCGCAACCAAAACGAGCCATTTCAAGGTGTTAATTCGAACCGAAATCTAAATAGATCAGACAGTTTTAAAAGGCACTGATGAGCTTGCCACCTACCCCCAATACATGGATCGTGGTTGAAATGAAATCAATCTATAACTGTAACAAGTTGAACGAGCCACTTCCAAGGGGTTAATTACAGCATATTTTTCCGTAGTCAGGGGCAATATAAATTTAATACTTGCTTGTGTAGAAACTTGAAACTCCCCGGAAAATATATTACATTTTATGTACAAAAAAAATTGTAAGATTAACGGGGATGTTTTCAAACAACGGACAAAGAAAGTGAAATCTACTTGAGCGATATTAAAAAAAAATACGCTCTGAGTATAGACTTTATTATAAAAATTTATTGTTGCTTATTAATAACGCTTTTCTTTTTGTTTTTCGTTCGGCTGGCGTTGCCAGGGTATACGTTTAATTTGGATGCATAAGTCGAGCGTGATTTTCTTTTTCACATTGTGCCTTTCAGATGAGGGATCGTTTATACTTTCGTGATTACTTCCTCTCGTCGGTCTAATAACTTTTCGTATACATCCCGAAGATTATAAATAATGAGTAGGCGAACCGGATAATCACATCCGCGATCTGGAAAATCTCTCCCTTGTGGTAGATTTTTAATTCCAAGTTCCTTTCAAGCTTACCCTATGGAAATGCAAATTTAAAATGCATGTATTTTTTTTGTGATCGAACGAAAAAAATTAATATCTACAAATAATGTTATTTCCTTGTTTCAGAATTGTATCGATATGAAACGGCGTACGCGTGCGAAGGTAAAACATTGAAAATTGAATGCAAAGAGGGAGAATTAATAAAATTAATCCGAGCTAATTACGGACGATTTTCTATAACGATTTGTAACGACCACGGAAACACGGATTGGAGCGTCAACTGTATGTCCCCCAAGTCTTTACGAGTACTTCATAACAGGTAAATGCCAATATCACTTCCGCTTATAATGCACCCCTTTGTGGAAATGCATTTGCGATACTTTATTAAGCTTCAAGTTTTAATCGTTTTCAAATGTGCTGGCGAACTTCATCCATTATTGCGGAACAGCATCCTACCCCCAAAGAGTGAATGATTTAATATCGGATAACACTTTAAATTCGGGGCTTCACAGCATTAAATACCTTTTTACAGTCGACGTAAACAAATGTTTTAATGCGTTTTTTTTTTCACAAATTACATGCGTGGGTTGCTTTTAATTTGTTTGTTGTTGCGTCCGCCTTAATGCTTTTTTAATATATAGGATGATCAAAAAAGTTTGAAATTTTTGATCATCCTATATATTTTGCTTTTACATGTTTTTGTTGTGTGTGACTAATAGTATCTGTCGTGGATTTCATTATAAATAAATTCTAATAAGGTGTAATTACACTCACAATCACAGAAATCAGAAAAGGTGGTCATCTAAAAAAAAATATACCCAATTGTACGTTATTAGAATTTGTTAAATAAAATTTTTGTGTGCATTTTTTCATGCTTCTTGTTTCTGTGAATATTGTATGTTACTCTTCATTGTGTATTTTTGGGGACTTGATCATCACGTGCTCGAATTTATTTCTCCATGGGGTTTTATTATTTACATGGCGTCATTTTTGTGTTTTAACAGATTAACAAGCATGAAGTCATTTTTACAGAGAGACTAACCGTCAAGTCATGGGATATTTTGTAATTTCAGATGTTCTTATGAAAGAAACTGCACTGTAGATATCAACAGTCAAGTATTTGGGGACCCTTGTCCTGGAACTGTTAAATATCTCGAGGCTCACTATTTTTGTAACGGTTAGTTTGAATCTTTTATTATTAATGTTGTGTGCGGAGAGGAGAGTTGTAACATACAATATCAACAGGAACGGGAAAGCATTGCGTAATTGCCTTGTTTGTTGCTATCTAATAAACCCCGATCAATTTACTTAGGTGTAGCCAATATCAGAACTGCAGCATCTTAGCAAGCACAAACATGTTTGGAGACCCTTGTCCGGGTACTCTTAAATATCTCGAGGCACATTACCAATGCCTACCCGGTAAGTTACACCGAAATTTACTTTTGCCCGACCAACTATGTAAACAACGGAAGGTCCGTTCAAGCATAAAATTGCTTATTCACCCTAAATATTCGGAATAATAAACATCCCTTCGGAAAAACTAGAATATTTTTTCTGGGATGGCTTTAATATATTTGAATTGTAGCCGCCACAACTACAACAACGAACAGGCCAAGTCCTCCTTGGCTGATAACATCTCAGTCTCCGATGTGGAGTACTACGAAGACGTCGGTGAGGCCGCCTCCACCACCACCGAAGGTGTCGATTACTCCACCACCTAGAATCATCACGACTCCGCCGCCAACTATTTCCACCTCCACGGTGCAAAGCCCAATTCCACAGCCAATTCCGGAAATCCCCGTGATCGAAGATGGCTCGAAGAACATCGATGAGCAGAGGGAAATTGATACTATACCGATTACCACAGCCGTTCCACCAAAGAAAACTACAGGTAACAATTGGTTTTTGTTGTTGTTCTTGTTATGATGGCGGTTATTTACAGTCGAAATTTATCCGAATACGTACATACCTTCGTCTAGTATGGTTCCTCCTCTGTGGAATGAAGACATCGATAGTTTAGAGTATTGTAGTCCGACGACATTGAGGAGTATTTATTGGAATTGGACCAGAGCGGGGGATCAAAACGTCCAACCTTGCCCAGGGGGGACCACCGGTTTTGCAAGATGGAGATGCGCGAAAACCGGCGGGGAACCCCAGTGGACCCCTGAAACCCCCGATTTGAGCGAGTGCCGCTCGGTGTGGCTTACTAGTCTTGAACAGAGAGTGTCTTTGATGAAAGACTCTTTGCTGAAAATTACCGGTGATTTGGCTCAAGTGACGAGCAGTAAGACTTTGTACGGTGGGGATATGATGATAACCACCAAGATAATCCAAACGATGACCAGTAAATTAGCTAAAGACATCTTAACTATCCCAGATCCACGACAGCGTGAAGCTATCGTAACTGACATGTTGAGTTACGTGGTTAGAACTGCGAGCAACTTACTCGACGTATCGCAGCATCCATCTTGGAAAGATCTTAGCCACAAGGAAAAAATGAGAGTGGCAACTTCGCTTTTGATTGGTCTAGAAGAAAATGCTTTCCTCTTAGCTGATACAGTTATGCGAGAGAAGACAGTTAATCAAACTGTTAAAAACATCAGTAAGTGCTTTTGCAATTAGTTTGGAGTTAATCCTTGAAAGAAAATTTTCTTTTTCAGTGTTGTCCGTGAGGGTTTTAGAAACGAGATCTGTAAGTACGGAAAGGTTTCCTTCAGATAACAACTGGACGGCAAGTAATGATTCGGTGGAGCTTCAGCAAGGTGCGCTTTTAGAAAATAGCGACGGGGGTTTAGTGCGATTAGTTTTCGTGGCTTTCGATCACTTGGAGGAAATACTCCAATGGCATCCCGAGTCTTCGGATACAACGTCGAATCGCAATGTAACCAGAATACTTAATAGTAAAATAATATCGGCGAGTTTAGGAAAAGGACGTCACATACAACTCCGGGAACCCGTGAGATTGACTTTCAAACATATTCAAACTGATAACGTCAGTGATCCTTCGTGCGTGTTTTGGGATTACACGACGCACACTTGGTCAGAAGAGGGATGCAAAGTGGAGCTTACGAATAGCACACATACTTTATGCTTGTGCAACCACTTAACTAATTTCGCCATTCTCATGGATGTTCACGCCGTTTATTTACCGGTCGGGCATCAAATGGCTTTGCAAATTGTAACCTACGTTGGGTGTATCATTTCTGTTGTGTGTCTTGCCCTCGCCGTCATCACTTTCCAATTGTTCCGCGGTTTGAAAGTAAGCGCATCAATACTTTTTTCCGCACAGGCGTAAATTAACTCTCTTTTACAGAGCGACCGCACTACAATACATTGTAATCTCTGTATGTGTTTGCTGATAGCGGAAATCCTTTTTTTAGCTGGTATTGGTCAGACTGAAAATCAAATTGTCTGCGGAATTATCGCCGCAGTTCTACATTATTTCTTCCTTTGCGCTTTTGTTTGGATGTTCTTCGAAGGTAAGTCGGTTTATATTTCATCATTCATCATTACAAAAAGTAAGTGCCCACTAAGTGATCGAACTGTATATAATATCACAAGATAAATTGATACGTTTTAAGCATACTGTATAAAGTGGATAGTAATGATCTGTAATAAATATAAGAAGTTTTGATTATAATTTTATATCAACTAATGGCAATGGTAGATTAGGATAAAAGATTTCTATTATCTTTAATACAAAATAGAGACTCCTAAATTAAAATATATTAGCAACATATACCAGACGTGCCACCGCGAATAGGCACACGATTATGGGTTATATGGTGTACTTACCAGCGATGGCTCGTGCGTAACAATTTGGGTAGGACGGAGACTTACTCCCAGAGCGCTTGCCTTGTCTAACACACATTAACAGGGAACAAACAATACCTAGCGCACATCGGTCGCCTACTCAAATTCGTATGCACGAGCCGTCGCTGGTACTTACTTAGACTGGCGCACCCGGTATATCGATTTAAAATAAGTGTTCCGCCGCGTACATTTCCAAATCAAAATATGATATAATGTGCTTGATTTTTTCCATTAGGTTTTCAACTATATGTGATGTTAATAGAAGTGTTTGAAGTAGAAAAATCAAGGATACGTTGGTATTACATGATAGCTTACGGTCTTCCTTTGACAATAGTCTGTATTTCCGGTGCAATATTCCCGCAAGGCTACGGAACTGAGAAATATTGCTGGTTAAAACCAGACAATTATTTCATTTACAGCTTCGTCGGACCTGTAATCGTAGTCATTTTAGTAAGTATCAAAATTTACACTAATTTAATGTGTAATTCATTATTATTTTTTTTTAGTTAAACGTAATCTTCTTAACGATGGCTATTGTAATGATGTGCCGCCATGCCAATGCTACGGTTTCCATAAAGAATAAGGAACATTCGAAACTCGCCAGCACTAGGTATTTATTTATTTATTTATTTATTCATTGCATTTCATCTGTGATCCTCACCTTTATATTTTTAATTAAAAATAACACGTTGCACACTACTCAAGCATGAATGTTAAGTATCACTTTATTTTTATTTTAAGATTGTTTCGTAAGAATATTAACCGTCTTGTAGGTATACGAGATTGTAGATTTGGTTTTTTCATAAATTGTTTCTATTTTTAGTTTACTTTTTTTTACATTAGATTTATGCCGATGAATCATTTCACTGATTTACTTAATACATTTTTTTATAATGTGGTGCTGGTATTTTTTAATTCTAATATAATTTCTTCTTTCTTGCATGGCCGTCTTATCCTGTGGTAGTGGAAAGGAGGAAAATGCACTTCAATCGAAATTTCAAGTTCACTTGTAAGATATTTTCTCAACATTTATCACCTAGTGAACCTTTTCACATTGTTTGCATGTTTTTCTCTCTGCTTGTTTGTCTGTTGTTTTTTTTCCCGTAGATCTCTGGGTTTACCTTCTTTTATTATTATTATTTTTGTTTTAGTTGTTTTTTTTTATTTACACTGCACTGGCTTCACACGTACTTACGTCCTTACTGCTTTTATAAAAAGAGCCATTTGCAGACTTATTATTACAGATAAATGCAACAATTCGAAGAATGGCCTTTATCTAAAAAAAGAATACCTGCTTGGTTTCCTGTTGCTTTAGTATTAATAATTATACGCTTGTTTTTAAATCTCTCTTTATTTTAGAACTTGGTTGAAAGGAGCTGTATGCCTTGTGTTCCTATTGGGATTAACCTGGACGTTCGGATTGCTCTACTTGAACAAAGAGACCATCGTCATGGCCTACGTTTTTGCCATCTTTAACTCATTGCAAGGGTTCTTCATATTCTTTTTCCATTGTGTTCAGAATGAGAAGGTAAGGCGTTGCTTGACAACGCAAACTTCTGCACTCTTATAGACAGTCGACACTGACGAATATGATGGATGGCAAAAAATATACATATAAGCTTTCCAGATTAATTAATAATTATTAAATGTGTGTCAAAAAATTATTTTCGTTTCGTAAATTCTTTGAGAATCTGAAATGATTAAAATGATGCCGAGGCTAAAAATATCTTACCGTAACTTTCACCTTTTAAGATGAAGATGACTTCATATTCGATGTGAGTGTTATTGTTTCTGAAAAGAAAAAAGATAAGATGATTGTTTATTAATGTACGTGTATTGTTCATGTATATAGTTTAATGTAACTTGTTATTGAAATGAAATAAAGTCAATTAACACAATTCATTCCCTGAGGTTTATTATAAGTTGTTTGAATTAAATTTTATTTGCAAATTTGGTTTGAAAAATCGCACGAATTTATTTTGCCGCTTGATAAATCAGGGAGTAAGTTTGTTACTTGAGTTTAAGTATGTTTGGTTTCTTGCACTGTTACGCCTTGGTTATTCTGCAGGTCCGTAAAGAATATAGGAAATTTATCAGGCAGCGTTCATGGTTACCAAAATGTTTGCGTTGTTCGAAGCCAAGTGGTGGTGCAGGAAGTAGTAGCGGAAGCTCTGGAATGGGAAAGGAGAGAAGGACGAGCATCTACGGAGGTTCTAATGGAAATCAATCCGGACCAAACACACATTCCACAGACAACTCGGTGCTCTCACCACATGGAACAAGTGTGGGTACCAACAATATAGTCACGAATAATCTTAATAACGTGCGCCCAACAGCACTACTCCAGGTTCTCTCGAGAACCGATCTCAACAATGCTAGTACCACCACGACCAACCACAACCGACTGCTCAATATGTCCCAACAAGGTACAGCTTTGGTCGTGCAGCTCTACTCTGTTAATACCCTTTCCCTGCTGACTATTCTTTGATTTGACATGTAATTCTCGATGATGCAAATTTCCGAGCTGCTTACTAACCGCGTGTGGTGCAGTGGTGGTGCGTGCATTGCACTCCCCCCTTTCTCGCATGTCCTTTCTGTCTGGTGGTAAAACCTAACTCTAATGCTTCTTGCTTACCAACTAATAGTTCGGTGATGGTTCGTTATGTTACAGTTGCAACGGGACTGGAATTCTCACAGCTGTACAAGCATGAACCGCGTGGGCAAAACCCCTGCGGCCACCTCTACATCGGCCACCATGGCTGCTACACTATCACGACCCCCTCATGTGGGCGCCGCCACTCCACCTACTTTAGACACCCCCAACACTTCTACCCTTCCTTACATTCGTAATTTTTATAAAACTTCCACTAATAATTCGAACATATCTAAATCAGTATCTACTTGGGGTCCTCTTCATAAACCTCTACACTGGAAGGTGCGTAGTGTGTGTTACCAATGTAGAGGTTAACGTTTATTTATTGAAAGCAAAAAGAGATGAGGAGAATTGATGGTGCCGTCTTACAGCACGTCTCCGCTTAATCAAACAACTCTGCCATATAATTTCTTAAATGATGATTGTTCGCTTGTCTAGTCAATTTTAATATTTAATCAATGCATGAATTTCATATTTCATCTGTATAACATAGGACGATTTTCTTGTCTTCGTGTGTCGATTTTCCTTTATAGCATTTTCATTTCTACTATATATAGTACGTCCGTCAGTAAACACACTCACTTTCATCAATCACTAGGTGAATGAATTTATTAACATTTTAACATCCTTACGCAGTAATCAAGCAAACTTTTTCAGCTGTCTTAACAAGTACTGTTTAATAAAGCCATTTCGGTTTGCTGCAGTGTGTCAACGGATGCAATTATTTATTGTAATCATTTTTTTTTCGCAGAACATTTCTTTTAAGTCGTACAGTCGTGATTCTGGACATGGCGGATCAGAGCAAGAAGATTCTCCGAGGGCTCATGCTGTGATATCCGATGCGCGTTTAAACAACAGCAAGGATATGCGTCGTCAGCCTTACATGCCTGCCGAATACAGCCAAGCCGTTTGTAACAACCTGCAACACCCCGAGATGCAAAATTTTGCCCATCACATCGACGCTGGTATGCCGCACCCGAAACATCTTCCTCTGCAAGCACACGGAATTCGCAAGAAGAACGGTAGCTTCTTACGGGCAACTAGTCCTTGGAATCATACGTACATGGAAATTCATGATGGTCGAATGCAAAGAGTCTTGGCACCCGAAGACGACCCTGTCTACGAAGAAATCGAAAGAAATGACATTCAGGTATCGGATATGAGCGATGAAGATGGTAAACGTCAAAGCGATATGAGTCGTCAGTCTTCGAGGTCTTATGGCGACCATCGTCCGTTGATTCCATACAGTCCTGCCACTGATAGAAGTCTCCAGTCGTGTCTGGAAGCGGTCGCAAAGCACCACACCAAAGATAATAACCGTTATGTTGCAGAAATGGATCCTTATCGTTTAACTCGGCAGAATATGTACAGAGGGGACACCATGCGTTCGCTCGCCGCCGTGTTGGACGGAGAAACCGTAGTGTGCCATTTGGAGCCCCCCGAAATGTATCCTCACGATCCTTATACTTCTCGAACTCTGGTCCTGCCTCAGTACAGTGAGAGTTAGGAAACTGCCGGTAGCAAGTGTATATCTGTGATCCCCACATGATCAGACTGTTCGGTCATCGTAATTTAATAAGCTCAGCGTGTGAATGATGGAAAGTGATATTTTATAAGAAACTATTTTAGTAAGATAAATATTTATGTGAATACGAATGTCTATTCTAGATGTGAGTTGTTCCAGTCGTGCAAATTACGTTTCGTAGTTTATTTTCTATTTTATAGGACTTGACAGAAAACAATGCTTTTACTCTTAATTTTTTTAAGACAAAATATGAACATAGGAAAACAACATAAATCATCAGCTCACTACTTTCAACTTGAAGAAAGAAAAAAATTTCAGGAAATAGTCTGCGTATGTGTGCAAGCAAGTATAAAGGACTACGAACTAAACTAGTAATTAACGGCTGTGATTATTTAAAATTAAAACGTCACAAGCAGAGGACTACGAGTTAGGTTACATTTTATAATGTAGACATTGCATACGTAGAAAAAAAAAACTCACGCCATCGTTACATTCACTCATTTTATTTATGTAATCGACACGTCCTAGTAAGAAAGAATGTGACAATCCTGTGATATAATTATTCAGTAAATTCATTTATCAAACAAACTCACTGCCTGCTTTGAAACGAATCGATTCTATGTTCTATTCCTATGTTTGTATTCCGTGGAATAAATTTTATTCTTAATTTATATAATGAATTTCTCCTTTTTTCACCTGGTAAATTATTTGTCAGTTATTTATTGAACGTATTTAATAAAAATCTAATGGAAAGTGTAATTTATTGTAAGTAAAAATAATTTTACTGGAATTAAATACCACAACTGAGAAGATTTTATTAAGCCATAACTTAGCCTGCACGTTATTTGTAAATACAGGAAATTCCCGACATTAAAATTGTTAATAAATAAAAGGGAAAAAAATGAGTAAGTTTGTATTACATATGCTTATCGACCCCTTATTAATTGTAACAACAGATTCGATGCAGTCATCTGTGTAAACCCGATCCACGGAATATTATAGGCTGCAGTGAATGTGTCCAATGTTTGCAATCTATATGTCACTGTATGAACTATTTACTTTAAGAACAATGTGGAGATATAATTTTCTTAAAGTAATGGCTCTGTTATGTTATGGACCCTTGTATTTGATGGTGATTTCAGATGTTGCGTAAAATTTAAATTGTAAGCAAGTATTAATGGAAACGTTGAGTACTACTTATTATGTTTATTGTAAATATTGTATAGTGCTTTGTACATGTTGATTAATGTTGCGACATTAGTCAAAAAAAAATTGTTATTGCTGCTACGGCATTAGCACCACCATTATAAAAAAGAATTGTATTAAAATTTAACATTAAATCACAAAGTCTGACCAATAAATTTAATTTTCTCGTAGAAACTAACACTTTTCTTACCCATCCTTTTCATTTCTATCCAACAAACCTCAGTCCAAACTTACTTACAAATATTAGGTACACTGAAAAATTTATATTTCGTTTAAAACAAAAACAACACAAAGAAAATATTAAACTTACCTGCTAATTCTTCAAAGAAAAACAATTATTTTGACTGGCAGTTTTAAAAGACACTTAACATGTGCACTACTTACACTCTTCTAAGATGCAAATACACATGACAGAAAAATAGCAATGCAGCAACACTAACAGCAACTTAAAAAGAAAAAAGTACAAGTATGCTGGATAGTAATAACAGCAAAAAAATTATATGTTAGCAAGAATAAGAAAAAGATTAAAAAACGAATATATATATTTACACATCAGATATAAAAATAACAGTATTAAAATATAACACACGCATTAAATACTCTGATATGTGGCAAGGAATTAAAAAACACACGTAAAAAAAATACTTCATTATGATTCTATTTGAGGCAGAGCTTGATGTTGACTTGGAAACACACGTTGCAGCAATTTCTTGCACAGTTCGAAACCTAAGAAACACGCAGCGTTTGCGGGAAACGCTCTAATCAGGACGGGTACTAATCCTTTATATAAAGCGAGAGGTCCTTCCTTTCGCAACAAATCTCTTGCTACATCACGAATACCATTCGGATATTGTCCTTCTCGAGCTATAAATATATAAAGATAATTTATTATGAGGTGCCAGGCCGTGCCAATTTCTTTTACCTGTTTGCAGCCTACTTTTTAATACATCAAAAGGCATACCGATTAACCAGTTTGCTATTCCGGCACACCCACCGGCAAACACAGTACCAAATATAGTGATGTCCTTCTTGCCATTGTCAGTTAGATAATTCTTTATGGCTTCGTATGTCAAAAAATACAACCCACTTGCAGGCACATCTAGAAATTAATTTTCCTTTCTTTTTTTGTTAAAGATTCAACGAATTTTTTTCTAATTTGATAAAATTTATGTAACTTAAAGCATTATCTTTTACAATGTGAACGCACGTATTTTTCTTAAACCAAACACAGATATAAAATAGGAAGTTAATGTAGGAGTAGCACTTCCTGTAGGATACACTCTGCAATCAGTGACAATGTGCTGTTGAATCGTATATAACGTTCTATAAAAATGTGGAAAATAATATTTTTTATAATCCTTAATATTAATGGGGTGAGTCTATTTGCGTTTAAATAAAACCATATTAAAACAAGGAACATTCTTTATAATAACGAATCGGTTAAAAAATTTTTTTTAATGTTACATTAATAGATTCTGATGTTATGGGACAAGGAAAATACATGTCCTTTGGCCTGCGTGTGTCAACTACAACACATATCTGAAACTGCAATATACAGATTCATGCAACAAGACGAGGAAGAAGAAAATCATTATTCTGAAGCACGGAACCACGCCAACAACGAAGTAAGTTTCAAAGACATACAAAAACGTGAATTCATCTGCTTTTATTTTTATTCTTTGTAGGTGTTATACGATGAAGATTTCGATACACCTTTCGATGAAGAAAATTCGATGCTTCGCAGTGCAACGTGCATCATACAAACCGAAACTGACGTTCAAAAACTCCTCGAACAGCTACCGAAAGACATTGATTCCCTCGTATTAATCCAAGGATCAGATTCCGGTAACAAAACCATGAAATTCAGTTACTTACTTGAATTCCCCGAACTAACGATATTAGAACTGCAAGGTGTGCAGATGAAAGCTCAAATTAGCACGAGCAAATTAATCTGTGAAATAGATGCAACGCTCCCTCTCTTAGAATACTTAAATCTTGAAAGGGTTTTGCTGTTAAATTCAGAAAAACGCTTCAGCATCATCGAAAACGAAATAAACGATGAGTTAGTTACATTTGAGTATTTGCAAAAAATTAATTCGAACTCCAGGCCTCTTTCATTCTTAACAAAACCATCAAACACTGAAATTTTGCCTTACTACAAATACATCCAGCAAGTAAAAAACAACGTGCCTTTATTTAAAGGGTTTAATGCCCTTGTATTGCTGCGAGCAACGAACTGTGATTTAAATACGGTGTACTGGGAAATGTTTGACGGTTTACACAATCTTAAGTATTTGATTTTAGAAAAAAACAATTTAAGATTCATTCCAGATTTCGCTTTTTATGGCACTCCCAACCTCAGGACGTTATCTCTAGCTTATAACAATCTATTAAACATACAAGTGACTAATTTAGCTGGGTTGTTAGAACTGGCATACTTAGATTTGTCGCACAATAATTTTTCACAACTCTCCGAACTATCTCTACCCCCCTTTCCAAAATTAAAGCTAGCCAACTTTGGAAACAACCCGATTACTGTTGTATTTCCAAACACATTCGAAGTAATGAATACAACGGATTCTCTGATATTAGGAGGGGACGATATTGAACTGTCTTTAATAACAAATTCATTTTTAGGATTAAAATTGCTTAAAAAATTGACACTTAGAAACTTAAACGTTCCCTTATTGAAACGAGATATATTAATTGGCATGCCAAATCTAAGCGAATTGATACTGACAGGTTACATTCCAAATATAGAATTTGACGCTTTTATCGAAGCTTTCAGCCTTGAAAAGTTGTACATGAGTAGGTCTAACATATCTAAATTATCAGTAGATTCTTTCATGGGGTTAAACAAGCTGAGGCTATTGGATTTGTCGCAAAATAATTTAGATTTTCTACCGCTAGGTATTTTTGATGAATTACCAAGCTTGCGTGAGGTGTATTTAAATAATAACAAACTCCAGGGACTTGCAAAAAACATGTTTTCCAACCCCCATCTACGCTTAATAAGATTAAGTGACAACCCATGGCATTGCTCGTGTGATATGAGTGATTGGAAACCAATGTTGATTAATCGAATAAAACAGAAAACAACCAAACTGTGCCGCCAAAAACACGACAAGGGAGTTGAATGTGGCAAAGACAATAAATTCGCATTCAAATACGTATACGAAAATAGAGTTGCTCCGAAATGCACAATGCCTAAGGCCTTTGAAAACTGGAACGTCTTCCATGTCATGAGGAAGCAACTTAGGTGTACAGAATTTAAACCAAAAATAAAAAAACCCGGTATTATCCAAAAAATAAGTACAAGAAGCCCAACCCCATCTGCTCCCAGCTTTAACAAAATCATTCAATTAAATGAAACTATAACTAAAATTCCTGTAAAACTTGAAACTACTACAGAAGCCATCAGCACAACCCTGCAAGCCACAAGTACAGAAACACATTCACAAATCGAATCTAACAATTATAATAATGACTTTGCAGACGCGAAAGCAATAAAAAAGCAGAAATTACTTGAGAAATTTAACAAAAAACTCATCAACTATCTCTACAGAAACGAAACAAATAACATAAACCTCTTAGAGACTGCCCCACAAAACATAATTAAAATCGATAGTAATATTAATGAAAACCTCGATGAAAATAACGCGTTAATTAATAATAATAACAGCAATAATCTTCAGATCGCAAACACAAGACAGTACAAACTGAAAGTTAAGAAACCTTTAAAAAGGAAAATACGCAAACGAATTTATAAACCGAAAGTTCCCAACTTGAATGTCATTTCACAATGATAACATGCACGTATATTACTTACTTGTTTTATTTGCAAGACATCACAATAAAAATGTGCTTGTATAAACAAGGTATACGCCGAGACAAGAGTTTTAAGTGAGAGAAAAAGATGTAACTGCCAATTACTTGTATTATTATTTGTGAAACTATTTTACTTTAAGTTTTTTATAGACGATTATGTATAATTTATATACAAATAAACTGTCTATTGATACATTTTACTTTTAATTTTCCTTCCTTAATTCATTTGAACGTTTGGATTCGATTTTTGAAAACTCAAGCGTTTACCAGTTAAATTAAATCTGTTAATGTAAGATATATCAGTGAAGGTACCTCTGAGTATAGTTGCTCCTGATCCTCGATAAATACTTTTAATTCCACCTTCTTTATAAAGTTTCTTTGCACAATCAATAGGGCCGTTGTATAATTTATTTTTCGCATCCTGCTGAATCTGTAATAAACATTTAATTCGTTCACCAGGAGCCATAATAATTGTTGTGAATATTCCTGAGAAAGCTCCCGCTGAGAAATAATTGAAATATGTAAATTTGTTTTGATCTGCAGGACCCAAAAGCTGCTTCCCAACTTTGTACCCCATGAAAGATATCGCAAATATTGGAGCGACACCGGCTAGGGGTGCCCCCATTCCCTTATAAAACCCTCGAAGGCCCTCATTAGTCAACGTTTTCTTCATACAGTCGAAAGTTCCTCCATAAAGTGCTATTTCTCCAGACTTAGGAATTGGCATAGTTTGTAAACGGACCTAAAATCAGAAGCTATTTATTATACTGGCAAAGCGTTCGTGTAATTAAGTGGTATTAAAAATAAAACTGTGACTGGTATTTGTAGGTATCAAAGTCTAATATGATTTAATTTAAATTCAGTATGTGAGACAATTACCTTTATAGTATCAAAGGGATGTCCTACTAATACGGTACAAATCCCACCGACACCACCGCATAGAAAATATTCAGCTGGGCCTAAATCTGCCATTTCTTTAGCTAATTAACTAAACAAATCAATTTTTGAACCTTTCCCAGCTGTTTCCACAACTCTGAATCAAACTGGAACTATGACGAGGTTATGATAAAATTATGTATTAGCGGTGCGACATCTATGAACATAGAACACGAACTAGGCAAATTTTGAATTGTTTGTCGTTCAAACATTTTATTAAATAATTCGAGTTTGTTTACTTTATCCACACTTCCAGTACCTTATAAACACAAAAATTACAATTTTTCATTTACGGCAGAAAATTATTCTTGTCCAAATGAGCAGCCACTATAATTGTGTTGTGGTTTACACACCGTTGATTTTGACCTTTACACACGCAGTTTTAAATCGATAAATACTTCAAACTCCTCGATTTTCTGTAAGCCTGCTCCAAGAAATGTAAATTCGAGTTCTGGATACGCATTTCAGCATCATTGATTACAACGTTGCCGGACGATTATAGGACACTTATAGCGTTTTCAACCGTAATTTACGGCGCTACATAACACTAATGGAGAAACAAGAATAATTTAATTTCCATGAGATTAACCAACATCGTATAATTGGAACACGTTCTTTTTTAAATTTTCCTTTCCAATATTAATGCATCCTAAACATTACATGATTAATTACGTTACGTATAAACTGCTTTGATGAATTAATACTGAAACTAACCGAATTGAATATATATTCATTAATTTTGATTTGAACATTGATTTCTCACCGGTGAAATTAAATACGTAGTGATGTGACGCGATATGTTAAAATTTGATTTTTCAATTTTATTTTCATTGCTAGTAATTTGAAAGTTGAAATTGATAAAAAAACATTTGAAATTCTATTGAATTTAAAGTGAATTGCCATAAAATTGATTGTAATATATGAATGTGATAAATTGACAACACTGTGAATTAATAGTTGCATCAACGTCCGTTTGAAGCGTTGCTTGGTGTTGCATTGGTATAAATTAATTGTTATTATTGTAAATATCTTTATAAATTCTTAAAAAAAACATCGAGTAACGCGTATTTAATTAATTAATTTTAATATAAGGCAAGTATTTGTGTAAATGTTAATAAATTTATGGGGCTGCATGTTTAAGGTTATGTTGGTATTGTTGCACTTCTGATGCTACTTGAAAATTACTAATAACTTGTTGACTTGTTTGTGAATTTCTGTTTGTTTATTTATATGTTTTTATGTTATAGGCAGTAATTTGCTTGAAATTTTGCTGCTACTAACCACTGTGCTACTTACATACACGTATATGTATTAAGTTCTGTTTTAGAAATGGGTGGATGTAGATGCAGTTACAGAACTTGCAGAAGTGCAACGAAATTAAGTGGTGAGCTCCATTTTTTCCACTACCCTGTAAAACATAGAGATCGATGTGAACAATGGATTATAAATGCGCAGAAACCAGAATTCTTTAACTTACCCGACGATCAATTGAGAAATAAGGTAGTATGTGACTTGCACTTCGAGGCAAGATTTTTTACAAACGTTCAGAGAAAACGATTGGTTCACGATGCTGTGCCAACTTTAAATGTAGGTTGTGAGGAAATTCGCTCCAATGATAGTACTAGTAATGAATACAAAGATGTGCAGGTGCTACCTGCAAATGCGGATGGTACAATTTTTACAGTCGATACAGACAGTCTGCAGCAACGTGCTGCAACAAACGAACCTATTTGCACTTACAGTTTTCGTAATGGCACTCTGGTACCAGTTTATGCTGAAGACTCAGACGAAACCGAGCACGTTGTTTACACAATTGCAGAAGATGACTTTAAAAATTTAACTAATTTCAGTGAAGCAAACGAAGAAGATAACAATTACTTATATATTGATCAACGTAATCAGGAAGAATCCAACGATAATTATGAAGTGGTATTCAATGGTAATTCCTTACGTTCACAAGTTAGTAGGAAATCTCAGATGTCAGTGTCTGCGGTTATTGATGCTCAAGCAAAACGTAGGCCAGAAGAAACAATGGAAGTCGTCTATATAACTGAAGAGAGGGATGATCCAATACCGGAACCGAAAGTTTCTGTAAAAAGAGAACCAGAAGCTGAGAGCTCTAAAGCCCACCGACCAAGGGAAGTACCAGAGAAGGTTAGTAAAAGTATATCGTCCAAACACCACGTTAAAAAAAAATTCATCAGGCAAATTAAATTGCACAGTAAGGAAATTGCTTCTATTAAACGAACGTTGAACGTTAGCCTAAAAAAGCCTCCAAAACTTAATGTTATAAACGCACTGAGAGGCAGAGTTCCTCCTACTTTATTGGGGGCTCTCACTCTAAATTTCAGTAAGAAAACCACTAATTTTACAAGCGAGGAATTCGAATTATTGACCACTTTATATGACACATCCCCAGATTTGTACAATGCTCTGATTGAGAAACTAAAATGGAACTTGCCTAAACCATCAATAGTGCAAGCGTTAATAAAAAGTACTAAAAATGAATGAGAAAGATACACTTTATTTTTAACTTTTACTTTTGCATTAGCATAAAATTCAAAATTTATTTTCCATTTTATTTACAATTGACGAGAGAACCGTTTGTATTTGAGGCATTAACAGATCTTAGTTTTTGCTGGTTTAAACCAGCTTTCAATAAGATCTTTTTTAATTGGAAAATCATGTACATTCCAGTTGAAAAGGTATCTGTAGCAATGTCTCAAACAGACGCTATATATAACCCAAAGCAAGTGGACATAACTTGGACAGTGCTTTTATAACTCTTATTTTATTTGTGTATATGATGTGCGAAGTTGTAGTAAATTTAGTGGAGGCTCTAGCATGGTGTAACGAGAAGCGCTCTCGTTTGTTTGTTTCTTTTTTCGAAGAGGAGTTTTCGGTTTGAACTATACGAGCGGCGGAGACTGCAAGCTATTCCATTAAATTGCATTGACGAATATGAGAGAAAAACCCTTATTCAAGATCAAACTGGCGCGATATTTGTGTTAGTATTAAACGTTGTCTTATTTCGAATTCTGAGTAACAACAGAAATATTGCGCCAAGCCGAACTGATTTCATATGTAAATGAGTTACAAACTTGCCTGTAGACAGTATCCAGATCGCTTAAAAAAGTTCAACCTGTTTATAACTATGCACAATACATCTGTGCATTTGTTCCACTAATGTGTATTCAAAGTATTGTCATCTTGTCTTAACCTCATATATTAAAACGAGATGAAGATACTTTTAGTGCACATTAGTGGAATAAACAAACCAGCCTACTGTTTGTCGAATAGAGTTGACTTTTAGTCAATTAATCCTCATCTGTAGCACAGATCTGACATATGCAGAAAAAAGATCGTTCATTAATTTTATCGTGTTGCGCTTTGTTATTCTGTGGTTCTATATGTTTTTTTTTTTTTGGAGAGGTTTCAGTTGAAAAACAAGGAAAATATTAATACAGTGGAGGTGTTGTGCTAGTTAAACAATGTAATTAAAACTAAGCTATCATACCTCGTATTATATAAAAGTTTACAATATATATTTCAGAAATTGCACTTCTTTTAACATTACACTTGCTTTTGCAATGTAATGACGTATTAATAGAAGCAATTATTCTGACTGTAATTATAAGTGAACACTGTTTAGTAGTCGTAGTAGTATAATTGTGAAGGATTGTGTTAATTTAAAAGGAACGGCATTTTTTGTCATTTTTTACATTATACTGTGTGTTAATCTTGTTAATAAATTAAGTATTCATATTTGTCTTTTTAATATTATACGTTTAGAGTTAACTAGTACATAGGTAGCATTTCTTTAATAGTTTATAGCTTTTTTAAAATCATGGTATTCAGTTAAATTAATTTTCCATTTCTTGTATTGTAAATAATTATCTATCTGATAGTATAGGATTTCATATTTCATTGTAATTGTATATACAGTATAGATAAGGTAAGATTTTAATTGTATATAAAAGAGTTTATTCTACATATCGCGACATAACATACTGATACTGAAGCTGATATTGTTATACTGTATGTATTGCCACAATAAATATTTTAGTAGTCCAGTTTTATACACTTTATTTTCAATAACATTGGCGATTAAATTGATTAACAAACCATTGTTGTTTTATTCTGTTTTACTTTGGTTGCAAGTAAAACTTATATGATACTGTATGCTTGTAGGTTTCCCCTGGGTACAAAACTGCCTTGGGGAAATTTTTCTGAAATAAAATCAACAGGTTGATTGTATAACAAGACACGAATATTTGCATTACTTACGTGATTAGCGGCGTCGGGATAATTTTGAGTTTCCAAGCAAAAAGCGCCATGTTTATAATAATTGCCTTCTTTACCTTCAATGGTTTTTAAATCAGCTGGATCCTTGAGTAAGAAAAAGCAAACTAAATTGTGTAATAATATATCATGAATAAATCGTTAGTACAATTTACTTTTACAAGTTTATCTACAGATTGAGGCAGATAACGGACCTAGTTGCTTGAATCAATCAATTATATTTATGTAATGCAAAAGATAACTTGCACTAAGTACTAAAAATAATAACTACTTACACCTTTATATTTTTTTGGATCTTCTGGAATGAAATTTGAAGTATAAAATTGGACTCCTGGTTGATTGCTGTATACTTCAAGCACTCTACCAGTCGTTGGATGTGATACCCTAAAAGGGGGGCGCAATAGTTTTTTTTCCATTGATTTTGAATATTACCTCGCAATGAAAGTGTCCTCTTGCTTGACGCCCTTATTGATGCAAAAATTATGATCAAATCCTTCGTTGTCCGGAACTTTGTTTATCAAATCTCCCAGTATTTTGGGAATTTGTAAGTCAAAAACTGTATTGGCAACCGGCAATAATTTACCTACAATTAGTATTAGCAATAAAACTAATTTATTTAATTCAAAAGTGAGCCGCATATCGTTTTTTACAATAACAAGTACAATGTGCCGCTCACATTACCTATTTATAACTTTGTATTTACGACCAATTATTTTTATATTTTGGTACCTATACACTTCCTACTTATAGGCGTTTCAAACACAGTTAGGTTTTAAACGCATGATTTTCGTGTATACCTAAACTTATGGAAACCTGACTAACTGGAATGTGCGTTTGGCATTTATTTTTTGCGCGTTACTAACCTGTGGGTATGGCATTTTCATCCACGTCGGTGATTTTATTGGCATTGATAACCACGACGTGCTTGTACAATTCTTCAGCGCCCTTATTATGACCAGCAAGATTAAAGTATGAATGGTTGGTCAAGTTAACGAATGTAGGTTTTGTCGTGGTTGCTTTAAAGTCGATCAAAAATTCGTTCTGGTTAGTGAGCTCAAAAGTTATGTTTACCAATACGTTGCCGGGGAATCCCTCCTCGCCATCTTTCGAGTCATAGCTAAGAATGACTTTCGTATCTTCCACATAATAATCCCAATTTACCTGTGGATTAAGAACGTTAATTTATTTGAATGAAAGTTGTTTGTAATAACAATCGGGAGGTGAAAAGTGAGGGGGATTGAGGAAAGGTTAACAATGAAGGGGGAATTTGCTATTTTACTGCAAAAGTCGGTGAAATGAATTGAATTGTTTTCTAAAATCAGAAAATTGTTTTAGATATTTAAAAAATTAGGAGAATTGCATAATCTAAGTGAACTGTGAAAAAGCTTATCACGTTTTTAAGAAAAAAATATATATTCTTGGAACCTTCAATATAGGCAACCGTACAAACGGCTGTGCTTATTGGGTTGATTGGTTATATTAGACTTCTTGTTTTTTTTTATCTAATTTATTATTTTTTAAACGAACTGGCATGTTATTAAAATGAATTGCCTACGATTTTTAAACGTAATTCAACAATTTTTTCCATAACATTATGTGATAAAAATAAATATATAAATTCCTAATTTTTGTACGTTTCTGAAATTAGACAAAAATTGTTTAAACATGTGAAAATTAGTAACGTTGCGTCGGAGAATGTTTCAATGAAAATAAAATGGGAATCCTAAATAAATACCTACCTTATCGAAGCCCTTGAAACCCCCATGCAGTTGATGTTCTCCTAAATTGGCCGATAGTTGGTACACGTTTTCCAAAATTGTTATTTTTGAGTAGCCAATGCGATTTGCTACTCTTCCTATGGTCGCCCCGAAATAAGGGTTCAATGGATTCAGGTACCCTTAGAAATAAATTTTATTTATTTAGTTTACAGCCACACAAATATTTTTAACTCGACAAACAAACTTTTTCCTATTTTGAATATATTTAAAATTTCCTTGATTGAAGACCATACATTTTTTGTTGTTTTTGTTAAAAAAATGTAGGTACTTAGATTTTTAATAGAAAAAAAGCTTTCTATATAATTATTTTTTTTTTGAAATGGTGAAATAATTTTGAGAAAGTAAGGCCCGTGTTACACCCTGCAAGGTTTGATATAAAATTGTGTAAAATCCTACACAATTTATTATGAGAGATGAGAGAGACGGGCTACCGCAGCCAACGCTTATTGGTTGAATCGATACTTCTCTGTCACTTTGCCCAAGAAATGCTAACAAATCTTGCGTGGTGTCACATGGACCTAAGTTCTAATAATAGTTGCATTACCTTGATTTATTAGATTATTTGAATGGTTGCTGGCGCAAGTGATGTTTGTTTTTTAAGTTTGAATGATTAAATCGGCAAGGTTTCCATCGAATAAATTAAATCGATTTGCAAGTCATTTGCAAAGAAAAAAAAAACTTCTGCATTTAAACTAATCTTTACTGTAAAATACTTTCCACTTATTTTATTTTTGCTTATAAATTTCCATAACTAAAATTTTCCAACATTAAAAGTCATATTTTTTGCAATATCCTTCAAGAGCATTTCATATTAAACATTCTTAAGATAAGTAAAGTGGAATTAATCCTCATTCAAGTTATTTTTAAGTGGCTGCAAATACATTATTTTAATGATTACCTGCGATGTTATTGAAGCCCATAACAATGTCGTCAACTGTGCCGTTCTTATCCGGAATTTTTATGGATGTTATGGTGGCCCCATACGTGATCACCTGGGCTACAATTCCATTGGAATTCCTCCAAGTAAACCGCCTGATTGGATCAGATTTTCCAGTCGTTTTATCGAGGAGGAAATCGAAGTTGTCCTCCTCGAATTCCACACCGCTTTTTTGTATGTATCTTACATCAGAACTCATGTTTAATTTTGATAACAAACTGTTTGACAGTGCAAGTACAAGTCAGAGCAGAACCTGTTATAAAAACAAACACAAATACATTTGAAAGCTGATAATTACGTGTGCAGTATATATATTATCGTCGTTATCAACATACTTCACTGATAACTTTATTTTTGGACGAGCAACCAACGACCGCATCTATTTATTTTCATACCTAGGTATCATTTTTAAATGATACTTTGCGGTTGTGTATTTGCTTATTTTTTTTTTCTTCTTTTTTTACTTTATTAACCTTCACCTTTATTTTAATTTTAGGACTAATCGCGAATCGCCTTGACATGATGATGCTGATGAAAGTGGTTTCGTCCAGAAATATCAGGTATTCACATTTTTGTCTGCATGTAAAATGCATAAGATAAAATAAATGATTAAGTTGTATATTGAAACTGATTATTGATTTAAAATTTCAAGTACCTAAATTGTGTTGAAATTAATACTCATAGTATGTAGTTATAACATTAAATGGATGGAAATTCGAAATTCTTTTTTCTCTCCAATCGATTTTCTGAAAAATTGTAATGTGGTACGTAGCCTTGACGTTTACAAAACGTGACACATTTTTAAACATACTTAAGTAATAACTTTGAATTATTTTCCTATTAACGTCCAAGTTCTCGACGATAGTTAGGTATGGTAGGAATAAATCATTTGATTATTCTTTTATATACGTGGGAGCTACGTGTTATTGTTGCTTCAAGCTGTACTAAAGTCCAATATATTTCCTTTCAGTTGAGTAACAGGGTGATAAAACCGTGATTTTACTTGCAATTAATTAAAGTGTGTTTTGGGCTTAAAGCAGTGGGTTTCTGAAGCTGAATTAATTCAGCGAAGCATTTATATTTTCAATGATTGCGGATTGCCCTCGTCAATACTCGCAGTCCTTGAATAGCGTAAATAGAACGTGTCAGTGCCAAGGAAACGCTAAAACACTTCCTCACCTAACGAGATTAATTTTATTATCATCATCAAATTTTGCAACAAGTCCACGATCACGATCATGAAAATATTTTACTCATGGATTCATTCTGAATTCACCTGAATGACCTTCTCTTCTGCCAAATACAACTTTGTTCCATGCAATACCTGTTATTCCCTACCACTTCATTTTTTTTTTTAATTTTCTGCGTTTAATACGACGCTTGATACATGATACACAGTGATATACAAATGGGTTTCCACGAAGCGTTGTGTATGTGATTTATTTAAATTTTTATCGAGTGTCCTATGTAATCCGCGGACAACAGAAAATGGTGGACAAACTGGCGCGAAATAGAAAATGGCATCAAAAAATTACGTACTACATTGTCACTTACACAGAGCTATTCTTTTATAAGTAAGTATTAATTTAAAAATTCAAAACTGTATTGTAACAAAAAGAAATGAATTTATACAAACACAAAAGAACAACAACCATGTCTTTTCGTTATCTACCAAAAAAATAACAATTACGTCTGTATAATTACATTACAAAAAAATATACATACAGGCTGTCTCTAAATTCCTTGGACAAGACTTAAGCACAGATTCCTGGGCTCAAAATAAGGCGATTTAACCAAACTTATCTATATCTATAATTGTCTTGTTAAGCCGGTATTCCTCTTCAAAGTTCTTGAAGAGAAAGTTAGTTTTTTTTTTGTAACAAAGGAACGCCTGAACTGATTTGGGTGAAATTTAGTATGAAGGCCCACAAGAAGGTAAGTCATATTAGTTACTTGCAGTGAACCGCTAATGTAAGACACAGGGTTGTCCACCACAGATATCTTACTATGACTTTTTTGAGGTTAGGAAGCTAACGTTAGTAAATAAATTTTTAGGAAAAAGCATTCGGTAGGAAGCTTTTTCATGTCTTTGTAATTTTTGATATTTCTTACGATTTAGTCAGAGAATAAGAAAGTCTAAATGGCTGCAGAGTTACTTATTCAAAACGGGTATGCTCTAGTGCCTTCTAGGTGTATAACTATCTTTACCAACTTTGCTAACTGTTGCGGTTTAGTCAGAAAATACAAAAATCTAAATGGTTAAAGTGCATTTTTTGCAAAATATTTTCATTTAGAATTTCAAGTTAGCAGACCATACAGGGTGTTTCACAAAACATGTTCGTTAGGAGTTTCCGAATTTCCCCTTTGAATTTCTATTTTCTATTTTGCAGTTACAAGTTTGCGATAATGATTATATTAAAATATAATATTTCAAACTTTCGGGCACTTTCGCTTACACCAGAAGTAGCTGTCAACTTTCTTATTTTGAATAGAATACCCAATTTTTTTATTACATTTTTGAATTCCTCATGAAATTCTAAAGTTACATTATTCACCATATGATCAAGAAAAATTAGCCGTTTCAGAGATGTTTCTTTTTTTTCATTTTTTTCAAACTTGCAGTACCTTGCTTATGACACTGCCATCTTTGTGCAATAAAAGCCTTGATGTTAATTTTTTAATCTTAATTGTCTACAGGGTGGTTAAAAAGTAACTTCTATTCAAAGTGATTTCTGTCTAGTAGAAATAAAAAAAAAACAATTTAATCTGTACGAAGAACCAAGAAATGAATATTCAAACACAGACATATTAAATGTATTTGAAAAAAAATATCAGCAACTAAAGCAGTTAATTATATAATTTGTTGTGTCTAGGTGAATAAGTTATTACTTGGGCACAACAAAAAGTTGCTGTAAGTGTCCTTCATTATTTATTACTAATAAATAATAGAAGACACTTAGAGCAAATATTATAACTAACAATTTGTGTATTAGTTCTAATGTTGATGATTGATTTATTAGTTTTCAAAAAATTATTAGACATTTGATTATATTTTCAAAAATTTTGTTGTATAAGAGTGAATTTCTTTTTATAAATGCGTCAAAGGTAATACCAAGAATTCCCATACATACGTCATATGTAAATAAAAAATACAGCAGTTAGACAGGTATTTAAATATTGTTTTCGGTTTTTAAAGAGAAATTTAACTTAGAATCGCAAATTACTTAAAAAAAAACTGTTGCTTGTTAAATTTTCATAGCACACTATTCAGGAATAATACCGAAAAGCGAAAAATATGATGAGTCAAAGACAAAATCATGAATAGAAAAAGAAAGGTAAGAGACGAGTATAGGGAAAGCTAATATAGTTCGAAAGAATATCTAATTCTGAATCTCGTAGTATAAAAATATACTGGGTGTTCTATTAGAAAAAATTGACTTTTCGACGGTTAAAATGAGTTCGAATAGAAGTTACTTTTTAACCAGCCTGTAGACAATTCAGTTTTAAACTGGACATGATCTCAAAGCATGTTACTGTAGTTTACTACATGCCAAAAATTAACATCAGGTCTTTTATTACACAAAGATGGCAGTGTTATAAGCAAGGTACCGCAAGTTTGAAAAAAAAATGAAAAATATGGAAATACCTCTGAAACGGCTAATTTTTCTTGTATCATATGTTGAATAAAATAATTTTAGAATTTTACGAGGAACTCAAAAATCCAATAAAAAATGGGATATTACACTTAAAATAAGAAAGTTGACAGCAACTTCTCGTACAAGCGGAAGTGCCCGAAAGCTGAAAATATTATACTTTAATAGACCACTATCGCTAACTTACAGCTGCAAAATATTAAATAGAGATTCAAAGTCCATAAACTTTTAACAAACGGGTTCCGTGAATTACCCTGTATACAAGAAAATAAATACCTAAGACAATTCACTAATTAAAATCTTTTTTTCAAAATAAATAAATTAGGCAGTTAAAGGCAATAAAGTATACCTGCTTTCAATAAAAAAATTATTAACTAAAGTTATCTTCCTAACCTCAAAAAAGTTAGAGTAAGATATTTGTTATGGCAACCCTGTTTTTCGCAATAGCGGTTCACTACAAGTAACTAAAATCACCTGTAAATGTGACTTACCTTCTTGTGGGCCTTCATAGCAAATTTCATCCAAATTGGTTCAGGCGTTCCTTTGTTATAAGAAAAATTAACTTTCTCTTCAAGAACTTTAAAGAAGAATACCGGCTTAACGAGACCATTGTGGATATAGATAAGTTTGGTTAAATCGTCTTATTTTGAGCTCTGGAATCTGTGGTTAAGCCATGTCCACGGAATTTAGAGACATCCTGTATACAGTGTGTCACCGGATGGACTTGACTGATTGTACTTGTAAACAAACTGACTTCCTTATTTCACATTTTAGGAAGAACATCAGTCATTCTTCATAAAAAGTTATACTTCTTCCAGCAAGTCGCCAGACGCTACCAAAGTTTTAAAATAGCATCCAGGGTGGTTAGAAAACAAGAGAAAGTGAAATTTGATTACAGTATGACTACTAGAAGATGTTTGCAGTGTCAACAGAAGCTCAAAAATAGATTTAGATATTTATTAGATTATAGATAGATAGATTAGATATTTTTTTGTCTTAGTGTTCGAAACATTTAGGGCCAGGAAACATCATAGGGCCTTTATGATGTTTGTTACCATAGCAACAGTCCTTTAAATTTAACGTATTCGATACAAAATACCCCTAATATTTACTTATCAATCTTATTAAGGTATCAATGGTCATCTGAATAAGGCTGTAGGTTGGGTTATGTTGACATTGAGCTTCATTTTAATTGATTTTCAATTTTTAACAACTTGAATTTTTAATTTTTCTTGTAATTTATAATTTCTGTGTTAAATGGAGTTAAGTTGACATCAGTTGGGTTGTATTGACTTTGACGTTAATTAAATTTCATTTTAATCGATTTAAAATTTCTTTTAACATCTTTACTTCTAAACTTTCTTGTAATTTTTAATCTTTTACTTGTATTAGATGAAGTTAGGTTAGGATGGATTAACCTTAAAATTTGTCGGGCTTAATTTTAGGTTGGGTTGAATTTTTTTACTTCAATTCAATTTTTGTATTCTTTTTTTGATTGGGTTCAGTAGAATGGTGTGCAGTTGATCGAGTTTGATTGATCTTAACAATGGTCGAACTTCGCCTTATTTTAATTTTTTTTACATTTCGTACTTATAATTTTTTGTGTTAATTTTTTTTATTTAGTTCAATTTACCATTTTTTTACTTTCAATGTTTAACTTGAATTGAATGCATTTAGGTTGGGTTCAGTTATATTGTTTTTTATTTTCAATTTTTTGCTTGAATTAAATAGAGTTGAATTCAATTGGTAGATGAAGTTTGGCTGACCTTGAGATTGTTTGAGCTGCATTTTAATCGTTTAAATTTTATCTATTAGTTACGAAATTATTTTTGCGTAATTTAATTTCAATTTCTATTTTTTGACCGTGAAGGAACCCTTTAATAGGACGGGGCCCTGTGCTGCAGTTTAGACCACGCTTAAATCCGGCCATGGGCCGAGGACTTGCTAGAAAACTTTTTATAAAGAATGACTGTTCTTACTAAAATGCGGAATAAGGAAGTTTACAAACACAGTTAGGTTCATCCGTGGAACACACTGTATATAGGAATTTAAAGACATGAATGAAAAATCTTTTTTTTATAGTTTAGGTTTTAAAGTAGCCAAAAAACCAAAAACAACAATAATAATATGTTGGATCGTCGTTGCACTATGCAGTTTAGGATTTCTAAGATTCAGACAGGAAAAAAACCCCATGAAACTCTGGGTACCCCCCGATTCTTCCTTCGTGAAAGATAGCGAGTGGTTGCTTCACACTTTCGAAAGGGGTTATCGAATTGAAGCTGCTCTAGTCAAAGCACCGGATGTCCTGGTCCCTCAAGTCCTACAGGAAGTAAATTTTCAGAGCTTCGGTTTTTCGAAAATTTAAAGTTGTTGTTTTAAGCTGGCGCTGGTCGATGGGGATGTTAAAAAAATACGAACCAGGGGCGGATTGCGGTACGCTGATATTTGTTTTAAAGTGCCGGAAATTTCGCCGACGAAAGACGTGTTTTTCAAGTTGAGTTTTGGCTGTGATATGTTGCGGTTTCTTGATTATGGCTGTTACGAGAAAAATATTTTGGAATTGTGGGATTATGACACAGAAATATTGGCCAACATCACCAAGCAAGATATTTTAGATAAAGTTAATAAATATAAAATGCAGTAAGTAGGTTGTTCCGACTATCATTATAGTATTCCATTTCGAAAGTGAGTAAGGCCCTAATATAAAACCTCTTGTGACCCTCAGTTGGGCAACCACGCAAATCCAGATTAAAATAAATTCTCTTGTCTCAGTTGCTATAGTCTTTGTAGTACAGACAATTTTGGGAACCTTGAATTATTGTTTGTGAAAAAAACAATTTTGAAATGGTATAGTATACAAATAACCTGAAATTTCGAAGTCTCACCAAAATCTAGCTTATGTGCTTCGCTTATTGGAATCAATTTTAGCCCTGTATATAGAAACAAAAAGAATTATGAAGACTTGCTCGGTGGTACAGTCCGAAATGAAACGGGGCACATCATTTCTGCAACGCATTTACATACGATGTGGTTGGTAAACGTGAATTTTTCCTCCATCGATATGGATAAATCGGGGAACATGGCGGGTACGGCAGATTGGGTAAGCCCCTAACATTTAAAAATAAAATTATTGAACTTAAGAAACTCAAGACCTTTCAATTACAAACCTAAGTACGCCACTGTATTTTTCGCACAAAAAAAAAATTAAAATCAGTCTCTCATATAGGATAGCTCAATGTTTTATTTCGCCCCCTTTTAATCGTGTATTTCGAATTATTTTAGGCTTCTGAAAAAAACTTCGTCCCTTTTTAATAATTATGGCTTTCGATTTATTTTAGGCATCTGAAGAAACTTTGGATTGGGAATTAGTTTTCGCTGAGTACATGAAGCAACTTGAAAATCACGTCGACAATTTCGAGCTGTTTTATTCGTCAGCAAGGAGGTAATGAATTTATGTTATGGTTTTAACTTCAAGGATAATAATATCTTTGTACCTACTTAAAATACCCATAAAACTGGAGGCTTTAATTGCATATAAAATAAATGTGCCTCTTAAACGAGTAGTTTGGGAATTCCCCCAAATTAGCTGACACTTGAAAACAAGTCAAAAGAAGAACCCTGACATTGATTTAATTGTTTATTTCATTGCGTGTGGAAAACACCGCACACTTTTTCTCCATAATTAGGTATTTCATGCATGCATTAATAAATTACAGGTTTTTTTTTCTTCTAAACACGTGTCTATATAGCGTGGTTATTTTGGAATTTTTAAACTACGAGAATTTAGTCAAACTTTTCTGATTTGGTTGAATTTTTGCAATAAATTTGGAACAAAATTTTTTTGGGCTGCGCAATTTAAATTGACCCAAGAAAGGGGGGTGGTTTTAGACGAATAAATTTGGAACAAAAACTTGGGCTGCACAAATTAAATTGACCCAAAAAATGGGGTAGTTTTAGACCAGGGGTTCCCAAACCTTTTCTAAGCATCGACCCCTTACAAGAAAATAAAAATTTCCATCCATCCCTTTCAAATTTAATTAATATTTTTAAAACAGTACTTGTAAATAATTTAAATTTTGTTAAATTGTGACAATCTGTTATTCTATTTGACTTTATTTTTATTTTTTTTAAATTATAAACCGATAGTTTTTTTTCATTTTCATGATTCCATTTGACTTTATTTTCTTATTTTAAACTTATAAGCCGTTTTCTTGATTCGATTTGACTTTATTTTATATTTGAATTATTTGCTTGATTCCCTTTTGTTCAAACTTTCCTTTAAAAAATCGTAAATTCGATTCGATTTTATTTAATTACTTTAATATTATAAACCGGTTTCTTGATTCGATTTGACTTTATTTTATATTTGAATTATTGGTTTGATTCCCTTTTGCTCACACTTTCGTTTAAAAAATCGTCAGTGCTCTTGATTCGATTTGATATCTGTAATTTTTATTTGAATTTTTATTTTAGTCTTATATTCAACACCAGTCGTCTTTTTTTAATTCCTTGTTTGACTTTTTACTTAATTCAATTTTTAATATAATAATTTGATCGACCTTTTTCTTTTAATTAATTTAATTCGTTTACTTTTTATTTTGTATAGCCTTTTGTTTTAATTTTGATTTTATTTGACATGATTTTATTTTTTAATTATTAATTGATCGTCTTTTGTTTTGTTTTTTCGTTTGCTCTCATTCCGATCTGACTTTCTTTTACACTGTCGATTGATCACAGTTTTTGTTTTGTCTTTTTTTCGATTTGACTTCATTTTGTTTTTCAATTATTAATTGATTGTCCTTTTTCTTCTTTAATATTCAGAGATTACTTTTTGGGTTATGACAAAATTCGTCAATTTTTAAATCAATTTGACTCGTTGGTTTAATACAATTTTTATTTTCGTCTTAACTTTATCATAATTTTTATTTTTTTATGCCTCATTGTTTTATTTACCTTTTAATATAATCAATTGATCGACATTTGCTTTGATTTTAATTTTTAATTATCAGTTGTACTTTCTTTGTTTTTTCTTTGGTTTGATTTTATTTGGCATGATTTCTCATTTTTTAATGGTCAATTGATCGTCTTGTTTCCTTTTCTTACTCGATTTAAGTTAAGTTTATTTTTCATTTTAATCTCATCGATTGATCGCCATTTTTGTTTTTTTTTCTTTTATTCGATTTGTGTAGTATATTTGTTTTATGATCGATTTTATACAATCTTTATTTTCCTAACTTTATGATTATCTTTTATTTTTTATTCCTCATTATTTTAATTACCTTTTAACATAACCAATTGATCTACCATTGCTTATTTTTTCTTTTAATTGATTTCATTTTTTTTTTGTTTTATTTTTTAATTATCAATTGATCGTCTTTTGTTTTTTTTTTCTCTTTTACACGATGTACTAGGTTTATTTTATTTTACATTTTAATCTCGCCGATTGATCGCCATTTTTGTTTCTTCTTTTATTCGATTCGACTTTATTTTATTTTTTAATTATTAACTGATCGTCTTTCTCTTTCTTTTTAATATTTCCGATTAAATTTTTAGTTGTGATAAAACTGGCCAGTTTTTATATCGATTTGACTTGTTCAGTTTTACATGATTTTTAATACAATCATTTGATCAACTTGTTATTTTTTTGTTATCAATTGATCGTCTTTTATTTCTTGTTTATGTTTCTCTTACTCGATTTACTAAATTTATTTTTTTTAATCTCGTCGATTGATTACCACTTTTGTTTTTTCTTTTATTCGATTTGATTTGATTTTTTTAATTATTAACTGATCGTCTTCTTTTTTGTCTTTAAAAAATTCCGACATCCCACTGACAATATTTTAATCAAAATTATACATATTATTTAAATATTATCAATGTCAATAATTTTTGGATTGGATTTGATAAACATGTACATTGTTTCCACTGTCATAAATAAATTTTGATTAAAATATTGACAGTGGGATGTCGGATTAATATTTCCGATTAAAATTTTAGTTGTGATAAAATTCGTCAGTTTTTATATCGATTTGACTTGTTCAGTTTTACATAATTTTCATTTTCGTCCCATCTTCATCGACGAATTCGACGAACGTCTTTTGTTTTTGTTTTATTCGATCTGACTGTAGTCTAGGAGTATTTTTATTTTGATAATCAATTGATCATCTTTTTTTATTCGAGCTGATTTAAAATTGTTTAATGCTATTAATAGATCTTCTACTACTTTTTTTATAAATAAACTATTCAAATAGGCCTCCACTAAGCAAGAATTCATAACTCCAACCCCTAAATAGCGGTTCATCGACGCTCACCCAATCCCTGAAGTTTCATCGACCCCATTAGGAATCCCTGGTTTAATTTCTACAAAAAATTTAAAACAGATATTTCTTGTGCTGCACTTTACTGCAAGATTTAAGTTGACCCAAAAAAGGAGTTAGCCTAATAATAGACGGCTTTAATAAACCAAATTGAAAATGTTTTAGTTTTGGAGACATCAGTAATGAAACGATGTTTCAAGATTTGGACATCCTGACGATTGGCTGTGCTTTAATGGTTATTTACATACAATTGGTTATATCCAAGTATAATTGGGTGGAAGCAAGGGTAGGTATTAATAATAATATTAAATACAGGGTGTTGCATTTACACTGAAACATGTAAATTTCAGATAATCCTTGGGTTCTTGGGACTTTTGAATGTAGGAATGGCTTTTGCTGTTGGATGTGGTATTTGTTCCTTGCTGGGCATAGCTTACGGCCCAGTTCACACATCTTTGCCATTTCTTTTAATGGGGCTAGGTAAGAGAAAGACAACTTTTACTTCTTTTTTTGATGTGTTAGGTGTATTGAGGAAATTTTAAACACGAATTGCGCAAAAGTATGAATTATTTAAGAAATACGGATAGGTGATTGTATTTAAGATAAGACAGGTTTATCAAAATGGAAAATTTTAATAATCAGTTTGAGTACTTGTATTTATTTTTTTATTTTTATGAATACCGGTGATTTTGTCTTTGTATACTTATAATATATTTTAGGTGTTGATGATATGTTTATAATTTTGGCTTGTTGGGAGGATTTAACAGACGAGCAAAAAAAATTGCCCTTACCCGAGCGTATCGGGACAATGGTAAAACATGCGGGGGTTTCCATAACAGTCACCACTTTCACTGATATTTTGGCGTTTTGTGTGGGAGCCTCAACAGTATGGGTTTTTACCCCCCCCGGATTTAAGCACATTCTAATCGATCACAATGGTGTTCCAGATTTTACCATCCTTGCAATCCTATTGTTTTTACGCGGCGTCTGGGGTGCTGATGACTTTTGTTTTTGTGGTAACTTTCTTCGTCGCGTGTTTCACCCTAGACGAAAAACGCATAGCCAGCGACAGGAACGGCTTCATACCCTGGATTAAACACCCGAATTACAAACGCAACGAATGCAGCCAGCAGTTCTACTCAAAAAGAATATTCCATGGGGTCTACTCGAAAATCATTTTATCTTGGCCGGGAAAAGTAAATGAAAGAAAGTTCTCTTTAGTTTTAAGGGAGTAAATAGTTGCATTGTAGTCGTTCGTTTTACTGGTAACGTTAATATCTCTCGGGTTTAGCACGGAAAGCTTGTTAAAGCTTGAACAAAAGTTTGATCCTCTGTGGTTCATTCCGAATCAAACGCATCTGGCTCGGTACATGCAGCAACGTAAAGAGTTTTACCCCGAACTGGGTGCAGAGGCTGGGTTTTATATGGGTTCGATAAATTACCCTCAAGAAATTAAAAATATCATAGACATATCGACGAAATTAGAAACCAACGGTGACGTACTAAGCAATGTTAATTCTTGGGTCGAGCCTTTTCGGGAGTTTGTACAAATCAAAGCCAACTTTGGTAAGCCTCCGCATTACTTTACTTTTTTCCAAATTTACCTACGCTAGCAGTTTTTAGATTTATACGAAAATGAGATGGCTCCAGATGATTTTAATATGTACTTGAGCCAGTTCCTCTTTACTAATGGCTCGATGTTTCAAGCGAATTTTCAGTTTGAAAAAGAACTTAAATGTGGGGAACCTGCCCCGAAAATTCAGGTGAGTGTTTACCAGTTTTTGGATGATGGCCTGGGAAAATTTTGGCACCGGTTTTTGGATGGCCTGGAAAAATTAGGCCACAGGTTTTTTTTTCAGGTGTCGAGCATAGATTTTAGGTTTAGACGGTTTGCCAATCCGAAAGATAATTTGCCGGTTATGAAAAAAATTATGGATTTACAAAAGGCTGCCAATTTTACCACGGGCGATAAAATTTCCTTTTTTTGGTCGTTCCTATTTGCTGCTTGGATTACTGATGAAGTAGTTTTTTTTTCTCTCTTTTAATTGGAGAAATCACTCATGGTTTTATTTTTTTAGATAATCGATGTAGAAGTGCTGCGGAATCTCATATTAGCCCTGATTTGTGTTATGGTTTGTACTACAGTATTAATAGCACACTTTCAAACTTGTTTCTGGATATTCATTTGCGTCTTGCTGACTATGGTTAATGTGTGTGGTTTCATGCAAAGATGGGGGTTGACAATTGACGTCACGTCTTGCATTGCTCTGGAACTGGCGATTGGTTTATGTGTGGATTATGCCACCCATATCGGCCACACTTTTCTCACAATTCCTGAAGGAACTCGTAACGATAGAATCCTGAAAACAGTCACCAGTATTGGCTCTGCAGTACTGTACGGGGGATTTTCCACGTTACTGGGAGTCTGCATGTTGTCATTTTCAGATGCCTACGCCTTCAAAACGTTTTTCAAAGTAATTACCCCTCACCGACAAAAAAAAATACAAACTCTGTCTTACTGTTTTATTTTCTTGCAGATTTTCTTTTTGGTAGTGCTCTTTGGATTATACCATGGCGTGGTTGTATTACCCATGATTTTAAGTTGGATAGGACCTAAACCATACGCCACTCACCAATTAATCCCTCAAAGGGACTCTGAAGCGCAATAACAATCTCATTTATTAACGAGGATGTTCTAGAATCAGAAACAAAAATAAACAATTAAGACATTGCGTTTGTTATTTAAAAAAAAAAAATTGCGAAAATAAATCTCCTGAACCTTAACTGCCATATAGATTATCGAGTTTGAAGTATTTAAGTGATCAGCCATTCAGGAATATTTTGCTGATTTTAGATTAAGTAAACATATACAGTGACTGGCGGAAATTTGGACACAAGGGATTTTTGTATTATTATACACTTTATTCTTTATGAAAGCTCCTGTATCTTTCTAAACCCCAAATGCATGTATCAAAGTTTGAATACCTCTTGTCACACATACCGAGGGAATCCAAGTATTTGAAATCAATGTAAGAGTAAAGTATCTTTATTTTTTAAGATACGCAGAAATATTATTTGGAAAGTTATTCAGAAATGCCAGGAAATCTTAAATCTCCCAGCTAGAAGAGTGACGTGAGTACGATAATTAGAGCGGTATATACTGGTTAATCTATTTTCTCACTCTTACTTGCATTAAATGCATTCGTTCTATTTTAGTTTTCTACTCCGATCCATGTAGCGCTCCAATTATCGTAAACGTGTAATATGTCGTCATTCTAACATCCAAAAGATGTCTGAGCGACGTCTTAATCACTTTATAAGTCAAGCCATATCACGTCATGTAGGTAATGTACCTTTGACGTCAATTGTGATGTAAATAAACGACATAATGACTTGATAATGACGACGAAATAACGTGTGTCGCCCTCACGTTGCAGCCAAATTTATCCAGCTAACAGAGAAACGTAAAAAGGGCGTTATAATGACGTCATCTTTGTCACTAATACGTCGTCATTCTAACTACCTAAGCGAGATCTTTCTCACCTTATAAGTCAAGCCATATCACGTCATATAGGTAACGTACTTTTGACGTCAATTCTGACGTAAATAAACGACATAATGACGACAAAGTGACGGGTTTCGCCTCCCTTTACCGCCAAACTTATGTAGGGGTTGTTGCTGCGCCTTCTTTATGCAATTATGTTCTTTTGTTCAGCATCGAGACCCAAAATTTGTATTATATTTTATTAATTTCGTCAAGGTAATTCATACTGTAAAAAGGTAAATGTGTAACAATGTATAATCAAAGTGTTAAACCGTGAGTGTAAAAGACATTCAAATTTTTCACAATAGATGAACGTCAAAAGAATAAAAATGTGAAATAACTTTTAAATTATTTCACAGTTAGAAACAACTTTTTACGTAAGTCGTTTCATACTTAGAAATAATTTAATTATTTCACAGTTAAAAATAATATTTCACTAAAATTAAGAACTACTTTCAGACGATCTTGTGATGTCATTTGTTTCAAATTTTTCGCTAAGGCTTAAGTATTTATACATGATGCATTAGTTACGAAGTGCTAAAATTGCGCCATCTTGTTTTTATATTCACAACTATATACACGTTATTATTTCCCTTAATTCAACAATTCTAATATTAATTTTGGTATAATTGATTTCAGAAATATTCAAAGTATTTATCAACACTTTTTGTTTGGTCCCAAAAATGTTTTAAACTAACAATTTTTGAAAAATAAACATTTTATTACTGTCTATTGACGTGTTAATGATGTCGCTTTTACGACGTTATTAATAACGTCAATAACGTAAAATAACTTAAAAAAGACGTAAATCCGACGTCACTCTGCTAGCTGGGCTGTGTATGAAGAAAAAGAAAACAAATTTTACGTATTTTTCGATTTTTCTCGTATCCTTCCATGTACATCGTAGAACTTTGGATCTGTAGAGTCAGGCGTTTCTTCAGGTATGATATGAATACACTCCGAAATTTGCTTTTTACTCAACTACCAACTGTAGACATTATAATCAATAACATTAATACTCTAAAACAAACCTGGGCATAAAATACGAGAAGAGCCAGCTTGTAGTATCCCCCACCCATCGACGGTAACAATGAATCCATTAACAAGTGTGATCACATAGAAGTTACAAAAAAGGTCCCAGTGTGATTGGTTGCTGAGATAAGCGCACAACTAATATCGCGAAGAAAGGGGATATACCCCGTCATGTTCCCCTGCCATGCTAAGGTCTGCTCTAAAAATTTGCGGCCGATTTTTTTTATCATAGGCAGCGGTCGTAATAATTCTGAATAACTTTCTCAACTAGCATTATCGCGTATCTTGAAAAATAAAGGTTTACAACAAACATTCTGATTTCCTCGGTTTATGAAAAGGGATGTTCAATTTTTGATGGGTGGATCTTGTTTTTGGATAGATGCATGAGTTTTCATAAATAATTATTTTTTCTGAGAAATCAATAATAAAAGAAATTCCCGCATGTGTCGAGTTTTCTGCAAGTCACTGTATATAATTTAAATAATGTTCAAATGGAAAATAAATAATTTTATTCATATTTACATTCGGTGGTTTACGTTTGAAAATAAAAACTTTTGTACATTTGTTGCCTAATTTGAGTGTTTTAGTTTGAACCGATTAATCAAGAAACATATTATATGTTCTTGCAAGGATAAACAGCGGGTAAATCAACCCCCAAGATATTACTTTAGTTCTGCAGCTTTTGTGTTAGTTCTGAAGTCATTTATTTCTTACTGTTTTGAAAGAATTTCTTAACTTCGCGTGTAGGTAGCCGTTACAAGTCGGGCACGTTTTGCTGAAATGAGATTCAAATTTAATTTTTGTTGAAAATTTCAGGAAAGCCTGATTACAATAAAAGAATAATATTTGCTATTGCGGATAACTCTCTAGGAAAATAGAGATTCTTTTCTACAACTACTTTAACGGAATTCTAAATTTAGTTATTGACGTGGTGGGGGGGGGGTCAAAATTAATTGTTTCTTATTATATTATGTTGTGTTGTAGTTTTCGTTTGGTGTTAGTTGGCCACTCTGTGAATTGCAGTTAATTTTAACGAGTATTGTGTTCCGTATATTACGGGCGCTGTAAGATAAAACTAATATATACTGCAATACAGGGTGTGTTGTTTTATTGTAACTGCTTAATATATTGAAACGTTGGAGGAAATTGCAGTTGCTTTTTAGTGTAATTGCTTAATAATAAATTTTAGTATGAATTTCGAGAGAATGTGTTCGCGGTTTTGTTTGATTTTTGTACGAGTGAGATGAAATAAAAGGCGGGAGCTTATAGAGATGTTTTTCTATTTAGTATTTGAAATAACTCCATTCAGTCTTTTATAATAACATATAGTAGTACATTACCATTCATATTATTGCAAATGCAATCGAGTATACACACAGTACTATGAATACACCGTGCACACACATATGTACAGTAATCACTGCGTGCCAGTTGAGCCAGCCGGGCGTTAAATAAAATTATTTATAAATTATAAAAATACAACGATACATAATATTAACTAAAAGCTCACGGGAGATACATTGGTAAAATAAGATGGTTACCGTACTGGCAGTGGACCACGCAGTCGTGCGTAAACGAAGTTGAGGATTTAGTAAACGCATGTCGGTGTAAGAGTAGAGTATTTTTTTATAAGGACGGTTGCAATTCATATCCAATGAAATTGCGGCAGATTTACGAATTAATATAAGACGCTGGAAAGACAACATCAATCCCCAAGTTTGTTTACGGCGATAATAAAATTACAGCCTGAAAACATTTCTATTTGAATGTACATGATAACCATAGTGGAAAGAGGAACACAGGTGAACGAGCTGGGTACGGCAACACTGTCCGGTCGGCTCGTCTCCGAGCTTTTTAGTACTGCTCGCTACAAAAATGTACACAGCCTTGTTACACGTACACAGACCACACTGAAACGACCCGTGCACAGTATGTACAGGTTGGGACACCGATGATTGAAAGGTCGCAAATAAACACTACACCCTGCTGCTTCCTTCAATGCGGAAGACAATCTTCATGATTGCATCAAACAAAATATAAAAATATTAAACTGTACAAGGATAAATATAAGGTACATTCATTATACAATTATCAAAAAAGCAGTAGACTTTGGTGATAATACGTAAATATCGATATATTGGACTAACGCTGAGGATCAGCACAGCAAAGCAATAAACAGACTGTCATATTCATAAAAATATAGTACACTAATTTTTTGGAGACAGCACACCACTCAATCCTACCACAGGCACTTGAAGTAACTGAGTGCGCACCGCCCCGACACTGAACGACTATTAACGGCGATCCAACAACACACAGAGAAAGTCCGCTGGATATGTATGCTCTGGCCATCAGCAGGCCAGCTCCTGGGCTGCGGACAGCTGCGGAGCTACTGGCGAGATGGGGGGTGCGGACGGCCGCATCAGATCAGGCCAGTATCACGGTTGCCCATCCGCCATTATACTGTGCACCTGCTCCAGTTTATAAGCTAGCCTTTGCTTTTGAGAAAATTCGTCCTCCTCCAAAGTCACCGTCAGCTGCTCGTTGTACTTTACTGCATACAGATACAGTTCGTGTAGCGCACAGTTTGTGTTGAACTCAGTCGTATGGAGCTAAAACAACACACATTCTCATTAACCCTCTTCAAACACCACCAGAAATTCAACTAGATTAGCTTGGGTTGGACTATAAGGAGACCTACACTAGAGATTGAGAAGAAAGCTGGAACAGAAGCATTCTTCAAACACCACCAGACACTGAATAGAATTGGATTGGATTAGATTGGTTTGAACTATAAGGAGACCTACACTGGACGGAGAAGAAAGTTGGAACAAAGCCATTCTTCAAAGACCATCAGGCAATGAACTGAATTTAATTGGGTTGAGTTGGACTATAAGGAGATCTATACTGGATTCGGAAAAAAGTTGGAACACAGGCATTCTTCAAACACCACCAGACATTCAAGTAAATTGAATTGGATTGAATTGGTCTACAAGGAGACCTCTACTGTATTCGAAAAAAAAAAAAACTTGGAACAGAAGCACTCTTCAAACACCACCAGATCCTAAATTGAATTCGATTGAATTGGACTGCATGGAGACCTTCTACACTGGATTGAAAAGAAAGTTGGTAAGAGAACTCTTCAAAGACCGCCAGACTTGAACTGAAGTGTATTAGGTTGAGTTGAACTACGCTGGATTCGGAAAAAAACAGGTATTCTTGAAACACCACCAGATATTCAACTAAATTGGATTGGCTTGTGTTGGACTACAAGGAGACCTCTACTGTTTTCGAAAAAAAAAACTTGGAAGAGAAGCACTCTTCAAACACCACTAGATCCGAAACTGAATTGGATTGAATTGGACTGCATGGAGATCTTCTACACTGGATTGAGAAGAAAGTTGGAACAGAGGATTCTTCAAAGACCGCCAGACTTGAAGTGAATTGAATTAGGTTGAGTTGGACTACACCATATTCGGAAAAAAGTTGGAACAGAGGCATCCTTCAAACACCACTTCAACTGAATGGGATTGGCTTGAGTTGGTTTACAAGGAGACCTATACTGGATTCGGAAAAAAACTTTTCGAACACCACCAGACCCTGAATTGGATTGCATTGGACTGCATGGAGACCTTCTATACTGGATTGTGAAGAGAGGCCACTTGTATATATTTTGGAAGAGAGGCAAAGCTTCCTCCCCGCCCCAAAACTGGAAATTGGGTGAAGAGATTATTGAATTCTTTGTAGATAAAGAGGAATTCCATCACTAACAATGGATTGTAAGAAAAGGGCATTTATGCATTGGAATAAACATGAAACACTGGAACGCGTGGTGATGATATTTTGGAATATAATTAAAACTTCAAAAAATGATTGGTTCGTATAAAATAAAGAAATACTTACTCTGGACTCCTCGGCTAACATAGCGTTCATATCTTGATCTGATATAGCTGGCATCATTTTGATGTCGGAATAATAACGCTCAACCCACTCTTTGTAACAAGGAATGTCCTTGGCGTATAAGAGTTTGGAACTTGGCGAATCTTTACCTGTGGAAGATGATGCATGAATTGTTTTGTTTGTTTCGTTTTGTATTGCTGAAATAGTTACCTAGCCTATGATCAGATGTAGAACAAGAATCCATGAATGTTTGAGCAACGACAGATAAACAAGAATCGACGATGTTGGACTTGTGTATGTCAAACACGAAGTTGGGGTTTTTGATGAGATTTACCCAAAACCTAAGGGGTAAGGAATTACTCTTCCATGTGTGGACTACTTCCGGATCAGATATGCCGTGCTGCAAAGCTTGATCATCTAAGAAGTCGAACATGTATTTGATGGCTAAAGGTAAAGCGGATCCTCGCTGTGCAGTGCTGAAGATCGTTTCGAAAAGATCGTCGACGAATTTTTGTAGCGTGCCTTTGGTGGCTAGCAGTCTGGTCAAGTAAATTTCGGAAACCATTTTATTTCCTCTCTCGCCCTCCTTCTGGGCGTCGTTATCGTGATGTTTCACCAAGTGCCAAATTTTTACGCCTTGATCGTGGTCGTGGTTCAAGGGACTAGTGGCACGACTTAAAGGAGGACTAGCGGAACTGAATTTACTAAGATTAAGAGTTTCGTATTTGTGAGTTTTGTCGTTCTTCTCGGACAAAATACTGAAATTATATATAGAACTTTGTTTCGGTACTAGATTCAAGCAACCACCATCAGGGACCCTGTAGTGTTGCAGAGTATTACGCCTCTTCCAGTCTCCCTCAGTTTTCGTAGTACTATCCTCGTCGTACAAAATCAGTCTTCCCGAAGTTCCCGTACGCCATTCTACAAAACAAAATTTACGATTACGAAATTTACAATCAAGTTTTAATACTTAGATAATACTTACCTAAATCCAAATCTTCTTTCCTGGGGCGTTGGGAATAAGGAGTGGCTCTGTAAATTGCGTCCAAAGCTTTTTCCTTAACTTGACTGATGGTATCGCAATCCAGAACTTTAACTGCTACGTTTTCCGTGTTATGTTCAACGTAAAGTGCTTGTTGGGAAATCGACACGTAAACGGTCTGAAAATGAGCGACGTTAATAATTCGAGACAATAAAATTTTTCGCGCTTACCATTGGTTTGAAGTCTATTGATTGTCTGATTAATTTTTCCTCGCTCAAGGAATATCTCGCTTCAGAAGTAATAGCGTCGACAGGTCCTTTGTCAACTTGTTGTTTCACAGCCCTAAATAACATGAAAAGTGGCTCTCCGGCACATTCTCGCAGGAATTTATATAGCAAGAAGGTAAACCAAGCGCTGAGCATCTTTTCCGCTACGCTTTCAGTACGTCTCAGTAATAACTTGGGATGGCTTTTGCCCTCCATGCATTTTTCAATGAGCTCTGCCAGCAAGGTCTTCAATATATCCGTGCAATATTCCATTTTGCTTTGCAGCGTCACCATTATCAACGAAGCCACGTTCACTCTATCGCGCATGGAAAAGTAACGATTGCTTTCCAACGTTCTGATGAAAAGCAGGAGGAAAGTTTTGTTCATGATTAATTGACCGAAGTGTCGCAGACCTTTCTCTTTTCTCAATAATTCCGGGCGATCCCATTGCAGCACGACGTGGTCATCCACGTTCGGGAAGAGAATTTTCATTGCGTAAGTGCAATAATCAAGGAATGGTATTCCTCCGGAAGTCAGATCTCCAGTTAAATCAGTCATCTCCGTTTGCAATTCCGCAAACGCCTCCTTGCATTCGGCCGCCACGCGCAATTCCAATATGTCCATCTGCTCTTGCATATTTTTTAGTACGCGATTGCTTTCAGTCGATTTCCTTCGGTACGCTATCAAAAATCCGATGAAGACTATGAAAATCAAAACGCCAATCCCAACCGCGACGATCAACGTTGGCTTAGAGAGCGTATCATTCAAACCTTGAGGAGAGGAATACGAGAGACTTCCTATGGCGAATTTTAACGATCCTCCTACAATCACGACTACTTCAGGATATGATTCACCATTTGGTTTTCCGGTTTCATCCAAAGCCAGCGGTTGAGTTTCCGGAGGTCTACAAGTTAGCTGCTGCCTGGATAAGGAAGTGACATTACAAAAACTATTTCCGATTCGCACTTCCACATCTGATTCTTGACAAGCGCGGTCAATATTTTGGCCCTAAAATTAGTAAATAAAACCGTACGAATTTAAGATGTTCAGTGGTTTATTCAGCCAAACACTTACATTGATGTTTAGATAATCCGACTTGTAATATTTAACTTCCTTATCGAAAGGTTCGAAAACCGGATTGGGAAATAGGAGGAATGGTGGGAACTTCCTGCTATCTAACGTCGTTAAATTTTGAACGCCCAGTACATTATCCATCCTGAAACCATATTCCAATTGCAACGGGTTATCAGCGTCTAATTTCGATTCGTCAGCGTCGATTACAGGGCTGTCGCATGTCATTGAAGTGTTGCTCAAAACCGTGCATTGCTGCAAAATTCAAATACCCCAAAATTAACTCGGTTTATCTTCGAGAGTTGCATCGGACTTACGCTAATATGCATCATCATGTTGTAATAAACATACATTTGCGGATTTTGTATGTACCCCAAATTTTGCCCCGTTACCGATATGTGTATTCCGCCAGCCGGAATGCCTTTTGGAACTTTCATTTGATTGGCGACTCCTGATTCGACGGATTCAATAACTGGGTCTTCGACGTATTCGTATTGTTCGTTTTCCAGCAGGCGATCTCCTTTATCGAATTTCATTTTGACGCTGCCTTTTAATGGCTTGCCCGCAGCGCTCGTCATACACAAGGCTTGGGTTTGTTCGGTGCTGGAAGAAAAAAAGGTAAATCATTCGAAGAAAATCAAAAGACGCGAAGGTAATATTTACGAGACTATTTCGCAAGGTAACGTATCAATGAACGCTTGAATGTTGCTTCCGGCGTTCATGTATTCCCCGGTTATTTTAAGCATCGTTCCTCCAGATTTCGGGCCGTATTTTGGCGAGATACCCGTAATTACCGGATTGACAAATCTGTAGTTAGTTTTTGATTCGCCTCTGTAATCTTCAACCCTTACCACCACAGGGCCTTGACGCGGTTCGCTTGTACCAGGGCCATCAACCTGCGGATTTAGTATTTTAGTTAACGCCTGTGATGCTATAATTATAATTAGTTTGCGAACCTTGCAGACGATTTGCTTGGTTTTTTCGTATAGGTATTCGTAAGGTTGGCAGTTTATTCCAGCTATGCTAACTCCGCTATAAATATCTTGAAATGTTTTCCCTAAATTAATTCCTTCTATGGTGATATTAGTTCCACCTTCCCATGGTCCAAGTTCGGGGCTGAACGAGAGTACTTCTGGGTTTGGGCAAGTTTGGCTTCGATTTAGCCAGACCGAGGAGCCTTTTTCACATTGGTCTTTGACTTCGCATCGATCTGAGCTTTGGCACCAACCGCACTCGTACTTTTCTGATAGAGCCAAGCACATTCCGCAATTATCTGCCATATCCCGACAGCGATAAATAACAACTAAAAACAAAACAATTACCCACGTCTTCTTCCGACCATCCAAAAAAATTAAGAAATCATACTGTGAATGTTGCTCGGATTATCCAGTGGTTTGGATCCGCCCCAAATGACGGCGAAGGATGCGGTGATATTAGGGGCACGTGATATGTACGAAAATTCCATGTGGTCACAGTAAATCGTATCTCCTAATAATTGAGCATTGACGCTGGTTACTCGTCCTTCGATATTGAATTGACACACGAATCTAGTCTGTACAATGAATTGACCTATTATGTGCACCTTCACTCTGATCGCTTTCTTTATTCCAGAAGCTACTAAGATCTCCGAATTACCAACGCTTGCGCTAATCGTTGGGCAAAAGCCTGGACCTGATCTATAACTTGGACCCACTCTCTAGAATTGAGAGGGAAAATAATTACAACACTGGAAATAATTCCGATCGTCTTGCGATGATTGGTTGAGATTTACAACGGCACGTAATAAATAGGGTCATTGGATTTCGATAAGTCAAAATTAATTTCCAAAGTGATCGAAATTGAAACGTGTTAATATGAATATAATCGAAATGAATTAGAATCAATAGCGTCTGGAGCGTGTGTGTTATTATTTTGAAAATATAGTGTGATTGTAATTCTGTCTTTGTTTCAAATGAGGAATTTAACGAAAACGCTTTGGAAATATTAATTGATTCACAGAGTATATATGTATATGTGGTAGAATACTTCAGTGTTATTTCGCTGAAAGGATTGCATACAATGACTTTCATATTAATGTGGTTTATACATAACCGTAATGACTTCATACGAGTAAAATAACCAGCAGGGACATAATCGAACGTCTTTAGTCACAGCTGCGTAAGGAATGCATAAATCACCTTCATTATTCCTGTAATACATTAAGAGAAACAATTTTCGTGTAGGTGTCGCAATCGTAATAACTCAGTTTCCTACCGTGGAAACTTCAGAAATTCTAGGGAATTAGTTAGGAAATGTCGTTTTACGGTTGCTGCAGACGAAACTCAATTTTTAATCGTTTAAGTCGCTGATTCTTCGCCCGAGAAGCGGACGTGAAAGAAACTCAACGAATTGGTGAAATATATATTCCGGTTAAAACTTCGTAAATTACATATTTGTATTTTATATGAGGCGAATCTTCGCGTTCGTTGTGTATGTAATTGAAGAAGAATCCGAACTTTGTATGCGCGGCTCTCGGGAATTATGCATGAAATGTATTTTATATCAAACCGGAGGTAAAATCAAAGCTAGACGATACGAGCCACGGTTTGAAACTGATTTTGATTTGTGTCTTTTTTTCTGTTTGTAATTGTAGATACTTACATTGACTCCCGTCACGAGGATATCGTTTCTACAATTTTCGGCAGTATCATGCGTACATCGATGACCATCGACACACCAATCACAAGGGAAAGAGGAAGACACACATTGCGTACATGAACTATAAGTATTACAATCGAAGAAAGTGAAATTCGTTGCAACGAAATCTGGTCCTGTCTGCATCCTTACTGACAGCTTCGCAGTAAAGTGATCTAAAAAGGTCGGGGAGTCACAGTTTAATTAGGACAAAACTCACCCCTTATGTATACTTACGTTGCCCTTGCGGAATATTCGGTAGTAAATCCGTGCGTGGAGTCGTACAATTGACACCGTAATTCTTTTTTGTTGCTTTCGTAATCAGAGTTTTATCTAAGGCAGTAAAGGCGCACAGGAATTGACCAGAAAGGGTCGGCAAATTTTCTATAGCGAGATCCAACTGTGAAAGTAAATAATATTATTTACAATATAAAGAAGTCATTTACTAATAGAGTTTGTATTAGGGGAGGCGAAGCTTTTTCCTCCTATCCACTTGTCGACGAGTTCGAGTTCTTTAGAATCGAACGTTTTCACTTACGAGGGACTTATTTTATTTTTCTCCTCCAACTACGAATTTGGATGTGAACGTTGACAAAACAGCGAATTAAATTAAAGCTTTCCCTAGCAATGTTTATTTACAGGCACGTAATAACGTCACTATAAATATCTTTATTCTCCGGAGAGAAGAAGGAAAAAAAAATCGCTCGCGGCTCTTATAAAACGCGTTTATTTAAAGTTTCCGCCGTTTTATTTTATTAAACTGCTAACGAAGCCTACCAAGCAACCCCTAATATCTTTTGCTTCTGCACGTTTACGCCTCGGGCGTTTGTCGCCACTCAATCGAGAACCTTCCGATTTAATCGTGGATAAAATCGAAATTTTCCAGAAACAATAATCCTCAAAACTCAACATTAAAAAAAAAAAACAAAACGAAATTAACTCTGGCAAAAATCCTATTTTTAATACAGCAAATTTAGACGCGACGGCGAAACGTTTCATGCCAAGACGGGAAATAGATTTGAAAAACGACAAAAGGGATGATGAGCTTCAACTAAAACACTAAGTGTGTTTGTTCACTTGCACTACTCCACACTTTTTTTTTTAATTCACAAAACACACCTAAATTCTTTCATAAATATGTTAATGTGCAGGATAAAAAATTGATAATCCTATGAAATCGTTTTATCATTACTCAAACCGAGCTCTAAATAGCCAATGAATGAGTTTTGTTTAATACACATGAACCGAAGTCGAAAGGAAAACGTTTCCTAACTGAACCAATGAGAATCCAGTTTTGTAAATAGTCTGGCCATAATCAAAACGAACCACTTTAGTAAAAGTAATATACAAATTAAATTTTCAAATGTTCCTTTTTAAAATAAATCTAAACTCCTAAATAACAAACGTGATTTATTTAACTAACCCTTTCACTGCGGCAGTAGTTAAAATGATCCAATGAAATACCTAGTCTAAATAGATCAATTTGAAGCTAGCTGTACAGTATTAAAAGCAAAGCAAATTAATGAGTTTTGTGTAATACACGGACCGAAGTCGAAAGGAATCGATACCTAACTGAACCAATAAGAGTAACAGTTTTGTAACTAGTTTGGGCATGGTCAAAACGAATGAATCATCTTAATAAAATGAAATAAACGATTTCAGTTTAGTACAGTAAGTAGTACATGTAGTAAAAGTAAACGGTGATTTCTGAAACTGTTGAAAGCATAAGCGAAGACTTTAAAGAACGAAAGGAATTCGTTTTTTGTTCCGGAATGTATGATGGCAGTCTTGGAGTAAGGAATCCACGTTACTGCTTGAATTGATGTGCGATGTTTTAACTTGAAAACAAGTTACCTTGAAGTAGAAGCTCGTTCTAAATAGCGAACAGTCCATTATGCCATAAATTATTAATAATTATGCGCGTTAAATTTTTAATATGGCATGCAACGTACGCTGGCTATTAATTGAAGGAGAGTTATTGGTTTTGAACGGTGGAGAGGTTTTGAAAGAATATAAATGTGTTATATACCGTTCTAGCTGTTGTTCTTTGTAGTTGATTTGGTGTAACAGTTGTTATGGTCGTGCATCGACCGCTTTTGTAGCTTATCCAGTAGAGAGGATCCTGCGCGGCATCTGAACAATCTGATCGAAGACTGCATCTACAAGAAAAAAAAAAAACAAAATCTTCAGTTAAACAAGTTTTCCAAACATTTCAGGCCGAGCAGTAAACATTTCCTGCATTGGAATTTTATTGCTGTTTGGCGAAAGCTGCGCTAAATAAATACGCAACATTAAAGTATTAATATTAATTTAATTTATAGCCTTGCGGAGAATTATTATGGGGGTAGTGATTCGGTTAAATTTCTGCACGGTTCGCTGTTTAATTAGAAGTTTGAATTAATGATTTCGTTCCGCAAAGGAAATGGTATTTTTATTTCCCCTATAATTTGCATAATATCTGGAAATCCTTTGCCACTTCTTGCCTATTCAATTAAATATTTTTTTTTATACTGCCCCCTTCGCTTGCCCAAATCATTATCATATTTTTCAGCCTACACCACAGTCTTTCCTTGAAAAAATTTCATTTTAATCCTTCTTATTCTTTCAAAAGGAAATACGCAAACCCTGCCTTTTGCGTTTTTTTTCTTCTTAATATCTCGACGTTTTATTTTTTATATCTGCACATAATATATACTGCGTTCATTAATTATAGATACTATACGCTCATGTAGCGTGTCATTTATTTAAAAATTAATTTTTTATAAACACGTCAATCGTTCGAATGTATGTATTTTCTATTTAACTCCTGCTCGTTTCGAATTAATGCTCTGTTCTTTAAATAATAAATTATTTCTAGAAATTAATAGTGTGTAATTAATGAAATAAAAATTGTATGGATTGCAAGTTTTAGATGGTTATACACCGTGATTCAGAAATGTCTCCCGATATTTTCAGGATGAACAGAACATCAAAAAATAAAGGCACCTTTTTACATAATATTTTTTCCAAAACTGAATAATAAAGGAGTTATAATCCCTGAAAAAGGGGCAAAAATTTTTTTTTTTAGCCGTATCTTCTGGATTCTTTAACTTATCAAACTGATATTTTAAACATAGATATCCATCCTTTTTAAAGGGTACTTTTGTAGGGGTAGTTTTCAGTATTTTATCCCTAACTTTTTACTTTTTACTTTGGAAGCTTGAGGAACTTAACCTCAAGCTTCCATTATTTGATTTAATTAATCAGGAAAAATGAAATAAAATTAAATAAATTAGAAAAAGCAATTTGAAGAGATTAAAAGAAAAAACAATTTTTAAATTAACAATGAATTCTAAATTCTCGGTGTTTCTAGGAGATTAATTATAGAAGTGTAACTTCGTGAATCAAGCCCATTCAGTGTTGCCAACGTGGTGCATTTTACTTCAGTTTTGATGTCTTTCACAAGCACTTGGCGATAAAAATAAAACATTCGTTAAAATCAAACAATGCGCAGGTTTTGGAAAGAGGATTTGGTGGAATGTTAGTGTATTTTTTATAAAATGTCTAGTGTAAAATGGTTGGCAATACTGCTGAAAATATCGTTTAGTTACGACTATATAAGTTTTTTTTATATAACGGGACATTTAAAGCTAAGGTTCTTAAAACAGGACATTTTTATGTCCCGGGGGATCTTTCGGGGACAACAGGACAATGTCTTTAAAAAAGGTACTGTCCTGTTGAAAACGAGACGTGTGGTCACTTTAATTATACAGTGTCCGGCAGAAAATTGGACACATATGGGAAACTTTGTTATTATTGATTTCTCAGAAAAAAATATTCTTCACGAAAGTTCATGCACTTGCCCAAATGCAAAATGCATGCATCAAAAGTTGGATACCTCTTGTCATAAACCGAGAAAATCAAATGATTTGAATTCGACGTAAAAGTAAAGTACCTTTATTTTTCAAGATACCCGATAATATTATTTGTAAAACTCATTCAGAATTATAATGAGATTTCAAATATGAAATCTTGGCTGCCTATGTTGTAAAAAAAAATTAGCCACAATTTTTAGTGTTTGGTTTCATAATATCTAGTTGGTAGTTGAGTAAAAAGAAAATCACAGAGTACATTCATGTGATACCTGATGAAACGTGTAAGTCTACGCATTCAAAGTTCTACAACATACATGGGGGAGTGCACGAGAAAAATCAAAAAGCGCACGAATTTTTTTTTCATCGTATACAGACATGCGTTCGTATTTGAGATTTCATGGCAATTATAAATAACTTTTACAAAGAAGATTTCCGCGTATCTTGACAAATAAAGGTACTTTACTCTTATGTCAATTTCAAATATTTTGATTTCCTCGGTATGTAACAAGAGATATTCAAATTTTGATAAGCGTATTTTGTATTTGGGAAGTTGCAGGAGCTATTATAAAGAATAAATTTTTCTGAGAAATCGATTATAAAAAAAATTCCCGTATGTGTTCCACTTTCTGCTGATCTCTGTATACATGTAGGGAAAATCCGTGATAAAAATTACAAACTCGTAAGGGATAAAGGTAACGTGAAAGCTTTTGAAAAATATTGAAATACTAGAGGTGCTCGCTTCACACTTTTTAGTAATAAATAACACCAATTTCGATTGAACCACTCAACTATGACAGCCATACATTCTGATCAACGTTCTATCTGGTTTTTTGCGACTTAAACCGTGGTGTGGACTGCTACGATTTATTACTCGATAAATTACGAATGATGTGGCATAAAGAGGGTTGTAGTTAATTGGTTTTTCATATATATCAAAGTTCGCGGCGGTTTGCCGGAAGTATGACAATAATCCTGAAACAGTTATTCTAGGTATTGACGTGTTCCTTTAAATTTGTCTTGTTTTGTCAAAGCGGTCACGTAATATATACTTGCTGAGATAATGTAGTACAACAGGAAGAGAGCGAGAGAGAACTGAGATCCTATGGTTTCGGACTTAGAGTGTGTTCAAACCAGTAAAGCAAACAACTTACGAGAAAGTTAAAGGAGAATGAGACGTCTTTGGAATGCACAAGAATTGCGCACGACAGTCGAGCGTGTTTATGTTATCTAAAGTGTGGCGAGTTGTGGTCGAGGCCAAAAACAGGACCTAAATGTTGCCAGCTGTGCTTCTTGCCTTGCTTCCTCGCAAAGAAAAGGAAAAAAAAATAATCCACCAACTCACGAGGGGGCCGTGATACTAGACAAAGTAATAGTATGACGTGTAAAAATGCACGATGTATACTTAAGCCTTAATTGGATAAATTGTTCGCGTACGTAATTTTTTCCCTCGCGTGCGAAAATTTTCCCCATTTAACCACCAAACATATTTACTTATTTGAGTCATGAAATTTATGAATGTCATTATCTGTCGTTGAAGACCTTATCAAATTCCCATTTTTTTTTCTTGTTAGATGAATTTCATGAAAAAGTAGATACATTATTCTCCAACGCAAAGTCGTTTCCTAACGGCAAATTCATTTCCCTCCTGTATTTCAGTAGTAAATCGATGGCTGCAGCATAAGCTTAATAGCAGAGAAATATTCATGCAATGCGAAAATCTAATACCTTAAAGAAACTTAAAGCACTTTTACTAGCTACGAGTTAGTTTGGTGAATATATGGCTAAAATTCTAAAGTAATTACGAGTTTCGACTGAAGCGGGAGACGTGCAATAATACATTACACATCTCCTGCAATACAATAATGAAAGCAATTTGTAGAAAGCGTTCTAAAATGTATAACTATTAAACAAGTTAATGGCGGCGCAATTAAAAATGCACACTCCACTCAATTGTTAATGCAAGAACGGAATATTGATTTTACGAACTAATTATTTGTATTGCCAGACTCGCCGACTATTTCTATTCCTATCCTATAACGTTATGTGTTCACAATGCAAGCTGAAATAGTTATTGTTAATTCCTCTGTTAATATAACTCATTATACTGTCACGGCTAATTTTCATCCGACGTATTGACAACAAATACAGTAAGACCTTGCATACAAAATCATTTGAATGTTAACGTTGTTTAATCTATACATGTCAATTTGTTTAGATATACATATCAACTAGCACTAAGCTATTGCCATGTATGTACCAAACACATATTTACATTATGCATCCAATTCGGGAAAATGATGTAAATAAAACTACATTGTTTTATAAAAAGTATTTCATATATAAGTCTCCTACCGAACGTTGTTTAAACCCAATTCAATATTTATGAATAAACTTGATTGAATAATTTCGTATTGCATAGTATACAGAGTGCTGCAACATAGTAAAATAGTTTCCCCAATTATTTTACAGCAGAAATCCAATTAGGCTTTTTTTAAAGTACCCTTCTACGCAGTTTAAAAGTTTTTCATTTGCTAAGTTTCAAGATATTTAAAAATAACGAAATTCACTTCATATCAAACTATCAGCACGGCCTTGAAACGACTAGATTTATTAATCATCTGTTCAGTTTTCACAATCATGCTGATGGTTTGGTATAAACTGAATTTATTTTTAAAATATCTTGATACCGAGAAAATGAAAAAATCTCAAATTGCACAGACAGATTCATCTTGAGGAGTACCTTAAAAAATCTAAATGGAATTTTGTTATAAAATAATTGGGGAAGTTTATATTCGAGCATTTTTAAATTAATATGAGATTTCATACGTTATGTTGTGTTCATTAATGTGCTTTAAAAAACTGTAATAATTTAAATCAAAAATAAATGTTGTATATTATAATGTTTTAGTATATGGCAAGTGCTGTAAATATTTTTTTGTTTTAAGTTGTTTTCATGCTTCGAAAAGTGAGAAGTGAATGAATAATGAAATCAGAGTAGTGATTGAGTGCAAACAGGGGCAAGTAAGAAAGTAAAATTAAATAAAGAGATAAAAAATGTGATACGAGGAGATAAAAAAGTTTGTGAGGAAGAAAGTGCTGAATTTGTAACGGTATAACGCGTCGGTCCAGGGAGAAATTTCATTAAATCCATCGTCGAATCCCCTAGGTTCTGGAGTATTTTTCGTCAATATCAAAATTTAATTACTTTCATTAAAATCTTAAGGTAATTAACGAATTCTCGGCATGCTTATTTCGTGGGGTCGTAACATTTTGACGTAGTTTCAGCGTTTCGGCGAGATAAGCAGAAGAGGCCAAGAGAAGCGAAAACGATAGAATCCCGGAACGGCCGCGATGCGTTTTAATTAGTAAGCTTTCTACGTTTTGGAACATCTGTGAATAGGTTAGGTGAGAGGAGGGTAACTTTATTTATTGTTCTATCTGTTATAAATGGCGTTCATTTGCGTGGACGAGAGCAATACGCGAGTCCATCTCTTCCTAGGAACGTAATTTCCGAAAATTTAAATTACTTCCGACAGAAACAACGCCTCGACTTGTGTTTCATCTGTTACGAGAGACCGCATCACCAGAGTTATTCTTCTTCTTATTGCCCTTGCCTTAGGAAACATTTTCTCAAGTGCTCACTAAACATTACCTGCATGCAGATTTTATCACAACACGCAGCCTGCGTTTATATTTATTACATTTTTAAACATTATGTTTCAAACATTCCATTTAAATACGAGTATGTTTCCACCATTGAAATCTATCGCTCGTATCTACCATTTGAACAAAAAAAAAACGAAAACAAATTGTTACATACGATACTTACTATTGTAAATCGAATTGACAATAGATTAATAAATAGTTTAAATAATTTGCCTTCCAAAAAAATTTCAAAAAGAGGTGCATGCGCAATTACAGTTGCAATATAACAAAGTTTAATCAGTACCAATAAACGTTCCTCAGTGTAATTAAAAGTACTGGTATAATTGCAGTGCAATTAAAAGAAACGGCGCTCGTATATTTTTCCCTTAGACCGGATGTTTTTTTGTATCTCCAGGTAGTTTTTATCTATTAAAACAAGAATAATAGTAATTCGTTGAGAGTGAAATAGAGTAATATTTTTTGAAACCCCCGATGCCTTGACAATTTATCCACGTTGCGCTCCCCTCTCAGTTAATTATGTGAATTCCTTCATTCCACCTTCCTTTCTTTCTTACATGCAATATCTGCACCATCTCTCCCGTGAACCTATAAAATTGTGGCCTTGTTTAAAAAAAAAGAAAAAGCTAAAAGAAACGTGAGCTTTTGACTTTTTCAGATTATACAGACATATACAGGTTTGCCCCACGAAAATATTTGCTCGAGATAATGGTTGCTTAATTATGTCTTCATTTTCGTTTTGCTTAAAACGAGGACTAATTTTCATAATTGGTGTTGTTAGGTGATGCAGATGTGATGTTAAAGCAGTAGAGTAGTAGGATTTTGCTAGCTGCCAGCAACTTTCTCCTTCGGATATGGACAAATAATATATTATGTAATCGTTGGTCACACCTTGCATACTATTTTTAATAATTTTTTTGCTCGAGTTAGTTAAACACACCTGCATTTCCTTTTTTATTTTTTTTTAAAGCGACAGATCGATGATGATTGTAAATTACCTTCTTAATAAACATTAAGATCAAACAAGATCATCGTCATCCTGAGGTGTGTCATGTTAATTTGAATTTGCCCAAACAACTATTAGGGTAGGTTGTTGAATTGCTACATTTCACATTCGCAATGAAGATATCTCAAGCAACTGGCCACAAGTGTGCAGTATTTCAGGGAGGAGGGACTTCGAAACTGAGAAATTAAGTAAACTTCCCTCTTCATGTTGTAGTGGTCAACATTTTACACGAGCACTCCAATGTGTTATTTATAATGTACGTTAGTAGTAACTCTTGTAATAATAATAATAATAATAATAATATGATGTTGAGAATGTCTTTAATCATATTATTCCAACTGAAATTAGTTGAACGCGTTAGAGCTTTAATATCAGATTGCAGGTTGAACTACATAAACTTAACGCGTCAAATGCAATCTGAAGCTACAGTGAAATTAATCTAAACGTGTGCGTGGAGCCACTTCGGATTCACAACCTTGTAACACCACTCTGAGATAATTAGGTGACCCACCTTGGCACTCTAAGTTAGAGAGAACAGTCAAGTGCACGTCCGGATGAACAGAAAATTAATCTGTGATGGGATGCCATGCCAGTGTATATAACGTAATTTGACGCCTTTGTTGTATACAGATGAATTTTGGTAACAGGAACACATCAATATCCCCAGTTATGAAATTGGAACCAACAGCTTATCTCCACAAATTAATTCGTAAAATAGTTTTCTTAATTAAATCGTAAAAGTAAACCAGTACATCTTAAGAAGGACACATTTTTATATTTCATTCCTTCTTCAGACTAACACACCATATGTGTAATTCGTTGGCGAAAGAAGGAATATTTATTTCAATCCTTCGTCCGTTACTAAGTGCCTTAATGGTAAAATCGATAGATACCGCCGACGATTTCCCAATTTGTCAACCAGTACACTACGAAATCTATAAATAATATATTATACATTAAGTTGGAGTAAGCTATCTGGATTATTTATCTACGACGGCACTTTTCCTCCAGACATGTTAAGACTGCATGCACTTTTCAGAACAGAAATAATTTCCTCGGATCATAAAACCAACTGGAGGTTCCTCTTTTTTTAATTCCAGAAAATAGCGACTTCTCAAAGAGCCATGCAACTGCAATTTTAATTTATAAATTATAATGAAACCGTTTGTGAATAAGGTAATGGCAAATAACATGTATTTACTTGCTCCAACAACGTAATTACATTTTATTTTTATAAAAGTGGAGCCCCCCCTCTCCTCCGCCCCGCTCTATTTTCATAAAAGTGAAGCCTCTTCTACACACATAAAAATTTGGAGGTAATTATACTTTTTGCACACGAGGGAACAGTGTTATACAAAGCGTTCCACTTATATTTTTTGAGAAATTTAAACTTGTAAGTTTCAATTGTTTCTGTGCAAACGTATATGTATAAAAAATGTTGCTATTACTCATAAAGATTATTTTACACGATATTTATAATTAGCCAAGTACACTATAAAGATATTCTTTTTTGTTCGCCGGTTATGAATAAAATACCCCTACATTTTAGCGCTTTAATTCAATTGAATATCTGCAAATTGTGAATGCTTCGATTTAGGGCTATAGTTGTTGAGTAAAACATGCTTATTTTGAAGAGCTCTATCGAAATCTGCAATCAAAATTAGTACATTCCGTTTGAAAAAGTAGATTACTCACTTATGGAACATGCTATAAGCGTAAAAATAATTTGTTCTCGTTAAAGGCGAAAACTTTTGTAGAAGACATTTTCTGTGATAATTAATAATTAAGGCGCTATTGAAAAAGTCGATATCAATGACCCACCCTGTATACCGGGTATCTCAATAAGGGCAGGGACCACAGATATATAACAAACCGTAATACGCGCAGTTTCAGGAGAAAAAAAGATTATAGTCGAAGTGACCAAGAAGAAAATATTTTTAAGTATCTGAGTTGATCAGAAGGCTCAACTATAAAAATTAATTAATTTTACTAACAAAAGTGTCGGGATAAGCTAAAGCTTTGATAGTTTAATTGAGAAGCTGAATTAATTCTGCACAACTTTGATTTTAGACTTACTTATCGTACCGCCATTAATAAAAATGGAGGAAAGAGTTGAATTATTTACTTAAATAGTATAGAAGTTATAATAATTTTTAATCAGAAATTAATGAACTTCGGCTCGTTTGAAAAGAAATTTTAAGTTGATTTAAAGTGTGCAATCAACGGCTAATTTATTATAAAGTAGCTAGAAGGCGCAATTTGCTAAAGTAATAGTTTTCCCCGGTTCTCCAAAAAGAGAAATTAAATGGAAAGGTGTATTTCTTTTGCAGCAGCTACAAAGCTCACAAAATAGTGAGTATTATGGTGAAAATCCGAAATAATTACAGTTTACAGAAAGTTCAAACAACTTTTCATTTCAAGGTAAAATAAAGCATACAATTTTTTTTATTAATGTTATTTAGAAGCATTTAATTGTTTTTAGGAACAGATGATATGTAAACACAAGATCAAAACAACAAATAGAGAAACAAGAATAATTCAAACACTAAATAAAAACAATGAACCATAGTCATGCACATGATTAACAAAGTTTCACTGTATCGCGTTACTATACTTTTTTATTGTCCGCATAGAGTTGTGTAGAAATTATTATTGATAACTAGGGCTGGGTCCATATATCGACCGTATCGATACGCATTGTCAGCTGCACTGACGTGTCGAATATGGACACGTATCGGAATATCGGACGATACCTATCAATATATCGATACGTATCGAAATATCGAATATCGATATACCGACACGAATTGAATTGTAATGATATTGAATTACAGACTAATCAAACATTTTATTTATTTACTTGTATTTATGTGGTTGAATCTTCGGTGTTATTATTTAAACTTATTTCAGCTCTATTTTTCATCATTATTTTTTTAAAACAAAAATAAAAATTTTAATTCAGCAGCTTAATTCGTTAGTGTTATTTTTTCCAGTACTTTTTTTAAATGTAGGTACAGTATGTCTCTGAACTCATAACTTTTCAACATGGACATGCAGCTTACGACTTCGGTTAAATTAAATGAATTATTCCTAAACATCTAAGGACGTACGTACAACTTTTGGATCTAAAAAATTCTGAGTTTATATGTGAAAATTAGTTTATTTAAATTTTCTTGAAATTTAAAAAACTGGACTTAACTGGTTTTTGCATTAAATTCTTGTTTTAAACCTCTGTTCGATATTGCGATACGTATTAATATATCGCTACACATCGATTCGATGTTTCGATACATCTCAATTCGATATTTCGATACATATCGATTCGATATTTTGATATGTATCGATTCAATATTTCGATACGTATCGATACGCATTGTACGATATTTCGATACATATCGATATATCGATACATATTGTTCGATATTTGGATACGTATCAATACAGAAATCGTATCGAAATTCGATACACAATTTCTCGTATCGCCCACCTCTATTGATATCCTTACAGACAGTAAATGGCTATTTCAAAATGAAAAATCGACAACATTTTGAAAATATTTTAGGTGCAAACCTTCGATCATTCTTGATGACAATATATTTCATACATTTCAAAGTGCTTTGCGTCATGTATCATTTTATTGTTCATTGCTTTTATTTAGTGCTGGTATTTTTCTCATTTATGAGTTTGTTTACTGTTTGGATCAAGTTTTCAAAAATTAACACACGCATTTAAACATATTAATGTCTTTTGTATTCTGTATTTACCTCAAAATGAAAAGCATTACTGGATGGCATTTGTTTAAACTTTTAGGTTCGCTTTTATCATCAGTTAATAGACTCATTTGATAATAACTCGTGAACGAAATAAAGGGGACACTTTCGGGCTTTTACCAAAATGTTCTCCTGATTGGATGCTCTGTACCCACTGTAAAAGAAACACACCTCTCTATTTGATCTTTTTTTTGGGAAAACTGGGAAAAACTATTACTTTTGTATATAGCGCCCTCTAGCTAATTTATAACACATTAGTCGGAGTCGTCGAATAGACTCTTTAAATCAACTTAAAATTTTCTTCCAAAGAGCCGAAGTTACGATATTCTTCAGTTTCCTGCACCCTTATTAATGGTGATGTGATAATAAGTCTAAAATCAAAGTTATGCAGAATTAATTCAGCTTTTCAATGACGCTACGAGAGCTGTAGCTATTCTGAGACTTTTCTTAGTAAAATTAATTTTTATTGTTGAGCCTGTTGATTGCGTCATTTTGCGGCCAACTAAGATACTTAAAATACTTCCTTTGAATTTCTGTGGGTCACTTTGATTATAATTTTCTTTTTCCCGAAGCTGTAGGTGTTATGGTTTGCTATATTTCGTCGGTCGCCGCACTTATTGAGGCACTCGGTATATTTTCAAAGCTACAAAAATTCAGTCAACTATTTATTCATTTTTTAAATGTGAACAACAATTTCCAAACCTGAATCACTATTATAATGCTTTATGGAATAAACAAATTAAACGACGCTTTGTTAGTTGTTAACTGACGGTTCTGTTTTATTGCGAGTTTGATATCGAATAAAACGAAATGTTAAAGAAGCGATAAAGCCGGAAAATTATGAAGACATTTCGTTCTGATAATTCCAGCTTTATTTTAGCTCTCATTATACCGGCGGAGACGGTAGCAAGCAAGCAAGGCAAAGAGGAAACGAAAATTATTCACCTGTAATGTGTTAAGAGTGTAGAACGTTAATGAAAGCAAAACAATTTCGGCGTCATTTAATATGAAAAGAGGTCGCGAATTGAAAATTCAAATTTCAGCAGGAAGCTTAGGATTATCAGACTCAACGGTATTCGAGCTAATTTGCAATAAATTCTTATTAAGGCAACATCCTAAAATATGAAATAAAGGCAATTGTAAAATATCGCCCTGTTTTTCGTCGAAAATTGCCGACGATAAATCTCGGGGAGCGTAAATAATTTTTTTCTTTTCCAAAAGAAAATGATTTCATTTAGGTATATCAAGTGTATTCAGTTGCACTTAAAATAAACACAGCCTTAATGTCTCATCCCATCCAAGGGATATATAAGTAGTTGGAAAACATCCAAATACTCGTAGGCGTGCTGAAACGTACACTTCAGTGCAAAATGGAACAAATAACTGATAATGCGATAACATATGTATTATTATGGCTAACCTGTTATTTTATTTGCTTTCCAGACAAGATTAATGACACTCTTCTAATTACCAATAGTTTCGAATATAATAAATACCATTAATAGTCTGAAGTTCACAGTTACTTAAAGCAGATGAATACTCCGACGTCTGAAAGTATTTCAGTTTAGAAACTTTAAATTAAAACGTTCGGTTCCTGTGACAAAAAGTATTTTAAAGTTGGGAATTCAAATAAATTCGATCTGTTAACAGTTAGAAGTGAAACTTTGGAGAAGGCAAATATTTCTAAAGTAATTTTTAACGGATGTGATGGGATGTGATGTGATGTGATATCACGGATGTTTCGCCCGGCCGGTGGAAACTCTTCTATCTATTATTTAGATGTTAGTGGAGGCTTTATTAAAACAATTCATCATAGGAATTAAAATAGAGTTCGAGTTTAATGGTTAAGCGCAGTATAAAAAGTGATGAATATGCACCGCCGAACTTGTGCTTAATATAACGTTCCTCAATGCAAAATTTATCCACATCGTTCCGTCGCTATATTAAAAAATCCGGGTGGTTATTGACAGTGTCAGAAATTTATGAAAACATTTCCGTAGATATTAGAAAGCATTCCACGATTTGATTTACCCAAAAATTTGCATTGATACATTGTGTTGCATTCAATCGTCGTATTCATATCTGCTCTTACGAAATATGTCGATATCTGTCAACGGCGTCAAACAAAAAATTATCTTTAATAAAATTCCTCTCTACAATTTCGAGGGTGCGTTTATTCCTTCCCCTAAAGAACAAGCAGAACACACAAAGCTGTATGCACCCTGTTTCAAAGTAAGTCGGCACCAATGCTAACTTTCTTATTTTTAGAGCGACAGAGTTGTTTAAATTAGCAAATTTGTTTGACCTGTTTCGCTCATTACAAATCTGAAAACAGAAAAACAATTGAATGTAAAGTTTTCAAGATATATTTAGTTACATGTTTTATTTTGATGGAACACCTTGTATATTATCATCGTCAACGAAAGAAAAAATGAATTCTAGTTGTAAGTTCTTATGTACGCGTTATTTGAAAAATGTTATACAACTGAGATACATCAACTTAAAATTGACACCAAGCCTCTCCTCTTTTTTTAATTGTAATTATGATTTAATTCATTGGCCTACTCTAATGATGTGAAAAAATGGTATTTCAGATTGTTTTGTACATACTTACGTACTTTATCATAACCTAGCTTTATTAGCCTATGGTACAGAATAACCTAATACACCTAGTTACGCAAGGTGGTATTATACGCATTTTAACATGCGTATAATACCACCTTCCTTTGTGATCAAGAAGAAGGCATTTACTGAAGATGGCAGAATAGTTGCCGAAATACGTATCTACTTTTTAAACAAACTTTTTGTGGTTAGGTGGTTAAATCCAATTTTGTTTTTCTACGCGTATAAAACGCAACTTTAAATAAAGTACGGTATTTCGAATGATTTTGTACAATTGTGTGTATTACATCGTATTTTATCCTAACCCAATTTTAATAGTGAGCAGTAGTAAATAACTTAGCGTAGCTAATATAAGATGGTATTATACTCGTTCTGCAATGGTTAAAATGATGTAAATTAGTATTATACTTGTTTTAAAATGCGTATAAGACAACTATATACCATCTTAACAAGTTTAAAATGCATATTATAAAACTTTACATCGTTAGCTGTCATAAGGGGCGGCTGTGGAAAATAAATTTCGTGTCGTTGCTTGATTCATACACGTTCAAGGAGTTACCAGTGCATCATTTCTGACATCTAAAGAATCTGACTTAGAAATACAAACGTTGTTGAAGTACATGCGAATGGTGTTAAGGCATGAATTATATTTTCCACAGCCACCCCATATGGTATTTGACATACGACATTTTTCAAATATGGCGTACATAGGAACTTCTTATTAAAATTCAATTTTCTTTCGTTTACGATGATAATATATAGGGTGATCCATTAAAAGAAAACATGTAACAAAAAATATCTCGAAAAGTTTGCACTCAATTGTTTTTCTGTTTTCATATTTGTAATGAGCGGAACAGGTCAAACAAATTTGCTAATTTGAATAACTCTGTAGATCTAAAAATAAGAAAGTTAGCACTTTGAAGCACTGAAAAGTTGTTAATTTTCATCGAATTTGGCGTTATTGTTCTCTTTTTCCGACTAAATTGTATCTAAAAGTGAGTGTTTATTCCAACAAGGATAAGCTTAACTCTGCTCTATTACATACTGTTACGTTTCTAGGGTTTATGTTTATTTATTTAAACAAATAAAACACTCGATAAAAACTTAACCGTAATTTAATAAAGCTTAAAAAACTAATTTATTTCTAACAATTTATTTTCACACTAAAAATCTAACTTCGACGATCGCTGTTCGAATTCGACTGCCTGGTGAGTCAACTCCGGGCGATTTTATATCATTTGCTGGCGTCTGGAAGTCTCTATGCTGGAAGATTCTAGTTTGTTCGATGTAGGCCCCGAACGCGTGACGGCCGATGACACATCGAAGCGGACCGACTTCTTGACGCCTTGCGCTAATAGTCAGGTTGGCTCGCCACACTGCCCCCTTCTTAGAAACGTTTCGTCTCGAAATGTTCCTGGTGATAGTCTTGAAGGAGGGTGTCGGAATCTACATGCTGGCCCATTCTTGCAACTTCCCGCCTGGAAGAAGTAACAGTCTACGGTTTTGCTGTTGCTGACTGTTGCCTGTGGGTGGTGGCTGCAGACTAGGACTTCAATTCCCGTTCTGTGGAAGATGACTTCCAGCATGCTTCGAATTACTCTCCAGTCTAGTCCGTCCAATCCGCAGCCCAATTTGGGGATGGCTAACTTCATCTGATGGTTCTTTATTAGCTGTCTCCTCAGGCTATATAGGGCTCTCCAGATACTTTGATAGTCAGGTTTACCGCTTGATGTCTTCTTAGTGACTAAATAATGCACGTGGCGCCTCCGATCTGCCGTCGAATCAATGATCTGCAAGCTCTTGCCTACCACGGGATGCTGTCTTCGTAGCTCCTCGATTTGGCCAAATTTCTTCTTAAACACCTGAGTGATTCCTTTGGACATTTTCAGGTCTTCTGCTACGCAGTGGGCCAGACTGTACTCCAGTGGCACTTTAAAGAGATCTTGTTGCTTCTTCGTGGTCACTCCAAACCGTGCCTTGCTTCCTTCGGCGTGATGAGGCATGAAGGTTTCGAAGTTCACTTCGGAAACTTGCGCCCTTTGTACTGTCCCTTCATCTGCTTCTCCATGGTAAGGGGCTATCCGGTTGAAGTGGATTACTTTGGGTTTGCCATGGGGGACCTTCCTGATGCGGTAAACGACGTCGTTGATCCGTTTCATCACTTTGTAAGGACCTTCCCAAGAGGTCTGTAATTTTGGGGAGAGGCCTCGACGTCTTTGGGGGTTATAAAGCCAGACCAGTGCTCCAGGGTGGTATCCCCCGTGTTGAGCGTTGATGTCATAGTGCTCCTTCATCCGATCGCTGGCCGTCTGTATATTGTGACGCACTTGGTTGTGGATATCATCCATTTTCCTGCGTAATTTGCTCACGTAATCTTCGTCGGCAGAGACTTCGCCAGGCTTCACACCAAACTCGCAGGGCAGTCTCGGCTCTCGCCCGAATACCACTTTCGCGGGAGTCTCCCCTGTTGTCTCATGAACAGATGAGCGGTATGCCATTAGAAACAGGGGGATGTACGTGTCCCAGTCCCTCTGATGATTGGAAACGACCTTGGACAAATGCCGGTTGATGGTTCTATTGAACCTTTCCACCATTCCGTCCGACTGTGGGTGGAGTGCAGTTGTTCTAGTTTTTCGTACGCCGAGCAGAGTACACACGTTCTTGAACAAGGCCGATTCAAAGTTCCTTCCTTGGTCTGAATGCAGTTCCATAGGTGCACCATACCGACTGATCCATTCCCTGACAAGGACTTCCGCAATAGTGACCGCCTCTTGGTTAGGTAGGGCGTAAGCTTCAACCCACTTACTAAAGTAGTCCATTACCACGACGATGTACTTGTTTCCACCATTCGTTTCTGGAAACGGGCCGGCTACATCGATGGCAACCCTCTCAAAAGGACTTCCAACGTTGTACTGTCTCATGGGAGCCTTACCCCGCCTGTGGGGGCCGTTACTGGCTGCGCAGACTGCACACTTTCTGCACCAATCCTTCACGTCTTCCTTGCAGTTCACCCAGTAAAATCTTTCGCGCACCTTCTCCATAGTCTTCTTAACTCCCAGATGCCCTCCCGAAGTTCCATCGTGAAGTTCCCTCAGAACTTCTGGCACCCTATTCTTGGGGATTAGTAACTGTGTCTTCTCTTCCATGCCTTCTGGATTCTCCATGCTTCGTCTCAGAAGACCACGATCCAACACTATGGAGTCCCACTGCGCCCAGTATGATTTTACGGACGGTGCACATGGTGCTACCTCTTCCCAGGTAGGCCTCGCGTCCCTGCTTTTCCATTCTAGCACTAATTTCAAATCCGGGTCGTTCTCCTGGTCTCTTCGCAGTTCTTCGCCATTTGTCATCAACAATGGCTGTCCTCGCAGTCGTGGCTATTTTCTCGTCCAAACGACTACAGTGCTTACAGTCTTCGGCACAGGGCCTTCTCGACAGAGCATCGGCATTTCGATGGCTAGTTCCTGCCCGATGCTGAATTTCAAAATCGTACTCCTGAAGTCGTTCGATCCATCGTGCAACTTGCCCTTCTGGGTTCTTGAAACGGAGAAGCCATTTTAGAGCGGCGTGGTCGGTCCTCAGCAGGAAGCGTCTACCATACAAGTACTTGTAGAAGTGTTCTATCGTTTTTACGACGGCTAGCAATTCCCTTCTTGTGACGCAATAGTTTCGTTCCGGCTTTGATAGGACTTTACTGAAGTAGCCGATCACCTTCTCTTGCCCCTCTTGTATCTGGGAGAGTACGCCACCAATCCCAACGTTGCTAGCATCTGTGTCCACGACGAACTTACCTTCCGGGAGAGGATAACTCAGAATAGGAGCACTAACCAAGTACTGCTTTAGTTGTTCAAAGCCAATTTGACACTGTTGGTCCCATTCAAATGGACGACCTTCTTCAGTGAGTTTTGTTAACGGCTTAGCAATGTCTGCAAATCCAGGAACGTAGCGCCGATAGTAAGTGCACAGGCCAAGGAAACTCCTTATTTGGTGTTTATTTCTGGGAGTTGGCCAGTCTTTCACCACCTGAATCTTCACAGGGTCCACGGCGATTCCGTTTCCATTAACAATGTGCCCCAGGTAATTCACTTCCTTCTGGAACAGGTGACACTTCTTGAGGCTAAGCTTTAGTCCAGCTCCGCGAAGCCGCTGGAACACTCCTTCCAGGTTCCTTAGGTGGTCGTCGAACGTCTTTCCCACGACAATTATGTCGTCAAGGTACACCATGCACGTTGTCCAGGACAGACCTTTCAGAACCGTCTCCATTAACCTCTCGAATGTCGCTGGGGCATTACATAACCCGAATGGCATCACTGTGAACTGCCACAGACCCATACCAATGGAAAACGCCGTCTTTTCTCGATCTTCGGGCGCCAGCTCCACTTGCCAATATCCACTCTTTAAGTCCAAAGTTGAGAAGATCTTTGAGCCGGCCAGGGTGTCCAGGGTATCATCAATCCGGGGCAAGGGATAGCTGTCCTTCTTGGTGACATTATTGAGTAACCGGTAGTCTACACAGAACCTGGTGGACCCATTCTTCTTCTTCACAAGCACTACTGGTGACGCCCACGGGCTGCTTGATGGTTCTATTACATTATCCTTTTCCATCTCGCGAATAATGCGTTCCGCTTCCTCACGCTTCGCCAACGGTAATCGCCTTGGAGCTTGACGGATAGGTCTTTCTTCTCCAGTCTCTATTTTGTGTTTCACGACATCAGTTCTTCCCTTGGATCCATTTTCTACCTCAAATACATCTTGATAGCGGCCGATCAGATTCTTTGCTTTTGTCTTCTGGTCTGGAGTCAATTCCTGGGCTGTTGACATAACCATTTCCCATAATTTCTTTGGGACTTTCGCTTCTGGCACGTTTGTTTCAAGTTGCCGGGAGATGGAGGACACCATGGTGCAGCTTCCCAAGATTGTTCCTTTCTTGATATTGACAGAGAAACAATTGACGTTCATCAGGCGGACAGGTACTTCCTTCTTCGCCGTCAACAACATTTTCCCAACGAGGACTCCTCTTCCAATCCTTTGATCATCAGTATTAGGTTCAACCATAATGACTTGCCCATCTTGAAACACACCGTCCAGTTTTGCGTCGACGATAACCTCTGTCCTGCTGGGTAATACAACGTCTTCAGCGAGGACTACTCGAGCGGCCACGTCCCCTCGTTGATGTAGAACCAACTCCTCATTATTGACCGCCATCACGCCACGCTTTAAGTCCAATTGGAACCCGTGGGCACACATGACGTCCATGCCCAAAATTGCCTCGTCCTCTATATCTGCCACCAGTGCACGGTGTTTTATTGGAGTTGAACCAATGGTGATGATAACCTCTACTTCACCGTGGACAGTTGCTGATGTTCCAGTTGCAGTTTTCAGTTTCCACTTTGTCGGCTCGGTGCGTCCAGATGACTTAATGACGTCGGGTCTTAGGATGGTCTTCGTCGCACCCGTATCCAACAACATGGTGTGAGGAATGTCATCAATGGTAACATCCACGAAGATACTGCTGGTTAACTGCCGTAGGGATATTACTTGGTTGGCTTTCGTCTTTGGGGGCCTTTGAATACGGGTCGACGTTTGCCCCTCTGCACCGACCCGGCTTAGTTTAACTGTGGCTTCCTTGGATCCTGTCTGGGCTTTGGACATCGCCTGCGAACATGTCCTTCCTCCTGGCAATTCCAACACACCAGCGGCTTCTTCTGCTTGAAGACCTGTTCCACAATGCGGCGAACATCCTCGGCGGTGGTATACTCCCTGGGTCGCTCCTTTATAGCAGATCCCACCTTGGCGTTAGCGGATTCTTCCTCTTCTTCCTCTTGGAAGTCCATAGCCGCTCGCACCTTGACATGCCCTCTTGAGACTCGTCTCGCCGCTTCAAATTCCAAGGCATAAGCCAATGCGTTCTTGGACGTCTTCGGATGAGTCATTCTCAATGCCTGCTGGTTGTCTGGGTCACGGATTCCATCTATGAAGGTCTGCACCGTCAAACATTTGAGGAATTCAACAGGAGCTGTGGGATATGCCAACTGGGCCAGACGCGCAACGTCTGCTTCGAATTCCTGAAGAGTTTCTCCGGATTTCTGACAGCGATTCCTCAACTGCGCATGGTATACCTCGGTCAGATGGGCCTGTCCGTAACGCATTTCCATCCTATTCACCAGCTTGTCGAAGTCTTCTTGTTCCTCTGGCGGCATCGTCTGTAGCACATCGATAGCGTCCCCTCTCAAGGCCACAATTAACGAAGTGGCTTTTTCGCTGGCCGTCCATCTGTTCGCCTTTGCTGCTGCTTCGAACTGTTTGAAGTAGTTGGGCCAAGAAGATTTTCCATCGAACGTCGGTGGTTTTATTTTTAATTTCGAATTTTCTGCTGGTCCTTCCACAATTCGGGTTTCATTATTTTCTAGTACTTCTATTGGTGGCTGATCCCCGAACACTCGCAACCCCGCCATGATTTGTTCCAGATTTTTGATTTTATTATCCTGCTGGAATATTATTTCTTCCACATTTTCTTGCAAGTTCCTTGTTTCTTCCGATATTTTTACCACTAGTTGATCTTCAAGTCCTTTTGTTTGTTCTAGAAATTTCTCGTCGAAATTTCTGGATTGCTCTCGAAATTTCTCGTCTAAGTCTCTAGATTGTTCCAACAATTTATTCTGTAATTTGTCGAAATTTCCAGCTTGTTCTAGAAGCTTCTCCTCTAAATTTCTGGATTGTTCCATTAATTTAGTTCGCAACTCGTCTTTGAAGTTTACAGATTGTTCTCGAAGTTCGTCCTTGAAATTTTCAGATTGTTCTAGAAGCTTCTCTAAATTTCTGGATTGTTCTTGAAGCTTCTGTAAATTTCCAGACTGTTCTTGAAACTTCTCGTCCAAATTTCTGGATTGTTCTCGAAGTTCGTCCTTGAAATTTCTGGATTGTTCTCGAAGTTCATCTTTCAAGATTTTATTAAAATCGACGGGACCACACGAAATTTCAAAAAGGAAGGTCTCTGGATCTTCACCAGCTGTTAACAAATCGGATCGGAGACGCTGTTGAAGTGCGCCTTTCAAACCACAGGTTTCTAACTCTCGTTCTTCCAATTCGGTTTTTAATTCGGCCACTTTTAAGTCTTTCAACAACACTTTTCTCGTAGCCATTGTTTTTTTTTTCCGATACTGTACTTATTTAATAATCTGATTAAATTTAATTTACTTTAAATTGTTTATTTATTTGCACAAACCCCACACCTGACACCACTGTTACGTTTCTAGGGTTTATGTTTATTTATTTAAACGAATAAAACACTCGATAAAAACTTAACCGTAATTTAATAAAGCTTAAAAAACTAATTTATTTCTAACAATTTATTTTCACACTAAAAATCTAACTTCGACGATCGCTGTTCGAATTCGACTGCCTGGTGAGTCAACTCCGGGCGATTTTATATCATTTGCTGGCGTCTGGAAGTCTCTATGCTGGAAGATTCTAGTTTGTTCGATGTAGGCCCCGAACGCGTGACGGCCGATGACACATCGAAGCGGACCGACTTCTTGACGCCTTGCGCTAAGTCAGGTTGGCTCGCCACAATACGTTTAAATGGTGAACATCCTATCTCCGTTTTTCGTAACTCCGCAAACGGATGGACGCGAGGGAACACCGAACAAGTGTTCCCTGGCGTCCAAAAAGTGTTAGAATTAACTCCAGATTTTTATCAGTGTATAAGACAAGCGCAAAAGTACAAACAAGCACATAAACAAACACAAAATAAAAACATGAAATAAACTTCAAACCGAGTTTGTTTACCTTTCAGATCTAAAATTCTATTGGGGAGACATTATTTATAAATATGACTGTACCTCCGAAAACTGCATGCTAGCGGAAAGAGGAAAAATATTTTAGTACATATTTTAAACGATCGATTCATGCTCCTCCCCCTCGCCCCCCCCCCCCACACTACACGAGGCTTAAAATTAAACTTTCATTTAAAAAAGATGAAACTCTCTAATTAATCTCGAATAGACATTTTGTCTCCGAGGATAATTAAGTGGATTACTGCTTGCTGCTTTCGTTCTTTCTTTCTTTCCTTTTTTCTTCTGTTTCTTTATGCTACTTTATCTGCGTTTATAATTACTTAAAATCCCCTTACTCGTCCGGGCACCAAAGAAATGAAATAAACACGAAAGACACAAAGGGAAATGTAATGCACGAGATTATTTTAATTGCCCCTATGTTTTAGAAGCTGAAAGCAGATTTTAATATGAATTTTCTTGCTCGTCTTATTCCAACTAAGGATATTTACGAAGGACCGAAAATTTTGATTTGATCATTTTGAGTGAGTTGATTTTAGGTAAATAAGGGCCAGGTAAGAAATCATAAATATTTAGTGGCTTCTTGTGCGGTCGTTCTCTTTTCTGTTGGTAACACTGATATTTAGAGAAAATGTGTATAACAAAACGTTCAATCTAGCGCTAGTATTATTACATAATAGCTGTGGGCTGTTCGTCATCGTCATTTAAATAATCCCACCGAACAATCGCGTCTCGTGAAGGGCCCTCTCTATTCGGTTGTTGTAATATCGACGTATAAGCCCTCCCCCCCTCACAATTTATTTAATGAATAGAAATATTTTCTCAGTGAATGAAATACCTGAAATTTCCGAAAATTTCGCAGCCAGACAGAACGAAAAACGAATTTCCCTGGAACTTACTTATTTTCGCGATGTAATTAATTAACTGGCAGGAGGAGCATTATAAATAAGTTGCTTCGCCGACCACATTTTGAATGAGTTTCTGTTGTATTACGCACTGTAAGCTGGGGTCTTGGGGTTTGGAAATTATGGACGGTTGAAACATTTTAGAGGCCGGCCGGATGGGTCGGTTGCCTTAACTGCCTGTAACTCTAACATGTATCGTCTATTTTTGAGAGGAAATCGTAATTTCCCTTAATGGTCGTCGTATAATTTTTTTTACTCAGTCTTGCCAGTTTATGTAACACTGTCATTACTCTGCTTTATATTTACACGCTTTTTGCGACCACCAAGCAGTTTCTCACACTCACAGATGAAATGAGAATGACATAAATGTAGCTCGAATTGAAATAAAGAGCTTCAATAAATAAAAATAGTTTAGATTTAATTACAACAATTATTGTAAAGACTATTTTCTCACAAATTTCATCGGACAAACGTCGACTTCAATTACAATAATCACATAAAGAAGTGGCGACTAAAATAAGCAGAACCAGTTGGAAAACTCTAATAATTAGAGTTTAAGTATATTATGAAGAGAAAAACGAAAAGATGAATAGAATTAAACCCGGAAAATTACAATAATGACGAAATTGTATGTAACCTCATATCAGCAGAAAGCTACATTTAAGTGTTATCCATTTGTGAAATAAAAAGTAAGCCGTTCCATTAAAGAAAAAATGGGATACCGAATGTTTCGTAAGTATCGATCTCTCGGTATAATGCAAAAAGATATCTTAATTTTGTTCACATTTTCATAAAGCCCAAAGTCCTAAAAATATCGTGTTAGATTTCGTTCTCCCAGTAATCAGAAATTCGTATTCAAACTGACTGAATTTCTGAAGAAAAAAAAGATTATTTTACGAAAGCAGTTCAATAAATTCAATATATATTTATACCGCTGTAATCAGCTCACTGCGGCGCATGCAAATACCTAAAAATACATGCGGTGTTCTATTAAAAAAAAAATAGTTTCCACGAATCGCCATTTATCTGAACGCTCTGTATAGTTCAAAATAATTTTACAATATGCCGCGTGTTTAGTATAAAATTTTATCGACTTTTTTCCTATTTTTTTTTCCCACAGAAGAAATACGCATCGTTGGGTCACCCTGTGCAGAGGATGCTCGCAATCAAAAACGATTTGCGACAAGTTTTTTAACATTATCATAGTTATTCTTCTGTCTGTCTGTGCCATTAGAAAATAATTCGCGTCTTATCTCTGTTTTAATCCATTGTCTCTTGTTTTCTCTTTTTCTTAAATTAATAAGCGTTCCTGTTTCTCTTAATAATAGTTGCTAACGACTGAAAATATTTTTTTTGGAATGATGATCGCTTTATTAAGTCTATCATCGTCTGATCCTCATTTGTTTTTCGTCGATTTTCTTGATACTTCATTTTTTCACCATCTTACTTTTGACCTTTTATTTTTTCAATTCATTTTTATGGTTTTCTTTTGTTATTATTTTTTATAGTTGGTGATTGTCACTCCTCTGTTTTTTTTTAATTAGAAAATTGAAAATCTTTTCAGAGTTCTAATCGATTGTCTCTTGTTTTTTATCTTCCCTGAATTGATAAGTGCTCTTTTGTTTCTTTTTATAATATTTGCCAACGACTGAACGTATTTTTCGTTTTATTTATTTTCTCCTCAAGCTTGTCACCGTTCGTTTAATCTTCCTTTGTTCTTGTTAATCGATTTTCTTGAACCCAAGCAATACGCTTTGATTTAATTTTCGTGTGTTCAACCACATTTTGGTTTTGGTTGGATAAATTTCTCATACTTTTTAATATTCTTCAACGTGTGTTTGATCATCGTTTGTCTTTTCTTGTCGTTTGCATTGATCCTTCGTGTTTTACGTCACATTTTGTTGAGCACAAGTATCTTTTATTTTCCGTTTAACTGTTTCATGAAAAATTATTTTCTTTATCAATAATTTTAGGTGGCCTCGTTTCTTAAGTGAAAGTTGTGTGAGGAATGACAAAGAGAAATTTCGTGACAGATATATTATTGGGTTCGAAAGAAATTTAATTGAAAAATAATGATTTGGATTTTTTTTTAATTTTAGGGTTTTCTTTGAACACGGTAGAAGCTAGACAAGTATATCGACTAACAAGGTTATACGTTTAGCTCCGTACGCGTTGTGCTACCTCTCTTGCACAATCCGTCTTACGTTCACCTGGTTATAACGAAGAAGCGTCGCACTGGATCACTTGTATCTTTCAAAGTGTTTTTGTATCTCATTATGTTCTGCATGAACATTTATTGGGGAGACATTATTTTTAATTTTGACTGTACATACTCGAATTTAATGTTGTGAAATGTAGTCAATACAGAAAGGACTATTATTTAAACTGTTTACATAAATGATTAGGATAGTTCTTGCCTCCTTTCATGATACTATGTACGAAGAATAAATAACTCGCTTTTAATAATAAGTGTAACGGGTGTCTCAATAAGGGCGGCGACTGGCGGTATTTAGCAAACCGTAATATCTACAGCTTCGGGAGAAAAAAGACTTTATAGTCAAAGTGACCAAGAAAAATTCAAAGAAAACATTTTTAAGTACCTCTACCTCTACATTTTAGCTCACTAAATCAATCGATATATCTACAGATTGCGAATGTGTCAATTTAGGGCTGTAGTTGTGTAAAATATGCTTATTTTGAAGAGCTATATCGAAATCTGCCATAAAAATTGGTATATTCCATTTAAAACAGTAGTAGTTAGTTTGGCAGATAACTCACTTATGGAACATGCTGTATATAGAAAAATAATTTGCTGATACAGAACTCGTTAAAGGCGATAACTTTTGTAGAAAACATTTTCTCTTATAATTAATAATTAAGGCGTTATTGAAGAAATCGATACCAATGACCCAAGCTGTATATTGGGCATCTCAATAAGGGCGGCGACCGGCGATATACAGGCTGTCCATTTTTCGAGTGCCACTATGGTGATCTCGCTTATCTTAAAAGTTACGAAGTTGGTTAAATTGGGGAAAAGTTGTGCATTTTCGTGCTGGATAATAATTTGAAAAGAAATTAAAAATATCTTCAATGGTTTTGAAAATATTGAAAAAGAACCAAAATATGAGATTTTAGTTTTTTCACGATAAACTAATCGTATCAGGCATTTCTAATCCAGACTTTATTCAGACACTTTTTTATGGAGAATTCGAATATGCAATAATTTTCAAGATGACGGAGAAACTCCTGGCCACTTCATCTTTTCTTATGGACACTATTATGGATTTTAACATTTTGAGATTACGTTTTTTTTCCCTATTAATAACACCAAAAATTCAATTTTTCATCTTTTGCGAAGGGAATGCCATATTCGAATTCTGTTTCTCAAGCACTCTCTTGAAGAAGAAATTTATTTCTTAGCTATTTTGAAACTCTTCCCCGGACATTAAATTTATTATTACCACAGATTAACAGATGGCGCCACTTATACTTCAAACTTCTTATGTTAAATAGCTGCTTCTGTTCAACATTATTTATTCGAAATTCTATTTTTTTATGCTAAGCAAATTAAAACTGTTTAACTGCTTCTGATTATCTTATTTCTATAAATGTGACAAGAGTTGTCAAAATTTTAAGTTTTAAGAAAATATTTTTCAATTGTTTCTCACTCTCTCGAAGAAATTTAATTCTCAGCCATTTTGAAACTCTTTCCAGGAAATTAAACGGAATTAAATAGAACTGCGACCACAGATTAACAGATGGCGCCACTTATATTTCAAACTTCTTATACTCCATAGCTATTTCCGTTCAAATATATTTATTCAAAATTATATTTTTGTTTCGTTATAGTTTATAGTCGATTGTATTTGCTCGCTTTGCTCGTCTTTTTGATTATTTCTCTTCTTTCTGCGACTTTGAATTAAACAAATGAAAGAAATAACTGTTTTCCTTTCCCCACGCGATTTTTTGCATCTCTTTTTACATATTCTAAACGTCGAGTTTGTTATTCTTTGTAATCGATTGTTTTTTCTTCATAATCGATCGTCTTCTGACAAGATCAGTTCTATGCAGACTTGTAATGTATTTGTACCTCGGAAAAACTTGAAAACCAATTTTCAAACAATCAATCAAAAAATCAATCAATCAATCAAAGAAAAAAGATCCTGAAACTTCTCCAATATAAGTTACTTAGTAAAATTTCAAATAAGTAAGTTAGCTATTGTTGCGGCTTCCCATGAACTCCTAGTAAATTTTTATTAATGTGGATGCGGCTTAAGATACAACTTATTTGCTCCTGGATAGAATCACTGAATATTAATTTTAGAAGAAAGGTACATAGGTATTTTAATTTTACGACGTCCTCATAGCTTCACTCCTTGCAATAAATTATATAAAAAAAGATTCTCTTGTCGATATAATATTATGTTCTGGCGATATTAAAAACTTTTTAATAATTAAAAGTCGTTTTCTGTAGTTGTGATTCACGGAACAAAACTGCCAGAAGAAGCAGGCCCTGCTTACGCAATTTTGTTTATTTGTTCAGAGGTACATGCGCTTCTTCAGTGCACAGGCAATTCGGTAAACGAATAGAAGTGATTGTACTTACAAATATGAGTAATTTCTTTTTCTGTTTGTCTATAATAAATGTCTATAATAAAATTGGCTTTATTGTAAATCAAAACAGTGTCAGTGATTATAACTGCATTAGTGCCGCGTAGAGGTAAGTGAATTTTGAAATCCGTTAAGTTTTTCTATGTGCGAATTACAATGCAGGAAAAAATTGTGATTTCGTTAGCGACATTCGTTTTCAAACTTATTTTGTCCTGGAATATGTATGCGATTGTACATGAAATCGCAGAAATCTACAATCGCAATTTAATAAAAATCTCCTGGATTTCGTTTAGACATTTTTCGTCAGCTACGTTCTCAGCCGGTCATATGGTAGGGGCTCATACTTAAAATTTATTTATTTATATCAGATTTTACTTATTTGTATCAAGCAGTGGCGTAGCTCTAGGGGTTACAGGGATGGCAAAGCAACCCGGCGCCAGGACGCCATAGGCGTAATATTAATTATAATTATAGACGGTTTCATATTTTCTTGATTTCTAAAAAAAATCACAGACGCGGAAAAGTGAAATGTCCAGAAAAGAAAGAAAAAGAAAAATAAAATAAAATAAAATTACCGAATCGTCTTTATACTAAAACTGGGAGAATTAAAATTAAAATTCAAAGCAAGTGAAAAAGAAGTTGAAGAATAGCTACGTTTCAAGCGTTAATTTCCAACGTGGCGCCATCTGGTAACCGGTGCCTTACGTTTGTAACTCGTCGGGAAAGGATTAAAAAAAAACTGAAAACGCTAGGTTTACGAACGTTAAAAAACAATGTTCCCAAAACGACTTTTAATAAATTAATAAAATTTAAACGCATTTGCGAAAGAATTTATTGCCATTTGTGGCGCCATCTGTTATCCTAGATCGTAATTTTGTTCTCTTTATTTGTGGGGGAAGCAATTATTGAAAAACGCTAAGAAAAATTCTAGAAATGACCTTACGAAAAAAAAATACTTTCGAATAAATACAGTTGATCACAAATTGGAAGTTTCTAATAGTTGTTAATCTGTATACAGTCGTAATTAAATTTTGTTTCGTTTAATTTTTAACAGTTTTTCAAAACAAGTGAAAACAAATTTCTTCTTCGAGAAGACACAGTTGAAGCGTTACTTCCGCTAGTTATCAGGAGCTTTTCTAATAACAATAAACATATATGGCGCCATCTGTAATCACGAGTGGTAACTTTGTCTCTTTCATTTGCGCTGAAACAATTTTAAAGAAGCAACTGAAAACTTCGAATAAATAAGATTTAAACGCAAAGCGAAAGAATTTATTAGCACTTGTGGCGCCATCTGTTAGCATGGGTCCTAACTCAAAATATTCAAGAAATAACGTTACGAAAAACAATTTCGAATAAAGTTGAATGGACGGAGATATTAGAATGCAAGACGCAATAGCTGAAAATGAATTTCTTCAAGAAAGAAGTGTTCGAGGAACAATTGAAGCGTACCCCGCTAGTTTCCAGGAACATTTCTAACCTAAAATGATTGACAACCACTGTCACTTTTCAGAAATAGGATAATTCAGAAGGCGGCTTGGCCTCTAGCTACGCCACTGGTATCAAGAATTGTGCTAAACTCAGACTGCCTTTTCTGTTTAAAAGTTCTACTAATTCATGTTTTAATTATGTATTTTTGGTTTAATATAAGGTGGCCACAGTTACTCCGATTTTAGCGGGACAGTGCGTTTTGGAGAGAATATACTTTAATGCCAGTTTTCACATTTGTGTTGTAGATTGAGATACAAAATATAAAAAAAGTATTAACTGATTAATTATTCGGCTAGTCACACTCCATAAATAAAGTTCTTTATTTGTTTATTTACAGGCTAAGTTTCAGTTTTGGGTAGTTAGGGTTAACAATATATCAAATTTTATTTGTTTTGTTACTTCATCGTTACTATGTCCTGGAGTGAAGTTCCACACGCTTCTGAATTTTTGAAATATATTATTTCAGTTTGTTTTGCAACGTTTTAATGTTTAACAACCTTGCCCTAATTTCTGTACAAAAATGTCGTCCCCTTCTCTCCCTCTCCCAAAAGTAGTTTGTTTTTTGGTATTGTGTTTTACTGTTTGCTAATAATATTTCTTAATGTGAAATGACATTGTGGAGTGAATGAGTACGTAAGCAAGTAACTTTATATCTTGAAAGATCTTACTCCATCGAGGATCATAGATGAAGTTAAGTTTTAAATCTTATTTTATTTTTATTTTTCTGTGTTTTAAAACTTATCTATGGTGCTACTATAACGTCAAGTACGATCTCAGCCGTTTAGAAGTTCTACTAATTAACGTATTAATAATTTGTTTTTGGATTAATATGGCTTTAAATTTTTCACTGCTTTCTTCGAGCTAGTGGACATTTTCAGTTTGTAATAACATTTCTTTTTTTTAATCAGAAAATAATAAGATAAATAAAATTTCCTTTTAAACGAGCTGAAGTTCGTTTATATCTGATAAAGACTACACAAGTTATAGATGTTTTTAAAGTAAATAATTCAATTGTTTCTTCTACCCTTACTAATGTTGTTATGAAGTCTAAAATCAAAGTTGTGCCGAATTAATTCAGCTTTCCAATGACGCTATTAAAGCTGTAGCTTATTCTGAGACTTTTGTTAGTAAAATTAATTTTTATTGTTGAGCCTATTGTTTGTACGCCCTTGCGATCAACTCAGATAATTAAAAATATCTCTTGGTCACTTTGACAATAATCTTTATTCTTCCGAAGCTGTAGGTATTATACACCCGGTGTATACATTAAGAGTAAAGAGGAGTGCATTGAAAAGGGTTTAGCAGGAAACCATAAACCAAAAAGTTAGCTAAGAGTTTAACATAATTATAGTTCATTTCGGTGTTAATATTAAAATTTTCAATTACCCTTCTAAAGTTTGTTATACCCCCTAAATTGGATCTGGAATCGCTCGTAGGTATATTAACTCTTGTAATACGATTTTATGTTATTAGTTAGCCATTCCTGCACAAGTCATTCTAGGAAATAATTTTTATTTAACGAAATTATCCGCCAAAGCAAGCAAAAAGCAACAGCTAACTCAATAATTATTTCTATAACAATTGTACGGTTCAGTGGCGTACGCAAAAAAGTAGTACTCACTTATTTTCAAGGGAACACCATCCACAGTACGGATCTTTGGCATTTAAACATTCCCAACAGGACTTATACACGCTACACTCCTGCACCTTCACTTTTGACACCTGAAAAAAATTAAATGTATTATTATTAGTATATCGAGTAATAAATTACGAATTAATGAATTTAATTTACATCTACATCAATTTCAAATTAGAAATTACACATTTCATTTCCTACATCTCCACAAACGTAACAGCAAGAAAAAAAAGAAGCCAACATCTAACGGTAACTTAATTTGTTACATCTATCATCTGAGTGTTCCCAGGTGAAGAACACATAAACAAAATTTCGCGCATACCGATTACCGATTACATAAAATTTACAAGTTTCATATTAAGCAAAAACACACATCCACATGTATATAAAGTTAATATATTTAAAAGTCGACGCAACAATATTTTATGTTATTTATCCGTCTGTTTCTTATTAACGTAAGATAAAATCGAGAAAGTGTAAGACACTACGCGTTTATTTCAACTAACAAACAAAACAACCCATCTGTTTAACGTGACGCAAATAATATAAATTGCTGTTACCAACGAAAAGCAGCATAAATAATTATGAAGTTTGTGCAAGTTCCTCCAGTAATTTAGAACTCATTTATAATTAAATGAGTTCAGAAGTCCAAGCTGAAGTAGTGAAACGAGGTGAAATAACAAATGGAATTTATTTATTTATTGATTTTTATCTCGTGTTTAATTGATTTTGTCTTCGAATAATAAATTGAATTTGAGTGACACGCAGAGAAAAAAAAAATAAGATTAAAACGTCGTATAGATTTCATATCCCTCCCGAAATGATTTTATTTTCGACGTAAACCGCCATCGATATCATTCAATCCGATTTCTAAAAGAAAATTTTGCCCTTAGGCAATAATACTCCCGAAATACAGGGAATTATATTACTATAATTTAACGTCTCGGCCCAAATTTTTAATAAAAAACGTGTCCGTAATTTTAAACACGTTACCTGTTTTTGTATTTCCTTCACATACACGTTCCTTTTTCTATATTCTCAATCAATAAAATATAAAGATTAAGTATTATATTCTTCTTAGACATATTTTTCATAATACAATACGAATTCTTTGTTTTGAAATCAAGCAAGCAAAACCTAAATTGAAAATTACAGAAAAAAAAAGTGCCAGACAAGGGTAGAATAAATTTATTAATTGCTACTACATTTGTTATTATTATTTATGCTTGTAATTGCAGATGTCATAATGCTTGACGCTATCTGATGGTTTCTAAGTACCCACGCTCGCTTAAGACATTAATCGAAGTAATTATTTAATGATACATTATTGTCGGCATTCCATTCCAACAAAACGTTTTATAAAATAAATTTATTATTATGTCGGAAGAACTAAATTATAATTCAATGAAGCTTCCAACTACCAACTAATTAGCCTGGTTTTCTTCCACGTTTGCTAGTCGCCAACGACTGCCATCGAGTATCAACAACCAATTAAACAACTCTGATTGGTTGTTGATACTCGCTGACGACTAGTGAACGTGGAGGAAAATCATGCTCTTAGAATCACGTTCTGTATAAAAATAGGAGCGCATTTGAGAAAAACCGTTTGAAATAGTAAGGTCCAGACTTCTTAGGGAATGTGAAATATTTGGAGCTCGTGATATGAGTCGACTAGAGGAGAGAGAAAACGGGTTGTGCTTTCCGAATAAAAATTTATCGATGTTCGTTCGTTTAGTAAACGTATCCCTTCCTTTTTTTTAAACATGGAAATAGCAAAAAAAAGTATTACCATCGACATTGTTTTCAAAATGTATGCAGCCGTAATTTAATGCGTGAACAGGTGCAACTCTCTCTCTTGTAATTTTTTTTGTAACTCTTCAATCAAATTCGTTGATGTATATCATGCAATATTAAGTTTCACCGTTCACTGAACCAAAATAACGGAGAGAAAGTTTTGAAGCCATTAACGAGTGGATAATGAATTGCCTTATAAAATAGCTTGGTACCGAGAGAAAATAATTGAAAATGCAAACGTGCAAGCGCACTCCTCACAATAACCTGGAAATCGGTGCGTTTCAAAACACACCTTCCACAAGAAGTAAAAGCGGTTTTAATATTTATAGGATTTTAAAGCAATTTATTACTGTACCACTACGCCGTTTTTAATTAATAATTCTGCGCGATTCAACTAATTCTGATTCAAATCAAAGCTGAATAGATTTTATATTAATGTCGCAGAATACCCTATTTAATGACTTCTACATTCAGTATAATATACTAGAGAGAAATAATGATATAGTACAGTAAATGACGATGATGATTTATTGAAACTAAACAGAGTGAAAACATATACTAATGTAACTGCTAAGTTAACAGTATTTAACATTTTTAGCTCCTCTAGATGGTTACAATAGTTTAGAAGTAACAAAACATATGTATGGTTGAGTGACAAATGCTTTTATTCTCTCAATTAATTTTATAACTTATAATTTTCTTTATATTATTTACAATGTTACGTGATATACTTATGTGTTTAATCTTATATTTTTGTTTTTATTTGCAATTCAATTTACTATTTTGACGTGTTCTGTATCACAGCTGTGATGTAAATGAACAAATAAACACAATACAATACGTAGCAATTGCTAATTTTCAAGCAAAAATTTGTTTTCCTTAAAAGGCGCCATTGGTACTTTTTAAACAATCATGTTTAAAGTCATTTTATGCGTAGTTATATTAAAGTAACTAAACAGGCTGAAGAAAAACTTCTGCAGTCGAAGAAACTGGGTGTTAGAAACCTTTTGAACATGAGTGTATTGAAACAAAAATTAATTACAATTATACTTTGTAAAATATTGATAATTCTGTTAAATAATAATTTGTAAAAGAAGCAACTAAAATTAAAATAAAATTTCTGTTTTTCCTGTGCTAATTGTTAGAAATAAACAGAAAAATCTTGAAAATAATTGTAATAGTTCTAAATAGTCTAATAATGGATACCGGTTTTCGGTAATACCGAAATTTCGATTTCGGTATTAACAAAATTAATTATTATTAATAAATCATCAGATTCATTAAGTAATTAATTAAAATTTTTAAATAAACCTTATCACACTACAAACGTGGTAAAGTGTTATAACTAGGGCATTTGTAATACCGAAAAACTGGAATACTGAATACTTTTTTATCGACCAGAAATTTGAAATTCCGATTTCGGTATTAACAAAATTAATTACTCAATAAATTAGATGATTTATGAATTATTAATTAATTAAAATTTCTAAACGATAAAAAAGTGTTCGGTATTTGGGATTTTCGTTATTACGAAAAACCGGTATCCATGGCTTAGTTACACACGTTGTGGTGTGATAAGTAGGCTTTGCATTTGTAAATGTGCATATGTAAATGCATATTTTGAACATTTTTATAAATAAATGCATATTTTAATTCTTTAAGACGTTAACGCATAATTCGCTGCATTTTTTGTTTTAATTACAAATTTGTCGTTATTTCTTGTTGCTAAGTGCAAACTGACACTTTATTAAAGCTCAACTAATCACAAAGTGAACTCAACCCAAGTTATCCCAACCAAACTACAGTCAAACATGTGCAACAAATTAAAATGCAAAAAATATACCAATATACCTAAATCTCAAAAGAAAAAATCAAAATTCAGTTGGAATTAAGTGCAGACAATCTGAAAAATCAGTACATATTTTAAAATCAGAATACTTGGAAATAATAAAAGGACTGCAGCTTAAGGCGCGCCCTCAGGCGCCCAGGTGTTTGGCCTTATACCGTGCGAAAGTTTATAGCAAATGGCAACTCTACTGCTGCCTAGTAAGCTATAATGCACAAAGCGGCCAATGCGGACACATTCGCGTGTCGTCGCAAATTTTGAAATGCAGTCGAAATAAGAAGATTGTCAGGCTATGGGCACAGTTTTTACAATGGGTGTCGGTACCTTTGATGTTCGTGTCTTCAATCTAACCACTGCACATTCTTCCACGAGTTTATTCTTAAATGGCAGGTGCGAACAATTGAAATTAAAATTTAACTTTTGCAGCACGCAACAATCTCCGCTACGAGAAACAAAAATATTCTAGCCGACAATAGGTACAAATTTACTTTTGGGAATTTGATATTGTAGTTAAATTTAATTTATTTCTATAATGACTTGACTAAATAATTTCGAATTAAAAAAGATGTTTTTAACAGAAAAGTAAATATGTGTTAATACAAAAAAATACAGTAAAGTCAGTATATATGGAATTCCCATTCTTTGGGCCGTCATAAATTCTGAACTAAGATACTAAATACTCAGATATTTTAATTTAAAAATACTTTATGTTGTTTTCCAGCGGTTGCATATAATAAATTTAAGAAATACATAATTTTTTGGGAAAATTCTGTAACAAATTAAAAAAACTGCATTTTCATGATATGATTTAAAATTGGGGGTAAATAAGGGAAAATATGCAACACTTGTTGAATTAATAAGGTGAAATATCAACTGTTGTACTAATCTACACTATAACAAACTAACTTTGGTGTAAAAACACTTTTACTTTAAAAAATATGCCAAAATATATTTTTTTGGTACCGCGCGAAAACTTCCAAAACGATAAATTCACAAAATCATGTACTGTAAAGTTATGCAATCTTACCGGCTGAGAACCTCTATGTAGTGACCTACAACACCGAAACTCATGTTAATGCCAGAGTCGTTTAACAGATGGCGTTTCTTATTTAAAAAATACCGTATTCCATATTAGCCGGTTTATTCCATATATGCCGACTTTACTCTAGGTACTATTTATTCTATAGAAGTTAATTTTTAGTGCATATTTAAGTGCACATTCTTGATGATTTTGGTGCATATTTGCCTGCATATTTTTTAATGTATAATTATCCTAAGCTTAGTGTAAGTTTTATTTCAACAGTAAAGTAACTATGTTAATTGAAATAAATAAGTATAAAAAATTAAATACTTATCGATGTTAGTGATTGTTAACGAAATGAGTAAATTATAAAGAAGTATGTTCCGTTAAGAGATGCAAAATGTAAAAATTATTGTTGTTAGGTAAATTCAGGGTGAAAGAGTTGAAGTTGGTGTTTGGTAATTTTTGCACGTTAAAATGAAATTATAAAGGTAGAAATATAATGCTTCCTGTCTGTGCTTGTTTTATGCGTTTCTGGAAATAAAACGATTCCAATTTCGAGTAATGTTGGTTTATGTTGTTATAAAGGACTAGAATTTAAATTTTTAAATCATTACATATGCATGCGATTTCAGCGTAACACGTTTTGCATATTATTAGGAGGAAATAATTTACATAGAGGGAATTGTTTGCGTATGTTCATGACTGTTTGATATTTTAGGAAATTTAAAATTCCGAAATGTGTCCGGAACACAACAGAAGGCAGAAGCCACTGGGTGACGGAAGTGCATGCATATCAAATGAGCACGTATTTTCCGCCCGCTCATTTACTCGAATTAAGAATACTCTCACGTCAGGAAGGAGAAAAAAAAGAAAGAAAAAAAAAACGTGGCATTAATTGCTGATTTCCGAGTGCAGGGGGAATTGATTTTTTAAGGGGGAGGGGTATGTAAACATATTTTTTAAGGGGGAGAGGTATGTAAATACGAGGTCTGGGGTTGCGGTAAACGGAAATGGTTATTCAATCGTATGAGCGTTTTCAGTTCGAAAACTGTTCTTTGCGAGTTTACTCAAGTGAAATTTCCTACGGTAATTTAATAATGGCGCGAATACATCGGGAGTAGTTGTTAGGTTTTAAACGGTCGAATATTCGGGTTCATATAACCGAAAACGGCGATCGGGACTAACGAGATGAGCGCTGTATATACGATGTGGTGGCATTAGAGCGCGAACATGTAATTGCGATTAATGCCGCCCGCGTTGTTTCAGCAGATCAGAGCGAAACTGGATCAACACATTTCAATCGTTTCGCTGATTAGCGTAAACCGGCTGAATGTTGAATGTGCGAAATAGAAGGTTCTGTGAGTAAGGTGGGCGGTAGAGAGGCATATCGGTCAGGTTTTGGTCAGTATAGGGTTTGTGGGTGAAGATTGTATAAACAGTGAAATAGCGGCGTCGGTGGTGCGGGAGCGGTTCACAGCTGCGACTGAATATAAGATAACAGCTAAACGACCACGGTGGCGGGCACGCACGTCCAGCTCACGCCAAGGCGAGGCACGCACGATGTGGGCCGCGGCGTCCCGACGCGCCTGCGTCCTTTTAAGAGGGGAACAAACTTTTCATTGATCATGTTCTCCTTTCTCACTAAGCCAAGTTTATTGAGTTGTCTATAGCCTCAGTAGGTACAGATTCGCCCAGTTTTGTACTCAACTTTGGCCCAAACATTTGCATTGCCACCCCCCACTTCGTCATCCCGTTTATTATTGTCACATCACATCAGTCAAACCCTAAGCAGAAGTCTTCCGATTGCGTCGGCAAACACGTATGGAAATCGGAACACTCGAAAAGTAAACAGTCTCGAGAGCAGTAAATTCGCATCTCAAACAATCACGTACCAAACGAAGTAAATAGCTGAATCACGCCCAACACTTTATAACAACGGGCGTCTCTTAAAATATATTAAGCGAAGTGGGATGTGAGGAGGGTACATACGAACAGGGAGAAATGATCGGGAGTCGACGAGATTACGAGGAAAGTCCACGAACCCCGTGGGACACACCGGTGAACGCACCCACTGCACATTTTTATCAATATAAACACGTTTACACAGATGGCATTTGCTAACATCACTAAACGTAATCGCGGAATGCGGATACTTGATCGCACCTGGAAACACATAATATTGAAATGAAAGAGCATCGCCTCAGTCAAGATGAGGTAATGTCATCTACCAGGTCGATATACCCGACCGGTCTAATTCGATACAGCAAAGCCCAGGATGGTCTCTAGAGCCATTGACCGCCACAATATTCGTCGATCTCATCTCTGCAAACCTTTTCCCGGAGATAAGGTGTCTCATTCGCTTAAACTTTTTTCTAAATATCCGAGTCCGTCGGCTTTCGCGGATAAAGGGAACTGGGTCGAGGTGTTTGTTGTGTTTGTTTCAATTAAAGAGCGGGAGTTGCAAGTGCAACAGAACGTGTGCGAGGATGCGTGACCAAAACCAAGATAACAGCAATATTACCTACCTTTCTTTCCGTCATGACGTAAAGATGCATGAGCTGCACGTCGAAGTGTAAGTCCGGATTGACGGGAGAATTTTCCTCCACCGTCAAATCCCCGTATTCCAAAGCCGTAGTGGAAGATTCGACTACCACCTGTAACAAAAATTGAAACAAACCATTAACATGTACCCACACATACACACTAAATCACTAGATATATTACGTAAGTTAGTACGGCGAAATATTTAATAACGGCGAGCGGTAAATTACCAAAGGATAGAGAAACCACAGCTATATTGAAATATTCTACATATATGGCATATTCTCTTCCATAACAACTTCAGAAACTGCAGGTTATACTAGAAATTTAGTTACACGTGTATATATAAAGCTACATTTCATACGACCGCAAATTAGCCTGTACAGATAGAGAACCACGGGGAATTTCAGGCGAGTGCTTCATTTCTGCATGTATAACAAGGAAATCCTCCCATACAAACCATTTTATTATATTATCAACCACCCCATACATTAATTACCGATGCGATACAAAAAACAAATTCTTACGCAAGAGATAGTTACATTCCACGACTAATGGATTTCTTTAAATCGATTCCGATGGTGTGTGCAAGGCGGGCACAGAGTGTATGTATTCCCAAGGAACCCGACGCTACTAGTTTTATTGCAGTTTACGTAACAGATATAAATCCTGTACTCGATCACTTAACCTAATGAGCAACGATGCGAATCTTATACCAATGGAAACACTTCTCTCGATATACGACGAAAATAAAAGTTCCACGCATTCTTAATACCTTATTCGGCTTCATATGCTTTCACTCTTCTTCTTGTTCTTCAATCTTTAAACATTATTCATCAATTTTTGTTCTTGCACACAACTACATGTATACATAGACGATAACAAGAATTTCCAAGTCCTCTGTCAAATTTTCACGAATATAGACGGACGCATAATTCAAAATTGGAATAATATAATTTTTAATATACATATACTTACTACCCAAGTAACATGCAATAGTTGGTATAAATTAAACGTATAATACAGTTCTTGAAATATATAAATACTAAATACCATGCTACCGCGATCGTTGGAACTATTGGCAATTAGTAACATTTTGTGACTGACTGATGTTAATACATTACATTAATCTGGTACAAGTACATGAGTAATAATAAAACTTGCACTTTACAGTCTGTATCAAAGTTATATACCATACACGTAACGTGTATTCATCTGAATTTGTGGTCTAGTGACCGTTGGAACTGTTAAACTCATGTCGTGAATTAAATCATACGGTTTACCTTTTTATTTGACATTTGCACAAATAATACACAAATTTATGATTACAGTTATGTTTCTTTATAAAAGGCCACCATTTTCCTCAATACATTCTCGCCCAAGTGAATTAAAAACTTTTTTCTGCAATCCTTTGTCGAAGCTCATTTAGGTCGTTAAATATGGAAAATATTGAATTTTTAATGGCGAGCCATAAAAAAAGTCACATACTGTCATTTGTGCACTGTTTCAAGAACTTCCGGAGTAGGTTTGGACACAAGCCTGAACCGTGTCTTCTCAAAACACTCCCAGTCTTGCGAAATACACTTACATAGTGACCTGCGGCTGTCTGAAAATGTTTAAACTCCGTAACCAGGAATTCATGACGAAATTCTTTAAAAGTGTCTTGGAGCGAGTAAGACCAAATACCATTTATTTTAACTTCATTACGAAAACAAAATAAATTCTATTATGAAAATTTTTTAAAACCACTTTCAGAAGTACACGTTAATTTTAAGGTATACTTCTCCAAGTTAGAAATATGTTTGACATACGCCGGTAAAAAAAAAAACTGGCACTAAAAAGTGCGTGTGACAGACGTACATTGCAGTCAAAACTCACTAGACCACAAATTCAGATGAACACATATATACATGGTATAAAATATACAGATTGAATCCGGTAACTAGGTAAATAGGCGTTGGGAGTCTCCGCACATATTACTGTTCCAATCACATATGAAGACTGCATCGTCTGTTTAGTTGTCCCGTACCGTCTGCCTAGTTGCGTGACTCAATCTGTATAACTTGACCGTAAGCGTTTAATAAATATACAGGGTTATTCAGTTTGGTATTCGCGGCCCCATATCTTCTTTATTTTAATAAAAATATATATTAAACCCTATATATTTTTAAATGGCTTATAAAACTACATCAGATGAGTTACACAAATCAGGTATACCATAAGGTATGTCAAAATTGCGAGTGTCAACTTTTCTTTGTTTAAATCACACCCTATATCTTTTCTGAGCGATTCTTGTAAAGCGTGTTCTTGTCTATGCTACTGGACATAAAAATCTTATAGTTTCATATGAAAGTTTTTGAAAAAAAAAAAAGCTGTAAAAACAATGGTGTTCATTTGTTATTTTACTATAAAATCATTATTTTTGAACATTTTAAATTTTAAAATGCATGTTGCCACTTGTTACTTTACTATTAAATCAAAATTTGTTATTTAATTTATTTCAAACAGCATATCTTTTTTAACTGTGAAACTAAAGTCGTTATTCCGGTCCGCCCACCTTATATGCCGCCGCTGTTTTCATGGTCTTTTTCTCAAAAACTTTCTTATGGAACAATAAACTTTATATAAATTTTTTGTGCAAATCGTTTTTGATTGCAGTGAGAACCTCGAGCAGCCTCTGGACAGCTGTTTCAGCCCTGCTTGGGGCTTCTTCAGCAGAAACGTAGCTCGACATTCCCACTGCAGACCAAAAACGACTTGCCCAATTTATTCGCAAATGCGATGTAAGAATGATGAACATATAAAATAGCGACATCTTACTATCGCTTTTTGACCTAACATTGCAGTAGGATAGACAAATTGAAGCGGGATTTGCTCCTAATGAGTCCCCCATGCAAGGCGGCCATGCTTGCTGTCAAGGCATAATGAAAGATTTTAGAAAAATTTTGTGCAAATCGTTTTTGATTGCAGTGAGAACCTCGAGCAGCCTCTGGACAGCTGTTTCAGCCCTGCTTGGGGCTTCTTCAGCAGAAACGTAGCTCGACATTCCCACTGCAGACCAAAAACGACTTGCCCAATTTATTCGCAAATGCGATGTAAGAATGATGAACATATAAAATAGCGACATCTTACTATCGCTTTTTGACCTAACATTGCAGTAGGATAGACAAATTGAAGCGGGATTTGCTCCTAATGAGTCCCCCATGCAAGGCGGCCATGCTTGCTGTCAAGGCATAATGAAAGATTTTAGAAAAATTTTGAGCAAATCGTTTTTGATTGCAGTGAGAACCTCGAGCAGCCTCTGGACAGCTGTTTCAGCCCTGCTTGGGGCTTCTTCAGCAGAAACGTAGCTCGACATTCCCACTGCAGACCAAAAACGACTTGCCCAATTTATTCGCAAATGCGATGTAAGAATGATGAACATATAAAATAGCGACATCTTACTATCGCTTTTTGACCTAACATTGCAGTAGGATAGACAAATTGAAGCGGGATTTGCTCCTAATGAGTCCCCCATGCAAGGCGGCCATGCTTGCTGTCAAGGCATAATGAAAGATTTTAGAAAAATTTTGAGCAAATCGTTTTTGATTGCAGTGAGAACCTCGAGCAGCCTCTGGACAGCTGTTTCAGCCCTGCTTGGGGCTTCTTCAGCAGAAACGTAGCTCGACATTCCCACTGCAGACCAAAAACGACTTGCCCAATTTATTCGCAAATGCGATGTAAGAATGATGAACATATAAAATAGCGACATCTTACTATCGCTTTTTGACCTAACATTGCAGTAGGATAGACAAATTGAAGCGGGATTTGCTCCTAATGAGTCCCCCATGCAAGGCGGCCATGCTTGCTGTCAAGGCATAATGAAAGATTTTAGAAAAATTTTGAGCAAATCGTTTTTGATTGCAGTGAGAACCTCGAGCAGCCTCTGGACAGCTGTTTCAGCCCTGCTTGGGGCTTCTTCAGCAGAAACGTAGCTCGACATTCCCACTGCAGACCAAAAACGACTTGCCCAATTTATTCGCAAATGCGATGTAAGAATGATGAACATATAAAATAGCGACATCTTACTATCGCTTTTTGACCTAACATTGCAGTAGGATAGACAAATAGAAAAATAGAATAGAAAAATTTTGTGCAAATCGTTCTTGATTGCACAAAATTTTTCTAAAATCTTTCATTATGCCTTGACAGCAAGCATGGCCGCCTTGCATGGGGGACTCATTAGGAGCAAATCCCGCTTCAATTTGTCTATCCTACTGCAATGTTAGGTCAAAAAGCGATAGTAAGATGTCGCTATTTTATATGTTCATCATTCTTACATCGCATTTGCGAATAAATTGGGCAAGTCGTTTTTGGTCTGCAGTGGGAATGTCGAGCTACGTTTCTGCTGAAGAAGCCCCAAGCAGGGCTGAAACAGCTGTCCAGAGGCTGCTCGAGGTTCTCACTGCAATCAAAAACGATTTGCACAAAATTTTTCTAAAATCTTTCATTATGCCTTGACAGCAAGCATGGCCGCCTTGCATGGGGGACTCATTAGGAGCAAATCCCGCTTCAATTTGTCTATCCTACTGCAATGTTAGGTCAAAAAGCGATAGTAAGATGTCGCTATTTTATATGTTCATCATTCTTACATCGCATTTGCGAATAAATTGGGCAAGTCGTTTTTGGTCTGCAGTGGGAATGTCGAGCTACGTTTCTGCTGAAGAAGCCCCAAGCAGGGCTGAAACAGCTGTCCAGAGGCTGCTCGAGGTTCTCACTGCAATCAAAAACGATTTGCACAAAATTTTTCTAAAATCTTTCATTATGCCTTGACAGCAAGCATGGCCGCCTTGCATGGGGGACTCATTAGGAGCAAATCCCGCTTCAATTTGTCTATCCTACTGCAATGTTAGGTCAAAAAGCGATAGTAAGATGTCGCTATTTTATATGTTCAATAAACTTTATGTTCAGTAGTATAGACCAAGAAGATGCTTTACAAGAATCGCTCATAAAAAATATAGGGTGTCATTTAAATAAAGTTGACTATTGACAATATTGACATACCTTATGGTAATTATGATATATGTAATTCATCTAATATAGTTTTAGAAGTCATTTAAAAATATATAGGGTTTAATATATATTTTTATTAAAATAAAGAAGATATGGGACCGCGAATACCAAACTGAATCACCCTGTATATACGTTTATTAAACTATATTGTACTTTGGGGTGTTGCTTAGGTAACTTCATCCAATCAAAAGAAATAAGAAATACATATGGGAATGGGATATTGGAAAGTATGTTTACTTCGATAATCAGTTCGGAATAAGTTCCGGAATTGTTTATTTAATGAGAAGAAAACTGTATGTTTGCGAAAATAAACGGTCGGAATTATCTTGAAATTAGATAGCGAGCGAAACTAGAATCGTAAAATTCAGAAAGCGATTAGTTCCGAAGGTCCCATAATGTGTGTTTAAGGAAAATGAAACATGGACGAAGTTAATCCTGAAAGAGTTTCGTTGAAATTGATTACACGTTGTAAGTATCGCTTATTTCCGAGATCATCATTCCACACACGTTCGGACAAGAGAAACTCTTAACAACGAACTTATGTCTTATATTTGTACAAAAAAAAAAGTTTCCCTTGGAGGACAGGATTAATAGAGTTAGGAGTATGTGTTTTATATATGAATTGCTTGCAGCTGGGGAAGCTTATTTGGAAAACCTTTTTCATAATAAGAGGAGTAGATTTTATTAAGCTGGTTTTCCAAAAAAAAAGGAAAAAAAAATCGAGGGAGGAGATTAAGCTGTTCGCAGAGTTATTAAGTGAAACATGTTGTACATATTGTGGAGGATAGTTAGGTGCTTGTTAGAAAGAAGGAAGTGTGTATCCGCATCCCTGGGAAACTCCCCTAGTATTGCTTTACCCACGTTGTTCTTGTAATAAGATTTGCCGCAGCCCTCACCTGGTCGGACCTCGACGTATTCCCAAGACAATTATTTAAGGACACACTGCTATTTTACTCGCAAAATTACGTTCACGATGGAATTTAACGGTCAACGTAAATACCGCAGTTATGGCTTTCAAATTAGGGACACTTTAAACCGGTACAGCTATCTGACTGTGTATGCGTGAGGTTACGATGGTTAATCCGACGCCTGACCGCCCAGAAACAATAAAGGTTCTTAGCGTGCATGAATTACAGCTCGACGCGGTCGATACGATACCGCTCGAACAAATCAATCTGAGCTGGACCCAGAAAACACCTTTACCAGCAATCGGGTATATTCGACTTAGCAAATAAATGCAAAATATTTCATGTGCACGCAATAAAACCAACCCCCGCCACCCGACGAACCTTTTCGTTCACTCCCATTTTGTTTATCAGAGGAAGGATTTAATATTTGCTCAATTGCAGACCGTATCGATTTTGTATTATTACCTACTTCCTAATAGCAATTGAACTACCATCATAATAAAATGCAACGACGGATTCGCAAATGACGCATGTTTCGTTTCCACATAAATAATAATAAATAATAAAGCCGCATTGCGTTCGACGGCGTAATATTGCCTCGGGGAATAACAGAGGGGGTCGGGATTAGGTCGAAATAAAATATAAAATATTATGGGCCCAATGAAATATTACAATACGCACACACATTGTGACCAACTCTTCCCATTGCAGGGGGTTTAAGTATTATAGAAACTTCGTAACGCGAAACTTACGAGACACGACTTTCAATCACTTTCTAAATGTTCTCTTTCCTAAAGAGCCTATAGACTTTGTTAACAACTCCTCGAGAAAACCTTATGGAAACGAAAATATTCTCTTTTCCAACTAACGGAACATCTATCTCAATAACAATATTCCTTATTTCTCTTATATTGTATTCTACTGAATCACAACTACAACATCTCAAAGTTTCTTTTTTTCATACGTATTAAAAACTGGAGGCAGATCTACTTTTACAATAAGTTCCTACCAATTAATTCAGATTAACCTATCACCTCAGATAAGAAATTTCTAAAAAAGGACGGAGGCAGGGGTTTGAATGTGTGAACAAAATAATAGAAGAAGTAATTTATATGGACGACCAGTAGTTTCCCAAATTGGGGACCAAAGACAAGGTAATTAATTACTTAAGGCAAGATTGGGGGAATAAGGAAGGATGTGGGAGACATTCAAACTTCAAATCTTAGTTGCTTGTCATTGTTGTGTGTGTTTCCTGGTCAAGAAAGATGACGGTACTCAAAGATTGGTGCCTTTTGTTTCTTGATGACAGGCTTCACACAGCTCTTTAGGAATTCTAAGTGCGTGATACTAGCAGTAGTAATCCTGTTTTTATATTAAGGCTATGCCAACCCTTTTTTGGGTTGCAAAAAACGTAATGTTGGAGGGCTCCATGCTAGCCCTCCAAAATTACTACTTTTGCAAAAAAACGTAATGTTGGAGGGCTCTACGCTAGCTCTCCACAGTTACTACTTTTGCAACCAAAGAAAGGGCTAGCATAGCATAGCCCTTCCTTCGTAGATTGTTACTATGAATGAGTTCTATAGGGTTTTCCAATAAGAGCGTGAGAAATTTCAAATGGGACACAATGATAACTACAAGTGATAGTCCTTTAATCTTTATTTTATTTCGAAGAACAATTGTTGGCATTACATATGTTTTAAAAATAATATCGTTTAAATATCTTCCTCGACTTTGTCTGACTAAACGCATTTTGGAGACCCAACTTGCGACTATTCTTTCACATATATCGCGTGGTATATTTGTATTGCTTTATTGAATGTTCCGTTTAAGGTCAAGAATTGTTTGTGGCTTATTATTATGAAAATTACGCATTGGGTCAGAAATGGATTTAATCTGAAAACAATATCTTTTCTGCAAAAATGGATAGACTTTCAACTGCTCAAGAGCCTTTGCCTTCAAATCTTTGAATGATTTAATTTCAAATGCAGATCTTTATGAAAAATTCCTTGTCGACATTAACTTGACACAATAAGCGGAAGTCATTTATTATCAAGATTTATCGTTCACATATCAAAGCAATCTCGTTTTTGGCATTTTTGGCAGTTCTGACGCATTCATTGGAAAACTCTTTAGATGTAACTACGATCCACCTGAAAGCAAGCAAAGAATAGCATCACATGTAAAAGTTTTTTACCCACCCTTTTTTGGGTTAAATACAGAAGGAGTAATTTTGCAATCCAAAAAACAATTGGCATAATCTTTTATATGCGACGCTATTCTTTGCTTTCTTGCATTTAGGTTGATCATAGTGCATCTAGAACTCATTCCTAGTCACCATCTTCGCCAGAAAGGCATTCCTCATACCTTTCTGCTTCATACCATCGCAAAATTTGTTCACGAGTATTACGTCAATTATGGGGGCAATTGCTTTGGGACCAACTTGCTGATTGATACTTTATGAGAAGTGGAGGACATCACTCTTTAGAAACTAACATATTGCTCTATTCCTCTGTTTGGATGCTTAAATGTGGACATCCAGGACGAAAGCTAAAAAAAGACCGAAGCTGACGGAGGAAAAGAAAACAGAAGGTAAACAGTACAGAAAGCAAGACAGATAGACAATAGTGGAGCAAATTTATACCTGGTTAACACAATAAAATCCCTGAAATCCTCTGCTTGCCATGAATTTCCATTTCGTAGCTTCATTTTTCCATGAATACCAATGGGTCTTCTGGCCTCTCTAATATTATATTATTAACACGGACTTCTCAAAATCCCAATTTTTGCCAGCCTGTAAATTTTAAATTTCAATTTAATTTTCTTCTCGATCAATTGATGAACCAAACCAGTATATTTGGCTGGTCGATGAAAAAATGAGTTTTAGGTACCCCTGGACTCTGCTTTTATTTACTTCCCTTTAAGACTTGATAAGTTTAAAATAGAGCGTCCTTCGGTAATATTGATTACATGACTGCGGGATGCCCAATCTTATTAGATCATTTCAGAAGTGGGTTGGAATAAAATTAGGTTCCAATTAAACCCCTCAGGGCTTCGAACTAGGCCCCATACGAATTTCGGCAGTAAATTGATTATTGAATAGAAACTTTCTGGAAAGAAATAAGGGCAAATGAATTTTAATCATATTTTGATGCTTTCGTCATTGTATGAGTTTTGATTTTGTTTTTAATCATTGGTTTATACTTTGTTGAATGTTTTTAATTGTGATGTTGGAATGTGATGAAAGAATTCCAGTGGATTTTATAAACGACAAATAACATAATCGTTATTTAATCAAAAATCGTTAACAAAATTTGCCGATATCAGAATTTTCCATTTTAAGTTTTAATATCGCCGATAATTGGAATTCGGTTACATTGCAACGCGTATTTAACTTGAAATAACGTTCGTTTCAATTTGGAATTAATATCGGACGAAACAATTGTACTGAATCGCGGGATTATTAGATTACTAATAACGGTTATTTTGTATAATTTAATTATTGCTGAGAATTTCGTTTATTATTCGCCACATTTTATGAAGCGTTCGATACACTAATTAATTCAATCACAGATAGAGTTTACTGTGTTAATGTTATTATAAACTTTTAACGTTAACGTGTTATTGTGAGCAAGTAATCCGCCTGTTAACAACAAACAGAACAAGAGCCGGTGTTTATTTTTGTTACGATTTTTAAATGCTAAAGTTTAATTAATAATTTAACGCTTTCACCTTCGAGCGTAGGAGTGGCTTAAGGGGAGCTGAAAGGAAGGAAAACGTTAAAGAGAATTCAGCTTTTTATAAAATTTTGATTGGTTTCGTTTTGAGATGGCTGTAGTTAAAAGAAATTTCTAATAATAAAGAATTAATTCGTAACGTCTCAGAAAAGCGAGTTAATTTACAAATCAGAGAATAAGATTAAATATATTTGACGCAATTAAAAGTTTGAATCAGTTATCGGCTTAATAATTAAGGCCGTGAGAAATTACGGAGCTTAATTTTCCGCCTTTTTCTGAACTCCCTTCGCTCCACCGTTCGCCTTTTTTCTCGCTAACAAATTATTCTGTTATTACACACGCGATTAATTAACTAATTAACGAAGTCATCTTTAAGCTCGCACTTATGACTAGAGCCCATTATTGTTAGAATATTGTTAAGAGGACGACTTCAAACGGACCGACTCTTCAATGAAACCAGTCGGTGGAATGACTGGCTACTATACTTTGGAATCACATTAACATCTTCCTTTTTTTAATTAAAATATTTCGAAGAACGAAACAAATTACCTACTACAATTCAGATACTTTTAACATCACTGATTATTATCATTATTAAAAGATTTATACATATTTCGATTTCGTCGTACAGAAATAGAAAATTAAGACAACCCTATTTCTTGAATGAACATAAGAGGTTCGATTCTAATTCAATCTACAATAAAAAAAAAAATTGGATTACAGAATTGATACGGAGAGATATTTTTCTAGATAGATTTTTCGATACATTTCATTTCTTCTTACAGTAACGAAAGACTACTCTGTTTTCTTGGTGTATCTAAAAGGTTTGGTCTTATTTCTATCTACACCAAGAAGCTTTTGGGCTGCAGAATCGGTTTGAACCTAGAACATGTTCTAGTTTTGTAGTATTTAATATTTTGAACGTATATTTGTCGCCCTCATTGAGACACCCGGTATAGCTTGGCAATTAGGAAGGAGGAGTCAGTGGAAATTTTCCTGTTTTTTTTTTTTTTTTGAAAATCCCAGAAGTTTGTAGAATCTAAAACGGATTCTATATTTAAAAAATGAGCTAGGAGACATTAAAAATGTATGCCTAACGTAAAGTTGTCGGAGATTTTCAGGGTGCTTAGTGAACACCCTTTGGAAATTTGCATAAAATAATGAGTAATAAAACTTGTTACGTATAGAACAATTACTTCAAAAACGGGTTGGTTTAAGTCGTTTATATATACATACCGAGGGAGAAGAAAATAAGTAAATTTCAAGGATGAAAAAGTGTGGGTTGGGGTGGAGAGGGGAAAAGAGTAAATTCAAGGAGAACTAGTGCTTAAAACTTAAATTTCGGTTAAGAGTTATAAATTCCTGAAGTAAACAAAGTGATATTATTTTGCAGAGGTTGTTAGTTTGTAGATGATAATTTTTTGCTTGGAAGTTTTGTGTAGCACGGGGAGCAATCAATCTTCGACTAATATATTTTTTATTTATGTACTTTATAATATTTTTCCCCCGGAAGAAAGTTTCTGGTAAAGTTTTAGAAAAATGATTTATTATTAATGCTGCCACAATATGAAGTTGGATAAGCGAAGTAAATGATACACTTAGTTGCGTTTGTATGTCGGGAAATGTTTGGATGAATTAAAGGTGAAGTTAAATTAATGGAAAATTTTCCGTGACAGGCTAATGTGACTTGGGGGGGTCGCGACGCATTCGATAAAATATAAACAGCTTTTAAAAAGTGTTCCGCTGTTGTAGAAATTATTTTGCAGATATAAAAGTTATTATCGAGTTTGGGACAATTTACTTGGAAAAAGTTAGGGCCGATAAAAACAATAAAAAGCGGAGAAAGTCTCGGACCACACACAATGTCACGTTTGAATTGATTCGAGCCCTAACATTCCCTTTTCAAACACCAGGTTACATTTACAGAATTAGTAATCGAACTGAAATAAACGTGGAAACTTCGGTTCCCCTCCCCCCCTCTTGCGCCTGTGTGATTTGTAAAAGGGTTTCGTCCATTTCTATTTTATTAAAAGCTCCTCGAAAGCTCCGCCGGCAAAGCGAAACAAGTTGCAATAAGAAAACTGTCATGTGCAATTGTATGTACCTCGACGTAATCACAACTTGACATTGTCCGATCGCTAAAATATTGATGTCTTTGGAACAAAAGTCATACCACATACGAACGACGAGTTTATGTGGCACAAAATGGGAGATTCGTGTTAATCCGATGGGTTGCAGAAAATATGGCCGTGCACGTGCTAAAGCTCCCAACCCCTGCAGACACCCTGAAATATTCAATAAACATGTTAAGTTTCAGGTGTCATGGCTGGGTTTTATTTATTCGGTTGGTGTTAAAAATTTACTGCGTGCCGAGTTTCTTTAACGGTGGATTTTCATAGTACTTTCGGAGCGTTTTAAAACTGTATCGACTATAAAAACACTCGTTTTATTTAAGTACTACGGACACAACTGTGACGAAGCGCCATTTTACGTTAATACCATTATCATAAAAATAAATTATTTCACCAGTGGCCGCCGTAAATCCAAATGCCAATCGCTATTATCAATTTAACTCTCTATTTAATTCATATACAAGGATAAGTTTAACGAAGGCGATCCGATCCGTTTCGTATCTCATCTCAAATCCAATTAGGCACTTACGTACGAATACAAATTTCAATACGTCTGTATCTCGAATTAAAATAATCCTCCCCGCTATATTTCAACTTTCTATAGAATTATCTTCGTATATACAGTTTCACTCGCACCATAATTCGTTTCACCTCGCTCAGTTAACGAGGTGATTCTCAATATACAAGAACCCAAACAGAAAACAAAATTATTCACTTTATGTATGCAGGATCTCATACATGGACTTTGTATATAATTATCAATTCAGACTAATTTCAAGCGCATAAACTAATTTTAACTAGCACATTTGAAATAACTGCAGAGTTATCACGTTTTATAGAAACATCAATGTACAGTCGTGCACATTTTAAATGCCATCTACAACTTGACAATTCAGTTGAACCGTCAGATTTACATGCGTTTTAGTTGCGGATGATTGTACATATACAGTACAGATGTCCGACTTCGACTACATACTCGAATTAATTACTCGACTTACACTTTGTCATCATCGTCGATTAATTAGGTATAATTCCGAAAATATAGGAAATTTCATGGGTTGGTTTAGTTATCCTATTGACTCTTACATATACATTTTTGACTTGTTCATTCACCGTTTGTTTATTTTACTATGACTGTGCACTTGGAACCAATAAATTATAATTAATATACTATATGAAAAGTCTTTAATTGCAATATATATATTTTATCATTCTTTCTATTCTAGACCGGTTTCGCAAACATGCATCATCAATACAAGTGCAACTTTATCATATAGAGTATTTACAATTTTTTTTCTATATACTCTACATGTTTATATACTAAAGGATAAAAATGTACTGCTACTAATGATGCACTTGCGAAACCGATCTAGAATAGAAAGAATAGGAAATATATATATTACAGTTGAAGACTTTTCATGTAACATATTAATTAAAATATACTATCATATCTAGCCAAAAAATTATTTTTATTATTAAATCATTCCATTTAATCGAATCTATATCTCTTATGCCAACGCTGGGAATGTTATTTTGGACATACTGTATAGTTAATTAAGGTAATTTGATAGTAGGAGAGTGATAGGTGTTAGTAATAGTATAAAGCATCTTCCATGATAAATAAGCGTTTAAATAAATATAGCGAGGCTTGATTAAGTAGAAAATTCAAATAGTGGTTAACCCTCTCCGATGGTGAATATATGTCCTGTTCGCATTCGGAAGTTTCGAAAAGCCGCGGAGGGCGTAGCTACCCTTGCTGCTCGTTCGTCCAGGGTTGCCAACAGTGATAATTGCGAGCTGTAATGGGGCACGGATACATCTGTTTACAGTTCTCAGACGGGATTACAGTGCGATTACCTTCAGTTGTGAGAATAAGCCCCTGCCCTCCTCACAAACAAACACGCAGTTCAATTTACTTTTGGTTTACACGAGATTTACTGCGGCCGTTTTTAACTAAAACCGCATCCAATAAATAATAAATTCGGGCAAACAAACCGTAATCGACTTTGATCCTGGTCTTAATTTAGAATGAATGCTCATTCCAATTTTAAATGACACATTGACGCCTGCGCCTTTGATTTTTTCAAGAAGAAGGAGAATGCATTTGTTGTCGCCCCTCCTGTAGATTAATCATTGATTTTTCCATATGCACTCGTTTAAACTGTACTGTGTGTTCGAAAAAATTCGAGCTGATAAAATAAATTCTGGAAATTGAACGCCATAACTCATCAACAAATCCCGTTTAGAATAAAAAATAAACATACTATACGTTTTTTTTCCGCTTTACATTCCATTCGCAAATGTTTCTGGTATTACAGGATTTCCACCTAGGACGAGATATTGAATTTAATGACTTTCCTGAATTTCCATTCGGCCGTTATTTGAACAAGTGCGTAAAAAAACAGGGATAATTCAATCTAGATAATTTGTTTTACAACGAATTAGTTGATGATTTATAATACGCAAACACGTAACGTACCGTACGTGTTTTGGATTTACCACGAAATTTCTGCTTTGGATCCGCAACGGATAATAATATAAATAAATCGACTTTTAAGATGAATCGGAAATAAATCTTTCGGTGGGAATCTAAAAATCTAAACCACAAAAGCGGAGAAAGTTCAAGGCTGACGGTCGACCAACTCATTCTAGAATACCTAAACTAATAAAACGAAACAATTTCACACCTCGAGTGAAAGAATGCATTGACAGACGTTTAAAAATTCATTTGTAATCACGTGCTAACTCAAAACCAACACATGTTCTTTATTTTAATAACAGAACGTACACACCGAACGTCTTCAGGCCCCCAGCTCGAACTTAATTTGTGCTAAATGTGTGCGGCAAGATTTAAACATCCGGTTTTATTAATTTACTTCCATTTTTTTTTTTCATTTATTTTTATCATCTGCCCGGAAACAACACTTCACAAGCTAAAACTTTTATATCTCTATTTCTTTTACCATGTACACATTCAAGATCGAATTTTCAAATTCATAAGTCATAAATTTATTACTTCCTGTTGGATTCTATTTGAAATAGGTATACAGATAAGACCACTCCAAGTAGGCACAGAATTTAAATGGGCAAATGTAATCAAGTGGGGAGATCAGTGTTATGCGGCAGTCACTTGTATGCTAACGTGTGGAATATTTTTACATACACGGTGATCCTAATGAAGAGGTTGCAGTTGGGAGTGATGAAGAAGATGAACATATTGTTCTCAAAATCAAGATGAGACTTGTTCTACACCTAGTGCAGATGTAATAAGTAGTCGAGATGCTAAAAAAAGCAAACCACAGAAGATACAACATTAAGTGAAGAAGAATAAGTGCAAGGGAATGTGAAAACAAAGAGTAAGGCTATTGCTTCCTGAAACAAAACCTGAAATAAGATATATTGCCTTGTATTTTGAATAATTATGTTTCAAATCATCTAGTAACCTCCAAAAACATTCCTTTTTGCTTTTGGAAAAGAAAAGAAATATGGCTTACATGTTGTAGGGTATTAAATAATAATATCACCGAAGCATTAAATTGTTGTACAATGGACATGTATTTACTACGTTTTGAATTTGTTTAAAGTAAAGTATATAGAAGCATTCTAGTTTATGGTAAGCATTGCGACACAAAGAAATGTTGTTACATAGAAGTAAACGGGTATTTTAGGAAAAACGAGCGAATGTCCTTGCCTGAGGCAGAAACTTTTTCTATATCACCGTAGGTTGCGTCACGTTCCAACCGGTTTCTTTAGGTATTACGCGCTCCTGTCTATCATACATGCAAAAGCAGCAAATAAAATACATTGACCCGTTTTATATTTCCATTTTAAACCGAATGTCACGCGAGTATTAAACTAATCCAACGTCTAATTAAATTTAATCAGATCATAGCGCTTAAAACGCGGTTGGTCGGTCTCAGGTTTTCTTTTCCAAATCGGTTGCTCGAATTCAGTAAAACTCACAAAACAAGATAAATCGAATTTAAAATTAGAATCTAAAAAGTCTACATCCTTTTAAATTTAACATGCAAAATGTGCTACGCCTATTCTTTGGAATCCTCATCTTCTAGGTTAGTCATGTGATCCACACTCGATTAGTGCACAGGCTCCATGAATCATCCCTTGTACTGGGGAAGTGCGTAGATTTCGAATCAACTTGGCCTGTAGGGATATATTGACCACCCTCCTCACTCACTCACATATTAGCTAACTTTTCCTAACGCAATTTCTAAACTTGTATTAACAACAGTAGAATCCCATCAAAAATTTTAATTCACTACTACGACTATTATAAACAAACGTCTCTGGATTATCCTCATCAAAAAAGTTGTCATTTTTAAACATTCGTATAACAGTTGCCAAAATATTTTCCTAATGACATAAAATGAGATAAAACGATGACATCATTAAACTAAACAAACATATTTGATATGTTGTATGTATTTTTTGCTAGACTAATCCTAATCAGAAAGTGAAAATAAATAACACACATAAAGCAAAATAGAGCGAATCAGTCCTTACAAACTGACGATCAGTAAATTAGACTAATCAGCAACTGAAGTGGAAATTTAATTAGCCAGGGAAATAACACTAATTTGTTGTCGGTAAGTGAATTTCAATTATTCTAAGCCACCGCTTTCTCCAATAAATCAATCCTATTCGTTTATACACGTGAGATTTGATTTTTTTTAACGCTCGGCTAGCAAATTTAAAACAACTTTCAAAATGAGCTATTGTATACGTTATGTCAAAGCTCGGGGGGAGAGTTGTTCTTGTTCTGTCGAATCCGCATAAAAAATAATTCCGCCTGAAACGGAATTCATCGCTTTTTCTTTCAGTCCAGATTTACCCCCGTTTCCCGGTGCGTTTGAAAAATATTAAATAAGTAAATACGGGACCGCACGAACGAAAAAGGCATTGAATTTTATGTTCCAACATTCCAATCCATTTTCCTAGCTAGTTTAAAACAATTTCACCATTAAAAAAAAATTCAGTTGCTTCAGCGACGACTTAGGAATTCTAAACAGATAAGAGAACATAATGACTGTAGTAGGTATATCGCGTTACATCTTGAACATTTACAAAGAGGAACAGATGTTTCGTTATTGTTGCATGCAAATAAAAGTCATAAACTTGCGCGTTCTTTTTCAATTCTGCAGACGTCTCCGATGATAAATCAAAAACATAATTTGTTAGTTACAAAGTAATCGATGAAAAAAAGAAACATTTTCTACAAAATCGAAGTCCCCTATTATTATTATTTTGATTTACTTCAACTTCTTCAGTCTTGAATATATGCACACGTTATTTCAGAATTCCACAGCTGCAAAAAAAAATCGACGTGGAATTGTAAGCATGCAAGAGCTCGTTGTAGGCGTACGATATTATATGTTTATAATTTAATTATAATGTACAGACAAGCAAGTTTTATACATCCTACACAAAAGTATAATGATCAGTTTGGAAAGGAAGAAAAAATTCAATCCACGTATTTTTATAATCATCGAAATTACGTAACCTACAAGATTATCCAAAATAGTTATGTTATCACAATAACACTGCGTGTATTCTTAATAATTAATTAACAGCGACAGGCAGACAGACGAACGGATATTGCTCACTCAGTACTTGTGCAAGATGATTTTTAAATCAGAAATTGCAATATCTTATTAACATCTCGTTCTTCATCATGAGTAATACTAATAAATACAATAACAACAAATTCCAAAAATGAAGTGACTCACTCGCTGTTATATTATTATGTTTGTATTATTATTATTCCAAGCATGTAACATGCATAATTAAATCGACACACTACGAATATAATTATTGACTTTCTTAGCCCGACGAAATCAAAAAGTGAACGGATGTGATAATTTCTTTTATGTCACGTTTTATTTTGCCGATGTCCTCAAATAAATAAGGATGAACAAATTGATCTACTTTCTTAAACTAATTTAAAATAAACTTTGGTATTCCTACCAAATTCGTTTGAATAATGTAAGAAAGAACTCTGCTTTGTGTTTGGCGAGAAAAACTTAAGCCGTCGTGTTTTTCCTCCGCAAATTTAAAATTAAAAAAAAAAAGAAAATCTAGTATTTAATTTACAGCATCCGTCGAAAGTTTCCTTCCTCCGCCGTTCGGAATTTATCTGGAAAATAAACGTTTCATTAGGTTTATCTGGAATGCGCCTTTCATTTTATTTTCCAATAATTTCGGCGTCGCTTCACTCATTTTGACCGCCATTGAGTTATCGATCGGCGAAATGTCTTTTCTAGATTGCTCCTTGGGCGTCAGTTTAAGCTTGATCAAATTCGACTGAATAATGTAACACCTCTTACTCTCTGTGACCAGTAAATCATATTATATACTCTTTTTCTTAAATTCTCAATTTACACAAAAGGATCTTCTTGCGTTTGAATCTTTAAATTAATCCTATGTTGCTTTCATCATCGCAGCACCCTGTATAATAATCAAATAATCCTTAAGATGTGTTGAAATATTTTCGTTTAGTAATTTAGCTAAGAACAGTCATTTATCTATATGGATATACTACAAACAGTGAAGTGGATGCTCAAAAACATATTTGTGGCGAGGGTGTATCGATTTATTACGTACGTGATAAATTAAATGGAACAATGAAGAGAGAAAACAACATTCGAGTTAATTAAATTAATAATATTAAAAAACATGGGTGGGTATCGATTTTTTGCAAGTTATTTTAAATTTTCGCAGTTTTTTAATTTCTATTTTTAGAATCGATACTTACAGTGTTATTGTTCCGATTCATAGAGAAAGGATTACGTTTCAATAATGGTTGGGAGAGGGTGGGTGTACTTTAAACCGGAATTAGAGAAGGAATCGATGAAGAACTCGACCGAAATGTTTTATTAACTTCCAGGCATTATATTCTGTTTACAAGAAATATAAAGCTTTACACCTTAAGGCTTTATTTGAGCACACATGCGCAGAATTGTGTTCGGGATTAAAACCCTCTGAGAATTTTGATTTACCTCTCCATCCAGCTTCGACGGAATTATAGGTTTTTATTTTTATGCGAAGAAATAAACGAAATATTTCACTCTCTCCCTTATTGTCGTCGAAATGAAATATCAATATTAGCATAAAACGGCCATAATATGATTGAAATATAAATTACGTTCGTTGTTAAAACCGTCGGGCGTACGCAGATTTTATTGGTAAAAGTTAATTCTATGCAAATTATTCGGAAGTGCAGCGTAATTTATGTGAAAAATGAAACGAAAAAGAGCTCGTAGATGAATAAGGGCGTGCCTGTGGTCTGGAAGAACGTCGGAATGAATATAAAGCAAAAATAACTTAATAAAGTAATTAGAAAACGTATTCTGCGACACCTTGAGTCTTGAGTACATCGCGGAATCAAGAGACCAGAGATTGTGTGAATGCAAATGAAGGCTCAAATCTTGCATACCAAGCAATAGTGCCGGTAATACGGGGTAGATCTTATACTGGGGCGCCGCAATTGCCAGAATGAGCCCGTGTAGTACACCACCTCATGTTGACGGAGCAAATTGGAAATAAGAAACGAGCGGCAATCAGAAGCGCCACAAAATCTGCTATGTTTGACAAGGCCAGGACGTGATGAAAAACTCACTTCAATGAGGTGTCACCCCGGCATTTCACCTGCGGAATAACATAAAATAACATCAAAGGACGCATTATTGCTTCCTTTATTATATCCATATTACAGTATCAACGCACGTACAACCGTTCTCAGCGTTATTATCTCTGAATATGCATTACGATTTTCATTCACGATGTAAAATTGTCACGATTGAACACGTATAACCATATTACCAACAACACAAGCCACAATTAGTGTTCCGACCGCTGTTATTTATAAATTATACGCACACACACAAAATATATCGCACATCACGACTAGAATACATTCTTTATATTCCTTTCAATAAACAATATTTACAAATTAATTTTAAAAAAAACACAAAAAATTTAAGCACTCCGTAGAAAAGTAATGGCTTTTTTCATACAATTTCAAGAAAAAACAATTAGAGCAACATGTATCAAAACACCTCGTACACAGACAACAGTTGTCTTCAATCAAGTTCAATCGTATTGACCAATGACAACTGATTCTATCACATTTTATATGAAACATAACAACATGTATATGAAAAACAAACGTAAATAACAAAAATCAGAACAGCCTCTACAAATAATGCAAACGTAAAGTTGGCCTCAATCATACTGCGCATAAAACAATAATTTATTTCAATAAATTCAGAACAGCAAATATGAAGAGACACCGTACAAAGATAATGGTTTTTTTTTCATTAAATCTTGACGATATTTTATACAAAATAAAATATATTTTAATAAGTTTATGAAAAACCGACTTGAGCAACAAAAATCAGAACATTCCCTAAAAATAAATAACACCCCGTGCAAACGTAAAGTTGGTCCTAATCATATTGCGCATAAAATAATAATTTATTTTATCAAATTCACGAATAATCGATCAGAACAACAAATATTAAGACACCCCCGTACAAAAATAATGGTCATTTTTATATAAAATAAAATATATTTCAATAAGTTTATGAAAAACCGACTTAAGCAACAAAAATTAGAACGATGAACAGATAAAATAGCGACATCTTACGATCGCTTTTTGACCTGACATTGCAGTAGGATAGACAAATTGTAGCGGATTTGCTCCTAATAAGTCCCCCATGCAAGGCGGCCATGAAAGCTGTCAAAGCATAATGAAAGTTTAAAAAAAAATTTTTCGTTTTTGATTGCAGTGAAAACCTCGAGCAGCCTCTGTACAGCTGTTTCAGCCCTGCTTGGAGCTTCGTCAGCAGAGACGCAGCTCGGCATTCCCAGTGCAAACAAAAACGACTTGTCCAATTGATTTATTCGTCTCTGCTTATGAAGCCCCAAGCAGGGCTGAAACAGCTGCACAGAGGCTGCTCGAGGTTTTCACTGCAATCAAAAACGATTTGCACAAAATTTTTTTAAAACTTTCATTATGCTTTGACAGCAAGCATGGCCGCCTTGCATGAGGGACTTATTAGGAGCAAATCCGCTTCAATTTGTCTATCCTACTGCAATGTCAGGTCAAAAAGCGATCGTAAGATGTCGCTGTTTTATCTATTCATCACTCTTACATCGCAATTGCGAATAAATTGGACAAGTCGTTTTTGTTTGCAGTGGAAATGTCGAGCTACGTCTCTGCTGACAAAGCCCCAAGCAGGGCTGAAACAGCTGTACAGAGGCTGCTCGAGGTTTTCACTGCAATCAAAAACGATTTGCACAAATTGTTTTTAGAAATTAGGACATCCCCTAAAAATAGTTAACAACATCATGCAACCGTAAAGTCGCAATCATACTGCACATAAAATAATATTTATTTCGACTGGTTCACGAATTCACGAACAAATGGTCAGTACAACAAAAATCAAAACACCCCGTACAAATATAACGGTTTCCTTTATTGAGTCTCTTGAGGGAATTTATGAAAAACAATTAAAACGACAAAAGGTAACAGTTTCTTTCACTGAATTCTAATAGTTCCAATTTAAACAAATTATAGAAAAACCGACGTGAAGATCAACAAGAATTTCTTTCTTTTTCTTTCCTTAGTTATTTTGTCAGCGCGATTTCCATCCATCAAAACTACATTGTGACTTCTGCAAACAACAACAAACGAACAATAATAGAAGTTGCCGTTCTGTTATTGTTAATTTTCCTCGTGATTTGCTTTACAAGATTAAACAGGATGGTGGCCAGTTAGTTTCCAGTGCGTTATTTAAATAAACTCATCTCTCGTTTTCCCTTGAGAACCATTTCTATTATTTCGCGTTCTGTGTTAAAGCTTCTGCTCTTTTTCACTGCACTGGGAAGTTTAGAAAATCTGCGGACATCAGTTTAGGATTCACTCTAAAAATATTGCTTTATTTGATTTTCTCTTAATAAGATATACAGGATGATCATTGTCACTGTAGGAAATGTATATATATATATAGGAAATTGGCATCACTGGCTACCCTCGATTATAACATTTTTGATTAAAAACATCAATTAATTTATTATCAATGGTAGTCATGCTAATTTCCTATGTTCCGAATTGAAAATGATCAACGAGTGTGTATAAAAATCAATAATAAAAAGAAACTTAAGAACGGAACAAAAGCAGACGAGTGGGAAAATCGGAAGCCCGAGAATACAGAATGTATTGATGCGCGCAAAATATTCTTATTTAAAGCCTTCGTTAAAAACATTCAGTTTTATTTATATCGAAAACGAACACTGGTTCATGCATCGGGAAGCTTCAGAAAGTTGCCAGTATCCGGTGAGCTTAAACTGACGACGTAGTTATATAACCTTGCAAAATTTAGGGAATTCTTTTTCATGATACTTTTGATTCTTCTTCTTCTTCTTACGTTGTTAAAAATGTATAAAGAATCTATCAATTTTGCAAGAAAAATGTCATAAAAGTAACAAGCCATTGATACTGTGAGCGATTGTTTAAAAAAAAACCTTCTTGTTACCATTACCTTAAAGCCAATGCAAAACTATACATCGCTGCAATTGAAAATCCGAATGCATTTATTGCTGATGTAAATAGTATTCTGGATAAACATCTTCCAACCAATAAGGATATTCATCAAGAAGATGTTAAACGTATGACTCGATTAAGTAACTTCGTAGAAAAAATGTATATGCAGAAGGTCAAGACTTTTAACAGGAAGAAAGGGCCACTTGTTGGTAAGTACAATGGGTGCAATGGAACTCTTCCTTAGACAGAACAAAAGACAATGTTGCAGTAAATGCCATTCAGAATCACATTAGTGGTCGTCAGATGAGTGACGATGAATCTTCGTTTGGTGATACTCGCAATCAGTCTCATACAACTTCGCATCCAGTACACACCGACTGCAAAAAGTAAGTTAAATCTTTTATTTCGTCACGTCTTATATGAGAATTATTTCTGGAAGAAAGAAACATTTGACTTTAGTGAGGCACTGGCCTCTTTGTGTCTTGCTTTCATGTAATTTGACGATAATGTATACGGGGTGCTGCCTTTTGAAACGCAACATCGTAAATCCCATATTATTTTAAAATTGCTCAAATATTGGCTTCCCTAATTATTTTTCAGCAAAATTCCATTTAGGTTTTTAAAAGTACTCCTCAAGATGTTAATGTCTGTGAAGTTTAAGAATTTTTCATTTGCTCAGTTTCAAGATATTTAAGAAAGATCAGTCACAAAATTCAATTTATACCAAACTATCAACACGGACCTGATCAATAAATATTAAAATAAATGACTGGAAATTTTTTTTCTATAACGAACTAGATTTATTACTTATCTGTTCAGTTTTCACTATTATTGATCAAGACCGAGCTGGTAGTTTGGAAAAAATTGTATTTAGCTACAGAATCTTTTCTAAATATATTAAAACTCAGAATATGAAAAATTCTCAAACTTAACAAACAGATTCATCTTGAAAAATACTTTAGAAAACCTAAATGGAATTTTACCGTAAAATAATTAGGGAAGCAAATATTCGAGCATCTTTAAATTAGCCTAACCAAGATAAAATATTGAGTGAATCTTGCTTAAAGTGAGAAAGGGCTTGCCTCAGGGTTTAGCTTTAGGCCCTCTCTTCTTTCCAATATTCATCGGTGAAGTTGGTGAGGTTACTTTTACGTAATAAATTACATCCGAAATTAACAATATTTGTTCTAATTGGCAGTGTGAATTCGACTATTTCAGTAATTAATAATAATTAATTGAGGAGGTAACATTCAAAAACCGAGAGTGCAATCAGATACAGTTAAAACTCGATATGTATAAAGGTTGTAAAGACATGTAAAATAATACACGTCCAAAATTGTTTTCCCAAAATTATTGGGACATATTTGATTTCCTCAATTGAAAACCGTTTTGAAGATTATTTAGAATTTTATAGAGAAGTTGTAATATGATGTGATGATATTATTTATGTAGAATAGCATTTCCGAGTAAGTTGGGGTAAAGCAAATATGAATGAAATGATTGGATTGGATGGTATTTCAATGTATCAAGCAGTGGATGTTAATATAGGAAGGATAGAATTTGCTTCATAACTTGAGGTTAGATAAATTCAGTGTCCGGCAACAAATTGTTGCGGTAGAATAACCAGATTAACATTCTGGTAGGTAGCTAATTTTAGCTGGAAGGTATATGCGTATTACTATGCCGCAGTGGCACTTTATTACTACGGCCCCTTATTTCACACTGGCTGTGACTACTCATTCATATGTAAGTGCTTCTTATATGAAATTGTAATTTGGATAAACGCTTTCGTCATTCGTGCCTTCCACCTAATATATGCGGCTGAATCTTGAATTTAAACTGACGTCTTGTTCTTCGGCTATGAATACTACTAGCGCTCGAGGAATTTATAATAACAGCAACAGAAAGTAACCGATCGGAATGAACTTTTTCGACTTCAAGGATGGATGGTTTATGTTTTCGTTTTTTAGCACTAGATACTCCTATGTAATTATGCGTTATTATGTTAAGTGCCTGAATATATTTTATGTAAATAATATTTCTGGATAATGACCGCGCGGCTTGAGCTCATGAAGAATACAAAACAGAAAGGAAAAAAATGCTGTAGGTTGCATGCTGTTTCTTTAGGATTAATTTCGGCGGGCGAGGTGTAGGTGATTTTATAATATGTATTACCTATATACAAGTTTTGAAGCTTCACTAATGCGCTCACTCACTCACTCACTGAATGATCATTAGTGTTGATGAGTGGACGTGCAAGTTGCGAATGCATTATTACGTTTATGATTTTCCATCAATAAAAATATTTAACATATTTACGATGTACTCCCGCTCTTAACTAAAAACACAGCGAACTGTTTAGTGTGATAAAAGCATTATATAATTCAAAATGCGCATTTATTCAGCCATTATATTCCACCAAACGTATATGGTGGACAATAAACGTTGAACAAAATCGATTGTATCGCCTATTTTAATGCACTTTTACTCACTCTTTTTTTTACATATAAATCACCTTAATGTTGAGGGAAATATCATATAACAACTGGCAAGCACGGAAACTCGTATACTCCAATAAAGTCTTGGAGGAAATAAAATTATAAGCGAATGTGCGGTAAACGAGATACGCAAGTCATGTGCAACAGATCAAGCAAACCGGGTTGTATGCTTCCTTCTGAAGACCCACCCTACTTATTTCACTCTAGATATTTCTGAGATTGTCGCGTTACTGCAAGTGCCTTGATACTTGTCACGCCCTCACAGCCGCTGGAAAGGAAATATGCCCTCTCCTTCAGCCAGCATTATAATGCCTCATTGATATGTGTAGCATATGACGCACCACCTCTACAAGTGCGCTCTGGTAACCCGACCAGAGGACCCATACCAAACGCCTCACATCCGCTGTTTTATCGCCCTCTAATTGATAAACCTACAACACACGTCGTTCCCTCGACCTTTCCCCAAAATCCTCATATCGCACAAATTCTGACACCTAATACCATAAATGCTTAAACAACGCCACATCATTCTTCATTAAGACGATTATTTTACTCCGCCAACCCGAATAATGAAATTTTCGTGTCCCACTTTACTCAACGCAAACAAAAAAATGTACTACATAATTTTAAACCAACATTTGCCACAAGTTCCAAACCACCAGCAGCAAATAATGCATAATCTACGTGATAACTCACATCCATCATCATGAACTTGATTAACCGTGTGGAGATGTCTGGATATCTAATTCTATGCCAGGAATTCAGGGAATACATCAACACCTCAAGATCGATTTGACAAATCTCAACACACACACATCCCCATTTAAAAAATAATTTTCTATTCTTCATATATGGGTGTGTTAACTAAAAATTTGCACACAAAGTTTGGAGTACTACCAAAGCCACTTAATAAGCTGGCTTTGGAAGTTCTTTTTATCTAGTAGCCTGTTGTCAAGTTACGATGTACAACTGTTAGGATATGATGATAATTGTCAAAATAGTTTCAGCAATGGAAGACCTTAACGAATTAAACCGTAGAAAGTTAATTGGCGAATTTTATACTCAAAATGTATATGAAGGAAAGTCTTTTACTGTTAAACATTTTTCTGAGATGGGTATTTGGAGAAGAACAGTGTACAGTATTATTTCCAGACTTGATGAAGGAAAAGTATTAGAAAGAAAGGTTAGAAGTGGAAGAAAGTGCGAAAAATGACGGAAAATAAGAAGAAATGTTTGGAAAATAAAGCTGGGCAAACTTTGAGAAAATTAGGCAGATGATTTAAAATTTCGCACGTATATGTACACAAGATTTTAAAACAAAGAAATATTACCTTTAGGAAGAAAAAATCCGCCCCAAAATATATCAGAAAGCAACTTAAAAAACAAAAAAACTTTATTGAGGAAACTTCGAGATACAGTTTTAAAATCTTCAAATGATGTTGATATTGTCATGGACGATGAATATATTTTACGTTTGATGGAAGTGACTGTGCCGGCAATAAAGCCAAAGTATTTTGTCAAGAAGGATCAAAATGTAGATACTGAAGTCAAATTTAAAAGACACTCTAAATTTCATACAAAAGTTTTGGTATGCTTAGCGATTTGCTTTAAAAGTATATCCAGAGCCTTTATAGCGCCTTCTAGACTTTGTGTTAATAAAGATGTCTACATAAAGGAGTGCATACAAAAAAATATTAGTTCCCTTTCTTAGAAATGTCCTAGTGGTTAATATATCTTTTGGCCAGACATGGCTACAGCTCATTATGTAAATGAGAACCGTTTTCGAACGGTATGGAATACCGTTCATTACATGGGAACAAAACGTTACAAACGTACCCCAGATAAGGCCAATTGAGCGTTTTTGGTGTTTTCTAAAACAAAGTGTATGAAAATGGTTGGGAAATACATACAGGTGAAGAATTAATTGAAAGAATAAATTTCAAAAAAGCCGTCTGCGAGAAATTGATGGCCAGAACGAAGACCAAAATAAGAATACAGCAGATCACGGGTCAGATTATGTAATTGGTTAGTGATTCAGTTTATTCATGTTATTTGTTAAGTCATACCTAGTTTTGAATTCATATAAATGTATTACAAATTTTGTGCATCAACACCTAAAGATCTATTTGACAAGTATCAACACAAGCACATCCCCACCATTTAACATTCTATTTTTTATTCTTCATATATAAAAAAATGATTTGGTTAAACCTGATTGTATAAAATCAAGTAAGATGTAAAAGTTTCGACAATTAGTACAGTTCGATTTTCCAAAAAATCAGCATAATTTACAACAAAGCTATTCAATACACCTCTACTTATCTTGCCCTTTGGGTGGAGATGCACAACGAGGTCTTAATTCACAGACGTTAGTTTACACGGTAAAGTATTTGGGACCTCGTCAACATGGAAGTAGCTCGAAAACTCCTCTGAAATCCAACCGACCTACTGTAGGTATCTCGAAACTAAGTTTTTTCGGCGCCCCGGGCTGAACAATTTTCAGTGCCCTATACACTGATAATGTGGACTGACATTTTTTTTACCTCCATATTATTGTATTATTGTTAATTTTATTTGTTTATCAGGATGATTGTAACGTTTTTTTCCTTTTGATGACTTTTTATCTTATAAGGCGTTACGCTCCACGCACTTTCTTCTTTCGTAGGCGTTGCTGTTTTTTTTTTTAAATTATTATCACATGCCACCGGCGGAAATCGTCAATTTTCTTTCGTTTTTTGTTCACCATTGTGCTCGTTTCGTGTTTTAATTTTGTCTCTTTGTTCTCTTTTGTTTCTTTTTCTCGAAATACTCTTTTAGATCGTGTATTCTTTTTTAATTTGACGTCCAGACTGGCATGCTTAAATATGAAATACAAACAGACAGCACTCAGAATGTCAAATTAAAATGAAAAAAAAACACAAATTTTTCTATTGACGTTATTTTTGTTTTTCTTTTTTTCAAAAATAATTTTCAAGCAGTTTGCTGGTCTTCTGTTGTATTTTTGATCATGTTGTTTTCGTATGCCGCTGTATTTTTTTACTGTATTTGATCTTCTTGCAGTCATTCTTAATTTTTATTAGATTTCTAATTCGTTTTTAATTTAGCTCCAAAAAATCTTGATTATCTTTTGTTTGTCGTTCGCCTTATCATTGTTATTACTTCATTTTGTTCTTTTTATCGAGTTTATGTTTCATATTCCATCGGTGCTATTTGCAATTTAATTTCTTATTTGTTTTCCCGTCAATTTTTTATAACTTTTAAATAGTGCCTTACGTAATCGTATTTTTTTTTAATTTCGTTTTTGCAATGTCAGGTCAAAGCCATTGCAGGATGTCGCTACTTAAACTTTTTGTTATTTTTTTGTTTTTGATTTTCTCGTTGTAATTTTCTTCCTTCACTTGTTCTTCCTGCAAGTTTTCTTTCACTTTTCACTAATGTTTTTAATTTTTTGTATATATATAGAATCCTTGATCTTATTTTGGTAATCCTTTCCGAATTCTAGTTCATTTTGTTCGTACTCTTTTGTTTTTTGTTGGGTTTTAGGCCTATTATCTTTTAGAGTTAACCCAAGAATCAAAAGCGTACGGCAAATTGAAGAAAAAAAAGAAACAATTTTTTCTTAAATGGAATAGCCTCTCTCTACTCGTGTATTGTTTGTTAAGATGAAACTCTCTTACAGGCGAATAGGAACGAGTTCTTACGAAGTTTAATTTATTTGGCGCGAAAATTTAAATATGCACACAAATTTACTGTTTTATTATAGCTATAAACAATATCAATTTATAAATTACTGAAATTATTATTCAATACAAAAGATTCTAGTACGGCGGCCTTCAAAATAGGCGCCCCGGGCAATCCCCCGTAACGTCAGCTCGTTTATCCGGCCCTGCTCGAAACCAAGCATACATGTTAACAACGGGTAAAACTCGTAATGACACGCGGTTATATTTTGACCGAATACTGTAAAGCCATTATTTTGCTGCATAATCGATTTTAAAAGGAAGAGTTGTGCCTTGCACTCTTCCGTTCTAAACCGCAACATTTTTGGTTTCTCCTTAAATGAGAAAATTCGACTTAAAAAGTCCAACTTGCTTTTGAAGCCTGGAAAAGTCATCAAGGAAACTGACTAAATATTGGCCTTCACAAGATTCGAACTCAAGACCTCTGGTTGTTAGAGCATTGGAGCATCACCAATAAAACTATAGTGACTTAATTTCCATTTCGAAAATGCAAAAACAATCCTTGCAATAACGTTTATAACTTTTGGCTTTGGTAACTGTTCTTTTTTTTGTAATGTGGTGATATTCAACAGTCTTAAGTCATAGACTTATGAAGACAACGCCAAAAAAATGTTGGGTGTATGAAGTGAATACTGACCACCACCCAGAATTAACTCGAGTGTGATTCGAACTCAGAACCTTGCCGATCCTCTTACCACGAGACCGTTAACTTTACCCCAGTCTACGCTCATTTTTGGCTTTTTTGACCTTTTTAGCGGTGATTATTCCAGGAAGTCACTTTATTAAAAGTAGCTGGATCTATCTTTGATTAGGCATCTCTACTTAGTTACAGTTTGTAAGCTGACATTATTAAAGCTCAGGATCAAAGAAAAAAATTCATTTCGTATCACACGAAATTGAATTGGACGATCCTATTTTTTGTTTGTGATATTTCTACCTCAATTTTAAATGTGGCAGTATGTATCGTGTGCCTGACGAATTTAAAACAAAATGAAAGCGTTTTTCTCGTTCGAAATGAAATACACTGTAATAAAACGCGGCGCAATAAATTTGTTTTGTATTATGAAGTGAAATTTAAACCAATATTTAGCATAAAACGGATGTCTATTATATTGTGAATTCAGATATGCAAACATAAAAATTGAAACCGACGTTTTGCATATGATTTTAGCTCGGCTTCGAAGAGCATAAATAAATAATGCATATTGTAGGTAATAATGCACATCCATCATCATGAACTTGATTAAGTGTGTGTGGAGATGTCTGGATGTCTAATTTCATGGCAGAAATAAAGGGAATACATCAACACCTCAAGATTGATCGGACAAATATGAGTGTTGGTATGTATGTATTTTGGGCATAGCCAGGATTCGCTGCTTGGATTTGGTTAAATATTCGAAGACTTCTTTTCCTCTTGGCTACATGAACGTGCAAACGGATAAATGAAAAGTAAAACTCATGGAGTAACAATATCATAGGTAGGTTCGGTAGCAAATACCATTAATTAAAGTCACTATTAACGAGAGTGTAAAAACGCTCCTCGTTTTGGTAAAAATAAAACTGGGAGCTGTTTCAGTACCTAATAACTGGTGTAGCTGGTTGCAGTGATTCATTGTTGGCACAGTAAAAATGCTGCAGTTGACGTTTGTTGACACACAGTTATTTTTACAAGCGTTTATTGGAGAGTCTATGAGGAGAGAACCCATGCGAATGAGTGTTATAATTACATCGTGGGCTGAACGTGGATGTGAGCGAATGAATGGCTACGATTAACCAACAAAGAAACAAATATATGCCGGCGAGAGGAGTTCAGAATTTAACAATAAACGGGATGCGAGTGTTGGTGGCGTACGCAATTATTCAGCAGTCCCAAACAAATCTCTTTAGTTCATGTGAGAACTTACTCCTCATATATGTCCACCACAAGAAATAATCTCTTTCATTTGATACACGTTTATTCCATTTAAACACTCTGATACTATAATGAATCCTATTATTCCTTCACATCCATTATTTCATAATAACAACCCCCACCCCCCACCCGATGTCTTTTCTAAACAATTAACGTCCAAAATATACAGCGTGCGCCACTGCCACATCATCATTTATAAAGCAGTTAATCACCTAACGGGAAATAATCGCACAAATTCATTTTAGCAATGACGTTAGGATTATTTTTTTTCTTTTTTTGATATGTGGTCATGCCCAATGCGGAGGGGAGGGGGAGGTATCAACTCTCAGACTTATAGAGCGTAAGCGTATTTTGTGTGTGTAAATCTTACATTACTTTACTACTTTGAAACCGTTTCGCCATTGAAGAGAAAGCAGTGTTGATTTCTTACTTCTCAAGGTACTTAAGAGGACCTGAAGAGAATACCGACCACCACCGAAAATTAACTCGAGGGTGATTCGAATTTACGACCTTGCATTTACAAGGCCGATCCTCTTACCATTGGACTGTTCAGGCGTAAATTGTAAATTATAAATTAATTATAAAAAAACGAAATGACTTAACCAGATTAAAAAACAAATTGTAAATTAATTATAAAACAAAAAAACGAAATCACTTGACCAGATTAAAAAGAAAACAAATAAATGATATGGTAAATCTGATTTTGCACGCACCTGAATTTTATTATTTAAATTTATTTTAGATTTCGCAGGTCAAATCGGAGTTAATAAAAACAGTCGTTTTAATTTTAAATTCAAATAAAATTTCCACAGGTTCGTTTCCTTTTGTTAAAAATTTCGCAGGTGTTAAGAAAAGAAATTAGGAATTAAAAAATTCACAAAACTCGCGCGCTCGTATTGACTATGTGACTATGGAGAAATGAAAACGAAATGACCTGGCCGGGCAAAAAAAAATTGTAAAATTCATAAGCCTGATTTTGCATGCGTCTGGATTTTATTTAAATTTATTTAGATTTCACAGGTCAAATCGGAGTTAATGGAAACAAATCAGGGTTAATAAAAACGAGTCGTTTTAATTTTAAATGCAGAAATTGTCAATTTTGATTTCGTTTTAATTTTAAACAGAGTTTTATCAAATTCGCAAAAAAAAGTGTTTAATATTATGATATTAAAAAGACTATCAATGAGGTTGATATCAGAGGGTAGCCGACTCATGAACTGTATCATGTAGATATCGGGTCTTCATTTAATCCTGTATCCCACGTGACCTGCGATGTACTAAACCAATTCCTAAGAGCTAGATAAATTCATAAAGCCCAATCATGTATTTTGTAAGGTATCTAGCTTTATATTATGGTAATAAAAAAACCTAATAATAAGGTTGGGTTTACATGACATCAGGGGGCAGCAGATTCATGAACTGCATTATGCCTTCATTTAATCCTGTATCCCACCTGACCTGCGACGTACCAAACCAATTCTTAAGCGTTGGTATGTAGGGTATGGTAGATATCTGACTATCAAACTATCACTTGGACATTTAAGATGCAATCAATTATGAAGATTCTGAAGAATCCTGTTAAGCATCTTCACTTCTGATTGTATGTTTGATGACATGCTTGTTGATACGACGAGGCACTTGAAAGGCTGGATGCTCGTTAGTCTTTTGCTTATTGTTTATGAATGATGAAAGATGACATTACTGAAGTCAATAATAATTTGAAGAAGGTATAAAGGATTATTACAATGGTAAAATAATTTGGCAAGAGAAACTTACTTATAAATGAATATTTAACTTGTAAACGAAACATTCCGTAGACATGCAAATTATAAACGTTTATTGAGTTTAATGAAGGCAGCTAATGTGTTTCCCAGTGAACTGTTAAACAAAGTAAGTGCAATCTTAATGCGTAATAAAGTATACCGGAGTGCAAATTTACGAAAGTAAAATATAGAAAGAGTTGTTTCCAATTTTTGCACGGTAGACAAAACATACACACAATTTAATTTCCTGTTGTTAAAAGCAACACGTTTTTCTTTCTTTCTACGCGCAAAAATCTCATTAAGTGTGCCCAAAGTAATTCACCAAACTAATTTTCTAAGTAGTAGTGGCAACTTATTAGTTTTCCCCTCCTCTTCCCCACTGATTTATACTGCTATCTTTAACTACCACGTATTAGTTGAAGTTTTATGAGATTTTAAGTTTATAGGGGGCTGTTAAAAATGACGGGAGGTAATGAAAATCACGCAAATCGTTTACAAGCGCTTTTAAGTATTACGTATATATCCATCCAGCTCTCGAATTATTGGATTTTATTATTATGCACGTTAATGAAAAAAAAAGAAAAGAAAAAGAAAACTTAATTGCAGATTCTTTTCGTATAAAGACGACAATTCTCGGGGATTCTATTTTATTGAATTCCCGTTTAATATGGAACACTGTAACATTATGCAAGAAGAAGAAGAAGCTCTAAGGATTATTGAAACCGTAAAATACAGTGGAGATTAATAATTTCCCAGGTGGCTTTGAAGTACTCTACGTAACTCAAAGCACTTCAGTAAACAGCCGAGATGAAATAAGTTTGCCATAGCAAAAATTAACGCCTCATTAACTATAATTAAAGATTACAACTTAATAAAGTTGGCAGAAATTTTGACAAGGTAACAACCACCTTCCACTTCTCTCGGTGGCACGTTATTAAAAAAAATATATATATCAGAGGGTTGGTTTACCTTATCTTCACCTAGGATAGTTCAAATTTTCATTAATTAGACAAACTATTAAGCAATGGCTTTGCTCGCTTATTACTGATTTAAGGGAATATAGGTTTGAAACGGTGGTACAAAGCAGTCTTGCCTTCAGATTAATTAAAGCCAACTGAGGCACTAAATGCCCTTACAAACTAGTACGGACGATATTAACAAATCAGCTTTTCAGATTATCACGAATTTAAATTTACGTTTCAATAATTAATAAAGATTTATTGAGCATGCAGAAAAATACATCTTACTATTTCCCCCCTCATATCTCCATAATGGTCTTACGAGAACCAAGTGGTTCTAATTACTTTTGACCAAAAAAATGATGTATTTTAAAAAAGGAATCGTTTTAAAAACCCCATTAATGAACTAATCGATTTTAATAGGGAATTTCTTTTTAGAAACTCTTCTTGTTTTGTCCAGAATCGATCTGCCAAAAATCAGGTGGATACACTCCGAACCAAATGGTAATTTATTGACTGGAGAAGAGACTTTAATATTCGTGATTGCGATTTCCGACGAACGTAAAGTGGGCTCTTTAAAATTAGTTTCAAACATCAAAGGATTGCACTTTATTAGAGAAGAATTGAAGGTTACCAACTATCACCCTGGAATGTAACGTGCACGGACACTAATTTACTACCCCCAATTGAAATGAGCTTCAGATAATAAACACGCTCATTTCATTATTGAATGCTTCCAAAAAAAAAGATAATTAAACGTTTCTCTTTGATGATTGACTTTGTTTGTTTCCCTGAAAGCTTCCCTTGTTTTAATACAGGATTTAAATTTGCTGCAAATTTAATAACAAAAAGGAACTTATACCTAATATTTGTTTGGTCTAGCAAATTTAGATTTGTGCATGCAGTCCATACTTTGCAAAAGGAAAGAGAATCTAGTTAGCTGGAAGTTTAAATTTAATCTGTTTTGCGTACCTTGTAGCGAACCAGGAAGTTACTAATCAAGAACTACCCCTAAACGATATTGCCCTAGTTACTTAATATATGGTGGAGGGGTAGGGTGGTAGTCGATATCTCTCGCAAATCAGTTGTCGCATATATCAGAAGTTTATTCCCATAAGAGAAGGGAACGTCACGATCTGTAATGTTATAACTGTTTATTGTTAGTCATTCTTTGCAAAAGGAAATCAAAAACAATCGTAACTGACAGTTGGTCCTCACGAAAAATCCATATTCATCAAATCATAACCAGAATAGAAGGAGAGAAGGAAACTTATCTGATCCCCGGCAATAATTTATGAACAATCAATAAAAGTGTACCGCAATTAACGTTGTGTGTGGAAGAATAATTAATTTAGGCATTAGTTTAATTAAACGAGCCGGGGCGAGGGGGGATCGATGAACGGTTTTTTTTTTATTCCTGGAAAGGAGATTGGAATATACAGAATCCTTTGAGGAGTGCGAAATTAATAATCCTCAAGGCATAATAAGCAATTATAACATAGTAGTAGAAATTTCATGAACACAATGGCTAATAGATACGAGGAGAGAAATATAAGCACAATATCGTTATTACAATTATGTGGAAATGATACCTTTGTGGTTGTACGGTGAAGTTATGGAATCTTCCGATGCTGCATCCGGCAGGCAATAAGACAGAGAACACCACAACGTCAACCAACCCCACTGACAAAGCCGCCGCCAGTTTCTTGATATTTCAGAAGTTCGCCTCTAATTACTCCATCATCAATTTTACGAGCAAATAATTTCCGTTTTTACTTAACGCATCGATATCAGTTTACCAGATTGAAAATTTTAATACCCCCCTCCGCACCCTCCTCACACCCTTCCATTCCGTTCGTCCTCATTAACATTACGAATAATCGCAAGAAATTAGCAATGTAATTGCGTTAAAACTTTGCGAATTGTGAATAAAACAAAGTGATTAAATTATAAGGCATTTTGCGGTTGGTTTTCGTTTATTTTATTATTTCACTTCACCATTTGGAATATTTTATGATTTCCTTGTTTCAAATTCTATCCAAAATAGAAAAAAATGTATATACGGGATAAACCGACGGCTATATCTCCACAACTAATTAAAATATAAAAAAAAAATTCTGGTCATTTCTGTTTTAAATTTTAGAGGTCGACATAAAATTATTTTCATCCTTTATAGGGTGATGGATGCAATTTCTTTATTTTAAATTTGAATTGCCCATAAAATTCTACATATTTTTTTGTATACAATAATCAATCAATGCCTACATCTAATCGTTCTGGAGAAATTTAAGATTTTATTTAAAAACTGTCGTTTACACTCTTTATTTTATTAGTTCTTATTTTATTTATTTATAACTGCACGAAAAATATTTTTGGTGCAGACGTAATTGATACTTAAACTTCTATTTATCAGAAATTAACGAACTTCGGCTCCTTTGAAAGGAAATTTCGTTAGTATCTGATAAATAGTACAGAAGTTATATTTTTTTAAAGTAAATAATTTAACTGTTTCCTCCCCCCTTATTAAAGGCGATACGATAATAAGTCTAAAATCAAAGTTATGCAGAATTAATTTAGCTTTCAAATGACGCTTTCAAAGCGGTAGCTTATTCTGAGACTTTTGTTAGTAAAATGAATTTTTATTACTGAGCCTAGTGATTGCACCCCCTTACGATCAACTCAGATACTTAAAAATATTTTCTTTGAATTTCTCTTAGTCACTTGACTATAATTTTTTTTCTTCCGAAGCTGCAGGTATTACGATTTCCTATACAGGGTGATTCAGTTTGGTACGCACGGCCCCATATCTTCTCTATTTTAATAAAAAAATATATTAAACCCTATATTTTTTAGATGGCTTGTAAAACTACATTAGATGAGTTACATAAATTAGGATTACCGTAAGGTTTTTTTTTTAAATGACACCTTTTTTTTCTGAGCGATTCTTGTAAAGCGTGTTCTTATCTATGCTAGTGGACATAAAAAGTTTATAGTTTCACAGGAAAGTTTAAAAAAAGTCATAAAAACAGTGGCATTAATTTGTTATTTTATTATTAAATCGTTATTTTTGAACATTTTAAAGTTTAAAATGCATGTTTCCATTTGTTATTTTATTATTAAATCAAAATTTGTTATTTAATTTATTTCAAACAGCATATTTTTTTAACTATGTAACCAAAGTCGTTATTCCGGTCCGCCCTCCTTTAATGCCGCCACCGTTTTCATGGCATTTTTCTCAAAAACTTTCTTATGGAACTATAAACTTTTTATGTTTAGTAGTATAGACAAGAACACGCTTTACAAGAATCGCTCAAAAAAAATATAGGTGTCAATAAAAAAAAAAGTTGACCACCGTAATTTTGACAGAACTTTTGGTAATCATGATACATGTAACTCATCTAATGTAGTTTTTAGGCCATTTAAAAGGATTTAATATATATTTTTATTGAAATAAAGGAGATATGGGGGCGCCAATACCAAACTGAATCATCCTGTATATTGCCAGTCGCTGCCCTTGTTGAGACATCCGGTATGGGGTGTACTATTTAAAATAAAAAAAAAAACTTGCATCTAGCACTACTGTTTCGTTTCATCCTGTACAGATCAAAATAATTTTTTGTTGTAGACTTCTGAAAGTTAAAACAAAAATATCTTGAAACTTCGAGATCGAGATACAGCCAGAAAATACACTGTTGGGACATCCTGCATAATACTATTTCGACCTTTTTAAATAATAAAACCTGGTTAGGTTCGTTGTCAAATGATGAGCTGTTTTTGATTTTAAATTTTAATACTTTTAATAAGAAAGAAAATTTTAGGCTGGAGAAAAATGAGGCATGGGTTTGTGTTGTTATTATTATTATGATGCAAATTTTTTTCTTGAGTGGTTCTTCATAAAATGTGCAAAGTTTGAAATTAAAACATAATTGCGAATTAAACCGAAAGCAGCGTGTCTGATCTGTATCGTATTTAAATAATTTTCTTTAAAGAGAAAGTTCTCAATTAATCGCAATAAAGTTTTGTCGAGTGGGAGAGTTTCTGAAAGTACGAAAAAGTTCCTCCGCCTTCCTCGTTGTCAAAACTTGGGCGAACAAATATAACAAATGATTTTCCGGTTAATTGGAAAAATAGGGTCCCTTGTCCTGAAAAGGCTTAAAATTTCATTAATGTACAAGTCTGCGTATTAATGAATTAAATTCGAACCGGAAGGTTGGGGGGGCTTTACAAATGTCGGGGACTCGTAGGTGAGAGGGTTTAACATTTAGCATTCGTGGATGCAACGCCTTCCTGTCAGGCAGAATTTATCATCGGCCACCGTTAAAAATTTTCACATCCCCGGACTTTATAAACATATCGATTTGGCATTTTGTTAATAAATTATTTCGCAGGGGCGCGTATTTCACGTATACGCCGCCACTGAACGCGTTCACGCAGGGGAAAGAAGGGCAAGCAGAAAGATGCACGTGGGGTAAATGTTTTATGTAGTAGTATCAAAGAGGGAATGAAAAGTATCGGAGACACAATGGTGAATTTAATAACAGAATGTTTACTAGACTGTTAATGATACGGATCTAACGTTCTACGAATATTGCAATCAACATTTACAATATTACCTCGACTGGAAACATCGCACTCAGTCTTCTATATTCTCTTTCATCTTACCTTTGAGATTCTTTCATTACATTCAAATTAATCCTCATAATTAATTACTATAAACACAAGATGTTTTCATTTGCAGCTCTTTGTGTTTTGCACATACCAACATCTTGATTAATGATTTTCTTGATTAATTCAGGTGTTTCTTCATTTTTTTTCCTTTCAGAAGACTATCCATATAATAAAAGTTTTGATACATCTTCAAGCAATTAAACATTCAATACAGCGAGGAATAAAATAAACAAAAATCAACATCAATCTAACATCAAACCACCCTTATATTTATTTTTATTCTGATTTGGATTGTGTGGTTATTTTAAATAAATTAAAACGGAATGTTCTTTTATTTAATTTTCTTTTTAATTTTTGTTTCTAGAGCGAAGTAATTTTCCATGTGCAGACGTAGTACACATATATAATGAAGTTATCTTTGAAATTACTGGGCCAGTGCGCGTTCAAAGTGAATTGTTAATGTCGGACGAAAAGCATAATTCAGTTGAACCGAGAAATTTAATGAAATCACGTGAATGAGGACGAATGGTAACCATCGGAAAATCTACTTATCTAATTGATATATTCCGGCTATTTAAATTTTCATTGCGAACGTTTATTGTTTGTTGTTGTCCCGTAACTGAATCTATATATTCGGGTAAAATTCATTAAAGGGTCCCGGTTATAAATAAGATTATTTTGAATTTAGTGCCGAATATAATTATCCCGCGTTGTGTTATTAAATAACACAACGCCTCGCTTAGCGGAACCAAAGAGGAGAAGAGGTAGGAATGCGAATTTCTTGACCGCAGAGGAGGAAACTGGGCTTATACTTTTAAAAAGTAACGTTATTTATTTTTATGGGCGCAACTTTTATGAGAAACGACCAGGAGGACACGTGGACACTCAAGTACACTATATTTGGTGTCTTTTTTTAAATTGGATAGCAATTTGTAGGACTTCGTCTAACAAAAGGCTATAAGAAACTTGATATTCCTTTTATATAATGAGGGCGTCAATCGAAAACTGCCTGACAGTGTTTTTATGACAGAAACTTTTCACGGCAATTATTTTCTAATACAAGGGAACTTCAGGTTACAACACAAACGATCAACCAATATAATACCTTTTAACCTAGAAACACAAACAAATTTAGAAAGTATCGACGATATAATTAACTAATTTCCATATTGAACGGAAAATGGAAAATCTGTTTTCTTTTTGTTTACTCGCATTTCCAATCCAAGAAGTAAATTTGAAATACCGTCGAGGACAAGCAGGTGTCTCGGATACGCTAAGATTAAGAGTAATCGGTAAGAACAGAATAAAACATCAGGATCAATAAAAGTTGGGAAAAACGGTTTGACAACATCAAAACACGGTAATCCACGCAGCGGGACATATTCCGAACGTGTGGGAAACAAACTTTAAAGATAAACAAATATACAGAGGCAATTCTCAAAGAAAATCCTAAATGCGATGGAAATACCGGAACATAGAATTTATTTTTATCAAAAGGGTATTAAAGGATCTTCGAGATTCACTTTTTCCTTTTCGGAAATAACAAAATAATAAAGATCGGGATTTAGAATTCGAATCGTTAAAGCCTGCTTTTCGACTCACCTCAAATTCAAAACACGAGATAGTATTCATTAAAACATGCATATTTCAATATTTATTGTTTACGGAAAATTGTTGCCCAATCGATTTCATAATACTCGGCATTTATGGCTATTTGTTTAAATTTCAGTATTTGTTAAATGAAACTCAATATAAAATAACAACCAACAATAAAAAAAAAATCATATTTCACATTGAATCAACTCTTATTTCGTTTGATACAAGCATTATGCATGTTACTTCAATATACAAAAAAAACTGATACTATACTGGGTGATTCAAAATAAGTGTCCAATCCGTAAAGTATAGGCAGTACACAGAAAAAAAAAAACAAAAAGTCTATATGCATAGGGGGTCTAATATCCCCAGTTTTTGAAATAAAATGCATTGAAAATTCAGATATAAATTGGTTAATGGGCACTAGTACAGCTGTATTGTATTGTATTATGGGGTTGAAGTAGCCTCACAGAACTGCGAACAAAATTTGATCTGTTTATACCCTCCGAATAATAATTTCCTAGAAACTCTACCTTTGCGGCGAGGTGCAGAATGTTCCTAAGAGGCTTAGCTTTTACTTCATCAAGTGTCAGACTCACACTGCTTAAATAGCTAAGTCGCATTTGCAAAGTATGTGCTCAGCCGTTTCTGCTTCTAATTCACATAATCTGCATATTTCACTTTCTGCCAAGCCCATTTTGTTAAGGTGGTACCTCATAGGGCAATAGCCAGTAAAAAGACCTGTAATAGTCTTTCTTTGTTAAAAGTAGAAGCTTTTGAGTAGTTTTAGGCGAGTGACTGATGAGCATCTTCTTCGTTAGTCTTCGACCTGGCATATTATTCCAGTAGGATATTTTTTTTCTTTATATCCACCTTTCAGTCTCTTTTCTATGCAGTGTCTTGCCCAGACCAGAGTAAAGTTTGAGGCCTATCGGCGAAACCTCAGAAACATCAGGTATCCATTTTAGGGTAATTTTGTGGCCCTTTGCTAGTTCCTTGAGGGATTTCTTGCATTCCCATAAGGAAAAGGACTCAGTGTAATATGCCTTGACTGCCTGTATAGTTGCTTGGCTATCAGATAATATATATATCGGTATTGCGTTACAAGAGCAATGTACTCGCGTGGAGCGATAGAACGAAACACTAGCGTTTACCTTGAAGTAAAAGTGTAAAACATTCTTATTTATGGCTTTCTACGGAAGAAAATGTATAACACGCAATTCATTCATTGGAATTTCATACTCGCGTATGTACATGTAAGAAATAAATGTTGATTTCCATTTTGGATTCAAAAAAGGTTGATTTTTGAAATACCTCTGCTAGACTTATTTCGTGCAATTTCGGCCTTACTGAATATGCTCCCAACGGGTCGGATACTTATTCTGAATCACCCTGTATGCCTGCAAACTATGATACAAATCCGGTTCTTACTTGACTTAATTAATTTTTTTATTCTGTTTTAATCAAGAATCGGACAGATTGTCCTGACTATAACAGGACAACAGCGCTTTATAATTATTTTTAAGTTTCCTCTTTTTGACTTGATGAATTAAATACTTTTAGGCAAAGCATTTACGTTCTTTAATTTGCTGTTCATGAAATAGATTCGGGGAATATTATTATTTTTTTTAAGACGTACGATTTTTCATTTAGGGGTTGATTTAAAAAAAAATGACTTGCGCTCGTATTTTTCGTACGGGCGGCGTCTGCTGTTCTAGAAAACATTTTAAAGTTACAGCAAAGTTAGAAAATGAAGTCGAATAAGTTAGTCTATATTTTCAGCAACGCGCACAGTTACGGTCGCCACCCTCCCCTTTATAAAAGCAAAATTAAATTTTATGATTTAAGTTTTTTTTGTTTTTGTTTTTTCTTTAGGTTTATATGGTATGGTATTAAGAAGTACAGCTGCGTTAAATATGTTTTCCCCCGTTTCGCGCGGGGGTTTCCCTATCCTTCTAAAAATATATTTAGTTCCTGGCGAGGTATTCTTCATTTAAGTGTAAAAAATGGGACGATTCTTGTGAAAGTATTTTTTTCGATTTATGTCGGCGTGAAAATAAACAACAGTAGGTGAGGTGAGCACTCAGTACATAACAGGAAAGTTGTTTTCTTCTAAAATCTTAATTCAATTTCGCTTCAAATAAATCTGTGTTTGAAAGGTCGGTTGGTAAAATATAGTCCTTTATTGCTCGATAAACCATGTCCTCAGTTCATTTGAGACAAGGCAAGTTATTTTAAAGATTTTCTTTTACTATAATAGTCCTAGCGGTGTAATACCCTCGACCCACCCTACCCCCGAGCAGCATTTTGTTAGGTGTTCATGGGCCCATCGATATTACTTTGTTTCGATTAATGTGACATTGTTAGAAGGGAGTATCAGCCCCCTCACTTTCAAGTTTTCGTCTTTTTCCTGCGCTCACCACAATGGAATACTAAAGAAGGGGAGAAGAAAATTCTGGGCATTAAGGGTAGCCTATACTGCTTTTACCGTCTATTAATTACAATAAATAAAAGCTCGGAAATAATAATAACAAATCACTGATACACCCGTTTATTTATGCATTTCATTTTATTTTATTTTATTTTTTTGCTTCACCAAGTTACAACAAACGGAAATTTTAATTAAATTAATTACTGTACGTGACAGTTTGTTTTTAAATTAATTAAAAACGCAAAGCGCGCAAAAAATTTATTTTCGTTTAAATAAATAACGAATGCGATTGCCGTTGTAACAACATAATGTTGTAATGTATGGTTAGGGGGTAAATCAGGAAGAAAATAGTTGTGTTACATTTTTTTTCAAATGCTCGCTCTACTGTATAATAAACGGCGCCGATGTAAACAATGAATAATTTATATATAAAAAAAAAACAAAAATATTTGCAGTGGATGGGTAGGTAACGTTTTAAATTTGAATTCTTTCGCAATGAAGCCCGTCGAGTACTACTATCGATTGAATATTCCATGATACGCTATTCTATATAGGTATGAAGTATATATAGTATAAAGGGGAGGAATTTTCAATAAAATTCTAGTTAGTTTAGGATCGCATTTTCTGCTAGAATAATTAGCTGCTCAGACATCCAAAGTACAAAGTAATTATTCTCTACGGGGAACATCCTTCAATAGAAATGGCGGTTTCCACGACAGACAAAATACAAAATATGTCTACACCTGTTGTTCATTTATAAACTGTTCATCACTGGTTAAATCCAATTTTTATTTTAAAATTAGAAATTTCCTGCAAATAATATAAACGAACGGGCCGCCATTGCTGTCTCGTTAATTCAACCCTTATTAAAGACTTTTAAATGTAAATGAATCATGGTAAGGGTTAAAGCGATTTTAGTAAAAAAATTATTTTTTTTCTCGTTGAGAGGATAAGGAAAGTGGTCCCCTGGGGGCGTGAAATTTTGCAAACATTCACGTAAGCAAGGTCGAAAGGGATGGTGGATTACTTTGACCAGAAAGGAAAAATATTAATTGAAATACTTAGAAGTTCTTTGATATGTAATGTAATGTTTTTTTTTTGCAATTTGTAATAAGTTCTGAGCTTGAAAGAATTGTAATACCCTTAATAGGGTTTATGTAGGAAAAGTATTCTTGTATTGTGGTTTAGCTCGAGGAGGGCAAATTAAAATAGTCTTACGGATAGACTGTGCGGGATTTAAAGCCGCAATCAGCTTACTACGCGGTGAAAATAAATAAGAGGTGATGAACAAAACCTTCACAATTAGTCTAAAGTAAACCACGCTTCGGGTAAACAGAGAAAAAAACTTCAGCCAGTCGATGTTTTTTAATTCTGTTAACAAAGCTTGATGAACCACGGACTACAAAAATTGAATCTACTAATTAAGACGTACTTACATTACTCCGCTAATTGCAATATTTCTAATTAACTAATGAAAAGAAAATGCCAAGTCATAAACGAAAAAAAAAAGTTGAGGAGCTTTGAAAATGTTTCTGAAGTATGTAATTATTTATGTCATGCTCTTTTGAAACAAAAAAGTCGGCAAGCATCTCCTCACCGACCGTTACCTTGCTGATTAAACCTTGCGTTTAAAAACTTTGTAATTTCTTCATTCGTTCTGTAATCACCAGAAACTTAAAATAAGCTTTCAGCTGCAGATTTTTTTTTCTTTAATTTTCAACTTTATTCCGACGTTTCGGGGCTAAAACCGACTTGAATTTAATTTGCCGGGAACCAAGAAAAATCCAGCACGTCATTCCAAGTAAACAATCGGAAATGACAGGAACTACGGTGCAATTCAATCGAAGACACTCCTTACGATTTGCTTTCTTTACTTACTCTATTTACAATTATTATTATTACATTTGCAAACTGCGCGAAAGCTCTCGGGAATTTTGATAAGATAACTCCAAACTTATTCTTTTTTATTAATTTAATTTTTGATGAAAATTACCTACCCGCGTTAATATAATAAATCACACTTACTCGCCCAGAAGAAAAGAAAGAAAAAAAAAAACAACAATAATACATAAAGTTTCTTGAATCCCTCATGAATTTATCGTGTATATTGGTGGTAGGCGTGTAATGTTGTAATATCGTTTGTTTTGTTTCATCCGTAATGAAACATTCATTATTATAAATTGTGATTTGTGTTGGCGCTGTTTCTTCTTTTTTTGGCGAGAGGCATATTTTATACACGTTCAACTCTGATGAACTAATTCATTACGAAACCACCGACATGAACAAACCGAACATTTAATGTTTAAATCCCAATTTGACAGCAAGATGCGAGCGCCGCCGCCGCGCCGCCATTCCCAAAACGGTTTTACGCAGGGCTATTTATTTAATTTATTGTTTGTGGAAATTTAAATTTTCCTCACCCTTGTTTTTGTTCTTGTTGTTGTTGTTGTTGTTGTTGAAATCCGAAACATGCAGAATGCTCTTCTCTACTCTGAGAAATAATGTTCTTAGATAACATTATGCCAACCTGTATGTCAAGGTTAAACGGCGCCTTCAAGATATCATCAATCTTCTTACGTAATTACTGAATAATGCTTTGGAACTTACCAAATAATTATCATAAGATAATTAATTACCGGGAGATTACACACGACTTGGCCAACCGAATATGGTCAAATAACTCCGACGACCAATCATTTGTTTCTTAAAGTTCTTGTGCAATAGATTGTTTAACTCCCACGTCTGCTCCATAATAATAATTATCACTGTCATCATCAAAAACCAGTCAGCCCATTTATTACATCACAAATTGACAAATAAGACTTTTTCATTGTAAAAAAAAAATAGTAACGTAGCCAAATTATCACATTCATTATTGATTTCAACGAATCGAAATGTTAAAACAGTTATAATAACAAATAATATCATCGCAAATATTTACTATTTATTTTATGTACATAAATTTGAAAGTATTTTAAAACGCTCCATGCATAATACAATATTTATTTATATCATGACAAATTGGGATAGTGATTTTAACGTCAGTTTTAAACAATCATCAAATTCCAAATTGAGTTACATTGACGTTCGAATTTTCGATTCACTTTTGGGCAAATTAATAATAAATTCATTTGAGTTTTGTTTTCTTTTTCTTTATTACAATAATTACTTATCAAATGGGTGTAAGTTGTCTTACTTCGGCTGTTTCAGAAAAATAGTGTCTTTGATGTATTAATTCATAATTCTAGAATTACCTTGATAGTTGACAAGACGAAATCTTTGATTTGGTTCGAAATTCAGAAAAGTTCAAGTGCCCCTCCCCTTTGTTGAGAACTAAAGACCTTTTTGGATTTCATTAAAACTTTCTAGAAATTTTTGTTTCCCCTTAAATGAAAGAATTCGTTTAGATTTCAGAGGTGCACTCAAAATATTTGACAGTGAAAGAAAGAAGGCCCTTTGATTTAATCAAAACCTTGAAATTTTGGTTTTTCCTTAAATGAAAGAATTCGTTTGGATTTCAGATGTGCTCTCAAAATATTTAACAGCGAAACGAAGAAGGCCCACACCATTATAATAAATAGTCTTGAATCCAACTTGCCCTCGACGTTTGGAGAAGTCCTCAAGAAAAAGGCATAAAATAGAAGATACGTGTCTTCATTTCTGTCCTTGGTTTGAATCACTTTTTTGCTCTTGTTGGAACCCCTGAACTTTTGGTTTCTCCAAGAATGAGTGAATTCGTCTGCATTTCATAAATGCCATTCAAGCCACAGCTTTATTTTCACTTTTCCCCCATTATTATTTATCCTTGTTTTTTCTTCCCATTTACTTATTTCTTTCGCTTGTAGATTCGACAACACCATCTCAGCCCATATTTTCTTTCATTTTTGGTTTTCCTTTCTTTCCCGGATGTTTTCCTGTTATTCTGTTTTCGTTCTTCCTCTGTAGTTGTCCAAAGCACTGCAATCGTCTCATTCTAATCATTTCTGTAATCTTCGCTCCACTGAACAGCTGATGGTCCGATTCTAATACTCTCCTCAAAGTCCTCCTTTCCCACCGAAATAATCCTTTCTCAGACGCTCTGTGTATTTCCTCATGTTTGGCAGGCAATTAAAGCGGTCGGACTTTTATAGTCTTAACAGATTTCCTTAAAACATTGAAACTGTTTTTCTTTAACGTGAGATTCGCTTGGATTTCAGAAATGTACTTCAGATATTTGACGGCGAAAAGAAGAAGGCCCAGAACGCCTTATAATAAATAGTCTTGAACCAACTTATACAATAGAAGGTGCACGTCTTTCACTTTTGTGTTCTTGCTTTTGTGTTTTGTTTGGAATCTGAAATATTTTTTGTTTTTTTTTATCCCTTGAAATTTTGGTTTCTCTTTAAATGAGTGAATTCTGCAATTCCGAAATGCCATTTAAGCCACTTTTCCCCCATTACTGTTTATTCTTATTTTTCGCTTGCAGATTCGACAACACCATCTCAGTCCATCTTTTTTTTTCCTTTTTGGTTTTCCTTCCTTTCTCTTATCTCCCGGATGTTTCCCTGTTATTCTATCTTCTTTCTTTCCTTTGTGGTTGTCCGAACCATTGCAATCGTCTCATTCTAATCACTTTTGTAATCCTAGTTCCACTGAACATTTCATAGTCCCACTGAACATTTCATAGTCCGATTCATTAGATCTTCTTTCATATTATCCACTTTCGGTCTTTTTCTCTCCTAATACTCTCCTTAAAATCCTCCTTTCCCACCGTAATAATCCTTCCAGAGACACTTTGTTTATTTCCTCATGTTTCGCAAGCAATTAAAGCGGTCGGACTAATTACTATCTTTTATAGTCTTAACAGATTGACTCTAAACCTTGAAATTTTGGTTGTTTCCTTGAATGAGAGATTCGTTTGAACTTCAAATATTCGACGGCGAAAGTAAAGCCTAGAACGCCTTATATTCTTGAATCCAACTTGCTCCCGATGATTGGAAAAGTCCTCAAAAAAAGGCATAAAATAAATAAATAAATCATTTTTGTATTCTTGTTAGGATCTATAACATTTTTTCTTCATTCTTCATTTTCTCTGTAAATCAGTGAATTCGTCTGCATTTCAGAAATGCCATTTAGACCACAGGTTTATCGGTTTTTCGTCAAAACCATGAAATTTTGATTTTTCCCCTTTCTTCTACAAAATGAAAGAACTCATTTGGATTTCAGAAATGCACTTCAAATAACTGACACCTAAAGAAAGAAGGCCTACTCCTTATAATAAATAGTATTAAATCCAACTTGCTTTCAATGTAGTATTTAGTATTAGTATTATTTAACCGTATCTCAAAGAGATATCGGCATCGTATAAGTGTATATACGGTTGTAAAAGCTCTCAAAGAAAAGGAATTGTTTTCTTGTTGGGATCTAAAACATTTTTTGAATTACACATCAAAAATCTAAATCATTCAACGTTTTCAAAATTGTTTTCCCAGGCCCGGTATTATAAACGCAAGTTAAATTAACTCTACAGTTTAATGCCTTAGTAACCATTGTTTTTACAATTGTTACTAAGACATTAGACTTACAAACAATTGTAAAAACAATGGTTACTAAGGCATTAAACTGTATAGTAAATTTATTTTACGTTTATAATACCGGACCCTAATCAAATAAACTGATGTTTCATTTGCACTTTGCTTTTTTTAATGTATCTACTCGAGACATGAATGATTTCTAAACACTAATTTCTTAGGAATAGCGTTTACGTTAAATGCCAGAAAACTATAAATGCGCTTGCTCAGATATTTGTGAGCAAGCGCATTACTGTTTCTGTGGCATTTAGCGTAAACGCTATAGACGACGTGTAAGTTGCGAAAAAACTCCCTAACATTACGAGTAAGACCCTCAAAAGTGGTGTGTGTGTGTGTGTGTATTTATAGGTCTTAGTAATGGCATTTTTTGATAATTTGCACTCTCTCACCCTCCTTGGGGTTCTTAGGAAAGAAGGTCATAATCTAGTAAAGCACTGCACCGTGGTCCCTTTCTCAAACAAAGTTCTTGCGTGTAGTTGTTTGGGGGGTGCCTTTCAGCTTATGTTGCTGTGTACAGTAAGACATAGATCTTTGGTAAATATGTGTTTATTATAAGCGTGTGTGTTATTTGATGAGCGTAACACACCCTGCGCTATTTAATTGGAATTCAATGCCGAACTATATTAGATAATCACGAACAATACAGTTACGAAATGAGCAAACGGTTCATCTGATCATGTATTAGCGATTAAGTCGGATAAGATCATGGGTTTCGAAACGTACACTCTTCACAACAAACAATAATTAACAAGGCATTTCCTCCACGGTTTATATACACGAAAGCGTTTTCTGTTTCAACATCCTACACACGTAAAGTGCACTGAGGACGAGGAAGGGTGTGAACGGTACAGGAACGTATTCCGCAATATGGAAACCGAATATAAATCGTACTTTTCCATAGCCAATCCTCTTACTCGGTAACATAACAAGTAGTAAATCGCGGAACGGTTTCATAATGTTAATCGCATTTTGAAAATTCCTGACGCGCTTGTTTTATGAACTTCTTAAACAATAGGTCATCTCCGAGAGTAAATGTTACTACATGCAGAAAGGAATACGTTTGGTACGTTTCGTGACGATGGAACGACCTCGCATTAGAAAGTAATGCTGCAGAATGGAAAAGCAGAGCATTTATCTTAGTCGAAACCTCGGACTAAACAAAAATACGACCTTTTCTTGCTTATTCTACTTTATCCCCCACGTTTAAACCATTGCATCACACCGACACGGAAAATCTATAACAACAACAAAAAAACCCGACGTTCATAACGGACCGTAATTAACACGAAATTTTTGAACAGGAAATATAAATTTCGTTCGTTCACTCTCGGATATAAATAATAAGCGTTAAAACTCTTATGTACTTCGGGAAAGCTCATTTGTTTACTCTGTCAACAGAACTGTGCTTTCAAACAATAAATATTTCCTATCTTATAAACCCCGACAGAAATTCCTGCTCCTTTTTTATACGTTTATTTTTTACATCCGCATAAGTAGGTCATTTTTGTGAGACATAACTTTTCAGCTTCATATTTTATATCTTATTGTAATACAATGCCATAAATTTTCAGGAAATTTCCAAGGTACTACCTTATTCGCAAAACATTTAACGACATAAAACCATCTGACACCACGACCCTTATCTTTAGTATCAGTATCCCACTGAGATATCTAGTTTATAACTATACTTACACAAGTAACAGAAAAATTTGTTACAGTCAGTTTAGATTGCAATGGATTTGGTACCTCGTCAGCAAAAGCGTAGCTCAAGAATTCGACTGAAATCTAGTCGACCTCTGGTAATTATCTCGAAACCGACCAAACTAAAAACTTTGGATTTTGCTAAAATTCGTTTACTTTCGGAAATCTGGAAAAGCTCCCTCAAACTCCCTCAAAAAAAAACTAAATATTAGCCTTTAGGGAGAATCGAACTCGAGACCAAAAAGCTTTACCAATTGAACTACAGCAACTTAAGAGATCTTTTTCACTTCGAAAATGGAATATGTGTTTTGGGGGTCTAAAGTTACAGACTTGTTTTGCGACTGTGTGTGTAAAGTGTTCCATGGCCTTTTTATTTTCAAACCTTCTCGCCACTGAAGAGAAAGTAGTGTCGATTTCTCTCTCCCCAACACTGAAGGATACCTGAAGTGAACACTGACCACCACTGAGAATTAATTAACTCGAGTGTGATTCGAACTTACGACCTTGCGTTCATAAGTCCTATCGATCCTCTTACCACTGGACCATTCAAGCTTAAATACAATTATGTTATTGATTGTTAAAAAGCTTGAATATTCAGAAAATGGTTTCTTTTTTATTCGATTTGCGTAACAATTTTTTTGTTAGATAGTGAAGAGAGTCCAGATTTCATGCAGGTAATTATTGTTAAAATAGGAAAATATAAAGGGCGTTTTGCTGAGAATTATTAACTCCAGTGTGATTCGAACTCACGACCTTGCGTTCATAAAGTCAATCGATCCTCTTACCACTGGACCATTCAGGCTTAAATACAATTACGCTATTAATTGTTAAAAAAAAGCTTGAATATTAAGAAAATGATTTCTTTTTTCATTCGATTTGCGTAACGCTTTTTTTTGTTAGAAAATGAAGAGAGTCCAGATTTCACGCAGGTAATTATTGTTAAAGTAGCGAAACATAAAAGAACGTTTTGTTGAAATTTGAAGAGAGGCGTGAATGAAATGGGGATTTTGAATAGGCGTGCTCGGTCGGTGTATCGAAAAAGTCACAATTCCATGAATATCTGTAATTTAGCATCCCAACTAGAACGGAGAGAGCGTTTATAGTTTGAGAGGGCATCGTGAGCTGCTCGTGTTTCATAAATTTATAGCGAAACAAACGTAACGTTTAGGTTCCATAACCACTTGATTTAATTACACGAATGAATTATAGCGGAGCGGAACCAGTATTTGATTAAAGGACATACAATCAATGTAGATTCAAAATACCGTTCATTAGTTACTCCGTACTGCTGCGAAAGATCGAACGAAAAACGAACCCCCGAGTAAATAAAATTTAAAAGTCGTTTTATTTCTACCCCTTCACATATGCACGTATATTATTGTGTGACGTCTAATTTTTTTGTGCCTACGAATAGATAAAAAAAAAATTAGTTGCAAAAGTCACTTTCAATTACACAGAGGACTTCCTGAGCATCCCCTGTACGTCCGGTTCTATTTGGGGCCTTTTCAACAAGGGCTCAAGAGCTACAATTGCAATCAGATTGACCTGTTCGAGTTATCCCGAAATCGAGTGATGAAAATGTTGATAAGAGTGTTATCTGCGAATAGATCACTTTATGCTTTCGTAGTTTTAAGTTGATAAAGAAAATTCTAAAATCTGGTTTGGTACTACTTGATAAAGCGTGAGTGAAGTTTATGTAATTCATAGGTAGATGTTATTTATTGCTATCGTAAGTACTTTGCACTTAAAACTTTTGAAATAACTAAAACTTTGTATAATATGTAGCCAGGTTACTTCTCGTTATCACTGGCGAACGTTAACTAACATTGAGAGGGCGCGGGGGTGCACCTAATTTTATTTTCGGCGCGGGGTGATGGTGGTGGATAGAGACAAAATTAATTTGGTATTTTTTAACGTAGTTTCTAAACATTCGTGCAGCCATTAAATTTCAATCTTCTTCCTTAATTAAATTCCGCCTGGATTTGCTGTGTAATGAAAAAAAAAAAAAAAAAACGAAAACGAACGAAAGAGTGAAATTGGTTTTTTGGTGAGGATGAGGTGCAGCAAAAAAGAATTATTTATAAGAAATTTGTGCATATTAGAGTGCACACGATTTAGGTTTATGTTGTGTGGCGTGCTGTGTCAAGGCTTGGGGTGTGAAACTGCAGATGGCGATTGGAGGACCCCTAACCGTAGTGAATATGAATGTTTCAATTTCACAGTCTGTTGCATTCCTTAGTTTAAAAGAAAGAATTCCAATCTGTGTGTGTGTGTGTGTAAGACCGAATTTTCGTTTACCTGTACACTACATCGGGCCATGTCGATTTTTCCGATGTTATACCGACTGTGTTTAATTGCGATTTCGGTTTATATAAAATCGAACGCGAATAAAAATAGCAAAAGCGTCGGAGCAAGTTGAAAGGGGGTGATTTTCATTTTAATTATTTACGTTTCCGTTTGTTAAGGGTCTCCGGTGTTCGCTAACAATTAAAGAGGAACGAAATTCGACTATTTATTTATTGCCTAGATTAAAAGCGTCAGCTCTACTGTTAACGCTGCTTTAATTGTTGAATCAGCTCATCCAAATCTTTAATCAAAGCTATTTACACATGTAAACACAGTTTTATCGTAGTCTGGCGTTAATTCCTCGGATCCGGAGAAGCGGTGAATGCGAAAATATTACGACCGGTGTACGTATGAATTCGGAAGCAGGAGGACACGGTCAAACACCCGCGTTAATAAATAAACAAGGGAAATCGTACTAACACCCTTCAGCTGAAACTTTAAAACGTTTACCCTCACCACCGCAGCGCACCATCGCGTCGCTATTTACATATTGTATTGACGGATAAAAACGAACGCGATATTCATAAGACTGATCGTGAAAGTAGCTGTACACCTTTACAAAGACTGTCATAAAAACTACCCCAACAATAACTGATTTTCCAGAGCGAAATTCTCTCTTGTCATAAGTTTTCGAACTCTTGGCGTGCAAAAGCAAATCGATTTGTAATTGACTGGTTGCCCTGTGTTGTGTCAATCAATCCACGAACGAACGAACGCCAAACGAAAAATTTAACAGATCCACTTAACGTTATGGAATTTATAATCAATCCAGAACAGTCCGATGCAAATAGAAATAAAACGACAAATTAATTAATTTTATTTCAGGAAAAAGAATTAACCCAAAACAACAACTTAAAGTACATTACGAAACGGCGTAACTAGAGGTCAACTTGCAAAATCTTTACCCAACGCTTCACACACGTCTCGCATACACAGGGTGTTTAAAAGAAAGTTTTCATATTTTACTCGTTGGCTATTTTCTTCAAATTCCTTAGACGTCCAGTCATAAACACAAACGAATCTGACGAAAAAACAATTGGGCGTGAATCACCCTGTATATCAATATTTTTACGGAAGCAAACCTAAAGCCAATTAAAACATTTCAAAGTTGGTTCTTTCTTTTGTTTGTTGTTTTGAGAATCAATCGCCCTACAAAAATTAATCAAGGAAATACGTATTTCTGAAACATATCATGAGCTACTCTGTTAAAAACAATTACAAGAGGACGAACGACTAAGGAAGAGAATACAAATTAAATAAATAAAAACTAAAATGAAAACTCAGCATTTGTTTTACGGTCCTCTGAAAATAAAAAGTGCTGCGGCTAAAAGATTCTAAACTAGAATTTTCTGGCGTTTTTTTCCCAATTTACGTGGCTTTATACACGTTCAGATAACACCGGCAAATATTGATATTAATACTAACGCTCATACTAACACAGTTAATTTACTATCGCCGCACCTTAAAAATTTTATGGCCACTTACGTAGTCACGTACAACTAATTAACTGAATATACGCTGCAGAAGTCTTTTCGTGCTGCACTCGGAAGCTATTTTTGATTCTATTGGGTTAATCAATTTATACGAGCACTTATGTAATTCAGTAAAAAGAAAAAATTGAAAGGACCTTTCAAACGAGTTCATTACATAACGCATTTAAATACCTTAAACAATTTATAAACCAAAGGGATTTCCAAAAGATTTATAACTTTGTTTACTCTTTATTGGTTTTAATTAAAATAATTTCTTCTTAGTTTTGTAATTTATTTAAAATTCTGCAGGATTTTGGTTAATTTGGGCAAGTGATTTGGAGCTTTAGAAGTCTTCTCCTGTTGCACTCGAAAGCTATTTTTGATTCTATTGGGTATGTATATGAGCACTAACGTAATTCAGTAAAAAGAAAAAATTAAAAGGACCTTTCAAACGAGTTCATTACATAACGCATTGAAATATCTTAAACAATTTATAAACCAAAGAGATTCCAAAAGATTTCCAACTTTGTTTACTCTTGATTGGCTTCAATTAAAATAATGTCTTCTTAGTTTTGTAATTTACTGAAAATTCAGCAGGATTTTGGTTAATTTGGGCAAGTGACTTGGAGCTTCAGAAGTCTTTTCGTGTTGCACTCGAAAGCTATTTCTGATTCTATTGGGTTAATTAATTTATACGAGCACTTATTTAATTCAGTAAAAAGAAAAAATTAAAAGGAGTTCATTACATAACGCACTTAAATATCTTAAACAATTTCTAAACCAAAGAGATTTCCAAAAGATTTCCAACTTTGTTTAATCTTAATTGGCTTTAGTTAAAATAATTTCTTCTTGGTTTTGTAAATTATTGAAAATTATGCTGGATTTTGGTTAATTTGTGGCAAGTGGCTTGGAGCTTCAGAAGTCTTTTCGTGTTGCACACGAAAGCTATTTTTAATTCTGTTGGGTTAATCAATTTATACGAACAATTTATAAATCAAAAGGATTTCCGAAAGATTTCCAACTTTGTTTATTCTTTATTGGCTTTAGTTAAAATAATTGCTTGCTGGTTTTATGATTTATTGAAAATTTTGCTGAATTTTATTTAATAAACATAAAAATAAATAAATTAAATAAAACAATATCTGTGTTGAAGGATGAAAGATGATAATAAAAGGGAGGGGTGTTTCTTTTAGTGTTTGTCCACTTTTTCAAGTTTTATTAATAAATAACAAAACCAATTTATTAAAATGTCCAAAGAAATAACTCTTAGTCGTGGAGATATAGAGCGCCCTACGCGTCAACACTGTCCTAAGAATTGACGACCCGAGGCAATAGATCTTTGGAAATTGAAGATGTCACTCGGGTGACGGGCTTCATTTACGAAAGAATTCTTTCCGTTATAACAACATTTCGAAACAAAACGTTAACTTCCGCCAGGCACGTAATAACAACTTTCGAAAGTACGGGCCCATTTCATTTCAGCACGCGGCGCAACGTGTAATATTATTCTACATTATAATAATAGAATTTGCAGAATTATCATTACCTTTTCTATGTGTTCGCAGCAGAGAATGTTTACTTGCAATCCGCTGGGGGAACTGGGAGAGAATAAAAATGGAAATCTTAGAATGTTGTTTTTTTTTGGATTTAGTTTTTGGGATTTGTTTCCGCATGGGCGGAAAATAATTCAAAGGGTTGCTTCCCAAATGCAAATGTCTGCTCATTTCGAGTACACAAAGAGATCGCGAATTGGAGGCAACGCAACCTTTAAACGCGACTAGGGACCTGAACGAATATCGCACAGTCAAGAGGGCCGTTAAGGGAATACAAACGCCAACTAACCTTCTTGAGATGTCCCGTGGCAGTTCCGATGAAGACGACTGTAAAGTCGCCCGTTGAGGTGGCTGCAACGGCCGTCAGTCTTGTGTTAAAGAGCAGCACAGGCACAGCGGAAATGGACAGCTCTCCTCCCAAAGGCGTGTTCACATCCAGTCCGCAGAAATCCTCTCCGATGGTTTGCAGTTTCTGAAAACAAACACAATGTTACTTCAAACACTCTTGCGAATACCACCAATATCCTGCAGGTGCTTGCGGATATGTACGCATCCAAATCCAAATATTGACATCCCCCCAAAACTAAAATTAGATTATTAGCCCTTTTTGGTTCAGGACTACACCGCGATTGGAACTTTCATTAAAAACTGACGAACGCTTTGAAAAACAAGCTTCATATCGCAGAATAAAACCAAAAGCTTCAATCAAAACAACTTGATTAAAAGCCGAGCTTGCAGGACGCAATTAAAAATTCGTTAATCATTTATTTCTTTCCACGGATGGCGTACCTACAAAATGCAACTGAATTATAATACGTGATGCATAGCAATAGACATCTTGATTACACTGAATGCACATTAATTAGCTTTGTTAGTGTCTGATATTACGATGCAGCATTCAATATTGTTATGCGATTGTGCAGGAAGGTATACAGTACACACTCTTTTGTAGTTGATAATGCCAACATCAAACACAGTGTACATAGAATTGAAACACTCCAGATATACTTTAATACAATTAGTATCAACAACCCTAATCTTACTTTATGGAAAGCAACGACTACGTTTGAAAACTTCGTGTTATTGAATTGAAGATCTGGCACTGTAGGAGAGAGAGAGAGAGAGAGAGAGAGAGAGAAGCCCAATCAACTCGCCTATACACAGATACCAAACATTTAAACAATGATGATGATGAAACAAGGATGCGCAAGGATGATCGACTTAATCCTCATATTTTTGTGTGGCCTGTGCTTGAGGATCATTAAAAAGGGTTGAATGGTGATATCTCCCCTTCACCACACCCTTCAACGACGACAGGAGCTCATTCCTAATCAAGCTAAGAAATAAATTGGGGTGGTCGGTGGGAAAGAAGCTGTCTTTCTAGAAATAAGTCAACTGAAACTATACTTTCGAGGATGCAATTAGGAGAATGTCGCCCAGGAAGTCTTTCTCAATTGCTAAGAACCAAATTGGGGTGATCGGTAAGGAAGAAACTGTCTTTCCAGAAATAAGTCAACTGCGATTGCACTTTCGAGGATGTAATTAGGAAATCTTGCTCCCAATCGCTAATGAAGAAACAAGGAAGCGCAAGGGTGATTGATTTCATCCTTATATTTTTGTGTGGCATTTGCTTGAGGATCATTAAGAAAGTCTGAATGGTGTCATCTCCTCTTCACCACACCCTTCAATGCCGACCGATCTTTCCCGATGAAGATAAGAAACAAATTGGGGTAGAGAAGCTGTCTTTCTGGAAATAAGTCAACTGCGACTGTACTTTCGAGAATGCAATTAGGAGAATGTCGCACAAGAGCTCTTTCGCAACTACTAAGAACCAAATTGGGGTGATCGGTGAGGAAGAACCTGTCTTTCCAAAAATAAGTTAACTGCAACTGTACTTTCGAGGATGTAATTAGGAGAATGTCGCACAAGAGCTTTTTATCAATTACTAAGAACCTAATTGGGGTGATCGATGAGGAATAAACTGTCTTTCCAGAAATAAGTCAACTGCAATTGTACTTTCCAGGATCCAATTAGAAAAATGGTGTCGTCTCCTCTTCAACACACCTGTCAATGCCGCTAGAAGCTCTTTCCCAATCAAGCTAACAAATTGGGATGATCGGTGAAGAAGAAACAGTATTTCCAAAAATAAGTTAACTGCGACTGTACTGTCGAAGATGCAATTGGGAAAATGCTGCCCAAGAGTTCTTTCCCAATCGCTATGAACCAAATTGGGGTGATCGATGAGGAAGAACTTGCCTTTCTGGGAATAAATACTTTCAATGATGGAATTAGGAATTAAAACTAATGGCTTTGAGGTTGTAGGTTTTTAGGATATGTTCTAATTCTGTTTCCTTTTTAAAGCAATTAGTAATAACCAGGAACTAAGAAGAGGCGAACGAGGGTTTCGTAATACGTTCGTCAGTGGGAGAGTTCACGGTTAGTACAGCACGAACGCAACCTATAATTATGATCTTTCCGGACCAAAGTACCCAACTTAAATAATTATCACGCTCGAATGATCTTTGGGTGAAGAGTTGATACGTGAAAAAGAAGCAAAAAAAAAGGAACGAAAGCTTTAATTAAGGCGAGAGCAAGTTCTATTATTTACAGTCATGTTTCGATGGGAAGAAATTCTGAGCTTTACGAGCTTCGCTGATGTCTTCAGACTAAGCTAAGCACACTCGCTGGGAGTAATTATGAGTCGTGCTGCAGTCACATCGAGCGTATCTATTAAAATATTGTAATGTGATGTCGGGACCGCGGATCGTGAGAATTCGTGCATTTGTAAGAACGCGCGACCTCCGACAACGGGATTCGAGCATCTAGAATCACCTGGGCAGGGCATAAATAAACAGTTCCGTTGCTGTAATAAAGGATTCTAACTAATCGTCCTGAAAGGACCACCGACTCCGGTTGACATTGTGGATAGTAATGTAACCGCTTAACGCCGACCACACCAACCTCAACTTTAACTTTACTCCTCATTAACCCTACCATTAACCCTAAAAAATGCACATCCATTTACACAAACCAAATTCAGCACGAGGTAAACTCATTACAGAAACAAGTTTCTCTACACAAAAAGTACATTACATAACTTCCTTCATTATTATCTCTACAATACAAAAGCATTTTGCAAATTATTTAACCGAATTTATAATTTATTAGTACCCAACACATTTTTTGAAGTATACTTTCATTTAATGCCTTTTGCAGAAAAAATGGGAGAGAACGTAGAAAAAAACTAAAAGACAAGACTTTAACTCCCAGATAGGAAGGGACAAAGCTTATGTAATTTTTCTGGAAGAACAAATATGATGGATATTGGGAACAGATATACCCCAAGGTAGCAAAAAACCACATGGACATCTTCAGGTGGCCAAAAATTTCAAACGTAGGTTTACTATTTATTGGATATAATAATCAATAATAAATGTTGCACCTTCATTTTAATGCCTTATGCCGAAAGATTGTGAAAAATTGGGAGAAGACGTAGAAATAAAACCAAAGGATCATATTGGAAGACTTTAACTCCTGGGTAGGAATGGACAAAGCTTACGCAATTCCTCTGGAAGAACAAATACATATTGGAAACAGATATGAGTCCCACAAAACCACATGGACCTCTTTAGACCAAACATTTGAAGCGTAGATGGGCGACTGCTTATTGGAAACAATAGGTACAGGTGTCAAGCAAATAAAAGCAGAATATTCACGAAGAAATTAGAAAGAAAAATAAGTCTGATTATTCGAGAAGGCATAATGAGGGCCGTTCCAACCGGAACAAGGTTTTAGAAAACTTTAAAAAAAAACAGCGCAAGCCCTAGGCGGGTGTTTAGCCCGAAAGATGCGTCTTGTAATTTCCTATGTGAAAATTTGTCGAGTTCTTTAAAGACAACATTCTTTTTCTTAATGACAGGAATGTAATAATATAAACTGAAATGAAAGAGGATTTTTTTTGAATACAAATGTTTTTAAAATAATTCTATGTACCAGTATGAGTGAATTGTTAAATTTTTATATTCGTAATGTATAGAAATTGAAAATAAATGGTTTTATTTTGATGAGATAAATTGATTGAATGATTTGTTTTTAAAGGGAAAGAAATTATCATAGAGTTAAAAAGTTGAAAGAGTGAAACGAAATGGGGAGAAAAAAAGTTAAGTTAAAATTTGAGAATTTATTTAAATGAAGCAATTATAAATTCGATGGGAAACGTTTTAGAACGCTTGCCGGGCCGAAATTAATTTTGTTTATGCCTTCGGAAAGTTAGGGTAATAAGAAGTTCTGCGGTTGGACATTTTGTTCTCCATATTTTACATCCACTTTGCAATTCAAACATGGGTTAATCACAACTAACCTAATGAACACCGGCGAGAGCGACCCTAGGTCTCCGTTCAGGTATGTCCTGACCCTCAGAAATTTCATAACTTGGCTAATATATTTTAAAAATAAGATAGGAGCATTTCACGCCAGCTTTGCTCTCCTCTCTGTGGAAGCGGCTAATTTGTTTACAAGAACACGGAAGGCTCGGATGATTAATTAAATTAATGTTTATATTGCAGTGAAAAGCACGTAACGTATTTATCAAAATAAAAAAAAATTTAGAGTCCCTGTGGAACAATATGTTTTTTTTTTTTCTCTTTCGCCGCCACTAATGAAATAAAAGATGTTCGCGAAATGAAGATATAATTTCGTCGGAAAAAAAGTGAAATTTAAGTCCACGATTTAACTGAAGTGGTCTTCAATAAATTACGACCGAAAATAATGTTTTTTTTTTTAACGGTGGAATTCATGAGACATGAATAAGCTATCTTTGCGAAAGTTGGCTATTAATCATTAGAGTAATTTGCGCGGGATTAGAAGAACGAGCACGGCGCAAGCGCATGAGCTTTCGCAAGAGCAAAGGTGAACCGATACAGACAAATTGGACATGCTGTAATGCTGAATTCCGTGATGTTGCATCTGATATGCTGTGTTTACAGCACGAAATTCCTACATCGGATTTTATTTCACCGTAAAATTGATTTGTGGGCTAATTTACGCGCGTACACCGAGAAATACTTACACTACGTGATTAGATCATAATTTATAAAGACGTATGTGAGAAACTGATAATGCTCGAGGTTAACTAAAATGGAACGATCCTCTTACACAAAACAACGCGAATTAATCACGGCCCGATGCAAATTACACCATTATATAACGTCGTAGAATCTCTTCCTCATTTAAATTTAACCCTAATACTTTGCGATAAATTCGGGAAAACGCAAACGCAAACGCAAACGCCGCAATTCCGATTTTTCCTTTTCACCGACTCGCTCAACACCTTCGATATTTATTTTTAAACCGAAGGTACACATTATTTCAATTAGTTGCACAACTCCCGCAAAACCTTTCTTCGCTTACGTGAATTCCCTACCACGCAGGCGATAATCAATTATTATGCAATAAATAATTTCAGACACTACGGAGTTTATTCAAACTCCCCCGGGCATAATTATTCTTTCCGAAGCTTTGTCACAGCGTAATCTGATTTAAAATATCAAACTTGCTGCAAAACAAGAAAACTGTCTAACGAAATGATTTATTTATTTTGAATCAAAAACTCCTACCCCTCGTTAAGCATTTCGTTGTATTTTCTCGTTATATTGAAATGAAAAGTTTCGGGAAAACATTTTTTTTAATTATAATACATCGATCGAAAATTCAATATTTCCAATTTCAGGCAAAAGTTATTTTCTGTCTCCAATGATAAAATGCAAACTTCTAAAAAAATGTATTAGAAAGAGAAAGAGGAATACATGGAGAAATATCAACAGCCAATAACGAAAAAAATTCACGCCAACAAGGATAAGGAAATGGTTAGAAGGAAAAACAAAGGATATCGAAAATCTGAGGATAAAAAGGGCTATCTACTGGTTGAATTCCTGGCTTCCTTTTGGAGTCGCGTCTCTCTCGGTCTCAACAACTTACAAGAAGCAGCAGCAAAACCACCAGTAGCAAGACTACCAGCAGTAGCAGCCCTCAAGAAGTTTTTCTGCAATGGAGAACGAAACGTCGACAGTAGAAGAAATCCGAAAGACGTGGTTCCAACCGGAATCTAGGAATACAACCATGGACGACGGCCGCGGAAGCCTTCAAGTTAAACTAAGGGCTATCTACTATCAGAAAATCAATCAACAAAGATTTTGCTTGAAAAGCAATAAGGGATAGCTACAACTTACCGAAAACGAGCAACATAATTGTTTAAAAAAAACTGATAACCAATTAAATGAAGAGGTAACAATAAAGGGAAATTTATATAGATGAGGCATTAGAAGAAAAAGCAAAGGCAATTATGAGAAAAGAGAAGCCCGAGGATGGATGGAATAGTCTTAAAAAAAACTAATTTTAAAGATTTGAAAAGAGGAAACTATGCCAATGGAACAAGGATGGAAAATCCAGTATTTCCAATTTCAAGAAAAAACTTACAAAAAAAAACATTTTCTGCCCCTAATGCTAAAAGTAGGTATAAAATTTTCCTTTTTATTACCTAGTCAAAGACGACATCGTCGTCAAAAGGAGAAGGAAAAAAAAAGGGAATGTGTGCTAAAGTTCGTAATTTGAAAATGTAATGTTGTTTGAATTAAATTTCGATTTGAATTTAGGAAGTAAACATTTGATGTTCATAAATTTGTAATTTAATAGATATTATGAAGGAGGAAAAAAATGTTTGTGAATTTGAGCTGAGGAAGTACGTAAATAAATTTTATGTGCGAGTGTTGCGCCGATGCTTGCTTGTATTTTTATTGCAAATTGGAATGCGGAAAAACGTGCGGTTGTTTCGGCGGAGTAATTTTGAAATTTTAATAATACCTTAAAAATACGTAAATTGAGAGTTTTCCCGCGACATCGATGGAGGAACTTTACGTGTAAAAATCGCCCCGTCGTATTTCTTTCTGCACGTAACAACGTGTCAAGCGTAGTTTTGCTTAAATAAAATAAATATTAGGGGTGGAAGGCGGCGGCAGAGTGAAAACCTCATAAAGTAGTTGCTTTATACTTTCTCTTTCTCTCTTCCTAAAGGAACGTTCACTGTCTTAATGTATTTTTGTCGTTGGATTAAAGTGTTTTCTTTGTTTCGCCGGCTCTTTCAATTTTTAATTAAAATGGAAAATTGGAGGGCGTCGTTTCTCCCGACCTTCCACCAAAGGGGTTATCTGCATATGTACACGTTTGAATTTAACAAGAGTTTAGATAAACTCGGATTTAATATTGTGCAAATCTCTGGAAAACAATGCTGTAAAGTTTTGAACCCAAGCGTCGTAACTTCGCTTGTATTTAAAGTTATGACTAAGCAAGTTGACGGATATAACTTTCCTCCCCCTTATTTCATTATCAAGACGATATATTTATACCTTTAATACTATTACGTAAGATAATAGCAGGTAAAGCTCAGTAAATAACTTCATACATACACGAGAGCAGAGTAAGTGCCGTGTTTCTGCAGATATAATAATATAAGTAAACGTATAATTTGCTCCAAGTCGTTGTCATATCAAATGAACATTATTCATATCGCAGATGCATTCATTCGATAACAATTCGCGAATCTATTATATTCATTTACTGCTATGTAACTCTATAATGAACACCCTAATTATTTCTTCAATCTCAAACCAACAAGAATACATTCACAATTATTAATAATTATCTATTTCCACTATTCCAGATTAAAACGAACAGATTCTATTTTATATTTCTTTCTTCTGGCTTTTGCTATTAAGCTAAGTCCTGAGTTGACAGCATACATATATGTAGGTATGTATAACATACTGCTACTAAATCGCATGCGCAGAATTACATTAGCATTGAATCATGAATGTAGTGTAAGAGTTTTCATGAACGCACTGTATTTTTAAATATTCACATTAGGATTTAAATATCATAACATTTTCGAAATGCAACTTGTTAGACTAACTTTTTAAAATTCAATTCTCAAATTCGGTAGGTACAAACCTAATTTTTCCTAATGGAAAAGTTTAAATCGCCACGGGCAAACGAAAGTGGATTTCCTATAGTTTTCTTCATTAATTATTACGCGAGATGCTATGCACAGGATTATTAACTAATTTAAGTTTTGCAACCAGCAAGTTTCTCTCCGAAACTTTACAACGTGTCATAGGGCTTTATGTACTGGTACTTAGTTTCGAACAGTTTATGCGTTCGCCGTTCGAGTTTTTTCAACATTCTGTGTAACATTCTGTTCCTTTATAACGTCGACACGGATATTGTGACTCATTTACAGGTGGATAAGGTCATTGTGAGAGAGATATTACATAATTTATCTATGCATTCGTGAATTATTTATTTTAAATACAGGAATCAAGAAGAAATTTAAACTTCTTTTTGTATGATTTATTTTTGGCTTGTAACAAATCTTTTGTTTTCTATTTTTGCGAAAGAACAAATTTAATGAGATGGTAAATAAATTAAAGTATTAGTGGCCGATAAATTACAAAATTACTCTCTCAGTCGACATTAATTAAGAATGCCATTGTATTGTGTATACAGTGACCGGCAGAAAGTAGGCAACATATGGGAAAATTTATTATTATTGATTTCTCAGAAAAATTTATTCTTTATGAAAGGTCCTGCATCTTTCCAAATTTAAGACGCACGTATTAAAGTTTAAGCACTTCCTGCCATATACCGAGGAAATCAAAATATTTGAAATCGACATAAGAGTAAAGTACCTTTATTTTAACGATACGCGCAAATTTTATTTATAAAAGTCATTCTGAATTATTATGAGAACTGAAATATGAAATCACAGCTACATACGATAGGAAAAAAAATTTGGCTACAAAAAATTGTAATTTTTAGGGCATCAATGTTATTAATCATAATTTCTAGTTGACAGTTGAGCAAAAGAAACCTCAGAGTATGTTCACGTCACACTTGAAGAAACATCCAGCTCTATACATTAAAAATTCTACGACACACACGTTTGTACGAGAAAAATTGAAAAATACGTGAAATTCTTTTTTTCATCGTAGACAGCCATGATTTCATTTTTGAATCTCTTAATAATTCTAAATAACTTTTCTAAATAAATGAAAAATAACGATACTTTACTCTTATGTTGATTTCAAATATTTTGATTTCCTCGGTATATGGCAGAAGGTATTCAAACTTTGAAACTCCATCTTAAGTTTGGAAAGATGCAGGAGCTTTCATAAAGAATATTTTTTCTGAGAAATCGATAATAAAGAATTTTTTCATGTATAGCCAACTTTCTGCCGGTCACTGTATGTGCCTATTCAATTACATATCGTATGTTTCGTTTTGCTTTGGAATTGTAGGTGGAAGTCCTTTCTTCAAATTTCAATGAAGCAATCGGTATGTAGGTATATATATCTTCCATGAACATTGTAATTTTTTCTTCTTCTTATTAAAGATCTTGTTAATTAAGGTTTTGTATAGGTATAAGATGAGCAAGTATTTGTTGTAGAATGATGTGAAACAGTCGTGTGTATGTTCATGAATAAGTGTAAAATTGCATTTATTACGGTGACATATATGGCAGTAAATTCAATTGTGTTTTTATGTCACCTATAAAAACATTTAGAAGTAGTTGGTCTACCGCATTCAGTGACCATTCTAGTGACACGTTTCCGTTGCTCTCCTCTCGGTCGGTTAATATTTATGTCTTAATCCACTTACAAAGATGTCATGTATCCCTTCGCAATTGCTGCTTAACATTTCAAGTAATACAATAGAGCAATATAAAGCGAATAAGAGAATGAGCTCGGAAATGTCAAACTGAAAACGGTGTGTAGAACTTGTATTCGAAGAAATGGATTTTGGTGTTCGGCGAGCTGAAATTAAATCTATAAATCACGACGTTTTGTTGTCTACTTGGGGCTTAATATTCCAAGTTTAATAATTTTGATAGTTTTCGGTAACAAAGTTAAAGGTTTATTGTTTGTAGCGTACATTAGTAAACGATCTTGTGTGTTGGAGAGCAGACGAAGCTCAAAACTTGAAAACAATGAGAAACTGAACCTTTTGTGATATATCCAGCCCTTTATCGCGTTTAAAAGGCAAACCAGAAAGTTATAAATTCCTCATTGACGACAGTGAACATACAGTGTCCTTGTCGAGGGTCTGCAACACGTTTGTTCGGCCAACCGGGAGGTCCCCACATGCGCATCGCCTTTTGTACGTATGTAACAGTGTCGGTGTATTAAACCTGCCGCTAGTTGGCGCGGCGCACTTTGTTACTTCCGTCTATATCTTGCATCTCCAATATAATCCGCCAGTAAATTAATAATACAGCTTATTTGAAGCACAGTACTTTATAACAAAGTTAATAGTTGTTTTAGGAAAAAAGAAGGTCTTAGTAGCACATGTACACCACCTGGGGATCCCACGGAAATAAACACAAAAATCCATAAATTATCTGCAAGTCTCAAAGCTGGAAAGAGAAATTACGAAAAAAGCGAACAAATTCCTGGCGGATAGGCCCATAAATTTTTAATGGTCAAGTTCTTTATGTGCGGTCAGTTATTTGTCACACAGTAACACAATCAATTGATTCCCACTTCTTATCTAGATGGAACGTCTTTCGTTGTTTCTTGGCGCTCCCGTGAACCCCGAGGCGTTCTGAGGAAACAAATTCCGATCGTTTAATTTGCAGGGCGCATTATTCAGCTCCACCAAAGTGCTCAATCCCCCGTTTATTTTTATTCAGGGCGTTTGTTTAGCACACTGCAGGTCGAGGATTAAAGAAATACGTTATTTTCCTTTTATATATCTACCTTTTCCTCTTCTTATACAATTACTTGAAAACATTTAATTAAAAAAGAAAAACACCAACGTATTATTTTTTTTAACTCCTCGTCTTTTACGCGCATGATGGAATTATGGAAAATGAAATGGATTCGACGAGGTGGTTACTTACATAAAGCTATACTAGAGAAATTAGTGAATTTAAACAACGCATTTTTGTGGTAATCTTTCATTTTAATGCCTTATGCAGAAAGATTGCGAAAAATTTGGAGAAGACGTAGAAATAAAACTAAAAGATCATACTAGCAGACTTCAACTCCCAGGTTGGAATGGTCAAAGCTTATGCAACTTCTCTGGAAGAACAAGTATGATACATATAAGAAACAAATATGGGCCCCAAGGTAACAGAAAACCACATGGACAATCTTCAGGCGGCCAAAAATTTCAAATGTAGATTGATTAAAATGTGGAAGAAAATTAAGGAACCAATTTCATATCTTCGAAAATACTTTTTTCTCGGAAAAACGCTCGGACAGGTCGATTTAGAATTTTGAATGAGATAATCGATGTTGCACATTCATTTTAATACCTTACGCCGAAAGATTGTGAAAAAATGGGAGAAAAGACGTAGAAATAAAACCATAAGATTGAGAGAGTTTAATTCCAAGGTAGGCATGGACAAAGCTTACACAATTTCTCTGGAAGAACAAACGTAATACATATTGGGAACATATATGGGCTTCAGGGTAACACAAAACCACATGGACGTCTTAAGGTCAAAAATTTCAAATATAGATGGACGACTGGTTGTTGGAAATAATAGGTACAGGTATCAAGCAGGTAGAAAGAGAAGACTTAGGAAGAAAGGCAAGTCAAATTGTTCGATGAGGTATAATGAGGGCCGTTCCACCCCAAACATGGTTTTAGAGAACTTCTAAAGAAGCAACGTAATCCCTTTCCTACATGAAAATTTGTTGGGATCTTTAAAGAAAACATTCTTTTTTTTTAATAAAAGGAATGTAATAATATAAATTGGAATGAAAGACGAAATTTTTTTGGACGCATGATGTTATTAAAATAATTCTGTGTGCCTCTGTGAACTGTCGAATTTATGGAAACGATGTTTTTATACTCATAATGTATGAAAATTGAAAAGGGAAAAAAATATCATAAGTTAAGAAGTTGAAAGAGTGACAAGTTAAAATTTGAGAATTTACTAAAATGAAGCAAGTAGAAATTTGATGGGAAATGTTATTATTTTATTTAATCTTCGTCTTTTACGTGCATGATGGAATTGTGGAAAATGAAATGGATTCGACGAGGTGGGTACCTACATAAAGTTATAGTAGAAATTGGTGAATTTAAACAACAATGAGTTGTTCTGAGGTCCCAAAGTTGCTAACTGTATAATTAGTCAAAATAGAGTTATTGTGTGTAGTTTAGCAAATAGATACTTCTGAACAATCGTAATTTATGGCGTGGTTCGTCAACCGTCATAATTATTACCGCTGACAGCCCGAGTAAGACTAAAACTTTAGTTTCGTGCACACAATTGGGGCCGTGTAAAACAAATATGACGCGGTCTAATTGTATTGTAGATAATTATTTCTGGCATTATGCGATTTATGGACGAAATTGTTCCTCGCGTAGCGAATAAACGTGCGAGATTAAAACTTTATCTGGCTTCCTAGTGTCTATGAAGAATAGAGTTAGATTATGGACGGGAAACGTCCGTAGATGGAGTACATTATTAATGCAAGGAGACTAACCGGAAATGGAATTGTGCGGTGGCTGGAGTTGTCACTATGGCGTCTGCAAAAGACGTGGCCCCCATCGATTGCCCCCCCCCCCCCAAGTAATGATATAAACTGGCACTAGTATATGATCAGGTGCTCAGCAGGACAATTAGCTACGCCCACCAAAAGAGGCGAAAATAATTACGCGCGCATTAAACATCAGTAAACAACCTCATTTCTGAGGATGCCCTCGAAACAAATATTTATGACGAAACATAATTAAAAAAAGAAGAACGGCATTATTTCATTTACGCCCCCAGTTATACATAAAATAAACAGGAGAAGGAGAGGATTAATTATCCCGAAACATTCCGTTTTGTGTTTTCATTCACAACAAGACAAAGGGAGGAATCATTATATACTCCCCCCCCCCTCAAAAAAATGGGAATAAGAAATTGTTGTTGTTTATGTGGGGTTGGTGCCTGCTCGTTTTTGACCACTCGACAATAATCTGCAATCTTGGGGCCATAGTTATATAAACACCTGGTGTAACGGAAGGGTCGTATGTCAATATTTATTAGTAATTAATTAAAAACCTGAGTTTACACTGACGAACGTAATCGATGAGGTACGGGTGTGGCCATGCGCGTTTATTCTACGTAGTATATTTCGTAAGGCGACAAATAGCACAACCTCTTTATAGTTCACCACCAGTTTGCATTGTGCCTCTTACTATCGATTTACTGCTCCAAATTTAATGAAATGATTTATTAAACAACTTCTTACAGAGTTGTCACTATGTATAATAAACGTGGACAAGGGAAGGGTACCTTAAACACGTTAGACCGAGGTGGCCACTTGCCTGATTTATTCGCATGAATAATAACCCTCTGGAGACTAATCTTCCTCGTACAGATTCACGCAAAATTTTATTCAATTTCCAACATTTTTCGAACCAAACAAAACAAGATAAGCCCTCGAAATTTACCTGGAACGAAGAGGAGGAAGATATTAAATTTGAATAACGTCTGGGTGTAAATCAATAAGATTAACAGGTTTTGCAGCGATTGAACCATTGTACCTTCAGGAATTTGATCTAAGAAACAAAAACGCCAACCGTAACCTCACACCTCACCAACAGGAACAAAAATAATGGCCAACAGCGGACAAACCAGTTTCATTATTATTAATCTCTTTTATATTCGTCATTAAAAATATTCTAATACCCTAATTGAGGTGCTTATTTTCAAAGTGCAACATGTCCAAAAATTATTTTTCGAGATAAATGGCAAAAAAATGTATCTCAATAATGGGTTGAGATTTTCAAGCAATTTTGTTTCCTTTAATAGATATTGATTTGTGGACATCGTATGTTTAGTTTGGTGAATATCTAATGGACACTTTAGACAAAAATGAGAAGAGTTTTTGACATGTTGCGTTTTCAAAAAAAAAAACTCGTTATTTGAAACAACATTTTATTCAGAAAAAAGAACATTTATTAAGAGTAACTAAAACAAATCTTACAGAACACCCAAAATGAATTGTTGAAGCAATGAAATAAGTAGAACATGTTAACTACGTAAGCTTATCGGATTTCCTGTTTGGCTGGATGGACATACTGCTGTTAGAAAATAAAAATAAGCAGGACTAATTGCAGTTTGAAAATTTAAGAATTATTAGCCACCTGTAAATAGGATTCATTGTTGGTTGTTGTATCTTCATGCGTTGTATCTTGTCGTGTCTTCATGGCAAACGCATGAAGATACAACAACCAACAACTGTAGAGGATACTATCAACTGCATAACGACACCAATATCTCAAAATTTCAATTTTTGGATATGTTACATTTTGAAGAAAGCTCCTCAATTAATCATGTTAAAGAAACCACGCGTACGTAACTTTATAACACCAAATCAAAAACAACATTTACCTTTTCTCCCATCAAATATAATAACTTTGCAAACAAAGAAAAAATCGTAAATAAAATTTTCAAAACCAAAATCTATTTTACTACCCCTTGCTTAATCAAACTCACGTTTATTTAATAAATAACATTTCATAGCAGAATTTCAAGGGGAATTTATTGGGCAACCCAACTAACAACATTAGACTCAACGCAAAACAACTAAAGCGAGGAAAATATCAAATCAGATTAAAATGATTAAAACATTTCATCTAAATACTTAGGTAAACCATTTTAAGACTGGACTAAAATTTCTCATGCATTCTTCAAAGTTGTGACGGCCAGTATTTACAGTGGCGTAGCAATAGGGGTTGTGAGGCGACCTAGCACCTTGGGCGCTAGCTCTTTGAAATCAAGAAATTGAAAACAAACATACTTTCCCATAATTGATTTTCTGTATTGATCTTATATGTAATTTCCACGATCTGAATTACAACTTCTAATCAACGCGCCAATGATTGTAAAATTTGAATTTGAATTAAAAATCAAAACTATACCAAAATTTTAATAAGCATCCTATCATGTTTGTCATGCGAAATTGAAGACCCTGCAGTGTTTTGCAACTTGACAATGATAGCCGTCGTGTGAAAGCGACAAGTGTCTTTTGACATTCCACATTCCAATTAGAGCGCTGTATATTTCTAATTTGACTGATTTATCTAAAATTATTAATTCAACCAATGGTTAATTGTGGTAGTCTATCTCTCACACTTTGTACAAGATTTTGTACAAATTATGATGAAAACGGCTCTCACCAAGAAAGTATGGAAAATAAATTAAATATTTAGGAGGGTATTTCCAGTATTCAAAATTAAGGCACGAATCTTCTTATTGTTTTTAATAAAATAAAAGTTCGGTGCCAACTTTCACAATCAATGACGACCAAAATTTATTACTCACGACAGTACCTACTTCGATGAGCAACTGTTTTTTGCGATTCTAAAATATTGAAAATTCAGTTAAATTTTTTGATTGGTTAAATTAAAAAGTAAAAATTTAATTGAGTTAAACCTGTAAGCTTTGAAGCTAATCCACGAGTTAGTAAGTTCCTGCCTATGACACAATCACTTCGATCTTTCGTAACCGGCTTTATGAAAATCAAACGCATTATTTAATGGTGAGGAATGCGCTGACGCGGAACAACACAATGCAGAAAAAGAAAAACCATAGAAACAAGAGAAAAAAATTAAATTGCAAAGTTGTGCAAGAATTATTTTATTCACTGCAACTGAATTAATTTCATTTGATTTCATTGAACTTAATAGGCTATAGGTGAGTGAGGTAAGACTATAACATGTGTTTGTGATTGTTTTTGTTAGTAAATTATTAAGTACGCACTTGCTTTTATGCCGTGAGCAAGCGAAGGTTATATTAGTAATGTATTCATGTACTCTTGTGTTTCTTAGTATTAACGGGGCAGATAAAAATACCAATCGTAATATTCACTCACGCCTTTCATAGGTATATTATATCAAGCGATTAATAACAATGAGTATAATTATAAATGATTTCTAATTTTTCTGAAGAAGCTTTCGAATACACAGCGAAACGTCGAATTACTATTCAATTTTTCCAAATGTCTGTACAAAAATATTATATATATACTGTTCAATTCAGGAAAGAATAGATGCACGTCATCTACGGACCTCGTTTATTTCAGGTGATTACACTATGTTAATCAACACTATGCGATTGTTTATGTATCGGAAATGCATCATTAAATCAAGTTTAAATACGAAAATAATAGTGTTGATTAACATAGCGCAAACATCTGAAATAGACAAGGTCCGTATATGACGTGCGTCTATTCTTTCCTGAATTGAACTGTATAAGAGTATAATATTGAAATTTTTTAAGCTTTTTTGAAGTTATAGTCGAGTACCTATTTGATTAAGGTTATTTATTAGGTGGATGATTGCAAATGGTATGAGGGAGGTTGTCAAAAACAGAGAATCCATTTTGAATAAGATGAGTGAACTGTACCATAAGTAGTAAATACACGGGCGGCGTTTGGAAAGTAAAACGTTTAGGTATTCAAAACACATTTCAACAGTGCACCTACAAAAGAACATGTAAATTCCGCAATAAAATAAGTACACAAGAAAGTCGCTCCGAGTCTCTACAAAGAGTTTAGCCATAGATTCACGTAAAACGTGAACCAGTCGAGCTTTTGATGTGGTCGGAACTGGAAAAGAAAACTCATACCAGTCGGGTTTCATACTTGATGTGATTTTCTGGTATGCGACTCAGATATGCATCTTCAATCGCTTTCTCATAGCTTGTTTAAAATAATACTCTTTCGCAAAGTTTTATATTTAACGATACTGATTTTCCATCTCCAACGGGATTACTTGATCGTAAGTCTCCGATTCAATTCGATATTCATTTAAATAAGTTCAAGAGAGATTTGAAATACTTAAATAAGTTCAGACGGAAGAAGTTTCTATGAAAAATAATAATTATAAGAGAGATAGGACCAATAAGATATTAAATCGTGAAAGAGGTCGAATTCTTTTTGATATCTCTCCTCTCTTATAACTACATTAAAAATTCCAAATATCTCACCGCCTTGATCAATATTGGCGGCGAATGAATTCCGCACTTTGATGGGCCGGATAACGTCTCTACCTTGCCCGGATACGACTTCGTATCCTTTGCTTTATTGGTTTTCAATCTGCATAGTCAGTGAGCTAGTTAGTTGGTTCCCCTGAAAGTTTCTTTCGTTTACTTTCAAATACGTTCCAAACGGAAATAATTATGTTTTTCTTCGAAAACCCCCACTGCATCCTTCATAAAAATATCCATATTTCATTTGGGGAGTGGTTTTGGGAAAACGTTTTTCACCCATTAATAAAAATTCAATGATTGTTTAAATTCGCCTGTTTTACATCTCATCGTGAACTCTTCCTAATTAAAAACGTCATTTTTCATATACATATTAAAAAGTTTCAATGAATTCTCCAACCCCCCACCCTCGGAATAATTTAGAATAGAGAAGTTGACGACTCCGCAGATGAAATTTAGATGCTGAATATCGGGCACGTTTTATATTGTACTTCCGTTTATTGATCGAACCAGAAAGCAAGAAATTACGAGAGGAATAAATTAAATTTCTTTTTCCTCTTCAGTTTTTGAGGAGCTATTGTCTTCTGGTGGTTACCTGTGCGGAATTGAAATCGACCGGATGAATTTCTTAAAAGAGAAAGTGCTACACCACAATTTCATTTATGTTTCGTCGACGTTCTTGCAACGCCATTGACCTTTTTTTCTGAACAACAGTCAGATCGTTTATTTCTTTTCCTGTTTTAATTAACGAAGACGCCGGGTATATTGCGTAGGAGGAATTGTCGTCATGTTCAAATATTTAATATCATTATAAAACATTCCGTTCCATTCTTCCTTCATTATTTCATACGTGAGTCTTACATAAGTGTGTGTGTGTGTGTGTGTGTGTGGGATTTCAACGACTGCGTTTTTATTACATGTTTTCCATACCTATCCACTTCATCTTTCATATTTACGACTTTTTATTTATACAAATAAATACTTTCTTGCTCAATAAAATGCACGTAAATGGTGATATACACAAAATTCCTTCCTTACTATTAACGCAATAGAAGTATCCAAAAAAAAGCTTACAAAAGTTTTAATAAACCAAGACAAAAGATGATAAGATGACTCATCCCCATCCAAGGGAAAAGAAAATAAGCACAAAAATTTAATTAACTAGCAATATTATTAAGAGTATCCTTAGAAAAGGAATTTCAATAAAATTTTATGTTTTACAGGAATTCCTTATAACTCGGAACCTCCCCCCTCCACCCCGCATGTAATGCATTCTCAAGCATGTCTGTCTATAAGGTGGGCGGACTAACTAACAAAAAGTAAAAGTATGTAATCACGAAATCTGAATATTTCCAAGGTAAATAATATTAAATTATCTTTTACAATGCACACGAGAAAGCCAGAGATGATGATAACATTTGATTAAGATACGAAAACACCTGCGAGAGCTGTTGTTACACATTCACATTACCAAATGTGTTGTTTTCTGCATAAATGGTTTTTTCATGTTACGCTTTGCATTCGTATTTGCATACACCTTTAATTAATCACCCTGTGATGTATACGTAATAGCCGTTGCACACTTAACACAGTTATTTATTAATAAATAAGCGTTGATTACACAACTGATTTTATCCGGACGGGGATATTTCATTTATCATAAATTCAAGGCGAAAATCAATCATCATTTTGAATATACATACATGGACTGAATTGAATTTTATATCTCCTCCAGCTCCTTTTTTTTTTTCTAGCGACGAATTTGGGAGCCAAATTTTAATTTATCCGTCATGCATGAAAGAAACTTTCTCCATTAAGGAAAAAAAATGAGGGCAATTATTTTACTAATTTTAGGATTTCAAATCCGGACGACTGTTATACCACTTACAAATGAATCAGTATTAGGTCCAAAACCTGAAAAACCATGAAGTACCAGTGACCTAGGAAAACTAGAAACGAAAGATTTGCGAAACAGAGTCGAAGACAGATTGGCAAAAGATGACCAAATATATTGGATAGATAAAAAATTATAACTACAGCACAACGACTATTGATTTTTTTATATTTAAAATAAATATGTTGTATTCGTGATTGAGATATGAGTGATAAGGCTAACCAAACTCTAACTCATGCAATCCACTGTTATACCTAATGAAAACCCAGGGCAAGTTGGTAGTTTGGTTTCTTAAAAGCACCAGCAGATATTTTGGTGTATTTCTAATTAGTAAAGATCCTGAGAAATCACTGAACTCAATCAAGTGAATTGTCAGCATCAAGAGCAATAGAAGGGTGGGTCTGGGTCACGAGACCATTGAAGTCAATCAAGTTGATTGTCAGCACCTAGAGCAATAGAGATCTGGGAGACCAGACTACTAAAGTCAATCAAGTGGATTGTCAGCATCAACAGCAACAGAGATCTGAATGACGAGACCATTGAAGGTAATCAAGTGGGTTGTCAGCATCCAGAAGAACAGAAATCTGGTTGACCTTAAACGTTAATCGATCGTTAGAGTAATAAGAGGGGAATCCTCTCGAAGTAAAGTGGAGACTGTTTAGTCATTTTTGCACTATGTTTAATATTGGTTACTCGTTATAACTACAGGACTTATTAAAAAAAAGAAATTATGAATAGTCATTTCAGTAAACTAATTTTAGTTTTGAGATATTGAATTCACGTCAGTTGCAGGTGGAAAATTGTGTAAGGTGGAGTAATAAAATGTAATTTCTCATGTGACTTTTTGTTCGTCGTTGTGCAGATGTGATAAATATTCTCATTTTATTGTGCATGCAGCGAAAAGCAAGCAAGTCTTGGCGAAAATGCGGGTCGAATATTATATTATTAGGAAATATTTATTCGGAGAGAACGCAATTTCCTACGAGCGCGTATTTCTGCTTCGATACGATTGTCATAAGAATTACAAAATTATATTCAGAAAACGTAGATACTCTGATATTGGACTAAATGAAAACGCGTGGCGGAATAGTTCTAGAATACAAATTACTTTGATTAGGGCTCCTGAACCGTCTTAAACCTTTTTATATTTCAAACCCCCCGGTCGGATAATAATATAAATCTTTCAAAAATTCAGACTTTTCGCCGGAACCGAACCGGATCAACGCACCGGAAAATCAAGTTAATAAAACAAGATAGGCAGCGACAGAATGAATATAGAATTAATTGCAGCGGATAAGTAAATCTTCAACAAATCCTACGTATAATTGAGGTACAGGGTGAGGATTACCTCAGTCACAACCGCAATATGCAAACTACGTTTTCAACTATGTAGATAGAGCAGAGCAAAAAAATTATGCCATTTAGAAACGCGTCGCTCTTTTCTTCTTCTAACACTCCCCCAATAACTACATTTAACAAGATAACATGTCGCAATAGGTGAATTATTTAATTATTTAGATTGGTCGTTGAGTTGTTAAGTAATTCAGATTCAATTTATCTTTTATAGTCTCATTTCTGCCACACCATTCAACAATTCATGTAATATTGGCAAGCCTCTTGCTTTTATGCCGGAGCCACATCTCTGTCTAATGTGCAACCTAACGTGATCTTTAACCTTTCATTTGATATTCAGCATAAATGTAACCATATATTAAGCCACTAATTCTGTAATGGCACTAGGCATTAGGCGATAGAAAGAAACTTGTAGTTCTTTTTCCTCCTCTCTATGTTACAGGTTATGGGTAAGTGTGGCTAAGTTTTCTAATTGTGACGTTTTTGCCCATTAAACTTTAACGCAGACATAGACGAACTTAAGAAGAATAAAATACAACCACTCGTTACAGCCTAAGCCGACAGAAATAAAATCGAAGTTTTTAAAAAAAAATGCAGGGAACGTAAACAACCAATTCATTGTGAAGCGAGGTTCCCAATTTGCGTGCCCTTTTTTTCTGAATTCAGATAATGAGCAGAAATGAATAATAAATATTCTTGCGTTATGGATTTGTCGAAATTCTTGGCTGGCTCTTTGAAGTCTTAAGCTTCTTTACAACAATATATTCGAATCCGACTGAAGTCGTTCTTCTTTTTTTGGACTTACGAAAATAAGCTCCTTTGCATTAAAAATAAAACATCACAAGAATATCCTTACGTAATTGGCTAGAAATATGTACGTGTATATGTACGTACGTGTGCAGAAGTCAGGAATTTCATATAGTACTCGACCAGCAAGCAAGAGAAAACGAGAAATAAATTTTAAAATCTTATCATCAAGCAGAAAGAACATTTCCATAATTATAAATTCAGCTCTCGATTTTTACATAACCACGAAACGACTGGCGTACCTGTTTATTACGAACTATTTCGCCGGCGGGGACGATGAAAATATCACGTGTACACGCTCAAAAGGACGATGATATAAACATAAAAACATAAAAAAACTAATAAACCCTCCCTTAATACACAATACATACAAACACCCCCACCGAAATTTAACAACCGCGGATAAAATCGTCAAAATCAAATTATTTATTTCATTCTTTAGATATTTCAACAAAAATCAAAACAAGAACCTCACCCAGGTGTACATGTAGGGGAAACTGGTCAAGCCCGCACACGCCTGTTACCTACGCCAAAAACAATAATTACGCGTTAAATAATCTGGTCTTCCTTAAATTTCTTAGAATTCAAAAAAAAATCAATAAATTAAGAATTCAAAATGGTAACCACGTCTACTTCTTAAATTATCCTCTGGAACGAAGTTGAAACAACAATTTTTGAAATACAAATACCAAAAAATGCTATAGGTTTTAACTAAAGCGCGGACGAAAATTTCCGTGGCCAGTGCAGTCGCATTAAAGTGGGCAGCAGGCATGCATGTTAGGCGTACGACGACGGAACAGCATTGCCTATTTTTATGTTCATTTTGCCACCGGCCTCTGCAATCTCACGACTTGGCGTTACCAGAAAGTCGTCAAGTCGACCTCTTCAATAGTCATCGGCTTGCAGCGTGAATGACGCGATGCTACACATGAACGATAACCCACGGTAAATTTTCGTCCGCGCGTTGCTTATAACAGTTGATATTATAAGTCAATTTATTTTATACAATCGTGATGAGATGCGAGTGGTCTTCAATACAATTTTAATTGGAGGAATTAGATCTTCCAAACAAAAAAAAAAGGTAAGATTTAAAAATTTGTATGTCTCGAAGATCATTTCTAAGCTTAGGATAATTATGCATTGAAAAACTTCAAAATATACATGCAAATATGCACGAAAATCATCAAAAATATGCACTTAAATATTAACTTAACTTAAAAATTAACTTTTATCGAATAAATAGTGTATTTTTGTTTTAAAACATACTCCTAGTTACCCTATTAAAAAAACAAAAAAAAAACGCACAATTTTCGACCTTTCAAAAATTCCAGGGGCCTCATTTGTGGGCCGATTGGAACGAAACTCGGAACATAGGCGTAGGTATATTTATGATTCCAAATTATGTTGTTTTCTTCTGATACTTGTCGCAGCGGAGATAAGTTGCGTGCTGCAAAAATTTAAATTTAAATTGTTCGCGCCCTTTAAGAATCGACGCGTGGAAGAATGCGTAGTGGTTAGATTCAAGACACAAACATCAAAGGTGCCGACACCCAGTGAAAAGACTGTGTAGGTTGTGCCCATACTCTGGTAATCCTCGTATCATTTCCAAGTATTCTGATTTTAGAACATTGATTGTCCAGATTATCTGCTATGAGGTTTGCAGTTGGAAAGAAGAAATAAGGGAGTTTCGAAAAACAAAAAATGCTGCAAATTATGCATTAATGCCCTGAAGAATTAAAATATGCATTTATTTATAAAAATGTTCAAAATATGAATTTGCATAATTATTCTAAGTCTAATCATTTCCATTTCATGACTGCCCTTAACCAAAATAATTTTTGATGTCTCGGTATTTCCAAACCTTATTAGGCGTAGCTTACGTGGTTTATTATGCACTTAAAACTTTAAGTCTCTTTTCAAGGTTAAGTGAAACTTTTCCAACAACAGAAAGTCTCACTTAACCACTCACGAATTGTCTCGAAGATCAAAACATGAAGTAAGTGTATTCGAAAACGAAGTGTAGGGGATTAACAATCGAATCTTGCGGTACACCTCGAGCAGATCCCTACTTATTAAATTAAAACTAATTAATTAAAAAGCAACATCTTATCTACAATAACGATAATTAAAAAAAAGTACTCAAGTAGTTATTACGATTAGCTGATCCAATATTTTCAAGAAAAAAACTTATAATTTTGGAAATGCGATTTTTAGTAATAGTAATAGTGTTCTCATTAAACTGAAACTAAATTTAAAATCGTTTATGTAAGTTCAAGTGACTTATTGTATACAAGGTGTTGTCTCAACTGTAAGAAATATGTCAAATGAAAGTACGACCTTCTTTAACTTATCTATATCAAGCTAAATAAAATTTTATTACGAAATACATTTAAGATTGTTATTTTTAAACGTTCACTCAAATTCTAGACTTGAATTAAGAAAATTCAAATTAATATCCAAAAATATACTTCGAGTTAAACATAGAGTTAATATAAGTCAATTAAATGTATTGTGTCTTTTTACAACACTAATTTTTAGGGAAACTATTATAAATACATTATCAAATAATATTTTAAAACGAGTATAAGATGCCATGGAAAACAAATATTAATTATTATTTTACCTGTTTCTCACACCTACCTTAAATAATTATTTGTCAAAAGAAATTACTCAGATTGTTCTAAAGCTCTCAAAAAATATTAGATAGGTATAAGAACATACATCACAAAAATGAAAGCACTTTATTAAACAAATGATTTAAGATCTGAAAATATAGGACATGCTATTTAAGAAAATCGAGTTCAGTCATTTTGAAATTTCTGATATATTGTTTATTATCATGATCACCCTGCAACAGTAATAGCATTTTTAGTAATGGCTTATAATAAGCTGCTAACCTCTGAACCAAAAATGTTTCTCTTAAAGTTAAAAATAAATAAAATAATGGCTGCAAACCACAGTTTTTAGATAAAATGTTATATGTATATTTCCAAAACGGTTAGATTTAGGCATAGATTATATTAGGTGAAAGGAAAATCGTATAGGAGATAGGTGAAAAGGAGCGGTAGGAGTGGGTAGTGATGCGCTTTTGTGTCCTGCCATGTCCTGGCTTGATTTGAAAATTCCTCGTTCCTCGGCTTTTCAATAATTAGAAGACTTTGCAGCCAATAAACACCTCGATCAACGGTTCCAGTTCACTTCCCCTCCGAGATCAGCTAACTTACTGCTGTTACTTACTACACCTTATTGTTTTTATTGATATAACCCATTTTATTGTTAAAATATTTATTAATTTGGTATTAATTTAGTATTTTTGAGACAATTGACCAAGTACTTATGTATACGTTAGGGTAATTTCCGCGTGATAAGTCACTCTGACGTCCTTAAAAGATTTTCAATTTAACTTTATTTTAATCACATCTCTATTACTTAAAAAGAAAATATGTTCCCAGAATTACCAACATATTTCTTTTCTTGAAAATATCGATGAAACTAACAGTGATTTCACAGAATGTATTCTGCAAGTAGAATCTGGATTTTATTTTTTGTGTGAAGTTATTTCCGTGTAAGCCAGGTGAAGATCTTCACTTTAAAGCAATGAGCACATATAATGCTCGCATGAATGCCTTGTCGTTAAAGAAATGGCACCAGTAAGAACTAAAAACAGCACATACTAGGCACTTCAGGAATAAATAATGATATCCAGCATTAAAATCTTCGCCCGTGTTTTTTTTTTGAGTTTCTTTGGCATGTACAGAAGTGAATTTATGCTGGATTACACCCGCTATTAGTCAAAGTCGAGGGGAAATATGCGAAACATATTTTCCAGCAAATTTTTAATATAGTGTTCGGATATACTATGTTAAATAATTCAGAAGTGCATTAGTTAAGAGTATGGTGTTTATAAATCGATGAAATGAAATGTTTTCTGTTTTGTTAGTGCTTTTCTTTCATAAATAAACGACGCGCAAGTGTACCCATACCATAATGACCCGTTGTTAGTAATCGAAATGAGAATTTAATTTATTGTTGTATGTACCTACCAACGCTGGAAGCAAATAAATCAAACAGATTATTGATTAAATCGAAAAGAACGAGAGGTATTTTTACCGGAACAAAACCGACGTAAACAAAGCGACGAATTTGTACTTCCCCGATTTAATTTCGTTAATTATTTATTATGTTAGGGTAGACTAAAAAGTACATAATAGATTTTCGTTTGCAACTCGGAACTCATTTCGAATACAATTTGCTCGCGTTTTGTGTTTTATGGCCCCCTTACTCGGAGCTTTTGTTTTATAATTTGTTTTAATAACGTTGTCACCTTCATTCTGGAATCGCAGCACACGGCACTTTATAAGCAAAATAAAAGTTTTACGACCGTCTTAGTTGTCCATGTTCTCCAATTATAATTTACAATTTGGTTTATTAAGCCATCAAACCCAAGTTACTGCACCACGGTTACCTGGATACGAATTATTTTTACACGGTCCAACATTTCTTCTTCTTTCTATTTTTAATTGAACTTGCATTGTAATTTGTTTTAATTTAAAAAGTCAAGCAGTAAAAAAGGATTTTACCTGAATTTTCATAAAGCTTGATTAGCTCTTCTTAGAGTGTAAACAGTAAAAATGATATTCAGTGTCGCTACAATGTTGATTGTGCGGTGTCGTAAAAGCTTTATGCTAGGTGGTACAGTGTTGCCACTGCTCACACATTCACTACCCTCCCTCTTCAGGGATATGAATGACAAAAATTTCCATACGACGCGGCACGTAAATTATTCCACTTCATTCGAAGATTCGATGTGAATTTGATTTTTCTCCCTAAATAATCACATTAATTTAGCAAAGGTAGAGCGAACAGCACAAATAAGCTCTCCTCTTTGGAGAATCCAGTTTTCTGGCCAAATTATATTTTAAATTCGCTAGGAGGAGAACACGACAGGAATTAATCCGATTACAAAAGATTCGAGTGTGTTTTATATTTATACTTATAATACAAGGTACATTCAAGCCATGCAATTATCTATTACTGAAATACTACACAAAGAATTCTTTATGTAATCCAGAAATCCTTCAAGAGGTCTATAAACTCAAAATAGCCTCAGGAATAATTAATGTATTATTAGTAGGATATCAACGCAAAATTGAAACATCCTGCTCCTTTTAGTTTATTATAAATTTAATTTCTTTAGCTTCATCAATATAAGCAAAACGACAAAATAAATTCTTGACATGCTAATGGAATATATATTTGGATGGATGCCACTAAACACTATTTTATTAATGCTACATTATGTACCTACTTACATATTATCAAAATGCTACACAAAAGAGGAATTCATAAATATTAAATTAAATAATTCTTAAAATCCTTCGAGTGGTCTAGGAAATCAAATTAGACCCGGAAATAATAAATTTATTATTAACAGGGAAACGAATTCGGGTTTCTTGTTTCGAGAACAGTACGAAAATTTAGTACTCGACCGTATTAGCCCCGCCCAAGATAATCTCTGCGAATTGCATTCCTGCCGCTTTCACTCAATGAGGTCTATTCTGTAACATTGGCATGGACATGATACGTCTCAATTATTGCTATGCATTAAATGACCCTGCAAAATCGGTATTCTGTAAACAGTTTCGTAACAACTTGCAATCTGTATCAAGTTAATATTCATATCTTTTCAATTGGCGGTAGGCAATCCATTTGAATTTTATATAATCGCTAGTTCTCTTTAACTATTGAAGACCATATCAATGTTACAGAATAGCCCTGAATAACAATTCGATTGAAAGGTTGTAGAAGTAAATAGTACATTTGGCGTAAAAAACGGTCAATAGTAAGAGGTCTGAATTCTTTTCCTTGATTATTAATATAATAGAGCAGATGGGATCAACTCAATAGGTAATGAAATAGGCTGCAATGTTATTCTCTCTCATTTAACATAAGTGTAGAATTTATAATAGCTTAACAGGAAATATTTATTTTCCACATACCCTACTACTAAGTAATTAGTACCTTGTGTTAATTGCGAAAATAATTACGGTTAAAATTTGCGGTGAGGATATGAGAAAGGAATGGAGTTTAAAACCTCGCGCAGATGGCCGTTTAACTACTGAACTGTTACGTGGTCGAAGTGTTTCTTGAAAGCTTTCGTTTGCAAATGAGATAACTTGGGTTAATTATGAACAAGTTCCGAGTCACTCGTACAGCTGCATTAAAGGTTGCAATTCATGCGATAAAATATTTTGTGCGGTGTCCCAGATAAACTAGCCGGTTTCTTATGTCCGTTGGAATTTGTCATTGTAACAGATTAAACGGTTAAATAATTAATGGTTCGTTCGTTGCGAATCGTTGTCGAAAAATTCATACTCATCCTCTCGCAAGTCACGTCGCGACATTGATTGTTTGTGAATCATACACACAAAACATATTCATTCGTTTTCATTTCACATTCAAGTCATTTGTATATGTATTTAAATATTCCTGCAGAACAATTTACTCATTTACTGGAAATCACGGTATTTTTAACAGAACAAACATCTTATACCGATTGAAGACTTTTGCCTTAGCCAATAGAAATAGACGTTTGTTGAAGAGCAACGAAGGTATGCAATTCGTAATATATTAAAGCCGGCTACTCATTACGCGGTACTTGGCAAGTACTCGGCGAGTATTTGTCCAAGTAAATCGAACCGTACACATTACTCAGCTACTTTTACGTAGCCAATCCGTTTAACACTTGCCCGTTTGACTTTGGATAGTTTACCGACAACGAATGGGAACTAACATACAAGTAACGTGGCAAGTAGTGCCGAGTTGCACGCCGCGTTTTAATACACATTACTCGACACTTGCTAAGTATTGGCAAGTACTTGCCAAGAACCGCGTAATGAGAAGCCGGCTTAAGGCAAAGAAGAGTACTTCTTGCCTTGCATTTTTAACGTGAGCAAATGTACATACGAGCAGAGCAAATATTTCAACGAAACAACTATTGGTTAAAATAAGAGTCTCCAATGGGTATATCTGTATTATATATTTGGGTGGATGCCAAAACAACGAGTTTCACTAAACTGACAATACCTTATTAATGCCAGGAAGCTTGTTCAACTACATCCAGGTGATTATTATGCATGATTCGCACCAACCGAACCAGTACGTATTTGAAAATACATATTCTACTTTGCATAGATTAATAGTTCTTGAATGTTTTAATCAGATTAGAGTGAGATTCAACATTGAATACACCGTACACACCCATGTATACGCGAAATTAACTTTTGCATACTACCTCTTTTCAAATAAATTCGCTTGTTATGTAAAAAATACATGGAGATACTAAATAGTCATTTAATACATAGGTACAATTTTCTTTTTAAGTTTATTAACAGCGACCTAGGATTGGATTATGTAGGAACGTAGGCGTAAAATAGTTTCTACCTTCATTAAATCGCAAACTAAAGTGTAGGCTTAACATGTAATTTTTTTCGGCTCTGGCCGATGGAAGGTAGGTAGGTTTCGGTCAATGCCGAAGTGAATAATATCACCCCAGGGTACGCCTCGGCCATTTAACGTACGAACATTTTCAAATAAATATGATTATTGATTTCGTGACAAATTTTACTCTTCGGTGGTATGTTGTACGTGAGTGGAATGTCGACGAGCGACGAAAACTTAACACGAATTAATAATATTTCCTGTGACGACTTGCATATCATTACGACGAAAAAAGAAAATTTAAAAAAAACAGGCATTACAATCCTTGTTTATGGGCTTATGAGGAATAATATGTTTATTAAAATGATACTGAGGTCAACTGATGGCGATGGCTATTGTAAATAACCGCATCCGTCAAGAAGATAATTAGCTTTGTGCTTTCAAAGATATTATTATTTATTACTTAATTAGCTGTATCGAAATTGTATTGAACTTTGTAAATAAGTGAGTAAGTAAGAAAGCGAGCGAGCGATTTTATATGTATGGGTAGGTATGTGATTTGAAACCTGTCGCATTATTTGCGACTATCGCTGTACTTAACAGCGAGTTTCGAGTTTAAACTATAGAACATCGTGCTTTTGTCTAATAAAACATAAGCATTACCATTGTTGAGTTGTTCATTGTAAATCACTTCGTGTTTCGTATGTAATCCCAAGTTGCTAATTAGAGGACGCACATACATACAGTATGTACAAAATTCGCAGTTTCAACAAAAAAGAAAAACCCTAATTCGGTACGATATGTGAGCTTAAAGATACGTTAATTAAATAGACGAAGGGTATCATGCTTTGTAATACCGGAGAAATATTTCGATTAATTAAAGAGGGGTCAGAGACAATTGAGGACGCGAAACACGAACAACGAAGAACAAAACGCGACCAGCTTATTTAATCGTTTTTATTAAACACGTACTTAGCAGATCATATTAACAACAATTTAGATAGTATCAATCGTATTAAAGAAGGCGACGTATGCAATTAAAATCGTAATTCCAACTGTCGTTAGTTATGAACAGCAATCGATATGTTGGGGGCTTTGTTCCTGCGAAGAAAAATCGGAGCCGATGCGTTTATACGATGACTTGCGCAATTAAGAACTTTCTAAAAGCGTCTCTACTAAATATTTTCTGCCTTATATATTTATATTTATAAAGACTTCGTTTCAGCGACATGACTGGTAAAATTAATTAAGGGACAAAACGAGTTTGTTATGTTAATTAGGCCCTTAACTTCAAAAATTATATAACTAATATACGCATTGCGGTACAACAACTAATCAATAAATAATACTACAACAATTCTACCTCAAAAAATATCTCATTTATTACTAGTATTCAAGATTCAAAACAGAGTTTTTAAGTGATTGATTCATAATAAAATTTATTACCCCCATGTATACTACTCACTCACCGAGCATGTATGTGCAGATTGTGCTTTGGTTACAATCTCAGGAACGTGCCAAGTTATTTCTTTGTATACGTTTGAGATGTTTTCATGATAATTAAAAAAAAGACTTTCCAATAATTATATTTGAATATTTGAAGTTAAGGTTAAGACAAGGATATCTTGTGAGAAAGGTTATTTGTACGAGGTAGAAAAATTTAATTTGAAAGTGGGAATTGGATACTGTACTGTGGTGAAGTGGCTCGTAAAAAAACTTTTTAACTAATTACGGAGCTGTTAGAAAGTCGAGGATTGATAACTCATTATTGCTTTTACAGAAATAAACTCGAACGTAGGTGGAGATCGATTAGTTGGTTAACGTGATCGAGTGTCGAGCTTAGGTAATCTTCGCGATTTTTTTTCCGACGTCAAAGAAAAGAAATATCGATGCGTTGTTTTGACAAGAGGAAGGAAGGCACGTGAAATTTAGTTCTAAATTTAATAGAGAAGAAATGCCGAGGTGGCTTCTATTGTTGTGCGATTAGCGAGCTATTCAAAAGTAATAATTTTGAATGGGTCGTGAATCTCGCGTTTTTAATGCCCTGGTTATTCATTACGTCACTCGACTCGTGTTAAATAAAACGTCTGGGCATTAAATTTAAAAATAAATCCACGCTCTACAAGCTAATACCAAGTCCAAACAACACAGGATTGTGTTGCTATTAAACATTGCTTTTGCCCTTGTCAGAGAGATCATGTTCAACTTGTTGACCTTTGCCTTTTAACACTATTTATTCAATTTGCACTTCAATTAATACTGAAACCAACATCTTTTTTCAGTGTTAACTGATCTACCTTACGTAATACGTTTAGTTTTATTACCAACCAAGTTCAGACTTTGAAACTTATGTATTATTAAGTTCCAGACATCGTGTCTCACCGCAGGGATATTTGCACTACGTCTAGGACGTTCAGGGACAAGATTTCAAACGAAAAATTTTCTTCAACTTATAGAAATTACATATACGTTCCATCGCCGTCATAAATAGTTTCTAATTGACCACAAATACAGCTTCAGTTAGGCAACTAGGTTCGTGGTGTGATAACTTCGTGCGTATTCGGGTTTAGTATTAATAGCGACAAAGAAATGGGCAATAGACAAAGTAATTTGTATACAATCTCGATAGAATTCACTGTATTCTAGTTGAAGAATTCTTACTGTACAGGTTGTTGCGTTTTAAAACGCAACATAGGAAATCCCATCTTAATTTAAAGGTGCTTGAATATTGGCTTCTCTAATTATTTTACAACAGGATTCCATTTAGGTTTATTAAAGTGCTCTTCAAGTTGAATCTGTCTGTGAAGTTTGAGAAGTTCTCATTCGCTCAGTTTCGAGATATTTAAAAAAGATCAGCAACGAAATTAAATTTATACCAAACTATCAGCACGGCCTTATCAGTAAATGATAAAATAAATAATTTCTTGAAAAGCTTCTTCTATTCATATTTTTCAAAAAAGACTAGATTTATTAATTATCTGTACAGTTTTCACTATCATTGATCAAGGCTGTGCTGATAGTTTGGTATAAATTGAATTTCGTTGTTCTTTTTTGAATATCTCGAAACTGAGAGAAAGAAAACTTCTCAAATTTCACAGACAGATTCAACTTAAAGAGCACTATAAAAAACCTAAATTGAATTTTGCTGTACAATAATTAGGGAAGCCAATATTGGGGCATCTTTAAATTAACATGGGATGTCCTATGCTGCGTTTCAAAATGCAGCACCCTGTAGTTGTTTAAATTTGTAATTGTAAATTTTGTATACGATGTCAATCGAATTCACTTGTATTCACCTAGTTGAAGAATTCCTGCTGTATACATAGTAGGTATACGTAGTTGCTTAAATTAAAGTAAAAAGACTTATATACTTGGTTTTAAGCATCTACATTGACATAATAAAATACTGTCAGGAACCTAAATGGGAAACTTGGTTGTAAATTTATGTCGTAAGCACGACCGAGCTTCTTCCCCCAATATTAAGTAGTAAATTTTAATAAAACTATAAGACAATTACCGTCTAATAACAGCAATAATAAATCGCGATGTAGTCAAGCAAAGCCACTTCGTTTATTTATAAGGTAGAGAGAGGAGCTAAAATAAGGAAGGTGGGCAAGGAGAGGCTGTAATTTAGAATTCCGACGGACTGCAATTGTATCATACCTAATATACATTACAATCTAAAACGAAAGTTAGGAATCTGGGAAGATGTAAGATAACATAAATCACGAGGTACAAAGTCACACCATTTTATAACGTTGCGCAAAGAAAACTGCAAGCTTACTTTAGAATTTAGATAAAGACTGCTTGTTAATGATGTTAAAAAGCAACTCTCCAAAATTAATAAACACACTCATTTAAACTTTTTTTTTTAACAACGCAATCCATTTGACTAATTATTATAAGCAGCTCTTGAACAAAAAAAGAAAACCTACTGGTTGTATATGTTCATAGAAATGAAACGATATTGCGCGTATTGCAAGCTTTAAGCTGGATTTACATGGAGCGTTGAGTACGACAAAGCGTCGGCCGCACTGTGTTTTCATTGGCTGGTTATTCTTTACGTAACCAGCACTAACCAATAGGAGTGAATACGCTCGCTCGACATATTAACTTCATGTAAATCCAGCTTTACTGCGTTGCCAAGCATTAAAAACCACACAGTGAATATCATAGAGAATCTATACATACATCATGTATAACATTGTCTGTCATAATTAAAGGCCGGATGTTTAGGGGATAAAAAAGTCCAGTATTTGATTTGGAAGACTTAACCGCATTCATTTTCTCGTGACAGGTTCTTAAGAAGGTTCATTAGAGTTAAATAAAACATTAAAATTATAATCTTATTTTGCACACAAAATTCAAACTAAAGTCATTAACATCATTTTTACACAAAATTTTGGATAATGACTTTAATGTTTTATTCAACTCTACTGGAGCTTCTTAAGAATTTACCACGAAAATAAATATCCCTGGTGTCATAATTAAGTCATTCAAATCAAGTTGACGCTTTTTTTATGGCCCAAACATCCGGCCTTTAGTCATAATTGAAATATGAACTACTGCATCCGTGGAAGTCCTTAGATGGAAGCGAATTTATATTGTATCGTTGGCATGCCTAGTTAAGCTGTCATGGTCTTTGAAATATGTTGCAAAACAAACCTTTCTGATACCAACCTTCTTAGTTGAATGAATCCAGGGATATTAGAGTATTATACGTTTTGTTTAATACAGTATAATACGTGAGAATAATACTGTTTAAAACATTGACGTATAAAATATAATATATATTACAGTATAATACAGGTATAAAACTGTATAAAATTTTATTAACCTATAAAACATTGAGTAATATTTTACTCTCTAAATAAATGTTTACCAACTTAAAAATAATACAGACAATCAAGGTCTTTACTTTTATTTGAATTTTGTAAATGCCTCTGTTGCACATAGTATATACAAGCAAATAAGGTAAAATTACATAATTTCAAATCGGAATATCATTTACATTCTACTGCTGCAACTTTCCATGTTTTGATTTCCAGAATATTATTTAACACAACCAGTTAACTAGAACCCGCACTAGAAAATAACCTAAAAATTGTCTTTTTATCACTGTTGGTAAAACAGAATGCTTCATGATTTTGTACATTTACAGTTTTATACCGTATAATACTGTAGTATACGTACAATTCCATGTAAGTATGTACTACGACGCTCAACCTAAATGATACTCCTGCATACGAACCACAACCTTAATTCAGCATAAGGGCTAGGAAACTGTCAAGTGGTATCAGCGTAAGGGCTACGAAACTGTCAAATGGTATCATTATGGGGAGCGTCACTATACGTATTATACATTTTATACGTTTTATACATACATATTATACATGTAACGTATAAAATCCAAATGTCACGTATTATATCATCCCTGAATAAATCTATGTTATCCGCTTAGTTGAATGAATCTGTTACGCATAAATACAGGGACATCAGAAATTACGTGATCAAAATCAAATATAACAGAATTAAATATACCTACGCTAATTTGAAACAGCGACGTTATTTTTCTGAATATTGCCTATTCTAAGAAGACAAAATCTAGTTCAAATTGGTCACGTGAATTGAAATCATTTCTGATCACATTGTATATGTTGCAGCGGGGAATTACAGAGTTTCCTCCTTTCCAAAACGTGAAATTTCGTTGTTTATGAACGAAAAAGAGTAAAAAGAAAATTGATGGTATGAAAGTTGCTGCAAGCTGCTTTGAAAATTTGAAAACGAAATTGTTACAATCTAGTTAATCCCCGGGTAATATTTTTTTTATTGTGGAGTATGTTGGAGTTGCAGCACAAAGTTGAATGATGGAGTTATCATCGAGGTAATCAGTGCTATCCCGCTGACATATAAAATGGTTACAATATGTAAATTAGATTTTTACCTCTCACGTAAAAGCTGGTACATTTTTGGAAATGAAAGAAGAGAAATGAATGAGATAATTGAGATAAGAAACTGCCGGTTTGTTTTGCTGCAGGTGTTTTGCACTTGAGTTTCACTTTAATAATTTAGGATGTTATATATACAAAAAGCTCTCGTAGTTACTTGTTAACATGCGATCTAAAATTACGTTTAGGAGGGTCTCCTGTGGATAATAAAACATCGTTAATAATTAATGCAGGCCTGTCTAGAAATCTTAAATTACGCGTATCGTAAGGTCGCACTCGTGAATTACAAGGTTCTTTCAGAGAATTAGTTTCGTTCTTTCAGAATGCCGTCTACAAATGTTGACAAAAGCTTAACAAACGAAAGAAGGAGTTTTTAATATTTAATATGTTGGCATAAAGGAAGGAACTATATCATTAAACGAGATAGAACGCGAGCGCAGACTTTTTCGTTTCACTTCCCTTGTTAGTCGATACGTTCTAAAACACACAATGACTTCTCGAAGTTTTCTCTCTGTGTGCACCGCTGCTCTAAACTTTCAATCTAGAGCTAATGTTAATTAATAATTGCGACGACGTCGAAAGCTAATCCGTCAATTAGAAAAGACCCCGACGTCTTTTTCTTATTTCTCGAACGCTAGTGGAACTCTCGACCCACTCTTGGCTAATAAATACCGTCATACTTTATGTTTTTTCAAATCTATCTCGCTCCGCATCCCATCTATTCCAGTTTAATCAAAAAGTTTGCCAGAAGTAAATTAATTTACTACGTTTTATTTTTGTTGCATTATCTTTGCCGTTCCTCCTTAACTAAAAAAGTTTCTCTCAAGCACCCAACTCTTTAATGCGATCCAATCAAATTTACAAAATTGTGTTTTAGATGAGAAAAACTCCTCTTGTATTTTTCTTTTTTTTTCTTCCCCAGGTATAAGTTTCATCATTTTCTTATTGTGATTGTATAATTTAAACTTCTTTTGCTTTTGCTTAAGAATATTGAGTAAGTTTCTATTTACGTTCTCTCTGACTTGTGCTTCAGAAACTAAACTACAAATATATATAATTTAGTTTCAATTCATTTGGTATGCATGACTGAAAAGTGTACCTACTTACGTACCTATAAAGAAAGAAAATAAGAGATTCCGTTATTGCGTTAGAAAATTCAGGCAGGTGAATGTAGTCCATGTTTATTTAATATCAGAAACAATTTTAGCAGGGATAGAAACTAGAGCGCCTCCCTCGTCTTTTCTTGGAAAAATTCATTTCAAATGTAGGAAATTTGATATGAAATTAATGACAGTCACGTTAAACTTGCTGACGTAGTTGAAGGATCGTCCAATCAAAACAAGTCCGTGCCTTTTAAATTTTCATCGAGATATGAATTACTTTCATGCATCCGTCGGAGCTGCTTGCTGCAGCAAGCAACCAACACAAGGGAACATGGTAATAAAGTTTCCTTTAAGCTATACGAGCGGATTTTCTTTCTTCTTCTCTTTTTATTTAGCATAAGTTAAATAAATTAAATAATCCAAAAAAATGTCATTGGGTCGTTAAGGGTGTGTTGTAGCTTCCTTCCATCTCGTCTGGATTGGATTTTCTTACGTTTGAGTCTGTTGAATTTAGTTTCGATACAACACTTCAAAACTTTTTATCACGAAGCCTCTACTTTACAGTACGTCGTTCTTGAGCTGTGATAATACTGATAGGTAAAAGTACTCAAAAGTTTTTGGTTTTCTTCCTGTTTCTAGAAAATTTGTTTTATATAGTGTGCACCTCTGAATCCATAATATACCTTCCGCTTCCGATAACTCCCTTCTTTCTATGTAGGTATAAACGAGTTTCATAGTTTATTAATGCTTTTAACCTAACTATTTTATAATCGATTTATTGATTTTACGTCTACCCTTCATTTAATTCTTTATTTACTTACTTACATACTTACTCACCATTCACCATTCAGTGCAAATGCCGATTTTCGAATCAATATAGAACATGCATAGCTTAAATGAAGCGTTATAGGCAGCTAGGCATTATCAACTTTGCAATCAGAGAAGAACGTTTGTTTTATAAATATCTAAGACAGGAGTAACAGAAACTAATTTGCATATACCCGTGCAAGCCTGCACGTTGATGCCTTCATTACGGGGTTGTTTTAATGGAACACAATTTCCAAATATTTCGTTTGCAGCTACCGCAGATGCTAGTACGTGCGGTGCTCCTTAAACTAAAGAAATTACTTCAGCAAAATTCTTCAATTAATTCATTTTAAAACTAGAACTTCAAATTATGGTGATTACTATAAAGCATCCAAAAAAAAGAAGCATAATTTATGTGGGCTTGGTTTGGGCTGAGTACGAAGCGCCTTAACAAATAAGAAATTATTTCAAATTAATTCAATTTAAAATTAGAATTTGAAATTAGGAAGTTTGAAAAAAAAAGAAACAAAGTTTATGTTGATATGGGTTGAATTGAGTTGTGTGTGGTACTCCTTAAACACCAAATAAGAAATTAGTTCAGTAAAATTCTTCTCGATTTTCACTTTAAAACTAGGACTTGAAATTATGGTGATTATAAGGAAGTACGAAAAAAAAAGAAGTAAAGTTTATGTGGGTTTCGAGCCAGCAAAATACGTGAGCAGATAAGGCTTATACAAATTGCAAACGTATTATCGAAATTAACTTGGAACGATAATTTATTATGTTAGATATTTCATTACAAATCTGAGCTAACAGTAACAGCAATTAATCATACAACATAAGCGGGCCCATTAAATTAAGTCATTATTCTAGACACGATGGCAAAAAGTTCGGAATATGGGCATAATAATCGGGTCGTGGAAAATTGATAAAAAAATTTTCGCCTCTCCTTTATCCCCCCCCAGCTTCATTGTTTAATGTCTCATTTAACTTGCACAAATTTTTACCATTTAAATAAATTCTTGATTTCGAATTCAAATAGAAATGTGCGGCTGAAAACAGAACTTTGGTAAGTAGTGAGTACACGAGTAAACGATCTATGTTCTTCAAAACGTTATGTATTTTTTTTTAATTCCAACCCAGTCTTGGCGACACTGGTGATTATGTTACTTTCTTTAAAGAATGATTTAAAAAGGAGCAGAAATCGAGAGTGACCATTACTTACAATTAGTGGTTATGAAGTCGCAAAAAGAAACCAGGGAAATTAAAGAAGAGAAGAGGAGAAAAACTAAAAACAGAAGGATAAGGTGCTATCGACCAGACAGGCCGGAATTTAGAGACAAATACGAAAACCAGATACAACAAGACATGCAAGGCATAACGGGGTGGGAAACGGTAGAAGGTATGTCGACGAGGCAATACTAAAAGCAGCCAAATGGGTGTGTGGGGCCACAAGAATTGTAAACAAAGAACACAAAAAGACGCAATGGTGGAATGAAAAAATAATGAACACAATGAAAACAAAAGAAAATATGGAAAAATTACCTAAGCAAGAAAACACAACAGGACTGCAAAGAATAGAAAACAGAAAGTAAGGCGGTCAAAGACATAATAGAAAATTGGAAGGGAACAATGTGGCTGGAGTAAAAATGAAGAGGGCGTACAACGAAAATCAAAAACTGTTCTATGGAGTGATGAGAAACCAAAAAAAAAAAAAACAAGGAAACCATACGAAGAAACATAAAAGACGAACAAGGGATTATATTAAGAGAAGAGAAAAGTTATGGAAAGATGGAGACAATACTTCAAGAATTTGTTAGAAGAGAGAGATATAACACCACAAATAAACATAACAGGCAATCTAAAGCAGACAAGAGGGAGAGAGAGTGGCGAACATGGAAAACAGATAACTGAAGAAGAAATCAAATCAAAGCGGCAATAAACAAAACAAAAGTAGGTAAAACACCAGGATAGGATAGGATAACAGCAGAAATGATAAAAGCCGGAAATGAAGAAATGGTAAGAATATTACAAATATTGATGAACAAAATATAAAAAGAAGGAATCGCCAAAACTAAAGGAGTGGCAAGTGGGAATCATAGTACCCGTACATAGACAGTAACAAATTCCGAGGAATCACACCACTCAGTGTATCACACGAGCGATGGAAAAAAGATTGAACGAAAAACTAGAGAAAACGTTAGAAGACATACAATTTGATTTCAGACTAAATAGAGTGATGACCGATACTTCAATCAGATAAGTGAGGGAAAAAGTTCTCAGAGAAGCAGAACAAGTACACCTGTGTTTCATCGATTTAGAAGAGGCTTTCGACAAAATAGACAGAGAAGACATCTGGACGATCCAGGAGAATAGAGGTATTGATGAAGACAATAAATGGAACAAATGGGACAAACAGCAAATTATGTTAGAGTAAGATATCAAAGTCAGGGAGCTTCGAAATATTAAAAGGAGTCAGACAGGAGTGTACACTAAGTACATTGCTGTTCTCGGTAGTAATAGATGACGCCATAAAAACAGAAAAATGACAAACAAAGAAATACTGGGTAAGATACTGGAACACGGAGAAAGTCGGAATAAAGGAGATAATATACGCTGAAGGTATGGTATTGATTGCAAAAGACGAGAAAAATTTGAATGAAATTCTAATGATGTATAATGAAAGATTGGAACGCATGAGCATGAGCATAAACGTGAAAAAATAAACGATAGGAAAGATTATGATCTTAGCCTTCGTTACAAAAAAAAAGTTACAGTAAGTTGATAGCTTATTATTTGGGTGGCGAGAGATGGAAGGCTAAACCAAAAAAATAGGGCAAGGGCAGAAGCAGTTGGAAAACTTTTTAATACCATCAATAACACGTTCCTAGGCAAAAAAATAAATACCAAAATCAACAAAATTATAAATCATCAAAAAAGTGGCGACACCAATACTTATGGGTTCAAAGTGTGGACGTAAACACAGACACAGAAGTAAGATACAAAGCACCCAAAAGAGATTCCTCAGAAAGATTGAAGGGAAAAGGAGACTAGACAGGATAAGAAATGATAACATACGAGAAACAATAGCAATAAAGCCGAGACAAGAAAAAAATCAATTGAGATGGTTTGGACATATACAAAAAATGGGACAAGAAAAGAGCATATGAAGCCAGGGAGATCAGAATTCGAAGACATCGAGAGAAGAAGCAGAGCAACAGAAACGTGGGGGACAGATAACAAGTTTAGCATGAAATAGAGAAAGATGGAAAGAAATATGGAAAAAACCAACCTGGCCTAACTCACTCACACCAGCCTACACCGAGAAAATTAAAATTTCAAAATTTTTAAAGCAAGTAACAATTTTCAGTAGTCTTTTTATTTCAAAATATACATATATTTTTAAGTTTTGCTTTATACTGGGTGAGTCTTTTTAACCTGGATTTGTCAGATATCTGCAGAAAAAAGGTATCTTGCGGAAAAATGTCCGAATTAAAAAGTTAATTACTCCGCAGAGGAAATTGGCTGGTGTTCAAATTAATCCCCCTCTTCTTCGCCCGCGGGGGTGTGGCAGGGGTAACTTTGAGTTTGAAATCTTAAACAGGAATCCTCATTTTTTATTATAGATTTCGATAATACGTCAAAAAGTATGAATGTTTCATGGGAAACAGTCCTTTGTGACAGGTGGCGCTGTAATCGACGAAATCTCATTTTTCTCATTTCTTCTATTGAAACTTCAAACCAAAACTCTCTCTCCTGCCTTGTCGGTGTAAGAGGGGGCAATCAATTTCCCCGCGGAATAACATTAACATTTTAATTTTGACATTATTTCCGTTTACTACAGATAATCGATTTAACAATTTCAGGTTAAATAATTCACCCTGTATTATATCCGTTCTTTTTTCAGGCCACACTTCCAAAAATATCCACAAATCTCTTCTCCGATCTGATTTTAAATAAATAAAAATTTAATGAGTTTCGTTTTATTTTCGAATAAACTGGAACGTTCGTTTAAGTGTAACCTCATGGTAGTCTTATTTTCGTGAATGGTAACCGAAATGTTAATGCCCGGATTAAATTTTTAAAACGAGTAAAGCCAAATTTCGCAGCGAAATGTTTTGTCGGATTAGAGGGAAAAAATCCATCGGGATGCGTCAAACAATTCGCTGAATCCTGGGGCTTTCGTTCGTCGCATCCCTACACATTTTACTACCCTAATTCATTGAAACGCTTTTTTTACGGTTTAGAATATTAACGATTCCGAGCTTACTCCGCAAACTACCGCAAGCTGACGTAAATAATTAATACGATCACGTACGAAAGCTTTTCTTTTTTTCTTGTCAACAGTGCATGTATTTTTAACAACACAACAGGCAAAAAAAATCCTTTTCCATAAACAACCCTTACATAATACATCCCCGTGTTCATTCAGCGTTGTATGTATGTACTCCGGGCGTATAAAATATTATATTAATCATAAAATGTTTTATTATTTCCGTATTATACCGCAGGACGTTCAAAAATTAGCGCTGCTAAAAAAAAGTTAATTTAACGCGACGAAAGGGTAAACTGATCGTTTCCGTATCACATTCTTTGAAATAACAGTTTATACGTGACCCTTTTTTCACTTTTTTTTCAAAGAGAATGAAAGCACGATAAAAATATGGCGGTGGGCGAGATGAAAAGCTCATTTTATTTATGAACACGATAAATATATGTACAAGGTGATATATGGTTCTCTATCTTCTTGGTGGTTAATGATTTAAACATTATTTTTATTATGTTAATTTCTTTAATTTCTTTAAAGAAATGGTTAAAAAATACAGGAGAGGAACAGAAATCGGTAGTGACCACCAGGATCAGTGGTTATGAAGTGGCAAAATACCAAGAGACAAGAGAGTCAAATACCAAAAGCAGATACAACAAAACATGAAATGCATAACGGGGTGGGAAACGGTCAAAGATATGTGGACGAGGCAATACTAAAAGGAGCGAAAGGGGAGTGTGGGATCACAAGAATTATAAACAAAGAACACAAAAAGACACACTGGTAGAACGAAAAAATAGAGAATGCAATCAAAACAAAAAAGAAAAATGAAAGAATTACCTAAGTAAGAACACACAACAGGACTGCAAAGAATACAAAACAGACAGTAAGGCGGTCAAAGACATAATAGAAAATTGGAAGGAAACAATGTGGTTGGAGTTTAGAGAAAAAAACGAAAAGGGCGTACAACGAAAATCAAAAACAAGGAAACCATACGAAGAAACATAAAAGACGAACAAGGGACTATATTAAGAGAAGAGAAAAGTTATGGAAAGATGGAGACAATACTTCAAGAATTTGTTAGAAGGGAGAGATATAACACCACAAATAAACATAACAGGCAATCTAAAGCAGATAAGAGGGAGAGAGAGTGGCGAACATGGAAAACAGATAACTGAAGAAGAAATCAAATCAAAGCGGCAATAAACAAAACAAAAGTAGGTAAAACACCGGGATAGGATAGGATAACAGCAGAAATGATAAAAGCCGGAAATGAAGAAATGGTAAGAATATTACAAATATTGATGAACAAAGAAGGAATCGCACCAAAGGAGTGGCAAGTGGGAATCATAGTATCCATACTTAAAAACGGAGACACAAGAGATTGTAATAACTTCCGAGAAATCACACTACTCAATGTAGTAGGAAGAGATGAAAAGCTCATTTTACTTATGAATACGATAAATATATGTACAGGGTGATATATGGTTTTCTACATTCTAAATCTTGACGGTTAATGATTCAAATATTATTTTTTAATTTGCATAAATTATATTTGCAAGGTAAACTAAATATTAGGAAAGTGTTAAAAATCAGACGGATTGCTTCCAACGGCGCACGCTTTATATTGTAACGTAAATAAATACAGAATTTTAGAAGATGAAATCCATTATGAAAAACTCTGTAAAACTGAAACCATACGAGTCTTTCTCCGACGACTAATTTATTTATTAACTGAAAACTTGAAAGGCACGTGTTGACTGCAATAAAATTACCTCGTTAAAAGGTCTTTAAACCAAACAATTTGAACATGCCGGCGTCTGTTTGGTTCTTTTCGGCTGTACGTACTTGTTTACAAACTAAATAATTAATATTTCATCTTGAAACGTAAATTAAAATTCATAAACAAATAAATAACAAGCAGCTACCGGACTATGTAAATAGGTACCTGGAAAAGACTCCGTTTAATAGAATTTCTAGCTAATGCGATTTGAGATAATAAAGGTAAGCGAGTTGAGCGTGGAGTTTTTTACAAATATTTAAAACTGGAAAATGAATGACACGGTTGTTGTAAATGTCAGCGATTTCGAAACGTGAAACGTGTTCGGGTACGAAAGACTTTATAGAGATTCAATTTACTTTTACATAAAACCGTTTTAATAGAACCGAGTACGTTACATCAGGTAACAAATTCTCTTTAACACGAGCAATTCAAGCAATACGCTTTGCGAATACCTACGTTCAACTTCCTGCGACTCCTGTTAGATTGTATGCGTCATTCCAAGTTATTTCAACCAGATAATTATCTGTGTACTGATACTCCTAACAAATTCCACAATACACCAAAAATTAATTAAACGATACGAACCTTCTCCATCCTCCAAAGTAGTACGTGTGTAACAAGTTTAGTTTAATTGTTCTCTAGTTCAAAGACAGAAATATTCGTTGAATTGATTGAAATTGTTACCTACAAAGTTTCAGTCGAACACAAAATTCATTTTTCAAAATATCCGATGATAAAATACAATTTCAAAATTATTAATTAAATTCTAACATTCCTAACATTTTTATTTCACAGCAAAATTTAATTTCAAATAATCCATGGAGTATAAGGGGGCATACAAACGCACGTACACGTTTATAAGTACGTGTGCAAGCAGGTGAGCACAGCGATTTTTAAAAGTAATAAAACTGCAATGTCAGACGGAAAGAGATTCCAGCCATGATCCTCAAAGACTAAATAGTGGAAAGGTATAAATAATGGTGAAGATATCACAAAAGTCGAAAAAAAGGTACAGTCTCAGGTCTTAATACCTTTACGTTGCTCGGGGGTCGCCGTTTAGACTGTGATTGAAAATCAATAAACAACTAACGTTTCTGCTAGACTGCAAAATTTAATTTCAAATAACACGGGGGCAAATACACGTTTACAAGCATATGCGCAAGCGTGAGCAGAAAAAAAAAATGCCACGCACTACAGAAAGATATGACGTAAAGTTCCACTATCACTACGTAGGTATACCACTACCAAAATAGTGATTTACGAACAACGGAAACTTGTGTAGTGGTAGTCGTCGTGAGGTTGGGCGGAATTTCATACCTTCATACCTGCTTGAATGTAAAGAAGTAAATAATATTCTCGCAGTGTTGTTTATAAGCGGTTTCATTAGACCACATCACAGAAAATTACACTAGGGTAATTCTGGCGTCGAATCTTGTTTGCAGACGTCAAAACCTGCACCACCAAGCCGCATCAATGGCGGACACAGGGATGACTGCACCCGCCTATCACCAAAACCACGGTTTACACCATTCAACAACACCCGCCGAAGATCAAAGGAACCGACGGACTATTTTACGACCATGTACTAATTACTCCCCCGAACATGCTTGATTTCGACGATTAAAGTAACTCACATTGGATTTGTGCCGAAAATAAACGGCACATTGCACATATTTTACTTGAAACGTGCTTGGAAATTCATTCATACCATTCATACCTAATGAGATAGTTACGCATAAGTGTGTGCCGCAGACTTACTCGAGTTATCTTGAGATTTGCTTCTGCGAGTAAGCTCGCGAACTTATACGATCGTCTAGGGGTGCTTTAACTTTAAGTTTTTTTCTTTTTTTGATTTGAGGATATGAATCGCGGAGATGATTTTCAATAAAATGATATGTACTTTTTTTTCTGAATATATTTAAAATGAAATGTAAACAAGTTTCTAATTAGAGAGGGCTTAAACGTTATTTTAACGTGAAATTTTCCAATGTCTACCGAATTATAATTCAATTAAACACCAATCTGCACCTGAATTATAAGTATAGCTTGGTTGAAAATCGTATTATAACGCGCGATGCCCCGGTTTACCGTCTTCGGCTAAGTCCTAGAGAAGGGTGATAAGTACTGTCACAAACAGTGAAATCCAAACAAGAAATTTCTGCCCCGATTTAATATCTTCATTTGGATCCTCTATGTGTGATCTCTGGCTCAGAAAATACAAGGAAAAGCAATAAACTCGAAAAACGTCGACTGATTTATTTTATATTTAGCCTATGCAGCCGAGTTAACGTGAAAAACGCCTTTCATTCGTTTGACTGACTAAAAGCTCTCACGAACTCAATACCCTTTTGTTTAGCCACTTTAATAAAGTTACCGTTTACCTAACATATTTTATCAATCGAAACTATAGGAGAATTGGGAAATAAAGTTGCTTTTTTTATTGGTGTACCCAGGTACTTCTTTGGAAATTATTTTTTTTTTATATATATTCTTGAAATAATCATAAGCTTAAAGCTTGAAATTGTACTTACATAAATGTAATTTAGGTAGAATTTCACACTTATAACACAGGCGTGAAAAGCAGAATATTCCAACAGCGCCTTCCCATCGCATAAATAAATCTCAACCTGGCATGAGTTATGTGGCATTTAGAAATTTTAACTTTATCAGAACAGATATTTTTTACCGTGTGGATGATATACAAGCGTGTAGATTTCGTTATTATTTCGGTGACGAATCAAAACGTGGATTTCTGCATTTCAAAAGCGCCAGATCAACCGATAATAACACTACAAAATATCCGTATTTACTGTTGTGCAGGGGTGGAATCTATTTTAAAGCCAATTATCTGGACCGAAAATTGATGACGTAGCTGAGCTGTTTAGCCAGTTACCTGTATCTAATGCATAATTTATTGCATTATGAGAACCAACTCAGATTTCAATTCCCAACATAAATGGTGGATGCGCCGGATTTAATGCACACTTAAAGTGTTGCTTCGAGTTATAAATTATATACGCAATAAAGCAAAGCAAAAACTATTTCGAATTTTATTCTACTTACCGTGGAAATCTTAAAATAAGGCAATACGTGACTTCCAAACAATCTCCTTTTCTAAGTGCAGTTAAGTCGAGGAAGAAATCGCTTAAAAATATTAAAAGTAGAAATAACAGGTTAAGCTTTCTCTTAATTGTTGTTGCGCTTTAAAGTTGGAATTTATTGTGTTTTAAATTTAAATCCTGTAATAATAGTAAATTAAAAATTAACTACATGTTTCAATTCTCTTTTCCAGGTAAAACGCGTGCAAACTAGATGAAACATAACAAAGTTAAACTTTGTAATTTCATAGTCTCCTAAGCAGAAAAGTTAAACAAGAGATCCTTTCTAATTTTTATCCCGTCTAAACTTAATCTCAACACAGGAATTGAAAATAAACAAGTCGTATTTATAAAATCACTACCTGCAAGTTACCCCACGGTCATATCTTTGAAGATCTTTACCCTTCATTTTAATTAATCTTGCTTGAGTTAACGTTGAGTTCCTTTATGTCATAACTGCGGTTATAAATGCGCTTATTTCCGGCTTTTTGTTGGAACCAATCCTGACAAAATAAGTTTCAAAGCGGTCGTTACTGCTGAATATTTATGATTAATCTCGGCGATTAATATTCCGGGGGCATTTCAAATTTTTCGTACAAATAATTCCTTTGGCCCGGCTCAATTCCTGTATTTTTTTTTCTTTTCCTTCAAAGCCGGCCTTATTTTTTTTTCTTCGTAAGAAATTGCAACAACATCGGAAATACCTCAGCAACACGGAATAGCTGAGTATAAATTTAACGTATAATAAAGGATAAAATGTCCGCGAGATAGTTGTTGAAATAACGTGTTCCATGTACTAAATATTATGCTATCGCGATCGTTGGAAATAGCAGGCGCAGATATGTTAGCACATAGGACGGCTATTGGGCTGATTGGTATAAGTAAGCGGCCAAACCCGAGCTACGGCGATAGACAAGAAAATTATAAAATCACCTTTACGTCCCTACATTAAAACAAACGTGTATCATATACCACAATTAAATACATTTAATGTAGTAACATTTTGTGACTGATGTAATACAGTACAAATCTGGCATAAATACATGAGAATTAATAAAATATGCATTTGACTGTAAATGTTTAATAAATATATCAAAACCAAAATATGGTTGAATACACGTATATTAAACTATACTACACTTTGACGTATTGTTTGGATTAATTTCAAACCTAGCCTTTAGTTAATATTCCTTGCACAACATGAAACAATGCCTACATTAAACCTTGACGACTGTTGTGATAACAACAATCATCACAAAAATGTTGTTACAATTATATCGGATACTGACTGCATCATAGCTGATAGGTTTTACAAGAAATTACTTGATCATTGACCTCTTGTACTCAGAAATAATCAATTTTATATATACGGTCAACATCAACATGCATGAAAGAATTTTGTATATCTACACATAGATTTCTAAACTAAAGGCAGTAGAACTAAATATAAAACGTTATAGAAATTACTGTGTGGTTGTTTTATTTAAACTTCAGCGAAATGGTTTAAATTTGAGAGTAAATGGTGCGAGTAAGCAAGTTAATCTCGAACATGTGCAGGTTTGAAACATATATATAGTATGGTACGTGTTAGTGTTAACGCTTTAGTTCGTTTTATAGGTAACGGATAGTTTCAAACGAGTAGCAGGTAAATCTGAGAATAATAATAACAGCAACAGGAAAATACGTCCTAATTTAACTTAGAACGTTTGGGAGGTGATACCAACTCTCTCGGTGTGATTTAGTGCGAAATGCTGGAAGGTCGCAGAACACGGAGGTTGAATCGAAACGCCGCTTTTTTGTGGATCGCTGAATAGCGGATCGAGTTCCTGTTTTTCTATAGCCCTTGTTATAGTTGAACATTTCGGTTATACAACATATTTTATCCCCCAGCAACTTGAAATTACTTCGGGCGTATAATAGTTCCGCTCGTTTAAAACTTTTACCGACATGTTCCGAAAATGAAAACTCAATACTCAATATGCCAATGCCAATCCGTGGGGTTCAAATTCGGTCATATTTTATTCATTTTATGAATCGCCGCCTAAATGGCAGATACGTGTAACAAATCGAAATGTTTCAAATTAATACGACAAAGCTACAGTTTCAGACGATTTACAATATTTTCCAAAGACGATTTTACATAGACGAACATGTAAAATCATTTTACAAATCGAAGATGATAAGGTATTCATTAGAAGTAAACGCAATTTCTAATACTTGCCCCATTACAATCAACTTAAGGGAGGTACTAACGCCTATTGATCTTGATACTTACATTTATAACTCTTCTTTGCCAATTTTAACAGTATATTGCCTGGGCATACACGAATAATTTAACGTCATCATTACAACCAAGAAATAGTTATTATTTTTTTACATAATTTCAAGCACCCTGTACCTGTGTACTACAAATGAGATATTTTTTATTATCAATTTTTACTTAAAAAAATATTGACGCAGAACGCTTCTACATCCCTTAAAATCAAATGTAATGATAAATGTCAGATGAAATTTATCTTGAACGGTGTAGGGGCTGGACACCGAAAAATTAAAACCGCTTAAGAGTAAGTACCCTTATTTTATACAATACAGGAAAATAACATAAGAATAAGTCGTTGAGAATTAAAAATTATAGCCAAATATGAAATTATAGTCCTCTATCTGAAAAAATTAAAAAGAAAATCATACTTTACTATGAATCACTCTGTTTACATACTACATTAGGAAATACTGGTTGGATTAATGAATCCATTAAAATAATATAAATCGTTACTGTTAATTATATTTAATTAAAAAAATTAAAGAGCAGCTCGAACAATCTCAAGGTCAACCGAACTCGACCCAACGAGTGACTTCTATTTAACCCAAGCAAAAAAAATTAAAAAAACTGCGAAATTTCAGGGCCAACCAAACTCGATTCACCAAGTGAACTCTATTTAACCCGAGAAATTTCAAGGTCAACCAAACTCGACCCAACAACTGTTTTAAAATCGAGCGAGTCATTCGAATTGCGGTGGAGCTTTTCAAGCTACTCATCTGCTCATGAGGCCCTAATTAGGGCTGAAATAGCGCTGTACAGATGATGCTTGAGCGCCCCACTGCAATCTGAGCTGACTACATACTACTGGCTACAAACTTTAAGCAATAAAAAAAGAAGTAAGAAATTTCCCGGTCAATCCAACCTAACTCCATTCAATCCAAGTAAAAAAATGGTTAAAACAAATTAAAATCAACGTCAACAAATTTCAAGGTCAACTGACCTCACCCAACTTATATCATATTGCATTCCATTCTGCACAAGTAAAATATTAAGAAAAATAAGTAAAAAATTCATAAAAAATTTTAAAATTCGTAAAAAAATATTAAAATTCGTAAAAAAATTTAAAATTCATACATGGATTAGAGTCAAGCTTAACAAATCTCAAGGTCAATCCTTCTCTATCTAACTTCATCTAACACAAGTAAAGGATTAAAATTACAAAAAAGAAATTAAAAATTAATTAAAATGAAACTTAACCAATCTGAACGTCAACTTAAGCCAACCCAGCTCTATTAACTCAAGCAAAACTTAAAAAAAGTAAAAATAAAACTAAAACTAAAAAAAATTGTTAAATTCGTAACTTCATTTTCCCATACTTTATTAGAATTGCCACTCAGCCAATTTAGGTCTCCAATTGCCATTGCAGAAAATAGTAAGCCAAACGGTTACCAATACCAGCGATAAATCGCCACGGTTGGCAATATTGTCTTTCTCTAAAATAACATACGAAAAATAGTGGTTATAAGTTACAAGTTAATTTCGGTAGCAATTATTTAAACTTGTTCAACGTTAAGCAAGGGTTTGTTAAAATTAACTTTTTAACATAAATTTTGGAATAATAATGGAGATATTCAAATTTAAAAAAAAATTGCAACTATGGAATTACTTACAGTACTTTCCGCCTTAAGTTGTCATTGTTACGTTGGCAACAACCGGTTCTGTCACTAGCCTTCACTTTTTTGAAAATGACATTTAAAACGTGAAATGCACTAAAAATTAGGGCGCCAAATTGAAACTGTTTTGTGTCATTAAGGGCCAGTTTCTCAATTGGGGTTTAACTTTAAGCTCCGTTTTATTCCTGTGGAAACAATTGTCCTGACAATCGTTACCACGGGAATAAAACGAAGCTTAAAATTAAACTGTGATGGAAAAACCGGGCCTAAGAGTCACAGTTTGCTTTGCTGGATCTCGTGGAATTCTGGTATACTTTTATAAAGCCTCTGGTTGCCAACTGTTGGTAACAGTGATTAGGTAACAGTACCAACTAACCGAATATGAATGCGTTTCGTCTCCCTTTCTTTTTAATCATCGTAGCTACATTTAAAGCGTGAAATACAATATAAATGATGGCGCCAAATTCAAACTGTTTTCAGTCATTAAGAGTCACGGTTTGATTTGCTGGATCTGGTGGAATTGTGGTGTATTTTTATAAAGCATCTGGTGTAAGATGGTTATCAAGAGTTGGTAACAACGATTAGGTAACGGTACCAACGAACCGAAGATGGATGCGTTTCCTTTCCATTTCTTTTTTAATCATCTGAGCCACATTTAAAACGTGAAACACAATATAAACAATGGCGCCAAATTCCAACTGTTTTCTGTCATTAAGAGTCACAGTTTGATTTGCTGGATCTGTTGGAATTCTGGTGTATTTTTATAAAGCGTCGGATATAAGACGGTTACCAATAGTTGGTGACACTGATTAGGTAGCAATACGAACGAACTGAAGATGGATAGGTCTCGTCTCCATTTCTTTTTAATCATAATTCCAAATATTTTATTTATACATTGTGAACAACCCAGAAGGTGAGACATGTTGCAACTGAAGGCATACAATACAAATAAAAAAACAGTCTATCTAAAATATTAAAATGAAGAACAAGAATAATGCTTTTCAGAGGAAACCACAGTAGTCATTATTGTGATAAGGTATACGTATCAGTTGAAACCACAGTTGCAGTTTCTGTTTATGAAATTTTCTGGAAAACTATGACGATAACGTAATCCCGAAGTTTATTGTCCTCGTGACATCCTTTGTGTTTTCTCACCCGGCTCGAAAATAATTGTAAGTTTCCATGAGTAACACAGTATCATAAAAATAAATATTGGCCTCATTCTGAAGCGAAGATGTTAAGCAGACGGAGCGAAAGTGAGGAGGGTATCCGTAAATACACACGATCTGTTTAAGATTAGCGTTACATATCTTCCAAGGACGCCAGAGGGTCTACGACTTTCGTTCATCGATGAAATTAATTCAAATTGGTGGAGGTTTTGGATGGGGGCGATGGATTTGAGGAATCCCAATCCAAAAACCTGTGTTGTTTGTTCGTTTACGTAAATTTATATGACGTGTAGTAACACAGACGTCGAATTGAAACAGACGAGTTCTTGTGTTTATCTGCAGACTTGGCTCACCAAGAGTGATCTTGCTTTGTGTCTCTAGTATCTATCATTTATCTTGGTGCATGCTCCTCATAATCTAAACCGACTCCTGTACTAGCGCAATTCGCAACTAGAAAGAGACACGACAACAATTTATCAATGCGCCATTTTTGCATTACACGCGCGAGTGAAACATCCAAGTCTTTCAGAGGGAAGCCTAAATTATTCCTGCACGTCTGTAGTGAATCTGAATGGATAGAAAGCCTGTTTTAATACACCAAGAGCAAAATGCATCTGCACTGCATTTCCATTCCCATTCCCATTCCTTTTAAACTATACATGATGTTATTGATTTGTCCTGAAAAGCTTCTTGGAAATGAGAAGCACTTACTTTTCTCGATGGCCGACTCTCGTTCATTCATGGACTTACCTGAAACAAATGATTCGTATTAAAAATGAATTACGCAACGACATCATTAAGTTATTATTAGGTATAATTAATTCAAAGTAGTTGTCCGGAACGTGTGATTTAGACATCACATTAAGCTATTACAAGCAGCTTAGGTGCCAAAAAACGATCCCTTTCAGGGGCCAGTTACCTCTCCGCCCATAATAGTAGATACATAATTCAAGTGTTCCCATGGCTTACCTACTTAGTTTTTGGGTTGCTCGTAGCTTACTTGACAAGTTTGGCCCACGTTGTTTTTCAAGACCGAGCGCGTTTCCAAGAAATACCAAGCGTGTAAATACCTTATAGTTATACTATTCCCATTTTAAATTGCTTTTTTTTTATTAAATAGATTTGTAGTACTTCCAGAAACGTTTATACAGCACAAAAATAGAGTTGACGTTACTTTATAAGCTGCATTTCAGACACTTCTATATCATTCTTTTGGCTTATTACTTGTGCCCATTTTGGACATTTAAGTCGAGAAAATGTTTATAAGACCAAATAATAAAGCTTTAAGTTTTAAATACTTGCTGTATAAGCATTTTTGGTTACTTGGTAATCTCACGATTCCTTTGCCTTGTTTTAAATAGGAAAATTATATTTTTAGTTTTCAGAAAGAACAATTGTACTTACATGCTTAAAACTGTTTATTACCGGGCCATATTAATTAATGCCTTAATTAATTCACCTCGTTTTAATTGGCAGAGCTGATCTCTTGTGTACATAATTACATGCAACGTACAATTTAAATCTAGAACTAGGCGGCTGACATTGTGTATTAGGATGATATTCATTCGTCCTGCAGCCGTACTAATTAAAGGAAGACAGAAACACAAGAGCTTCTCTATACATTCAGCGTTAATCCTACATAGATGAGCTTATCCTTTATAAAGCATACAATTTACTTGAACTAAACCGAGCCTCATCTACTTCATATCTGAGCTTTTTTCTGTTATGTTGTTTTTCCTACTGATTTTCATCTTTTCTGTTATACCATACACCACATTTCCGTGATGCAAATTTACATCAGCACAGCTGCACACAGAGTTACTAAATAAAAAGCTCTCTTTTGAAATAATTTTAAAAAACACATACGTTTATTTATTAGCAACTTTTCGTAATACCAAATTAACTTTACTCTAAATTTAGTCTAGTGTACTAAATTTGGAAGTATTTAATTGGTCGGATTGGTTAAGAGTATATGACGTAACTATTAGTATAAAAAAGAATACTTGAAAATTAATAAAGTTTGAAATTAATTAATTTTTCCTTTGGTTGTACATGTGTATACGAGTATTATTATTATTATTAACGAAGCGATATTTTAAATTTGATAATAATGAATTGTAAAATATTTGAAGAGACTTTATCTGGGATCTCGTTAAAAAATATTCGTGTTTATTGGACCACTTAAATTTGTCGAAATGATTGGGGGGAGAAGAAGAGTGAGGAGATTTAAAAGGCGTGAATCTTAAGATGTTTCCGAGAAGGAAAGCCGTCAATAAACATCAACACAGAAGTAAGAAAGAATTTAATTGCGCTTATATTTAATCAACTTTTTTATGTTTTACGCTTCGATTTCACTTTATAATTGGGCGATTGAACGGCGGGCACGCAACGTAAAATAATCGATACGCCGCCGCCCGCCCGTTCGGGAGCTTTTTTCTTCCCTTTAAAAGAAAACCTCATAAGACATTGATTTCAATTCTTTTCAATCAGCGGTTCGTTCTCTTTCGGACGCGGAACTTTTAACAATTGACTGAATATTTACATTATCGACAAAAAGATCGCAAGCCAATATATTGTGCGGGTTTCGGATTGCCCGAGAGCGACTTTTTGTACTGGTAGTCTAGAAAAACCGTTTCTCTAAATACATTTCACTTTGAGCGTTTAAAATATTTCAGATGATAGAACAGTGGACGTATTTTTTTTCCTTCCTCGACAAGTTAACTGTTAACCTCCTGCGACCCCCTAAATGTATCCCTGAAGAGCAGGGGAGTGTCTCAACCGCCTTACAATCTCCAAAGCAACTTACCGACCGACGTTACTGAAAAACTTGTTTGGCTCTGTTCGTCCATTATAGCATTTTGATAACCTCCGTTCCCACAGTACCTAATCCATTCAAGTTAAGGTACTTTTAAATACATTCGAGAAAATTAGAATAGATTTTAATTACCTACTGAAACTTTGAAACAAACTCGTCAAAAACTAAACCGCCACGTAGATGTCAAGCAATCAACGTTGGGTGGTTTAATGAAAACTTTTCACAATATAATTCCAAAGTATAACACTTATCTTCGAGATTGTAATGTTTTCTTGCGAAAATTTGTTAACACGTCGGCGGCAGATGTTTCTCATCTGCATTTTAAAATGCTGCACCGACTTCACACCCTAATAAATGCCGTAAAAACTAACAATTTGCCGCTTGTTCTTTACGATAACGCTTACTACTTACTCTTCTTGGCTTCTCTCAAATTCCAAACAAAGTTCGCTTTGTTTCGGTTTTCGTTTTCATGACTAAGACTTTGTCTTTATTTAAACAAGCTAATACACAGTAATTGAATTCTAAAAAAGCGAGAATGTTTTCGGCTTCTTCAAAACCCCAAAGAGTTAAACAAAATTCAAGTCAAACAACAAAAGAGTAATGAAGACACCTTGACATTCCAACAACCGGAAAACATATTACTATTCGAAAACTAAATAAAAACACCCTTTGGTAATGCATGTTTAAGACTGCCTGTTAAATTGTTTTCCACAATAAAAATTGAGGAAACCACTTAACTTACTTATATTTTAAGTGGCCTTCGAAGTGTACAACTGTAAAAATATTTTAAGGATTAATTAGACTCAAGTTGTTTTCTTATTGCTCGATATAAAACTTGAACAACCGCTGATGTTTTAATTCATCCAACTAATATACAGCGTGCGCCACTGCAAGTAGGTACACACGGTTGTTCACTAAGCAGTCTAATTACATAATAGAGTTTCAAATTTCCGGTATTTATACATATATCAAAAAAGTTTATAGTAATTAAAAATAACTGGATTCAATTTGTTATACAAGGGTTTTAATTAAATCAAATGAGTTGTGTAATAGCACAAATCGGAATGGCATTATTTGAAAATTAATTCATTATTATATACTCGGATTATCAAATAGAATTTCAGTTTAATGCAAGAGCTTATTGCGTAAGCTCCAAATAAATATAGATTTATTTCAACCGGAAAACTGAGGATATTTCATGGAATGTCGATCAGTCAATAATGAATTAATGTGGTAAATAAATGGTCATTTAGTCATTTGCTGAACTCCGATTACTCGCACTAATTTGGTTAAAGCGTTCGTTTGATGATTTCCACCACGCATTGAAAATAAACTGAACATTGGAAGAAGAAAAAAAGAACTGTAGCAAAATAATGCTAATAACTTTTGAATAATAAAGATTGGAGTTACGTGTCGAGAACAATTTGTCATGATCGCCATACACAACGTGAAATTTTAAGATTAATGATGTCCCAAGATTCCGCAAGTCTATGAGCAATGTCCAGTCAAGGGGAAAACTGCGGGGCCTGATAAAGCGCTGTCCCTTTTTACCGACGGAACACCCCGACGGTAGTAAACAAGGGAGAAAAGTTAGCCGAGTTCTGATATCTTCACATAACTTGCCCTGAAATTACAAATTAGGAGCCAACTTCAGATATTAATCAAATATCAACCCTTCATAAAACCTGACTACAATACATTCCAGTTATTCCGGCAACGTGCATTTCTGAATACAAAACAAAAACATCCGAATTCCGATGCACGAACGCGGAACTTCATAAAATGAAATGTAGAAAAACTAGGGGAGGGAAAAAAAAGGGCGCCGCACTCGACAGCAAAGTGCAAAAAATGTGACGTCGTATTTTAAGATTTCCCTTAATATTAAATTTTCAATATGCTTTAAGGTACACTTAACTTATCAATATGTATGTATCCCAGATGTACATAACATTTACGACTATCGTTCCTTCGGATATATCCTACTACTAGTATTTTCTTCCGTTTACATGACGTTATAAATTTAAATTTATCAATTTATAGTATAACACACGAGAAATTCATTTAGTTTATATTTATCACATCTCCAACCACAAAAAATAATTCTTGAACGAAAGAACACCCAAAACTCGATTATATGCATGTGCATTTATCCTTGGATTCTTTCTATTCTATAGATTTTTGTATTAGTCTTCCCCAAATCATTTCTCTGTTCAAAAGTTAAAAAACTAGTTTCATTTTGTCAGCAAATAATAAATACCAAATGTGTTGCTTAAACGATGACCACTTATGTATAACAAGAAGGGGAGAGGAGTAAAAATAGGACCTTGTGGTACTCCACTGAGGATATCATAGGTGTGGTATAACATCTACATGTACAGTTTACTTTTTCTTTTTATGGTTATTAATTTCTTGTTCCTTTTTTCTCTGAGTTGAGGATTAATTAAATTACTTACATAAAAACGACTTGTCACGTTTCAGTTTGTTGAATTGATATATAATAGAAACGAATAATTTATTTTCAGTTTTGGGAACTATAATAGAAATCCTTTTTACAAAACAATCGTCGAGGGATGAAGGGTGGTGAGAGATAAAAGTTGTTCTGCGTTCCTCGTTTTTTTTTCCGCTTTGTTTCTAAATCTAGCACGGACCTCCTAAATAGAACAAACGCAGAAACCACCACCATTAATTGTCCAAAAGACATAAATATAATTTTCGGCCGCATTTAACGTGCAATACAATTGTGCACTTGTATCGCAGAGTTTATCGTGGAACGTAGTCCGGACGAAACTATTTATCAATATGTCTCAAACATGAGTGGACAGAGTGATAAGCCCTAACAAAAGAATGGGAAGCCCGGGACATAACAATTAGCAGTTACAAATTTACGAAATGGCGGTGTTGTTCCGTTTAGATTACGCGCATATTTGCGCCACGAACAAAAACCCACGCACACTTATGTATTTGATGATAAAACAAGAGAATGAAACCATGTATTTGTTTGTCCATTATCAGCTATTATTTATTTATGAAGAATAAACAACAAAGATAATAATTTATATCAATATTTACATCATTATATATAATTTAGGATTTTATTTGCATTGGGTATTTAAATATGTTTATCCTTGTCTTTTTTAGTATTTTTAGTAACCTGAAATCACTAAAACTACAATCCTAAACCAATTAAATCGTTTTATCCATTACTCGAACCGAGGTTTCAACCGATCAGTTTGAAGCTCCCCAGTTTTAAAAGCCGATGAATGGATTTTGCTTCTCAACACATGCACCGAGATCGAAAAGAAATCAATCCATAAACGAGCAAGTATGAATTTTTTCATTTTGGTAATTGGAGAACTCTCATATACAGTCGAAAGCAACAAGAAAAAACAAAAATAGTATAGTGTACTAGTTTTTCTCAAAATGGTATTGTTTAAATACGTCCCATTTCCGCTCTGTCTGGTGGGGATGGAACGATTGGCCGTCGCCGATTCACCGTCGCCAATTCGTCGTAGAACCAATTCGCCGTCAACTTAACTTACTGTCCGTCTAATGCGCCGTCGCATATTACTGCTTTATTTAGCTCGATGAGCTTTAAAACACTTTCTAACTATTTTAGATTATATCCACGTTATACCTACAAATTGAATTAAAATAACTACAATTTCAGTATGTCTCAAGTAAATTAAAATGGACTGTACTATTATTTTTCTATTTTAAACCAAAATAAATTCTTAATTACAGTACGACCATCGTAGGACACAAAATTACGATCAAATTAGTGCTGTTAACACAATCATAATTGTATATTTTTTAATGGAACCTCTAATTTTTTTATAATTTTAAATGACTAGCTATCATGAATCAATATGTCGAAAACAGTCGATTTTTGATGTGTAGTGATTTCGATTTATATGAAAATGAATATAATTTTTGAGCAGAATCTGAAAATATTAAAAAAAAATGGAGGGATTTTGCAAATACCCTGCGGAATAAGAAATACTTCCTGGAAGAGCAAAAAAAAATTATCTCTTTCTTTATTTATGTATCATATTTAATTAATGATATAATATTTGATTTTCCATTAAATATGTTTTGCTTTATGCTTTTCTATTTTATCTACATATAATTTTCGTATATAATTATTTAGGTATATACCTACATTTAAAATTTTAATCGCTGACGGCGAGTTTGCCTACGACGAATTGGCGACGGTGAATTCGCGATGACAAGTCGGCGACGGAGAATTGTCCTAGACTACTGTCTGGCGGATTATTTTTTGATAGTTGGCAACACTGGTGGGATCATAAACAAAACGAGACACTTTCAAGTAAAACGATTTCAGTTTTTAAATATTTATTCAACATAAATAACGATAATATAATGTTTTCAGAAATAGAATCAAATTAGAATGGATTTGAAGATTTGAAGTTTTAAACGAAACATTTGCATTAAGTAACAAACTTTTGATTGACGTTGGGAGGAGTGGGGGGTGTTGTTGTTATTGATTTGATTTGATATTGCAGTTTTGATTTTGAGTGTTAATAGCGTAAGGATCTGTACGCATTATTCAAACCCGAATGTTTTTTTTTTCATGCAAATTAGAAAATACGTTTGGTATGCTAAGCTGTAACAAAGGAAAAAAAAAGTGTCACGGCCCCGTAATTTATTTGCGGAATTGTAATTAAGCAAACGAAATTTATTTGAAAAATATCTGCTGCGCGGATACGATATGAATAATCAAACGTCAGCGGTGAGTTTTTAATGAACCGGTTGCAACAAAACGGAAATTTATTATTTAAAATTATTGCCCCATTTCGCGCAGATAATAGTAGCATCGAATTAATTATATAAACATAATCGAATGCGACTAAAAGAGAAAGGAAATTCGTTCGTTCCGTGTGAAAATTTTGATAAAGCCCCTCGGGCGTTTCCGATTATATTATTATTGGACGTAATATGTTATATTAGTTGTTAATGTACCTGTTGATATAATAATAGTATTTTTGATGATCGAAAACGAATGAAATGATGATGTAATTTCGTATGATATCTTCTTAAGTTCTTACCGTGGGGTATTTTCAATTCACCGGTCTTAGATTTTTGTTGATAGGATGAACCTTAACCGAAGAAAATTGGTTTATAATCCGAATCTGGTGAATGGGATTTGGGAACGAAGTAAGTCACACATCGATTTCCAAAATGAAATCCTCTTCACTCGATGAGGATGTTAATTTAGGTCGAAGCGGGGTGGTAATCACGGGTGTTGTTTCACACACACACACTCACATACAAAGAGAGAAAGAGCTGGCTGGTAACGCCTTCGAGGAAGAAAAAAAAATCCAATATAGGGACGACATAAACTATATAAAGGGAGCTCTGTAATAAAACTAAAACAGCTCAAAAAAGATACAATTCTATTATTTGGACCGTTGACAAGCCTATATATCATAAAGAGGCAAAGTAACACTCTTTCCTGACACTCGGGAGCCAGGTCCGGCCGTGTCGCAAGCTTTATCCGAATATAAAATACACCCTGTGCGAAACGTCACAAACATATTGTCTACTTGCAGTCTAAAACATGCTACACAACAAGGAACATTTATCAATCACGATAAACGTATGTAGCAGATTCCGTAACAAACGGAAAATACGTCGTAAAACGCATCCGAAAAAAGAAAAGAGAAAAAAAAAAACATTTATAATTTATTTTTTCAATGTACAAAGGGGGAGAGTGAAAATTCTTTCTTCAAAGGCCCTTTATAAAGCGACGTCTTGTTTTTGGTTAAACAACACAAACAAAGTGTCGCAGCGAATTTCGATTTCTCGAATAAATTCGTTCCGTTTCACTAGTTTTCATGTTCGTTTTCCACTTCCATGGAACTGCGACAATATTTAATTAGGACTGTGTTAAACGAAGTGTCCTCTCTTCTCTACATAATAACCAGTATGCACAAACAAAATATTTTAAAATAAAGCTAAATGTCATTCGAGAGTATTTAATAATATAATTTCTGTTTTAAATAAAATCTACTGCGAGATTTCCCAATTCAAATAATAATTTGATTTTACGGTTTGCAACAAGCAACTGTTTCGAACACGATATTGTCGATAATCGCTTTTACGTCATGAAAACGAAGAGTGAATGCAAGTGCAGGATGTAAAGAGGCAAAAACTGATATAAATTTGCATTACAATGTTTGTAACTCGCGTCAACAAGCCCTATCAGCAGTTCCCGTAAAATGCTTGCGGATTCCACGCAACCTTGCACAAACAGCAGCAAATTCACTGAATATTTACTAATTATTACAAAGCTGAAACCGACATACAATAATACGGTTAAGATCTACCGGTATACTCTCTCTAATTATTCAAATATTCTATTGAACTCAAACTATCTCTTGCGCTTTGTTAGTAGGTGATACACAAACAACATGTTCCAATATACAAAAGCCTTGTTCAGTTATACCACCGTTGTTTATTTTGTAAGAGAAAGAAAATATTCACAGTGCCACTTCACCAACTTGAAAACTTGAAAGGCATCTTAACGTGTCCTAAATCCCAAACGTGACCAAATATGGTCAAGAAGTACATAACAGAAATATTTGCCCCTCCTCCAAAAATATCTACAGGAACGAGGAGACCATGTAACTAATGCATGCATATCTCAGTTGATTAGAACGAAAAGAGAATCTGAAGAAAAACAATGAAAACAAAAACTTCCTTCAAAACTACCTACAGGAACGAAGAGACCATGTAAATGGTGCATGTATATCAAAGCTGATCAGACGGAAAAGAGAATCTTAAGTACTGGTACATAAACAACGTATTCCAATATACCAAAAGCCTTATTGAGTTACAAAACCGATATTTATTTAGTAAGAGAAAGAAAACATCCACTTTTCCACTTCACCAACTTGAAAACTTCAAAAGCATGTTAACGTGTCCTAAATCCCGAACGAAATATTTGCCCCTCCTTCAAAAATATCTACAGGAACGGGGAGACCATGTAACTGATGGGTGCATATCGAAGTTGATTAGAATGAAAAGAAAATCTGAAGAAAAACAATGAAAACAAAAACCTTCTTCAAAATTACCTACAGGAACAAGAAAATCTGGTGCATACATATCAAAGTTGATTAGAACAAGGAGAGAATATGAAGTACTGGTACATAAACAGCCTGTTTCAATATACCAAAAGCCCTATTGAGCTATATCATAGTCATTTATTTTGTAAGAGAAAGAAAACATCCACTTTTCCACTTCACCAACTTGAAAACTTCAAAAGCATCTTAACGTGCCCTAAATCCCAACGTGCCCTAAATCCCTAACGGGACCAAATATGGTCAAGAAGAAAATAACAGAAATATTTGCCCCTCCTTCAAAAATATCTACAGGAGCGGGGAGACCATGTAGTTGATGCGTGCATATCGAAGTTGATTAGAATGAAAAGAAAATCTGAAGAAAAACAATGAAAACAAAAACTTCCTTCAAAATTATCTACAGGAACGAAGATAATGTGATTGGTGCATGTGGAAGTTGATTGGAACTAAAAAGGAATGCGAAAGGAAACAACACCCCGTGGTTTCTAACTAAAAATAATCTAAAAGGAAATAACACCCATTGGTTTCTGGAATGAAACACTATTAACCTTAATAATGGGAATTCGATAGGAGATTTTGGGAATTAAATTTTTAAACTAGTAATATTTTTTTGCACTGCAGTGCACGAAAAATTTTTGGACTAAATCCGTTCTTCGAAGTTGTTGTTGGTGTTCGTAAAATTTCTTGCAGACCAATTACTGCCAAGTTCGGAGTTAATTTAACCATATGGCTGTCACCTCATTCTCAAAGTTTGGTCAATACTAAAACCCAATACGTCTTTGTCTTCTTCTTCTGCTTCGATACAGCATGGAGAAACCATGAAGTTGTTTTGCAATTTTAACGGTGTACCAATTTTTCGCAAAATACAAAATTACAAGACATGCAAAAATCAATAACATGAAAACTCGAAGAAAACCAATCAAGTGAACCGAAACAACCTGGGACAATTTTGGTATCTACTGAAGAAATAATAAGAAGAAATAGGTCAAGGCTTTTGATATAAATTTTGATTGGGTGAACTTACAGTTGGCGGAAAACGTTTTCCGAATTAGAAAATAAAAATTCTAAATTCAAAATTTAAAAGAAATAAATCAAAAAAAAGGTTTTGAAGTCTTTTGATTTGGTGATCTTGAAGTCGTCCAAATCTGACGGTATTTCTAGTTTCTATTTCGTCCGCAGGAAGGATTTAGACAAACTCTACATTTCTCGTTACTATTTTGTTTACAGCATGAATTTGGATAAGTTTGACACTGGAAAAAGTAATTAATGTAAATCAAAGTAAGAAACGGAGAGGGTTAGTTTAGAAAAAGATTTCGAAATGGAAATGTGAATAAGTTTAAATATTGGAAAAGTGAATTAATGTAAGTTAAGGTAAGAAACAGTTAGAAAAAGGCTTGGAAGTGGAAAAGTGGATAAGTTTAAATTCTGGAAAAGTGAATTAGTGTAGAAAAAGGCTTGGAATTCGAGTTATTGAGTAATAATAAACAGGAAATCTTTTTAATGAATCTGCCAACGATTTATTTGGCTTTTGTAATAATATTCGTTCTTTTAGGAAGTTTTATTGTTTCCCTATCTTCGATGTCGTCTTTTGGCAATTAACAATTAATGATGCGTTTTGAAAAATAATTTAATATTCATTTCCTGTTTCATTTTCTATTTTAATCATTGGAGTTATTGTGTGTGTCTAAATTTATTTAGCAGAATTATTTGGAGCTTACATGCATTAAAAATAAAGGGACTAAGGAGTGTCAGTAACACATAAAAGTCGGTTGGTTGGCAGGGAGCAGAGAATAAAATACTTCTCACTAAAGGCAGATTGGATCGAGTGACAAATGCAAGTGAGAACGATGGATGCCGAGTAGGAAAATGCGCCATAAGGAAAATGCGCCGTGGAAATGGGAAAATTTCAGTTATGGCTGCTCGCGTTGAGAGAATGAGGAATGGAATGTCTGAAAGTAGTGACGGAAAAAATTGGATACCTGTAGATGGTGCGCGGTCCCCCCGGCTTATAAGAAAACCAACGTAGAAATAATTCACATTTTTCATTAATTACAATTTTCCGCAGCCCTTATTTCGTAACCCCCGAGCGACAGCTGCAAAAATACGATTTAATAGATTCCTCAAACAATTTAATCGCGTTGTCCGTTTTATAATCTCCAACTTACACAATGTACGCGGTTCTATTTTTAGCTTCAGCTTCTTATGTTTCAAATTTTATTCACTCTTGCCATTTTTCTTATCTCCGCACAATGGCTTCTTAATTACAGAGCTCGTTCCAACTTATTCAATATTGAAATTCATTGTTTCGCTTCTCTGACTTTCTTTCTTCTTTCCCTGCCTCTCTCCTGTGCTTACGCAATTTACGTTCCTTTTTTTTTTTCTTCGGATATTTCTTTTTTGTTCAATTAATCGGAAGCACAAAGCAGCTTCAGCCAATTAACTTGCAATAAAACAAATCTCGTTTATAAATAATTTATTCTTATTTAATCAACTTTGAAAGATTAAATTGGATTGATGTTTTTTTTTTCTTTCGTTGAGTTATTAAGGAATCCACATCCAATTAGCAGAAATTTCAAAATTTCTGGAATTTTTCGGCTCCCAACAATAAAAGAAGATGAGATAATCCCTTGGGGGCGCAAATAGTAAGCTCAAGGATCGTTAATTATTTAAATTATTTCGATCTATTCAACGCGTTAATTAAAGAGGGAATTATAGCAAGCAGGGCTGTCACTATTCGTTATTAGATTTTCGTAGAACCGTCCATGAAATTTGGGAATTTAGGAACTTGAATTCTTCCTCTTGTTTATTGTCGGTGGGTGTAAAACGTCAACACATGCTCCTTTAGAATTTAGAAACGTGTCTTTTAAGAGGCAAATTCGGATAATTCACGGGCGAAGCTTGAATAGAGTTGTTTTAACAATCAATTACAGAAATACTTGGTTATTTATCGTTGGTAAATACGGTGTACTAAAATGATGTAGCAACAATTAGTAGCGCGGTGTAAATGAAGCTGTAAAATGTGGTCTTTCCTTATAAGAGGTGAAATTAAGTAACACAAGCAGATGTTTATTTAGAAAACGCATTCATTGGTAGGCGATTGGATATAAATCGAAATCAAATGCGAGTTTTATATACGAGTATAAACTTTATTTTGGTTTTCCTCCTATTTTTTTCTATTCCACTTAAATAACTAATATTTCCTTTTAAAAATTCTGAACGTAATTGGCAATAGGAGAAAACAAAAAAAAAAAGAAAATTGGACTATTCTGTATTATTTCTTTAAATAAATTCGACTTAATTAATGGAGGGCTTAGAAGGTTGTGTACGAGGCAAGGATGGAAGCTGTAATTTCGAGTCGGGGGGCTATCGCAATCTTTTATTGGATTTTCGTAGGAAAGAAAGGACTATTTCTGTTTTCTGAAAGCGATTATAGTAAATAATGCGGATCACAGTGCCTTCTCTGTTGGATCGTATTTTCAAGTTTTGTCCAGATGTAATTCTCAAAAGAAAATTTTCCTACAATAGATTTATAAAAGCTTTATCTTATTTAAGAGAGGAATCGCCGTATCAAGAGTCACTTGATAATTTCTTTCTACAAGGGAAGTCCATTACTGTATTACCGTTTGGGATGAGAAATTTCAGATGCTTACACGGTCTCCTTGGTGGTTGTGGGGTAAACCAGACCATTCGGTTTTATTAATAAGCGTTATTATTTTATTTCGCCTCGGGCGTCGACTTTGGACCCGACCTCCTTCACCCAAAGAAATCACTATGATAAAGATACGCTCGGATACGTTTGACGACCCCACATAAAAACTCACGACTTCTGAATAAATCCGACTGCATGAAGCTTCTTGATTTAACTAAATCAAAACGCAAAGGGAAGGAAACAAATTATTTTCTTCTTCTGAATTTTTTTTGCAAAATTACCCTAATAAAAACATCGAAACTTTTGAGTATAAACTAAAGGAATTTATTTTGCTTGGTTTTTAGTTTGTACGTACGAATTGGGCATTAGTTGAGAGAATTCGCAATTATAAACGTAGCTGTTGTTGCTGAACAACAACAGAATGGTTTCACAATAACTCATGCGTTTGACAAAGTCGAGTCGTGGACGATGGATGCATTAGTGACGTGCTTTGTATTTTTGGTTCTAGTTGGCAAAATAGTCTCGGACTCCCTCAATTGAGTATTGTTTCCGGTCCGGCAGGTTGAAATGGGGCGATAATGTGCAGGTCCGTAGACAAATGACTCTCGTATATCCGGAAAAGCTTTTTTTTGTTTCAAATCCACGTTAGTTTTTAAATTTCCATCCACCTAAAAAAAAAACACAGAACTTACACATAAACGCCTCCTCCTTGCTTCTATTAGAAAGCAATTTGCTTTTTCGAATATCAAAGCTCGCATGTGCATATTTTTCTTGTTTTGTTCGAAAGTGTCGAGTTCCGCCGAACGAATTAAAAGGGCGTTAGTACATTAAAAACTCAGAGCGCCGCGCCGATGAAATATTCCCCCGTACTTTGTTTTTTAAAAAGTAGTAGAAAAAAAGGAGCAAGCAAGCAAGCAAGCAAGCAAGTAATATTGCTCCGGCTTTTTACTTAGCTGGAAATGAAACAAATATCGGGGCGCCTTCGCTCGCATAAATATGGAAACAAGTTCCGCATTGACATGGGAAAATGGCGGACGTGAAAATATTTCCAACCGTGTAACGAAAATATGAAACTTAAATTCCTCATCAAATATACAAAACGTAGTCATATCGCGTTCAATTTGGAAAAAGCGAGGAAGAATGTAACCGGTCAAAACGTGTCTGGTGAACGCTTAAACCGGACGCGAAAACTGAAACCAACGGTCATACATATTTAAAACTGTAAATAAGCCGGCAACCGAAGATATATATCCAGACGTCGTCATTCAAACATCCCGAGACTCCCTTATCTTATGATAAAAAACTACTTTCCTACGTGTGTTCCTTTTTATAATGGCGGCCACAACAGGGTGACAAGTCAACTTATCTTCAAAACTACTGTATTAAAACAAACACAACTTCAACTTGTATTATTCTACTGACAGAAACGCACACCACATATTTTCTTTTCTTTTTCTTTTTCACCTAGAATTCCAAACGAGTTCCACATACTACAACAAACTAAAAAACTATAGCTATTCCAAAACGTTCATTTTTCACTCAACATTTTTATTTTTCTTTTACACAGAATTCCAAATGAATTTCAAACATATTTTACAAACTTGTAACAATATTCTATTATTAATATTAATTAGGTAGATATAATAAATAAAACTATTATCTATTTTTCGTTTATAAACGTAGATACTAATTTATAGCCGTACCGATTTCGAAGTAAAAGTAATAAAAGAGAAGATTAAATTGTATAGACTTAACCCTTTCGAGACGGTATTCAGTATCTGAATGGTACGTATGTGTACCAGGAGTCTCGAAAGGGTTAAAGAAGAAGTACCAAGATAAAAATACCAAAAAGAACTAGAACAATTAAGAAGAAAACAGGAAGACAAAAAAATTTGGAACAAAGATGGGAAAATTATAAGACAAGTCTAAAAATGCAGCAAAAGTTGTGGGATAACAAAAATAGAAAATTGTGCTACAAAATGATGGACAATAGAGATGGAGAAGGTAGTACCGGAAAAGAAAATAGCACGGAAAGAGTATGTGAACAATAGATCGCAAGAAACAATGACAAATACAAGAATGATGGAATTAAAAAGCAGAAAAAGAAAAACATCATAATTTTTTGTTACTACTTCTGTACCATAATCCTTGTACTTTCTTCCCCCTAAATATCCTTCTTAGCATTTTCCTCTCCCAAATTTCCAGACGACTTCCTGAAGTTTGACTTTATGCCCATTTTTCACGTGCCATGGTTACTGTTGGCCTAATCACCGTTTCTTATATCCTTAGCTTTGCTTTCCTTGATACCAGTTTTTAATTCTTATTCTTATTTCTACGTCATTTCCGCCCTTCTCATGAAACAAGGCCACCAAGTACTTAAACTCTTCTACTCTTGTAGTACGTCGGCGTACACGATACACTAATGGCTCCTGGTATATATAATTATAAACTCAAAGAATAAGATGGATGAGTCACACTTGAAAAGAAATCAGGAAGGAATAGTTCGAAAGGCAGTAAATGGAGGATCGCTAAGCAATAGAAGGAGAAGACCAAGAATTGGATGGAGACAGCAAGTGGAGAGTGATTTAAGGAGTTTGCTGATCAGGAACTGAACGGAAACAGCAAGAAACAAACTAAATTTGAGAAAAGTGGTTAGACAAGCCTTGGGCCACTAAACATGTTGCGCTGTATATATACAAAAGAAAAATTTACTAAAATATATAACGAAAACCCAGAAACTATTTTACAATACGATGAAACAAATGAGAAAACCCAAAACAAATATGCTTCAAAACCTAAAAGACAAAAACGTGACTATTCTAACGCAAGAAGGAAATATTACGGAAGAATGGAAAGAAGAATATTTCAAAGATTAGACTAGAAGAAAATGACAACGGAAAAAAGAAGAAGAGAAAAGAGAACGTGGAGCAGAAGCAAATCGAATACAAAAAGAGGATATAACTTAGATGGAACTCAACGAAGCATTAGGAAAAATGACATTAGGGAAAGCTCCAGGACATGACGAAATAACAGTAGAAACGATTAAATTAAACGAGCAGGGAGAGAAAAGTGGAACTTCGTGACATACTTGACCAAGCAATGAAAGAAAGAAAGGCTCCACATGACTGGCAAATAAGTATTATTACTAGAGAACGGGACTTAGTATATGTACTGGTGGAAGGGAGGAGTAAGAGCGGGCGGTCGCGCCTTCGCGTCCTGCGTTGATTTAAATATAGTAGGACTCTGATTCAAATCAACGCAGGACGCGAAGGCGCAATTGCCCTAACTACTCTCTTCCACCGATACATGTACCAAGTCTAGTTCACTAATTATCACGCCCACACATAAAAAAGGAGGTTTCTTCGAAAAACAGAAGGAAAAATTTGGGCATTGCACTGGTAATAGAAAAAAAATTTATAATAACTTCGATGGTCAAGACATATAATGAGAATGAAGGAAGAAGTATTAGTGAAAGAAAGCCTCTGAGGAAACAGGAAAAAGGTAGAGAGGACGGCCTAGGAAACTCTGGATGTAGGATGAAGCGCGTATAGTTGCAGAAAAAAGAGAAGTACAGTGGGAGAGAATAAAGGAGGTAACGCCAGATAGGAAGAAATGGAGGAAAATATGGAAGAGGCTCTCGAGGACTCAACTCCAACATAGCTTTACACCGAAAGGCAGAAAAGCTGAAGATTAAGTAAGTAAGTACTGGACTCTTGGACTTAAGTCTTCATCAGGCTGTTAAATTCAAAAAAACTTCGGTTTTGAATTAAATGACACAAATTATTTTTTTGCATTTGACATCACTGTAAGGACAGCCTATTATTAATCCATCAGAAATGCCGGGTATAGTAACATGCATTTTATCAAGACGGTTATAGTTTACACATGCGCATTGAGTTTGCCGTCATTCGCAAACATAACTGTAAAGTTTGCAGCAACACTGCAACAAAATCCGACTTTCTGTCTTGCATGGGGAGACCGCACTAAAGGTGAATAATAAATTAATGTCATCTGCAGTTCTTATATTATTCATCAAAGGCGTTCGTTTACCCACAACTCACATGCACAGTCAATAATATGATTTTACTCTGAAGTCTTAAATTCTTAAAGATATTCTACCAGGTCTACAAAAAAGAAGGACTGTGTTCATAAACTATACCTTTGAGTACAGCTTGAGTATGGTAGGTGTTCTTTATATACGGTGAAGATAGTTTCTTTCATGATAAATACTATCAGTCGTGAAAGTTTGTTCTTGTACAATTCTAAAATATTTTACTTGCTATCAACAAACCTGTTATTATTACAATTATATAAAAAATAAATAAATAAAACAACCAAGTACAAAAAACATTGTGCACAAAAAAAATCTGGCCTTTGTGCTTTGAAGTTTTTTTTTTTAATCCGGATTGATTTCCTTTATTACGTCAGTGCTTTGATAAATATCCGTGGTGACGATTTTGTTTGTTGTTTGTGAAGTAGCGTTTTTCGCGGAAATTTTAACGAGAACCACCAAATATGGAGGTGTGTGGAAATTGATTGCTGTTGCTATTATCATCGATACTTGAGCCAACGCCAACTTCGTATAGGTCTGATTTATTAGGAGGGCGAATCCCTGACTTGAAAATTGATTGGCTTGAAATGCGGTCCACAATTTTAAGTTATCTTTCCGTCTTTATTAGTAAGTGGAGCGCGTAGATTTTCAAACGGCTCAACAGCGAAACGCTGCCACCAGAAACTGGATAATATCCTAAAGCCTGATATTCCTACGCGATGACTCAGGCCTGTTATTGAAGACGCTGTTGCTTGAGCTATCTGAATTGGTCGTTTCAAAAATAGCTTGTGAATGTTTTTCCACTTCCATTTCTTTTCTTTTTATTGCTTATTAATCACGGAGTGAAATCATCGCATCGCCTCGGCCGGGAGGAGGCCAGTCACAACATGCAATTGTGTTTATCAAAGAAAACGTCGCTGTTTAAGCACGATAAACGCATTCTTGCGTCGTTTACCCAATTTCGAACAATGAGAAAACAAGAGCGACGGGTAATTTATTCGTTAAACAAATACGTCAGCCGCTATTCCTCCGCAAAGCTATACACCGACACGTAATTTAGTTGATTTTCTCTTTAAAACCGCTTCGCATTGCCGAATTATTGCACGAAATAAAATAAAAATTCGCCGATTTCACAATTCCCGTTCCGATGGAATGGTAAAGCAAACATTTGTTTAAACATTCGTAGCCAAACATCAGTGATTAAGCGATATTTGATTAAAACAAAATGCTGTTAGAGTTTAATTAATTATTAGAGCAAATATGAACGAACAAAACAAAACAACCAACGGAATTCATATAATTTCAACCAAACATTAAATCTACTAGTTTATTTACTAAAAAAATTAATGAGAAAAAAAAAAACATTTGCTGAAAAGTTCGTTTGCCAAATTACTAGGATATGTAAATTAGACTAGAATAAATCAATCGATTTGGATGATGATTTATAACTGAAAAATTTTCAAGTGACATCATCAAAAAATTTATAATTGAAGCAAAAACATTTATGTACTTCATTTTATTTTATTTTAATGTTAAAATGTAATCCTTAATTTTCGTTCGTAGGTTATATAAAAAAAGTGGCTCATTTTAGTTTCTTTTGCACACCCTAGCAATTTAGCAAAGGGATTTTTCAACACCCTGTATATACCATTGTGAGTCGTTTACTTAATTTAATTTTTACATTCAGTGACTTGAAAAACAAAGTTTTACAAGATTGCTTTCGATTTCTTTTCTATTGTTGCCTCTGTGAAGTTGGCACCTCACTTTTCAAAAAAGTGATTTTTTATAGGAGTTCTGATAGCACCCCAAAGAGTTCTGGAGTTCTATGTCAAAATTAAAAAGAGTTCTAGCGGATTAAACATAACAAAATGACTTTTAAAATTTGGGGTGCTAAGTTCACAAAACAGGATTTGAAAATTGGCTATAAAATGTTAATTGTTGGAAATAATTAATTTCATCATTAAAACTTTCTTTAGAACTATTGAGGTGCTATCCAGAACTCTAAACAGAATCTCGAAATTTTGAAATAACTGTACCCCCCTTACTCTATAAAAGATCAGAAAACGAAGAAACATTTTATTTTTGGATGTAGAGACCTATAAATGCAAAATAATTATTAGTTTAAGTACCATACTACTCTTAAAAGAAAAGAACCTCAAATTTTTTTTTTTTTCATTTTACGCTCTGACAACACTCGAGAATTTTGCCAAAGTGTAAAATGGAAATTTTTCTCGAAAATTTTTCCATTCTGCATAGAGTTCTGGGTAGCACCCCACGAGTGCTCACGATTATCCTTAACGACCAAAGCGCTAAGATCAAAAGTAAAAAAGTTCCAGCCATTTTTCGTGTCTCGAAATGAAATTTTGTCAAAGTGCAAAATGGAAATTTTTTTCGTTCTGCTTGGAGTTCTGGGTAGCACCACACGAGTTCTCACGATTATCCTTAACGACCAAAGCGCTAAAATCAAAAGTAATAAAATTTCAACGATTTTTCGTTTCTCGAATTGAAGTGTCAAAGCGTAAAATGAAAAAAAAAATTGGTTTGAGGTTCTTTTCTTTTAAGAGTAGTATGGTGCTTAAACTAATAATTATTTTGCATTTATAGGTCTCTACATCCAAAAATAAAATGTTTCTTCGTTTTCTGATCTTTTGTAGAATAAGGGGGATATAATAATTTCAAAATTTCGAGATTCTCTTTAGAGTTCTGGATAGCACCTCAATAGTTCTAAAAAAAGTCTTAATGATGAAATTAATTATTTCCAACAATTAACATTTTATAGCCAATTTTCTAATCCCGTTTTGTGAACTTAGCACCCCAAATTTTAAAAGTCATTTTTTTATGTTTAATCCGCTAGAACTCTTTAATTTTGACATAGAACTCCAGAACTCTTTGGGGTGCTATCAGAACTCCTATAAAAAATAACTTTTTTTGAAAAATGAGGTGCCAACTTCACAGAGGCTCTATTGTTCATTACTGTAGAAATAAAATATCTCATACGCATTTTTTAAACAATCTAATACGTATGTACAGCATCTTGAAGTAGTAATCTTAAGATTTCCTCTTTAACATTCACGCTAATTCTTGCACAAGAAACGGTGAATAATTCTGCGCCGTTAATTATCACTTGACAGATGTTTGATTATATCCACATATTATGTCTTTTATTATAAAATGCATGTAGAAGCTACGACTACACCATCATTGCTAGTGGTTGTTGCTCTCACTGTATTGATTGCACATGTTCAAATTAAATAGAGGCAAAATTGCAGAAGAAAATTACAGAATTCTTATAGCTAGCAATATTATTTGAGGTCTGCCGAAAATTTGGGCGTTCTCAAGGTTTGCAATTAAGGAGTGACAGACGGATGCAACTTTTAAGGTCAAATTCACATTCGTTGTCTAAAATTACCAATTTCCTCTTGGCCGTTTCGTTTTAAAACCTGATACTCACTCATACCGCTCTGAAATTCAAAAGATAAAAAACAAAACAGAAGTAGAAATATGACTGACAAACAACAAACAACCCCAGTGTTATTTTTCAAATTACTTTTACGCCCCTGCAATATTTATACTACCATTTTTTTGTTAACTTGAAACAAATAATATTTTGCGTCGTTTATTATCGCGTAGGAATGGAGTGAGTGAAAAAATAAAATAAAAATAAAAATAAAATGAAATGTTTTTTCCTTAGAAAATAAACAAGCGGGGAGAGAGAGAGAGAGAAACTTCTTTTTTTTTCTCTCGACGAAATGATGCGGAGGAGGCATTTGGAGAATTCGACGCAATGAAATTTGGAAACTTTAGTAGAAATATTCAAATGTTTGAATATTTTATGCGCGAAAATTCCTGTGAATTTATTCCGCCAAAGCGAAAGAGTAAAATCTGCTAATTAAATAAACCCTCGTTAAGGGCGGTTGGAAAAAAAAATATGTTCGGGAAGTTTGGAGAGAGAGATTGAAGTGTTGTCAAAATTTTTGGGCGCAAATTGTTTTTGCCTAAATTACTAACTACCCTTATCCGAAACGTTAAAAGTTTGCTGTTTTTTTTTGCGTTTCGTTTCAATTCACGTCGTTTTGAGTTAACATGTTTATGTGTGTGTGTGGGTGAGGGAGGGGGGATCATTCAAGGAGGTAACGAAAATAAAAAAAATATCCGGGCTTATTTGAATTTTACACCCCTTCATTTTAACGTAACAGGGCAAATAATTAATATTCATTCTTTTTTTAGCTTACGCATCCTCGCGACGTGATACACAATTAATTAATTATATGCCTTATTTAAATAAACGAAAATATGGGGCGGTTTAACACGAAAACCTATACACGATGTTTTTAAACGATGTTTTCGTCTCCTTCATACTTTCAGTGTTCGTTTCATTTCCAACTACAACAAAGGTAGAATAAATGTTTGCCATCAAAATACAATTTAGACCTCATTAAAGAGAGCATTTACAAAATAACAGTTAACCACTGAAAGCCTTTCATTTACGAAGAGGACATATCTCTATTGTTTTAGTTTTTCTTTAAATTTCGTATTTTAATTACATTAAAGCTCTTAAAAAACCCAATTTACTATTATTACTAAGTATGCTTTTTTAGTAATATCTCGTCCCCAGTACAATTTAAATCGCAATTTAAAAAGTAAGTGGAATTGTATTCATGTTTTCAGTTTGCTTGTCTACCTAAATATTACAGTGATCCGAAGGCATTTAACGTTTGTAGGGGAGACATTACTAAAAAGGACGAGTGTACAGTCACAGGTAGGTAAATAAGCAGAATATAAAAACGTATTTGTTTATCCTTTAGATCGCGAATTAAAATTTGATTGAGAAGACATTACTAAAAAGCACGACCCATCCATGATTGTTGCTTGTTATCTTTTACAATAGTGATAAGACATTAGAGTTCAGTTTAATATAAGGAAGACATTACTAAAAAATATAGCTGTACATCCTGTTATAAGTTCAAAGAGAAATTCTGAAAGAGTTCTTGCATATATGGTGTGTATGCGATTAAAAGTACAACCCACACACTATCAAGAGTTCACGCGTTTATCTCTTTGACTCAACATAATGTAGTACACAAATCAAACAGTACGGAACAATATCTCCTCCGCAAGTAGAACAAACAGTACTTAAAACCTTCCCACGGTTTAGAAGCGATAAAAAGCCGCTTCCGAAACGTGATAAAAGTCGACTTAATTCGAATTCTTGTTGTAATTTACACGTCATATTTGAATTACCGAAATAGTATGTACCGTTCTAATAAGTTCTTCTCCTTCAAAATATATGCGAGATTTCTTCTTTTTTTTTCAGAAAGAACGAACGTACAAACTCAACCCCAGAAACAAATGGGGTGAGAGTATTACAGGGAATTTACGTCAGCGATTCAAGAGCAAAACAGTTCCACGAATAAAGGGAAAGCAGAAGATCAATGTCAGTGTTGATCTTCGAAAGTGAGCTAACACTCTCAAACTCACTGATACTCAAATTGATTTCCGCAAATATTGATGATCACGAACTTCTCGTCTCATACACGTTCAATAAAATTGAAATAAAAGCAGTCAATTAAAAACAAAGAATACTGCAATTACCCAGACATGTATTTGATGTACACCTGTGCTTAAAAGAAATGCGATAAAAGTAAAAAAATCGTACGAATCTGATCCTTATTTAAACCAGCCATACACCAAGTCGCTTGCCAATAGTCGCAATTTTTTTAAGCACCAGTGTACCTATTGAATATCTCATAAGGGCAACAATTGAAAAAAAATGAATATGTTTTTGGAAAAAAGAAAGGAAATGAAAGGAAATGAAAGGAAATGAAAGGAAATGAAAGGCTTTCATCATCTTAACAAAGGTGTAAAAAGAAACTGTACTTTATACTGCAAATACCTAAATCTAAAAACTTTTTTTGAACTATTCCAATTGCTCTTAGTCATAATTTATTTTTAAAAAAATATGAAAAATATGAAAAATATATATTAAATACAAAAAAGAAAAATTGTTGATGTGATTGATTTAGAGATGCAATCTCTCTTTTAGCACTCGCCTTGCAAACTGGGGAAATGTAGAAAACCCAGTTCGAAAAAGCCCAACACTTTTCGACCCTTTTTTATATAGCCGAAACGGATATCGGATATCCGTCAGTTTGCAAACCAAGCATCAAGCCCATTGCCAAGAAGTAGCCAGAACCAAGTCACGAAAAAGTGCCCAAAAACTTTGAGTTTGAGTTTTATTGAGTAATGTAAATGCATTTTTTAAAGAGAGACCCTATACTCTTCAAAATCTATAAGGAAGTCGTCCAGGTAGTCCAGAATTGGTCCTTCTTACCCTGGGATTCGCTCCCATGATAGCTACATTTTTGTATTCGGTTAGTTGGAATTTTTTGGTGAGTAAGAGGGGTGGTGTGTAAATACTTAGGGTATATCAGATGAGAGAAATTAATCTTAGATATTAAAAAAAGGAAAAGGAATCGTAAGATCCTTTAAGTAGTCAAGTTTGAACAGTGTTTAAAGTAATAATAACAAACGTCTTGGTTAGTCCTGATACGAAAAAGAGTTTTACTGAGTAATGTAAATGCATTTTAACCTTAAGACGTAGCATTAATATTTAATGACATTTAACAGTGAGATTATGTCTATTTGGAAATAAGCTTATTTTAAGATATTATTCCGTGCTTGAGGGTGTGTGAAATAATAAGAGAGAAGGAAGGGGTTGTACTGGCATTGCGCTGGATGCTATACAAAGCTACGAAATGGTAAAGTAAGTTACTTGAATGAGGTTAGATTGAAGATAACGAGGCGCACGACGACGTTTGTAGTGTGGCATTAACGTTTTAGATTCGACTAGTCTAACCCTATTGCAGAACTAACTTCAAATATTGTTCAAAATCAAGAGTAATTATGTGAAGCGATCGTGTTTACATGCTTATTATGTGTGTTTCTCGAAGTCGTTTGCACGTGTGTACATGTACAGAACACGATTTAATTAATGTCAGTGGTACATCAATTCCAAGCGGTGCACTGACAGACCACTACCGTTCTTCCTGGCAGTCGTCTTCGCCAGACTTGGTTCAGATCTAAATTTACTACATTGATTAATGTTCAACTGATTCAATTAAATTACAGGGAGCAACAACTAAAACATCTGGGATGGATTTAATCAATAACGAATCAAGAATTAAATTTGACAGGCGATTTTCAAACCTCAAGGAAGTAACTGACCACAATAATAATTCTGGCGATGTTTCCAAACAGGGAGTGTAATAAATAAATCATGAATCATGAATGAGGTAACTAACTACTCAAAGGATTTGACGACATTGTTCAAAGTTCTGCGGTACATACGCTTTTCATACTTAACAAATTCGCGACCGACCTCTTTAAGCAAGGCAGCAGCAGAATACGGCAGACATCAGAATAGTAGTAACCCTATTGTTGTCCTCGCAGTGGATGACCCTTGCGCTCGAGAAATTTTCCTTGAGCGGGAATTTATTTGCATAAACGCGGAACAGCTGTGCTAAGGTTGCCACACCTGATTATAAAAAAAAAATGTATATATAGTTCAAGGCTGCGTAAACCGGAACCACGGTGTCATCCGCCAGTTCCGCGTGTGTATAATTCAAAGTAAATAGCGCACGTGAACACTGACGTAATAGAGAAAATTACGTGCGAACCTTATTTATTACCATCATTTTTCATTGTTGAAGGATGCAAATAAATTTCACTGTACTGAAAAATTCGACTCACTTCTACTTCTAACTAAATATTTTCTTCCTCTACCAACTCACGTCATTTCTTTCAACCATTAATGATATGGTTATGATCTTGATGATAAAAACATGGAAAACGATATTTTTAATCCTAAGAAAAACACTTTCAGCTTCAGATTTATTGATTCCAACAACATACTCATTTTCGCAGACAACATTGATGATTAAATTTTGGTCAATCTCTCTGATTTCTATTTTATTAATGAAAAATGAAAAACGAAAGATTTCCTTCTACTTGTAACTAAACGTTTTCTTCTAATATCGCTTATTTTTGATCATTGATGATGTGGTTATGATCTTATTGCTTAAAAATTGGAAAAGGATGTATTATCCTGAGAGATAAACCTTGAGCTTTATTGATTTCAACATGGTTTTTATTTTTGCAGCAGAAGTATATCCTGTTGACAGTATTAATAAATTAGTTTTCCGTCGTGGTTGTTTACGAAGGTAATTTCCCGATGATTGGTAAATCTCCGTAATTTTATTGGCGTCTGTGTACAAGGGGCCTACTACTTTATTAATCCTCTGGGAAGAATGAAAATGACAAAATGTCTAATAGCGAAGATGTCAATTGCGTTTGAGGGTGCGCTGGGATGATTAAATTTTGGTCAAATGCCAGACAAGATGGCAGCTGAAAAATATGACATCGATGATGAGGCAGAAAGATTGAATTAGATTACGAAGGAACCGGTTGTTTACACAGTATCGCTGAAAATGGCACACTAACGAAGTTTCCGTTGAAGTTTTTGAATAGAGTCGTGAGCATTAATGAAATGCAGAGGAGGTGCATCTTCCGAGCACTCAGTCTAGTGAGAGAACGTTTAAAATGCAAATAGAGTTCTTTATCTATACTGACTATCTAAATATCTATATCTGTCTAATACAAACTGTACGTTATCAATCTTGAAAGCGGGGATCTTGCTTTCTAATTTATTTCACAGCTGGCTAAAAATATTGTTTCCGTTACGACTTCTTTTTATATCAAAAAACCGGATCCTTTATTACATTCATTTTGCAAAAGGAGCAAACAAACGAATACATGTATGTATACATCAAATCGAAACTGGTTAAAATTCTCAATATATAAAATAAATAGGAAGCAGAAAGCATTTCTTGGAATTCCAAAGTAGCTCTCCTCCAATCACATCAGCAAAGACCTTCCAGGAAGGGGCAAAATCCATTCCGCTTTAAATATATAGGGATTATGGAACGGAAATCTTAATTGGATGTGTTTTACTTGAGCTGTGGCCAATGTTTATTACGAAAAATCAATCTCCAAAATGTGAAAGTCATCATAGTGTGACTGAGAGTGAAAGCAAGTATTGGTCTCTTGAACCACCCCACAGGAAAATACTCGTAGGTTTCTGTTGTATTATTTGGGATGGGTGTATTAATGTGAAAGTGGGCAAACAAGTTTCTAATTCCGAATTTACCTAATGTAAGTAATGAAAAATTGTTAAGGGCAAAAAAAAACCAGAGCAACCAAACCATACATGTATGTACCACCAAATCGAAACTGCTTTCAGAGTTAAAATTCTCAATTTATAAATAGGAAACAGAAAGCATGTTTTGGAATTCCAAAGTAGCTCTCCTCCAGTCACATCAATAAAAGCCTTCCAGGAAGGGGCAAAATCCATTCCGGTTTAAATATATAGAGATTATAGAAAGGAAATGTTAATTGGAAGTGTTTCACTTGAGATATGGCCATTGCTTTTTACGAGAAATCAATCTCCAAAATAAGAGAGTTATCATTGGGTGACTTAGAGTCAAAGCAAGTATGGGTCTCTTAAAACACACTCGTACAATTCTGTTGTATTGTTTAGAATGGGTGTATTAATGTGAAAGTGGGCAAATTCTGAAATTACCTAGTATAAATAATGAAAAATTGTTGAGGGCAAAAAAAAAGAAAAGCAACCAAACCATATACGCATGTATCATCAAATCGAAACTCCTCTTAAAGTTAAAATTCTAAATATACCGGGTGTCCTGCGCCATGTGCTCACCCTTCTAGAATCTTTATTTATTAATCGATTAACCTGAATTTTGGAGACGATAAACTAAATAAAAAATGAAATTTTTTGACATACTGATAGTCGTCATAGGAATTCCGGTTTCGCCGGAAGTGATATCAACTTTCTTATTTTAAATGGAACACCCTATATATTTTTACATATTTGTTAATTTGCTAATTGTTGTTAATTTTGGTTTCAATGATATCGAAAAAAAAACTTTTTTATTTTTCAATCTAGAAAGCTATGAATCGAACTTTTTCGATTTTCCTTTGATGGTATCTTGATTTTTAACATTTTTACAGTACTTGACATTTTCATTAGCTCTTAACTCATTTTTTTCGATAGAACCCCATGTGTTTCTTAACTTAGTTCAACAGAACATTTTTTTCTGAGTTCGCTGATACCAAATACGTCATATTTTCTTTGAGAATAATTTGAAATAGAGCATGTCTTATTGAAATTTTACACTCCCTTTATTTCAAATGACTTTCAAAGAAAATATGACTTTTTGGTATCAGCGTACTCAGAAAAAAATGTTCTGTTGAACTAAGCCAAGGAACATATGAGGTTCTATCGAAAAAAATGAGTTAAGAGCTAATGAAAATTTCAAATACTGTAAAAATGTTAAAAATCAAAATACTATCAAAGGAGTGATTTTCTCGAAACTTGATCGCATTAGATCGAAAAAATGCGATTCATAGCTTTCTAGATTGAAAAATAAAAAAGTTTATTTTTCGTTGTCATGGAAACCAAAATTAACAACTGATACGTAATCGGACTCGTAATGCTCCGTAGATTTTAAATATGTAAAAATATATAGGGTGTTCCATTTAAAATAAGAAAGTTGATATCACTTCCGGCGAAACCGGAATTCCTATGACGACTATCAGTATGTCAAAAAATTCCATTTTTTGTTTAGTTTATCATCTCCAAAATTCAGGTTAATCGATTAATAAATAAAGATTCTAGAAGGGTGAGCACATGGCGCGGGACACCCGGTATATACAGGGTTACAACTAAGTAAGGGCCACTATGGGGATCTCGTAAACTATAAGAGATACAAAGATGGTTAAATTATACATAAGTTGCGCTATCTTGAGGTCTAAAAAAATATGCAAAAGAAATCATTTCTATTTTCATTCGTTTTTGAAATAGGTTCAAAAAACTGAAAATTCTCATTTTCGAAAATCTTAAATATCTTCTTTATTTCTTAAGATAAAATCATAAAATTCGGTGTTTTTACATTAAATTCGGTAGGTTTGACAGTTTCGTGGATACGACTGTCAACTGTCTTTTTCCTTATGAACGCTACCTTAAATATTCATAGCACGTGATGCAGAAATAATTTTTGAATACGACCAAACGAACAGTTATGCTTTTGTTTTGAAACAAAATAATAGGTTACTAATAATTTTTGTTAAAAAATATTTTTTTATGTAAAAATGTAAATAAGTACCATAAATGAGATAAGATTTGTTAATTAAATAATAATTTTAGTTCTGAATGTTTACACGCATCCGCCTACTAGATAATTTCTTTTTCAAAATTTGCTTGTAGTATCTTGATATTTTGTTTGAAAACAAAAGCATATGGTCGTATTCAGATTTTTTTGGTATTACGTGGTATGAATACCAAGATGGAGTCCATAAGAAAAAAGACAGTTGCCAATCGTATCTGCGAAACTATCAATCCCAACCTATTTCCTCGGCCTCTATTAGATTGTTCATCGAATTTAACATGAGAATGTCGAGTTTCATGATTCTATTTTAATAAATAAGGAAGATATTCGATATTTTCGAAAATTAAAATTTTTTGAAGATATTTCAGAAACGAATGGAGGCAGAACAGATTTTTTTGAATATTTTGATAGGCTCCAAAATAGCGCAACTTGTTTGTAATTTAACCATCTTTGTATCTCTTACAGTTTACGAGATCCCCCATTGGTTGTAACCCTATATACGAAGCAGAAAGCAATTTTTGTAATTCCAAAGTAGCTCTCCTCCAGTCACATCAACAAAGACCTTCCAGAAAGGAGAAAAATCCATGCCGCTTTAAAAATAAGGATTATAAAACGGAAATGTCAATTGGATGTATTTCACTTGAGATGTGGCCATTTTTACGAGAAATGCATCTCCAAAATAAGAGAGTCATCATTGGGTGACAGACTGAAAGCAATTGGTATTGGTCCCTTAATAATAATTAATAGTAAAATACTCGTACGTTTCTGTTTATTGTTTGGAATGAGTGTATTAATGTGAAAGTGGGAAAATTCCGAGATTACCTAGTGTAAATAATGAAAAATTGTTGATGACAAAAAGAAAGAAGACAAGGTTAAAATTGATATGTCTGGATAGAAATGGTAAAAGAACGAATTGCTAATTAAAGTTATTTTGATTGGAACATATGGTGAGATCGTGTAACATTCGTAACAAGGTCGGTCATTGGTAGCCGGCGTGTAGAGAACGGCCCAGCATACTCTCGTTGAGTTGGTGGCGTAAATGAGGTCGTGTTATCAGGCCGGGGGCAAATTCCGGTGCGGCTCCGGATCAAGAATTGCCCATTCCGCCTCGACGCCTTCAAGCTCATGCAAGCAACCGGTTTGGAAATGGCCATGTTTGACTTCGGAAGCTTATTGTTAGATAAGTTTGTTTTAGTTTTCCATTATTGTGCGCGAACTTGCTAATATCTAAAGTCTGGAACAGACCCGGGGCCTTATCTGTTAACGTCAGCCTAAGAAAAGCCCTTTAATTCGGAAATTACCGCGTTATTTATTGAAAGGTGGAAATTAGCCTACGAATGATTCATTGCGCCGGTCGTAACGCTCCGCGCTTTATATTATTAGCAGTCGCTCGGTCTCTGTCTTGTTTATCGTGTGTACTTCCCAGCAGTGCACGGCCTAAGATAAACAGGGTATCCTCTTTATGCAACTACGCGGACCACTCATAAGTCTATTTTTAGACTATAGTGTGATAGCGCAAGAAGGTTCTGCCTCCAGCTGCGCGATATGCTAACGTGCTGTGCCCCACAAGAAAACCGGACAAATCAAACATGCCGTTGCGGGGAAAAAGGGAGAACAAGGTGGTGGAGAATGGTGAAGGCGTATATAACCTCTCGGTAAATGATATCTGTTAAATGTGGAATGCACGTGAGGAATTTGGCGCGAGACGTCAGTCAGGGGCTGGCATAGCGAGGTCCCGGCAGTTGCGATCAATACCAGCAGCGGCAGTGCCGCTTCGCCGCCATGGGGGTGCGCAGATGTATACTTACCGTAAGCACGCACCGGTGGCTGGGCGAGATAAAATCTAGCCCACGTTCTCCGTTACCGCCGAAGCAGTTCTTGATGTTCTGCATGAACTTCCGACGAATGGCCTTCAAGGAGTACACACACAGAGCAGACGAGTCAGTAGGTTTATTGGCATGTGCCAAATCACTTTCACTGAACACCGCAAACAGTACATCGTCTTGTGCTGTTATCCCCAAGTCCCCCGCTAAGTCAGAACCCGCTTTTCCCACATAAGCCGCCTGCACCAAGTTGTAAGTGCGCCCTTGGGCTTCGCTGATACAGTCCATAGGAATCTCCGTGTACGAATAATAGTTCTCATCATCATGGCATACCCTCACCAGTTTACTAATGTACTGGTTGTTAGATCCCGTATGCTTCATCTGCGTGGTCAAAAAGTAACTGAACCCTTCAGAACTAAACCCATACACGTAGTTAATCAGATAGCGCTCCCTAGCCAACGAATTCACAAACATCCTCGTTCCTGTGGTAACAGCAGTTTGGGCAATCGTAAACATCTTATCTTTATCCAAAGATCGGCTGCTCACTGCAGGAACCTCCGAGCGATACAACGATTTTCCAGAAAAAGTCACACCAACATACATAACTTGGGAAACCGGTGGATTGGGTGGTCCCGGAGCAATGAAAGCAACAGTTGATGCCGTGGCATCATTGGCCACCACGGCCTCTCGAACTTCCCTGGCCGCATCAGATATATTATGCAAATTCCTCACAGAGCAAATGCCCTGAAACAAGCTTCCGCATGAAATCAAACGGGTCGTCGTGTAATCAATGACCAAAGCCTTGTTCACGTTGTTGGTGAGCTTCTTCTTCTCGGAATTGCATTCTAGAACTGAACAGTCATCGGCGTCTTCGTATGGTCCGGTTTTCGCTTCGATTACTAAGTCCAGGTCCGGTGATAGCTGATAGAGACGGTTCACTGCGCCAATGTAAACTCGGCCGGTATTTTTGTCGACTACCAAATGATTAAACCTTCCGACTTCTAAATTTGTCTCGTTGAATGAGCGTACGATATCACTAGAAGCGGCGTCGGCGGCGGCGGTCACGGCCAGCACCAATAGCAGATGCTTCACAAGCCGCTTCATGGCGGGAGCGGCAGGTTAAAACTTCACGTCATGAGTCCTGAAACAAAAAAACAAGGAAATTACTATTATTATTTTTTTTTAAATTTCTTAACATCCGGTTTCACCAACTGTAAATAGAATAACTAGTTATTCAAAGATTTGAAAATTTGTCAATCAGAATGTGCGACAGAAGATAAGCTGTTCTAAGGGAAATGTCACATTATAAACGTCAAATAAATTTAATCTTTGAATAACTAGTTATTTACAGTTGGTGAAACCGGGCATAAGTCAAGTAAAAAATAAATATGTAGATACTAGTTTGCCAAACAATCAGTGAACAATTGATACAAAAAAATACTACTCCTATTATAATTTTTTTTTTAATTCTCTAATGCCCGATTCTTTTACCTCCTAATAAATTTATCTGCCAGGTAATATCCTTGGAAACTATTATCCAGACAATGGTTTCCAAAGATAATATAATTTATCAAAAAGTCGGACCTTGGTCATGTAAAAAAATAAATAGATACCAGTTTGCCAAACAATCATTGAACGCGCAAGAGAAAACAACAATTTGGGCACCTCAGGAATATAAGTTAAGGGGAACAACGCGAACCCAATTATTTAAGCCTTTATAATATCCGATATCCGAGACTTGGTTAAGTGTCTGACAACCGAGTGACGAGGAACCTTCAATCTCTACAGGTTCAAACTTTTCTAAATCAGTTCGATACGATTTCCTTTTTTTTTTGTTTTTGAAAAGATAACATAAAAATGTGCGAGCCAAATTACTAAATAAATATTTGGAGCTGTTTAGAGCGATTTCCAAACTGGGAGGCGTGGACTGGTGCACAGAGAGTGAAGAGAAGTGTAACAGAAATGTAATTTACACAAGAAAACACATACTAATACAAAAATAGGTACGTACAAATAAAAATAAACTTCTGTATTAGTTTATGAAATGAAGTAGGAGGTGGAGGCGCCAAGATTAGATTTCCAAAAAAAAATTTTGCACTGGTTTAGAGCATCAGTGATTTTGGATACCTCTAAATCAGGGATTCCTAACTTTTTTTAAGCATAGGCCCCTTGTAAAAGAAAATAACAATTTCGATCAACCTCATTTTAAATTTAATTAATGTTTCTAAAACAATAAGAGTAGACACATCTACTAATAATATTAAATTTAAATTTTGTTAAATTGTAACAATCTGTTATTTATTTTTTTCTTGATCCCATTTGACTTTATTGAGTTTGACTTTTGTTTTTTGTCTTTATTTGACCAGACTTTCGATTAAAGATTCATCCCTGTTCTTAAACCGATTTTACTTTTACAAAATTTTTATTTTAGCCTGATCAACATTCAACACCATATCGTTTTTTATTTATTTTTTTGTTTTTTAATTCCTTAGTTGACTTTATTTAATTCAATTTTTAATATAATCAATAGATCGACCTTTGTTTTATTCTTTTAATCGATTTCACTTGTTCTGTTTTTATTTTTTAACTATCAATTTATTACCTTTTTTGTTCATTCTTTACTTAAATTTTATTCGACATGATTTGTTTATTTTTTAGTTATCAATTGATCGCCTTTTGTCGGATTTTATTTGACACGATTTGGTTTTTTAATTATCAATTGACAGTCTTTTGTTTTTTTTCGTATAGAAAATTTTTATTTTAATGTTTTGTTTTTTTGTTTTTTAATTCCTTCCTTGACTTTCTTTAATTCAATTTTTAATACATATAATCACTTCATCGACTTTTGTTTATTTTTTAATCGATTTGTTTTTATTTTTTAACTATCAATTTATCATCTCCCTTTGTTCATTCTTTCATTTAATTTTATTCGACATGATTTGTTTATTTTATAGTTATCAATTGATCTCCTTTTCTTGGATTATATTTGACACGATTTGGCTTTTTAATTATCAATTGATCGTCTTTTGTTTTTTTTTCTTTCATTTACAAAATTTTTATTATAGTCTTATCTTCATCACCCTTCGTCTTTTGTTTTTTTTTTTGTTTTTTTAATTCCTTCGTTGACTTTATTTAATTAAGTTTTTAATACATATAATCAATTTATCAACCTTTGTTTATTTTTTAATTGATTTGATTTGTTTATATTTTTTAACTATCAAATTATCATATTTTTGTTTATTCTTTTATTTAATTACATTTCACACGATTTTTTACTTTTTGGTTATCGACCTTCTATTTGATTTTGTTTGACATGATTTCGTTTTTTAATTATCAATTGATCGTCTTTTGTTTTTCGTTTACTAAGTTTGAGTTTATTTGACATTTTGATTTCGGTGATTGATTGTTCTCTCTTTTATTCAATTTGACTTTATTTTCTTTTTTATAATTTATTAATTGATCCTTGTCCTTTTTTTTAATATGCCAAGAATTTTCTATTTTTAAATCAATCTGATTTATTTTTAGTTTTATACAGTTTTCTTATTTTGATTCATCATCATTTATTTCTTTATTCCTGATTTGATAAATTGATAGTTTTCTCCTTCATATAATTGGATTTTATGTTACTTTTTTATTATTAATTGATCGTCTTTTTCTTTTAATATGACAAAATTCGTTAAATTTTAAATCATTTGATTTATTGTGTTAGTTTTATACATTTTTTTTTTATTTTGGTCCTAACTTCATCATTATCGTCATCATTTATTACTTTATTCCTCATTTGACTTTATATTATTCAATTTTTAATATAATCAACTGATCGAGGATTTTTTTCTTTCAATTGATGTCATTTGTTGTTTTTATATTTTAATTTATCATAATTATTTTTTGTTTATTCCTTTGTTTAATTTTATTTGCCTTGATTTTTGATTTTAATTTATCAACTGATCACTTTTTGTTTGGTTTTCTTTTACTCGACTGTCGTCGATTCATCGTCTTTTATTCGATTTGAACTTATTTTATTTTTTAATTATTAACTGGCCGTCCTTTTTCTTTTCTTTAATATTCACAGATCTGACTTACTGAATTTTTAACACGTTTTATTTTCGTCCTCTCTAAGTCGTATATTGTTTTTGTTTGTAGTCGACTATATTTTAGAAACATTTTGACGATGAATTGACGGTCTTTTTTTCTTTTGTTCGAGTTTAATTTAATTATTAGTCTATATATTTCTTAAATTTTAATTGAAATTGATCATTAAATTTTGTTTTGTATTTATTGTATGATTTGATGAAATTTTATAAAAGTCTTTATTAAACTAAATTAAAGCTGAATACTATCCAAGAAAAAAGACTATCTCGTTATATATGTTCGTCACTGTATAATGTTTAATACAAATTAATTTAATATTATTTGTAGATTTTCTATTAAAAAAAACTATCCAAATAGGCCTTCATTAAACAAAGTTCGTAACTCCGACTCCCTACCTAGGAGACCCCTAGAGATTCATCGATCCCCAGTCGACCCCTATGGGTTCATCGACCCCTTTCAAGTATTCATCGCTCCCATTGGGAACCCCTACTCTAGATGTTCGCGTTTTTAAATATTGATCGGGTAGCAGATACCTACAGATGTTTCTTAATTTGTATAGAAATGCATGTGTTTATTTTTAATTTAGAAAATAAAAGACCTAGGAATTCAGTTCGGTCAAAATCTTCTTCTGAGAGGAAAGCAATTCATTGGAATTCAAATTTATTTATTAAAATATATTCTCGTGATTGATTGATTGATTGATTGATTAACTAATAAAAAGTGACTTTAAACATTTAATTTGCACACAATTATGTTTGATTAATTTAATGGATTTGTTTTATATGTACGGTGAAACATATCTGAAGTCTGACCTTTTGTATCTATCGAAAGGATCTTCGTCTGCATAAATTATGATTTAGCACATTTTACAGTCTTCCAACGTCCTTCATCAGCCTTTGCGATACTCAATCTCCGGTTCTCGTCTTTGCACTTTTGAGCTTCTTGAACGAAAGGAATTTCATGTTGTTATGGACTTTTCTTTCGCATTTAATCTCGCCGTTTCTTTCTATTTTCTGGAATATTATTTATTCCTTATTGATTGCTCTGCGGTAATGTATGAACATTCGTTTAAGATAACCGAGCTGATACAGCAAAGTAATCAAAATAGTTTTATTTATACGTGATATAGATACCATGCAAGATAAATAAAATGTTTCTGAATTTCAGAAATGAAATGCGCATATTTAATTTAATACTACTAGCACTGATAGGACTTATTGAGGAGGGATGTACTGTAATAATAAGAACGTCGTCGATAATCAAAATAAAAATAAGAACATTGATGTATATATGCATATAAAACCATCAAACTAACAAGGCTTGTTTGTTTTTATTATCAAAACAGTCCGGACTAATTTTGGCTTTATCAATTTTATTATCAGCAACGAAGCACGTCATGAGGTCACCAAAAATACGTCATTTGGCCAGCGGCAAAGTCATCGGGTTGCAGGAATTCTTTTTTTTATTGTAATGTGTTATTAATTTTTTCTGCGAAAGTTGCAAAAATGTGCTCCGTAATGATCCAGTCAACTGCTAATAACTAATGCGGCGCCAGTTTTTTCTTTATTTTTATTTATTACACAAGGACATGCTGATCGGTTGATTTCGTAACCACAGCTACTTTACATTTCATGAATCAATCCGCGATCATCTGTTTAAGGTGTGACGTTTTACTACTTATAAATAGATAACAAAATAAATTCGACGACTAAATGCTTAAATCTTTTAAAAAAAGTGCATTTATCGGAAAGAGGCCTGACCTTGGCTAATAAAAGATAAAAGATAAAAGATAAAAGAAAAACAGAAACTAATCTTTTCATTATTTAACAAAGAGCAAACTAAAATAATGAAAATATTTTATAGGTTCGCTCGCACAGCATTTCTAACTAGTTCGCAACCGTCAAAACTAGTTGCCCACCGAAGTAATCAATAACTAAAGCGCGGCGATTCTTAGGATAACTGGTAAAAAACAGATAAGCGCGAGGACGGAGAGTGCCTCACACAAACAAACCGTACAGCGCAGAAGTTGATACTGTCTTTATCGTTACACTGGTTTTTACCAGATATCCTCAAAGAATCTCGCCGCGGATAAGTAATACCCAATTTTAACAAGTGTACAACTTTGGGGAATGGATGGTTTCAAAAGTACATAAAACAAACCTACTACGTATTAATGAAATGGTTATAAAGTAGTAGACTCATTTGAAATCCAAGGATCCAATTAGTAGCTTCCTTAAAATAAAAATTCTAAGTATATTTAAAACCCAGATGAAATGATACAGTGTAATATAAAGTTACATATGTACTTGAAATGACAACAAATGAAGAGATTCATTTTGAAAGCTAAAGATCCAATTAGTACCGAAGCTTAAGAGTAATTTCGTGATTTTAGTTTCTGCCAGCAGGAGGTTGGTGGATTTAGGTCAAAACGAGGTAATTTATTACAGCCGAGTATGTATGTAAGTATTAATTGTTCATTGTGGATGGCTTCCGTATTAAAGCAGAGATGCCAGATTGACATGCAACAGGATATAGATAGCATCCTGCAAGGTCGACAGTTATAATATTCGCGTTCACGTAAATACAGGAAACCAAACACAATTTAAAACGTCTGCTTGAATTAGATCGTTAAAGTGTAAATGCAGCAGTGGTCGCATGTGTGTTTTATTTTCTCAATACTCAAGTTTTACGCCGTCTTGTTTACACTTTTACGTTACAATTCCCCCTCCCCCCTAACTTCTTATTCTTACCAAACCAAAAGGCGTTTCAGTACGCCGAAATTATATCATTTTCAAAACGATTTTTTGGTTTATTGACTATTTCAAATCTACAATTACAGGGTATTTCAAAGCTTCATTCTTTAGGTTAACTATACAGATCCCGCCACGTTAAGTAATCAGTCTTACAGTGTGAGCGTAAGTACATAGCAAAAATCTCATTTCTTTGTAATCTGATACGTATCTAATTACCAATCTTAGGACATTTGAATGGATATTCACGGTCACTTCGTCTCCTGAATGCAACGCGCACGCTCGCCACGAGTTCATGAAGGCCGGGATATTAATGCGAAGAATCCGCGGTAATAAACGCAAAGTACGCGATCGAGATACTCCCTACCAAACGTTTACCTAACGTGCCGCTTATGAGAATGATATTGACTTCCATACTTTCATCCGATATTTGCTAATTACCAGGCATAAGAAATCGGCCCACTTGCTCCTTGACCAGTACGAAAATTTAGTATTCGGACTGAGTTAGTCCACGCTCAAAGTAACTTCTGCGAAGTGCGAAGACTCGCACAGTAACCCTTCCCCTCCCACTCAATAGCAATTTCAATGCAACGGAGCCGCGGAAGGAGTAAGTAATACATTCGATGTAAAAAGTGTCCAATACTAAGTGGACGAAATTCTTTTCTCTGCTAATTACTTTACATATAAAGATATGTATTAGATAACTGTTTATAAGTAATGTAAATATTCAGGATATTGATACATATTGGTGAGTTATTCTAGAAATGGATTTCGCTAAAATTACGGCATCACTTAATAACAACTTGATAGAATTGTAATGAATATAAAATGAATAGAGCTTGAATTTAAACTGTGTAAATAAAAGAAAAACTACTTTAATGACAACCGTATATTCACAGCATAACAGTGATCTCCCCACTTGATTAATTAATTCTATGCCTACTTGTACTGGTTTTATCTGTATTATGCTATTAAATAAGAATATGTTACAGACAGCTCTTCTTTCATTTTCTTAATCATTTATATGATATAATATATTGAATGAATCAAAATTGAATGAAAAAATACCAGATCATGTTTGGAGCTTTAAGAAAAAAAATCCTGTTCCAAATAATTATTGTAGTAGAAGTAATAGTACAAGTAATAGTTCAGTCTAAACCGGTCTTTAAGGAGAGGAGAAAATCCTGTTCCAAATACTGCAGAATTTTTGAACGAAATCTTGTATATGTAATTTTGTAGTGTGAAACGATTTTTAAGAAGAGGAAGAGCGGTATTGAAAAGAACAAATTCAGTAATTAAACTTTTTAAAAAGCAATAATTATCTTAAGGTTGTATACACCCTGTATTATGAAGAGAGCATCTTCGCCATTTTTTTTTTCTTTTCTGTTAACAACGGCAATTGTAAGTTAATTACAAAAAGTAAAATACAAATCCAATTTCGTAATCTGAGAGGTAAAATAAAACTTTCTGTTTAAAGCGTCGAGGAAATTGAAGTGTGAAATATGAGAATGGAATCAGGCGCGATAATTTATTAAAATCGTAATTTAAATGTTATAATTGACTTGTTGGGGTGTTGAATCACAAATGTACTGTAAAATACGGAAAATATTTCTTTGTTTATTTGCGCCGAAAGCGAAGAATCGGAACAAAACAGAAAGTGCGATTAAAAATATCGAAATCACAAAACGTTCGTAATTTTTTTTTTTCGCTGAAATAAGGTTTCTTTTCCTTTGTGTGTAAGTACGTAACAGAGCTTGTATAAGATTAGAGAGAGGCACACAAAGAAACTCAAGAAGCACAAATAAGTATCTAAATATAAAAGAAGTATTACGTGCACTAAACACACACAATGTAAAATCGATTACATACATTCGAAATAAATATAAGTATTATAAGTCGACGAAATAATTTATAAACTTCTTTCTTTCTCTCGGTGAATAAAGTCGGAATTCTTGCGCATACGATGAGTCACCAAGTATGTATAAAATGCAGAAATTGCAGAGGGTATTCTGAACTTGTTCTAACAGGTTATTTTGAAAGAAGAAACCAAAGAGCTTGACCTTCGACAAAATTCTACTACCTCCTCGAAATTTCTATGTTAAATTTCCTTTGTCATAAAAACCCAAAGATAAAAATACAATTGGAAAATTCTTCTTGGCGCGCAATATACATATATAAAGGCATGATCACAGTGCACAAATAAATAGTTACGTGACCTAAGCCCTGCATGTGGTTTTCCAAAATTTATCTGTTCGCAACCTAAATACAAAATATTTCATATAAGAATTGTTTTTATTATAAATACCATAAGTCATTAGCCCCTTACAAATTTTTAACATATAAATACAAAGGAAAAAGGGGTTAGTAATTTATATGGAAGCGGCACGATTTCCACTTATCCTCACCAGCGGGTTTACACATTCATTATTTTTCCGGGAAATTAAAATTACCAAACGCACATTACCATTACTCTCTAAAATATTACTCATTCATTTTATTGATACCTACCTACTCATTATGTGCTTACTACGAATGGATTTTTTTTCCTAATCCATTACACGGAATAAAAATTTCTAATTTAAACAGACAATTAAAAACAAACGTTTTATAATTTGCTTGTTGAAAACCACCAAAACTATTATAGACATAAGAAATTTGACATCGGCGTTGATTGTAGGTACAGCAGCGAACAGAAAATTTCGGACACCACTGTTACTGACGTAAAAATAACAAACATTTCTTCGTGTCTTATTATCTTTCAGACTGACGTTTTTCACATTAGTATCGAATTGAAGCAAAAATAATTAAAGTATCCAAACCGTCTTGGATAACAAACAGGCCTTAGTCATCGCGTAGGAACATCAGACCTCAGGGTGTTATCCAGTTTCCTGGCGACAGCGACGCAAGCGCTTCCTAATACGGACGGAAAGATAACTTAAAATGACGAATTTCTATGTTGGACCGCATTTCAGATGAATCAATTTTCAAGTTGGGATATTTTCCTACCTAATGGGTCAGACTTGTATGAAGTGGACGTTGAACTGTCATGAAATCACGGCGGGGAATGTCTACAATAAAAAAGAATTGTTTGTTGAACACGAATTTTTATGAGTATAACAAATTTTACAATTATTATTCGTTGTACAGTTACGGACAACAAATTTCTAACACCACCACACGTAGCACAAATGAGAAGAAACAATACGCGATGTAAACCAGCCCTTATTGTCATATTAAAATGTATTGAAGACTGTGGTTTGTAGTACAAAGAAATTGGATTTAACCTCCTAACCACAAAAAGTTTGTTTAAAACTAGATACGTACTTCGGCAGCTATGCTGCAATCTTCAGTAGATGCCTTCTTCAATGTTCAAACGCCAATAAGGGCTAAGAAATTGGATTTAACCTGCTAACCACACAAAGTTTGTTTAGTAACTAGATACGTATTTCGGCAGCTATGCTGCCATCTCACTTCTCTTGTGATCAAGAAGAAGGCATCTACTGAAGATGGCAGCATAGCTGCCGAAATACGTATCTAGTTTTCAAACAAACTTTTTGTGGTTAGGTGGTTAAATCCAATTTATTGGCCCTTATTGGCGTTTGAAAATTGAATTTGATACTTCTTTTTTATCCCATTATTGAAATGTATCGTATAGTATCAATAAAGTTAATATAATTATTATCTATTTAACCGACATTACATAACAGTAAGTTTTAGAGAGAGTATTAATAGTGTAATTTACTCTTATAAAGGTTACAATGTGTCGAATAACAAATATCTGAAAAAAACCCGTTCGTATTACAGCTTTTCATAGGTTTTGCAATTGCTTATAGGCTTCTACGACATCGTTTCTGTTAGTGGCCATGCTTTTATATTTCCCTCTTGATGGGATGCAGAAGCCATTATTTTAAACCACCTATAGAATAATCCAATTGTTATTATTTTGCATAAAAACTTATAAATTAATGTACATAATGAGTTGTTGATTAAATTCACTTATCTGTAAATCAACAACAAGGTAATTAAAGCAAAATTAATAGATAATAATTTTTTAATGTGCAACAAATTTGTGTATTTCACGTGGCGTGTAAAGTTTTTAAAAATATTGAAACAACTTTGACAATGAATTTTAATTTGCATGAAAAACGTAGAAGTCTCCGAACGATAATTTCAGTATTTCATGTTGTACTGGAGATTAAATTAGGTTGTATAGTTAAGAAGATATTTGATGACCTTAATAAAATGAAACGTCACTATTGGTAACTGTTATCCAGCGAAATAGTTTTTTAGAATATTATACAAGAAGTCCACAGTAATTAGACAACAAAATAGTTACTATAAACCTACTTTATAAGAGTTGTACATTAACATGACTGCCACGTTTTTATTAAATTGGTAGCAGTCCTGTTTTAGCTGTCAAAGTGACAAATGTGAATATGACTGACGCTGAAAGTGTTACTTTACGGTTGATTCGCATTGTTATGTTGATCGTATGAGAGTATTTCTGTCTGTAACTGTACATCGAAAGCATATGATGTTAACTTAAACTTTTTGAGGGACAATTTTTTAAATAAAAGTAATTCAAAATCGATGAACTCATAGAATTTTATTATTTTCTAACTAAATGATTTCTTTCAACACAAGTTGGGAGTTTAATTAAATGTGAAACCCAGTGGCGATTTATTCGGATTACGACTTCTGTGTGGCTGGCAATTATCAGAACACCACCCCTGACAGTAATGAGATTGTAATTAGGCGAAATGGATTGGCACGGTTAGAGCCATTGTGATGATAATTCGGCGATTAAAGGTCAATAAGCCAGTGAAACAAAACACCACCAAGGTTTGCGCCCCATGGAAAAAAAAGCTCCAAAATTGAACGGACGATCAAGAAATTAACATTCACACGCATATTATCATACGCATATAACATTCCATCACTCTTTGATCAGCACGAGAGTATGTGAGAATTATAAATAATTTAGCGGATGTAACGCTGTTTGGTTTTAGAAATATGTAGTTTCTATTACGCAGGGATCGTAGGTGTTCAAAAAAAATAGAATGCTTTTAGAACTACATATGATCATTTAGCCCAGACTAAGAGAATCGTTTCTGAAAGCTAAATGAAAGTTCTAAATTAATGTTATCGTTGTTAAATGGAAATAAAATGTAAAATTCTTATCGAGGCTCTAATCAGCACGGAACCTGTTTGCGATATTTGAGGTATTGCGTAAAAGTTACTACGTGTTTTACAAATATGAAAAAGATTAAATATTTATCTACCTCTGTGTAACCTGTTACTATTAATAAGTAAATGAATAACACACAGTTTACTTTAAAACTCATCGTTAATTTGAGGAAACGGCTTGTACACTAACTACAATGCGTGGCAGGAAAAAAAAAAACTTGTTGAGGACCGCTTTCCCGATTTTTATCAAAAGATTCTCCATTCACTTGCGACGCCCACGTGATTTATACGCAATTTTGCGTTTTGTTTCTGTTTTATTTGTTCAAGGCGTCTGATCAAGGAAATTGCGCAATTACAGCCTCAATAATTCGGCATGAATGGGCAGAGATTTCCGAGTGACAGCACAAACAGAAAGCGGACACCCGTTTATTAGAATCTGATCCGGCTAATAAGAGTTCCCCGATCTTTGCAATTTAGTTTTTCCAAGATTATTTGACGAAGTGAGGCCGATTAAAACGGATCCTTCCACCGTGAGAAAATAAAATAACACCGGGAGTTAAGAATCGAAGTGGAAATAAAAACTAAAGCCCGTGATGACACACGTAATATTGAGCAAACAAATCAATATTTACCAAACGGGATTTTGTTTAACGTTATTTCCAAATATTTTCATTCTTTTTTTAATTAATCTTTTCATTGAGGTCCCAAATATGTTCGTCTCAGAACTACAAATTCCATTCTTTTACGGATACATTTATTACCGCATTCTATTTATTTTATTTTCTTTTCTATTCTATGTATTTTAATTTTATTTCTATTATATGTATTTTAATTCTATTTCTATTCTATGTATTTTAATTCTATCTTAAGATCAAGATAGAAGTAAAAACTAAAGCCCTTCGTGACATACGTAATATTGAGCAAAACAAATCAATATTTACCAAACTGAATTTTGTTTAACGTTATTTCCAAATATTTTCATTCTTTTTAATTAATCTTTTCAATGAGTTCCCAAAAAAGTTGTGTCAGAATTACAAATTCCATTTTGTTACGGATACTTTTATTACCGCATTCTATGTATATTTTAATTATATTTCTCCATCTCACTTAGGATCGAGGTGGAAATAAAAGCTAAAGCCCTTGTTTATTTCCAAATATTTTCATATCTTTTAATTAATTATTTATTTATTTTCATTAAGGTTTCAAGAACGTTTTCTTAAAATTAAGGTTTCAAAAATGTTTTCTTAAAACTACCAACTTCCGCATAATTTTATTGCCGCATTCTATTTTAATTCTATTTCTACATCTCACTTCAGGTCTAAAATGAATCAATCAGCTTGCAAAACGCGCAAAACTATATTAAATTATGTACTCGCAAATCAAGTTGCGAAACTCAAGTAAGTAATTTAATACACTTTTATTTTGTCCCCGTTTTAAAATGAGGTTTACTTATTTAACTGCGAGGAAGAAAATTCCTGACACAAATAATAATAAATAAATCCACGGCCATCAAAAATATAATCAGATTAAATTCGACTCTATTAATCATTCTTCTTCATTAATTTCAAACGAATTATTTAATTTCATTAAGAACATTAATAAATATTGTTACGTCTTTCTGAACTGATCATGAAAATTTAGAGTTGAACTTTAAAAGCAAGGTGTATTTCTTGTTTTTTTATTAATGATTATCATGGGTGTCTTCATATTAATTTTAAACAAAATTCTGTTTATTATGAAGAATAATAAATGCGGTAGGAGATATTGTTACGATTGTTATGCAGATCTGGGCAACTCATTTTTATAAAGAAGTACATTTTGAAACTGATAGAAGGGGGAAGGGCAAACATCTAAATATTTTTTGATTACATTTTTAACATTATTTTGCATTTCGTCCGTTTGTATTTCATTAAATGTCTGGTAGAATTAAGAATCTTTTTTGTTACTGAGGTGGAGGAGCTTTAAAAAGTGTTAATAGAACTTGACAGAAAGATTTCTTTTTGTTACTGATGTATAGGAGCTTTAAAATATGTTGACAGAACTTAATAATAAAAGTATAAGCTATTATTTCTTTTTATTTATTTATTTATTATCGCAAAATGCCGTTAAGGTCTAGTTAATGAGAATGTGGTATTCATGTATGTAACTAAATTTTGACAATAAATGTCACTTCATTTTGAATGTTAAGGTTACTCCGAATTAGACAATGTTGCAATATTTCCGTTCATACCGAGGTGTACAGTTGCGGCCATTAGAAACTGGTATACTGAGACTTGACATCAATGTCAAAAATTCGTAACTTTGTAAGGTGTAAATCAAACCTTCATGTATTATTTTAATGTCAGTGTCAAATTTAGCAACTCCTAGCAGAATTTACAGTGATTTAAGTAACGTTTAGAAACTTCAATTTAGGATCAGTTTACACCGCCGAAACTTTATATTTGTCAAAGTATGCCAGTTTTCAAAGGCCGCAAAGCTGTACCTATTCATATCCAAATCTACAAAATTGATAACACCGCTTAATTAATCAATCTGACTTGAAATGTCACAATTTGACATACATGGGTATGTTATAATGGCATTTAATTAAGTATGTCTAATTTAAAATGAAGCTGTCAACTTAAAATCACGGCCTACTGCGATAATAAAAAAATAAATAAAAAATGATTTACTATACAATGTCATTCATTTCATTTCCAAATTCTATAGAATTCATTTTAAATCATATATTTCAACATTATCTTAAAAGGTATCTGATTGACTTCTGCCTCCATTTGTAAATTTGTAATTTTTAGATTTTGACATATCCGGCGGAGGGATAAATGTTATTATGTTTAAACCGGAAGTCGCATTACAAAGTCTTTCGTTCAAATATTCAGAAAATAATTTTTTTAATATGAATTTCTGGTTTCTTACGAAAACAACCGATGTCCGGTTTTATGAAAAACGCAGATATGTTAGGTATGTGTTGTGTTGTAGGTTATGTAACCGATTCGTTGGGTTTATAAAACCACTACTATTCCAACCTAGAATACACGCAAAAAAATTGATGAAATATGATACTTATAATAAAGATATTAACTTTTTTAGTAGGTAGTTTTGAATTACTTAGGTGTTTTGGCCATCACTGTATGTATAATAAGTGACTTAGGATAGGTACAACCATAAATTAATTAATTTTGCAATATGTATGATGTATTTAGATGGATTTAAAGATTACGTTTTAGTATATTTGTTAATTAGATATAGTCTTGGTTAAAAGCGTTGGTCAATAAAACTTGGAGCTTTGCCTGTTTGACAAAGTGGTTGTATGTTTATCTGTTTTAGACTTAGTAAAGGGATTAAAGAGGAGTTTGTTAGTAAATATGTTGTGCGCCAATGAAACTTTTTGCTGTGTTATTTATCTTTAGTTAGTGAGGAGATTGGGGGTGGAGACTTTAGGCGCGTTTTTGACATTTAGCAAATACTCTGCGAATAAAACTTGTTCTGAGATGTTGATTGGTTTTGCGTCAATTTTGGGGAAGTACTTGGAAGTTCGGCGCGGCCAATTAAAACTTTTGGCGAGTTATTTTCGCGATTAATCAAAAAAATAATTCGCGTACGTCAAATAAAGTTGTATATACACATGGATTCGGCCGCGGTGAAGAAAACAAGGGGGACGTAACAGGCGGCCACAAGGGGGTATGAATTTTGTAACAGAATGTACAAAGATGAATGGCAGCGAATGGGTACAGTCAGGGACGGCAGGGTTCCCGGTGAATGGTACAATCAGAGTAACCCTAGGGGACATATGTTTGCCACGCATTGCAGTCTAACACATTCGATTTTAAAAAAGAAAATATGCAGAAGAAAATTGTTGTTTTTGGATGGTTAATGAGATATAAGATGAATTTTGAAATCGATAGGAAATAGAAATGATCGAGTGGTTGCATGGTTGTTTTATTAGAGAGAGTCATTGCTTTAATCAAACAATCTAGTATCACTCTTAAAATCAATAGGGTACCCACAAACTGTTTGCCTAAAATTTACCCAGATCTTCCACACAGATGCTGTCTGTGGATGTATAGAGAGTGTAACGACGGCAAACGTCTCTCACGCTTCCGACGATGGAATGCACAAGTTCGGCCAACGGCAAACACAACCTCAAAATTCTTCACAAATAAATAAAAACGAAAACGCTCACATAAACATATATATATTTTCTATTTACCTAAATTGTTTCTTCTTCACAAAAACTATTAAGTTGCCATGGAACGAAGTTACGTTACAATTAAGTTCACAATTAACAATCCTAATCTAAAAGCACGCTACACAGAACACAAGAAGCCAAACAGTTCGTTATAACGACGAGTTAAAACGGATTTAAACAGTCTTAAGTTAGAATCCGATCTTTTGACGACATAAACTACTAAACAAATAACTATGTATGTATACTACAATCACAATATTCCGGTTTGTTTCATCACTTTATAGGTTAGGATGGGTGAGGTTAACTATATTGCTTTAGCTTCGATGTACGTGCGCGAGCCTTAAACTTGATTAACGAGATATGTCCTCTATATTTAATCAAAGTTATATATTGTTTATAAATGTGGCACGAACCGTGTACAGAGTTTGTTTTGTGCTTTCCTGTACAACCGGACCGACAAGACTTTACGGTATGGAATGACTGACTTCAAGTTAAAAACTGAAGCTATCACCCCACCCTCAGTCACTCCATACTGCGCAAGTCTACCTGTGTACATGGGCGTACGCCGCGGAATTTGGAAAGCATCTCGCGCGGCTATATCCGAGGAATATCCTCGATTTCATAAATAACCAGTTCAAACTAAGACGTGTACATACAACATCAACCGACAGATGCAAGAAAAAAAGCTATCACACATCACAGCAAATTCAATTCTCTATATTAAACCACCTTTATCCAAACAGAACCGCGCTAAAATACGCGCAAACAATTGAAAGTATCAAACACACGCCTACACCCACTTTGCACAAATAAAATAATTTTTATACAATCAACCACAAAAAAAGCTATACCATACATCACAGGAAATTCAATTCTCCATATTAAAGAAGACCATTTTCAAATAAATATAGCCACGCTAAAATTCGCGTAAAACATTGAAAGTATCAAACACGTGCCCTATACCCGGTTTACAACTAATAAAATAATTTTTATACAATCAACCACGAAAAAAGCTACCACACATCACACCAAATTCTGTATATTAAAAAATATCTTCGCCCAATCAAACCCGCCCTAGAATTCGCGTAAAACAATTGAAAGTGTCAAACATGCCTACACCCACTTTGTAACCAACAAAATAATTTTTGTGCTATAAACCACGAAATAAAGCTATCATACATGCTTGTCATAAACGCCTACACATGCATTAATAAAAGACAGAATCGCAGATATTCATTAAAAAAAAAAATCGAAGTTTCTAGACGCTCCCATGTTCTGACTAAGAAATGAATTATATCTAAAAAATATATCGAGACACTCCTTCACTCATTTTATAACTAAAAAAAAGGAAAACGTACGCCTAAGGTGACCAGATTTTAATTTTGGAAAGGCTGGACAACTTAACCTAACCCAATCAACCAAATAACTTTGCTTTTAAAGAGTACCCATCGATCAATAAAATGCCAAGAAACAAACTATGTACTTTTCGGAAAGAGAGAGAGGCGACATTTTTGTGTAGAAATTAGAACAAAGTATTACTCGTCGAACATTATTATTTCTTAGATTTGATTTAATTGTGTAATTAAAACGATATTTTTTTCTGGCTCGTACCAGGTGATCAATGGAATTCATAATTAGAGGAGGCTGTGATTGGTGCTATTTTATACTTTGTGGTTGGATACAATGAGAAATAAATAATAAGTTGACAGTTGTCATATTTAAGGTTATGCACGTGCTTTACGCATACTTTATTTTGTTATTTTGCTTTGGATGGATGCTGGTTTAAACTCTTTTTTGGAATATTAGGAGCGGATTCACAAGACAAATCCGTCTATTATCAATCATTTCAAACAATAAATCTCACAATTCTGACACTTAAAATTTTTAACTTCAGACTGTAAGCCTGTGTTACCAACTTTTTGGAAAATCACAGCCTGCTCTAATTATAAATTCCGTTGTTCGCATGGTATATACCAAGCAAGCCTTACGCTGAGGTGACCAGATTTTAATTTCAAAAAGGCCAGACAACTCAAATCAACCCACCCAACGAAATAAGTTTGCTTTTAAAAAGCACCCACTAAAGAAATGTCAAAAAATTAGAAAAAAAATCGAGTCGCACTCCTCTCCCCGTTATATGATAAAAAATTAATTATAATCAACCGAATTTCCAAGACGCACGCCCCACTCCCATTATAACTAGAAAAAATGAATTTTACTTAACGAATCAACCAAACTGTCAAAACCCAAGCCTCCACCCACTTCAACGATGATTCAACCAATCATAAAACAAACTTTGTTAAACAATTTAACAATTTCCCCGTAGGTACGACTCAAGCTAAGCAGACAAACCAATAAAAACAAATTAAACCTCAACCTTTAAAAAAATACTAATCAATCAATAACATGAAGCTTCAAAATTGTTTCCCTTTAACTTTTTAATAACACGAGGAAATTTTATTGAGATTTTTCCCCGCTTTATAAAGTGAATAACAATGACAAAGGAGAAAAGCAAGTCGGTCGCAGCCACAACCGGCTGCCTGGAATAGGGTTCCAATTTATATACATACCTAATTACCAGGGAAAAGAATTCATATCACTTAGCGTTGGATACTTTTTATGCCAAATGTACTACTTACTCCCACCACCTTTGCGCGGCTCCGATGCATCGAATTATTATTAAATTGGAGGGGAAGGAGTGTTCGCATTTTGCTGATTTGATTATTATTGATGAGGCTGATACAGTCCGAGTACTAAATTTTCGTACCGTTCGCGATACATATGGTCCGAATTCTTTTCCCTGCTAATTACAGAAGAATTGTTTCTGGAGTTTTGTTACTGCTAATAAATCCTCGGGGGAAATAAATCACGATTAGTCGGATTGTTTTATTAGCTGTTAAATAAACAAGATGCTGAGGGACGTTTTTGTTTCCTAAACATCAGTACATATCATGTTTATAAACTTTGTATTGGCCAATTCTCCTGTTTACAAAATAAACCTTGCTAATCGTACGACAAAAAGTCATACACAAGATGCACGTTCTGAGAACTGTATTTTATAGAAAAAACAATTTGGTCTTACTCATCGATCAGTCTTATAGTTACACTTTTAATTTCTGTCAAGTTCTCGTAACATTTTTTTTTTCAATTATAATAATGTTTTAAATTTTGCTAATTACTATTCAATTAAAAAAGTTAATATTTAAAAATCGAGCATCTTCTGTACAGCTATTTTAACCCTATTTGAGGCCTCGTCAGCAGAGGCGTAGCTCGAGACTTCCACTGCAAACCAAAACGACTTGTGCAAGGTTAAGGTTATTTTTTTTTACTTTCAGTATGCTTTCACAGCACGCATGCCGCCTTGTATGAGATGACTTATTTATTATGTAGCAAACTGGCTTCAATTTGTCAATCCTATGCAATGTCAGATCAAAAAGCGATCGCAGGATGTCGCCACTTAAACTTTTCAATAAATTTATGCAGATTTTTTACTAATTTTAGAAAATAAAAACATTAGGAAGTTTAGGAACGCTTGCAATTTTATTGAGCGACGAATTTCCTTTTCAACTGGATATGCATGAAAAGTTTAAAGCAATAATGAAATCACCTATCTCTTCAAATGGACATGACCAAAAGGTTCAATGTAAAAAGCGTTCGAGAAGATGACCACATCGATGAAAAGAAAAATGGGAAAGCACCTCTTCAAATAAATTTAGCCAGAAAGGTTCAAAGCAACAGAATAGTTTGAAAATACGTCCAGAATGATGGAAGTAAAGTTAAGAACCACTGCGTATAAAAGCACCTACCTTTTTAAATATACGTGCCCAGAAGATTCAAAGTAAAAAAGGAAAGATGTCCATATCGTTGAAAATGAAAATAGGGACGATGACGTAACGAAGCACCTCTTCAAACAGATTTGCCCAAATTTGCCCCAAAAAAATAAAAATAGGGACGATGACGTAACGAAGCACCTCTAGATTTGCCCAAAAAGGTTCAAGGCAATAAAGTCGTTTGAAAAGACTTCCAGAACGATGGAAGTAAAGGTGAAGACGATGGCGTATCATATCACCTATGTAAGTCTTTAAATGTACAAGCCCAAAAGATTCAAAGTAAAAAGGAAAGATGTCCAGATCGATGTAAATAAAAATAGGGACGAAGCACCTCTTCAAACAGATGTACCCAAAAGCATCTAAAGAGATATCCCGAAGAAAAAGAACAAAGTTGTCCAAATAGAATCTCGAAAGTAAACCTACCGAGCTATTTCTGGTCATGTTGAATCCAGCTTTGATTGTGTAAACAAATATTTTTGTGTCCTATAAAGACAGTTTTACACTAGTCTATTTTTTTGTTTTTTAAATTAAGATGTGGTTCCATTTCTGAAACAATTTAATTTGTGCATCAAAATGTACCTAAAATTTGCAGCCTAAAAATGACTTTTTTTTTGTAAAAATAGTACAAGATATAAAGTAGTCTGAAACTTACACGTATGGTGGAATTTATTAAAAATAGAACTGAAATCAGAATGGATTAGATTTGAACGCTCCCAAAGTAAAAATTTATGGCGATAAAATATGATACACACATTACCTATGCAAACTGTAAATAACTTGGTTGTTTATCTTGGAAATACATAAAGTGCAAAATCAATACGTACGCCAATTTCACCGGCTGATAATATAATCCGACGTAAAAGAAAATGAGTCCTTGAAACTCGTCGAAACTGTGTCACTGTTTGCTGTAATGAATAATTGTGAAAAATCCATGACGCATTCGTTAACACAACAAAAAGCATTGTCACCGATTGATTAATTAATTAAAATCACGAAATCAAGTGTTTGTTAAGTTCTTCTTTCCATTTAGCATACCTATTAAGTTTTGCTTGATAAAAACAATTAATTAATTAATTATCACTTATTCGCACGTAAACATGTACATCTAATAATCATATTCTGATAAACTTTGTTGCAAATTCAAACCGAAAAACATTTCAGAGATGGAGACACGCTTGAAATTTATCTGTGGGACGAACTCGCATAAAAATCAAGCCATTGAAATTCATACTTAACACAAATTTGTTCCTGCTCTTGATATTTATTCCAGCACTGAAGCAATAATTCACACGCTGCTGCCTTCAGTTTATTTGACGTGTAAAATTGTTCTTTGAAGTAAACATTTCGAACGGGGAAAGAATGCGCAAAACAAATGTAGAAATTAACTTTCATTTCACACATTCGCTTTTTTTAATAATATCATGTCACATCACTAATTAACAGAGATCGTTTCCCTAAAAAAAACTCATTTCCATTAATTAATCTTCCTATCGGAGATTATTATTAAATTACTCACAATCAGATATGGATTCTATTAGCTATTATCAGAGAGCTGCGAAATTAGGTTCTTGATATCAGAAGTAAACAATTTACCTTGGCTAATTTAGCGTAATTTAAAACATGTAAATATAAGCAACAAAATTCCGTAAAATAGGCTGAACCTAAGCCTATCCGCCCCTTAGTTATTAGGTATACAACATTGACAAATAGAAATATTAGGTCAATAAAATATTAATTTCGTATTAGGCGATTACTTATAAGTGAAAAATATATACAGGGTGTACCAAAAATACACATCGCTACTTCAGGGACATATTCTACAGATCAAAATAAAGGAAAAAGTTCATATAAACATGTATACAGGGTCTTCACGGGAAGCTGTAACAACAACCAACTCTCTTATTTGATTTATTTTTAAAAAGTAACTTATATTGGAAAAACTTCAGGACCTGTCCTGTCCAGTTTTATGGCAATATCGGAAAAACAAATGACTGTCAGGTTTTTGCGATTTTCAATTGTTTTCAACTTTTTTTTAATAAAACATAGTTTTATCATCGCATCGCGTTCAGAACATCATACTAATTATGTTTCAAAAATATTTTCTTCCAAAGCCTAGTATTTTTCTATTATTTGGCAAATAAATCTTGATGTTAAAGGAAAATGCCTACAGCAGCTAACTTTTTTATTTTTAGTTTTAGAACCTTTTCTGCTAGATTTTTACGGAGGTATCGGAAAAACAAATGAATATTTGGTTTTCGAGGTTTTCAATTGTTTTTGTATTTTCTTACAGAATATTAGCTTTTGTCTAATTAAATTCGTCTTAAAAAATGTTTTCTAGTTATCGATACGGTTTCCCGCGAGCAGCCTGTATACATGCTTAAATTAATTTTTTTTCTACATTTACTTTAACATTTTAATTATAATTAAATATTTAATTTTCAATTTCATAATTCAAGTAATTCAACTATAACATAAAAACAGCTGATTTTTTGGATATACGTTTCTTTTTCTTCGTTTTGGCCAACAGAATGTCTCAAAAATAGCAGCTACTTCAATGATATATTCTACAGTTTAAAGTGAAGAAAAGAAAACATATATGCAGGTTGTTCGCGGTAAACAATATTACAGAATTAGATATCCGGAACGCATTGCGATGATAAAAAGCTCATATTCTCTTAAAAAAAATTAAAAACAATTGAAAATCTTGAAAACCAAACAGTCTTTTGTTTTTCTGATACTACCATAAGATCGAGCGGAAAAGATCCTGGAACTTTCCTAATTTAAGTTATCCTGTGACATTTCAAATAAAAAAGTTAACTATTGTAGACATTTTTCTTGAATACCAAGATTTATTTACCAAATAATAAAAAAATAGTAGGCTTTGGAAGAAAATATTTTAGAAACATAATTAATATGACATTTTGAACGCGTTGCGATGATTAATTACTAGATTTTATTAAAAAAAATTAAAAACAATTGAATATCTCTAAAACCTTACAGTCATTTATTTTGCCGATATTGCCATAGAATTTGGCACGACAGGTCCTGAAGCTTTTCCAATATAAGTTACTTTTTAAAAATAAAACAAATAAGAGAATTGGTTGTTGTTACAGCTTTCCGTGAACATTCTGTATACATGTTTGTATGATTTTTTTTCGTTATCTTGTTCTGTAGAATACATACCTGAAGTAGCGGCCTGTATTTTTGTTACACCCTATATATATATTTATTTGCAAGCATAAACAATTCAATTCGGATTCTAAACGACTGCAAATCAAATTTAAAATAAATTAAAAAATGTCAGTCAGCAATTTTAATTTATTAGGGGAACTGAAATATATAAAAAAATGTTGCTTTTGTGCATTATTTCAACTGCAGTATTCTAACGACGAATACCTTTCATTTTCTTGAAAATTATGTTGTATTTTGTTACTCATGTTTTTTACTACGTTCTATTGTTATTTACATTATTTAAGTGTTGTTTTTTGTCTTTGATAATTTGATTGTCCACATGTACTATTTGTACTTGACGTGGTAAAAATTAAATATAATACAATAGATTACAACCAGTGGCGGCCTTAGGAGCGGGCGAACCAGGCAACCGCCCGTGCCACCTGCAATATGTGCATTTTTGAATTTTTTATCCCATGGGAGTTCAGTCATAATTCAGATTATGAAATACCCGCATAAAATCTATAATAGGAGTTCCTGACGAGGTCGATATCGACCCCCTGGGGGTCGAAGACGACTTGAAACAGGTCGATGAACCTCTAGGGGTCGACTGGGGATCGATGAACGTCTATGGGTTTTCTGGGGGTCGGAGTTATGAATTCTAGATCTATCTGAATAGTTTATTAAAAAGAAGTAAAACATTTACAAATAATATTAAATATATTCAAATTAAACATCGTAGTGACGAATATAGCTAACGGGACACCCTTTGTTCCTAGATGGTATCCAGCTTTAATTGACAGTTCTGCGTTTAGATTATAACGCCATAAAATTCAGAAAAGTCTTTTGTAAAATTTTCTGTCATAAATACAGCTATACTTTAATGTTTCTAAAATACAGTAATTAAAAAATCAAATAAAGTCAAATCGAATAAAAGAAAAATAAACAAGAATGGCGATCAACCGATAACGGTAGAGCAAAAGAAAACCAAGCAAAGACGATCAACTTCTAACTAGAAAATATAAATCATATCAAATAAAATGAAACAGAAAAAGAAAAAGACAAAAAAAACAAGAAAATAAATTGGTAATTAAAAAGAAAAACAAAAAAACAAATTGATTAAAAGAAAAAAAAAGAAATGTCCATTTAATTAATTAATAAACGAAGTGAAATGCATAAGAAGTATTAAATGATATAGATGTATATGTTTATTTCAGAAACAACAATAGAAAAAGAAAGAACTTAATCTAAAGTACAGATTTGAAAACATGATGATAAAGTTACGACCAAAATAAAAAGTAACAATATTTATTAACAATAAATAAAATTGAATTAAAGATTGACGAATTTTGTCACATTAAAGAAAAAGGACGATCAATTAATAATTAAAAAATAAAATTAAATATAAACGAAAGCAAAAATAAATCGACGGGATTAAAGTGTAAAGCAAAGAAAAGACGATCAATTAATAATTAAAAAACAAAATTATATCAAATAAAATAAAACAAAAGGAAAAAGATGTCAGTTAAACAATAAAAACAAATAAAATAGCGACATCTTACTATCGCTTCTTAACCTGACATTGCAGTAGGATAGACAAATTGAAGCGGGATTTGCTCCTAATAAGTCCCCCATGCAAGGCGGCCATGCTTGCTGTCAAAGCATAATAAAAGTTTTTAGAAAAATTTTGTGCAAATCGTTCTTGATTGCAGTGAAAACCTCGAGCAGCCTCTGTACAGCTGTTTCAGCCCTGCTTGGGGCTTCTTCAGCAGAAACGTAGCTCGACATTCTTACTGCAAACAAAAAACGACTTGTCCAATTTATTCGCAATTGCGTTGTAAGAGTGATGAACAGATAAAATAGCGACATCTTACTATCGCTTTTTGACCTGATTGGACAAATCGTTTTTGTTTGCAGTGGGAATGTCGAGCTACGTCTCTACTGAAGAAGCCCCAAGCAGGGCTGAAACAGCTGTACAGAGGCTGCTCGAGGTTTTCACTGCAATCAAGAACGATTTGCACAATTTTTTTCTAAAAACTTTCATTATGCTTTGACAGCAAGCATGGCCGCCTTGCATGAGGGACTTATTAGGAGCAAAATCCGCTTCAATTTGTCTATCCTACTGCAATGTCAGGTCAAAAAGCGATAGTAAGATGTCGCTATTTTATCTGTTCATCAAATAAATGATGACAAAATCTGAATCTAACATAATTTAATTTAATTAAAAGAAATTTACGCCGAATTTCTGAGAATGATTTTAAATTGAATCATTTGTTATACAGAGTGGAGTACTATGGGTAGGAACGCACGCATTAAACGCCCAGAGTGTATTTACGCTTTAATTTGACAAATTATTATCAGACGAATTATATTTACAAATTGTACGATTAATAAAATACATACAAAGAAGGACAAAAGTATGGAACCGGCTTAATATTTCAAAAACTGTTTGACGTATCTATTTGAAATTTGGTGTGTGATTTAGAGTTAATAAAACCTATATTAACAATTTGTTTCAATTGTTTATCTGCTCTTGTTTCTGAGATCCAACGCCTACTTGTTTTTTTTTTTAAATGACAACGTGATGTTATTTTTTCCTTTATTTAATAGTTCGTTTAATTCTCTAAATGACCACATAAAAATATTTATCTATCACATCAGAAAATTTTAGAGGAAATAGCGATTGGGTGAAAAGTTATGAAAAATGGTTTAGGTAGATATTCAATAAAAAAAGAACAGTTTAAATAAAAAAAAAACTAGAAGGCCACAATATTATGGGTTGTTTCTAAGATAGAACTAAAGAAAACTTTAACAAAAGTTGCTTTAAAAACATGAAAACAAATACGTGGAAGGGTAAAAGTATGGAACTTATTTAATATTTCGAAAACTGTTTAAAGTATCTGTTTGAAATTTGGTATGTGATTTAGAGTCAATAAGGCCTACATTATCAATTTGTTTCAATTGTTCATCTGCTCTTGTTTCTGAGATCCAACGCCTACTTGATTTTTTTTTAAACGACAACGTGGTGATATTTTTTCCTTTGTTTGTTTAATTCTCTAAATTAGCGGTTCCCAACGTTGTTTTCACTGCGAACCACACCCAAGAAGAAAAATTTCGCGAACCCCTACAGCCCTAAATCTAAATTAAGTAATTACATGTCAATAAATAAGAATCAATTCTTATAATACCTCTAGCAACTTAATAAACAAATTCCATAGAATTCCGACATGACAACTTTTTTTTGCGCACCCTATATTTCGCGGTCGCATACCTCTAGGGTTTCGCGAACCCACCGGTTGAGAACCGATGCTCTAAATGACCACATAAAAATATTTACCTATTACATAAGAAAATTTTCGAGAAAATAGCTTTTAAATGAAAAAGTTAAATTAGGAAAAATGTTTTATCGGTTGATATTCGACAAAAATATTAGTTTTAACAAAAAAAAAGCTAGAAGGCCACAAGATTGTGGGCTGTTTTTAAGATAAAAAAAACTCGCCTTAAAAACATGAAAATAAATACCGAATATCAACGTAAACCATTTTTTATAATTTTTTCATTCAAACGTTATTTCTCCAAAATTTTCTTATGCAATAGATAAATATTTTTATATGGTCGTTTTGAGAATTAAACGAACTATTAAATAAAGGAAAAAATCAGCAGGTTGGCATTTAAAAAAATAATAAGTAGGCATTAGATCTCAGAAACAAGAGCAGATAAACAATTGAAACAAATTGGTATTGTAGGTCTTATTGACTTTAAATCACACATCAAATTTCAAACAGATAGGGAATTAAACGATCTATTAAATAAAGGAAATAATATCACCAGGTTGCCATTTAAAAAAAATCAAGTATGTATCAGATCTCAGAAACAAGATCAGATAAACAATTGAAACAAATTGGTATTGTAGGTCTTATGGACTTTAAATCATACATCAAATTTCAAACAGATAGGTCAAACAGGTTTCGAAATATTAAAGAGTTGCCAAAATTAAGATTGATGAGAAAACGACGTGATTGATCTAAAATTACGTATGATAAACGATTCGAATAAAAAGTCCTGTTGTAAAACAGGAATTACGTTTTGATGATAAACTATTTAATATTAAAATGCCTCTCAGGTTTTCAGCGTCCACAGAAATAATCTAAATATTGTAATAAGATATCTTCAATTTCCTGTTTGAAAATTGCATCAGAATTGGTTTGGAGAGCGCGAGAGATTCTGTTTCATTGAGGTTTACCTAATTGTTAAATGCAGGTCAAGTGCAAGTTTTTAAAAATTTAAATGCCTGATGTAAACGAGGGGCGGCATGCAGTTTTCAGTGAATTTTTCAGTCGCTGTAAAAAGCGAGACTTGCATTTGCATGCGCTGAATGAAAATCAGTCGCGCTAGAACAGGTATTGCGGAAAATAAAAGTTTTAAACTGTTTAACATCATATACAGTTAAGGTCCATGGGAACATAGAAACAAAACTTAGGACTATGAGAATCTTTAGATTATTTAAACGAGCGGCTGCCTCTCTAAAATCGAAATAGGGCTGTTATTATGCGAAAGTATTCGCTGAAACTGAAAATAGTAACTCATTTATCATGTTCTGTATCAATTGCACTAAGTACTTAATAGTTGTGATATTTAGATCAGTTGATATCCTACTTTTTGCTTCACATATGGAGCTATGAACGCTTAACTTGTACTAATCATCTAGAAAATGTTGCCTCGTCTAGAGAATTTATATTAGACTTTAAAATTAATAATGCAGATGTTGTCAAACTTCGAATGAAATAATTCCGGATATTGCATTTTTTCTCCCACTCATAAATAATTGATTGAAGAATTGTTCTTTACGTTAAAACAGGAACGTAATATGTATTTAGCTGGCCGGGGAATTTATTTACTCTTCGTTATTACCGGCTTCGCTAGCAACTTCAACATTCCTTTCCTATTACTTATATTATTTACATTAAACTCTCTCGCTGACAAGTATTAATATCTACGGTAAAAGTTAATTAAAAATACCTTCGTTCTTCACAATTAAGAAGAAGAGAAAAAATCATAATAATAATAATAGTCATACGTGTCAGCGATAAAAGTCGTCGAAATTATGTTTAAAAAAGTAACATTCCCCATCAAAATTCGATTAGTTCAATTTAACATCCCAAAAAAAGCAAAACAGGTAGCAATCTAAAATTTTATTCGAATATTTTGCACGAAAATATATTATTCCAGAATGCAAAATCCTACAACATTTTAATCGCCTGACCTTGTCGGCCATCGATAGTTTACTTTCATGTTTAATGCAAATTAATATTTCTATATCACTTCTGCATTCGTCTATTAATAAACTTAACGTTATAGCATTTTGCTCTTGTTGATGTTACGAAACCAAACTAATTATAATTCTCATTTCGTTTCGAGTTAGCATTTTTTATAACAAATTTTTTGTTGGACAAATAAATTGACGTTCCTAAAGCCAACTACACACTAGAAGATTCATCTGTGGACTTTGTACAGTTCAATTCAGGAAAGAATATATGCACGTCATATACGGAACTCGTCTATTTGAGGTGTTTGCACTACGTTAATCAACATTATGCGATTGTTTATGTATCGGAAATGCATCATTAAATCAAGTTCAAATACGAAATTAATAATGGTGGTGATTAACGTAGTTTAATCACCTAAAATAGATGAGTTGCGTATATAACGTGCATATATTCTTTCCTGAATTGAACAGTATATAAAATCCGCTCCTGACAAAGTTTCTCGAAACCTTACATACCCAGAAATATTATTTGAATACACTATTTAGATTTAAAGAGTTCATATAAGTACAAAGTTAACAGACAGACAGAAATCTCTCAGTGCGTACGAGGCTTAACGCTTGTGTGTCAAGATTTTTCAAGCAGGATACGTCATTTGACACCTCAAAATCCATTCCTTTCTTTTATATAGCTGTTTATACCTGTCTTATAGGTATTTTTTGTTTTCCTCCGTCACTTTAAATAGATAAATAAATAAAAATAAATTAATCGTCTTCACCAAAAAGGTTACATTTTTTTGACGTTTATTAACTCATTCATTCATTTCAGTTTCGGCTAAACCTATTCTTTTAAAAATACAAAAAATAAATTGTCTGTAAATGGAATTATTACTATATATCTAAATTTTCTCAAAGAATACAGTTATTTAACGAAACAAATCTCATTCAAAATTGTGTTTTTACTTTCTTATTCAACCCAGTCACGCCATCTCTCTCTTGAATAAAGTTGCTTTAAAACATAAACTAATGGATAGCTTACAACTTTTCTTGGTTTACGACAAATTGCCAAGCAGCCACACAAACGAAATATATTTTAAAATTGTAGTTGGGAACGGAACAATACATTTTGACGTCATCATAGCCGCGCGCGCAAGGGCGTAAGTATCTAATCTAAGGTCTACAAATTTGGTATTCCCAAATAAATATAAATTTGACGTTATAACTTATCTATCGTACATCAATTACTGAACCTGGAAGCAGTGATACAATCGAAATTGTAAAATTGTAAGTTCTTGTATACGTATTAAACGATTTCTACAAAATATTTGCGTAGTATTTTTACGAATTAATTTCAGATCATATTTGAAAAATTCCACAAAAATGCAAGGCACTGACGATGCGACGTCAAAATTTGATTTACACTGATAGGTTCAGAAGTTTTCAATATTGCATTACTTATGCAGCGGTAGCGTTTCCAGATAATTAAAAGCTATCCAATGAATAACATAAACAGGGATTGGAACACCGTATTTTGACGTCATCAAAGCTGCGCGCGCAAGGGGCAAGGACTAATCTAAGGTCTACCAATTTGGTATTCATAAATAAATATAATCTTGACGTTATGACTTATCCATCATACATTAATTACAGAAACTGGAAGAAGTGATACAATTGTGATTGTAAAATTGTAAGTTCTTGTACCTATATGTGTGTATTAAACGATTTCTAGAAAATATTTGCGCAGTATTTTTACTAATTAATTTCAGATCATATTTGAAAAATTCCACAAAAATGTCACTGACGACGCGACGTCAGAATTTTACTAACATTGAGAGGTTCTGAAGTTTTCAATTTTGCTTTGCTTTGTGGATCGGCAGTTTTAATTAATTAAAATCTATCTGACGAATAACATAAACAGGGAGTGGAACAACATATTTTGACGTCATCATATCTGCGCACCTAAGGGCGCAAGTGTCTAATCTAAACTCTAACCATTTGGTATTTACAAATAAATATAATTTTGACGTAATAATTTATTTATCATACATTAAATACTGAATCTGGAAACAGTGATACAACTGTGATTGTAAAATTGTAAGGTCTTGTATACGTACAAAACGATTTCTATAAAATATTTGCGCAGTTTTTTTTTTACGAATTAATTTCAGATCATGTTTGAGAAATTCCACAAAAATGCATGTCACGAAAAATAATATCTAAAACGATTTCCGCTCGCTTTCCTCAAATTTCATTAGTACCCGCCGATAACGTCAGTGTTTCTCGGTATTTTCCACAGTTTAATGCACAATTGACTCATTTCGCGTTAGGTGACTTAGACGCATTCGATTTGAATACATTTTCCTTTCCCGTTACGAGAAATGTAAATATTTCGAAACCTTCGCGCGTTCACTCGTTAATAAATTTGCGGGAAAAAATCGACGTTTTCCTTTTATTTTATTTTTTGTCTGAAGCAATGTATCATTTAAGGTGAGACTTGGGAAGAATTTATCTGCCACTTATGTCTGACGATGTAATACATGCGATATTGAACGGATGTAGATTTTGTAAACGTGTAATAAGAATGGGTAGTATGTACATTTAAGCACCTTCTGCGGTTGCCATATGGCGTACGCTGAGGACTTTACCGGTAGAAATAAGAAATTCCATACTAACTGTTGTATAGGTATAAAATAATTCTTTTTGTTCATTGCAAATTCCTCCAGTAAAATTCTGTTTTACCAAACTAACAGACTATCCTGTTTCACACATTACCTTCAAAGCAATCAGTTAACACGAAAACAGTAACGAATACAAAGATACATTCTTATTTGCAATTAAATTAAAAAAAAAAAATTAGGATATTTGCATCATAAAAACTCGAAAAATTGAAGAAAAAATGCAAAAAGACTTGCAATTAGTCAATAGTTAATTGTTAATTAAAAATGTAATTAATTAGTACTTAGACTGTACATATTATCTGCTGAGTTACTTACTGCCATTATAAAAAATCAACGGCGCATCCACGGTAGGGGTTAAGGGAACTCAAGCTTCCGTATGTGGTGTATTAAAATTCTTGCAGCTTAAGACAAAATTGCAGTTATTTATTTATGTGATTAAGTGATTTTGCTAGTCTGCAAATAAAGGATAAAGTAGAAGTACTATCAACTACTATCAAACTTAAATATTTACAATTGATACTCTCTATATTTCCTGCAAATAGTGTTAGCAGGTGTCGGGCTTTTGCACCAAATTGGCGGGCGGTTTTACATGCTTGAAATTATTTTCTTTTCCTCAGACTCTTAATTCTTTTCAATGTTTCTATTTTGAGTGATTTCTCATCCTTATCTATGCAGGAAGTTCTTGGTCTTAGATCACTTTTATGCATTTTTGCAAGGTTTTCCCTACAAAGTTTGCACTTCAATCATTGCAATCATTTTCGAAATAACTTCATTTTTGAAAACGTTGCTTTGTACTTTCTGTTTTCTGCAATTCATTCAATGCTTAAAAAAACAGCAGTGGCGTAACATATTTTTATTTAAAACGAGGTGCAATTAGTACCCTAAACTGGTTAAAAAATCTCAAGTAAAATTCTTCATTTGCTTGTAAATCCAGGAAATGTTTGACCTTAATTAAGTCTCAATGACAACTACTTCATTTTAGATTGACGTTTCTCCACCAGTCAACTTGACGTGAGACTATTTTTGGCAAAAGCGATGCTAGATGAAGGAGTATACGTACGAGTAGTAAATGACGAAGACCTCCCATTAATAAAAAGAATACCCTATTAAAGGAGGAAGTAATTTAGAGGATACCAAAAAGGAGTCATCTCTGTTATGCATAGAGTTCCTCATTTTTTCTATCCAGGAAGTTTTTGGCCTTCTCTTTCTTTCAAATAAATTTGATGCCAATTCGCCACTTTTTTCTATGTCAATTGCTTCATTTGATATTGATATTTCACCACCAGCCAACTTGACGTGAGAGTATTTTCGGAAAGAACGGGAGTAGATGAGGAAGTAGATATACGAGCAGGCAAGGACGAAGACTTTCCATTAATAAAAATAATACCGTGATGAAGGAGGAAGTAATTCAAAGAAACAAGAATACCAAAAAGGAGTCATCTTTGTTATGCGTAGAGTGCCTCATCTTTTTCTATCCAGCAAGTTTTTCTTTCACTTAAAATTGTAATGTTTAACCTTTTCATTCTTTCACATAAATTTCACATAAAATTTCAGATGACGAAGTAGACGTAAAGCACGAAAGCACGAAAACTTTTCGTTAATAAAAATAGTACCATATTGATGGAGGAAGTAATTCAAAGAAACAAGGATACCAAAAAGGTGTCATCTCTGTTATGGCTAAGGCAATTTTTGCCAAAAACGAGGCTAAACGAGAACTTAGACAAACGAGTAGGAAAGGACTAAGATTGAATGAGTGAATGACGAAAGCTAGTCGACAAATAGCCAATTCTCCAAATCTCCAAAGCAGGAAAAGCAGCTTATGACTTTTCCTTAAGAAAAATAATATAGCTTTGAAGAAGCAAGCAGTTCAAAGACTCAATTATTGAGAAAAGTGCAATACATTCAAAAAAATGAGGTAATTAATTAAAATACAATAAAAACAATTAAGAATAAGTAGGTAACGTATAAAAAACGAGAAAAGATGCAATTTCTAGAAAGCACAAAAAAGACAAACGAATGAGAAAAGTGTAGGAAGAAAAAACGCAGAAAGAAGAACAGGAGGAATTAAAATAGAAAGAAGAGGTATCAAGTAACACACTGAAAGTCTGTCTGTCCAAAGCCTTGCTTTTTTGCAAGTAAAGGAACTTTTGCTTATATTTAGAGAATGAACGGCTGTTTCATTTGTTAAAACCAAAAATCACGTGACGAACTTGGGATCAAGTTAGTCACTCTCGTAAAACCAGCTTGAACATGATATCAACAAGTTCCTAAAGGAGGAAGAGCACTTGGGTCCGACACAATGTTTGAAATCACAGCGTTTCAGTTTTTTTCCGTTGTGTTTTATTGATTTTTTAATAAATTACGTGGAGATTTGGACTAAGCTATAATATTTCAGGCTTTTGTGTTTAATTTGTAGTTACGCCACCGGTTATCCTATTATTGTAATTGAGGTATTTTATTACAAGTGAGTTTGATTTTTAGGCGGTCACGTGGAACTGCCAAATTCTTAAAAGTATGGTAAGAGGAGCAGTGATAGTGTAACTACTGCTTCCTAGATGTCTATGTAATTCTGAATAGTGCAAAATATATAGGGAGCTACTATTTTTCGGAACACCATAGGCATTTACGATAATTGGAGCGGTACATGGATCGGGTTTAGAAAAGTAAGATAGAACGAATGCCTTTAATGCATATAAGAGTGAGAAAATAAATTAACCGGTATATACCGCTTCAATTACTGTAAACGCCTCATGTGTGCGAAAATAATTTTGGGTTCTGGGTAAAAGTTCTTTCTTCGATCTTTCCTACTGCCTTACCTCACATAATAAAATAAATTTGCAAGAAAAGGAACTAATTTAAAAATGCGAAGGAAGCCTCCAGATAATTAAACAAAATAGAATTCCAAAATTTTTGCTCTATCAGAATTATTTATTAAATTTATTTTTTCAATCCCAATAAATAATATTGTTGTTCATGTTGTCTCAACTGGCGGTATAGCGTTGCTAGATTGGCTGCCTAACTCAGCGTTGCTATTGAATAAGTTTCAGGAAGAGTATTTCAAATTTGTATTGCATTTAAAACAGTTTTATTTTGCTGAAAGAGAAAAAATATGTATAAAGTCGTTATTTACAGACTCTCTCAGACTTGATTAATTACTCTATCCTGCAATCACAAACAGATTTTTTTTTTAGTAAATACTGTTCTCATTATTTGATTCCTGTAATCCAGGTTTTTAATAATTCCATGGGGGGTTGAGAACTTGTGTACGTACCTTAATGTAATGTTAAAACACGTATTATATACCGTACGTGTTCAAGTTGCACGTTTGTACGTGTGGAAAACTAAAGTAATGCATGATCTAATTCCACTCCTGGCTTATTTAAAATTCGTTTATTCATTTATTTGCTTTCGCAAACCACATTTCAGAAAATGGTCGAAATAAGTGAAAAATAAAGAAATTAAAAGAATATTTTAATTTTGCCTTTCACTATATTTTTTAAATATAATTTCTTCGAATTTCTAGGCGTTGTTTGTGTTCAAATATAATTCGATACATCCCAATACCTGTTATAATACGTCAAAGGCATTTGTATACAAGAACATGATGATATCGTTATCTATCAACTCGTATTAATTCATTCATGCCATTACTGTCTATCTTAGATAAACTACAAACAATGCAAGTCACTGTTATACTTAAAGGAAAACGTTCGCGATACCAGATATTTATTTTAGTTTCAAATTTAATGACTATGGAGAATCGAAAATTCGAAGGAATTCGTTAGTTCTTTATTTAATTGTTTATTTATCTAGACTTACTGAGTTTCCCCCAGTCTACCAGGCTTCCCTTTTCGGTGTTTCATTATTTATCTTTTCTTTCATTTCTTTTTGGACAAGTCTTCTCTACTTTCATAGCCGTTCGATCAGAGCTTTCCATCTCCTTTCTGCTATCCATTTTTAGTTCTTCAACTTATCTTCTTTGGTTTTCTTTACTTAACTTCCTTTTTTTAACTTTAATAAACGTTCGCCGCTGTTTTAGAACTGTTAAACTGAGTATTCTATTTCTTCCATTTTCTCATCTTTCTCTCCCCCTCACTATCTTTGCTTCTTTTATATTTTGCCTATCCATTTCTCCTAACTTTTTTTTCTTATTCTCTTTTGGACATTGAACAATTTCCATCTCCTTTATTCTACTGCCAATTCTTGCTTCTTCAACTTATCATCTTTGATTTTCTTTACTTACCTTCCCTTCTTTGACTTTCATAAACGGTCGCTGCTGGTTTAGATCCGTTAAATTGTGTATTCCACTTCTTCCATCTTCTTGTCTTTCTCCCCCCCCCCCCTCACTATCCTTGCTTCCTTTATATTTTGCCTATCCATTTTTCCTAACTTCCTTGGTTATTCTCTTTTGGACATTGGACAACTTCCATCTCCTTTATTCTACTGCCCATTTTTTCTTCTTTGGTTTTCTTCTTTTACCTTCCTTTCTTTGATTTTAATATACGTTTCCACTGTTTTAGAACCGTTAAATTGTATATTCTACTTCTTCCATCTTCTTGTCTTTGTCACCCCCTCACTACCCTTGCCTCCTTTATATTTTGACTAGTCGTTTTTCCTAACTTTTCTTCATATTCTCTTTTGGAAATTGGACAATTTCCATCTCCTTTATTCTACTGCCCAATTTTTCTTCTTCAACTTATCTTTTTTGGTTTACTTTAATTACATTCCTTTCTTTGACTTTAGTAAACGTTCGCCACTGTTTTAAAATCGTTGTTGTGTATTCCACATCTTCCATCTTCCTGTCTTCTCGCCCCCTTACTAATGCTTGCCTCCTTTATATTTCGCCTATCCATTTTTCCTAACTTTTTTCATATTTTCTTTTGCAGCTTGAACTCTTTACTTGCCTTCCTTTTTTGACTTTAATAAGCGTTCGCCGCTGTTTTAGAATCGTCAAATTGTGTGTTCCACAACTGAATCTATTTTCTTCCATCTTCGTGTCTTCTTCGCCCATTTACTAATCCTTGTTTGCTGTATATTTTGCCCATGCATTTGTTTTCCATATTCTCTTTTGGACTTTGAAGTTTTGTCAGTTTAAACGCAAGTCCAAACAAAATTTCTCATAACTATACGTTTCATGTATCACTTATAAAAGAATGTGTAAATAAGGTGTAGAGTTGATGGAAATGACATTCGAATAGGGTCCATTTTCGCATTTTTGTTATTAAATACCCCTCCATGTTAAAAGCAACACCTATAAAAGGTGACCTGTAGCAATTATCAATTAGTTAGTGCGAAGCTTCAGTTGTTAACAGAACTGAAATCTGAAACTTTTAACGTTTGGTAAGATTGCCTTCTCATAATGCTTGCTGTATGTATGTACTTACAAATTCATGCTCATTGCATTCCAGTACACGTAATTTTTATGAAATGATTTTCTTTTCTGAAAATTTGATTTGATATGTGATGCAAAAAAGTGCGTTATTTATTTAATAAATGTATTGTCTATTCTTTAACGAATTGGAAAAGGAGTGTTTTCTCTTTTAATATACAAAAAAGAAACATCTTCTGATTTCCGTGCTCCTAAAATAAGTCTTGAAAGCGATTTTTAAGATATTAATAATATTCTTTTTTCGTTAAATATGCACAAATAAAATTGATTCTTCCCTTCTTGAAATATTGAGAGCAGTTTTTAGGGTCAGTAAAAGCATTCGAATTCCGTTCAAACATCAAAGGTTTTAACGTGATCGTTAAGACGCTCTGTTACATACCAAGTTTTTGGAATATTAAAAAGGAAATGCTTGTTTGAGGATATTTAGTAATTTCCCTCATATTTTCGCTTTGTTGCGCAAACAAATATTCGCCCCCGCCCTCCGTTTGATTTCGAAGTATAATAATAATTTTGGATTTTGTGATTTCATTAATGCGCCGCGCCGATGGTTTAATTTGTTGGCCGAAGTTAAAAAAGGATTTCCGCTCTTTTTTTTAATTAAAATTGTTACTCGGACAAATATTTAGAATATCTTTGTTTTCGAGAAGAAGTTTTTCCAGCGCTGGAAATTCAAATCCGGATTTTCTGAAATTCCCAATTGTTTATTCGCCCCGCAGTAAATTCTACTACCTCCAACAAAGCTAATTTCCATTATTTTTGACCGATTGAAATGTTTCGCTGCGTCATTGTATGAACGCGTTTCATTAAATTCCCCTGTTTAACGTGAGGCAACCATAAAAGTTGCTTTTGTGGGTCGACAATTCCAACATCGATTTAGTACAAATCTAAAGGTTTATATTTGTTAACGCAAATATTGTTTTCTCACTTCAGGATTAAATTCAGAATCCACGCTTTTGTATATTAGGATTTTAGAATTCACCAGCACACAAAAATTTATAATCTCTCTTATTTGACAAAAAAAATTAAATGCAAAACAAGAGATTATAGAACTTGGTTTTCCAATATAAAACGCACATCATCATTTCATTCTGTATTTTTATTCTTTATGAAGTAGAGTATACAAACAGATCATCAAACAATAAAACCAAAGTAGGTATTCATTTTCGTAAACAAATCTTACATTTTATAATGCAATGTAATGTAATGTAATGTTTATTGGTGATAAATACACAACGTATTGCACACGTCATAAAATAAATGTAAATAAAATTTTAGTTACAATTACATATATTAGATGCATAAAACAAACAGACTCATAGAGAGACAGTACATATATTTTTTAAATGACGTATGGATGCTGTAGAAAGTCTTCGAAGGAATAAAAAGCGTTATTCAACAGATTCAACAACGTTTTTCACGTAATTCAGGTGTCAAACAATTAAAGAATTTAATTGCGTAATAATTGCCACCATAGCGAAACTTATTTAGTCTATGTTGGGGCACTACTATATTCGAACTTTGTCTAGTGTTGTATTCATGATATGTATTGTGGTCCACATAATTATTAATATTTGATTTTATGTGAACTAAACATTCTAAAATATAAAGTGGGGGGAATGTCAATACTTTTATTTTTTAGAAAATTTCCTTACAGCTACCTCTATGACCGATGCCACCCATAATACGTATAATTCTTTTTTGAAGTAAAAAAATTCTTTTTGCTTCAGAACAATGGCCCCATATTAAAATTGCGTACGACATGACTGATTGGAATAGCCCATAATAGTCACATTTTTTTTAATTTTGATTGATCAATATAAAATATATTTCAATTTTGTTTTTCTTGATGGCAAAAAAATCTATTCGTAGCATGAGCAGCAAGCAAGCGTCTTGCTGAAAATATATTTGTCCGATTCGTATGATTATTTGTGTTCTCATAAACTTTGTTTTTCCAGTGGGTAGAATTGAACGTCTGGAACGCGTCAAGATGATGAAAGAAGAAAAAAAATTGAATTTAAATCCAGTCGTAATTGCTGACGTACGTATTAAAAAATATCTATACTGAAAATTGTTTATCAAAAGCCCTGTTTTGGCGCTTATTCAGCAATTAGGATTTGCCTTTGTGTTATTATAACGTATCTCCACTAAACGTTCATCAATTTGTTTTGTTCAGGAACGAACAAAGCAGGGCTTTACAGTATCACGTATAAAATGTTTATTAATTTTACTATTTATCTACCATTAGTTTTTACACAAGACTAATTTGCTACTCAAAGCGGATGAACTTATTTGGACATATTCAGCCTTTAAGCTGTTGAAACGCCACAATTTTAATTGCATGAAAGTACTGACGAAATAAATTTGAAAAAACGATAATCCGAAATATTCGCCGTCGCAAATACGAATAATTAAACAGAATTAACGTCCGTATCGAATATTCAGTTTTGTAGAAAATTAATAATTGCGACGTGTCATTATACAGGGCTTTCCCGAGTTATTTATATTTTCTCCCGGGATAGTTTATACTCTGCGGCCAAAGAAACGAATTTATAGCCACCGCAATTAAATTATTCATTTAAACTCCGTTAATAAATAATTCAAATTCGATATCATTTCGCCCCCAATTTAAATTCTGAACTTCACAGGACGTTTTATGTTGCAAATAAAAGCGCAGAGTAATTACGAACTGCGATATATATTTCCTTTAATAACATCAGTTTAACTCACAATCAGTAAATTATTGCCTTGCCATCGCATTACAAACGTTCACTATAAATATGAATTGTCGACCTATAATTTGGGTTCAATCGTATATTCAAAATTCATGTTCCACCTCACAGATAGATACCTATTGTACATATAACGCGTTTATTTTCTATTTCATTCGCATTCAATTTTTAATGCGAATCAAAAAACAAATTGCAGATTTTGAAGAAGAAAATCATATTCAATAAAGCCGGTGAAGAAGAAATGATGGTAAGTATCTAAGTACGCCCAATACTTCCTCCAAATAGAAGAAACTAACACATTCGATTTTTATTCCAGAATTTTGAAATAAGACGTACTTATGTAAGCAAACCATAAATTACATCGAATTTACCAAAACTCAACATAATAACTTCGTTGCTACAAACATTTTAAATCATTTCGATCTGTACTGCTCATGCGCTCTAGCTAAATACACAGCATTTCTAGCAAGAGCGCATGAGCAGTACAGTTCCGAACTAATTCTGAACTGTGTAGGAACAAAGCTAAAATGAAATCAATTTCTTTTGTAGCAGGACGACCTTCAATCATCCGAATGTGTAACTTCTTTTGATGTAAGTGGTTTTAGAAAAAGCTAGAACCACTCATTTTGTTTTTGCCTTTTTAGGAAGATGGAACTCGTGGATGTCCTGCCACTGTAAGTGTTTCGCTTTTTTCTTAAAAATGAATTGGCGTGGAGTGTTATTATTATTATTTCTGCACACAATTAAAATAAACGACTTTTATTTCTTTTGTCCTAAGTTAAGAGGTTGTAGAAATTAGAACAAAAATAGAACAAGAAAGCTAATGGGGCAAAAGCGTAATTCAGGATTTGCAATATTTATTTGGCTGACCCTCGTTTTTTTTTTAATATTGTTCAATTTTGTTTTGTTTAGCCTGTTTCTGATGGAACTCCCGAGAAGGATCCGCCCTCGGAGCTGAGCGAAAATAATAATCAAGTTGTGGATGACGTGGAAGAAGACGTAAGCGTAAGACTTTGATAAATCCTTCGATTCTTTCGTATTTGAATTTTCCAGGAGAATGGAAATTTATGCGTTAAAATTACTGGAGTATTTTCGATTTTCAAAGATTGCTTTACGCGTTGGGTGATTGCAATTCCCCTGTTTATCATCCAGGTTAAAACTTTTATATTCCATCTAATACGTTGCTCTGGAGAAATGAGCGAAGAACAAGATGTAAGTGAATAGCCATAAATAGCATCGTATGGTGTTCTTGAGGATTAAATTTTTTATTTTGTTTAGGTACAGGAATACGATGCCACAGGCGAAATTTTCGAGTTGCTTTGCAACAAGGTAAGAACGATAAATAATATTGTTTTGTCTAGTACTGTATTTATCATTAAAAAAAAATCTACGGGCTGATATATTCATGAGAATCACACAAAGATGGTTTGGAATGCGCCACATTCAATTTTCATGTTCGCGTTTTATATAAAATATTTTCCGCTTTCTATATCGGCGAAACATCCCTTGTAAACCTGAAAAATCTCTTCTTAAATTTCGATTTCGCCGAGTTCGAATAATGTCTTAAGGGGTAGGGTTTGTGTGAATATTATATTTCAACCGTTCGTTGCAGTTGTTGCACATCCAAGAATTAAATTTGTTTTTTTTTTTTTTTTGTTTTTCGTATCGTATCTTATTTAATTACGCGAAGCAAAAAAAATAAATCAACGGGAATGTGTTGTTCTGCCCTAAAGAAAATATTTCTCGTAGTATTTTTATATTAAATGCCCAGACATACAACATACTTTCAATATTAAATACCTTCATGTTCATATTAATGTTTTCAGAAGGACGATGAAGATCCGGATAACAAGTCGCTGGAATCTCTCGAAAGCGAAGTAGGCTTTTAAAATATGTATTTCTTTAGCACTGCATCAGAATTAATGTATGACACTTTTTTCATTACAGAAAACCATTGTTAATGGCAAGTATTACAAACCCGTTGCCCACTGAATAGATTAGATTACATCGAGCTGCATCTTCTTTATATAATATTAATAATAATAATAACGTAGTGTTTATTTTATGTATGTGTTCTGGGATCGTATTATGTTTATCTAGACCTAGACTGTATATACCTCGTACATCGTAATTTGAGATTGCGGTATTTGTTATTAGTATACCACTAATACGCCACGGCCGTTACTATGGTGACAAATAGAGTTTTGCTTCTTCAAAATTAACTTACAACGGCCGGATTAAACAACTTACCCTTAAAAACAAAGCGAATCTCAAATTACGTGACGAGAATTTAGGGAAAACACAACTTAATTATTTATTAGTTTTAGAACATCGTTTTAATCTATGTATAATATAATAACAAAGAATAAAGCATTCCATAAACCTATTTCAAATTCTTATTATTTCTTTTAAAGGTAATTTCACAACGGAGCTCGTAGAAGAATAACTGGTTCAATTCTCATTGATACGAGCGCTTATATTTGTTTCTTATTATCAGTGCTATTCAAAAATCATCGATCACAGCTCCATTGTAAAAATACCCTAACGCATAAGTAAGATTAAATTGTAAAGGTGAGTGATAAAAAGGAAAGGCAAAAAATATGTGCACGTTTAAGCTTCTGTTTATATCGGATGGATATGCTGAAAATCGCCTGAAACATTTTCTGAAAAGGATAAAGAAATTATTGATATTTAATGAGTGAGCTGCATTACATCATAGTGATATATGGCTTCGTTATATTTACGAGTCCCTTGAGTTCAAAAACACTCGGACCTTCTGCTATATTATATATTACTTTTATTAATATTGATTTTAACTCGTTTTATATCTTTTATCAGCAGCTTTAACGTTCGCTTGAATTTTTCAAAAGGACAAAAGTACTTTTACAACATACAAAGGTCTTATCTATTTATGTAAGTATGTACTTACGTGTTTCGTTTTTACGTTTGTTCAATTTATTAAATCAGAAAAAAAAATACAGCGGAAATCGAACAGTATTACAATTACAATTATGATGAGTTGATTCAAATATTAATAATAATCAGAGGGCGGTCAGTGTTAGGTGTTTGATACCAAAAGTAGATAACTTGAATAAGTCATTTATAAGATGCAGAATGTATATGGATAAGTAAATACAAAATAAAATAAAATACAGATTCAGTGATTATGGTTTATATTTCTTTAGGGCCATCTGCTGTCTAATAATAACAAGATGAATAATGAGGGATTTAAAATAAAGTTAAAGTTGAGATGTACCGTAAGACAGACAAATCAGTGTTAATGGAAAAGTTGTCGTTTTCCGACATTTCCTTTATCTATTTGCATTGACCGAAACCTTTCATTTGGAGACTTAGTGTTCTGTAAACTCGGGGTAAAACAATATTTATAATCCGGGAGCTTAACTCGTTTCTGCGACGAACGCAGCGCCGCCGATAAGACGAGCGGGTATCGTTGAAAGCAGATGATTTTCCGACGTGTCGTCGCTGTTTAAAAAGGATGTGTACTGAGTGGCGAGTTTTTTCAAAATTTAATAATGGACGGAGGGTCTTCTTTTAAAACACCGAAATCCCAGAAGCAAAGTAAATTAATAAACTTGCTTGGCACAATGCCACTTCGTTAAAAGAACAGCAACCTTTGAGCTAGTTAGCAGAAGAAAGTCGTTTATTGTAAAATTTCGCTCGTTTTCTTTTTTTTGTGTTTTACAAGTTTTACAAGAGCGCAGAGTTAAAATGTTTTCATAAGCGAGCGGAAAATGCTGGAAACTTCCTAATATATCATGGCGGCCGGATTATCCGAAATTAATAATGAAGAACAGAACAAAGCCTTTATAAAATTTAAACCGACCGAATTGCCTCGGCTGATTGGCAAATTTTATAAGTAATTGCGTCACGAAAACGGGTTCGATGTCGGGGTGAAAATGTTTTCCGGGTTTTCACCGCCGCGCTGCGTTAATAAATTGCCTAAATTTTTGGAATTTTAAACAGTAATTAAAAGCGAAAGATATTACAGTGTATGTCTCTGGAAGGGAAGTAAAATCCCGAGAAGTAGCATATGACAAGCTATCATTTTCAAGTAAATGGGGGTTGCGAGTCAGGACGTGTCCAGACTTGCAAGTGATACTTAATTGGTTTTAAAGGCGTATCTCATGTTATGTAAATCACTTTCGGGCTTAGTTTTTCTTTCATGCAATTACATTTGTAGCATTATTACCAATAATTTTAAATTCAAAAGGAATATTAATGCCTTTACAACCCCTCTTTATGCAAAACAATTTTAAACAAATATTTACACATCTTTCATTCAATTTCTTTTCCATTATACATCATACTCAAATATACTACTTCAATTTAATAAAAATTAAACACGCGCGAATTAACTGAATTGATCGAATAACAAAATGAAGTTTGGTTTGTAAAACGAAGCATGGTTTTAAAAAACGAAGCCTTTAAATATTTTAAAATGTGGTAGGAGGCGGGTAGGGCGGAAGATGTTTTTTAAAAAAAAGGATTGAGATTTCTTTTGTGATTAATTAAAGGAAGTATTAAAGAAAGTAATTTGACTTTCATTATAATGATGGTGTCCATTTGTAAAATTGTAATCTGGATTTATTCAATTAGAGTTTTTTCAGCTGCGAATGTTGGGAGCATAAGGAAATATAAACGGGAGGAATGAAATATCGTTATTTAGCATATAACATAAATTGCGGGAAGGCGTAAAAAAAACTTAAAAATGAAAGCATAAAATGCTGGTAGTTTGTATCGTCTATAAATTCAATGAGGAAAACATTCAGGAAGTACGTTGGCAGCTTGAATGGGAATCAGTAGCGTTCTCCGGTCTCAGGTGCTCGGAAAACCGTCAGCAGGAAAATTACTAATCGATAGCCTATTCCATGCCTTTCGTTGCAGTCGCCACCTCGGCATCATAATATCCAAAATTTCTCTCGTTGCACCCAAAGCCGAATATGTCACCCCTCTGACTTGAATGCCAACCTCAACCATCCCCACACAACCCCGCTTTATTACAAACTCTTTCTCCATACATAGATGCACCATAATTTATTAAAGATGTTTACTCCTCCTTTAAATCTATTAATAATTTATGTGACTAATGCGCCTTGAAACATCGTCTGATATGACTAACAAACACAACGTCATGTTACAAATTTACAAAACGACACGACCATGCTTTTCACGTCGGAACCCTTTTTTTTTGTTAAATTAACATGTTTCAAGTAGGTACGAGACCTAATGAATAAATAAACCCATGCAATTATTGCAAAGTCATTAGAAATGTTGCCCCGTTTTGTATTCAGGCCCTAACAAAGCGCTTCGGAATTCAAAAGGGTTAACTATCGATTTCCAAAACAAAAACACCTTCTACACAGAAAGTACAAGTCAAACGGAAAACTTTAACAGCTAAACAATGCAATTAAAACAATTACTTTCATCAAACTTATTTATTCATTTCAAAGCTTAATCATTTTAATTAATAACAAAAAGGGAATTACCTTTTTTTTTAAGAAAACAAATTTTTCTTTTTCACCCCACTCATATTTAACAACACGTAGACATGTCTTAATTTTATTTTCTATCTCTTTGTGCCCCTTCACTTCTTTTTATACTACTTCATTTTTTAAATCGCAGTTCCCAAAATTATTTTAACTAAAAGAAAAAACAGAAAATATTATATCAATTGAATTAATAATCTCTTGACTAAAGCGAAAGCCTTCAATCGATATAATACACCAAACTGAATTAAATCGAACGTAACACTGGCAGTTCAAATGCGAAAATTAAACGAAATATAACCCCCAGTGAATTTAATTCATTAATGTCGTTCTTTGTAACTAACAATAAATAAAGAGCAAACAAGATTTTTTTTGTAAACGACAAATATGTGTTTAATTTAATTAACTACACCGTTCTACATATGTTGAAAACGGCGTAATTATTTTTCGTTCAGCGGCGTCGCTTTCAATCAATATTTCAAGTATTTTAAATTTGAAACTCGACGAATTTGCAAATGTTAAACAGAATGTATTGCATTGTTTTTGTTTGTACTTTTCCATTACATAAAAATGTGTTATATTTCGGTTCTGAGTTGACTGTCAGTGTTTCATAAACATATTTTGAATACGAGAAGTTATATTTTGATAGAGGAAATTTAGAAAGTTGATTTTCTTTCGATTTCTTCACTTTACTTTTGGAGAAGATCAGAAAGTTCTTATTTGATAGCAAAAATTTTCAAATCATTTTAGGTCAAAAATCGGATATTGCTACTTAATTGGGTAAACTCAAAACCAGACTCTGCTTATGTTAATACAATTATTGTATACATATATCGAGAGAAAAGGACAAAAGATAATAAATTCTTACAAAATAAAAATAAAAAGTCATTCTATCAGTATATAAAATTGGTACCGTATCGTCTGTACTTTCTAAGTAAATAATCCACACGCGTCAGTACTCCAGGATGGCATAAATAATATGGTCATCTCTAAAGCGAGTATGTTGGGGAGAAAGTCGATGTACAAGGAATCCTTTTTGAAGAAGGAAATCGAAAAGCTGGACGCCGTCGGATCACCTCTACATCCTTGACCGTGGCTTCCAAGCACTCTTTTAGTAAATAAGTATACCGATTGAAGATTGACATGTGAGCTAACAGCAACAAGAAGCGTTATTCGCACATGTGCAATAACTTAAACCAACAATCGGTTTCATCTTCATCCGTATTTTTTATTCAATTCAAAAGTAAGGTAAAGAAAATTTGTTTAGTTACTGCGTTCAATTTTCCTTTTAATAATTTTGTCGTCACTTCAACATTCAACATTAATTCAGACTGATCAGTCAACCTGTTGTAGGATCAAAATCTAGAATAAAGCTCTTTGATTAAAATTGCAAAATTATATTAATTAACGCCAAAAAGTAAGATACATTAATATTCGAAAAAAACTTGTTATTTATAAACAATATTGGTCCTGAAATATACAAATTCATCACAATATAACGGGTGTCCAACAATTATGCTATACCCGAATGGCTGTGGAATCAAACATGATTGTCGATTCTTACTTGGCATCGATGAATTGGCGTCTCAAATGGTGACTGTCAAATAATAAATACATTCTAAATTCTTGTTCATGTATTATATATTTTATTGCAATTTGATAAAAAAAATGTTTGATTACATACCTACCCAGCACTATAGTAATTGTTGGACAGCCGATACTTTGCTGTTATTTATTTTTAGTTGAGCCTTGGGTGTCGATAAATACTTCCAGAGGGGTCGGTAAACCTACAGGAGTCGATTGGGGGCGATGAACCTCCAAGGGTTTGGAGTTATAATGTATTGTTTAGTTAAGGTCTATCTGAATAGTTTATCAAAAAGAAATATATGTAACATACACGAATATTTAAAAAAAATGAGTTTGATCTTGTGCACTGACGAACATAAAAAACGGGACAATATTTTTTGCTGAATTCCTGCTATAAATGACAGTTCTAAATTTAGGCTATAACACCATAATAATTAAACTTTCTATTATTATTTTTATTATTTTAATAGATGTAAAATAAAAGTTTAAAAGATAAATATTAACACAAATACATTAATTGCATTTAAGTGGTCATAAATCACATAATAATTAAGTTAAAGAAAGTCAGTTCGGTTAAAAGAAAATAAAACATCAATTTATTAATCAAAATTTAAAAATAAGTACAGTCAAATCAAACGAAACAAACACAAAAGACGATCGTCGATGAAGTAAGGATGAAAATAAATTGTGTAAAACTAAAAATAAGTCAAATTGATTTGACACAATTAAAAATTTAATCTGCTAATATTGAAGGAAAAAGACAATCAGTTAGTTAAAAAAATAAATTGAAGTCAAATCGAATACTATAGAAAATAAAAATGGCGATCAATCGACGAAATTAAAATGTAAAATAAAATACTCAATATGTGAAATAATCGGTGATGAAAATAAGACGAAAATAAAAATTCTATAAAATGAACTATAAGCCAAATCGAATGAAATTTTCAACCGAAAATTTGAACAAAAGTCAAAACAAAAGGGAATCCAGCTGATAATGATAATGCAAATATAAAATAAAGTCTAATCGAATCAAGAAAAGACAAAAAATAATTGGATTGGTTTACAATTAAAAAAATTAAATAATGTCAGGTAGAATAATTACAGATTGCAATTTAACAAAATTTAAATTTAAAACTGTTTTAGAAATATGAATTAAATTTAAAAGGGGGTGGGGTTTTTTATTTTCTTGTAAGGGATCGATGCTTACAGTCTTATTCAGGTGACGCTTGATACCTTAACAAGATTGATAAGTAAACATTAGGGGCTCTTCTGTATCGAGTACGTTAAATTTAACAGACTGTTGCTATGGTAACAACCAATCATGAAGCTCTATGAATGGTTGAGAACCCTTAGTCTGGAGTATAGTTTCTGAACGCATCCCCAAACTGGTTAATAACGGCATTAGACCACGTTCAGAAACAGTTCGTTTAATGCAAACGCCAGACGAATTCAATTCAGATAATAGTCATCTCAATTTTCAAGACGAATCTTACAATGTTCTTTTTTTTTAATGTTATATAATAAATGAAGTAATAAAAGTAAGTTACAAAAATGTGGTTTCGACTCAACTACTAAATGGAGCATTTAAAGTAAATGATGTTTAGTGAACACGACCGAATATTCATTTGTTGAGATTGAGTAATTTAAATGTGAAAAACTAAACAAAATGTATTTCAAGTAACAAAAATGCAATTATTTTGAATGTTATTACTTCATGCAACAATAAAATTTATCTTACTTATCGAGCCTGCCCTACACTATGGTAAGCCTCCTGAATATTCAGTCTCACTATGGCCCTGTGATAATGCAAATATAAAATAAAGTCTAATCGAATCAAGAAAAGACAAAAGATGATTGGGTCGGTTCGCAATTAGAAAAATGAAATAAGCTAAGGTAGAATAATTACAGATTGCAATTGAACGAAATTTAAATATAAAACTGTTGCACATACTGTTTTAGAAATATAAATTAAATTTAAAAGGGGGTGAAGGTCGATGGAAATTTTTATTTTTAGGGGTCAATGCTTAAAAAGGTTGAGAATTCCTCCCTTGGAGTATAGTTTCTAAACACATCCCCAGAATGGTTAAAGCTGCTTTTCTTGCTTTGGAGATTCGGGGAATTGGATATTTGGGGATTGCTGTCATTGGCTTTCATCGATCACTTAATATAAGTTATTGGTTTTCGTTGAACACGTAATCAATGAAAACCAATAGCACAAATCCCTAAATACCCAATTTTCCAAGCAGGAAAAGCAGCTTAACGGTATTAGACCACGTTCAGAAACAGTTCGTTTAATGCAAACGCTAGACGTATAATAGTCATCTCAATTTACAAGACGAATCTTTACAATAATTTTTTTCTAATGTTTTGTAATGAATGAAGTAATAAAAATAAGTTACAAAAATGTGGTTCGATTCGTAAAAAATAAAATGTGTTTTGAGAGCTTTTAAACTGGAATCATAAAAAAATATTCGAGTTTTACAGCTATCGAGCGAGCTAAATATATTACTTTGGATATTATTGTTTCTTCCGCGTTTTTTTTTTTCTCTTTCTCTGGCAAAAGCAAATAAAAGTGACACGTTTATAAATCATTAAATACAATATAAAGATAGAAACGAAGTGAGTGAAAATGGTGGGATATTGCGCAAGTCATATGTTTTATTATTCTGGATGCGAATATTCTGTAATGTAATGTAGTAGGAAACGATCCCATGAATAGTAGCTTTCCCGGTACTGACAAAACACGTTTTGCTCCTCCATAATTGAGCTTCCGCACAAAAATATTTCTGGCGAAAACTTGGTAACAGTAATTTAAGACCTATTCATACGACTTCTTTTATTCATATCCAATACCTTAATTGCGTCTTCGTTTTCGATTACTTCTCAAACTTCTCTTAATTATGAAACGTATTATCAATGCCGCGAAATTCAATTAACTCCGTTTAGAAATCATTATTACTTCTGCAGACGGTTTATAAATCAGTTGAGTGAAACGCGGTTTTTCAATATATTGGAGGCAAACAGTAATTAATAATAATAATTGACATGAAGTTTTTTTTTGTGTTATGTTAAAAGAAATGTAAAAGGAAATAAATAAGTGTTCTCTCTCTATGCTCTTGTTAGGAGAAGCGCTTCGTGAAAAATTGATTAAGACGTAGACTTTTAGCAACTTATCATCATCGTCTTCCAAAATACTTATTCGCTTTTAGTTGACAGCTGACAAATATAATAAATTATAATATTTTTATCGTGGAAAATCGAAGCTTTTTTCTTTTTCATGTATGTATGTGCAACATGATTTTTAATTTTCTTTATGTTCAAATAATTTGGAATCGATTGCTTTGCTTGCTTGTTATTATGTATATGAATTTTATTAAGACACCAACTGTTGCTTCTACAACGTACACTTGAGAAATAAAATTATGACGCATTTATTAAATGTAAGAAAAAGTTGGTAAATCTGTGCGGTGCTGGAAGAATATAGAAGTTGATGACATCACGTTCACTGATGTATTACTTCGTGACTTTGCATGTGACATCCTGCCACTCTATTGTCCTGTAAAGCTATACAAATGCCTAGATTTACGTTTTTTTGCACATAATATATCTTTTCCATCATATCGAGTCAATATAACTTTTCCATATAAAATTTTGCTTACACATTTTACGCAACCCTCCTGTCTTCCTTAATCAAATTAAATTCGCACATTTCCTTGTGCCCGTCACAAATATTATTGTTTAAATTTGGCTTGCGTATTTTATTTACGCCGCAACCCTCCTCTGTCTGTCTTCTTTAATCGAATTATAAATTTTCTTGCCCCGTCGTGCCAACCTTATTGTAATTACTTCCACGTCTTATTTTTTATTTTCCTACATAAAAACGAAAACCGCCCTTATAAAACACGCCGGTATAAAAGGAAAATATTCAATAATCTTCCACAATATAGTAGCATCACGTCTGCAAACATGACGAAACCAATAACAAATAGTCTGTTTGAGAAAGATATGCCGTTTCCCAAAGTTGGTAGGAAAATCACGGAAACCCAGGCTCATAACAAATATTAGCGCAAACACTGTTGCGAATTGTAAAACGCCGTTTACCAAATCAATAAAAGTAGCGCGTTATTAAATTGTCTTGCAAATAACGCGAAATTTCAATCTAAAGCAAACTAAAAATCACTTATTAATTTAAATCAAGCATAAATAATTTAAAAAAAAAGAATTCTTTCAGAATGCTAAAATTAAACAAACACAAAAAAAAACAGGAAAAATTCATCACCCTGCCTGTCCTATTTGAATATCTATCTGAATATAAAAACAAAACTATGTAGAACGATTTTCAATTCGCCTCGGCAGGATAATAATTAAATAAATGAAAAGTCCTCTTAAAAATAAACCAACGCGTGATATTGGCTTTTGACGTTTAATTAAAAATTGAGACCGCCTGTAATAAATGGGCTCGCTTTGCGAATTTATTTGTCACATCCTTAATCAAGGATGTAAATGAATTCGGTCCTGGAACTAAAACCCGCAAACTCGTTGCTTATATAACGACTGTACGGTAGTATATACAACGTCCTTGTAAGTGTTTAAATAGTATTGATCATTCGGAGAGAACCAAACGCGCAATCTGTTACTCAAATAAATATTTTATATCCACAGACGCAAACCTCCAGGACTCTACAATCAAGCAAGGACCAACCTAGCGCCGCAGGATAATCCACGGAAAACTTATGTACTACACTCATACTTTGAAATTTGCTTCGAAATGAATTTATTCAATACTTAAATAGTATTATTGATCAATTAGGAATGAATTGAATGTACAATCTGCTAAATACTGAAATAAATACTTTATACCCACGGACGCAAACCTCCTGCACGGCAGGAGTCTATAATCAAGCCTGCATCCTAGCGCCCTAGGATAATTAACGGAGAAATCATGTACTAGGTGTTGGTTTGGTTGCTTATCTTGCAGAATTTTTTACTATGTATTTGAAAATTGCACTTAAAATACAATGAACTTTTGTTTTCTTTAAATCTGAACTTCTAAATCCCCATACTTAGAGAAAACATATCATAAAATTGCACTGAATTTAAAATAGTTATTAAAGTATTTATATCTATTGTTTCAAAAAAAAAAAATGGGGGCACTATACTTAATACTTTTAGATTATCAAACATTTGTTTAATTATTTAAGTTTTATAAGCAAAATTAATGCTTCTTTTTTATTGTCAACAAACAAAACGACTGGCAAATAAATCATTCTTATGTGATTCTGTTTGCAATGATTTCGTTTAGGCCCGTGTAATACCATGCCAGATTTGATAAGTACTAAAATTGGTACAAAGCGAGAGAGACAGGCTTGTTTTGTTATTCAGTGCAAGATTTTAAATCAAATCACAGTGTCACACAGTCCGTAGAAATATTTCTTTTAAAGGTTATTAAAATGTTACAGTTTTCCTCAAATATATTAGAGGACAAAAAAAGTAAAAAGTAAACATAGGTGGTCTTTTTCATAATAATTCTTTTTTTATTATGGAAGTTACAACAGCAAGAAGTTAATTAAATAATAAGATAATAGAACGAATTGATTGGGCTTGCGCTTTTGTTAAATTTAGCAGTTATATTATAGTTTAAATAGCCCGCGTTCGGTTATTGATCTTCAACTATACAGGGTGCGTCAGGCTGAAAAGAAAATATTTTGAACGATGATAATCTGGCTGATAATTTGAACGTTGAGATTTTTATTAGAACATGATTTTTCTTCGGACCAAGTTGACTTGTACAGTCGCGAACATTAAATTTTGGTTGTCGCTGTCCATCAAAACGTCAGTTGTCATTCCAGAAATAAAAGATTTCATGTCTTTTACCAAAAAGATGTCAAACTTAAATCTTCAAAAGGTTATTAAAATTTTAATTGATACTGTCAATAAAAACATCAGTTTTCATTTTAGAAATTAAAAAAGAATCCAAGTCTTTTACCAAAAAGGTATTAAAATTAAATTAAATCTTTAAAAGATTATTCCCAGTACTCATTAATCTCCTTATTTTTAATAAAATACAAGTTAAGTACAAATCTTTGACATTCAATGACGATCAAAGATTTCATAAATAATGCTTCTCCGAGACCATTCTTCGTTTTGGGTTTCCCAACCATTACTATTATGAACTTTTTTACGACTGTGTTCGAAATTAGACGTTCAAAATTTATTACTCGCGACAGTACTTCATAGATTTCATCAACAATAGTTCTCCAGGCACATTCTTTGTTTTAGGCTTCCCAATCATTACTATTATAAACTTTTTTGCGACTGTGTCCAAAATTCGACGATCAAAATTTATTGCTCGGGTCAGTACTTCTTAGATTTCATAAATAATGCTTCTTCGAGACTCCGACATTCTTCGTTTTGGGGTTCCCAACCATTAGTATCATAAACTATTTTACGACTGTGTCCAAAATTCTTCAACATCCAACCCCTACGGACATTCGACATTCTTTAGTTTTGTCTTCACCTTTTTTGGCATATTGAAATCGTTCAGAATATGAGTAATACTATAATTAATCAAATTTGGCAAGCACTTTGCAGCTTAATCCTTATTTCCTTCGGCACAATGTTTTGGAATGTTTGCCTTAGATCTATGTACAACCCCAAACCAAAATTGGAATTATGCTAATTTTCCTTTTGGCTTACGCTTTGCTTCAACTGCAAAATACTTTTCGCCATTTGTAAAGGTAATAAAATGTCCTTCATCATCGAGAAGTTCTCTCAGTCTGCGCCACTGACTATTTAAGAACATTTTTGGCTAAAGTAAGGTACGGGCAGAAGTCCAAATTGATTACTCAATTTATGTAGCGACATTTTCAGTAACTTGAAGAATTCCATTGGTTCAATTCGGGGTCAAAAGATTTTAATGGGAGCAGAATTTTGATTTCTAAAACAAATTTTACGTTTCGAACCCATCCAACAACTAACAAAACCAACAGTCTCGTCGCTCATTAAAAAAAAAGAAGAAATAAAAGTTACGACTACGTGAAAACAGACTGACGTCTGTCAGGATTATATGACATTTGCAAAACTTCCTTCTGACATACTGGGTATGTCATATTGATGACTGGATTGATCAGTATCTGCAATTTACAAATATTTTTTTTCCAAATTGTATTATATACTTACGTTGATTTTGTCCAGATGCTTACTTATCAATTGACATTTGATGTTGGTTCTATTCGGGGTCAAAAGATTTTAATGAGAACAGCATTTTGATTTCTAAAACAAATTTCACGTTTCGAATCCATCTGTATCGAAATCGTCTAGAATATTAGTATTATTTACAATCAATCAAATTTGGAAAGCATTTTGCAGCAAAATTGGAATTTCGTCAATTTTACTTTTGGCTTACGCTTTGCTTCAACTTCAAAATACTTTTCGCCATTTGTAGAGGCACTAAAATGTCCTTCATCATCGAGGAGTTCTCTTAGTCTGGTCCACTGACTATTTAAGAACATTTTGGCTAAAGTAAGGTACGTGCAAAAGTCCAAATTGATTACTCAATTTATATAGCGGCATTTTCAGCAACTTGAAGAATTCCATTGGTTCTATTCGGGGTCAAAAGATTTTAATAGGAGCAGCATTTTGATTTCTAAAACAAATTTCACGTTTCGAATCCATCCAACAAATAAGAAAACCAACAATCTCGTCGCTCATTAAAAAAAAGGAAGAAAGAAAAGTTACGACTACGTAAAGACAGACTGACTGACGTCTGTCGAGCTTGTATGATATTTGCAAAACTTCCTTCTGACATACTGGGTATGTCATATTGATGACTGGATTGATCAGTAATGCAATTTAGAAATATTTTTTTTCCAAGGTCTATTATGTACTTATGTTAATTTGGTCCAAATGTTTACTTATCATTGACATTTGATGTTTATTACAATTTATATTTTTTTATGAACAGTTGCGGCCCTTGAAAACTGGTACGTTGAGAATTGTCATCAATGTGAAAATAATTTTATAAGCTATAAGTGAAACCTATCATTTTGATATTGCTGTCAAATTTTACAAATCCATAGTAGAATTTAGAGTGATTTGAGTTACTCAGAAACTTCAGATTTACGATCAATTTACACCGCCGAAGCGTTGTATTTGCCAAAGTGTACCAGTTTTTAAAGGCCGCAACTGTACAGTGCCTTCGGAAAAGTATCCATTCACCATAACAGAGCGGTGGTCTTGAGGACTGTTCCAATGAGGTTCACATTCGGGCTATTTTATTGGGATGCGAAAGAATCGTTTGAGAAAGCATTATACAAGCTAGTAAGTGAAGAGTTCTGGACAAGGTTTATAGATACATAGATTATTCAGAGACATAACATCACCTGGATGGACACTTTTTAACTTTAACCTTGACTGTGCATAAACTTTTTGCGCCCCTGTTGACGCTGACAGTAAGGGTCTCGATTTACTTGCTCACGACTGTAGCCACCTATAAACAGCAACAAATTAAATTCATTTATTCATTTATTAATTATTTAGTTTGGCTATTATTAATAGTCAGGGGATCATCATTGCTGTAAGCTTTTTGTGTCCCAATTGACGCTGACAGTAAGCGTCTCGATTTACTTGCTCACGACTGTACCTATAAGCAACAGCAATAAAATAAATTAATTTATTCATTCATTAATTATTTAATTTGGCTATTGTTAAAAGTCTTGCAAACTTTGTAAGACCGCTTTCTCAAGACCTTGAGAAAGCTATCATTAATTAAGAAAACTCTGAGAAAGCCATCAATTGAAATTAATTCTAGGCCTGGAGAAAGCTATTATCAATTTAAAAGATCTTAAATTTAAAAATCCAATCCAATCTAAAGATTTAGGAAAAAACACGTTAATAAAAAAAGATAGATGAATTATAAATGATTTATCTTTAATAAGCGGTGTTATGATAACATGAAGCACATCAGTGGTGTAGCAGCAGGGATTGCAAGGCAACCCGGCGCCAACACTTTGAAATCAAGAAATACATATGTTTTGAAAACAAACATACTTTCCCACATCTGATTTTCCTTGTCGATCTTATATCTAATTTCCACGATCTGAACTTCCAACCGAGTCGCCAGTGATTCTAAAATTTGAATTTTAATTAAATGTCAAAACTGTACCAAATATTTCCTATCATGTTTGTCATGCGACACTGACGGTACCGCAATGTTTTGCAACTTGACAATGACAGCCGTCGTGTGAAAGCGTCATTAACAATTGACAATTGACAATCCAAATTCGAATTAGAATGCTGGATATTTCTAATTTTATTAATTTATCTAAAATTATTTTTGCGGTACAACACAATACTTGAATTGAATTTAGTTTAATGCACAGTCAAATTGTATGTATTCACATTATCTACAATCTTGTGACTCTTGGTGTTACGTCAAACATCTGCTAAATAAATAAATTAAAAAAAAGGTTCTGTTGCAGTATTGCAAATAGCGAAATTGAAGTTACTAACGCCACGCCTGTTGTCTTGTAGGTGTGAAGTTACTAAACCGTTTACAGGAATTTTACGCCTGTGTTACTAACATACTTCCATAACCCTGGGCTTAAATGTTCGTATAAATGCAGTCTTTGATTTCCGTTATCTCCCTCCACCCTCTCAAAATTGTTTACGGGGTTTTACTTAAAAAATCTGTTTCGTTACTTTGTAATAAAGCAGCACTTTATATACCAACCAAACCAAAACGGTACAAACTGTTTCTTTTTAACAAAATAACTTGCGTTGGAGTAGCACTTAAGAAATTTGTTTAAATGTAAATGTTTATTGAATAAATAAATGTGACTTTTAGTAAAAGCGTCGAATTATTTACTCGACAATTTCTAGTTCTGTTTGTGTTACGTAGTATTGCTGGTGAGCGAGAAAAGTTTTGCACTTTCGAAGACGAAAAGTTCTGCTGCGGTGGTAATGGGTGGAAATTTACTTTTTTTCGGGAGGGGAGGGGGGGGGGAGTTAAATTGTCGGAACTAATTTCAAAGTCGCAGCTCGGGCAATTACAGCAATAAAATACAAATATAAATTAGTTAAATTCTGAAAGGCAGATGGAATCGGAGGGCGAATAAACTGTAACTAGGGATGACAAAGCACAGTTCAAATATAGAGATTCAATGATGCGTGTCTACACAGACACACACACACACAAATGCACACATGGCAACCTGTGACCCCTAGGGCTTCTGCCTATTTTGTCATTAAAACCAACGTCCAGGAGCATGGGAGGATTAAATTTTACGGCGACTCCGACGCAATAAGGCTTACCTACCTAGCTTTAATTTACTACGAAATGATATATTTTAACTTTAATTTTTCCTTATTACAATTATAACAAAGTTGCAGGGAGACACTGCAAACAATAATAACTTCGTAAGGAAGTGAAAATTGAAAATTGCAAGAACTTTTCGATTAAAGCTCCCTTACACTTATTTTACAGTCTCATTAAGTAGAATCACAAACTCATTTCCACTTCATTCTAAATTATGCAACTATAAATAAATAAATAAGAAATTCTCTAAATTATAATTAGTGTTGGGATTGTTTATGCGTCGTGGTGGTTACGCTGTAATTAATGCGCATGGCAGTATGAAGACCAATGAGTAACATCCATTCGCCACCCGGGTATTGTGTAGCCATGACAACGCCCGAAACATCCGGAGTATGATTAAAATTATAATTTCAGCTGATTATAAAAACCCCGTGTTTCAAAGTCTTTCGAAAACTGACCTAATAGCTTCGTTAATGAGATGAGGAAAGGTTTGAAAACCAGTTAAGAGCGATGATAATAAGAGACAAATTAAACTCTTTATTTCTATTGTAAATAGAATCAAAACATAACAACTAACTATCCATAATTTTTATTTAACAACAATTTTAAAAATGGTCCGCCATTTCTTTTGCCTAAATTCGTTTTCAAATATCAGCCTTTTCTAAGCTGTATCGAATCTAAGGAGGAGGATTTAAAAGAGTGTGGCCCCTCCCAATAACCCTGATTAAAGATGATTGTGCGTTCTTTAAATATTATAGTATTATAATGCAGACTACCAGCACCGGCATCAGATAATGTTTAATTATTAAGCTCTGCTTTACGGTTTGTGTGGGAAAGAATGAAATATGCATTGACCGCCGACAATCCTAGATCCGCTCTGTTGCTGAGTAAAGAAAAGTAGATTTAGCGGAAGTTTCTTCTGCATGTAATTTGAATATTGCGGCGTTGATAAAATATTATATGACCGAAATAAGATCTTTACAAGGTTTATACGCTTTAAAAAATCGTTTACTAAACAAATTCAATTTTGCGTTCTTCTTTTGCATCTTAAGTTGCATTTTCCACCTCATTTTCGAAGTTTGATATAACATTAGGGAGTTTTGGCAACTTGCACTTTACGAATAACGTTTACGCTAAATGCAAAACAAAAACAATAATGCGCTTGCTCACAAATATTGGAGCAAGCGCATTAATAGTTGTTTTTTAGCATTTAGCGTAAGCGTTATCCCTAGCGTATAAACTGCAAAAACTCTCTAATAATTTTCTAGAATTTAGCGTAAACGTTATTCATAGCGTATAAACTGCAGAAACGTCCTTTTATCATTCAAAGGGCATCCAATTAGTATTAGATTTCGAACCAAATTCACCTCAGCATTCTTTCTTTGTATCTTAAGTTGCATTTTGTACTTCGTTTTCATGTAATATTATCATTAAAAGCAGAATTAACACTGACATTAAAAGGATATCCAATTATTTGGCAGTCAATTATGCCATCTATCTGTTCAAATCATGATGCTCTGGATGCTGTGTTCATCAAATCCATTTCATCCATCAATTACTGCATAAAACTGTCCTTTGCAGATGATTTCCTTTGTCTTTCTTAATTTCGCTAAACATACTCTCTTTTCATAATGTCAACCTCGTGTCCCTTCAAACAGAAAAACAAAATTAATTGCCGATGGTAAGGTAAAAAAAAGCAAAACATGTAAACTTTCTATTTCCATTCTGCAAAGTATAGAAATAGTCGCAGTTTTTTTTTTATTTTTTCCCCTAGAATTTTTAATGGTTTCAACTTTTGCTTCCTGTACTGTACGTTTTACATTTCCTAAATATTTGTTGTATGCAGAATCGAGCCAGCCAGCCCAAGGGTAAAACCATTATTCATTTTATTTTTCAATGTAGTATTTAGTTTTCAGTTCGATTTTTTACTATCACTCTCGAAGTCCGTTAATCGAGCTGGTCACGAGAATACGCATTTATCACACTTTTTTATGCAGTGGTATAATCTCTTTTTAAATGCGTACGAAAAACTCCTTTAATTATATATTATTGTAATTTTTAACTGTGTTGAGTCATGTCGATATTCAACAAGTGATGTGAATAGTACCCATAAAAAATGAACCGACCTTCCTTCAGCAACGCCACTGTCTTCTTAGGGATTTTTGTAGCATTGCGTTTTTCTTTTTGAGAGTTACTGGCCAGTGGTCAGTAAAGAGACTGTACTTCGCTCTTCTTCTCTGAGTGTATTGTTGCTTATCTGTTCCACGGTCAACTGAATTGATATGTCATATACGATTAGCCTAAGAGCATTGTGCTTTTCTTCCTGGAAGTTACTGGCAAGTGGTCAGTAAACAGACTGTACTTCGTTCTTCTTTTCTGAATGTCTTATTGCTTATCTGTATCATGGCCGACTGAATTGATATGTCACATACGGCTAGTCCAATTAGCCTAAAAATATGTTCCAGTAAAGCAAGCCATGGATTGTATCCGAGTATATCAACCAACGTCCTCGAGGACTCATTAATTAGATGTTACCATGATTACGACACCGACGCTTATTTTAACAACTAAAATTTCAAGACGAATTGACATTACTCATAACCAAAAATTTCAAAATGACACTAGATTTGAACTTGAGGGAGCCACTTGACATACGCTTTACATACTTTCCAAAAACATTTTTTAATGCTCTTTGGACTGGCGGTATATGACACATTAATTCAGCTGGCAGTGATCTCTACTGGCCAATCAAGCTTCGAGAAAATCGGCAACCAACAGATGGCGCTCTTAATAAGGATAACAAAGAGCTGTGATTCATATTATTCAATATAACTTGTTCTATTCGATCCATTAATGTATTTGTTAGTTTTATTATTATTGCAAATGTATTCGTGTTGAAGCTTCATACACAAAATATTCAATTTAGAATGAATTTGCTGAGTGTTGTAAGTTGTAAGTCTACTGCGAGCACGTTGTAAAATTACAAATAATGAATGACAAAGATAACTTCGTTAACATGAGAGTGCGCGCTGTTAATTTTTGATTTGCACATTTGATATTTTGAGTCTATTATACACAAGCAGGAAATGCAATAATTATCTAAATAAGCAAAGGTAAATTTACACAGATTTAGATAGAGTGTGTTCTCCGAGGAAACCGACGAACTTACACTGTGTATTTTAAAGTTTATTCTGAACAAGCAATTTCACATCACATATCTACAGTTCACTTTTCGTTCCTGAGATATCATCGACAAAAGAAAAAAATGGATTTAATCATGAAACATTATTATTACCTACCTCTAGAACACATGGTGTAAGTTTGTCGGTTACTTCAGGGAAGGGATGTTTTTAAAACTTAGTTGTATTTTACTGAAGAGTGAATTCGCTGAGTGTTGTAACTTGTAAGTCTATTGCGAGCGCGTTGTAAATTTACAATTCACGATTGACAAAGATCACTTCGTTAATATGAGAATACGCGTTGTTCATTTTTGATTTGCACATTTGATATTTCGAGTCTATTATACACAAGTAAGAAAAGCAATAACTGTCTAAACAAGCATGGGTAAATTTACACAGATTTAGATACAGGGTGTTCTCCGAGGTAACCGACTAACTTACACCGTGTGTTTTAGAGGTTGTTTTAAACAAGAAATTTCAAATCACATGTCTACAATTCTCTTTTCGTTCCTGAGATATCATCGACAAAAGAAAAAATGGATTTAATCATGAAATATTATTATCTCTAGAACACATTGTGTAAGCTTGTTGGTTACCTCAGGGAAGAAATGTGAGGAGTTGGTTGTATTTTACTGATGAATGAATTCGTTGGATGTTGTAGTTGTAAGTCGTCGTTGTATTGCGGGCGCGTTGTTCAGAATAGTAGAGTTGTAAATTTACAATAATTCCTGAATCATGCGCTAGTTAATTGCTTGTCGTTCGCGGAAATTTAGATGACAGAATGTGGTTTTTGTGTTTTGTTTTTTTTTTCATTTGCACACGTCTATTACGCGCAAGTTATCGTAGGCGGCAATAATTTATTAAATCAAGCGCATGTTGTATGTTAATTTTTAGATGATTTAGAATTTGATTTTAGTTGACGACGCCGAAGGATGATTTGATTGGGCGTTGTAACTCTATTGCGCGCGCGTGTTGCGACTTCTGGGAATTTTACAATTCATGAATCTTGCGCCAGTTATTTGCGGGAATATTTAGGTGAGAGTAAACTTAGGTGGTAGAGATGATGACTTCGTTAATAGGTATATAGGGAAGGTGGATTTTTAATTTTTGATTTGCGAGATATCACTTACACGTAAGTTGTAAATATAGTAAATGTGTTAATTTATTAATAATATAATCGAGAAGCGCGTGTAAATTTAGGCTTTGTGATAAAAAAATTCATATTCATAGGCGATTTTAAGTTTCCGAAACCGAAGAATGGATTCGTTGTTAAGTCTATTGTGATGTGCTGGTTGTGTGTGTGAGTTGTAGTAGTTTGGAGAGTTTGGTAATTTATGAATCATTATTTATTTTTAAGTATCGGGAGTATACCGTATAGGTAAATTTAGGTTGTGATGTGTGTGTGAGTTGATTCGGAGGTGTGTGGAGGAATTTTTTTTTGTGGAATTTTGAATTTACGAAGTAGAGGAATCAATTTGTTGGGCGTTGCGAGTCTATTATATGCAAGTTGTTGTGAGTTATAGTATTATTCAACGGCGCCTTGGCCGAAGAAGTGCGACCACAGATTGGTTAACAGCCTGAACCTGACCGCGCTAGCTTGCACCTAGGCCGTCGGCCCGACATAGCCGCATTTCCCCGGGTCCACTTGTAGCAGGTGGTTGTGTTCGTTGGCTGATCGCGTACTCGCGCCGTGTTATTTCGATTTCAAACTGATCATCCAAAGTTGAACGTCCTAACAGTGTAAAAACTTCTGTAAATGTGTCTGCTGATGGTTGTGCACGATTCGCCGAAACAGAAAGGAAATAAGAAAAAAAAACTTTTGTGATTGAATTTTGAGCGGCAAATCGCGGATCACTTCCTGGCACACAAAAACCGCTCAACTCGTTAAATCCCGTATACCGGCTGTTGAACAGTTAACTTGGCAGGTGAGACCACTGTTTTTATTTCTATCAATGGAAACGAGGATAACGCATCATGTAGATATTCTATTTGAATTCATTGAATAGTTGACGGATGAGGGACGAGATATGACATGAAATTTTAATCGAAAATTAATATTAAGAATAGTATTACTATATATACACACACAGACATACAAACAAGTTTGTTGTACGTACCTACATACAACAAACAAGACAAGAGAATGACCATCAGGAAGTGAGACTGGAGTATCTCAATATCTGTCACTTTGACACACGCCGGGTCACACGTGTTCTTGCAGATTATTTCCGTATTCTAACATATTATAACGTTTCGCAGTTGTAACAAAGAATAAATTAACTCGACAACCCACATCGCTGGTATAATTTATTTGGTCCAGCGGATGGAATCATTCCTATTATACCCATCCCATATTTTAATATATTACCCAGTGAAACTAATAAAATACCCGGCCCTGTTCTTTTACTTACTTTTAAGATCATTAAATCACTCGCGCGCCTTATTTGTGTTATATTTTCTCTTCTCTTGCCGTTTACGTTGAAAAAAAAACAGAACGAAAATCGAAGAACATAAAATCCGACCGCGTTAAAATAAAAACTCTCTTCTTCAAGTACGCGCGAAACAAAAGAAATTACAAAGCATAATAAATCGCATTCACTATATTCACTGGGTGTATCAACTTCGAAAAGCGTGAAAAAGCAAACAACGTCGATGTTAATTATTCTTATATTTCGGGACGTTTTAATTAAAGCACTCGCAAATAATACGCACTCGCGTTTCTGACTTTCCAAACAATCCTTATATTTTTTTTAATTATCCCGATGCTGAAACCCGAAACGCCCTTTTACAACAACGACGAGAAAAAAAGTTATTTTATGATGATATCGTACATACACATATACATTTCAGGTTTCAGCTAGAAAGAAATAAATCGATTGTTACTCGCGTGGTGGTCTTCAACAACAAAAATTAAAGTTGAAAATAACGTCAAGTACTTTTCAGAACTAATAATGCCCCCCGTCCATATGAAAACTTCCCTCGTTATCCGCCCTGTATAATTTTTTTTGTTTTACCTTTTTATTACGTTTTCAAACCGAAACTACAACTTTTCCAACTGATTAAAAAAAAATATAATAATTCCTCATGTTTATTTTACGTAATAACAAACACTTCCGATATTAATAATCCTTTCTCTCTGGAATTGTTCATGACTTGCTTTTGATCGTGGCCTCTTAAGGAGTTGAATTTGTCTATTTATTAATAATATTTTCTGATGGCATTTTATTTTATGATACTTAATGAATATTTGAGTTGATATTATGAATTGGTTGTTTGATGCTGCGGTAAGTACCAAGACAAACACAGGCCCGCGTTTGTTCTTGCTTCGTTTGCATTTCTCCGAATTTTTAATACCTAAGACATCGAATGTAATTTTAATGAATCCGCAATTCGTTTGTTAATTACAAGTTATAAAGCATGACAGTAATGTCAAAGCGTTTTCTCTCCGGCATAGCTTAATAAGTAGGTTTATGACAGACGAGATGTAGGCTAAACAATGGCGTACAATACAATGAAAAATGCATGGTAGCAATTAATTTATCTACTAATTAATAATTCCCGTGGAAATAAAACGTTCTGTGCCTGGTATGGCTGCATTCAGCTCGACTGGTTAATAACTATACGCCGTTCAACAATAAAGTTTCCGATTGCGACATACGGTTTACTGGACGTAATTCGTAACGACGTTGCGAACAAAACATCGTAATGGATTGTTTCCATGTACTTATTTTATGACATTTAAATAATTTATTGCCGTTTCATTCAATTTCGAAATTTACTCACTCTTAAGACCCAACATGCATGACCCACTCTACCATTAATAAACTTCACCCATGGTATTAAGCCACTCATTTTTAACGCAAATATTAAATTATTTACTCATAAATTTAAACAGTATAGCATGACCTAAAAAGACAAGAACAACAATTACAAAGTGATCGGCAGATTTTTTTTATCATCAGTCAGTGCAAAAATATACCTATACAGCGTCCGGCAGAAAGTTGAAACTGAAACACATAGAATTTTTTTCTATTAATAATTTCTCAGAAAAATAATTCTTTATGAAAGCTCCTGCATCATCCGAAATTCCAGATGCACATACTAAAGTTTGAATACCTCTTGTCGTATACCCAGGAAACCAAAATATGTGAAACTGACATAAGAGTAAAGTACTTTTATTTCTCAAGATACGCGAAAATATTATTTGAACAAATTCTTTAGAATTGTCATGAGATCACAAATATGAAACCATGCCTATCTACGAAGAAAAACAAGTTCGACATTGTTTTTTTCAATATCTCTCTTATCTGCGTGTATATCATGGAACCTTCAATGTGTAGAGTTAGACGTTTCTTCAAGTGTGAAATTTGTTTTTTTACTCAACTATGATTGATTATGATGCTAACGTTGATACCCTAATGGCCAGTTGCACCTAGGGTCAGCTTAACTTAATTATATTTATAATGTGATTTACTGAACATTGTTTAACCTCAAATGTTATATTATAAGCAGTACTTAAATATAAGCTCGGCTTAAGTGTTTTGGTGGAACTGGCCATAAAAGCTGAAATTTTTAAAGTTCAATTTCCTTTTTGTTGCACCGTAGTTGGCCATGATTTCACATTTGGGATTTCATGATAATCCCAAATAAGTTTTCCAGATAATATTTCTGCGTATCTTGAAAAACAAAGGTATTTTACTCTTAGGTCAATTTCAAACATTTTGATTTTCTCGGTGTATGACAACAGATATTCAAATTTTGATACGTGCGCCTTGGGTTTTGGAAGGTGCGGGAGCTTCTATAAAGAGTAAATTTTTCTGAGAAATCAATTATAAGAAAATTCCCCGTATGGGTCCAACTTTCTGCCGGCCACTGTATACGACAGATACTCCCAACGCTTCTATCATGTAGCCATACATTCTATTCGGGTTATTTATGCACTTACATCATCATTTATGAACAAATACATTTCTTTATTTTGGTTTTAGAAAACTCCGTAATTCAGAATTTAGTAATATACAGCATGTTCAGAACGAAACTGCACAATATCCTCTGTTAAAGAACAAATAAACAACAATAAACATAAATAACAAAGAAGCTTCCAGATTGAATTACCACTTCATGACAACTTGAGTTTCAGTCGCTAGAAATGGTCCTAGTATTAAGCTAAGCGTATAGTCTTCTATATATCCCACAATTCCTTGATACTTACACCATTTCTAGAAACTGAAACTCAAGTTGTCAGGAAATGGCACTTAGCACATTTGATTTTTCTAGTCTTCAATTTTATTAGTATTACCGAGTAGGTGAAATCACAAATGAGATGCTTATCAATTTGTTGCAACTGTGGCTCGGATTTGTTGCTACGGTATTGCCTTCTTACTGAATTGAAGTCTTGTAGTCACAGAAAATAAGTACAGTTAGTAAAAGGTTAAGAATATGCAATAGATTTTCTATGTATACTGGATCCGTCATTCAAAGTCGGCTCGCAATACATATAATATCAGCAGCACAATTTCTGATTGGTACAATGTGGTTGTAGATAATTTGATAAAACTTTTTGGTTGCAGTGGCGCAGCCTGTATAATTCAACACATAACCCGTGTAGATGAAACGCGGCTAATTTGTTAGCAAGGCATTTTGCAACTGTGACTCGGATTTGTTGCTATGATACTTCAAATTAAAATAATCGATTTCTGGCTTGACAATAGAGAAGAGAGGCATGCTGACATTTTTACTGGATATTTTCAGCTTTGAAGTGTTGTAGTCATAGTAAATAAGTATCCAACGGCCCTGAAACGCGCAGGATTTATATTTCAGAGTCGAGTTTATGCAAAGGGGATCCGTAAACCGTAAAAGATGCGATTGAGTTGCTTAGTCATGGACCTGATATTAAATTATCAAAGGAATCATAGGTTTCAGAAATTTAATTGGGAAGTTTCAAATTCAAATTGCAGGAAATAAAATCATTTATTAGATCGAGCAGTATGATTAAGTATGGCGTGAAATTAAATTTTTCTATTGTATTTTACGATCACTTAGTATTTTCGTATTATCTTATCCTCTGCACTGTGTCCGGTTTTAAAGATAAAACGCCTGCTTTATTGCCTGCGATTTTACATTTGAAAAACTGAAGAAGTGAGTAAGAGGTCATGGTTGTGTGAAGTACAGTCAAAACTAAAAGTAATGTCTCTCCAATAAAATGTAATGTAATGCGTGGACACAGTGAAAAGCAGACGGCCAAATAATAATAATCGATTTTCGATACGACAAACAATAATGATGGTTTACAATAAAAATTGTAATGTAAATTTCGCTTGCACTGTGTAAAGTCTAAAACCAATTCGTTTTCGTTTTTTTTTATTACTTGCCGGGTTATTGGATGTAAATGTCCCTTTTATGTGAAAATTTCGTTGCGTTAAACCGACGTTTATGCGTTTATATTTATTAAATTCGGCCTCACATTTTCATAAAAATTTAAATTTGAAATGTTTAACATAAAGAAAAACTGAAGTTTTATGATTGATCATAAAAATATACACAAGTCATCCCTAGAGATGATGGGTATAGAAGACGATATCAAAGCTATAAAACCGTAAACGAGGGTAGTTTCAGTGTGTAGTAAAATTTCAGGTCGTAACGTAAGTGTGTGTCAAATATATTGCTTGGTAATGCGATAAAGTTATCAGTAAATAAATAATTATACGCTTAGATATGTAAATGTAAGTCGCTAGGAGTAAACGTATCTTATAGGAGTTAAGGAAGAATAAGTCTGATGTATTAAATTTAAAGAAATAAATAACTCAGGGGACTCGCTTTGAAAGGATGCATATTTTATCTCTCTACGCTTTGAAAGTTACAGCAAATATGAATATCAAACGAATGAGTACGTAACAGTAAAACTGGATTAAAAATTCCGTTTTAACGCTACGCTATAATGAAAATATATGTTTCAAGTGAAAAATGCCAGATATATACATAAATAGAGCTTTACCTGATGCTCTCTCATAAATTCGTTAATTCACGAATGAAGAAGCAAAGCGCCAGAAACGCAAAATAATCCTCTAAGATTATCGACTCGTTTAAATTTACACAATGAATTCAAATATGTTTGGCGATTAAAACGTGTTTGTTTGAAATTCAATTTTGGTAAAAGTTACGAAATTAATTAAGAACTGTAAAGACCAACATCATAAAGAGCACAACAGTTATTAAAAAGTTTCCAGAAAGTCAATGGCGTATTCCAATTTCAAAGCAAAACATATTGAATTCATTATTTTATATACACATTTTTTTCTTTCTAAAAACAAAGGCGAAAGTTACGGCTTTGAATTTTCTTTTTCGTTTCACCTCGCCTTAATTTTAATTTAAGTTTCGTTTAAAGTCAATATTAAATTTTTTTTTATGTAAAAATTGCTAATTTGATATTTAAAATAAACAAATTCTAACTGCTGCTTTCGCAAGGACGACAATCCTTTCGTAGAGTTATTTTATTTTATTTTTTTTCTCTCTAAATATATCCAATACCTTTTATGTTTTGATTGAAAAGGTTTCTAGAATTGTTCAATTATAAGGTCGAGTTTCGTTTGTAAAAGTTTTTTTTTTAGAATTTGTTAAAGTGTGAGAGAGGATTTGTGGTTGTCAGTTGAATGCAAAATTTCCGAGCCGTGCAAAATGGACAATTGATGAAGTGATTTTTAACTGACCAGGCAGATTTATTGGTCAAGTACAATGGTGACAATTGGTACTGAACAACGTTTCTTGCTGAAAAACACCTACCTACAATATAATTAAATTTATGCCCGAAATACGCAATGAGGGTTCGCAATGTATAGTACACTGTATTTTAGCAAGCCGTAGTTTTGTAATTTTGTGCTACATAAAGGAAAGCAACACGCAAGAAAAAATTTACAACTTCTTTATGAATGCACCGCAATGAATCTCAGTTAAAAGAAAAATAAATAATATATAATGGATCATTATTGGTAATAATCAAATATCGGATGAAAGTATGGAACTTAATGTCATTCTCATAAGCGGCACGTTAGGTAGGCGGTATCCCGATTACGTACTTTGCGTTTGTTCTTGCGTATTCATCGCCGTTAAGGATCTTGAGCTGGCAACGAGCGTGCATATTGCATTTAGGAGACGAAGTGACCCTGAATATCCATACAAATGTCCTAAGATTGGTTATAATTCAATATGATTGACTAATAATATTAAAGAATCTCTCATTCTGTTACATACGATGGAGTAAAAATTAGTCTGCGTGGACTTGTAAATTTCGATAAATTGAATTACCCAATTAGGATTTCTTTCTAAAAATACCGCTATATCTTCGTATACCGCAATTTCAATGTGAAACTACGATTTGATAAAATACAACTTACTGTACCAATATTTATTTTCGTACTTTAACTTAAAATTATGTGTTGTTGGAAATATATGGCAATGAACCGATTTTCTGGTGTAAATATATGATGTGTTTGTGTAAACGCGTTGTGTACTTATATTTATTTATTTATTAACTTAATTAATGTTTTAGGTGTGAAGCCGAAAGGGAAGGTAAAGCATGGAATGTTTTTGTTGGAAGCCTCGATGTATTCAATGCAAAATTGTACTGCTGGATGAGCAAGAACTTATTCATGAAATACAGGTTAGTTTTTTTCCTTTACACTGGACGTTGATACAGTAATCACAGGCCGCATTTTTAAAGAACAAACATAATTATCAATCATTATATTTAATTATTTACAAAAAGATTATTGCTCGCATGACGGCTTCCGTTTCAAAATAGACGACCAAACACATTTTAATCAAATATTGTTCAATATGACCAACTAACAGATACATTACCCGTTACCCCCAACCAGCTGCATATTACAAAATTGTCAGGATTAATTAAATGATTTACGTTGATTTGATACATACATTTCGATTTGTGCCGCACCCGAGAGCAAACACATATTATTCTGGGTTTACTCAGCCCCTAAACAAATAAAAATTTCCTCAGACACAACTTTGATGGAAAAGGTTTTAATCAGATGAATCAACGTTTAATTTCGAAAAATAAATATTGGCCCCGAAAAGACCACCATAAACGCTGTAATTGGATACATTACACGTGCTGTATTTTCATTCATTTGATATTTCCACTCCCTCATCCCTCTTTTCCCCCTTTTTCCCTCCGCGTTAATTTAAACACGTTCTCTTTGAAAAGGTAAATTCATGTAATTTACAGAATCTTTTTTTTTAAACTGTACAATTTTTTTTAAAACCGTAATAAACTTCCTTCTCTTCATTAAAAGAGAAAATAGCCGTTATTTCCTGTCGGTACAAATATAAAATATACGGGGTGATTCAGATGATTCATTTACAAAGCAAATCGAAAATCAGAAAACAAACTCATGTTCCATAAAAAAAAAAACTATTTCACCCGTTTTATTTCTCCCTTGTTGTGGCAAAAGAAATAATAATAATAAATTGACTTTATTTTTCGAGGTTCCTAGACAATTTTCATTCACCGTGTATGTAGCTATTAGTATTAAAAATAGAGACTTCAATGATGCGTTAGATGATGAAAAAATTAATTTTTGTGTTTAAAGCGGAGATTATTTCTTGGACTTGATTGTAAAATGAAACGATGGGGGCGGGGGCGAAAAATTTATTAAAAAGTGGCATTTGTCCCCGTTTTCTGCTGTAAATAAAACGTATTCGCCGAAGAGAGAACTCTGCAAAAAGTAATGAAAAACGAACAAAGAAATACTTAATTAAAGAATTCGTTTACCGCTTTTCTTCTTAGACATTAAATTAAATGTTCTTATAGTCGAATGTAAACATTTATTGCTTGCACAATACAAGTTCAGTATGACGTCGAGTGGGTTTTGTTTTATATCACCGTCGTCGTAATAATTTTTAATTTTAATTTCGTTTTTTTCTCTTTTATTCGGCGTTCAGAATATTGGACATGGTTTTGAAGTAAAGGTAACTTTCTATTTAAGCAAATCCACTAATTTAAACTCATGGTCAATTAATAATGCAAAGTACTTGAACCATTACAGTTTAGTTTCTTCCTACGCGTTTACAGTTTCGCTGATTTACATGTAATAAGCAATCTGACAAACAACGGTGATCAATGTTAATAAATTTAAATTTTATGTATACAGAGGCGTTCGCCTGCGCTGTCTAAAATAAGTTTGCAACTATAAAAGGACGTAAATATCTTATGTAAGAAAATGTACCGTTTATTTCTGTGAATGAATTAAAACAGCAAATTCGTCTGTTCTGTTCAAAATCGATCGCGTTGTGCGCATTAATTTATTTTGGATATGTACTGTCACACTCAATTAAAACGATACTATTTGACAATTTCGTGGCGGCCCTTGTACAGCAATTACCGTTTTTATTGAACAGGATAGTTCTGATTTACTTTTATTTTTCCCCTGCCTGTTACTCTCTACACATTAAAAGAAAAAAATTCGTTCCACTGGATAAAACTATTTAGAAATAATCCAAACTCAGTTTGCATCATAGATACATTTAAAAAAAAAAAGAAAAAGAGAAAGACTTCAAAAGGTCGTGATTACGTTCAATGCAGTTTTTTTTTTTGTAACTGATTGCAATTACTTAATAATAAATGCACACAGCCTTTGAAAGCCAGTCGCTCTGGTTTGTTTTAATGACTTCAGGCAAGATTTTTTGATTGGAACCACGGGGAACGATAAATTAGGTGACGCCACAAGAGCACTCGGCGATATGTGCATGAAAGCGCGAGATCAAATGCGACAGCTGAAAGAGGGGTTTAAATATCAAGGCGCGAGAGAGAACGGTGTTTAATCCTTCAGCATGAGATAATATTAAAATATTTCTCGCAGTTGCGTGCACGTTCTGTACGCCCGCGCTGCTGCCTATCTATTTTTTACTCTGATTGGAATAAAACGTATTACAAGACTATTTGAAATTCGATTCAAATATTACGTTGTTTTGAATTAAGGAGCAGCAAAGAATTTGTGCGTGTGCGTCAGTGGCGTAGCAATGTTTGGGGATACGCGAATTATCTGTTTGTACAAAACAAATATTTAAATTCAATTTTCAGCAATTTTGCTGAATTCCGCCAACAGAAATAAAGTCAATATTTATGTATTTATTTTGGTAAAATAATACAGATTTGGTACGATAAAGAAAAGTCTTTAGAACAAGTTGAAAATGTAACTTTTATTTACTTTCAACTTCACCTTTCGTAAAACGGATTGTTTGACCGTACAAAGTTAGATTTCGATTTTCTTTGTTAATAGCATTTTTGGTTTTCGGTAAAAAAGCCAGAAATCGATTATCCGATTCGTTTTCCACGGTTGCTGGCAGGGCGTTTACATGTATTTTCAGAGTTGCCTAAAATGCTTCAGCCTTTTTAATTTTAATCTCCTTGGACTTGGACTAAAAAGAAACTTTACTTACGAGAATATTTACAAAATGCTAAATTTCTAAATTAAAAAATATATTAACAAGACGTAAAATTTAGTTTACAATCAATTATAAAAAGTTAATTCTTTAATTAATAAAAAAATTACAAACATAAAATACCGATGAAAATTTAAGTACAAAGTTTTTTAATCTCAAACCGGACAGAAAAATTAAGGGAACACACTCAACGTATCGCTATAGATTTATAGCTTCACCAGGAGTGAAAAAAAGTAAATAAACAAGTTGTCAAGAGAAACAAGTCGTCAAGAGAAACGAAAAGGTAACATGATTTTAAACTAAAATACGAGTTGTCCGGAATAAAGGGAAAAGTAACTAGAACTAAATTAAAACCAATTTTTTTTTACAAAATATGTCATTTAAATTTTCAAAGTCCGTACGTTTATTAATAGAATTTGGAGACATTTTAATTTTACACATTTCTATGAAACGTCTTTTAAAAATATTAGATTCACTGTACAAAATGTCAGTATTATCAAAATCAAAATTATGATTATTTACTAATGAATGTTCTACAAGCATTGAATGATTTTGATTATTTTTTTGAATATGATATTTATGTTGGTCTAAACGTTTTTTTAAATTTTGGCTCGTTTCACCTATATAAACAGAATTACAATTTGAACATTTGATTTCATAAACCACGTTAGGTTGTTTTAATTTCGGTATTTTGGTTTTTAAATTCGAAAAAATTAAATTTAAATTATTCACTGATTTACTGGCTAAAATTAAATTATGTTTTTTGAAAATGTGTTTAAATGTATTGAGTAATGGTTCAATATAAGGTAAAGATATGTATTTATGGTTCGAAGTTTGTCTAATGTTATTAGAGACATTTGAATTTTGTAAGTATTTAATACGATTTTTAATTACTGATTCAATAAGATTTATTGGATAAGAATTTTGAATAAGAGTTTTCTTTATTAAATTTAAGTTATCATAAAGGAAAACTTTATCAGAAAGTAAAATAGCTCGATCAGTTAATGAAATAATAGTTGCAATTTTATAAATTTTGGGTGTGTACGAGTGAAAATTTATGTACCTACCTGACCAGGTTGGTTTATGAAACCAACTAGTAATTAATTTATCATTCTGTCTGATAATATTTAATAAATATATTTAAATAAATATTTAATCTATTATGAAAAGAATTAAATTTATTTAAAACAAAATCTACCTTATCAGAAGGCAAAATCAGTAAAATGTCATCTACATAACGAAAATGTAACGTTAAATTGAATGATAAAGAGTTAATAACAGAATTTTCTAGTTCTTTCATAACAATTTCAGCTAAAGCCGGAGATAAAGGAGAACCCATTGCTGTACCAAAAATCTGTTTATAAAATTTATCATTGAAAGCAAAATAAGATGTTTCAAAACATAAATCAACTATTTCTAAAAAGTTACCTTTGGAAATATCAGTAAAATCTTTAATCTCTAACCACCTATCATTAATACTCTTGACGACTTGTTTTCTTGACAACTTGTTTATTTACTTTTTTTCACTCCTGACGAAGCTATAAATCTATAGCGAAACGTTGAGTGTGTTCCCTTCATTTTTCTGTCCGGTTTGAGATTAAAAAAACTTTGTACTTACTATTTTCATCGGACAAGAACAAACTTCAATTATGGATATCAGAAACATAGGGTTTTACGGTTTTGTCGAGTTTCACTAAGGTACTGTGCAAAATTTATTATACTTTAATTAAAATTACCAGCATTGAATGAAAAATCGTAAGCTCTTTTTACTTAAATGTAGGAAAGAGGGAGTTTTCCCTCGTCATATAATTGAACCTTTAAAAAGAGCGTACGATATGTCATGTCACAAAATTGACAGATACGTATCAAATTTTGCTAATAAAATTCTTTCATATGAAATAGAGGTAACTTTCAACGTTCTTACCAAATTAACTTGGAAATTAGATTATACCTTAGGTCAGTTAAGTAATTTTCTTGATAATATCATATTGATATTCGATTCGATTGACAGAGATTAAAAAGTTAGATAATCTTATTTTTATTAGAGATAAAAAATTTTACATTAAATTTGATCAAAATTTAATAAATAAGTGGCTTGTAAATTATACAAAAACTGAGATTCCGTCAAATTTAAAATACATTTTCGCTTTAGGCAAAAAAATTTTTCATTACCTTATTTTCATAAACAACAAGTGGATTTCTTAAAAGTATTAAGTAGAGTTTGGTATTAATTCTTTAGATTCACCTTCAAAAATACAAATAAGAAATTAATTTTGTTCTAATTTTTTAAATTATATTAGAAAAATTGATAAAACTTTTGAAAAATCAAAGTATAAGATTCTTATTAGAGATCTCATGTCTCTTGATAATCCTAATATTATTGTTACTACAGCTGATAAAAGCAATGTAACTGTTTTAATTGATTTCAAAAGTTCAAACTATGCTGTCTGATAATAATACATATGTAGAATTAGCTAACGATCCCACCGAATCTTATCAACGTAAAACTTTCAGTATTATTAATAAGATAGAGAAATCCGTTGAAATTAGTAATATTGTTGCTAAATCTCTTAAAGTACAACATCCCATATTTCCTAAATTATACTGCATTCCAAAAATTCATAAACCTAATACACCTCTTCGTTCTATAATTTACACTATTGGTTCTTCTCCATATCTCTTATCTAAATTTATTTCAAAAATCATTACTCAGGTTACTAGTAAATCAGAATAATTTATAAAAAATTCTTTTGAACTCGTAGAAAAATTAAAACAAATAACTGTACCAAATAATTGCATTATAATTTCTTTAGATGTTATTTCTTTATTTACTAACATTCCTAAAGATTTAGCTTTAAAAAGTATTAATGATAGGTGGTTAGAGATTAAAGATTTTACTGATATTTCCAAAAGTAACTTTTTAGAAATAGTTGATTTATGTTTTGAAACATCTTATTTTGCTTTCCTGATAAATTTTATAAACAGATTTTTGGTACAGCAATGGGTTCTCCTTTATCTCCGGCTTTAGCAGAAATTGTTATGAAAGAACTAGAAAATTCTGTTATTAACTCTTTATCATTCGATTTAACGTTATATTTTCGTTATGTAGATGACATTTTACTGATTTTGCCTTCTGATAAGGTAGATTTTGTTTTAAATAAATTTAATTCTTTTTATAATAGATTACAATTTACAGTAGAAAAAGAAAATAATAATACATTGAGTTTTTTTGATGTAAATATTATTAGACAGAATGATAAATTAATTTCTAATTGATTTCATAAACCTACCTGGTCAGGTAGGTACATAAATTTTCACTCGTACACACCCAAAAATTATAAAATTGCAACTATTATTTCATTAACTGATCGAGCTATTTTACTTTCTGATAAAGTTTTCATTTATGATAACTTAAATTTAATAAAGAAAACTCTTATTCAAAATTCTTATCCAATAAATCTTATTGAATCAGTAATTAAAAATCGTATTAAATACTTACAAAATTCAAATGTCTCTAATAACATTAGACAAACTTCGAACCATAAATACATATCTTTGCCTTATATTGAACCATTACACAATACATTTAAACACATTTTCAAAAAACATAATTTAATTTTAGCCAGTAAATCAGTGAATAATTTAAATTTAATTTTTTCGAATTTAAAAACCAAAATACCGAAATTAAAACAACCTAACGTGGTTTATGAAATCAAATGTTCAAATTGTAATTCTGTTTATATAGGTGAAACGAGCCAAAATTTAAAAAAAACGTTTAGACCAACATAAATATCATATTCAAAAAAATAATCAAAATCATTCAATGCTTGTAGAGCATTCATTAGTAAATAATCATAATTTTGATTTTGATAATACTGACATTTTGTACAGTGAATCTAATATTTTTAAAAGACGTTTCATAGAAATGTGTAAAATTAAAATGTCTCCAAATTCTATTAATAAACGTACGGACTTAAAAATTTAAATGACATATTTTGTAAAAAAAAAAATTGGTTTTAATTTAGTTCTAGTTACTTTTCTCTTTATTCTGGACAGCTCGTATTAATAAATTAATAAAAAAGAATCCAGTTACGATTAAATTGATTACAAAACAAAAAAGACATCGTGGGGAGTTATTTCTTCATTCGCGAAATTAATTACTGACGAAAGTGACTGATTAGAAAAATAATTATAAAAATAAATTTCAACAGGGAACACGTAATTAGGTCAGGAAAACTGCTCTCGAAGAACCCCGAAGATCGACTTGTCGTACGCTCCCGCTTTTCTTAAGCACTTTTTCGTCCTTTGACTTGTATATTAAAGGAGAGAGGGCATCGGTGATGTTTCGATGGCATTTTCTATGCGTGGAAAATCCCTAATGGAGTGCATAATTAAGTGCCAAACCTGGTACGTGGTTATCGTGTTGAATATTCGAACCTTTACACAAACGCAAACTGAATTAAATGGCAGGCTTGATGACCTATTTCCTGGAAGATGGACTGGACGTTTTGGACCAATATTGGTCCATGTTCTATTGTTTTTGGGGATACGTGAAAAGTGTATGAAATGAAAATAATTGTTTATACAAATTTAGAAATTTTAAAAGAGAAAATACGAAGGGTAATTAGTGAAATAGAACCTTTAGGGAACGTATACATATAGGGGATTTAGATACAGGATAGAAATGTGCAGAAAATCTATAGTATGATGTATTGGAGTAAATAATGAGATTACCCTACCATCTTAAATGCTTTAGTGAAGGCCCTTAATGACTATTTTGCACCAGGGCCCCATGAACATTAGCTGCCCCACTGGTGTGTGTCTGCTTGTTTGTTTGTTGTAATTATAGCGGACGTAACTTATTTTTTTTTTGGAAATAACACACAATCTTTGCTTCGGTAAACATGTTTGTTTTATGCCGAAACGTTTGTTTGTTTCTGACAGGACTTATTTACTCTTGTTAAATTACAGATACCTACATAACACGAGTAAGTAAATTCGGCCTGGTTTAACAAAGAAGCCGCACATATAGATTAATTACGTGATGAAGCTTGGGACGAGATAATTTTGGCAACAATGTTGTGTGCATGTACAGGTGGTTTTTAAAAGTGTGTACATACGAATTTTGGTTTTAAATAATAATAAACAATGAAAATATCCGCCTAACAATAGGTTATTATATTTATTTGCTGCTCGTTCATGCCTTTATATATTTATAAATGTGGAGTACAGTAAAACAATAAAGGTATATTAAAATCCCAGGCACGACTGGGGTTGACTGTGCCGTTTTTCTTGAAACACATCATATGGGCTTGGCATTTATTCAGCCATCTACACGTGTATGAATACACAAAATACTCTATTATACATCAACGAATACAATTTCTTTTGATGCACGTTTGCTTTTTATAATTCAGTTATATATTCATCGCACATTAAAATGCTTTTTACTGCAGCTTTTAATTATAGGATATCAACCCTCTCATTTAATATCTCTCGTATAATTTACTTTTTCATTTCGAGGAAATTCAAATCGTAAAATCATGGAAGAGATGATGGCAAAATATAATTGCCCAAATTTCAACGGCAAGCGCATTTCAATAAATATTACTCCTAATAAAAATTATGATTTTAACGCAGGCCATTCATGTATTGTAAGTAAGTAGGTATGTATACATACAACATACAATGTGATTGATTTACACTAGCATTGTTGCATTGTACCCTCCGTTGAATAACAATTAACTACATTAAAGAATTTCGCCCAGTTCGTCGATTCATTTTCTTTTGTTAATGAAACGCGGTAGTAAAATTAATAGGAGTATATATTATTAAAAAGGAAAATCATTTTTACCAACGTCGTTCACGTAAATGTTTTTTTAAAAATGCGTGTTAACATTTTTAATTTACACTAGCAACGTTCCTGCGTTATGCACGTTGAATAATAATAAGGTACACGTTATTTGACGAATTTCTATACTTACATGTAACTTATAATCACTAAGGACCGGATTTTAGGTAATTTGGTTTTTAAGGTTTTAAAGATATTTTCTTTGTATATCTTCGTTTCATTGAAACTTGAGTATTTTGGCCAAACTTTCTTTCAATTTTTTACCTATTACAAAATTTGTCTTTCTTTCACTTAAATAACAAATTTTTCCTAAAAAATCGAATCGGATTATTTTTTTTTGTTGTCATCTCTGAACGTAAATTATCTTTACCCTGAATGTGAGCGACACAATGGCCGAGCTATATAGCTATATAGCACGTGAGCATTCAGCAGAGAGTGTTCCTGAATGGTTGACATAGCGCAAGTGTATGAACTAAGCGCTTTAGGAGCCCGTTCGTATAGTAAGGTGCTGTGCCGCGGTTATATGAACGCGGCCTTTTCAAGCGAATCAACGCAGGGTCAACAATAACTAATAAACTCGTAGAAGTAAACGAACTTATATTGTAAAACAAAAACAGAAACAATTTAAAGTTTTTTTCTGTGCCACATTTTACAAAAGTCAAAAGAGAATTTTTTTTCAACTATTGCTCATAGACAAAATTCAAGTGTGTATCTTATTCAAATTGATTTTAGGTTCTAAAATCAAAAACTTTGGTATTTTAGAGATTTCAGGTTGTGCAAAACAAATTCATTTTGTAATTTGAAATTTTGTGGTACAGACTGCGTTAATCTTACGGTCTGCCTTCTCAAACTGGGGTATTTTGAATCAGATTTTGAATTAGGATCGGTCACATTTGAAATATGCCGTCAAATATGAGTAAGTATCACAATTGACATTTACACTCTTAAAACTGAGCATTATTGTTATTTGATATCCAAAAATTACTCAAGTTTGAGCTTAATATGCATTTAGAACAGAAAAAAAGAAAATAAATGCAGTTTCGGTTGTTTTTTAGCCAAAACCGATACTCTCAGACCGAACCACGAATTTGTGGCCGAAACCGACCGGAACCGAAACCGAAACCGAATATTCGGTCGAACACCACTCAGAGTATTTGTATCTTGTTCTAACCTCATACGTTAATACGCGATGAAGATACTTTAAGTGCAAACTAGTGCAACAAACGAACAGACCTTATGTAAGCATTATCTGAACGGGTGAATGATCTGATGGATTCATCTGATTTAAAATGTAACATAAAAAATAATTTAATTTTGTACAAAATTCTGAATGAAGACTTTAATTTGAATGTTTTATATAAATTTATTGAAACTTTTGAAGAATCTAACATGAGAAAATAAAATACTAATTAAGTTGCCTAAATTATAGGTACCTTTTTTCGATTTTTTTACGACCTGAAAGTTCGGTCTTTACTAATCACATGTTCAAAAGAAGAGTCGAATTTTTTTTTCTTATATTTTGCAGTTGAATGTCCGTTAAAACATTTAATACCGTATCCATTATTTTCGTTCTTTCTTTTATTAATTCGTGGAAATTTCTCTTGTAAGATAACTCGATATCCCCCCGCTTTCGCTTTAATTCGGCATTTCTCATGTTACAAGTTATTTAGAGATATTGATCAGGAGGATACATTCAAAGGACGGTGCTGCACACTTTTATTAAAAAGCGTGCGTAAATATAAAAGGCGCAGGATATTATTTCCTTTTGAGAACGGGGAATTTGATTTTATTTACTGCGCCGGGAAGATTAAGTAACGGGTTCGATCAAAAATGCCTAGGCTTTCTCATATCTCGTTTCAGATATAATTGCCGGTTAAAGTCGGAATTATTTTATAATATCCGCGGTTTCAATGCTTACGGTAAATTATGCCCGCGGATTTAATTAAATATAATTATATTATATGCCGCGATAAGGCGATTGATTGTTAAGGAGCTGAACGCGTTACTTCATTCATTAAATTAATAAGTATTATTTCATTATTTTTTATTTATTTATTAAGAAGCGTAAACCCGGAGATTTCTATGATACGTTAGAACACGAACCTCAATTACTTTTTTTTTCTTAATTCCCTTTTGAATTTAATGTAAATAATACTCCTAGTATAATTGCCTTTTATAGCGACGGGTCAAATATATTTGCCTGACTAAAAACGGTAAGGTTCCATAAATGTAAACAGCGTGTTGTAATTGCCAAGCCAGGTCTTGTTCTTATTATAAATTCGTTGCTCGTATTCGACTGTACGGAGACAATTGTTACCACCGGATACCTAACACTCGGTACGCGTGGATAAGTATTTTTAAAACAATACCTTACACTAATTTATAAACATAATTCATATTGTCGGAATTCCTAAAATAAAAAAAAATACTCCGCGTAAAGCATTTTATTCCTTCGGCGAAGCCTTCACAGGACAAGTTCTAGTTTATTTCACGCAATTACAAAAAAAATTACGCGGCCGTAAAAAATTTTACTGCGTAATTATGTTGTAAATATTAATAAATTGCTAATTGATGTCGGGAAAATTAAGTTGTTTCATAAAGGCATCTCGTTTTCACATGTACACGTTATTACCGTTTATAAATTAATTGGTAATTAAATTTACACGTTTATTATCAATTCAAAATCACTTATTTCATAAAGTTGAAAACGAAATTTAAAGGGGCATCGATTCAAAACTTTTTATTTAAATTTGAAATTGAATAATACAAATTGTTTGAAGAGTGAAAAACTGAGGAGATCGGCAATTTAATAATGTTGTCAAACTACACGCGCGTGTATTAATTGGAAATGCCTGTAAACAAAAACATTTTAATTAATTCATTTCGGTTGTTTAATTTTTTGTTTGGACTTGTTTGTTTTTAATTATAATTATTCGCTTTCGGAAATTTCCGTTGGCTGCCTTAGGCCGTCTGAGGGAGCTCTGTTATTCCGTTTTCCGTATTTCAGAAATTTATAATACCTGAGTAATCAGTCTGAAACAATATTTCGTTTTATGCGCATTTATAAACGTAATTTTATAGAACTGTTTATGTTTGATCTCGACAAAAAAAATCGATTTATTTTTTAATGGGTTCAATATCAAATAGAATGATAGAGTTTGTATGGAAGATAAATCAAGTGTGCATTTCGTATTCTGTAAGAAGGTGGGCTTGTTAGCCCAGATGATAAATGAAGAAAAATATTTCGCTGACATAAAAAAAATAAATAATGCTCCCTATTGTGTTATCATATCTTAGAAAAGTTTGTTAACACAACTCGCATTAATCCATCAAAATTATACTGATTTATGTAGCGTATTTTCGAACCGGAACGTAAATGTGGTGCGTAGGATTACGTTCATTAATTTCCAGCGTTTCGAATTCGTTGGCAATCTTTTAAAATCCAAAATGCTATTGTATACATACGTATTTTCACTATTTCCACGTCGCTATTATTGCACTTTCATCCGTCCGAGCTCAAATGGAACAAAAGAAGTTTCTTTTCACTCGACCAAACAAAATGTAGTGTTATTTTTGGCCGTTTCTTTTAACCCTGTTACCCCACTGCGGGGCACTATACTCTCTAAATCGTATCGTAACGTGTTTATGTCCCTGTACCTTCTTTAAAGTAAATATGGGAACACGTTATTTATCCGTTGAAAAAATCTCGTTTATTTAAAAGCAATTTAATTTTTTCCGCTTTTAGTCATTCCTATTAATATTCATAGCCAATCTCTTACGTCTAAGGTCCAAGCATCTAGTTCATTAATGGAAGTTCTTTACTTCAGATAGGCTTATAATTGAAAATGGGCAGAAAAAAAAGCTAACCTACTTCTCAGTACTTCCTCATAACGTTTAATTAATTTTCTTCTTCTCTCTGAACCCCCCCCCCCCCCCACATGTTTAAAACCAGGCCCATCTCACTTTTTAACTTTCTAATTTTCATAATTACTATAATTTGCATGTTCCATCTGACGTAGTCCGCGGGGTGACCGCAATCTAAGTGTTAACCGCAGCAATAATCAAAAATAACGCGATATTCAATCGCAATACACATTTTGCAAACTATTTGAAAATCCGCTTTGTATTCTGCAAAACCAAGGCGTACGTGATTTTGCGATAAGTTCATTTTAAATAAGACTAAAACTTATCGCTTTTATATTCAGGTCATGACATGATGAGCTTCTTACACAACCAGGATAGTGACAATAAAATACAAAATTGACACGACTTTGAATTCGCATTACACCACGTTTTGATGAAAGTCCGTACGGTGTCAGATTCCATCATAATTTCAAATTTCAACCGAGAAATTAGCTATGGGATTAATCAACGAAACCATCATTGTTTCGTTGGAACCCGTAATACCATCGAACGCAGTTAATACAGCTTTAACGACTACAGATGGCAAATTATCAATCCTATTATTTATTTATTTATTTAGTTATTTATACTTCTCTGGACACTTCTTTCTAAATAACTAACGGAAACTAATTCATATTGAAGGAACACACAAACAACAAAAAATAGTTTAATTAACACAAACAAATACAGAATTGGCAAAAGTTTGATTGAACGTTTTGAATAACGCGTGCGACAGGGAACACACGATAAAAACAAAGATGATTGAGAGCAGGGTAGCCAGATGTTTTGCAGGTAATGTCGCCAACTTGTGGGTGATGGTAAATGTAACCAAAAGGTGCCCATTTTTTCTAAACTCCACAGAACACCAGAAATGTGGTATTTTTTAATTAAGAATATAGCAGAAAGGAACAAAGTTCTCAAGCAGAGAACGAAAGAGAAATGTGAGAAACAGCAACAAAATACAAGGTATGAAGTGAACAAAAAAGATTACAAGTTTGGCAACATCAGACTCAACGAAAAACAATTTTTCCGGCAAATCAAAAATTCCTAGAAAATAAAAGCGAACTGTAAAACGGTGAATAATGCGATAAGAAAAAACAAATGGTCGACGAAATTCAGAGCGTAAAACAAAAGAAGATCGTAACAGATGGACACAAAACAAATACGAAAATCGACGGCTAAGATAAACAAAAAACAAATGAACCGTCAGAGGAAAAATTTTTAAAAAAGCTAGTAGAAATCACTTAATTAATTAAACTTAATTTCAATGAAAAAACGCGAATTTCTGGCCGAAAACTTTTGCAAGTCAAGAAACTGGCAGGAAACAAAAGACGAAATAAAACAAACGTACCGTGAATAAAACGCAAAACATCAATTTCTTAAAACAAAAAAATAGAAACAAAAAGCATATGAAATGAACGAACAACAAAAGAATACGATACTCAAAGTATTCTCCTCATATACAACCTATAAATTAGAACAGCGACATGGACATTATCAGGGAAAAATCGGCCCACTTGTTCCGCGAGCAGTACGAAAATTTAGTATTAATCACCGCCCACAGTAACTTCTGGGAAGTGCGAAAGTTTACACTACCCTTCCCCTCCCACTCAATTCCTCAGCAATTTAAATGCATCGGAACCGCGGAAGGAGTAAGTAGTACATTCGGTGTAGAAAGTGTCCAACACTAAGCGGGCCGAATTCTTTTCCCTGGTCATTATTGATCGCATTGTATTTTTTTTTCTTTGCATCGATCGTGCGGCTTCAAATTTTTGGTCGGTGATGTACTTTTGTGTCGTAGATTATATTAGATATATATATATATAAATTTGAAGAAATGTGGTAGTAACGACCGACTAGTTGAAGAACAACTTGTATTATAGATAACGGGGTTTCGGTCAATTTAAATGAACAACGTGTTCCTCCTTGTTCACTCTTTTATTTATATCGATATTTCGGAGCTGTTTTTCTCCTTTATCAGGATCTAAAAGTTGTACAATGCACAAAATTCTTATGTGAAAATGATTGAATTACTTACAGAAATAGTGAGGTTAAGTGAGGATGAGCTCTTAATGTAACACATTGCATGTGACTTCTATTTTCAGAGTACATACGAATAGCCAGGTAAGTAAAACATTTTAAACAAACTGTTCTACGTTAAAAGTTAAAATTGTAAAAGGACGAAGCACAAAATAAAATGAAAAGTTAAAACGTTTGAAATCGTTGAGGACGTGGCGTGTACAATGGCGGACTTAAGCTATCTTACTTATTCTACTTGACAATGTAAAAGTCCCTAAATCTAGTGACAAAGAATGAATGAAAGCGCGGTAAATTCAAAAAAAAAAATTTTTTTTTTTATACTTAAGGTAAGTGAATTTTGTTGTGTAAGTGAAGCAAATAGGAGTACATGTTGCTTAAATGTTTAATGTCAGATTTCGCATTCATGGCTTTAGGTTCTTGTTGTATATAAAGCATTTCTAGCAAAATTCTATTGTTTTGATTCTGTTCATTGGTTAAGACTTTTATTTCATCATAATTAATTGTGTGCTTTTTATTAGAGGCGTGAGCAGCCAGTGCACAAGAGTTATTTTTACTTTTGATTTTGGTGTCACTTTTATGCTGAGTGATTCTTAATTTTAATTTTTGTGAAGTTTGACCAATGTACGCCTTATCACAATTGCTGCAAGGTATTTTATAAATGACGCCACTATTGTCTAAAAGTTCTATTTTGTCTTTACATTTAGTCATAATATTATTGATACACATGGGGCTACTTGAAGCTATAGTAATATTGATATTGTTTGATTTGATAATTTCAGTTATTTTGTGAGTTATTTGTTGTATAAAGGGCAGGGATCTGTAAGTATTAATTTGATTTTGTTGAGTGTTATTGGCTGTTAATATAGGGGGTTGATTAGGTGTGGTGAAAATTAATTTATTTACAAGTGGTACAGGATATGCATTTTCTATCATAAGACTGCGTAAAATTTGTAGGTTTTTGTCGTGTAAGGAGGGGTGGGAAATTTTCTTTATTCTGTTCTTTAAAGCTAATACTAAATTCACTTTCATTTTCATTGGGTGGTTGAAGCCGTAGGTTTTCGGTACCAGTCTGTGATAATTTTATTATCGTTATTGGTTCTTATGACTTTGGTGTCTAAGAAGGGTACACTTTGGTCTGCTTCATTTTCTTCTTCAATAGTGAATTTTATGTGTTGATCGTAGTTGTTAAAAATAGTTAGAATTTCTTGGGATTTCCCTGCAGGAATTGTACAAATTATGTCATCGACATATTTTTTTATGAAGGGTATGTGAAATGATAATTTGGGTATGCAGTCCTCTAATAGTAAATCCATAACTAAAAGGGCTAATATGGGGCTTAATTTTGAGCCCATGGGGCAACCTAATGTTTGTTTGTAAAACTTTGAGCTAAAACTGAAATAGCTGGATTCAAACAAAAATTGTACAATTTGTATAAAAAATTCCTTGGAGCATTTGCAATTTGGTTCAATACGTTTCCATCTTCTGTTGACAGTGACATTGCCTTTATCAGCTCTAGTAATAAACACTTGTGGGTTGGTTTTTAGAAAAAATTTTGTGTTGTAATACATTTTTTGAAAATCATTTTTGGAAGCAGTTTATTGTGAATGCAAATAATTAGTGATGATGTTAACTATTTGGGCTCTAGTGATAACCACTTGTGTATAGAGTCCATAATAAAAGAAGTTGATAATGATAAACAAGATATCACTAGAGCCCAAATAGTTAACATCATCACTAATTATTTGCATTCACAACAAACTGCTTCCAAAAATGATTTTCAAAAAATGTATTACAACACAAAATTTTTTCTAAAAACCAACCCACAAGTGTTTATTACTAGAGCCGATAAAGGCAATGTCACTGTCATTTTAAATAAACAACAATATATAGAAAAAATGGAAACCTTAGTCACTGACGACAATTCTTATACACTAGTAACTCGTGACCCAACACCATCAGTACAAAGGAAAAATAATGAAATAGTTAGAAAAATGAAGCAAACAGAAATGATCGATGATAGTCATGTCAAAAAATTATCCACTTATAAAGCAGTGGCACCCAAAATCTATGGGACACCTAAAATTCACAAACCCAATTGGCCCTTACGACCAATAGTATCATCTATCAATTCTCCTACTGAAAAACTATCTCAATTTATTGCCAAAATTCTCACTGATTCCATTGCTACTGAAAATGAATATTTTGTAAAGGACTCCTTTCATTTTGCTACCTTCATTAATGACCTTAAAATACCAGCAAACTACGTCATTATAAGTTTAGACGTAGTCTCCTTGTTTAGTAACATTTCATTACCACTTGTTACTTGAAGGTATCAACAGAAGATGGGAACATATTGAACCAAATTGCAAATGCTCCAAGGAATTTTTTATACAAATTGTACAATTTTTGTTTGAATCCAGCTATTTCAGTTTTAGCTCAAAGTTTTACAAACAAACATTAGGTTACCCCATGGGCTCAAAATTAAGCCCCATATTAGCCCTTTTAGTTATGGATTTACTATTAGAGGACTGCATACCCAAATTATCATTTCACATACCCTTCATAAAAAAATATGTCGATGACATAATTTGTACAATTCCTGCAGGGAAATCCCAAGAAATTCTAACTATTTTTAACAACTACGATCAACACATAAAATTCACTAGTGAAGAAGAAAATGAAGCAGACCAAAGTGTACCCTTCTTAGACACCAAAGTCATAAGAACCAATAACGATAATAAAATTATCACAGACTGGTACCGAAAACCTACGGCTTCAACCACCCAATGAAAATGAAAGTGAATTTAGTATTAGCTTTAAAGAACAGAATAAAGAAAATTTCCCACCCCTCCTTACACGACAAAAACCTACAAATTTTACGCAGTCTTATGATAGAAAATGCATATCCTGTACCACTTGTAAATAAATTAATTTTCACCACACCTAATCAACCCCCTATATTAACAGCCAATAACACTCAACAAAATCAAATTAATACTTACAGATCCCTGCCCTTTATACAACAAATAACTCACAAAATAACTGAAATTATCAAATCAAACAATATCAATATTACTATAGCTTCAAGTAGCCCCATGTGTATCAATAATATTATGACTAAATGTAAAGACAAAATAGAACTTTTAGACAATAGTGGCGTCATTTATAAAATACCTTGCAGCAATTGTGATAAGGCGTACATTGGTCAAACTTCACAAAAATTAAAATTAAGAATCACTCAGCATAAAAGTGACACCAAAATCAAAAGTAAAAATAACTCTTGTGCACTGGCTGCTCACGCCTCTAATAAAAAACACACAATTAATTATGATGAAATAAAAGTCTTAACCAATGAACAGAATCAAAACAATAGAATTTTGCTAGAAATGCTTTATATACAACAAGAACCTAAAGCCATGAATGCGAAATCTGACATTAAACATTTAAGCAACATGTACTCCTATTTGCTTCACTTACACAACAAAATTCACTTACCTTAAGTATAAAAAAAAAATTTTTTTTTTTTAATTTACCGCGCTTTCATTCATTCTTTGTCACTAGATTTAGGGACTTTTACATTGTCAAGTAGAATAAGTAAGATAGCTTAAGTCCGCCATTGTACACGCCACGTCCTCAACGATTTCAAACGTTTTAACTTTTCATTTTATTTTGTGCTTCGTCCTTTTACAATTTTAACTTTTAACGTAGAACAGTTTGTTTAAAATGTTTTACTTACCTGGCTATTCGTATGTACTCTGAAAATAGAAGTCACATGCAATGTGTTACATTAAGAGCTCATCCTCACTTAACTTCACTACTTCTGTAAGTAATTCAATCATATTCACATAAGAATTTTGTGCATTGTACAACTTTTAGATCCTGATGAAGGAGACAAACAGCTCCGAAATATCGATATAAATAAAAGAGTGAACAAGGAGGAACACGTTGTTGTCTTCGCAAAACGCATAAATTTTATATATATATATAAAATTTATGCGTTTTGCGAAGACAACAATAAAAATAGCCCAAATGAGACTCCAGGCGTTAAGTAAGATTTTGAAACGCCAAATATGTCCAAAATGTAGCCCAAACGGCGGAATTTCGCCCAATGTGGCAACCCTGATTGGGAGTTTTGGATGCAGTCCGTGGCTCCTGCCAGACACAAACGTTTACGACACGAATCGAAGAAGCTGCTATGTTTAAAAGCCAACTGGCCAATGCTGTATATCGTGTTAGTAAAGCTTTTAGTAATTAACGCCTGGTGGAAATAGAGAAACAAAAAATGAAAATGAAGATAATAATGAAATTAATTAATTATCCAGATATCTAAAATAAGAGAAATTACAAAAGAATATTATTAATACATGAGTAAAACAGAATTAAATGAGTAGGAGTGTTTTTACTCGTATGAACAAATTCTACGTTGTATCATAACAAACTAGGCAGAGTTAAAGTTTTATCTGTACTTAAAAACAAAACAAAAAGTAAAACTAATGGAACGCTTTAGACAAGAAAAAAAAATCCGAACGAGGACTTTGGTAACGAGGATAGAACGAAGTGTTCTTCGCATTTCAAAAGGATCTTCCTAAGGATAAAAAAGTTAAATTTGCAAATTGTTTCTGTTGAAGATTTCTCACGATTATATTATCCTGCAATTTCAAAATACCTTTAATGTTACGATTTGGTTAATCTGTGATTTCTTGTTGCTTCTTTATCAACACATTTATCATTCTACCATAACTCTTAAAGCGTTTAAGACGGCGTATAAAATGCTGGGGTGACACTTTTACGAGAGTATAAAACAAAACCACTCCTAAATTTAGATGGATTAGAATGTGTACGTAATATTTTCGAGCATCTCGTAAAGCATCCTGAACGTCTGTGGCCAATCTTAACATGCATAACTTCAACGTGATTGAACACACTAAATTTTTATATCGATTTTAATAGGTTGTGCATGTAAATTTTGACGTGTGGGAGTATATGATATTACGTAATACGGAATTGTTAAACATATTCGAGTCCTGTTTGTTTCCTTTGCGCAGAAAGCAGAATACTATTAGATGGTTGGTGTCTTTCAAGGAAGATAACATCATGTGCGCATAAACGTAATTGTATGGGCACTTTATGTAATCGGACTTGTATGTTGTACGTATGTGTTTGGACATTCGGTGGAGAAAGTCCGATTTATTTTTCCCAGAACTCACAGGTCACGACCTACACGTTCTCGTTTTGTTGTTATACTTAAATAATAATTGCGTTTGTTTTAAGAGTTACTCCGGCTGCTAATTTCAGGCTTTGCTGTTAGCAACAAACAGATCGTTAGATAGTCTGTGGGGGTATATTGTGAAAGATATCTCGAAACGTTGGGTAAACAACTTATCCTGTGTTGTTTGTTATGTATTATGCTATCCATGTTAGAACATAATAACATCAAAACTGGTTTACGATTTAGATGTAAAATAACAGTAAACCAAAAACAACTGCTCTTACTGGAGCAATAACTAAAATGATGGATGGATAGGAATTTATTTAAAAAAAAATATCTTCTCCCAAAATCATTTTCAGTTTGCGCATTTCACCGGATTAAAATTAATTTCGACGATGATAAAAGGCCTTTTATTTGCTTTGCGTTGCGTTGCTTTGCGAAACCGCCGTAGAATATAGAAATAAGAAAGTCATCACACATAATTTTCTAAATGTTCATGTTCCTGAAAAACGCCAAGGGGTAAATGTACCGAACGTACCTTTAAACCGCTTCAAAGTAAAAAGCCCTTTCATACGCCACCGCTACTGTGCGTACCTCTGAAAACGCTTTCGGGCTACATTGAAATAAAAACAATAGATGTCTACGACGTTTTCTTCTGTTATTTCGGTGGTAATAAAATACACTTGCATGTCGTAACGTGGAAAAACAAGAGCGCTTTTTAAACAGCGCAGAACTTTCATTTTCCTTCGTCGTTTAACAAAAAAAAATAAATCGATAATTGTGAAACGGTAAAGAAACTCAACATAAAAGTAAAACGAAATTTGAATATTAAATGAATTTACGGAGGAAAGAGAACTCAGGAATAAAACAATATTGGATAGGAGCTCGACATCAAGGTGAATCATCATTTTAGGGTCTAAATACACCCGTATCTTTCAGAAGTTGAGGTCGACCCTACTAAAAGCGAAAGCGAAATGGTCAAACTATTTTATATACCAATAATAGTCACATGAATTAGCGTCTGAAACATCTCAAACAAAACAAACGTTGAAAATAAATAAATGTTGACCAGCTTTCAATGAATCATTTCTATCAATCAAACGCAACTGCATAGTTTTTACTATCAATCAAACGCAACTGCAAAGTTTTTACTATCGACCTTATCTATTAAAAGTAGTTCGTGGTTTTAACCTTAAGTCCTCGCCTTAATTCCTTTCATCCTACTAAACGCACTGATTGTAAGTAATACTTAATTAGTTTCAAATTCTTCTCACTAGGTTTTAATAATTTTAAAATCTTGTCTCTCTTTATTTTCGCTTTCGAAATTGTGTGTTACTCTCCCTAGTTCTTCTCATTCTACTGAGCGCATAGATTTTGAGTAATATTTACTCTTCAGTACATGATAGTTTCAACTTCTTCTCACTCGGTTTCAATAATCTTGAAACCTTGGCTCTTTTTATTTTCGCTTTCGAAATTGTTTACTATTCGCCTTAGTTCTTCTCATCCTACTGACCGTACTGATTATGAGTTATAGTTACTCTTTAGTGCATGAGGGTTTCAACTTCTTCTCACTGGGTTTCAATAATCTTGAAACCTTGGCTCTCTTTATTTTCGCTCTCGAAATTATCTGCTACTCGCCTTAGTTCTTCTCATCCTACTAAGCGTACTGATTGTGAGTAATAGTTCCTCTTTAGTACATGAGGATTTCAACTTCTTCTCAATGGGTTTAAGTAATTTTGAAACCTTGGGTTTCTTTATTTCGCT